>CM062816.1:1920345498-1922745498 GCA_031772625.1 Pinus tabuliformis | reverse complement strand
TAACAATATCGAAAGTTGATTAAATGCAACATAGTTTTCTCACAAACCTGTAAATTGACTACCCATCTGTGCACGCACTGTATCTAGCCATTACAACTTTCTCCAGTTTCAAATGGGAAAACATTATCACAACTTTTCTGGAATAAATTTGCAGAGAGGTCACTATCTGCAAAAATGGAAATAGATACAGACATATCATTTGAACCTTCCTGTTTAAGTTCATCTACATTTTTCTTCGTTGATTCCTTCAGTGACATGGCCATTATTTTCTATTCTATTTCTTATGAGCTTGCCATATCTGTAATACAGTCATGTGAACTAGAGAAATTAACTTTGCACCCAACTGACTCCATTGCTTGCTTAATAGCTATGTTCTCTCGGCAAACCCTTCTAACCAGAGTAACTGCAAAATGGCGAGCACACTTTTCAGATACGAGCTGCTCAATTAATACTTGCAGGCCCAACGTAAATGAAACTGAGGCCATAGAGTTGGCGCTAAGGCTACTGCAGGGAGCAAGAGTGGTCCAGGATATTGATCAACACTATAGAAAAGGGGATCCTAAGGATGATGAAGATCGGGCCAAGGCATCCACTGCACGGCTGAGTTCTTCGAAAAATGCCAAGAAAACAGTGGGAGCAAGAAGCAAGAAAATAGTGGGAGCAAGAAGCTGAGTAGCAGGTTATGGAATTTGTTAAGAAATACACTCCAAATCTCCAGATCTGGCAATCAACTGAGGATCTGCAGGTTGAGCATCGATGGTTTGTTTGCTGAGCCTCGGAGGTGCATTTTAGTAGGTTTGTTTCGGAGGATCTTTCTTTCCAAACTCACTTGGCATTGTTAATAACTCCATGTGCACGTGCTTGGCTCATCCTTGTGTCCAGCTGCCAGGGTGCACAAATCTTCCACATCGAAACCTCCCAACATCGAAGGCTGAAAAATCTACATATGCATTAGCATGGGCCACGTAATAAGTCCAAATCTCCAATCAATCTAGAAACAATTAATTTTGTTAACTGATCATTTGCAAGAATGCGTAGCAACTTAAAAACATCAGTTTTAAAACATGATTTTTGGCCAAATGAAAACGAATTTCTAAAAATTGAAACATGGGTTTTTCCCAGAACAGGGTCAATTACAATACCCAAGAGCGATTTTCTCAAATTCATAACAGATTGGGATATATTCCAGGTTCTTTAGAGCCTTATTTTCCAGGTTACGTGGAAAAAACGATTTTTACTTACTGCCTTGATCCTGCAAATCGTTGAAACAAATCCGGTCTGATTGAGTCCATGAGAAAGACGTCTTGGTTTTGACGAGCGCCATTGGATTTGCGTCCACAATATGGGGAGAAATGTGGGTTTGTGAGCACCAAGTATCAATTTATTTACGAAAACCAGCTTCTGCTCTATTCTGTATCTCCAACTACTTCACTGAGAAGAAACACACATCCACCCAAAAATTCCACCCACTGCTCTCACCACCGCCCGCAGATCTCTTTTGCAGATTACACATTAAATTGTGGCCTCATCCATCCCTCGAAATTAACAGCCATCAACTTATACTCCTTCGTGCTCCAAATGCATAGTTACAAATTTTATGCACATTGCCAGCACTTGTGCTCCGGAATATGCTGCTGCTACAGTCAAAACCATATATTAGTGCTACTACAGTCAAAACCACGTATCAGTTCAGATATTCACTCGCAATGCTTTGAATTTTCATGGCAAATTTCGTACTAATTTTTTCCATATATGTATATTTTGATGTTAGTGGAATGTTGTTTTAATGATTTATATGTATAATTTTTGCTATTTTTGTTTTTTTTAAGTGTAAATATATGTTTTGTATAATATTTGTTTTTATCAATTTTTTTTTAATGAAGTGTTTTTTTTATAATATTTGTATATTTATAGGTTTTGTTATGATTTTTGTTATGTTTGTTTGTATGTATATTTTAGTTTGTAGATATATTTTTATTGTTATATATATATATATATATATATATTACTTTTTTTTTAAGATTCATAAATATTTCATTAATTTTTTTTAGATTGTATATTTTATTGTTTTTAAAGAAAATTGCCATGAGAAAAATTGTCGAAAAAATTTGATGTGAAATCTGGAGCAAATTGAGAAAAAATTTGTTGTGATGGTCCACTCAAACACACCTGCAGAAGCAAGCACTAATATATATATATATATATATATATATATATATATATATATATTTCTAAAAGAAGCACTGATTAATTTGAAGATTGGATTGGTTATTTGTTCATAACAAAAATGCATAGTTGTTTGTACTTAACTGTCTATTCAGGATTTTAGCTACAGAAACTGCACAATTCTGCAGCTGAACCATAATTCTGCAGCTATGTATTTAACTGAATGATCTACTTGTAAACAGTGCATTCTAATCAGAAAATCATGATCAAAATTTATTGGTTTTGTCTAATGATTATATTTTCAAGCATGATGCAGGAAAGAAGAAGAACTATGAAGGTGCTTAATCTGCAAGATTGATTGATGAATTTTTTATTGAGGATTGTTTTGCAGGAATCATTAAGCATTCACGAATAATATTTCTTTATCTTTATGAAATGCTATGATTCAAACATAAATTGAGGAAAATATGCATATCATCATTTTAGAAATTGGATTTATTATCGCAATTGTGAAATTGGACTAACCATTTGAAACGAAGACATGTCATGAACCTGTTAATTATGCAAATTTTTCATATGTATCAAAAAGAAATTGATCACTTCTCTTTGAACACACTTACGTTTTATTGCAATGTTAGTGCCATGTTTATTTTCAAGTTCCAGGCAATCGGAGAAATGAAGAAAGACAATTAATGCATGATTGGTTTTCTACGCCAATTTCAAGAGACATGAACCAATTGAATCCATTTCTATCATCCATAAATGCCATCACTTTTCCTCTTCAAACTCATAAGCTATCCAAGCATTTTCACTAAGCATCGTCATCACCATTTTCCTTGCAAGTGTCACATGACTTCCATTTATGTTTTCCATTTACATTTTCCATCATTTCTATTCATAGAGACATTCAGCTCACTTACATGTTGATTTTTCCTTTTGCTTTATGTTCGCTTGTTTACCCTCTTGTCATTTTCCTTTCCATTAAATAAACCTTGATCCACTGTAAAAATTTTCATTCATAGTCCTTCCAAAATCATCATTTCATACTCGCGTTAGATGATGGAGGATACATTAAGGCCTCCCTTCTAACAAGTCTTGGCCTATCGACATCAGCACATTATCTAGGTTCGGGGCTAGAGTCCTTATTAGTACCTTGATGCTTGTATGCATTAATGACAAGTTCTCTCGCTCACAATAATGGGAATACATCAATGTCCCTTGATCTTTAGATCTTGCAAGTGCCTTGACATCAGCTCATCTATTCACACTTTTCAAGATGTAATTAGGTACCTTGGCACTCGTTGAAATTAATGGCGAGTTTGCCTTGCATCGGTTAATGAAATTCATCAATGGCCGGTAATCCAATGACTTCTCTTCATGCTCAACAACAACACATTTATTCGCATGACTAGAATTGTACCATTAGGCTTTGTACCAAGTGAAGACTATATCATTTCAACATTTTGCAGCAGATACAATAGATTTAGCAGTAGAAATAAAGACTCCACTTTCACCACCTCATCCACTATTTATGCAACCAAGAAGCAGATGGAATTCTACATTCTATTCCATGATCTAGCAACAGCAACAACTTCTCTACATATGCACAGTTTGTCCACTTCCTAGGTAAGTAAAGGTATGTTCTTTTCTAGAATTTAATCATAGAATTCCTTGAATACTAAAACTATAATTTTTGGAAAATACTTCACCATAATTCCTTTCTCATTTGAAAAAAAAAAAATCCGTAAACACCTTTAGTTGGGGGGAAGGGACATCCATTTATTATCACATCAATATCACTCCATTCCATTTCACTTCATTTCATTCTAACATACTTGTCCTAATCAATTATGATTGCATTATGGTTCAAAAGCTATGTGATTTGCAAATAAATGTCTAAATGATGAGCATATTATATGGTTGATTTATGCATTCTTAAACATGTTCAATGAATCTTGCTGCAACAAAAAGAAACAAGGTATTGAAACACAAGAACCAATACCAATTAAGATTTGGTTGTCACACAAGAACCAACCAAACATGTTGCAATTCAATGTATGACAAGGAATACTTTGCAAAACGAAATAAAATTGTCAAATACTATCAAATGCAAAGTCTAAGGACATATGATATAAGTCAAGCTCATTCAAAAACAAATCATGATTAAACAATGTAGTAGATTGCATGAGGACATGCAATAATGTCAGTTGGGGGGAATGTAGAGTCTCCAAAATGTATTCAAAATATCATCCACTTTCACCTTTATCACCACCATTTGACTCACATGTCGCAACTCCATGACCATATAGCCTTTCATTAGCCTCCATTTTCATAATTATATGGGTTCCATTTGTGTTTTCCAAAAGTTAATAATTTCTAGTATTATAAGTGAATTAAATGGTTGAAACTTAGAAAAATGACATATACTTGCTAATACTTAAAAGTGGCTTGAGTTTCATGACATGTGTAGGTCATTTGGAAACTTCCAAGGCACCCTTGTGTGGCCTCCAATGCTCAAATTCGAATTTCCTTGAAGATGTGGAAGAATATTTGGAAAAAGGTTAAAGAGGATATGTGTCTCATCTTTACATATTTGAGTTGTAACTCTATGAGATTTTCTAGGGATCTAGGGAGAGAATAATGGACCTCCATTAATGAAGTAGCTTCTTATGTTTTTGTATAAATAAGAAAGCCTTCTCCTTTCAAAGGCATGTGTAAAGTTGGAGATACTTAGGTGGAAAGTTAAGATTACTTATCAATGAAATTTAGATTTAGCACCATGCTCATGAGTGATGTTCACCTCGATTGGTAATGCTTGCACTGGGAGCCTCTCAACTTTCCATCTCTCTTGCTTTTGGATTGGCCACCTATAATGTGTGAGATTTATTGTTTTTCATAGATTAAGATTTCTTTCTTTCATAGATTAAGATTTATTGCTCTCATATATTTCCTATGTGAGAGGTTAAGAGTGATTGCTTTTATTTGCTTTCATATCTTTTCCTGTGTGAGAGGTTAAGAGTGATTGTTTTTATTTGCTTTCTACCTAGAGGTTAAGAGCGATTGTTTTTTATTTTCTTTCTACCTAGAAGTTAAGAGCAGTTGTTTTTATTTTTCTTTCATATCGTTTTTTGTGTGAGAGGTTAAGAATGATTGTTTTTTCTTTCATTTCTGAAAGAGTGGTGTGTTTTTCAATTCCTGCGAGATTTAAATATTAAGATTTCAATTTTGCGTGTTGTACTATAATTTCTTTTGAGTTGATTTTTGAATTAGAATAGGTGAATTTGGTTTGTCATTATTTGGTTTCATAGTTAGATTGGTCTAAATTGAAAGTTACTTTCTAATATATACAGTGCACGCACGCTTCGCAAGTTTTATGAAACCCCGGGTTGACAATTAAATGATAGGTAATTATTTTTCCTCAACAACTATCATGAATTACACTCTACTTCCTCTTTTCAAAAAAATTCTTAAAACTATCTTTCTTCACTCATATTTCCTTCGATTATTTTTATAGGAACATGGATGAGGAAGCAGATCGAATGCCAAAAATTGGATTGGATATGGACCGAGGCTCATGCAAATTCCTTGAAGATAGGGAAGGTCAATGGAAAGAACATCATTTTGACTCTTGGGCCTGACTAATCCTCATATGGTTTTACATACTACAAATGTTTTGGATCATGTTCATTTTTTGATCTTTTTTGCCTACAAGATACTCTATCCAACTATATTTTTTGCATGATAGCTCAAACAGAGTGAGTTTTTTATTGTTGACTTTTTTTTTTGGGGCATGTAGACAAAAAAAACTCATAACAGATGATTTTTGGAATTGTAGAATATGGTAAGGTATATAGGAACATATATTTTCTTTTGATTGTTGTCAGGATGTTTACTGAGAGGTTTTGGTCCATAAGAATGCTTTCAACATATACAAAATGTAACCTTTGTTTATTTCTTATGAATAGAAGTTACCAAGCTTTCCCAAAAAAAAACTCATATTAATTCCTTTTGTAATTAATAATTATTTATTATTTAAAATAAGGGTTTATTTCCACTTTATGTATCATGAGGTAAGTGTTTCCATGCCTATATGCATTTCCCAACCATTTAATTTATATGGTTGCACTAGTATTATTTAAAATGATTTCTTTCTTTATCCCCATGGTTTAGCTAAGGCTTGACATCTTTATGTCATCCTCATTTGAGGGGTAAGTGGTTTTGTCTAGAATTTTAAGCACATTTAGGAAGCTCTTGTTTTCCAAATAGATTTTATGTCATCCTCATTTGAGGGGTAAGTGGTTTTTTCTAGAATTTTAAGGAATTTTAGGAAGCTCTTGTTTTCCAAATATTCTAGTCATGCTCCCAATTTGGGAAAATGCTTGAGGATAGGAGGTAATGCCTTTAGTTTTGAAATTGTAAGTTATATAATTCATTTGGATCCACTTTATCTTTCTATAAGATTTTTGAGAGACACTAGATCCCTATATTTATTTCTATATAAGATAATAGGAGTAAGAAATTCTCAATGAGAAGGTTTTACATTTCACACACTATTTATCTTTTTCTTAATATTATAGTTCCAATTGAACTTATAATGAATATGATTATTTTTTTTTATATCCCAGATGAACCCAAGAGCTCATGTGACACGTGGCTACTAGTAATCCTCTAGGGTCTTGCAGCATGTCCTCATCTCTGTAAACTATGTCACAACTAGGTGTATTTGAAGCTTAAATTTCTCAGTTTTCTCAAGACTTCCATTACTTTGATCAACAATTGAGCTATGCTTGGGACCATACTAAATATGAATTTTAAAATAATTGTTTGAAAGATTAATACCATGTTTTATATTAACTTTAATGTGCTTGAGACCATAATGAATATGAATTTGAAAATAATTGTTCTAAATATTAATACCATGTTTTATATTAAATTCTCTTTTCTTTTTCTTTTTTTTAATTCAATTCTTTTTTTTAGATTAAAATTCTTGAAATCACTCCAAATTCATTAAAAATATGTATTCTAATTTTTTAGGTACTTCCAAAGCCTTTAATATCAAGGAAATTTGAGGTAAAAAATGGGTGGTGGAACAAAAAATGTACTAATTACAATTTTTAACTTATTTCCTTATAGATTTTACTCAAATGTCATGTTTAGACATTCATTGGATGCAGAATTAAATTCAACATCCAACAAGGCTCTCCATAGTCGGAGTAGGCCCATATAAGAAAATTTTGAAAATATATGAAAAATAGTGTTCAATTTTTTTTCAATATGAATCCACGATGCAAAATAAGTAGTAATTTTATTTTTTCTTAAAAAATTCATAACTCGTATTTTATTATTTTAACTATTACTTTATTATATTTTTTTTTTAAAACCCATTTTAAACTTTAAATTTTCTATAAATAAATAATATACAAAATTAAAATTTACTAAAATGATGTATAATACATCAATATTTTTAAAATAAATAATATGTAAAATTAATTAAGTTTCACTAAAAAAATTATTATTTTTATTTAAAAACATTATCATTTTCTCCAATCAAATAATATAATAAACTTTATTATAATATAATTACGTATTTCTTATATTATAGGAATATTTCTCATAAAACTAATAATATATAAAATTAAAATTTATAATTTATAATTTATAAAAAATATTAAAAATTATTTTATTTACAAATTTAATATATATATATATATATATATATATATATATATATATATATATATATTATTTTTAAATTTAATTTATCAAAAAAATCTTTTAAAATATTAATAAATTCATTTTACAAAATATCAAAAATATTTTATAAAAATGAAAATCTAATCTTTAAGTAACATCATAGGGTAGGGTGATTTTAGGAGGTAACCCTTTTATTTTCAAATTTAATTTATTAAAGAAACTTTTAAAATATTAATAAATTCATTTTACAAAATATCAAAATTATTTTATAAAAATGAAAGTCAAAACTTCAAGTAACATCGTTGGCTTATTTTATTTTAGAAGGTAACGCTTTCCTTGAGATAATTTACGTGAGCAAATAATGGTCAATGATACCCATTTCACTATCGATTTGGCACTAAAATCGTGCCGCCTAATAAAAGAAATCATTTAGGCACTAACTCACCTCCTTTGCAAATAAAAAAGCAGTCATTGCAAGTCATACTTGATTTTTTTTATGAATATAAAATAAGTCATATTTGATTTTTCTTATTTTATGGATTTTGTTTTATGAATATATCCATATATATATATATATATATTTATTTATTATTATTTTTTTTTAGGGATTTGCTTTTTGAATATAAAATAATTTATATTTGATTTTTTTTTATTTCATGGATTTTGTTTTATGAATATAAAAAAAATTCATACTATTCTGGGTATGTAGATTTTGAGATGAAGAATTCACACTATCTTGGACTTGTAGTATTAGGTAGATCTTGAGCTGATGTCCATAAGATTTTAACCTTAGTGGTGGTAAACTTGTGTTTTTCTCTAGGCTACTCTTTCTAGGTACATTTTGCCTTCCTATACTTTATTGGGCTACAAAAGCTTGGCAATGCTCCAAACTTATTGGTGTGGAATTTGCGACCTTGATCTTGGTTTTATATCAATGTTTAAATGAAAGTCCACCGAATCCTATTTAGTTATTTCCATGTAGTTGTTGCATGAACAAAAATAAGCAGGACCTTTGTAATTTTGAGGCTCAACTTAAAAATTGGTAGAGGTCTCATTTATTAGTATAAGTTGATATATTCATGTGTTTTTATTTATTTATTTTTTAACCGATATATGGGGTTAATGAATTAGTTTTGATTGTGAAGTGATGAGTTGATTAAACATTATTAATGTCTTCATTAGAGAAGCCTAACTACTTCGTGGATGGTAATGTAGGAAGACTTATAAGAATTTAAAGGGAGTTGCTTGGGAAAATGAGGTTATTTATCAGTCATCATTGTATTGGAGACCTAGAGAAGTGTACATGACAGTTTAGTTGAGATAGGAGCTTCGCTCTCATTACCTGCCATTGATAAAACCTAGTGCTTGTATTTTCTCATATCTTGATTAGTAATAAAACCAATACTTGATTTGGTTAGAGGTAACTTTTTGTGTAGTGTACTTTGTGTTTATTTCATTAGCATGATGGAAATTGTGAACACTCACTTCTATCCCAAGTGCTCTACAGTCTAGATCTTAAAATATTTATAGTTGTTTGTTTCTTTCACTGTCCCTAGTTTAACTAATATCACATGATGCTTAATAAATGAGATAGAAATGGAGATCTTCCTACTTTTATTCCTTTTATGTTCCATTATTTTTAACTTTCCTTTATTGTTTGGCTTAATCCCTCTACTATTACAAAAAAGAGAAAAGGTGACATTTAGCAAATTTGTGTTAATCTTCTTGATGGATATAAGAATCTAGATTCTAATCCATTTATTAGAACAACAAAATACATAGAGGAAAGGAAGCTCATTATTTAGTGTACCATCTATAGATTCATTCCAATGTGTATTAACCTTACTCTCACATATGACTAACTTACCCTATCATGGCTCTTAGATAGATCTAGTTTAAGGACCATAACTAGAACACTTTACCATTTTATATAGACAAAGCCTTCCCAACCACCCATATTTCACTATAGATTCAACCATTATGCATGATCCTAAACTTTTCTTGTGAGATGGTTTTTAGAAAAACTTCATCTAGTCTTTGATACTAATATAATCTTAACAATTATTTTATAAATAATATAGCATAGGGACATTGATTTGTAATCCTTAAAGTCTTCATGATTCTTCTTCTTGGGTATGAGCTATGAAACTTAGGTTCATTGAACCCAAAACTTTTCCTAATGCTCTTCATTCTTTTACAAGCCTCTTAATAACTTTTCCATCAATTTATAGAAGTCAAAATAAAATTATATTGTCCACCCATCTCAACCTTAGCTTTTTGACTTCTAGAAAATTCAAAGATTTCTTTAAGTTTGTCTTTCATTACTTTAACCATAATTTCCTCATTTTGTGCTTCCTCTATGTATCTTGGGAAGAATGAGGTCATTTTTATTATTTCCTAAACATTTCTGGTAGGACGTTCTTGGTAAACTTTCATGAAATATACAATTCCAAACTCTATGATTTCCTAAAACTTATTGACCTTGTTCCCATTTTCCTTCTTCATTTTCAATGTAGTGTTTAGAAATTTCTAATGTTTTGCACAATTCTATAAGAACCTAGTGTTATCGTCTTTTTTTAATTAACCGCTTTCTCCTTCGGTTTTTATTCTACATTTTGTTTCCTCCCATTCTAACGACTTCCTCTACTTTTCTTCCAATACCTTTAGCAACTTCCTTTCATCTTTAAGAAAAATTTCACTAATATTTTGACTAAATAATGGATAAATCTAAGCCTCAACATCTTCTAAATCCTTATGACAATTTTTAAAATTAACTTTTACCCATTATCCTATTACCTCTTAACTTTCTATAAATTGAAACATTACATAGTTCTCATTTATTCATACTTGTTCCAGTTTAAAGTGACCTAACGATATAATTCAAAATTCATTTAGTATTGAAATTGAGGGGGTCTATAAGTTCAATACCATATTTCTTTATTTTTAGATGATCTAGAAGATGTTCTAAATTGATCCAAATCTTAGGGGGAGACCCCCAAGATCTAAAACATTGAAATGCTAGAAGAAAGGGGAGAAAACATAGTAAGCAAAACCACAATTTTATTTTATTAAAACAGAGAATAACTGTAAAAACTACATTATGGTGAATAATCTGTCCTTTTACAAAATGTAACTTGTTACTTATAGCATTTTTTAGTTACAATACGATGGGTAAATTCCATGGATGGGTAAATACCATGGCTTAATGAATATCATGGGTAGATGTCACTTACAATACCATGGGTAATTACCATGGGTGGATGCCACTTACAATACCATGGATAAATTCCATGTGTGGATGAATACCATGGGTGGATAAATACCATGTGTGAATTAATACCATGGATAGATTCCACTTACAATACAATGGGTGGATAAATACCATGGACGGATGAATACCATGGGTGGATGCCACTTTCCATTCGAATCATTCCTCCCACCTTAAGAAGCAATGGCCCCCATTGCGTGAAGTTCCCTCCTAAGAAGCCTTTGTTGAATATGAAGAGCCACTAAAGAGAAAGGTTTTGTGTGGTTAACCCATAACCATGATTAACGAAGATCCGAGGATAGAGATACCATGTAATTCTTGTGACCAACTATGATACTAACAGTGTGTGACCTAGGAAATGGAATTCGATGAAGCGTGGGTTTGTGGATGACCCATAACCATGAACAATGAAGATATGAGGATAGAGATACCCTGTAATGTTTGTGACCAACTGTGATAATAACAGTGTCTCCAGGAACCACTGAACAGGAGGTAGATGCAACTTTAGCTACCTTAAGCACCCCAGTCAAACCTAAAAGGAAGAGACAAAGGAAATCCCCCTTATATTTTAAGACTAGGAAAAGCACCAGGATCAAGCAAGGGAGGCCACAAACTCCCACAAAGGTCCCCATCACAATTGAGGAGTCCCCAAGCAAGAAAGAGGAGGTAGGGCCAATTGAAGGAAAAATTGAAGAGGTCACCTATCCAAAACCCACAAAAAAGACTCATATAGCATATGTAGGGAGGCCCACCATCAGATCAACCTCCTTCAAACAACCCAAGACACCAACAACCCTCTAACAAAAATAAAAATGGAAGCTACAAGAGGGGTAGAGCATGCTACAAGAGGAAGAGAGTATGCTACAGGAAGGGCAGAATGTGATGCTAGAGGGGCAGAACGTGACACAACACCTACAGGAGGTAGAAACCTCCCCAAAAAAATTTTAGGAGTTCCCAGAGCTCCAAGAGCCTATTCCACAACCTCGCCTAAGCTCCTACTACAAATTCATTGAAGGAGGGAGGATTATTCCCCAAAAATTTGCAGTTCCACTTTTCTATGAGCTAGAAACAGAAAGAGGAAGAACCCAAAGGTGGATGCAAATTTCTAAGTCTAAGAAGGTAGAGGATGTGGGCCTCATGGAAGAAAAGGTCCTTGAAATGAGAAAAGAATTAAGTGAGCTGAGAATGAGGGAGTCCACAATGAAGGAGAAACTACAGGCAGAAAATATGTGGTTGAGAGAGAAGTTGCAGGAGAAAGAAACCCAACTTTCCACCATGGCAAGCCTCTCCATGGAGGAATTACAGTGCAAACAAACATCCAAGTCTTATGCACTCTTTCTTAAAGAAAAATGGTTGCAATTCCAAATCAAAACCTTGGCACAACATGGATCTATGCCATTTCAGGAATACAAATAGTTCATTGAATTTTGCAACCAAGATAGCATGGAGGACAAAGCAAAATTGGTTGAGTTTTACATACACAACCTCACTCTGACTGATATGAATTTTTGGGATCCTAATGCAAGATTGGGGGATACACAGCTGATGGACTTAGCATCATGGATGACTCATGAGGAGGCAAGAGATGAGGAAGTGAAGAGAGTCATGGCAAAGGAGGAAAATGAACCATTATATATCAGGACAGAGCTAGTGAGCCAAATGGTTGTCATTAGCAATCATAGCATCATCTCCAACGACATTGATTTAGATCCTAAATACCTTGCCAACCAGGAACAAGCCATATTAAATTTCGAAGACAAGTTCAGGTTGTTGGGAATAGAAAGCCTACTAAAGGAGATGGGATGCCTTACCCCACAACCTATAGATCATAGAATATCACTTTCCTGAAAGGCTAAGGAATGCCTTGGAGAGGACACCCCTATACAACGAGATCATGCAAATATTAAAATTTAAGTGAATAAGACTCAAGATTAGTCCACTCTTGTTGTTAAGCCTAGAGGAATGAAGAGATGAAGCAAAAGAGTAGAAGGAGTGGGCAGAGACAGAAAGAATGTAGGTTTATATCCACAAGAGGGAAAGCCATTTGAGGAACCCTGGGATGTCAGGGAGGCCACTAGCGCCATGAAAGAGATGCACATAAAATGTTGTGTTGCTCAAAGGATGAGCAACAAATTCAGTGGGGGGGTGATGATGAGACTCATAAATACGTACATTATAAGGGTCAATATGCCATCCTCCATCTTTAGAACTATCTCTTTCTCACATTTATTTACAATTTTTGTTATATTATGCCTAGTGACAAGGGTAAAAGATGTTTGCTATGTCATGTGGCCTAATATGGCTTAATTGCAGGAAATGGAGCTGAGATGATTTCCATGCAGGGGCTTGGAGTAGACAACGGGGACATATTCTAGGGGGTTTTCCACCTCTTTAACTCCTTTATTTAGCCCAATATCACAACACTCTCTCTCATCAACTCGAGGTCATTGGCAGCCAAGCAAGACGAGGTCATTGTCAACCAAGCAAGTGCAATTAATGAGGAACAAGATCCACCATTCTCAAGTTTTGGGAAACAAATGTTCCTATTTTCTAGGGACCTACTAGTAGCTACCCTATTTTATAAATAAACATGTAAAAGAGCTCATTAGGATTGGAGTTTTTTTTTTTTTTCAGCTCAGTAGCTATTGAGCTCAAGTACTTGGCACTGTTATTTTTTACATTATGTGATGTATTAGACATTGATGCAATGATAATGAGAAGTTGATTATTGGTTCATCACTGAGTTAGTTCCAGAGGGTTGAGGCTCTTGGGTTTGGGCCCAACCCCAGTGGCTTAGGTCCCTCTTATGTATTTGTATCTCTTTTTAGTTCAGAGTTCTTATTAGTTTCTTTCATTTCATTAGAGAATAATCCATCAAAAATTTGTGATTGCAACCTTTACCTCATCTCTCTCATGGGAGCATGAATAGAAGGATTTACAACCACAGTCCAAAAATATTATGTTTATGATTTCTTGGAAGAAGATTGATGTTGGTTACCTTGTTTGCATGTTCTTTTTGTAGCTTAGGAGTTGATTTATTGATTAGATCAGATTTTTGGCATAGATTAGATAGCATTTAAATTCAACTCATATTTTCCACTATTAGTTGTTTCATTTTGCCACTGATAAATGTGAACAACGTAAACTTTGAAACGGGAACTCTGGCCAAAAAACCCCGAATAAACATAAAAAACAGTGCTAAATACGAAAAGTGTGTATACTGGAACAATGGTTTTTTTTTTTAGGGTCAATTTTGAACCTGTTTTAAAAATGGCAACGAAAATGATTTTTTTGTGAAAAAATTGTGCAAAAAACACCCTGAAAACAAAAAGTGTTGATACTGGAAAGATGGTTTTTTTTAAGGGTCAATTTTCAACATTTTTAAAAAATTCCAGTAAAACCGAATTTTTATGTGCAAAAAACTAGTTGTTTTTTAGGAAAAAAACACACTAATGTTTTTGGTAGAGTAACATTTTTCTCTCCTAAGTATAATTTCAACATGTTTTAGTAATGACGATAGAGATAAAATAATGGGATCTGAAACACATTAAAATTCTATTAGTTTTCATCCATGTTGTTAAACATATAATAACATGACTCTAAAGGTCGCTAAAATTCTACTTGTTTTCAACCATAACATTAAAGATACAAAAAAATTGGAAATTTTTCAACCATAAAATTAAAAAGCCATGCCATTATGAACAAATTACATGAATAAATTAATCAAAATGTCATTATTTGTAGATTGAATGAAACATACATTATATCTCTAAGTTATTGTTACATTGTATATATTCTAAACAATAAAAATCATCATAATTAAAACATATAATCCAACAACATAAAAATGACTCATAACTTCTGATTAAACACCATATGAAAATCAAAATTTTTATTTCAAGATATGATGTAAACATCAGTTATATAAATTGTCTTAGATAATTATTCAAAATCACTCATATTTTCTTGCACACCATCAAAATTCACATCTTCAGATGAATGACTGGATGCAAATGAAGATGTTCCATATTCTTCTCTTTCATCAAGTAGTGCCCCATCTGAGTCCACATGCATGCCCACCATTTCAGGTTTCAAAATTCTTTTGGATCTATGACTGGTTTCAACAAACTCCCATCTCAACAATGTTCCTTTTGGTAACAACCTTTTTAGAATCTCTATCGTCTTGAAGCGAAGAGTTCCTCTCTTTGTTAAATTGAAGTCATAAACAAGTATGTCAACATCCTCCAATTTTAAGAGGTCTGTGCAATGACGATTTATATTTATACCCTTTCTTTTTCTCTTTCCGCTGATTTTTTTTATCAACTACCATATCTGGCTTATACACACCATTGAATGGGTGTGTATTTGTGGCATACCAATGTACTTCAACACCTGTAACATCTTCATTTTCTATAATGACATTTATATTAACCTTAGCAACCCATAATGGATAGCCATTGGGATCTCCATCTGGTAGCACTGTGATCATGCAACCCTCCTTAATATCCTGTACTAAACCATTGTAAGGTCTTCCATGGCTTCACGTTGTGCACGAGATCTTCTGGAACCAATATACATATCTCTTTCCTCTGCCTATGAAGAATTAATAATACCTTGAGATTGTTGTTGTTCAACAATGTTTCTTTCCTCATGTTCATTTGACACATTTTACGGCCAAATAAATGGTTTTTTCAAAGGTATATCTTATTTGTTGTTCTTGAAATGATATCACTTTGATTATTGAAAAAGGACTCCCACCAAACTGAATCAACAATATCAAAGTACTCATATGTATATCTAATATATTTTTTAATTTCTTCTATGCAATTAGAATAATTTATATCTCTATTTTGTTTGTGTGCATTATGAACTTCAGCAAATTATTGTAATAACAATATATTTGATGCAAATATTGGATGATCTTGAATGAACTTCAAAAATTCCAAACCTGGTGACGGTGCCCATTCTGCAGTAGTTGAATACTTCTTGCCCCATATTAGTGTTTTCCCATCAATGTTTTTGATATGAAATTGATGTTGGAAGCTAATGTCATTAAGTTGTTCAATGCATTTCTCCTCACCATGTGATCCGAGAATAAACCTTCGCATGTCAATAGTTTCTTCCAACACATCAAAAGTAGGCTCTGGCATGTATGATTTCTTAATACATTCAATTAATGTTGGAAAGCTCCCAACTTCCTTCCTCCTCAATGTGACTGAAAAACGACTGAACATCTAATCAATATGGTCATGAGTGTGGCCAACAAGAAGGAAACCAACCTTTACCTTCTGAAAAATTCTCAATTCAACAATCATGTTTAGATATCCAAAAACAATTTTATTTTTGTTTTCATGGCAAGTGTTTTCCAATTGTAGATACAAAACTTCAGGAAGATTACCAAACCAATGAGAAAGCACATCATGAATTATGGTTATTGCCAAATTTGCATCATTATGAATATTTGGAGCTGTGAAGAACACCCTTGGCAACATTTTACCATTGAAGACCATACAACCGATCAAGTGATACTGAATAAAATTTTCCTCCTGTAAATTTTTGGGTGTGCGAACAAAATGTGGTAAAAGTGTTTTCTTCTGGTCCATACCATCAATTATAAAACCCAAATGTTTATTTAGATTATCATAACACCTCTTTCGATTCTTGTACAACTTTTTCCTTTCACTTGTTTGTTGTTCGCGATGCTCCTGAAGTTCTTTGACAATGAAATCTACACAACATAAAAGAAAGTCATTAAGAAATATGTTTTCATAGTTGATGACTACAAAATTTTAAAAGTTAAAGTTATGAATGCTTACCTCTTTCTGACCCTTCACTTTTATCCCTTTTTTATTTAAGAGAAGCACATGTACTACAAATCCCCATCCTTGTCTTCTTAGGAATACGGACATTATTGAATTCTTTCTTCCATACCTTCACAAAATATTGATATGTAATAAATTGACCATGTCCCTCAACACCTTTTGCGTATTCTTTGTATAAGTTGTAGATTTCTCATCTTGAAAAAATATCTGGAATATGTATTACCTCTCTATTTGGCATAAACGCTCCATGCTTTGAAGAGAAATCTTTCATCCATGACATTGTAGTATTTGATAATGGCCCAAACTATCATTTATGACGTACTTCTGAATAAAATGTGGGATCTTTTTCCAAATTTTCTTGGATTCTTGAGAGACGAAAATTACCCATTGAATGAAACATTTTGAAAGCCTTTCTACAGATAAATAAAGACCCAATATGATAATCATAACCTAATAATGTAGATTGCATGCACCCCACTAAATATGAATTTTGCATGCTTTTATTCATTAACAAATATCTCTTCCTTTTCTCTAATGCAAACTTGAAATCCATATGTTTCAAGCAATCTTTTTGACAACATTCACTTGAAATGAGAGCGTTGATAGAACTTTTTCTCGTTAGATATTCTACTCTACCCCTTGTATAACTAGAACATCTTGGATTGATACGAAAATGTCTGCTCCTACTCCTCGATACAATATTTCCTGGCAACATCTCCATCATTGGATCATCATTTGTATAAGCATTTTGACCATCATTTTGAGGAATGTTATCCTCACTATGATCATCTCTGCTTTGAAATACTAACTTGGAGGATATTATTCATCTTCCCCTTCTTCAGTGCTACTATCATAGTCCTTAGAATTAGGACTAAATGGAAAATTTGACTCGATGTTTATTGGATATTCTTCATCATGTGCATTGTCAGTGCTACTCTCATAGTCCATAGGATTAGGACTACGTCGAAAATGTGACTATTTACTTACTGAAAATTCTACATCCTGCCCTTTATCACTACTACTCTCATAGTCCTTAGGATTAGGACTAAGTGCTTCATCCTATCCTTGGTCACTATTGATCTCATAGTCCATAGGATTAGGACTAAGTGGACACTGTGACACTCTATTCATTTGAAATTCTTCATCACTGCTGCTCTCATAGCCATAGAATTAGGACTAAGTGGGCACCGTGACACTTCATTCTTCTGAAATTATTCATCATGTTCTTTATCATTGTTGCTTTCATAGTCCATAAGATTAGGACTAAGTGGACACTATGACACTCTATTCATTTGAAATTCTTCATCATGCTCTTCATCACTGTTGCTCTCATAGTCCATAGGATTAGGACTAAGTGGACACCATGACACTCCATTCTTTTGAAATTCTTCATCATGCTCTTCATCATTTCTTCTCTCATAGTCCATAGGATTAGGACTAAGTGGACACCGTGACACTCCATTCTTTTGAAATTCTTCATCATTTCTTCTCTCATAGTCCATAGGATTAGGACTAAGTGGACACCGTGACACTCCATTCTTTTGAAATTCTTCATCACTGCTGCTCTCATAGTCCATAGGATTAGGAGTAAGTAGACACTGTGACACTTCATTCTTTTCAAATTCTTCATCATGCTCTTCATCACTAATGCTCTAATAATCCATAGGATTAGGACTAAGTGGAAACTGTGACTCTTTATTTATTTGAAATTCTTTATCCCGTCTTTCATCGGTGCTTCTCTCATAGTCCTTAGGATTAGGACTACGTGGAAGATTTGACTCCCTATTCATAGTGGAATAATTTCTGTTATATTCATCAATATGAATAGAGTTGTTACATGATGAAGATGTTGATGCTTCACAAAGCGAAACTTCAGTATCAGAAGAATCCATGCCTTTCAAACAAAAGAGGTTGAATGATACAAATGAAGACTCTCCTAATGATAATATATAGCTTAAAGGATGAAAATTTCCCTCCAAAAATTTCATTTCATCTATTTCCCTCCATAATTTTCTTCTAGAATTTATTGAAAAATTTTAACAATTTTTTTTTTATGAAATAAATCTTTTAAATTAAAATTGTAAACTAAATCTTTTACCTAAATTAATTTATTACTTAAACTATATAATATTTACTAAACAATTGAATGTTTTATTATTATTATTATTATATCTTCTAAAACAAATTAATCCCACATTCATCGTGCTATAAAACAATTTTGTAATGTTCGCTTTATCATAGTTCCCTATATCACCATAACAAAATTTACATGTTAAATTTTTTATAAAAACAAATTAGTCCCACATTAACCGTACGGTAAAACAATTCCGTAATTTCCGCTATATAATAAATTTCATTATCACTATTCCTCACATCACATCAAGGTTTTTCGAGGTTCGTTAAAAGACTTGGAGCGAATTTGTGGAGTAGCTACATTGCTATCAACAACATATTCAACGGAGGATTATCACATTTGAAAGGTTAGTTTATTTTTTCATGTGTGTAAATTTTAAAATTAAATAAGTTTAATGAGATTTTTTTTTTTTTAGAAATTAAAAATTTCAATGATATAGATTTACTCACTACATCCGCAGTGGGCGTGGTGGACCCAATTATTCTCCCGGTAGCCCAACGAGCCTGTGGGGGAGAGGTGGGGGGGTTGGCTGCATAGCCACCCACCCCACCTTGGTAGCGCAACGGTCGACCGAGGTGGCAGGTTGTTGGTCCACCAGGG
Source organism: Pinus tabuliformis (assembly GCA_031772625.1). NCBI lineage: Eukaryota > Viridiplantae > Streptophyta > Pinopsida > Pinales > Pinaceae > Pinus > Pinus tabuliformis. Next base: position 1,922,725,814 of record CM062816.1, on the reverse strand, counting down.
TGGGGCTGGGGACTGGCCACCATCCCCCCCCCCGAATCGGCCCGCCACCCGGGAGGGCCATTGGGCCGTTGGGGTGGGGCAAAGGCTGGTCGTGACAGCTGGGGATGCGAGCCGTTGGGCCTCCAGCGGGGCCGGCGCCTACCTACCCGCCCCACCGCGGCAACCCAACGAACTGCTACCCCGACGGGTCACTGGGCCGCCGGGGTGGGGCAGGGGGTTGGGCGCTAGTCCCCTCGCCCCAACCCGGTGGCCCAACGGCCCACCACCCCAGTAGGTTGTTGGGCTGCCAGGGTGGGGTAGGGGGGCTGGCGTCCAGCCCCCCACCCCAAATTAGCAAGTCATCCCCCGCCCCAGCCCGGCAGCCCAACGGCCCGCCGCCCCCCACCCCACCCCGGCAGCCCAACGACCCGCCATGGGTGGTTGGGGGTGGGGTGGGGGGGGGGTGTCCGTTGGGCTGCTGAGGTAAGGTAGGGGGGTTGGCGCCAAACTCTACGCCCACTCTAGCGACCGATTTCCGGGGTGGAGCAGCAAGGGGCCTTTTTTTTTAATTCTTATTTTAAAAAAATAAAAATAAAAATTAAATTGTTATGTTTTACCAAATTAATTACCATTTATCATTTGGTTTGTTAATTTAAGCTATTATTTTTTTGTAATTTACTGATTTATATATGTGCCATTTTTTGCAAGAAAATGGCATCAAAGAAGATTTCTGTGAATCTTTCTGGACCAAAGACTGTTAAAGGTGGATCGTCAAAAAGCCCTATTGAATGAACCAAACCTGAGTTGATAGCTACAAATCTTTCAAGTGCCTCAAACAATAAGAAGACGATTTCATACTGGAAGAAATCAAAAGAAGTGAAACTTCCATAAAATATATGGTATGTGAAAGAAAGAGAAAGCGGAGATGTGCAGATATATCTATATGTTGATATACCTAACGATAGTGGAATTTATGAGGTGCTGGGAAAGGTCATAGACATGTGTTCGGTACCAGATAGTGAAGTTGTTTATATACTTACAAAACCGCCCAAGTCACATGAAAGGATTAAATATCAGTTATTATATTCATTGTATGACAGGAGAGAGGTATTTAAAAGTTGTGTAAACAAATCATAAATGAGATTACACAAAATATCGTAAGTATTATTATTTATATTTGTTTTTTGCGTTATTGTAACAATCTCATTATATTTTTATAACTTAGCTTTTATTGACAAATGATATTTTTAGTTTGATAGAATTTTGTTAAATGTGTTTCAACTATGTTGGGAGGCATTCATTTCATAGAGCATGATATTATGAATGTTGTTAGCAGTTTATACTCAGTGTCAGAAGAAGATATGCAAAACAAGAAAAAGGTAGTAATTCATGACGCTACAAAATTACATCCAAGGGATCAAGAAAAAATAAAATAAATAAATTAAAATAAAATTAAAAAATGCCTCTAGTGGATAAATCTAGCAAAGGTAGACAGATTACTTTTGAAGATGAGGAAGTTGGAACTGACACTAAAGAATATGTTGTCATTACTGAGGATGACATTGGAACTGATATTAGAAAGGATAAGAGTCGTAAAATACCAAAAGTAACAGTGCCCAAGAATAAATTTGTTCTAGTTAATGATGAGAATGTTATGAGGAATAAAAGTAAAGTTGAACATTCTCAAGTAGTCATTACCAACAGTGAAGATCATAGTGAAACTTCAAAAGAAAGCAGAGAAATCATTACACTAGGGGTTGATTTAGAGGATGGCATTATTAAAACAAAACAAAATGCCATTTGACAGAACTTAACAAAGAGAAACTTAATTGAGGGCGGTCGTACATTTCAGCTTAATGTGAGACAAAGCTATAAGGCAAGTGAAGGACAATGTAAATATCAAATTAGAAAGCCACACCACCTGCATGTTCACAACTTGAAGACTTTGATGAGGTACAATCCATATGCTCATGTGGTTAATTATGTGTTTCTTGTTGATCCAGTTCAATTTCTCAACAAATAAGAATTTGATAAGTCAAAATGTTTTGAATACAATTATTATGTGCTTGGGAGAACCATTCTGTAGAAGCTCGAAGACAATTGATGGAGGAATATCCCAATAACCCACATTTTGAAACAATGAAATGTATCATTTATGCTGGTTTATCAGATACAGAAGCAAAGTTAATGGCATGGGATCATACTTTAGATAATGAATATAGGATGTTTATGACTTTCATCCAAAGGGTTAGATTTATTCATAGTGAATTTGAAGAAAAATGTGGTGGGGATAAGATAAATGTTAATGTATATTTCTAAAAGGAATGTTGTATGGAAATAGGCTATCAAATTGAAGAGAAAATCAATTCAAAAGGCAACATAATAAATATTGATTTATTCATAGGTATTGATAACATTTTCTAGTTGGAATTTAGAGCTGCAGAGATATGGGAATTGATTAATGATATTTTTAGCATGTGGGAGAACATTGGCATTAAAAACCAAAAGGCCAAAAGGTCTAAACCATTGATATGTAGCAACAGTAAATCAGGTCCTGAAATGAGGTAGCTTCCAGAAGATATGACTATCACACCTTACAGAGCATTGCAAGGAGTGAAGGATGAAAAACTTGTCAAAGCAATATTATCTCCTGTGAGGTCAGGGGAATTATAATTGGAGAAAATGTTTGAGGAATTTCAAAAGTTAGTTTGTTGAATTATTTTGACTTATTTCTAGATTATAATTTTCTTTTAAATATAACATATTGTTCTTGGTAGTATTTGTTATAAATATCATTATATTAACTTTTTTTACTTTATTTATGCAGTCACAGAGTTTAAATGAAAATACAAGAACAAATGGTTAAAATGTTGAATGAAGATAGTTGGGATGATGTTGTACGCAACTATCCAGATTCAAGTTCTACATCAACGCTAAAAAAAAAATTATCTTGCATTTAAAAAGGTATGTTGATTTATACATTTATTTTTATTCATCTGTATACTATTTTTATTTTATAGCTTATACATATATTTGTTTATTTTATTTTATTTTTCTCGTTAAAACTATTCTATTATTTACAGGAACATTAAAAACATTACATTCACAGAGTCAGTTTACCAAAGGCAAACTGTGGCTCTTTGGACCAGGGGTAATAAAAAAGAATAGCCCTCGCAGGGGCACCACGTCTGAGCAAAACAACCCACGCAGGGGCATTATACCACAACTGTGCATCCAAACTAAACATAGACATCCCGCGCAGGGGCACTGGACCAAAAGTGTTCATCCCTCGCAGGGGCATCAAAAGACCTTCAGCAAATTCCCTTTCGGGCCATACAGACATAACAAGAACAGACTTTAAGCCAAAATGACATAGACAGAAAACCAAAACAAGACCTGAGCAGCTATGGAGGATGAGAATCTGAACAAATGGACGGCTATTCGTCCGGCTCCTCCTCGACCACCCTGCACCAGCCATATTTCTCCCTTTCTTCTGCAGTGGGAAAGGAGTCCCTTTCTTCGGCATTGACCTCCTTGGAAGTCGACGCCTCCTGAGCCTGAGGGAGGTTAGGAGCATGCTCGGGAGCAACCTCTGGCATCTTCTTGACGTCCTCTGAGCTTCCGCCTGGGTGCTTCCCCTTGCTGTGAGGACCTTCGTCACCATCCATAGATTCCTCAAGGAATAGAACCGAAATGTGTGCATTGATACGGGGTTTGTCCAGAGCGCTACCAAAGGTGAAAATGGCAGAACCGAAGGCAGGCATAGGTTCTGGGTCAGAGACTGGGCTGCTGGAGTCCATGAATTGGCTTGATTGGAGGGGATTGGCCTTAGCAATTCTATGGCAATGACAGCGGCAACAGTGGAATTGGGACGCTGCGACTGGAGGAAGAGAGGACCCTCCCCGGGTAGAACCTCGACGGCTGAGAAATCGCTGTCGAGGCCTGACCATCTTTGCAAGAGCACCGGGGGAATGGAGCAAAGCGGGGTAAGAAAACCTTTCAGACTTGAGACGGCACCCAACAGATTTGAGACGGCACCCAACAGACCTGAGACGGCACCCAACAGACTTGAGATAGCACCCAACAGACTTACCAGACTTGAGCCGGCACCCAACAAATTGGAGGATGGCTTTAAACCAGGCAAGAGCCTGAACTTCAATAACCAAATACTGAGTGTGAACCAGCGCCATTCCACCACCTTTTTTAAACTTTGCATCACCCCCTTGAGACCTGTTCTCCATAACTGCGATTTGCAGTCACACCTATTAACTGGACAGTGCATTGAATATCTGCTGAAGTTCATCTGAGCCTTTATTCCTTGGCGGCGAACTTGAATTAAATGCCAACCTTAAGCTTGAGGCAGCACATGGCTAGCATGTGGCTCCTCATTCCCACGCGTCCTGTCACCCGCATCTGGGGAAGCAGCGTCGCTTTGGACCAGGCTAACACATTCCTGAGCCTGGACATTATTTGGTATAATAGTTGTGTTTCCAGTGAGAAGGGTATTCTCGTTTTCCACCCCTATATTGGCCAGTACGTCAGTGACCTTGTTGCCTTCCCTTTTTATATGATTGAAGGAAATGGCTCTGTTGCTGCGAAGCGCTTGTTCAATGGCCTCCAGCCTTGCCTCGAGTCTCCAGCTGGTGGCGATTTTCCTTGCTTGAGAGCCATTATGTAGGCGCTTGGCCATGTTTATAAGGATCTGGGAGTCTCCTTCCACGACCAGGGGTTGAAGGTTGAGATTCCAAGCAAGAAGGAGCCCTTGCCAAAGTCCCTCTAGCTCAGCTGAGTTGTTAGTATCCCACCCTATGTTTCCAAAGTATATCTGCAGGGGAGTGCCTTCATGATTCCTCAAAATTCCTCCAAAGCCAGCCATTCCAGGATTGCCTTTGGAGGCACCATCAAAATTGAGCTTATAGGAATGCTTAGGGGGAGCAGTCCATGTGCCCTTACTGATGATGCTACTTTTGGCAGGGCCGTTCATTTGTAGTCCCTGAGGTAGATGCAATTGCCAATTGTCTAGAATGCCTTTCTCATTGTTTAGAGAAGGAAGATCCTCCTGAGTCCAAGATCGGAGCATCAGCGTTTCTTTGAGATTCCCACAAAGCCTATTCCATATGTCTTCGATCAGAGAGTGTTGGTTTTTGAATATGCGTATGTTCCTTTCCTTCCAGATGCTCCATAGGATGAGCCCTGGGATTATGTTCCACAAACAGTTGAGAAGCTCGCTTTTATAAGGATTCTGTGGCCAGTGTCTTAAGGAGTTGGTGATGTCGTTCTCCATTCTGCATCTTCTTTGACATCTAAAGCTTGCCTTTTCCCATAGCTGATTGGCTAGGGGGCAGGTGTCCAGGAGGTGTTGGAGAGTTTCCTCATTATGATTGCAGTTATGACAAATGGATGGTCCATGAAAGTTTCTGCTCCTTAATTTGTCCCAAGTGAGGATTCTTTTATGTCCTACCAACCATAGGAAATAAGAGACTTTGGGCCATGATCCGAGCCCCCAGATTTTGCTCTAGATTGGGTCGGAGGGGGTAGTGATATTGCATACGATCTTGTAAGCCTCTGATGTGGTAAAGGAACCTTTTGGTTGGTATCCCCAACGAAGGATGTCACTGCCTTCGTCGTGTCTAATACTTCTTTTCCGTAGCTCCTTCTCCAGCTGCTCAGCATCCCGAAGGTTTGTGTTATTGATTAGCTGATTACCCTGTTTCCATTTCCTGAATCCGTGCTCCGTTTCATGCATCCAAAACTGTTGAATCTTTTCTTGTTGTTTCTCCTGCCTGTTGAATTCCGAAGATGGATGAAGAACATGGTTGAGCTTTGGCATTTGGTTCCATGCATATGTCCAGAATCTTGCCGTTCTTCCATTCCTCACTTCCCAGAAACTGTGCTGCTGAATTAATTGGAAGTGTTGTTTGGCTGCATTCCAGATTAGCGAGCCTTTTTTATTGGGAGTGAACCTGATGAGCTCCTCCGGAGGTCTGTTATTGGCATATTTGGCTGTCCAAATTTTGACCCAAGGTTTTCCCGGGCCAGTGACCCATTGCCACCAAATTTTGGCGCTCATAATGGAGTTGCTATGCTCTGGGTCTCTCAGTCCAATGCCCCCCTTATCTTTGGGCGTGCAAACGGTGGTCCATTTTACAAGAGCCCATTTACGGTTAGTTGCTGAGCTGCCCCATAGGAAGCCACACTGAAGATTCCTGATTCTTTTTAAAACCCATTTCGGCACTGCAAGGATTGAGAACAGATAAAGTGGAATTGCCTGAAGGACTGACTTAATGAGCACCACACGACTGGCCAAATTCAAAGTTCTGTACGTCCATAGGTTAAGACGGGATTCGAGCTTCTCAAGGAGAGTTCGCCAAGAGGAATGCTTTATGGCTGAAGCAGTGAGGGGAGCTCCAAGGTATTTGGAGGGGAGGGTAGCAGAGGGAAATCCCAGGATACGAGCAACCGCTGTCTTGACAGATGAAGGAGTGTGAAAGAAAAATATCTGAGATTTGGAATTATTGACATTGGTGCCTGAAGCTTCAGAGAAATCAGTGAGCAGGGTTTTGAAGCAAGAGGCTTCCTGGACAGATGGGTATCCAAATAGCATGGTGTCGTCAACAAACTGTTGATGAGAAGTGGCAGGGGTGTCGTGAACAGAGAGGCCTTTGAACTGCTGAGAGTGGAGGGCATGTTTGATGTGACGCCTTAGACCTTCAGCCATTAGAACAAAGAGGAAGGGGGATAGGGGGTCACCTTGCCTGATTCCTCGGGAAGGTTTGAAGGGGCGGGAGGGGATGCCATTCACTAGGATGGAGAAGTGAGTAGAAGTAATGAGACTCATGATCCAACGGATCCGCATAGAACAAAATCCAAAGGCCATTAGCATTTGCTGAATGTAAGTCCAGTTGAGTTTATCAAAAACCTTATAGAGATCCAGTTTGAGAATCATACCTGCCTGCTTAGTTTGCTTGAGGGAGTGTATTATCTCGTGCGTGAGGAGAATACCATCCATGATCTGTCTCCCTTCCACGTACCCCGACTGTTCCAGAGAGATGAGCAGGGGCAAGAGGGGTTTCAACCGGTTTGCAATAACTTTAGATATGACTTTGTAAATGACATTGCAGAGAGCGATCGGCCTATATTTGTCAGGGGTGATTGAATCCTCCTCTTTTGGGATAAGGGCTATGAAGGTAGAATTGAGAGAGGGAAGTAGCCAATGGAGAGCTCTTGATTCTTCTACAATTTGCCATACCTCCAATTTTATCAGCTCCCAGAAGGTGTGAAAGAACGTGGTGGTGAATCCATCCGGGCCAGGGGCTTTCCCTTCCTTAAGCTGGGACATTGCCTCATCCACCTCCTGAGACAGAATGGGGCGAAGGAGAAGCTCATTATGTTCCTCCGTGATGAGCTTTGGCACATTTTTGGTTATTCTTTCGATTGCCGGTCGCCTGTCTCCTTCAGGCTCTTGATGGACATGATTGAAGTGGTTAAGGAATTCCTCCTCAATTTCCTCATGCTTCTCTGCTTTTGCCCCCCCTTGTTTTTGAATGAAAGGGATGCTATTGTGCATTCTTCGTTGAACAGTGGTTCTGTGAAAGAATTTGGTATTTCGCTCACCTTCTTTCAGCCATCTGATTCTGGACTTTTGCTTCCAATATATTTCCTCCTGCTTCCTCCTTTCCTCAAGTTGGCTGTGGATGCGTCGTTCCTGTTCCAGAGTTGCCTCAGTGTGCCCCTCTGTGGTTACCTTTTGTTGGAGTTCCGTCAGTTCCTTATTTAGGTCTTGTTGCGCTTTAAAGATATTTCCAAAGGTCTCCCTATTCCAGCGCTTTAGGTGATTTTTTAAAAACCTGAGCTTCTGTTGGAACTGATACATCTTGCACCCTTCTGGTGGGATGAAGGATGTCCATGTAGTTTTGACAAAGTCTTTGAACGAGGGATGCGAGAGCCAGAACTCTTCGAAGCGGAAGGGTCTTCTGGTCAGGTTGCCTGGTCTTTGCCATTGGAGGGCAATCGGCCAGTGATCCGATCCTGTATGAGGAAGTATAGCCGCTAAAATGTCTCCTCCGAGATGCACCGCATTATCTGATATGAGGAAGCGATCTAGTTTGGATGCAATTTGTTGCTTACCTGCCCTGCGATTGCTCCATGTAAATGTGCCATTACAAAAAGGCATATCTATGAGAGAGGTGTTCTGAATGAAATCCTTGAAGTGGGCATTTTCTTGATCCATTCTATTTCTCCCTCCGATCTTCTCCTCTAGCTTGGTGATCATGTTAAAATCCCCTCCAATAATCCAAAGCAGGTGCCTTCTGTTGTTGTTCAAAGCTTCTATGGTGTTGAGAAGTGCGATTTTGCTTCCTGTGTCCTGCGAGAAATATACATTTAAAAGGTTCCCATGAATATTCGTACCTAGAATGTGGAAGGCAACCTGGATGAGGTGATGAGAAGCGTGAAAATCCGAGAGAGTTAACGCTTGTGTATTCCATGCTATAGCCAGCCCTCCTGAAGCTCCAGAGGCATCCACCGCTACTGATCGACAGCCTGGCCAAGCTTTGGAGAGAATGCTGCCTAGTGTTGAGCTATTACATTTGGTTTCTTGGAGAAAGCACAATTGCGGCTTTTCCATTTTAATCATGTTTTTTAACATTCTGAGTTTTCCTGGGCTGTTGAGCCCTCTTAGATTCCATGATACTAGCTTCAGGGTTCAACTATTGATAGAGGGTTTATAGTACTTCGTCAATTTAGCATACCTGCCTGAGTCTACCAGGATTTTCCCAATCTCGATCGTTCGCTGAAGATCCGTTCTTCTTCCTCTCTTTTTGGTATCTTTTGGGGGAAGGCTTCCATCCCAATGGCTTCCTGGCTGTATACCTAGTTGATGCTGCTGAAAGGCCCTGGAAATGACCACTTCCAGCTTGTTGAGTTGAGTCTCTGGTATACTGTCGTATGCTTTCTTTTTGCATGCTAGTTCTAATTCTATAATGTCTAGGCCATTCAGATCTATGCTTTATGGTTCTTCTTCCATCTTTTTCACTTGGCTGCTTCCTTCCATATTGATCTCTGAGCTTTGAGGGGGGTCTAGCTTCCCATCGACTTCCATATCCTTGTATTTCCCTTCCGGCTCTTTTTGTCCTTCATTGAGGTTTGCTGGAATGATAATGGGGGTTTGAAGTTTGGAGGGGAAAGCAGTAGGAGGAGGATGGGAGGAGGAAGAAGGAGGAGCTGGGCTAGTCTCGGAGATCGGGGGATGTTCATCAGAGGTCCGGGCAAGAATTTCAAAACTGTTCTTTGTAGCTGGGCCATGGGTATTAATTTGTTGGGGCTTATTCCCATTTGTGGGTTTTTTGTGCGCTCGCTTTCGGCTAGGGGCTTTTGTGAAGCCGTCCTGGGTTAGGGTTTCTGAGGGATCAGGAGTATTGGCTTTGGCATTCAGAGGACAGTCCCGGAAGAGATGCCCAAGAGCATGGCATTTTCTACAGTGAAAGGGGACATGCTCATAGTCCAGAGGTTGAATCCATTCTTCGTCACGGTGAGAGAGACTTACCGATTCTGGCAAAGCTTCATTCAGGCGCATGAAGACGCAGATACGGGCATAAGAAGTGTATCTGTGCATTTTTGTTTCTTCTGCCACCCTGATGTATTCCCCCAATCCATTTCCTATATCTTTGAGAATGTCCTCGTCCCAATATTCATCTGGAAGTGAGTACATTCTAATCCAGACTGGCGCCCATGTGAGGTCTTCCTTGTCCGGGTTAAATCTTGGTATCCATTCCCTCAAATACAGACCCGCTGAGTTAAAAAAGTAGGGCCCTGCTCCCAAAATTCTGTATTTGTCCTCAAGACAGAAGAAAATCGCAGTAAAGAAGCCTTTCGGCCCTAGCTGCAGAGTAACATCTCCTTTGGGTTTCCACTTCGCCGCAATCCATCCATATAAGGCCCTTTCTGTCGGCCAGAACCCTATAAACTTCCCAATAAGGGCATGATCCCTCATAAATTCGATTCGCTTGTCAATCTTGTGTCCCGGCAGCTCTATTCTAGGCCGTTCTTTGGCAATAGGCTTGCATGTAGTCGATGAGACTTTCGGAGCTTCCTCTGGTTTTTCCTCTTTATCTTGTGTGACGCTGGCTTTATCCTTCCGCCCGCCTATCTCCTTGTTTCCGTGCTGGTGCCTGTTCTCTTTGTTCATTACCTCCTTATCGATAGATCCAAAAACAAATCCCTGCTCCGGACCGTACTGCGAGGTATTTGCGCTGGGGGAGGGCTCTGACGCCCTCCCCTGAGGAGTTTCCATTGTGCTTCTCTAGTACCCTGCAACGCTGTTGCGAAACAGGGGTTTTGGTCCTGCCCGTGAATAGAGCCAGTACTGTGCAGTCTGCGCCATCGAAGCTGTTCTCAGAACCCTAATCGCTCTGTTCTCCAGCTCTACCTAGAAACTCTTCAATTGCATTAATACTAATATATTAGTTGTATTATATATTTGTTTATTTTATTAAAGATGAGGAAGGATGCAAATAGAGCACTAGATAGTTTCAGAACCTTTATTGAAAAAATTAAGATCGAAAGACTGAAGAAGCAACGTCTTAGGAATTTTGAACATGATCCAACTCTTACTCATTTCATTTTGGAATGGGCTTGACACTATTCAATATCAAGTAATATAAGGCGACTATGAAGACATTTATAAACTCATACCTAAAAGGGATTATGCCCTAGTTATTGCAGATATTCCCCATGGTTTCAATATCCCAAACATTGACTATGATAGTGACCCTTATACTTATCAAGCTCTTAGTAAAGTGGTTGCAGGATTTCTAGAAGTCACAACATCACCATTATGGAGATTTGTGACATTTTATTCAGACGCACAATTGGCAATGTTATTGTCAAGCTTCAAGGGGAAAACAAACTCAAGGATGCAGCTTACCTAGTAAGACATTGAAAATGTATATTTGATTAATGTTAAAAAATTCATTTATGTACAAGTTAATAGAACTTTTACTATTTCGTGTTACAGGAAAAAGTCAAATCTTCTTAACTGTGAAGATCAACCATTTATAAATTATTGTGATTTCATCAATATTGATAGTTGGGCAAAATATGATAGTTATATGTCTATGATTTTTAATCGGGTAGATGGAAAGAGTCATAGCCAAGTACTGGCTTACGATGATGTTGTGAGAAAACTAACATATGAAGACAAAGAAGCAAAATGAGAGATAGTTAACATCTATCAAAGACCACGGTTACTGATTAACTATCTTATAGACATATGTTCAAATGAAGGAGATTGGGTTATGGATTTATTTTCTGGCTCAGGTAAGTTTTATTATATGGAATTGAATTTCAATATCTTCTTTCTTAATTTATAAATCATTATACTAATTTACTTCATTATTTCTTGTGTTCTTGATAATTAGGTACAAAATTAGCATGTTGCCTTCAAAAAGGAAGAAATTGCATTGCCATTGAAAAAGATCTAGTACAGTGCAATTTTATTTAGCAAAGAATTCATGCTCTTCAATTTCTTCCAGGTGCAATGCAAGAAATTGGGTTGAATAAAGGGGATTTTAGTGAATCATGTGTGGCAAAAAAGGCAAAGGAACCTCAATATCCATTACATGGAATGATTGGAAAGGCATACATTGGGAGATTTGCAGACATCAAAGTTCCATTAGAAGAGGACAATGAGTAAAATGAAGCAAAAAATATTGTGGAAGAAGACAATGATGAAACTCTAAAGAATGAAGAGTTTGGATTATGTGATATTGTTGATTAAATTTAAGTTATGTTTGGAAATCAAGCTCATTTTTTGTAACTATTAATTAGTTATACTTGTAATGTTTTGACTTTGACATTTTATGAGAAGAATAAGCATTCAATTAATGTTGTTATGTGTTCAATATTTGTATTATGTGATTTTCGCATTAATTTTTATGTTAATCATTATTTTTTGAAAAAAACAGTGATTATTATTATTTTTTTGACATGAAATTCATAAAAAAAAACTATTATTTAACCATTTTTTGTTAAATTTTTCCTATAAAAATTGTGATTTTGACATGTCATTTCTAGCAAAAAATTATCAAAATGAGTAATTTTTAGTTATATTTATGTTGAAAATGGTTATTTTTATGTCAATTGTTAAAAATTATTGTTTTTTAGAGACAATTATTTGATGTGCATTGAAAAATTAATTAACGATGTATAAATATGTAGAATATCGAAACTTTAAAATATTGACCTTCTTCTTTAAATATGCAAAACAATAAAAAACTCACTACAAAAAAAAAAAAAAAAAAAAATGAAGAAGACCACTTTAAAAATTGTTAAATTTAGAAAATAATTATTTACATTTCATAGATTAGAAAATTTAAATTCAAAAAATAGGTCTTTTAAAAAAAGGGCCTAATGCAGAATCACCACTTTTTTAAATCAGCATGAAAATCACTAACATTCTAAAAAGTAATGTACATAAAAAAATTTAAAGTGCCAAAAACTATGCTTAAAAAAAATATGTGTATTCTGCATCGCCCCTTTTCAAAATCGGGTCACTTTTTTGCTACCTCTACGAAACGAGTAATCGTATCAGTTCTCGTTTCAAAGTTTACATTGTTTGGGTATATGCATGTGATGATTGCAGGGTTGTTTGGATCTACAGGCAAGGGAACCTTCACTACCTCCATCTTGGACTTCCTCACCTTCTCTTATGAATCCCAAATTTTGTACTAAAAGTTATGTTCATGATATCATTTTCGTAGACCATCGTGAGCATCTCTCTTAGCGCAAAACAGGCCATCAAAAGGCTCTGAGCTTGGCTAGGGGTTTTGGTCACCATTCATTCATTCACCTCAACCTCCATCCACCTTTCCATACCCTAAACCAATTATTTCCACCTCCTAAACCTTCTTAGCAGCCTTCCTGTAGCATTACAGACCTTCCTATAGAAATACAGGACACTTGTAGCAGCCTCCTGTAGCAACCTATTTCTTCACCAATTTTTACCTTTGTTGCAATTTTTACTTAGTTTAGAAGGATGTTGACCCCCAGCTATGACTCCTTGATCAAGGTTAGCTCCTAGGCCACTCCAAAACCTCATTTTCCTTCATTGCAAAAAATAATAGTGTTAGTTCCCTTATCACAGATTTGGCACAAATAGAACATTGATTGATATGCAAGTGTGAGCTAGATAAATGATACATAGAATCTTCAGTTATGAGTTGGTAGGTTAGCTTCTTGCCTGCAAGTAGATTTGATACCTATATGGTTGATTGTAAGATAATGTAGTTTCCTTTCTGCAAGTAGTGTAGCTCTTGTCTTTTCATGAATTGATTCAATAGCATTTGCAAGATGAAGTTAATAGCATTTCCCTTTTCATAGTTCGAGGTAGCTTCTAAATTTCACCTTCATTAGCTAGTTTTCATTATAATTCAGTAGGAGGAATGGTCTTGTAGCACTATTGATCAAATGTCCTACCTGAGGGTGTCATGAGTGTAATCCCATCTACTGTGCATATAGCAATGTCAGCTCGAAGTTTGTATGAACCTCTGGTTGATAAATAGAGTTGAGGAGTCCTGAGGAGTTGCAACATTCTTGGTGCAATACTAGGGATCACCACTCTATTCAGATTTCTAAAATATATGCGTAACCCGATCTCTCCATTTTTCTTCCTCACTAGTACTAAATTAGCAACCCAATCTTAGTACCTCAAAGGGGCAAAAGCAGGGGGTTGATATGTCTCAACCTCTGTTTATGTGGCTTGACCCCTTGCTTCAAAGGAATATTATGTTGTATGGTGTTTGTGTCATAAGTCTTGAGGTCTTCATAAGACCATGCAAAGACATAAATATATTTTTGTACAAATCTATATACATGTGCTTATAACCTTTAGAAATGCCTTTTTCCAACTTCAGCAATTTGGGTTGCTTTTCAGTTCTGAGGTTACAATCTTCAACATCATCCTCCCAAATCTACTTATTAACAGTTACTAGAATATCATTCGTATCAAACAATTTTTCCAAGGGTAACATACTTTTAGGAATCACATTACCCTTCAATTGAACAATTTTCTGGCCAACCATGGAATTCTTCCAATGTGGTTCATCTTTAATTTCTTTCTCTACATTATCTTCAACTTCTGCTTCTTGATGAATTTTTGAATTATAAAATTCACCTACCACTTCCAAAAAAATTTTGATTTGCTCGTCATTTTCAAATGTCGTGAATATTTAACATTGTCTGGTATTGAAGGTATGTTTCTAACCTCAACTGAATCCCTGAACTTAGGATTTTGTGGAGGTTTAAAGGTGTTGGCTGCCACTGCAAGTGAATCAGCCAGCCTTTTTCCTTCCCTTGGTAGAAACTGAATATTGAAATCCAAAAAGAAATTATCCACTAAGTCCCAAACTTCATTCTGGTAGGCTCTAAGCCTTGGGTGCTTTGTCTAGCACCACCCTTTGATTTGTTTCAAAATTAACTTGAAATATCCAAAGACAGAAATACATTCTATCTTCATATTCTTAGAAGCTTGCAGACCAAGAATTATAGCTTCATACTTTGTTATATTATTGGTAGAGTCAAATTCCAATTTGTAAGAAAGAGGAATGATCTCACCTTTTGGGGAAAGCAGAAGAACCCCTGCACCATTCCCTTCATTTGAATATGATTCATCAAAATATAACTTCCAAATTCCACTTACTACTGCTTCTTTTTTTATGGATTGTTGAAGAAGCCTGCACCTTTGTATCTTCAACAATTTCCTCAACTACTTGCAACATGAAACAAGAAAAATCATCTTTCTCCTGGCTATAGATAGGAGAATTACTCGAACCTTCCTTTGTGATATTCTTTACAAACCTTGACTCTCTGTATAGTCTTCTTTCTTCTCCACTGAAGACTGAAATCATAACATAAGTAAAGTCCAACTTCAGTACTCCTCCTATTTTAGCTCCCCAAGATTTTGAAAGTAGCATTCCAAAATGGGTTGGAATATCTACCACTACAACATCCATCACAATACTTTTGGCTGGAATTTGAGCCAGAGGAACCACAAGGTCTTTGATAAGTCCAACACACTTTACTTTTTTGTAATCAAAGGAACATAAATCCTTGTACAGTTTGGCGATATGGATATTTAAGTGCTTCATCACAGAGAGAGGCATTAAATTGTGAGAAGCCCCTGAATCCAACATACAATTGTGAAGGTAAAAAGTATGTATTAGGAGAGAGATATAAAAACGAGGGGTTGAATAATCCTCTTGATGGGACCGTGATGTTGAAACATAAAGGAGCTTATAATGATTTATTATACCACTTTAATTGATGGGTATTTTGAGGCCAATGATTAATGGGATTACAAAGATTTTAATGATTTGTTTAACCCCCTCTTCGTAGAGTTGTCGGCCCCTTCGACCATGTGCTAAACCGTGAGCTTCACACTTGATAGAAAAAGTTCCTTTGACTTCTCGAGCTAGGGTTGTTTTTCCTTATCGTTTCACTCCGCCATCGTTTTACTCCGTCGGGGTTTTGAGCATGAAAAATGGAAGGGTTTCGACCCCGTGACCTTCCTATAACCTTACAACTGGTTCTTCGTTGGACATGTGTGTTGTTTGGCCGGTTCTCCTTCATGACATGGATGTCCCTGTGCACAGTGCCTGGCTCACTTGGTAAAATTAGGATTTCTATTCTTGTTTACAGTCCTATTTTTTCTCCTTTTTACTGTTCTTTCCGTAAATATTTGCTATGTTTGCTCAACAGTGAAAAGTACTCGCCCTAGAACAAATTGGCTTCTCCTCCCAAGTAATTTCTCTTTCTAGTTTTACTTTGCAAGATTATTTTCATTTCTTCTAACCTGTTGGCTCCTTGGTCTGCAGGTTTTCTTCTCTTGGCACCACTGTTTCGATTTTTCTCAAATCCTTGGGCTCAACTTTGTATTGGGTTTTGAACCCTAGTAAATCTTTCTGGTTCAATGAGGGTTTTGGTTTTGGAACCCTGTCTCGATGTGGCTCTTCCACCTCGGCAAAGCCTTTGGATTCGACCTTCCAAGTAAATTTTCTTTACTTCAAGTCTTTTCCGGTTATTGTTTTCTTTTTCCCCTTTGAACGAGTATTTCTCATTGTGAATTTGGTCTCTATTGTTTTTGGGTGTAGATATTTAGACCTAGTGCAGGCTTCATGTTATTGTCTCGGCCCTGGTCTTGACACTAGTCTTCCCTGTGTGATAGGGTAGGGTCTTTCCTTAATTCCTTTGTTCGATTTATATATTACTATCTTGAAACCCCACTTGGATTTTGGGTTATGCTTTGGCTCACTAGTTAACGGGCATTCTCTTGGTTTTTTTTATTGTTTCCTTCATAGAATGTGAAGGAAACCTAGTTGGTTCTCACCGTTGCTTTATATGATGTAAATTTTTGAAAACCCTACAGGGTTCTTCCTCGTTTGCTGTGGTTGTTGTAAGCTATATATATTTGAACTGTTTAATTCGGCCTTGTATACAGAACTTGAAAAAAAATGAAAGGAATGTTATGAAATCGTTTATAAAATGCTCATTTGAGTACCTGCAATTTGTTTCTGGGTTATGTTGTTATTTTTCTCCACCTCGGGCTACGTCCTGTGTGAACCTAGGGTTCTGTAAATTTGTCCTCCTACTTTCCTTTTTACTGCAATTTAACCAGAAGACTCATAGCATATTTTGATATTAAATGACACCATGTATCAGGAACTCGTTTTCTTTAAAAGAAGACATGACTGTAATTTGACACACACACAGATTTTATTTCAACCCTCTATTCTTAATTTCTCTCCTATTCGGGATGGAAGAACCTCCCTCTTGGACAAATTTGGGTTGGTTTATACCTTCCCAAAGAGTTCCAGGTGGTTGAGAAACTGCCATTCAGTTGGCAACTGACTGGTAAAACTAACTTTTTTTACTTTTACCTACTTTAACTTAATCACTCATAACTAAATGATTACCATGGCTGTGTCAGCCCAATTTAACTTATTAGATAAAAGACTAAACCAAAAATTCATTTATGCTCAGTAGAAAGTAGCTAGTTCATCCAGTTGTAGCTCTTTAGTCGAATGCTCTTGCATCAGTCTCCCAGGGTAAATTGAATTCATGGCTCCTGTCCATGAGCTCTTCAATAGAGTACCCGGTTGTTTGGATCTGTGTAGCATCCAACCAAGAACAGTCCTCAATAGGACGATTCTTCCACTTGACCAGATACTACAAATATTCTTTTTTCTATGTCTTCCTGGCTACCTGCGTGTCCAAAATCTGTTTGATCTCCAGGGGCTGTGCCATAGGCATCTGCTTAACCCATGGTTCCTCTTCATCCTGAGTATTCCATGTTCATCTCTCTGAACCATCTTCCACATCAACAACGTATGGGTACAGATCTGCCACATTAAAAATGGGCGAGATTCCTATACCCGAAGGTATCTGCAACTCGTAAGCATTTGCAGAAAACTTCCGAAGGATTCTACAAGGCCCGATCTTTTTCATCTTCAATTTGTTATACTCTCCTTTAGGAAACCTCTCCTTGCGTAAGTGTGCTAATACCAGGTCTCCTACTTCAAACTGTACCTCTCTTCTTCTCAAATATTCTCTCTGTTTATATCTTTGGTTGTTTTCCTGTAGCTTCTGTTTGACCTTCTCATGCATATCGCTGATTGTGTTTACGAAGTCTTCACCATCCACACTCCTGCGCTCCAACTGACCCAAATCCCGCAACTCAAATATTCCGCGTGGATGCATTCCATATAAGATTTGGAAATGGCTTCTTCCCGTACTTCTATTGGGCGAGTCATTGTAGGAAAATTCTGCCTGCGCAAGCACACAATCCCACTGCCTAGAATTTTCACCAACAAGACTCCTATTCACAACTTCAGTTTGTCCATCTAACTGTGGATGATAAGCCAAATTGAATTTTAGTTTGGTGTCTAATTTCTTCCACAATGTTCACCAGAAATGGTCTGTAAACTTCACATCTCTGTCCGAGATGATAGATTTTGGCAAGCCATGTAATCTGACTGTCTCTGAAAAAAACAAGTGTGCTACATGTGTGGCATCGCTTGTCTTCCTGCACGGAATGAAATGTGCCATCTTGGTGAAATGATCCACCACCACCATGATGGAATCATAACCCCTCTATGTCTTCAGCAAACCTAAGACAAAGTCCAAACCAACTGAGTCCCATGGTCTATTTGGAATGGGTAAGGGTGTATACAGCCCTGCATTCTAGCTGCATCCCTTTGCATGTTGACAGACCCTGCATTTGGTGACAAATCTATGTACACCTCCTCTCATTCTCGGCCAATAATAGAAGTGGCTCAGCTGATCCAAAGTCTTATCTACTCCAAAGTGTCCAGCCAAACCTCCATTGTGTTTCTCCCGGATCAAGTTCTTCCGCATAGAACACTCCAGAATGCACAACTGTCCTCCTTTGAACAACAACCCTTCCTGCATATTATAGTCCAACTATGGGCTATTGTCTTTCAACAATGGATTTTGGCAAGCTTCATAAGCTTCCTTAAAGTCTGCATTCGTCCCATACAAGTCCTTAAGATACTCGAATCCAAGCACCTGTACTGCACTTTCTTGTAATATTAAGCTTCTCCTCCTTAATGCATCTGCCACCTTGTTGGCTTGACCGCTGATGTGCTTTAGAACAAATGTGAAGCTCTACAAGTACTCCACCCATTTCGCATGCTTATGATTCAGCTTGTGTTGCTGCATAATGTACTGCAATGCAGAATTTTCTGAAAACAAGACAAATTCATTAGCCAACAAATAGTGTCTCCAATGCTTCAATGCTTGGATGACTGCATAAAACTCCTTGTCATAAGACATATACTTCTGCCTGCTCTCATTTAACTTCTCGCTAAAGTATGCTACTGGCTTATCTTCTTAGCTGAGAAGGCACCAATGGCTATCCCACTGGCATCACAACGAACTTGAAAAAGCTTGTTGAAATCTGGTAGTTTCAGGACTGGTTTTTTAGTGATCTTCTTCTTCAAAAGCTGAAAACTCCTTTTAGCCAATTCTGTCCAATGAAAAGGCTGATTTTCCTTCTTAATGGTATCTACCATAGGTGCACAAATACCACTGAAATTCTTAATAAACTTTCGGTAAAAACCTGCCAGTCCATGAAAGCTTCGTACCTCAAACAGATTTTTGGGGGATGGCCAGCCAACTATGGTTGCAATCTTTTCTGGGTCCATCTTCAACTCATTTTCAGAAATTACAAATCCTAGATAAATCAATTCTTTCTTGAAAAAAGAATATTTTTTAAGATTTATCAGCAATTTATT
This sequence comes from Pinus tabuliformis, assembly GCA_031772625.1. Classification (NCBI taxonomy): domain Eukaryota; kingdom Viridiplantae; phylum Streptophyta; class Pinopsida; order Pinales; family Pinaceae; genus Pinus; species Pinus tabuliformis. The sequence goes on along the minus strand of CM062816.1, from coordinate 1,922,706,528 downwards.
TTGCTGTAATTTTTCTAGCACATACCTGACGTGTCGAAAATGTTCCTCCTTAGTCTTGCTGAAAATGAGTATATCATCCAAATATATGATCACAAATTTTCCAATGAATTATTTTAACACCTCATTCATCAAACGCATGAATGTGCTAGGAGCATTTCTCAATCCAAATGGCATGACCAGCCATTCATACACGCCTTCGTTAATCTTCAAAGTCGCCTTCCACTCATCACCTTCTCTAATCCTGATCTGGTGGTAGCCACTTTCTAGATCTATTTTTGAAAAGTGTGCTACTCCAATTAGACAATCCATCATATCATCCATCTGAGATAAAGGAAACTTGTACTTGATGGTGATCTTATTTATCGCCCTGGAATCGGTGCACATCTGCCATTCACCTCCTTTCTTGGGAGCTAAAACGGTCGGAACAGCACAAAGACTCAGACTCTCTCAAACCAATCCTTTGTCCAGCAATTCTTGCACATGTTTTATGATCTCCTCATTGTTCTTTGGACTCATTCGGTAAGCGACCTTGTTTGGCAAACTGGCTCCTGGAACGAAATCAATATGGTGACTAATGCTCTGCTTTGGTGGCAATTCGTCCGGTAGATCATCTACTACAATATCGCTAAATTCCTGCAACATATCCTGTATCTCCACATGAAAATCGATAACTTCTGTATGTAGCAATATTACCCTTGCTTTTCGTACAACTGCATAGTTTACCTCATTTTCCTCCACCTGTCGCAGAAACTCCTTTCTGCCTATCAGTAGTGTTTTAGACCCGCTGGTCTCTGCAACATTTTCCTCCTTCATGGGAACAAGCATGTGCTTTATCCCATCCTTCACAAATTTGTAACAATTCTTCTCCCCATCATGGATGACCTTCCTATCATATTTCCATGGTCTTCCCAGAAGAATATGGAACACATCCATATGCATGATGTCATAAGTCACCTTGTCCTTGTATCTACCAATGTGAAACTCCACCTCACACTGCTCATCAACCAGCAGTTGGTGTCCTTTTTGCAGCCAAGACACCTTGTATGGATTCAGGTGCTTTAGCTTCTTCAAGCCCAATTTTTCCACCATCTCAGTGGCTACTAGGTTATCAGTGCTCCCGTTGTCTATAATCAACTTGCAGCATTTTCCTTGCCACTTGCACACAGTTCGAAACAATGCTTTCCATTGCGTCACATCAGTCATTTCCCTAGCTGGTTTTAGCAAAACCTTGTTCAACACTAAGGCTTCACCTGTCTCAGGCATGTTCTCCACCTCCTGTGGCAGTGCCTCTGCCACATTGGGTTGAGCAACATATGCTCCCCGCTGCCCAGCCTACTCACCTTCAGGACATTCAAAAGACCTGTGCCCCCATTTGTGACACTTGTAGCATTGGTAGGCATTTCCTCTGCCTCTGCCATTACCTCGTCCATGCTGGTATGGCCTTCCACCTCTGGTGCTACCTTCCCTCTCAGTCTGTCCCGAAGTCTTTGAACTGTTGCCTTCTTCACTAATGTTGGAATTTTTACCCCTGCCAAAGGACTGTCCCTTTCCTCTGCTGGAACCACGTCCTCTTCTTGCGTTCTGCTTCCTGGTAATCTTTTCTTTCGCCTTCAAAGCACATTGATATGCCTCCTCTATAGTTTTAGGGGAAAGAATATTGATCTCGTCCAGGATTTCCATCCGTAGACCATTCACAGATCTTGTTGTTTTCTCAGGGGTATCTTTAACATACCCAACCCTCAAGTTCACTTTATAGAACTCTTCTATGTACTCCTTTACAGTCATCACTCTTTGTCTCAGGTTCTGCATCTGCCTGTAAAGGGCAATTTGGTAATCTTTAGGCAGAAATTTTATTTTCATCTTAGCAATCATCCTGTCCCATTTTTTAATCAAGGGCTTGTTCAGTCTCCTCCTTTCTGCCTGCACACTGTCCCACCACAGTGTTGCATGTCCTTTCAACTTGGTAACAAAAAACCTGACTTTCCTATCCTCACTAACTTCCTCATACTTGAAGTATTTGTCCAACTCGCTTATCCAGTCCAACAATGCTTTTGTGGACAAGCTGCCATCATAATTAGAAAGTTTTGGTCTTGGTCTACTGTTGGCCATTAAAACTAATTTCAACAGTTTGATTTTTGGTGCCTCATCTTCTGACCCATCTGTCGTCGCCACTGTTTCACCATCACTATCATCACCACCTTCAGGATCCCTACGCCTTCCTACTTCCACTATTGCCAAACGAGCTGACAGAAATCTGATTTCTTCTCGCAGTCCTTCATCTACTGCTCCCCTTCCAGGTCTTCCCCAACCTCTTCTTCCTACCTCCATTTTTCACTCAGGAAGAGTAATCGCTCTGATACCACTAATTGATGGGACCGTGATGTTGAACCTTAAAGGGGCTTATAATGATTTATTATACCACTTTAATTGATGGGTTTTGTGAGGTCAATGATTAATGGGATTACAAAGATTTTTATGATTTTTTTAACCCCCTCTTCGTAGAGCTGTCAGCCCCTCTGACCGTGTGCTAAACCATGGGCTTCACACTTGATAGAAAAAGTGCCTTTGACTTCTTGAGCTAGGGTTGCTTTTCCTTATCATTTCACTCCGCCATCGTTTTACTCCATCGGGGTTTTAAGCATGAAAAGTGGAAGGGTTTCGACCCCGTGACCTTCTTATAACCTTGCAACTGGTTCTTCGTTGGACGTGTGTGTTGTTTGGCCAGTTCTCCTTCATGGCATGGCCATCCATGTGCGCAGTGCTTGGCTCACTTGGTAAAATTGGGATTTCTATTCTTGTTTACAATCCTATTTTTGCTCCTTTTTACTGTTCTTGCCGCTAATATTTGCTATGTTTGCTCAACAGTGAAAAGTACTCACCCTAGAACAACTCGGCTTCTCCTACTAGGTAATTTCTCTTTGTGGTTTTACTTTGCAAGATTATTTTCGTTTCTTCTAACCTGTTGGCTCCTTGGTCTATAGGTTTTCTTCTCTTGGCACTATTGTTTCGATTTTTCTCAAATCCTCGGGCTCGAATTTGTATTGGGTTTTTAACCCAGGTAATTCTTCCTGGTTTGATGAGGGTTCTGGTTTTGGAACCCTGTGTCAATGTGGCTCTTCCACCTCGACGAAGCCTTTGGATTCAACCCTCCGGGTAAATTTTCTTTACTTCAAGTCTTTTCCTGTTATTGTTTTCTTTTTCCCCTTTGAACGAGTATTTCACGTTGTGAATCCGATCTCTATTGTTTTTGGGTGCAGGTATTTAGACTTGGTGTGGGCTTCCTATTGTTGTCTCAGCCCTGGCCTTGACCCTGGTCTTCCCTATGTGACAGGGTAGGGTCTTTCCTTAATTCCTTTATTCGATTTATATATTACTATCTTGAAACCCCACTTGGGTTCTGGGTGTATGCTTTGGCTGACTGGTTAACGGGCATTCTCTTGGTTGTTTTGATTGTTTCCTTCATAGAATGTGAAGGAAACCTAGCTGGTTCTCACCATTGCTTTATATGATGTAAAATTTTGAAAACCCTACAGGGTTCTTCCTCGTTTGTTGTGGTCGTTTGTAAGCTATATATATTTGAATTGTTTAATTTGTCCATGTATACAGAACCTAAAAAAAATGAAAGGAATGTTATGAAACGGTTTATAAAATGCTCATTTGAGTACCTGAAATTCGTGTCTAGGTTATGTTGTTAATTTGCTCGACCTCGGGCTGCGTCCTATGTGAACCTAGGGTTCTGTAAATTTGTCCTCCTTCTTTCCTTTTTATTGCAATTTAACCAGAAGACTCATAGCATAATTTGATATTAAATCACACCATGTATTAGGAACTTGTTTTCTTTAAAAGAAGACTTGACTATAATTTGACACACACACAGATTTATTTCAACCCTTTATTCTTAATTTCTCTCCTATTTAGGATGGCAGAACCTCCCTCTTGGACAAATTTGGGTTGGTTTATACCTTCCCAAAGAGTTCCAGGTGGTTGAGAATTTTCCATTCAGTTGGCAACTGACTGGTAAAACTAGCTTTTTTTTACTTTTACCTACTTTAATTTAATCACTCATAACTAAAAGATTACCATGGCTGTGTCAGCCCAATTCAACTTATTAGATAAAATACTAAACCAAAAATTCATTTCTGCTCAGCAGAAATTAGCTAGTTCATCCAATTGTAGCTCTTTAGTCGAATGCTCCTGCATCACTTGTTCTTCCACATGAGGGCCAAACATCACCACTGGCCTCCTCTCCTGCAAATTGACTATATTTGTCGCATCATTGATTTGAGATAAATTGATATAATCTAAAATTTGCTTTTTGTAAGCAAACCATTTCACCAACTCATACAATGGAATAAGTATTTTAACATTCTCTAATTCGTTCTAAATACTGAAAAAATGAGCCTCCTTTGCTACTTTAAACTGCTCCTCCTATGTTGGCTTCTCCTTTTGTAGATTTTGTTGATTCACTACACATTGTTGGGCTTGTTTCTCCTGTGTCACCTTAATTTGTTGACTTCTAGAAGTCTCTCCCTACTGAACTAGAATTGTTCTCAAAGGAATCTTCCCATTTTCACCCTTCTTTGGCACAAATTGTCAGGCTGTATATTTTGACTGGTCTTCTACATGATCTTGATTCCTCAACCTCTTCCTTGACCTGAGATCATATTTCTTGTGCAATTATTCCTGCATTAAATCTATAAACTTCATGTAATATTCATCGTCTAATTTAATTTTAGGCTCAAGATATAAATCCTCATCATTCAAAATTTCTTCGTCTTCTTCTTCTTCTTCTTCCGACAGAGTAGAATATTGATTTTCCTGCAATCATAGAGTCTCTTCCACTGCTTCTTTTGGTTCATCTTCAATTTACAATGGAGGATGAACCTGATCCTGGCCTTTCTTTTCCTTTTGCATCATCTGTAATGGTGGTCTCCTATATTGAGGATTGTGCTTGTTAAATCTATCTAGGATGATTTTATTGTCAAGCTCCAACTTCACTAATTTGTTAGACAGGTTCTTGATGACTTTTGTCATCTCATCCAACTTTTTCTCATGTAAATCTTTAGGCTGATTAGAAGGCCTTGCTTCTTCCTTTCTCTTCTTTTTGTCGATTGCTTCATCTTTTTGTTTGATTTTCCCTATGGCAAATAAATTGGCTTCAATCTCCAATGCATCAGTCTGAATTTGATCTAAAGTTGGAGATTGTCTTTCCCTTAAGGTAAAACCAAAATCTAATTCAAATGCTCATGCAAACACCACTTTTGAACCAGAAGGAGGTGGTTTTATTTCCACAGGAAGACTATTGTATAGTTTATTGAGCCTTTTGATGAAATCAGCCACACCTTCATCTGGTTTCTATTTTATTGCATTAAACTCGATCAAGAAATATCCATGATCTTTCTTTTCTCCCCGTCTCTGTACAAAAGAATTATCCAATTCCTCCCATGTATTGATTGAATTAGATAGGATGGTCTTGAACCATTTTCTTGTTTATCCATCCAATGATTGTACACATAGCCTCATAACCACATCCAAATATTCCACATTCAAATTTTCTACAAAAGCGCATAAAATTGCCACATGTTTTTTTGTTGTTATATCATCCTCTCCTGTGAATCTTGGTAGTAACTTTAAATAATCTTGTGGCGTAACATTCACAGGATGAGAAAGATTTAAAGGAGAATATCGATTCAAAAGAAAACCCAAAGTCTCCATGTTTTTATTTTGGATGGGAGCAGAGGGATTTCCTTCTTGAAATACAAAAGGAGGAGGTGGAACCACATATATAGGAACTAGTTGAGAAATTGCAAGGAAAGGCTAGTATGAAGTAGAAAAATCGATTGTTTTTATTTCTCCAACTTCTAAAATAATTGGAAAAGAAAATCAAACAGGCTCAAAGGACCTCTCTTCAAGAGTAGGCTTAGGAAATATGGCTTGAGGTGAAACTAAAGTGCCTTCAGAAAAATCTAGAATTTTTATGATTTATTCTAGATGATGACCTCTGGGCGATTATGACAAAGAACTAGTACCAGGGGATGACAAAGTGGGACTTGGAGACACTAGAGACTTTTCTCTCCAAACCCTTCAAGAAACTATTTTTTCAGGATCAGGCTTTTTGTTGTGATATATAAGACGTCGTCTGAGGCCTTCTAGGAGCCAAGACTGCTGTCTTTACTCACTCTTGGTGAGAAATCTTATGCAATACACTTTCTCTGCTCACCAAACAAAGAAATGTTTTTCAAAAGAAACCCAGGGAAAAATAACTTCATTCTTTGTTCCCCAACAATGGCCCCAAAAGATGTTGTAACCCTAGAGACAACCCCCAACTGAGTAGAGGTCAATGCCTAGGACATCCATACAAAAAGATAAGGAATTTTATTTTATGTCCCATTATGATAGTTCAGAAGTGCGTTTCACAAGTAATGTGAAGGGAACTTTGGGATAAAAACACTTTCCAAGATGGCCTCACTGGTAATGAAAATAAATCAAAGGTTGTAGCAGGGTGATGGAAAGAAATGATAAAAGGCCCAGATAAGAAGGCTACTTACTGCATAAACTTTTGTCTCATACCTTAGCAGAAAAATATGAAAGACAAGAAAATGAACTTATAGAAAAAAGGAGCACCTATTAAGGTTATTTAATTTAATGATTAAAGGTATTGTAAGTTCAGTAAATCTGTATTATTTAAAACAACTAGCAGCTTCATTACTCTTTTCTATAGAAGAAAGAACAATAAATGACTTACAATGAACAAGAACACACATCAATTTCAAATATTGTTTGGAATCACCTTGAAAAGCTTTATTTAATCTCCAAAAAGATAGAAACATTACACAGAAAATTTCACTTCTGAAGTCAAAAATTCCAAACCCCAAATGGTTCTCCAAAGTCTCTTTTGTAGTTTCATTACAATGGTGACAGTTATAAAAACTATTAACTGTCACAAACTTCTAAAACTACCTTAAAACTACTTTAAGTCCTACTTGGTCCTTTTGAGGACTCAAACTTTTATAAAATTAACAACAAAATTGTGTGAATATTACAAATACATTATCTGGAATATTTCATAAAATAAACAGGTACCCATTTTTCATTGGATAACTTTTGATCCCTGTGCAGGCTTGTTTGTAGAAGGTCCAACTTTTGTTGTTGATGTTGTTGGAAATAACCATGCTCTGCAACTTTTCCACAATATCACATCTAGACTTAGACATTTGACAAACCTCGTACCAGTCATCCTTACGACTACAGAATATACAGGGGAGTCTACTTCACCAGCTAAAATATTTTGGCAGAGTTCCGTCAGGTTCAATGAGCAAACAAGGTTGAAAATGTCTTTTTCTATGTCCATGAGGAGAATATGGGTTGCAGAAATGGACATTGAAACTTTCTTCGACATTTTAAAGGACTGAGTGGAAGTAACATGGTGGATAAATACCTAGAGGTTGTTGGCTTACAAGGGAGTCCAAATTGATCAGGTGGTGAACATGAATGTGCTACGAATGCATGAAAACTTGAACAGACAATGTGAACTGTGAAAACAATGAACGAGGTTTTATGGGTAAATGGGAAAATGTGAAGGAAAATGGAATTAAATGTGAAAGTGATGGGTGTATGGAGTGATGTGGCATTGATGATGTGGTGGAGGTGGATGACATGGCAGTGAGATGTGATGACATGGTGCAGTTACGCTCACTTGCTGGTAGCATCCACTTACCATTCACGGGAGCCCCCATGATGGTAGGTATGACCACCTGCGGGTGATGCTGCAATAGATATCCTTTGTATACATGAATATCACAGAACTGCTACCGGAGTATATCGAAGTAGAGTACCATGATGAGGTCTAGCAGCAACCAGTGGATTATGAGCATATCCCATTTCTATGTCGAAGATGCCACGAATATGGTCATCTCTTTAAACAATGTCCCCTGAATGCATCTGGAGTAGTAGCAGAACAGGGGAAGGAGGAACAGAAGGAGACAAAGGCAAACAGGGAGGATGATGAAGGATTCACAGAAGTGCTTACCAGAAGGAAATCTCAAAAAGGATCAGTTCCTCTAAAACCATCTGTCAAAACAGTCACCAGAGAAAACCAAAACAAGTTTGGGGTACTACAGGAAGAGGAAATGGAATTGGAAAAGGAAGCCAGCGAAGAGGAACCAGTGGAACCTATAAAAAGGGATGAAGGAAAAGACACGATGCAAACAATTTTAGAACAGGAGAAGGAAGGAGGAAATATGGGAACCCCCCAAGACTTATCCGAAATGGAGATAGACCCACAAAAGGACAAAGGAAGTGAAGAAGAACAAGTAATGAAGAGACTTCTGCATGAATGGCGTCATCTGGATGAAAGATTCATACCGGAAGAACAAAAACAATATACAAGGAAATGTTCCAAAAATATAAGGAGAAAGGAGGAGCAGCCATAGCAAATCAACCAGAACAGTTAGGAACACAAGGAGGACAAGGCACGGAAGTGGGAAACACCGGAAAAGCAGGGAGAAAAAGAGGAAGAAGACCTATGAGCGAAACCATCCAAATGGTTGGAGATATGCTAGTCAACTCAGGAAGAGTCATACCTCTATCAGAGGTATTCCAACAACCCCTTAAATTGTTAAAATGATAATTACAACATGGAATATTAGAGGGTTAAATAGTAAGGGGAAACAGAGATATCTGAGGGACAGATTGAAAAAAGATAAACCCAGTATAATGATTATTCAGGAAACTAAAATTAGTGAACAGAAATTGAAAGAGATAATGCAGAAATTTCAGCCTCATTATGAAATAATGGGACAGGATGCTATAGGTAGTGCAGGGGGCCTGGCAATTCTATGGAACACAGAGGAAGTTCAATTCGAAAATTGGGTGAGTGTGCCTCGAATTCTTTCAGGAAAATTCAGGAATATAGGTTCTCGAGAATGGGTCCTTCTCACTGGAGTATATGGCCCCCATTTAACAGGAGAACGCAGAAGCTTTCTTCAAAAGGTGGGAACAATCCGAAGTTTATTCCCAGATTTACCATGGATTATAGGAGGTGACTTTAACATGATCACATCCCTAGAGGAAAAACGAGGAGGTCTAAGAAGAACAGATCCAGACATGGAAGCCTTTGGCGATATGATATCGGAACAAAGACTGGTGGACATACCTACTACAAATGGGATATATACATGGAATAACAGAAGAGGAGGTATAAACCAAATTGCTTCAAGACTGGACAGATTCTTAATATCTGAACAAGTAATAAACAAAGACATATTTTTTGAAGTAATGATCCTACCAGGAATGGGTTCAGACCACTGGCCGATCAGACTAGAAATTGACATTAAGGCCTGTCCAAAAAAACGTCCTTTTAGGTTTGAGGCCTTTTGGCTCAGGGATCAGAAATTCATGACAAAAGTGGAGGAGTGGTGGAATCAGAGCCAGCAAAGAGGAAGAAGCAGAATGCAGACCTTCCAATTAAAATTAAAAGAGCTCAAGGAGAAAATTAAAAAATGGAATAGAGAAGAATTTGGGAATATATTCAAAGACCAGCAGCTCTTAGACCAGAAAATGACAATCCTGCAACAAGAAATAATCTCAGAAGGTAGAAGTGAGGAAAGAATTCCAGAAGAAGGGATATTAATAAGCCAAATAGAAGAAAGAAGAAAATAGGAGGAGATTCTATGGAAACAAAAATTGTTGTGGGGAAAAATGCTTATGCAGGACGATCCTATCCACCTAAGGTGTGACAGTGCCTTAGCAACAAACAGAGACAGCTATTCTAGTATTCTTCCTTTATGAATTAAGAATGAAGAGAGATGGATGGACTAACCGGTGTCTTCCGTTTGTCCCTCGATCCAGTTTCCCTTCTCTTCGAGAGTTCCCAGCTACTTGCCTTCTCGCTCGCCCAGCTTCAAGAGGTTTCTGCAAGATCACAAGAAGAGAACACTACACAAGACATGGATTCATATTCATAACTAGTTCAGGATTAGAAATAAACTAAACATACTAATGCAATCATACATCAAAGATACATCAGTATATAGGAGAAACCAAGATAGCTTTATTGATGAATAACAAGGTTCAGGAAGAGATACAACCCAGAGGGCTCCAATCCAGCATCTCCTTCCCAGCAAATGGAATTCCTATCTTCACCCCCTTCAAAGCATTAAGCACCCAATGATTCAAATCTCAAACCAACAACAATTCTTTGCAATAAAAAAATTCCAGCCTCTAGATCTCATGGAGGAGAGATCCATATATAGATGTTTGGAGAGAGGATGAGTCAGCTTGAGATCTGACTAGTGTCCTCTCCCTCTGTCAGTTCTTGATTCCACTTGGAGGTTCTTGCTTCCACTTGGAGATTTGGAACCTCTTACTCATCATAGTCGAATTCCTTGAGGCAAGTGCCATTGAGGAAGATTTTGGAAGCTTCCTGGGCTTTGACACCTCGTGGAATGAACCTGCCACATGTCAACTCTCGCTCAGCGCAGGTAGCCAGTGTTGCCTTTGACATTCAGCGCAGGTAGCCAGTGTTGGCTTTGACATTCAGCGCAAACAGCTAGTGGAGCCACTGAATTGATCCTGAATTGACTTGTTTTTGAGCAGTTTCTGGTGGAGAACTTCTATGAATTGCTGTGGTTTGTTAGCCTTGTTCCTCTAGGGGTAGGAACAACATGTTTAGGGACTTTGGATCCCTTAGATTATGGACATTTTATGCTTAATGCTGTAAGGCACAAAAATGTCTATAACAGTTGCCCCCTAAAGTATGAGGTTGTTTATCGGGTGAAATGCTTTATCAGGGGGATCCGAAGTTCATCCAATGCTGGGAGGAGACCTGTAATAAGATACAATACAATACATTATTTTTCATACTGCTTTCATGATCTAGCTGAGGCGGGCATTCCCATGCTCATCTTTATAAATTCATTTTTCTGTACATAGAACAGACAATCGTCTGGTGGTAGACTGATAATTTTGATGAAATTATCATCCTTTGAGTAGGATGATTATCTGCTGCAATGATGTACATGTCAATGTCTTTATCTTTCCTGAATATATATCGCAGCCCGGATGGATAAAACTAGATCCGGGGTCTTCAAACTCGTTCGATCTTCACTCTAAGTACAAGTCGATCCATGTGAGAAATGTTCTGAAGTCGAACATGGAAAGACATCGCTTGATTACCGGTCAATGATGTAAACCGTTAACAAGCGCGAGAGGAATCACCGATAATGATAATGACCCTCAAGGTACTGCAGTACAATTCACGTGGTGTGAATAAAGGACTTGGTGTCGAACACCACGCAAAATCTTTCGGTCGAAGGTCATTGATGTATACCTGTCGCCGGAAGTGAGAAACTTTCCATTGAGGCATGCAAGCTTCAAAGTACTGAAGGGGTTGTTCCTAAATCAACTTCTTGGATAATGAGCTGATGTCGACAAGAAGTGATCCGTCAAAGGAGGGCCTTAATGAATCCCACATCAATGACACGGAACGGAGCTAATGATTTTGATGGAGGTGAAAACGATCTGTGACATATGATTCAGGGTGGCGGTCATGAAAGGATGAAGGATAATGTACGGCAGTGGATGGGACACGGTTGACTTTTCTTAACGACTTCTCTTGAACATATGGCGACACTGATGCGATGGATCGGTAGCATTACCCCAAATATGGATGGTATGGCGAGACCATGGATGTGATCGGTGAATGAAACAACCCAACCCGATTGTGGTACGGAGGAAAAGTGTCATGTTCAAGAGCGACTTGCTACCATCAAAGTTTTCTTGAGTTTCTCCCAATTTTTCCCCAGTCATTGCTGACCAGTACCTCTTTATTTTTTTCAAGCTTGAGGAGGATAACGTATGCTTGTTCTATAACTTGCCCTTCGAGCAAGCCCATCGCTATGTTTTAACGAGCCTAGCGATAGTGAAACTCGTTCTCGTCTAAAGACAAGTTTGTCGCTATTTAATGATTTTAACGAGTCTAACGACAAGGATAACTCGGTCCTTTTCATTTTTAGAGAGTCTGAAAAGGTACATAAAGTTAACTCCAAAAGCCCTTTTTCGTCATCTAATCCCTTAAGTCTGAAAAAGTATAAAACAATACAGAAGGGATGAGTTTTCGATAGTTTTAACGAGCCGAATAAAACAAGCGCTCGATCTTTTTGTGCAATAATCCCTCAGGTCCAAAAAGATTAAAATCTAGAGGAGGGATAGCTCTTCCTGTCCCTTTAACGAGCTGGAAGGCCAAGGACTCGACAATCTTTTCATATTTTACGAGTCAGTTGAAAAGAGCTTAAAGAAGACTCGTCTTTTGAGGAACGAGTGATAAATAGGGTTCGCAGCTGATTCCAGGTACAGGTTGGAATTTTCCAATCACGGCAGTGTCACAAGGATGGCTAGTGAAATCACTCTTCGCAGCTGTTCCTCAAAATGGGTAAACAAACATATGGAGGTGAACGATCGGCCAATGGAAAAGTGGAGGTGATGGTGCAAACACGACCAAGGCTTTAATGGCTGATAAGGTTACATTCACAGTGGTTATTTACCGGGTAGGTTCATTTTTTATTTTAAAATGAGCTTAAACGCTGGGGGAAACACTTGCTCATTGCTTATGTTTATTTTTTAACGAGCATGAAGTCCGAGTTAACACTGCTCGGATCTTGCATTTATTTTTTAACGAGCATGAACTGTGTGCTAAAACTGCTCGATTAACCTAGTCATATGATAAGAGTGTCTCATTGAGATTCTATTTTTTATGGAGCTTCATCTCACAAAGCTTTGCCCCGGATCCTTTCGTTACGCAAGTTCGGAAACAACTAATCCTACGAGTTTAAAGGGTTAGACCTACAGGTTTAAAGGGAGGACCTAAAAATTTAAAAAATAAATAGCCGCCCCTTGCTTGCACTCCAAAAGGTTTGCATGCCCCCAGGCATAAAGTATGATTTCAAGGTTACCCCTACTTCATTTCCGTCAAAACATTCGTTTCACCGAGAGAGGCCTACCTCTTTCAGGTTACCCAAAGATTGTCTCGTTAATCTTTCAAACAAAACACTTCCTCGGCAATGTCTACCGAAATAGACAAAGGTGAGCGACGTAGCCCGCCAACTCACATAACTTTGACAAAAGAATCTTATTCCAGAATAACCCTCTTCCTAGACGGACGGGGTACAAACTAGTCATATTCTCCCGCGGAAACCTACTCTATACCCAAAGTTTCCCTGCCGAAGCAGACCAGGACGCATGCCCCCTGGGTTCCAGTCATATCCTCCTGGATTACTCGCGCTCATCAGGAGGACGGACCGTGGGTTGAGACACTTCTTGCGTGAAGAGACCATTTAGGGATGGTATATGACTATTTGCGATGCGTGATCCGGGAAATGAAAGTTGGTCCACGAGCTTGACCACTCTTCCTTCATGAGGAAAACACATTACTCTAAAGAGTGAGGAGACGAGGGCCCCATGCAATATATATAGTCTCGTCCAAGGAGTAGGTTATAATCCAAGGGTCCTTGAACGGCCATCATGTTCATTTGAACGGTCTTCCCTTTCAATGTGATAGGCACATTGGGGAGGATCCCTAAAGGTCGACTGGTTCCTTTATCAAAGCCTGATAAATTTCTCATTTCAGGAAAAAGCGCTGGCGAACCAAGCGCTTTCCAAGCAATAGAGGAAAGGATACTCACAGATGCCCCCTCATCAATGATAGTGCCAGCCATTACCATTCTGTATATTTGAACGATAATTCTGAATGGTATGCTTGCTGGCAACCGGGGTCTGCCTAGTTGGTTCCAGTCGAACGAGACAACTAGGTTGCTTGGTGGTGGGACCGAATAGATGGTCGGGTATGACTCTGACGAGGTTACTTCCTGCGATAAAGGAATGGGCAAATTTCCCCCTTGTTCGTTGGCGTCTGTGTTGATGAAGAGAATTTGGACGGTGTCGTCTTTATTCTCCTCTGTGATGGTATCATTCGAAGATAGAGCCTCTGAAGGCAAAACCGGGTCAACTGCCGCCTCAACCTTTTGACTTTCGTCAGGCATGGATCCAGACGGTTCATCTTCAATGATAGGTGCTTCTGCTGACCACCTGGGCGGACCAGCCGGGTTCTCAACTAGTGAAGGACTTGGCAGGAGTTTTTGATATCCAGGAGGAAGTTGCGCTCGTAAAATCGGGCGATCTTCCAGAACTCTTTTAGCCTCGTCTAAGAAGGGACAACGGTGGATGGCATGGTCGCCTTCACACAGTTTGCAGGGAAATCTAGCTTTCCCTCTCTGTCCTGTGACTTCACTTTCACTAGTTGACGGTGAGCAGTCAACATGGCTATCAGAGGTTGACGCTACCGAATTGTGCAAACGGGGAGACCAGTCCCTTAGTATCCGAGGGATGCAGGGACAATCTCTGTGGAAGTGGTCTCCCTTGCATATGACACATGGCGATTTAGGCCTAGTCAGTGCTGTGTGTGGATTCTTGTCAGACGACACTTGTTTGCCCCCAGTCGCTTTTGGCTCCTTCTTCTTCTTCTCTTTCTTCTTCTTTTCCTTCTTCTCCTTAGGAACTTGGTTTTTTGTTTTACCAGTTTCGTTAAGCGAAGAGGAAGGAGGAGAGGAAGAATTAGATGAAGTAGAAGGCTGGTGGGCAACTCTGGTCTGGTCTAACTGTTGACTCGACTGTTCAGGAATAGTGGTGTTCTGAACGACATTGGTTGAAAAGAGCCAGACCGGCAGGCCAATTGTCAGTCCTGGAAGCGACAATGTGGCCATATGGGGCGCACCAACATCTCCCCAAGAGGAGAAGGGACTAGGATTTCCACCAAGGGGAATTCCTTGGTTGGCGTGCTCCATTTTTTCAACCTAAAGATCAACGCGGGAATAGGGGTGATTGTTCCGTTTAAAATAAATTTTAACGACGCTTTAGACACAACTTGCTTTTTCAATTTTAAAGAGTCGAGAAAAAGCTAAAGATGACTCTAGTCTCCTTCGATGTTTTAACGAGCCCGAAGTGACAAATGCTCGGATGGACTTTTTCCGTTATAGAGTCTGAAAAAGGCCAAAAGGAACTGCTCTGGAGTTCTAGGCAGAGGGTGTGCCAAACTTTTCGCAAAACCGCAGAATACTTTTTAGGGTACGGGTGGTCGATCTTCCTGAATGCTGTGTTCAGTGCATTGCGATCAGTAGGGCGACCGACACGGCTTCCTAAGGATAAAGGTTTTATGCCTATAGGGGTCTCCCAATATATACGCGACGGTACGTGGGAGCACAATCTGTACTGGCGCTATCGTCTCTCAGGAGGAATCACCCACCATCAACGAGATCGACAGTCACCAGGCTTTACGACGCCGGAACACGTCTCTAGCCTAGACCTCTATGTTGTGTGTTATGTTGCAAAGCATTGTTAAGTTCATTCAATTTATTTTAGGTTGATCTTTTTAGCAGTTTTCCTTTTGAGGTTCACCACGAGATGTATGATACAATTCCTAAATGCAGTCTAAAGATGATAAGCAAGCTTTATATCTTTTCAACTTTGAAAATCCTAGCTACTAAGGGAAAGGAAAGACACCATCTTTTCTCAAAGAGCAATCAGCACACTCTAATGCACTTTTCCTAAATCAAACATGCAAACTATCAAGATGCAAATGCACAATGCAGGTGTTTGTTTTCCGCTTTCTTAGTATTGATGCCTACAAAGAAAGCTTTTTTGTACAACTTTGAATTTGCTTTTAAATGACAAATGCAAACAAGTTTACTTTTTCGAAATCAGAGAGGGTAGAAGAGATTACAACACTTAACGATTTTCGAAATGAATACTTGTTTCGACACTTAAAAGAGACAAACTCAAACCAAATGCAAAGGTAAATGTATAATCAACTGCAAACAGCCAATGAACTCTCTTCTAAGATCACAATCAAAAGATCTGAATCAAGGGCTACAGGATGATTATTTCACTCATGCAAAGGAAAACTGCAAATGATGCCACAAACACATAAAAACATTCACAGTCTTTTTGTACAAAAGGAGGCGGAATCTAAGAAGAGAAAAGGAGTTATCAGACTGGTACCTATGCTGGTTACAGGCTGCAAAAATTAGAGATCAAAACAAGGCAAAACAGAGCAGAGAACCCCAGCTGCACAAGGCCAAACTGGTTCAGCGCAACCTCAACACAGGGGTTTTGACATTCAGCGCAGGTAGCCTTCACGGGACCTGCGTTGAAATGCAGAATCCCTTCACAGGGTCTGCGCTGAAGGAGAAACTCTCGTTTCTCACTGGGTTTTGGGTCACAGATTGCTATTTAATCCACTGTTTCAGGCCAAATAAAAGCAACAAGCAAGGTACAATCAAAGGGATGCTTTGAGGGAGTACTAAGATCTATCACAAAGGATCATCAAATCATTTGTGAGTCTATTGTTCAGATCATAGACAAGTCCAGTGATTGGATCAAAGCAGCAACTGTCTACTTTGCATCTGGGAATAGCAGATGCAGTTCGATTGTTGCTGTCAAGTCTATGAAACAAACAATGATAGAAACACAAATAAAATGACTAAACAGATCTCCCCAGCGGAGTCGCCAATTTGTTGTGGGGAAAAATGCCTATGCAGGACGATCCTATCCACCTAAGGTGTGACAGTGCCTTAGCAACAAACAGAGACAGCTATTCTAGTATTCTTCCTTTATGAATTAAGAATGAAGAGAGATGGATGGACTAACCGGTGTCTTCCGTTTGTCCCTCGATCCAGTTTCCCTTCTCTTCGAGAGTTCCCAGCTACTTGCCTTCTCGCTCGCCCAGCTTCAAGAGGTTTCTGCAAGATCACAAGAAGAGAACACTACACAAGACATGGATTCATATTCATAACTAGTTCAGGATTAGAAATAAACTAAACATACTAATGCAATCATACATCAAAGATACATCAGTATATAGGAGAAACCAAGATAGCTTTATTGATGAATAACAAGGTTCAGGAAGAGATACAACCCAGAGGGCTCCAATCCAGCATCTCCTTCCCAGCAAATGGAATTCCTATCTTCACCCCCTTCAAAGCATTAAGCACCCAATGATTCAAATCTCAAACCAACAGCAATTCTTTGCAATAACAAAATTCCAGCCTCTAGATCTCATGGAGGAGAGATCCATATATAGATGTTTGGAGAGAGGATGAGTCAGCTTGAGATCTGACTAGTGTCCTCTCCCTCTGTCAGTTCTTGATTCCACTTGGAGGTTCTTGCTTCCACTTGGAGATTTGGAACCTCTTACTCATCATAGTCGAATTCCTTGAGGCAAGTGTCATTGAGGAAGATTTTGGAAGCTTCCTGGGCTTTGACACCTCGTGGAATGAACCTGCCACATGTCAACTCTCGCTCAGCGCAGGTAGCCAGTGTTGCCTTTGACATTCAGCGCAGGTAGCCAGTGTTGGCTTTGACATTCAGCGCAAACAGCTAGTGGAGCCACTGAATTGATCCTGAATTGACTTGTTTTTGAGCAGTTTCTGGTGGAGAACTTCTGTGAATTGATGTGGTTTGTTAGCCTTGTTCCTCTAGGGGTAGGAAAAATATGTTTAGGGACTTTGGATCCCTTAGATTATGGACATTTTATGCTTAATGCTGTAATGCACAAAAATGTATATAACAAAAATCAAGAGTGAACTGGCTTAGAGAAGGAGAAAGAAACACGAAATTCTTCCATCAAGCCATGATTCAGCACAAACAGAGAAATCAAATCTTTTCCATCACAAATGAAGAAGGACGACGCCTAACCCAGCATGAGGAAATGGAGCAGAATCTAGTAGATCACTTCAAAGACCTCCTTACGGAACCCCAGGTGAATAGAAGAGCAGCTATTGGAAGGATTTGTAATGAGATCCCTGAACTGATCACTAGAGATCAGAACTTAGCTCTTATGAGAGCTGCAACCCTAGAGGAAGTGGAAGAGATTGTGAAAGGGATGAAGAAGAATAAAGCTCCAGGACTAGACGGATTCACAGTGGAATTCTACCAAGAGGGTTGGAAATTCTTGGGGCAAGACATTTTGGAGGTGGTTGAAGAATCACGCCGAAATCAGAAGGTATGTCCTGGTCTAAACTCAACCCTCTTGTCTCTTATTCCCAAAACTGCTAACTCTGATACTGCCCAGGGTTTTAGACCCATTGCTCTATGTAATGTAATTTACAAGATTATTGCCACATTGATAGCCAAGAGACTGAAGCCAATTCTGTCAAGTATTATCTCTCCGGAACAAACTGGGTTTGTGGAAGGAAGACAAATACTTGATGGCTTAGTAGTATCTCAAGAGGTGGTGCACTCCTTGAAAACCAAAAAGGAAGCGGGCATGATGATCAAACTGGATCTCTCAAAGGCATATGACCGACTGAACTGGGACTATCTTAAATCGGTTTTAGCGACATTCGGTTTTAACAATAGATGGATACAGTGGGTGCAAGATATGATCTCTACGCCAAATTTCTCCATTCTCTTGAACGGGACGCCAACTTCGACATTCAATGCCACAAGAGGACTGAGGCAAGGGGATCCCCTGTCCCCATTTTTGTTCATCATAGCAGCAGAAGGACTTGGCAGATATATCAAGAAAGAACTGAGAGAAAGGAAAATTAAAGGGTTAAGACTATGGGGTAACAACCTACCGATCACCCACCAGCAATTTGTAGATGATATCATGCTTTTCTGCGCAGTCTCTCTAAGAGAAGTAAAAAGAATAAAAAAGATTCTTGACCTTTTCATGGAAGCTTCAGGCACTCAAATCAACAAGGACAAATCCTGCACATTCTTCTTCAATATGTCGGGCACTGTTAAATCTTTCTTGACCAGAATATTGGGCTTTCGCTCTGGAGATTTACCCACAAAGTATTTGGGAACCCAACTAGCCCTAAATCCACTCAAGATGGCTAACTGGCACCACACCATAGAAAAACTCAAGAATAGATTGGAAAACTGGTCCTTTCGAACCTTGAATATAGCAGGAAGAACAGTGCTTCTTCGATCGGTCTTACAAGCAATTCCCATCTACCCTCTGTCGGCAACGGCTGTACCCAAAGGGGCATGCACAAAAATGGTGGAGATATTCAAAAAATTCATTTGGGGAGGGCCACAACAACAAAAGAAATGGGCCCTGATATCATGGAAGGGCCTGACAAAAAATAAAGCAGAAGGGGGATTAGGGCTAAGAGATCCCTATATCCTGAATCAAGTAATGGGAGCGAAGCTGTGGTGGAGATGGATGAAGGGAGGAGGAGACCTATGGAAAAGAATCTGGACGCAAAAATACAACATGCACACAAAAATTGAAGACCTCCTAAGACTTGAAGAAACACCAAGAGGCTCTACAATATGGAACCTGGCCAGTCAAAACAGAGACATGATCTCCAAACATGCATTCTGGGAAATCTGGAATGGGAAATCAGCTAAATTATGGGATGAAGCTTGGTAGCAAAGAGAAAAACTGAAGGAAATGGAGGGCCTTAGAAACACATGTCAGAGGGCTAAGGAGGAAGGACTAAATTATGTAAGAGATTACTGGAATGAAGGAAGACAGGAGGAAACCTGGAGAACTTGGAAGGATCCAGAAGTGTGGGATAGAAACATTGATACTGAACAAAGAGAGCTATATACAAGAGAAATGAAGTCTAGGAGAATAATTATTAGAACAGGTCCAGATATATTGAGATGGGGTAAATCTACAACAAGAACCTTCATGATCAAAGAAGCCTACCATCTAACCACGCAGCAAGGGCAAGATGAAAATGCCCCCATCTAGAAACAAATATGGCAGGGTCACTGGTGGCCAAAGGTAACTATGTTTTTATGGCTGGTAGGGAAGGGTCGTACCCTGACATGGGATCAACTTCAGAAGCGTGGAATCCATGGACCCCCTAGATGTTGTTTATGTAAACAAGCTCAGGAAACATAGGAACATCTCCTAAACTCATGCCCTTTCGCTCAGCAGCAATGGGAAGAAATTAACAAGCTTTTTGGGAAGACAAATAGAGATCCTCACAGCATTAAAGAAACTATTAATCAATGGGGACGAGGCCAATTCCTGAGCCCGGTGGTTAGAAGGGCCTGGAGTTTAACGGTGGGCTTAAATATGTGGATGATATGGAAAGAGAGAAACCGGAGAATATTTCAAGACAAAGAAATGGCACCTGAACTGATCTGGAAAAGAACCCAAAGCCACATAAGGGAAACAATCTTAGCGGAAAACTGGAATCAAGAAGATTGGAAAACAACTCCAGAGGAAGGAAAGATCTTGGCATACCTCAATTTAGAACAAGGAATGGTTCATCCCCAGAAACAGAAAGATCCAGCAACGCTTATCCATAGCCCTGCCAATTTTAGGCGCCCTCAAGATGGCTTCATCAAACTGAACTTCGATGGAGCCTCTAAAGGAAATCCAGGGCCAGCAGGGTTCGGAGGCATCTTCTGGGATCATCAAGGGAGGACAAGATGGGTGTACGCAGATCATGGGGGTATTATGAGCAACAACGAAGCAGAACTAATGGCAATTCACCAAGGATTAAGAATAGCGATCCGAAATGGATACAATAATATGGAAATAGAGGGTGACTCAAAGCTAGTGATAGAGATGCTTAGAAAATTGAATAATGGCAAGGATTGGGAAAAAGTAGCGCAGAGCTGGAGGACAACAAGCCTAATTCAGGACATGGAAATGCTCATAAAAAGAATTGACTATAAGATTATCAATCATATCAGAAGGGATGGCAATAAGGCAGCAGACTTCCTTGCTAATTGGGGATGCAATGAACAAGGGGGTAAGGTTGATAGTATATGGCCGATGCATATGGAAGATCAAAGGTGGGAGCCCCTCAAAGTAATCATTACCCATGACAATAATGCGGACACGATCTCAAGGTAATAGTTACAAGTGGCCCCTGATCGAGGTGAAAGACGGGGATATGACGTGGGAACGGATCATGAAGAGGAGTGGATGGCATTGTCGGCCACCAAACATTCCTATAATAAAACAGGACACGGGGGCAGCATGCAGGCAGGACAGCATCCCGAGGAACAAAGGTGACAGGGGAATGGGGGAAGAAACAGCAGGAATCGACGGCGATAGAATGATGGGATGTAGGATAGGTGGGAGAAGGCAAATAAGGGAGGCAAAGGGAGTAAGGGAGATCATTATGCAGTGAAGGAGGAAGATAGCAGGAGCGCAGGATGAACTGGTTTCATCTGAGGTGAAGCAAAGGTCCGGGTATGTTTCCGTAAAGCCAAATCTTGTAATTTTCTTAATCTTAGGTAGTCTGATGGAAGAGGGGGGTGAGCTAGGAATAACAGAGAGAGGGAGAAGTATGCCAGAGGGGGAAATATCCCTTATAGCTCGCAGTAAGGAGGCGGAAGGTGGTACGAAGGAAAATTCAGAGGAAGGGCATAGCATGGGAAGGAACCGTGGAAACCAAGGCAAAGACCTGCTTGGTTTCTGCAAGTGTTGCGCTCAGGGACAGCCCGAGGAGGACAAAGAAACAATCTAGGAGATAGAGAAGACTACAGAGAGTAATCAATTGTCAGGGCTAAGGGGAGGAAAGCCTGGGAGCAGCCAGACCATCGGGAGAACTTGGAGAGGGGAGGGCAAAATCTGGGGAAAGGGAACTCAGGAAACGGGAACAAAAGCAATTGCAGAGAATCTAACCTTTGTTGTTGGCCATGATAAACAGGAGGCTGTAAGGAGTAAAATGGCACATTCGGGATGGGGTAGGGGGCGTGGTGGAAGAGGCCAGTCTAACTAGCCCAGTCGCAATAACCCAGCAACCTCAACGTCGGTCCCTCAAAGACGCAGTCAGAAAACTATGAGGAAAACTGTTCAAGAGGCTGAAAGGGCGTACAGAGAAGGCACTGATGAGGATATCCGCAGGCTCATTAAGGAACTGGAAGAAAACGTAATGGAAGAAGATTCAGAGCCAGAAATGGAAGAATGGGGGGACCTCATTCCGGACCCGGGTAACACCAGGGGACGAATGACGTTATATAAACAGGCCTTGCACGTTTACTGGGTGTTGAAGCGCTTACTCGCCAAGGCGCTGGAGCAAGTTGCAGGCGAAATGGCGGAATTGGCCCAAGGCATGCCAAATATGAAGAAGGAAATGAAGAACCTTCAAATCACAATGATCATGCAAGATAGTAAGTTGGACGAAATCCAGCAACAACTGCAGCAGCTTATTCCAGCAAAAAGGGAAGCGGCAACACCACCCGAGATTGTGGAAGAATGACATTTTAGTTCTTGCAGTTGTTTACCATGTTGGTTTTCTGAGGATAGTATTCCATTTTCTTGTTTGTTTTCATGACTGTCAGACATATGCTTAGTATTTTTTGCTGCGAAGTTTATTTAGCATGGATTGATAGACTTATTCATTTTTGTTACTGGATGGCTTATATTAATTTGAGGTGGCCAACAGACTCGGTTTCCCATCTGGGCGGGTTGAGACCACCAAAACGATGTATATGGCTTAACCTGGATTTATGTGAATAGAAAAGGCAAGGCACTACCGCAGCTTACAAAAAAAAAAAAGGGATAAAGAAGCCATGATATTTTCTTAAGAAAAGAATATGTGCTTATATGCACACACATGATAGTTATTTTTCTAATTTTCTTAAAAAATAATATGTGACTATTTTGCTAGTTTATTGAAAAAGATATGAACATAGATAATAGTTAGTTTGTTATTTTTTCTTGAAAAAGAATGTGTATGTATTTGTATGCATAAAAAAAACAACTATTGTGTTAGTTTTCTTGAAAAATAATATATGTTTA
This sequence comes from Pinus tabuliformis, assembly GCA_031772625.1. Classification (NCBI taxonomy): domain Eukaryota; kingdom Viridiplantae; phylum Streptophyta; class Pinopsida; order Pinales; family Pinaceae; genus Pinus; species Pinus tabuliformis. The sequence goes on along the minus strand of CM062816.1, from coordinate 1,922,683,754 downwards.
CACACAAAGATAATAGTTGTTGGGCTAGTTTCTTTTGGAAAAAGAATTTGCATTTGCATGCACAAAGATAATAGTTATTGTGTTAGTTTTGTTTTAAAAAAAATATGGGTAGTTGCAGTGGTTTTTCTTTTGGAAAAGAAAGTGTTATTGTGCGAAGAAATAGTAGTAGTTGTGGTGATTATCATTTGGAAAGATTTGTCTCTTCTTGTGTGAAGAGATATTGATAACCATGGTGATTCTTTTAAAATATTATCATGTTCTTGTGGGCAGAAGTAAAATGTAACTATTTCCTTTCTTATAATGCATGTGAAGTATGGATAGATGGGCATGTCTTGGTAATCTTTATGTATTTTACTTTATGCATGTGAGATTTGGATGGTTAGACACGTTTCATAGTCATACACATACATAGTTAAACAGAAATGTTTTTTTTTAATTATGTGATTTTAATTAATGCATGTGTGGTGTTAATAAAGAGGCATGTCTCAATACTCTTTATGCATTTTATTTATGCATGTGCAAGAAAGTGGAACATGAAAAGATGTTTAAAGCATAACTAGTAGAGATTGGTTATTTGGGTTTGATAAATGGATATTTATATAGTCATGATATCAAAGTTTTATAAAGGTAGTAATTGTAGGAAAGAATTGTGACTTATGCAAAGGATGAACTAATAGTGTTTAATCCATCCCTTATGCAACAAACGAAATTTGGAATTATAATTAACACTATGGCAGGAAATGAGGCCATTATGTTTGACTATTGGTCTGCACAAAGTGAAGGATCATCAAACGCAGGATAATCCAGTACAGTAAACAACCAGGTCACAAAGACATAGTGCTCGAGGAATTGTGGGGTAAAGCGTTTGAGAAACATATTATCATGATTAATGTAATGGCTTCTAGTTAGTTATTCTTGAATTAAGATGACATTTTTTGTAAAATATTAGTAGTGGACAAGGGATGGACTCCCTTGTTGCTATTGAGTGAGGGGTGAGCACCCTCACGAAACGTTTAATAAAATAAACGTTTGTTGGTTTTTTCCTTTGGGATTTCTAGGGTATATCAGTGTCCATTTATGTGTTTGTCTATTTTTTCATTTTGATGATATTTCTACCGTGCATGACGTTGACACTTACATCATCAAATATATTATTAACTAGCCTAATTAAATGAACAATGATAATGATGTAAGGATACAACAAAAAACTTTATGTTAATGGTTGTTACATTATGTGACTTCTTGTTCCATTTCTAAAGTTACTTTATGTAATGATGGTAATTTTATATAATGATCAGTTAATGAATATGGAATTAGTCATTGGGAATATTACATGGTAGTAAATCTAGTAAAAAAATTATAATCCTATGTATTTTTGCCCGAGGTCTATTTGGGATGTTACACTAAGGCTTGACATCCTTATGTCATCCTCATTTGAAGGGTAGGTGGTTTTGCTTAAAATTTTAAGCAGTTTTAGGAAGCTCTTGTTTTCCACATTTTTTATCTTTTTCTTGTACATTCAGCACATAATTCTAGCCATGTTCCCAATGCGGGGAAATGCTTGAGGATAGGATATAAGCCTTCAGTTTGAATCTACTTTATATTTCTCTAACATTCTTGAGAGATGCTAAATCCCTAAATGTATTTATATAAGATAATTGGAGTAAAAAATTCTCAATAAGAAGGTTTTTCTTATCCCATTACCAAAAATCTATTAATTTATAATTATTTTTAGGTACATAATAAACATGCTCTATTTATCTTTTTCTTAATATTTTAGTTTCAACTGAACTTATAATAAATATAAATTTTAAATAACTATACAAATCGTTAATAGTATGTTTTATATTAAATTTTATTATTTTAAATTCAACTTTTTTAAGTTTAAAATTATTAAAACCACTCCAAATTCACTCAAAATCTCTTATTGTTTACATATATCCAAAACTTTCAATATTTTTAAAATAAATAATATATTTAATTAAAATTTAAAATTACATTTTTCTTAGAAACACATATTCCCGGAGATTAAAAAATAAGTGATAAGGATAAAAATGTTGTATATATATATATATGAGAGATAAATAAGAAGTGATTTTAAATAATATATTTGATAAGAGTGTACATTTATTATTTATATATAGTTTTAGTTAATTTTAAATAATATAGTTTTTTTAATCAATAATTTTTATAAATAATAATTTTTTAATTATTTAAAAATATTAATTATTTTTATTTTTTTAATTTCAATATAGTAAAATTATTTATATATATAATATGTAAAATTATCTATTATATTTATTTGAGTGATTGTGAAAAATGATTATTTTTATTTAATTCAAAGTAAAAAAGTTACGGTAGATACTCTACTCACACATCATGAAGAACACAATATTTTCATTTTTTTTTTTTGTCTATGATAATGAGGGGAGAAAGTTGGAACTTTTCCACTCCACGCATACAAATAAGATGGGAAACCATAAAATCATACATATTATGAAAAAATGATTATTATAATATATATATAAAATTAAAATTAAAATTTATAATATCATAAAATATAATTAATTTAATTTATGGAATAATATATTATTTTTTATTTTAATTTATTTATAAACGTTGATAATATTATTAATATTTTGTAATAATATATTATTTTTATTTTAATTTATTTAAAAACTTTGAAAATATTATTAATTTATTTTACAAAATAGGAAGAATATTTTATAAAAATGAAAGTCTAATCTTTACGTATTCTTTGAGTTAATTTACCTCAGCAAATAATAGTCAATGATACTCGTTTCAGTATTGATTTGACAGTGACATCGATAACAATAAAGAATACATTAAGTCACTATAACTCACCTCATTAAATCACTGTACTTCACCTCCATTGCAAATAAATAAATAAAAACTATTAATAAATAAATAAACTATTAAGTCATTGTAATAAATAAACTATTAAGTCACTGTGTATCGTCCATTGTTTTCTTCCCCCATTGATTTGAAACCTAAGCTGTAAAAAAATTATGTACTTTAATTTTCCTAATACCAAATTAATACACTAAATGAATCACATAAAACAAACCAAATTTTAAAAAGCCAAATTAATACAGTGAACCACATAAAAAAATCAAACATCACCTCCATTCCTAACATGTGATACATCGAGTCACTGTAGGGCACCTCCATTTGTGACATGTGGTAGGTTGCCTAATCTGTAAGCAATCCATTAAAGTATCAAACAAAAATATAACTGAAATATGGTCTGTGAGGTGGGCCGTTGTGGTTGTGAAATATGCACCACATCTCATCTCATCTCATCCCACCAGGCTCGCTCTCTCATCCTTTTAAACTTCGCTGCAAAATCATATTACAATTTTAAAATGCCAAGCCTACCTCATGGAGGTGCCCTCTCTCCTCATCATCAAAAACATTTCTCACAACTATGAACATTGTTCACACTGTTTCTTTATACTTTCATATAGTTGTTTGTTTATTTTCCCATGGTGATTAGGTGATGTATGCCATTTAATTTATGATCGTATTATCGTATTATTAGAACATGTTTATAAATATAAAAATAAATTTATTATTAAAATTTTTGGATTTTAAAATGGGTTTGTAAATGTATAAATGAATTTATTATAAAAACATTTAAATATTGCAAAAAAAAATAAATTAAATGAGGAAATGTATTATAAGTCAGTTGTCAAATCACTAATAAGGACATCCATAGTTATTAAATTAGCAATGAGGACAGTCATCACTGACATCTATCTCTAATAATGCAGGCAAACTCATCATTGTTATTCAAGCAAAAAAAAAAAAAACCATATTCATTTAAATAAAGATTTAAATTAGTTTATATCTATCTAAATCAACTTGGATAAGTATTAGTTATATTTAGAAAGTCTATAAATATATTTCACGAGAAGATTTAGAATATTTACATATGGTTTATATAAGAGGTGGAATATACAAATTTTAATATATTATTTCAAAATAAATAGAAAAAGTAACAAGGTAATGTAATGTATATAAAAAAATAGTAGATTGAACCTTGTTTGGTTGGCCAATAGATAAATGATATATAATTCTCAATAAGATAGAATTATTTTTTGAATGCAGTTAAACATGGGTTTGAATTTTCTTATGAAAATGCTTTGTGAATATAAAAGAGTTCATACTTGAATTTTCTTATTTCATGGATTTTGCTTTATGAATATAAAAGAATTCATACTATTTTGGACATTGTAGATCTTGAGATGAAGAATTCACACCAACCTGTACCCTTAGGTAGACCTTGAGATGATGTCCATAAGATTTTAACCTTAGTGGTAGTAAACGTGTTTTTCTCTACAATGTTTGGACTACACCAGTTAGATACTTTTTGTCTTCCTCTACTTTGTTGGGCTACAAAAGCTTCACAATGCTACAAACTTATTGGTGTGGATTTTGCAACCTTGATCTTAGTGTTATATCTAATGTTTAAATAAAATGTCCACTGAAATCATATTTAGTTGTTTCCATGTGCTTGTTCCATGAAGAAAAATAAGCATGACCTTTGTAATTTTGAGACAACTTAAAAATTGGTAGAAGTCTCATTTATCAGTGTACATTCATATATTTATGGTTTTTTTTAACTTAATATCTTGGGTTAATGAATTAGTTTGATTGTGAAGCGATGGGTTATTTAAACATGATTAATGTCTTTATTAGAGGAACCTAATTACTCCATGGATGGTAATGTAGGAAGACTTATAAGAATTTAAAGGGAGTTGATTGCAAATTTAATGAGGTTATTTATCATTCATCATTGTATTGGAGATAGAGAAGTGTGCATGAGAGTTTAGTTGAGAGAGGAGCTTCTTTCTCATAGCCTACCACTTACAAAGCCTAGTGCTTGCATTTTCTCATATCTTGATTAACAATAAAACCAATACTTGATTTGGTTAGAGGCACCTTTTTGTGTAGTGTACTTTGTGTGTTTATTGCATTAGCGTGCTAGAAATAAACACATCATCATGGGCTTTCCTTGACGGGGCCGCTCAAAGTACCCTTTCTTTGGGAGGGGTGGGGGGAATCCAACATATAACAACTTCTCACAATATCTCTTTCTCTGCAAACATTAGACAAACTTCCAACAACTATGCAAAAGATTTTGTATTATATATCATTCTTCTTCTAGCTCTAAAATTTGATGTTCATTCTCTTCACACATATGTATATTTTCTTAATGTCATAAATTGGTTGAAAGGAACAACAACTATCATGAATTACACTCTACTTCCTCTTTTCAAAAAAATTCTTAAAACTATCTTTCTTCACTCATATTTCCTTTGATTATATTTATAGGAACAGGGATGATGAAGGAGATCGAATGCCAAAAATTGGATTGGATATGGACCAAGGCTCATGCAATTTCCTTGAAGATAAGGAAGGCCAATGGAAAGAACATCCTTTTGACTCTTGGGTTTGACTAATCCTCGTATGGTTTTACATACTACAAAAATTTTGGATCGTGTTCATTTTTTCATCTTTTTTGCATACAAGATACTCTATCCAACTATATTTTTTGCATGATAACTCAAACTGTTGGCTTTTTTGTTGGGGCATGTAGACAAAAAAAACTTCATAACAGATGATTTTGGGAATTGTAGAATATGGTAAGGTATACAGGGACATATATTTTCTTTTAATTGTTTTCAGGATGCTTACTGAGAGGCTTTGGCCCATAAGAATGCTTTCAACATATACAAAATGTAACCTTTGTTTATTTCTTATAAATAGAAGTTACCAATTTTTCCGAAAAAAACTCATATTAATTCCTTTTATAATTAATAATTATTTATTATTTAAAACAAGGGTTTCCTTTTATAATTAATAATTATTTATTATTTAAAATAAGGGCTTGTTTCTATTTTATTTTTTATTTTTTATTTTTTTTAACTTGACAATATGAGATGTATCATGAGGTAAGTGTCTCCATGCCTATATGCATTTGCCAACCATTTAATTTATATGGTTGCAGTAGTATTATTTAAAATGACTTCTTCCTTTATTCCCAATGATTTAGCTAAGGCTTGACATCTTCATGTCATCCTCATTTGAGGGGTAAGTGGTTTTGTCTAAAGTTTTAAGCAATTTTAGGAAGCTCTTGTTTTCCAAATAGTTTATCTTCTTCTTGTACAGTCGGTACATAATTCTAGTCATGCTCCCAATTTGTGGAAATGTTTGAGGATAAGAGGTAATGCCTTTAGTTTTGAAATTATAAGTTATATAATTCGTTTCGATCCACTTTATCTTTCTCTAAGATTCTTGAGAGACACTACATCCCTATATTTATTTCTATATAAGATAATAGGAGTAAGAAATTCTCAATGAGAAGGTTTAAATTTCTTATCTGGTAGCCAAAGGTTTATTAATTTACAAATATTTTCAAGTGCATAATAAACATTTCACTCTCTATTTATCTTTTTCTTATTATTATAGTTACAATTGAACTTACAATGAATATGATTAAGTCTTTCGGATTAATCACATCATTAGAATTTGGTCGACGTTTTGAACCAACTAATATGCTTCATCCTCATGACAAGGTGAAAAAATCATACAATCTTAAAAAATAAATAACAAAAATATATCATATTCAATTTAAAAAAAAAAAAAAAAAAAATTATAAAATTAAAAATCTACTAAAATGATATATAATACATCTATATTTTAAAATAAATAATATGTAAAATTGTCAATTAAGTTTCCCAGTCACTCACGGCATTTCTCACCGCCACGACTACCGCCCAATACGACGACCCGGAGTCGATATGCAAAGAATTTGTGGAAGTAAACAAAATTAAGAGACGTGTTTTACACGACAGGTTGATAATATAGGTTACAATATTAAGTGTAATGTAATTTATTTTGTTTTTTAAGATCTGAGGTGCCCTCCCTGTCTTTGTAGAGACGAGCGGCACAAGTTCTCAAATAATTGACGCCACCTCATCAAATATCCAACGAAGTTCTTGAATAAAAATTTTGGGTAATTTGAATATAAATATGGATATGTAGTGAAATATAAATATGGATTTGATATACAAATGGTAGTTAATAACTTTGGAGTAAAAGTATACAATATCCATCTAAAAAAATTTAAATATACAAACCCTGATTCAAATAAATTCCGGTTTAGTTGGCATGAATGGATAAATAAAGTTACTTTATATTCATCTAATCTTATATAATAATCAAAAGTCCATAGCTATATTTCACAAGTTCATAAAAATATTTCAAATTTAAAGATCTATAATATTTAGATAGGGTTTATATAACCATATATAAATTTTAATATAATATTTAAAATTAAACCGAAAAAATAACAAAATATATATAAAAAAATTAATCTATTGAACCTTGTTTGGTTGGCTAGTAGATAATTCTCAATCAGTGAAAATTATTCTTTGCATGCCGTTAAACTCATGTTTAAATTTTCTTATGGATTTGCTCTATGAATATAAAATAATTCATACTTGATTTTTTTTTTATTTCATGGATTTTGTTTTATGAATATAGAAAAAATTAATACTATTATGGATTTGTAGATCTCGAATTCACACCATCTTGGACTTGTAGCATTAGGTAGACCTTGAGATGATGTACATAAGATTTTAACCTTAGTGGTGGTAAACTTGTTTTTTCTCTAGGCTACTCCTTCTAGGTACATTTTGTCTTCCTATACTTTGTTGGACTACAGAAGCTTGGCAATGCTCCAAACTTATTGGTGTGGAATTTGTGACCTTGATCTTGGTTTGATATGCAATGTTTAAATGAAAGTCCACTGAAATCTTATTTAGTTATTTCCATGTGGTTGTTGCATGAACAAAAATAAGCATGATCTTTGTCATTTTGAGACTCAACTTAAAAATTGGTAGAGGTCTCATTTATTAGTATAAGCTGATATATTCATGTGTTTTTATTTTTTTATTTTTAATTGATATCTTGGGTTAATGAATTAGCTTTGATAGCGAAGTGATGAGTTGATTAAACATGATTAATGTCTTCATTAGAGAAGCCTAAGTACTTCGTGGATGGTAATGTAGGAAGACTTATAAGAATTTAAAGGGAGCTCCTTGGGAAAATGAGGTTATTTATCATTCATCAGTGTATTGGAGATCTAGAGAAGTGTGCATGAAAGTTTAGTTGAGAGAGGAGCTTCACTCTCATTGTGTGCCATTGATAAAACCTAGTGCTTGTATTTTCTCATATCTTGATTAGTAATAAAACCAATACTTGATTTGGTTAGGGGTAAAATTTTGTGTACTGTACTTTGTGTGTTTATTTCATTAGCATGATGGAAATTGCGAACACTCACTTCTATCCCGAGTGCTCTACAATCTAGATCTTAATATATTTATAGTCGTGTGCTTCTTTCACTATGCCTAGTTTAACTAATATCACATGATGATTAATAAACAATAAATGAGATAGAAATGGAGATCTTCCTACTTTTATTCCTTTTATGTTCCATTATTTTTAACTTTCTTTTATTGTGTTGCTCAATCCCTCTCCTATTAGAAGAAAGAGAGAAGGTGAAATTTACCAAATTTGTGTTAATCTTCTCGACGGATATAAGAATCTAGATGCTCATCCATTTGTTAGAACAACAAAATACATATAGGAAAGGAAGCTCATTATTTAGTTTACCATCTATAGATTCATTCCAATGTGTATTAACATTACTCTCACATATAACTAACTTACCCTACCATGGGTCTTAGATAGATCTAGTTTAAGGACCATAACTAGAACAGTTTACCATCTTATATAGACAAAGCCTTCCCAAACCACCCATATTGCACTATAGATCCAACCATTATGCATAATCCTAAACTTTTCTTGTGAGATGGTTTTTAGAAAAACTTTATCTAGTCTTTGATGTTAATATAATCTTAACAATTATTTGATAAGTAATATAGCATAAGGACATTGATTTGTAATCCTTAAAGTCTTCATGATTCTTCTTCTTGGGTATAAGCTATAAAGGTTAAGTTCATTGAACCCAACACTTTTACTTTTCCTAATGCTCTTGATTCTTTTACAAGCCTCTTAATAACTTTTCCATCAATTTATAGAAGTCAAAATAAAATTATATTGTCCACCCATCTCAACCTTAGCTTTTTGTCTTCTAAAAAATTCAAAGATTGCTTTCAGTTTGTCTTTCATTACTTTAACTATAATTTCCTATTTTGTACTTTCTTTATGTATCTCGGAAAGAATAAGATCATTTTTATTATTTCCTAAACATTTCTGGTAAGACATTCTTGATAAACTTTCATGAAATATGTTTTCCCAAACTCGATGATTTCCTAAAACTTATTGACCTTGTTCCCATTTCCCTTCTTCATTTTCAATATAATGTTTAGAAATTTATAATGTTTTGCACACTTCTATAAGAACCTAGTGTTATCAATTTTTTTATTAACCACTTGCTCCTTCGGTTTTTATTCTACATTTTGTTTCCTCCCATTCTTCATTTTCCCGCCGTACACGTGTCTCTCAAAGCAGGATTGAGTTTGAAAGAGGAGGTCCTACCTTCATTTATTTATTCTTTTTTTTCCTCCGTTGAGTATGTTGCTATGTTGATAAGCTTGGCTGGCTGTTTTGAAAGAGTAGGTTGGTAGGTGGATAAATTTATCCAAAATTAGTTATGGTTTTTTACGTTAGGTAAATGGCAGTATTTATGGAGGTTTTAATTTTCAGAGTGTTTTTATTTATTATTAATCTAAAATAGTATATGAATTTTTTATTTTTATTTTTAAATATTTAAATTAAAAAAAATTAGTTTAATATGCAATGTTTTTTTAATCAAAAATTTTACAGAGATTTTTAAAAATTTGAGTTTAAATTGTTTAATTTATATAATTTGAGTGTTTTAGAAGATTTTCAGGGTGTTGAATTTTTTTATGAATTCAAGAATATATTTTAAATAACAAAAAACCTTAAAATTGTATTGTTAGATTTTGATGAATTCCCACCGGAAAAACTATTTTCATCTATAATTTAAACTACGCCTTAAAATTTTGACTCAATCATTAAATTTGTTCATTTATAAAGTTTTAATTATATAATTTATATTATTTTTTTTAATTTGTTCATTTATGAGGTTTTAATTATATAATTTATATTATTTTTTTAAAATTGATAATTTAACATTATTTTTAATTATAACGTACACTTCAAATTGATGGAAGTGAAGATATTAATATAGATTTGGTATGCAAAAACAATTGTTGATAAGTTTGGAGTAAAACTATACCATATCCATTTTAAAAATTTAAAATATACAAAGCCTATATTGTTCATATCTTTCGGAAAAAATCACATTGAGAACAAAGGGTCAACGCATTTCGAACCTAAATCAAGGTTCTTCAGGATGAGGGGGAAGATTCACTGACAGAAATTTATAGATCTCAAAGATGAAACGGTAAATTCCAACGATTAAATAAAACAAGTGAACCTTACAGGATCAAAGTCAATTCAAAAAATTTTGATTTTATTTTAGTCTATTTTATTATAAACTTTTAACTTAAAAGAATATTCTAACCAATTTTATATCATAATTTATTTATCTATATATAAATATAATATTAATATTAATAAACTATTTAAATAGATTCTAAAAAAAATCTAGACATAAAAATATATTTATGAATTTCAAATAAATAAAGAATAACTAGATAAATAGATAGATAAAAAATAATAATAAATAAAAACATAAAAATATATTTATAAATTTCAAATAAATAAAGGAATAACTAGATAAATATATTTATAAATTACAACAAATAATAAAGGAATAACTAAAAAAAACTAACCAGGGAGAGAACAAAGAGAAGGGATCCACCATATGTTTAACTTCCATCCATCGTCTCTATTAAGAGTTGTTTTAACTTCCATCCATCATCTTGGTTATATGCAATGTTTAAATGAAAGTCCATCGAAATCCTATTTAGTTATTCCCATGTGGTTTTGGATGAACAAAAAGAAGTGTTGGGCGCGGGATCGCCCAAGGGAAGTTTTGGGGCTTAGAGCCCAGATTTTGGTCAATCTTGTAATTTTGATGTAAAGACTCCTCATTTTGTGGGCACGGAGCATGTAGTTTATTAAAGAGTCATAGGGTTGTCTACCCTTAATTTAATGTTATATCGGTTGTAGAGATATGTCCATGGTCCGCGAACCATGGGATTGTATAAATAGAGCGAGGCTCTAAGTAGTTTGAGGGGATAAGGAAAATGAAGAACATATGATGTGTGTGAGATAGATTTGGAGTGTAAAGTCTAGTTTTGGGTCGAGTAGGAGAAGGCTCTGCAGCTGAGTGTGCAGACGCCTAGTAGTCCGCAGTTGAGTGCGTTGACCCCTGCAGCTGAGTGCGTAGGGCAAGTCGAGTCTGTAACAATTGGAAGTATTAATAAAGAAAAGTTTCCTATAAATGGATAACAATAAAAAATACATTAAGTCACTATAACTGACCTCATTAAATCACTGTACTTCACTTTCCTTGCAAATAAATAAATAAAAACTATTAATTCATTGTAACTTATTTTCTCTAAATAAATAAATAAACGATTAAGTCACTGTAATTTTCTTCCATATTTTTGTGGAGCCAGTGTATAGTTTTCTTCCCCATTGATTTGAAACCTAATCACATAAAACAAACCAAATTTTAAAAAGCCAAATTAATACAGTGAACCACATAAATAAATCAAACATCACCTCCATTCCTAACATGTGATACATCGAGTCACTGTAGGGCACCTCCATTTGTGACATGTGGTAGGTTGCCTAATCTGTAAGCAATCCATTAAAGTATCAAACAAAAATATAACTGAAATATGGTCTGTGAGGTGGGCCGTTGTGGTTGTGAAATATGCACCACATCTCATCTCATCTCTTCTCATGCCACCAGGCTCTCTCATCCTTTTAAACTTCGCAGCAAAATCATATGACAATTTGAAAATTGCCAAGCCTACCTTATGGAGGTGCCCTCTCTCATCATCATCATAAACATTTCTCACACCTATGAACATTGTTCACAATGTTTCTTTATACTTTCGGATAGTTGCACGCTGTTCGTTTATACTTTGGGATAGTTGTTTGTTTATCTTTTCATAGTGATTAGGTGATGTATGCAATTTAATTTATATGATTATATTATTAGATAGGGGTTATATTTATATGATTATATTATTTAAAATTGCCAAGCCTACCTTATGGAGGTGCCATCATCAAAAACATTTCTCACAGCTATGAACATTGTTCACACTGTTTGTTTATACTTTCGGATAGTTGCACGCTGTTTGTTTATACTTTCGGATAGTTGTTTGGTTATTTTCTCAGGCGATGTATGCAATTTAATTTATATGATTGTATTATTAGATCGTGTCTATGTCTATACGTATATAAATAAATTTATTATCAAAAATTTTGGATTTTAAAATGGGTTTGTGGATTTTAAAATGGGTTTGCAGATGTATAAATGAATTTATTATAAAAACATTTAAATATTGTAAAAAAAAATCAAATAAAGAGGATATTTATTATAAGTCAGTTGTCAAATCAGTAATGAGGACATCCATAGTTCTTAAATTAGCAATGAGGACAGTGATCACTGACAGCTATCCCTAATGCAGGCAGACTCATCACTGTTATTCAAGCAAAACCAGAGCATTGAAAATTACCTAACTTGTGGTCCTTAAAGCCTGTTCCTTACATCTGACAAAGACTAGCTCTTAACCAAGAAAAATTAATGTTAAGAAGTACTCCAAATCCCCTGCAAATTACACCATTCAAAATTACAAATTAAAAAAACCCATATAAAATTAATTGAAAAACATAACTAAGAAAAAGCCAAAAACCTCCTCAAAGCATCAATGAATTTGAAAGAGAGGGTCCTACCTTCATTTATTTATTCCTTTTTTCCTCTGTTGAGTATGTTGTTAGGTTGATGGGCTTGGTTGCTTGTTTTTGAAAGAGTAGGTGCTAAGTGGATAAATTTTATTATTATTATTATTTTTAGGGATATGTACCTGGGATTATTTATGGAGATTTGATCTGGTGATTTATTGTAAATAGTGTTTTAGCAGTACACTCATTTATTGTCAATTTAAAATTAGTTAAATATTTAAATTAATTTAAGTAAAAAAAATAGACCAAATTCTTAAATTGGTACAATTATAATGTTTTAGTTATTTAATTTGTATTAATACTTTTAAATTGCTAGTTTTACATTATTTTTAAGTATATGTATATTTAAAATTGATAAATGCTAAGATAGAAATATAAATTTGATATGCACACGAAAGTTGATAAGTTTAAATATAAATTTGATATGCATAGGGAAGTTGATAAGTTCAAAAAAAAAAAATGGACCATATTCATTTAAATAAAGATTAAAATTAGTTTATATCTATCTAAATCTTATATCTAAATCAACTTGGATAAGTATTAGTTATATTTTGAAAGTCCATAAATATATTTCACGAGGAGGTTTAGAATATTTACATATGGTTTATATAAGAGGTAGAATATGCAAATTTTAATATATTATTTCAAAATAAATAGAAAAAGTAACAAGATAATGTAATGTATATAAAAAAAATAGTAGATTGAACCTTGTTTGGTTGGCCAATAGATAACTGATATATAACTCTCCATGAGATAGAATTATTCTTTGAATGCAGTTAAACATGGGTTTGAATTTTCTTATGAAGATGCTCTATGAATATAAAAGAGTTCATACTTGAATTTTCTTATTTCATGGATTTTGCTTTATGAATATAAAAGAATTCATACTATTTTAGACATTGTAGATCTTGAGATGAAGAATTCACACCATCTTGTAGCCTTAGGTAGACCTTGAGATGATGTCCATAAGATTTTAACCTTAATGGTAGTAAACATGTGTTTTTCTCTACAATGTTTGGACTACACTTTTTAGATACTTTTTGTCTTCCTCTACTTTGTTGGGCTACAAAAGCTACATAATGCTACAAACTTATTGGTGTGGATTTTGCAACCTTGATCTTAGTGTTATATCTAATGTTTAAATAAAAAGTCCACTGAAATCATATTTAGTTGTTTCCATGTGCTTGTTCCAAGAACAAAAATAAGCATGACCTTTGTAATTTTGAGACAACTTAAAAATTGGTAGAAGTCTCATTTATCAGTATACATTCATATATTCATGGTTTTTTTTAACCTAATATCTTGGGTTAATGAATTAGTTTTGATTGTGAAGCGGTGGGTTATTTAAACATGATTAACGTCTTCATTAGAGGAACCTAATTACTTCATGGATGGTAATGTAGGAAGACTTATAAGAATTTAAAGGGAGTTGATTGGGAATTTAATGAGGTTATTTATCACTCATCATTGTATTGGAGATAGAGAAGTGTGCATGAGAGTTTAGTTGAGAGAGGAGCTTCTTTCTGATAGCCTACCACTCACAAATCCTAGTGCTTGCATTTTATCATAGCTTGATTAACAATAAAACCAATACTTGATTTGGTTAGAGGTAACTTTTTGTGTAGTGTACTTTGTGTGTTTATTGCATTAGCATGCTAGAAATAAACACATCATCATGGGCTTTCCTTGACAGGGCCACTCAAAGTACCCTTTCTTTGGGAGGGGTGGGGGGAATCCAACATATAACAACTTCTGACAATGTCTCTTTCTCTACAAACATTAGACAAACTTCCAACAACTATGCAAAAGATTTTGTATTATGTATCATTCTTCTTCGAGCTCTAAAATTTGATGTTCATTCTCTTCACACATATGTATATTTTCTTAATGTCATAAACTGGTTGAAAGGAACAACAACTATAATGAATTACACTCTACTTCCTCTTTTCAAAAAATTCTTAAAACTATCTTTCTTCACTCATATTTCCTTCGATTATATTTATGGGAACATGGATGATGAAGGAGACCGAATCCCAAAATTTGGATTGGATATGGAACGAGGCTCATGCAATTTCCTTGAAGATAAGGAAGGCCAATGGAAAGAAGATCCTTTTGACTCTTGGGTTTGACTAATCCTCATATGGTTTTACATACTACAAAAATTTTGGATCATGTTCATTTTTTCATCTTTTTTGCCTATGAGATACTCTATCCAACTATATTTTTTGCATGATAGCTCAAACTGAGTGAGTTTTGATTGTTGGCTTTTTTATTGGGGCATGTAGACAAAAAAAAACTTCATAACAATGATTTTGGGAATTGTAGAATATGGTAAGGTATACAGGGACATATATTTTCTTTTGATTGTTGTCAGGATGCTTATTGAGAGGCTTTGGGCCATAAGAATGGTTTCAACATATACAAAATGTAACCTTTATTTATTTCTTATAAATAGAAGTTACCAATTTTTCCAAAAAAAAAAAAAAAAACTCATATTAATTCCTTTTATAATTAATAATTATTTATTATTTAAAATAAGGGCTTCCTTTTATAATTAATAATTATTTATTATGTAAAATAAGGGCTTGTTTCTATTTTATTTTTTATTTTTTAAATCTTGACAATATGAGATGTATCATGAGGTAAGTGTCTCCATGCCTATATGCATTTGCCAACTATTTAATTTATATGGTTGCAGTAGTATTATTTAAAATGACTTCTTCCTTTATTCCCCATGATTTAGCTAAGGCTTGACATTTTTATGTCATCCTCATTTGAGGGGTAAGTGGTTTTGTCTAGAGTTTTAAGCAATTTTAGGAAGCTCTTGTTTTCCAAATAGTTTATCTTCTTCTTGTACACTAGGTACATAATTCTAGTCATGCTCCCAATTTGGGGAAATGTTTGAGGATAAGAGGTAATGCCTTTAGTTTTGAAATTATAAGTTATATAATTCGTTTGGATCCACTTTATCTTTCTCTAAGATTCTTGAGAGACACTACCTCCCTATATTTATTTCTATATAAGATAATAGGAGTAAGAAATTCTCAATGAGAAGGTTTAAATTTCTTATCTTGTAGCCAAAGGTTTATTAATTTACAAATATTTTCATGTGCATAATAAACATTTCACCCTTTATTTATCTTTTTCTTATTATTATAGTTACATTTGAACTTACAATGGATATGATTAAGTCTTTCGGATTAATCACATGATTAGAATTTGGTCGAGGTTTTGAACCAACTAATGTGCTTCATCCTCTTGACAAGGTGAAAAAAATCATACAATCTTGAAAAATAAATAACAAAAATGCATCATGACTAAAATCAATGTTTCAAAAAAAATTAATTTAAATTTATAAAATTAAAAATTTACTAAAATGATATATAGTACATCTATATTTTTAAAATAAATAATATGTAAAATTGTCAATTAAGTTTCCCAGTCACTCACGGCATTTCTCACCGCCACGACTATCGCCCAATACGACGACCCGGAGTCGATATGCCTCTTCATCTCTCCATCGCCACATTTGTTATAAGAAACTGTTTGCAAAGAATTTGTGGAAGTAAACAAAATTAAGAGACGTGTTTTACAGTATTAAGTGTGATGTAATTTATTTTGTTTTTTAAAATCTGAGGTGCCTCCCGTTTATTTTGTTTTTTAAAATCTGAGGTGCCTCCCGTGTCTTTGTAGAGACGAGCGGCACAAGTTCTCAAATAATTGACACCGCCCAATCCCATTAATTTTGAGACTCAACTGAAAAATTGGTAGAGGTCTCATTTATTAGTATAAGTTGATATATTTATGTGTTTTTATTTATTTGTCTTTTAATTGGTATTTTGGGTTAATGAATTAGCTTTGATAGCGAAGTGATGAGTTGATTAAACATGATTAATGTTTTCATTAGAGAAGCCTAACTATTTCGTGGATGGTAATGTAGGAAGACTTATAAGAATTTAAAGGGAGTTCTTTGGGAAAATGAGGTTATTTATCATTCATCAGTGTATTGGAGATTTAGAGAAGTGTGCATGATAGTTTAGTTGAGAGAGGAGCTTCGCTCTCATTGTGTGCCATTGATAAAACTTAGTGCTTGTATTTTCTCATATCTTGATTAGTAATAAAACCAATACTTGATTTGGTTAGGGGTAAAATTTTGTGTAGTGTACTTTGTGTGTTTATTTCATTAGCATGATGGAAATTGCGAACACTCACTTCTATCCCGAGTGCTCTACAATCTAGATCTTAATATATTTATAGTCGTGTGCTTCTTTCACTATGCCTAGCTTAACTAATATCACATGATGATTAATAAGCAATAAATGAGATAGAAATGGAGATCTTCGTACTTTTATTCCTTTTATGTTCCATTATTTTTAACTTTCCTTTATTGTGTTGCTCAATCCCTCTATTATTAGAAGAAAGAGAGAAGGTGACATTTACCAAATTTATGTTAATCTTCTCGATGGATATAAGAATCTAGATGCTAATCCATTTATTAGTACAACAAAATACATAGAGGAAAGGAAGCTCATTATTTAGTTTACCATCTATAGATTCATTCCAATGTGTATTAACATTACTCTCACATATGACTAACTTACCCTGCCATGGGCCTTAAATAGATCTAGTTTAAGGACCATAACTAGAACACTTTACTGTTTTATATAGACAAAGCCTTCCCAAACCACCCATATTGCATTATAGATCCAACCATTATGCATAATCCTAAACTTTTCTTGTGAGATGGTTTTTAGAAAAACTTTATCTAGTCTTTGATGTTAATATAATCTTGACAATTATTTGATAAGTAATATAGAATAAGGACATTGATTTGTAATCCTTAAAGTCTTCATGATTCTTCTTCTTGGGTATGAGCTATAAAAGTTAGGTTCATTGAACCCAACACTTTTCGTAATGCTCTTGATTCTTTTACAAATCTCTTAATAACTTTTCCATTAATTTATAGAAGTCAAAATAAAACTATATTGTCCACACATCTCAACCTTAGCTTTTTGTCTTCTAGAAAATTCAAAAATTGCTTTAAGTTTATCTTTCATTACTTTAATTATAACTTCCTCATTTTGTACTTCCGAGATATATTGCTTTAAGTTTATCTTTCATTACTTTAATTATAACTTCCTCATTTTGTACTTCCTTTATATATCTCGGGAAAAATAAGATATTTTTATTATTTCCTAAACATTTCTTGTAAAACATTCTTAGTAAACTTTGATGAAATATACTATCCCAAACTCTATGATTTCCTAAAACTTATTGACCCTGTTCCCATTTCCCTTGTTCATTTTCAATATAGTGTTTAAAAATTTATAATATTTTGCACAATTTTCTAAGAACCTAGTGTTATCAATTTTTTTTATTGACCACTTGCTCCTTCGGTTTTTATTCTACATTTTGTTTCCTCCCATTCTTCATGTTCCCGCCGTACACGTGTTTCTCAAAGCAGGATTGAATTTGAAAGAGGAGGTCCTACCTTCATTTATTTATTCTTCTTCTTCCTCCGTTGAGTATGCTGCTATGTTGATAAGCTTGGCTGGGTGTTTTGAAAGAGTAGGCTGGTAAGTGGATAAATTTATCCAAAATTAGTTATGGTTTTTTACATTAGGTAAATGGCAGTATTTATGGAGGTTTTAATTAGTATTTTAGTGTAAGGAGTATTTTGAGAGTGTTTTTATTTATTATTAATCCAAAATAGTATATGAAATTTTTTATTTTTATTTTTAAATATTTAAATTAAAAAAAATTAGTTTAATATGTAATGTTTTTTTAATCAAAAATTTTACAGAGATTTTTAAAAACTTGAGTTTAAATTGTTTAATTTATATAATTTGAGTGTTTTAGAAGATTTTCATGGTGTTGAATTTTCTTATGAATTCAAAAATATATTTTAAATAACAAAAAACCTTAAAATTGTATTGTTAGATTTTGATGAATTCCCACCGGAAAAACTATTTTCATCTATAATTTAAACTACGCCTTAAAATTTTGACTCAATTATTAAATTTGTTCATTTATAAAGTTTTAATTGTGTAATTTATATTATTTTTTTTAATTTGTTCATTTATGAGGTTTTAATTATATAATTTATATTATTTTTTTAAATTGATAATTTAACATTATTTTTAATTATCACTTACATTTCAAATTGATGGTAGTGAAGATATTAATATAGATTTGGTATGCAAAAACGGTTGTTGATAAGTTGGGAGTAAAATTATATCATATCCATGTAAAAAATTTAAAATATATAAAGCCTATATTGTTCAAATCTTTTGGAAAAAATCACATTGAGAACAAAGAGTCAACGCATTTTGAACCTAAATCAAGGTTCATCAAGATGAGGGGGAAGATTAACTAACATAAATTTATAAATCTCAAAGATGAAACCGTAAATTCCAACGATTAAATAAAACAAGTGAACGTTATAGCATCAAAGTGAATTCAAATAATTTTGATTTTATTTTAGCCTATTTTATTATAAATTTTTAACTTAAAAGAATATTCTAACAGATTTTATATTATAATTTATTTATCTATATATAAATATGCTAATAATATTAATAAACTATTTAAATAGATTCTAATTAAAAAAAAAATATCAAGACATAAAAATATATTTATGAATTTCAAATAAATAAAGAATAACTAGACAAATCGATAGATAAACAATAATAATAAATAATAAATAAATAAAGACATAAAAATATATTTATAAATTTCAAATAAATAAAAGGAATAACTAGATAAATATATTTATAAATTACAACAAATAATAAAGGAATAACTAAAAAAAACTAACCAGGGAGAAAACAAAGAGAAGGGATCCACTAGATATTTAACTTCCATCCATTATCTCTATTAAGAGTTGTTTTCCTCTTTTCAAATAAATTCGGGTTTGGTAGGTATAACAAGATAAATAAAGTTACTTTATATTTATCTTATTTTATATTATAATCAATTTAGATAAGAATTAGTTATATTTAGAGAGTCCATAAATATATTTCACAGTTTAATATTAAGATCTATAATATTTAGATATAGTTTATATAATAAGTGGAATATATAAATTTTAATATAATATTTAAAAATAAATAGAAAAAGCAACAACATAATCTAATGTACAAAAAAAGTTGATCTATTGAACTTTCTTTGGTTGGTTAGTCGATAATGATATATAACCTTAGACAAGTTAGAATTATTCTTTGCATGCAATTACACATGTGTTTGAATTTAAATATGGATTTTTTCTATGAATATAAAATAATTCGTACTTGATTTTTCTTATTTTATGGATTTTGCTTTATGAATATAAAAAAATTCATACCATTTTGGACGTGTAGATCTTGAGATTAAGAATTCACACCATATTGGACTTGTAGCATTAACTTTATTGGTGGTAAACTTGTGTTTTTCTCTACAGTGTTTGAGCTACTTCTTCTAGGTAAATTTTGTCTTTCTATACTTTTTTCCGCTACAAAAGCTTGGCATTGCTCCAAACTTATTGGTGTGGAATTTGCAACCTTGATCTTGGTTTTATATGCAGTGTTTAAATGAAAGTCCATTGAAATCCTATTTAGTGGTTTTGGATGAACAAAAATAAGTGTTGGGCATGGGATCCCCCAAGGGAAGTTTTGGGGCTTAGAGCCCAGATTTTGGTCAATCTCGTAATTCCGATGTAAAGACTCCACAATTTGTGGGCGCGGAGCATGTAGTTTGTTAAAGAGTCATAGGGTTGTCTACCCTTACTTTAATTTTATATCGGTTGTAGAGATCTACCCATGGTCCGCGGACCATGGGATTGTATAAATAGAGCGAGGCTCTAAGTAGTTTGAGAGGATAAGGAAAATGAAGAACATATGATGTGTGTGAGATAGATCTAGAGTGTAAAGTCTAGTTCTGGGTCGAGTACGAGAAGGCCCTGCAGCTGAGTGTGCAGAGGCCTAGTAGTCCACAGTTGAGTGCACTGACCCCTACAGCTGAGTGCGCAGGGCAAGTTGAGTCTGTAACAATTGGAAGTATTAATAAAGAGAAGTTTCCTATCATTTCTGTGTATTTATTTCCTGTTTTATGCATTTGTTATCTTGGGTCTGAAATTCACTTCTAATTCTTATATGATGCACGAATGTGTATAATTGTATTGATTAAGTGAATGCAAGATAGAATATCTGTTTACGCAAAGTTAACTAAGATTTGTTAAGAAGATAAGTAAGATACACAGTGTAGTTTGGGGAAATAGTGCAGTTTGCTGCCATAGCAGTGCGAAAGCATCTCAGCCCTTGGTTAATGTTGCGCGAAAGATGATTGTAACAAATCACGAAGGTACTGAAGGTTGGAACAAGTGCGTGAAGCAACCTGCGCAAAGACAGACCTAGTTGGACTAAATCGACATAACAAACATCTCAAGGGTGCGGAAACTTGGTTCCAGCATCCACCCATACTGCTTCGGGTGAGACTTCAGTCTGCGCCCTGTGGGATGATGTCGAAAGGGCCAGTAGTGTAGGGATTTGTTTGGCTAAATAACTCTGAACCTGGGTCAGGCCCCTATAAGACAACAAATGGTTCCGTTGTCAGGACCAGAATCTGCATAGAGATGTTTGATGTCGTATCATTGGAATCCAACTAAGAAAGAAATTAAAGGTTGGTTGGACAAAAGAATTCACGAGTTCGCGGTACAGGAGAACAGAAACCCGCGACTGTCAAAATAAGAGTGGCTAGACAACTACCTATACACGTGATCCACAAAATATTTTTCGTGTCCTTCCCTACTGGGCTATACGAGTGGATCGCAAAGCTAGTAGATAGCCAAGGGAGGTGGAAACTTGACGGTCTTATTGTGTGGACCCCAGAACTAGTGTGAAGATTGGAAGC
This sequence comes from Pinus tabuliformis, assembly GCA_031772625.1. Classification (NCBI taxonomy): domain Eukaryota; kingdom Viridiplantae; phylum Streptophyta; class Pinopsida; order Pinales; family Pinaceae; genus Pinus; species Pinus tabuliformis. The sequence continues at coordinate 1,922,661,905 of CM062816.1, read as the reverse complement.
ATCGAAGGATAAGATCGCGTGCACCATTGATCATTGGCTCGATCATATTATAAGAGGATTTGTTACTGAGTTCGCGGTCGACACCTCAGTCAGCTATAGCGAGGCAGAGTGACGTTTTCTCAAAGGACTGCGAGGTAAGTACATAAAGTCTTTGAATACTTGGATTAAAATGCTATTGTGCGAAAAGAGGGTTATGTAGTTACCTTGATGTTCGGGGCTACGCGAAGTGGAAAAGCTTACAGGAACAAAGGAAATAAGGGACCAGAAAATAGCCCCTTGATTTCACCTCCGCGAGGGGACGAGGAAGAGCTCGCGAAGGTCTCACCGCGAAGTGCCATACATTTTATAAGGTAATGAATTCCGCGAATACCACCTCCACCCACACCACTGCCGGCTTCACCACCATCATCTCCATCTTCACCCGTACCAACTCCACCACCACCGCCACCCAATATGGCAAGCACAGTGAAGTTGCCTGTGTTCAAAGGTTTGGGAAATGAGGATCTGGACCAATTCTGGTTCGTTATAAGGGATGTATGGGAAGTGCAAGGTGTTACAAATGACCATCTAAAGAAGGTGATTCTAGTTAGCACCCTGCAGGATCGCGCGCTGACCTGGTATAGTAAGTACTCCAACGATAACCCAAATGCGAGAGTCACGAATATCGAAGCAACGCTAAATAGAGAATTTAACAGGCCTAAGTTTAAAGCGCAGTCGATCATTGGATTTAAAGAAATCACGATGCTACCAGGCGAGACACCTTGGGAGCTAGATCAGAGGCTGAAATGTATAATTCGCGAAGCCAATATGAATATGATGGATGGACAACATCGCGAGTGGTTTGTAGCTTCACTACTACCACATTTAAGGAGTTCGCTATCGCAGCAGAAGATAACAACTTAGGCAGAAGCTTTGGAGATTTCCATGAGGCTTCACGAGACCCAGATGTAGGATCCTAATTTGGGAGTTTAGCAGATCCATGCACAACTAAAGAATCTATGCCTTGATATGCAGAGTTTGAAACAGGAAAGGACGGTTCGACCAAAGGTGCGTGAAAGAGTGTGGTGTGTAAAATGCAAGAGCCAAGGTCATGAAAAAGACCACTGCCCATTTTTTACAGATTACCTCGCAAGAGGAGGACCGATGCCTTTCATACCGGAAGCTCAAGCAGGACCTAGTGCGGCACCTTCTTTCTGGTGCGTGATTTGTCAGATAGCAGGAAAACATGTCACGAACAATTGTCACTTGTTACAGAAGTATACGCAAAATTCACAACAGTTGTTCTGCAACTTTTGTAGGTTGGTGGGACATGACGAGCGCACTTGTAGAAGTTATGAGTTAATCTTGGATAGAACTCCCACCTACAGAGTTCAAGTTGAAACACGACCCCTTGACCAGAATGCAGGAATGGCACGAACAGGATTTCAGGGGTGCAGATGAGGCCGAGGTGGAGGAGGACCTGGAAGAGGTCATGGATGGTTGATTTGCTACAATTGCAGAGGGCTAAGACATTATGCCCGTGATTGCACGAATCCAACGTGCCCGTTGTGTTTGTATTACACGGTTTTTGATCATGAGACAGAAGATTGTCCAACGCTGACTCAGAGCCTGCAGATGATGAAGTCTGAGCCGCGTGAGGAAGATCCGAATGTGTAAATTGTGCTCTGAAGTGGAATCGCGATGGGAGATGACAAAGGCAAACAACCAAAAGATAGTACTTGGGTTTGCAAAGCTCCGACGAAGGAAGTTGAGTTTGATTTGGAGTGCACTCAGGAAACCTTCATGGAAGCTAAGAAGAGCTTTGATGATGCCTCCACTTCAGGAAGCAAACATAAACCGGAGTTGGAAATGGACCCCTCTATGCTCACAACGTTTATGGAAACCTGTATGAAGTTACTATGCGACAGTAAGGCTGTGAAAGGGTTCCAAGAACTCATCAACAGATGCGCTAGGACCGCGCCAGGAGAACTGCGCATAGTCTGGAAGATTGGAAAGCATAAGATAAGGACGGAATGAGAAATGAGGTTAACCAGGCAAATCAGAGAATATGAAATGGATCAAGTCATCCTGGATTTGGGATCGGATACGAATGTTCTGCCGAAATAGACATGGGAGCGAATGGGAAGACCTATGCTGTAGTGGTATCCAATTCAATTGAGGATGGTGAACCAGTAGAAAATAATACACATGGGGCGATTGCAGGGAATAACTGTGGATATTGAGGGAGCGAGCACGCTAGCTAATTTCGAAGTGATAGAGATTGTTGATGACAGCAATCCCTACCCCGCGCTCCTAGGAATTGACCGGGCCAATGACATGAATAGGGTAATCAATCTGAAGAAGCAAAAGATGGTTTTTGAGAAGTCACTACGCGTAATTATACCCCTGGACCCTGCTGAAGGATCACACTATAAGGAACCGGTTCGCGACGATGAGAGTGATGATGATTTAGACCACATCTATAAGATAACAGCGTGAGACCAAGACTGGGTAATCCCACCGCGGATGTGCGGATTTCATGGGAGCGCGAGAACTCCTGTACCTCAGATTCTAATGAAGAAATAGAGCGATGACAAAATAGGTTACATGAGGTAACTACACTGAATTGCAATATGATGACCAGGTCGTTGCGTTGCGTATCAACAGAAGTAAGAGATCTGCGTACTTATGATGGACTGAATGAGGTGGATACTTTCTTTGATGCATTTGAAAGGGAGGTGCTGGAAAAACAACACTTCTAGGCCTTGAATTGGGCAGTGCACGCTACGCCCGCGAGATGGTGGGGTATGCACAAAGGAAGCTTTAATGACTGGTGTGAATATAGAATAATGATGCGCACATGATTTGGGAAGCCTAAGGTGCGACTGGCAGACAAGTATGATGGGTAGGATGATCTGCACGCGCATCTGGCCAAGTGGACACAGGCACATGGAAAATATCCCCAACCTACACGGATGCACATGTACTCCGCGCTAAAATACATGGTCAATAAGCATGTGTTGAGGTGGGGAAGCTCGCAGATGGCTCTTAATGTTGGAAAGACATTATGTAAGAAGAGTAATCGCGCAGAAGCATTCAACAAGGTATGCAATGCGCTAAACAAGGTATGCAACGTGCAGCGCAGTGATTGGGACCTTCGCATACCTACAACATTATGGGCTTATAGGACGACATGCAAGAAACTAACGGGACAGACACCTTTTAGGCTTGTCTATGGAGTGGAGGCAGTAATGCTGATGGAATACATCATGCCTAGTCTGCGCATAACAACGCTCACACGTATGACAGATCGAGGAGCCATAAAGGAGAGGCTCACGCAGTTGGAGGAGCTCAAAGAAGAATGATTTTTGGTTGGATTTCACCATTAGGTCCAGAAGCAACGCGAAAAGGCATGGCATAATCAACATATTAATTGCACACCTTTAAGGTGAATGATTTTGTGTTGTTGTATGATAGTAAGTTTGATAAATTCCCTGGAAATCTTAGAATGCATTGGATGGGACCGTATGTTATTAAGGAGATCACGGATGGTGGCACAGTTCAATTGGTAAAGTTAAATGGAGAACCTTTCCCAGGAAAAGTGAATGGCAGTCATTTGAAGCCATACACAGGTGGCCTAGCCATCTGACTAGCCAACAAAAGCACGGTCTTAGAGCTCTAGGCAGCTAAAAGGAGGCACGGGACTATAAACTAATCTGCCCAAGGACTGTGCGATGTCAGGACTACGCATAGTAGTGACGTGTCACAGGGTCCGTGATAGCGCGAGGGTAGTTGCACTGCCGGTCAGATTGGCTGGAAAGTGATCATTACAATCACTATTCACTATGTGATGCTTGGTTTGAGACCAAATGGAGTGGGCGACAGGCATTTAAGGTGAACTTTAAGGGCTAGATTCTTGAAAATTTGCCGCCAATCAAGCATTAATGGACCGAATGTGGGGGGAATGGTCCAATTCAAATTCAAAAGGTGTTATAAATTACAAAGGGTTGTCTAGCAAACAACACTTGGAAATTTGAGAACTGAGTTGTTGCGCACTCAGATATTCATGAAACGAGACTTGTTCGATCTTCTGAAAGCGAATTCGTTGCTTGAGCAATTATAGGAGACCCTGAGAGAACTATGGGATCACACTATGGCAGCACCCAAAGAAGTCATGGATACTAGAGCAATGACCACCCAGGAAGCCACGCAGGAAATTACAGAAATGGAAGCCCCAGAAAGCGCTAGGGTAGTCGTTGAAATCCCTAAATCATCGCGCGCATGCCAAGACCCAAGAAAGACAAGCAGGTCATGGTACCAATGCGCGTATCACCTAGAAATTCGTTGAGGACTAGGCTCACCATGGAAGAAAAGGGGAAGGCTATCAATTTGGAGGCTGATGAGGAAGAAGAGTTCGAAGCAATCCTGGTCGAGGAGGAGGATGTAGATATGGAGGTTGAAACCCAGGGTGCGAACCCTCTCACCAAACTGCCTACATATGTTCCATCATGGAAGGGTAAAGCAAAGGTGCCCAAAGATATAGATGAGAGCAAGAGTTCTCTGCAAACTCCACTGCTCCTAGATGACATTATTTTGGAAGGAGTGCACATGGGACAAGTGCCCATCCTGAAATTTGAGGATTAGGACCTTGCAGATCACGAGAAGTTCCCGCATCTCGCGACCGTGCAACTAATGCACCAGAAGAAAGATGCGTCGGCTGGGATAATAGAGTTGGAGACACGCAAATGGCTGAGAGGAGTTGAGAAAGCAGAGTTGCTAAACCTGCTCTGGGTGCCACATTACCATCGCACCCCAGCGACCATTTTTGTCATCTGGCAGCTACTCTAATTGGTGCATGATGGGTGATTGTGGCTGGAGGAGCCCATCCCCATCACAGACCATCTGATTCACAGGAATACACAGCTACCTTGTGCAGGGGAGGACCCAGCAAACATTTCAGAAGGGAAGAATGATGATTTGGCCATCATGGAGGCCATCAAAAAGAAATTTAAACTAGAGAAGAAGAAATGAGGGTACGCCATTTCCAGCATCAACAACCCTGCGGTCAAGGTCATGACGTAGATATTGGCAGGAAAGGTGATGCGGAAATGCCACGCAGATGAGGTGCTTGCACCGGTGGTTGCACTAGTAGCGCAATGCGCAGAAGGGGTCCAGTTTAACTAGGCAAACTGTCTATGCAGAGAGTTCCTTGAGAACTATCGCGAGGCACATGAGCAGGGTAAAACATTCCATTATGCATGGATCATGTTGTCAATAGCACTGGTGGCATGGTAATTGCTCGAAGATAGCTAGTTCCCGACGATCGCAAAAGACTTTCCGAAGGCAGTGAAGTACACTTTGCTGTGGGCAACCAGGGATGCACAAAGGATAAGGGAAAGAAAAAGATTTTGGGTACTCATGGAGATGAATATTAGAATGGGGATTAATCACAAGCCACGGTTATCACCCACAGCCTACAGAGCTTTGCGGAGTTCAAGGCAGACTTCCACCATGTCTTCATAAGGACACGAAAGGACCTTACGAAGACATGGCATGAGCTACCCTATTTGGCGACAGATGACGTAATTTTCGTGGTCCTTGACTCTTGGCTGCCGGAGTGGTGCACTCCAGCTAGCTCCGCGGTGGAAGTAGAGAAGTCCACTGTGTAGTGGAAGAAGGAAGAGGTGAAACTGCGAATGGCGTAGCTGACGGAAAAACCCAGGAAGGAGGAAGTAGCGGCCAAGGCCTAGGCAGCACGCGACGCTACGAAGTTGGTAGAGGAGCAACAGAAGGCAGTAGAAGAAGAGTGCGAAGGATAGAAGTCGCCTTCACCCGAGCCGGAGACAGATACTAAACAAGGTCACGTGGACCCGAAGACAACAGCCACCTAGCTAAAACGCCCGCACCCAAGAGAGTAGGTAGGCCGTGAAAGAAGACGAAAGTCTCAAAGATTTCGTTCAACCCGATCACCCTCACTAAGGGGGATCTACATGATATTAGTGAGATAGTGAGGGACGTCACCGCGGAGACCCTCCAACAGTTTGAGGAGCAACACCAGATGGTGTTGGGGGCTCTCCAGACGCATATACAAGAGTTGCGGGTGTGCACTCCACCTGCTGGCACTGTTTCAACCAGCCTCGCATTAGGCATGTCCGCGGCCAAGGAAATGTTGCGCACCAGGATGACCAACACAATAGTGCTACTAGATGGAGCACTCGTTAAGAAATGAGGCCAACAGGCCTATGGTCAACGAGTTGAAAGGGATTGGGTTAAACATGGTTGCGCTCCCTTGGGAGACACTCTATACTTTACAGGATGGAGTCACTGTAGAGCTTCGGGCCAGGGAGAGCCGCGTGATACAAGTAATGAGAAAGTAACGCATCAACATTGTGCAGTTGAGCTTGCAACGCGACGAGTTAGTGGTGCAAAACAGACAGATAGTGCAGGTGGTGGAGGAGGCCTATCAGATGGTCCCGAAGTTGGCCATCCAAGCAGAAGAACCAGTGGAGACGCACGTACACAAGTTAGCGGCAGGGGTGCGTGACGCAAGAGAGGAAATGGCCAAGATTCAGCTGGAGCTAAACCTTCAAATAGTAGAATTACAGTTCAAGGCGCAGCCTTCAACTCTGCCAGAGGTTAAGGAATAATGTGTCACTGCAATCACAATAGAAATGGCGGTGGTTAACAGTGCAGTGACAGACTGCACAAAGTTGTTTGAGCAGTCGTTTGAGGTCCTCACCACCCTGCAGGAGGACCCGAACATAGACCACCTGGGGACAAGGGCGCGTAAGCTGCAGTAGAGATACGACGAAGTAAAAGGGACTGCACAGATGGTTTCCCTTGCACAAAGGCTTGTGAGGATGCAGCAGGCTAAAGCGCTCAAGGAGTAGGTGGATGCTGCTCGGCATAAGGAAGCAGTTTTGAAGGAGCGCCTACAGTCGTGGATTGATGAGGCGTATACCATTACAACCTCCATTAAAGCAAAGCTCACGCAGATGCAAGAAACATAGGAAAGGGTTCAAGGCAACAGTTCAGCCATAGCGGTCACTGAACAACGCGTAGAGGAAGTATAGCAGGCAACCACTCAGTGCGTTGCCGACCTTGCAGCGATCCAGTCAGAGTTGGGAGGTCTTCGCGCAAAGATATTCGCACCAACAGAGTGACTCAAGAATGAGTCACGATGTTTGTGTTGGGGGCCTGTTGGGCGCGAGATCCCCCCCAAGGGAAGTTTTGGGGCTTAGAGCCTAGATTTTGGTCAATCTTGTAAATCTGATGTAAAGACTCCACATTTTGTGGGCGCAGAGTGCTTAGTTTGTTAAAGATTCATAGGGTTGTCTGCACTTAATTTAATGTAATGTCGGCTATAGAGATCTACCCATGGTCCGCAGACCATGGGATTGTATAAATAGAGCGAGGCTCTAAGTAGTTTGAGAGGACAAGTAAAATGAAGAACATATGATGTGTGCAAGATAGATCTGTAGTGTAAAGTCTAGTTTTGGGTTGTAGAGTAGGATAAGGCTCTGCAACTGAGTGCGCGGACCCCTGCAGCTGAGTGTGCAGGGTGAGTTGAGTATGTAACAATTGGAAGTATTAATAAAGAGAAGTTTCCTATCATTTCTGTGTATTTATTTTCTGTTTTATGCATCTATTATCTTGGGTCTGAAATTCACTTCTAATACTTATATGATGCACGAATGTGTATAATTGTATTGATTAAGTGAATGCAAGATAGAATATTTGTTTACGCAAAGTCAACTAAGATTTGTTAAGAAGATAAGTAAGATATGCCGTGTAGTTTGGGGAAATAGTGCGCAAAAGCATCTCAGCCCTTGGTTAGGGTTGCACGAAAGACAATTGTAATAGATCGCGAGGGTACTGAAGGTTGGAACAAATGCGCGAAGCGACCTACGCGAAGACCGGCCTAGTTGGACTAAATCGACATCACATACATCTCAAGGGTGCGAAAACTTGGTTCCAACATCCCCCCATACTGCTTCGGGTGAGACTTCAGTCCGCGCCCCATGGGTTGATGCTGAAAGTAACTCCGAACCTGGGTCAGGCCCCTATAAGCTAACAACAAGCATGACCTTTGTAATTTTGAGACTCAACTTAAAAATTGGTAGAGGTCTCATTTATTATTATAAGTTGATATATTCATGTGTTTTTTTCTAATTTATTTTTTAATCAATATCTTGGGCTAATGAATTAGTTTTGATAACGAAGTGATGAGTTGATTAAACATGATTAATGTCTTCATTAGAGAAGCCTAACTACTTGATGGATGGTAATGTAGGAAGACTTATAAGAATTTAAAGGGTGTTGATTAGGAAAATGAGGTTATTTATCATTCATCATTGTATTGGAGATCTAGAGAAGTGTGCATGACAATTTAGCTGAGAGAGGAGCTTTGCTCTCATAGCCCGCCATTGATAAAACCTAGTGCTTGTATTTTCTCATATCTTGATTAGTAATAAAACCAATACTTGATTTGGTTAGAGGTAACTTTTTGTGTAGTGTACTTTGTGTGTTTATTTCATTAGTGTGTTGGAAATTGTGAACACTCACTTCTATCCCATGTGATCTACAATTTAGATCTTAATATATTTATAGGTGTGTGCTTCCTTCATTGTGCTTAGTTTAACTAATGTCACATCATGATTAATAAACAATAAATGAGATAGAAATGGAGATCTTCCTACTTTTATTCCTTTTATGTTCCATTCTTTTTAACTTTCCTTTATTGTGTTGCTCAATCCCTCTACTATTAAAAGAAAGAGAGAAGGTGGCATTTAGCAAACTTGTGTTAATCTTCTCGATGGATATAAGAATCTAGATGCTAATACATTTATTAGGACAAAAAAATACATATAGGAAAGGAAGCTCATTATTTAGTTTACATATATAGATTCCTATCAATGTGTATTAACATTACTCTCACATATGACTAACTTACCCTATCATGAGTCTTAGATAGATCTAGTTTAAGGACCATAGTTATAACAAATTACCATTTTATATAGTCAAAGCCCTCCCAAACCACCCTTATTGCACTATAGATCCAACCATTATGCATGATACTAAACTTTTCTTTTGAGATGGTTTTTAGAAAAAAAATTATCTAGTCTTTGATGCTAATATAATCTTAACAATTATTTTATAAATAATATAGCATAAGGACATTGACTTGTAAACCTTAAAATATTCATGATTCTTCTTCTTGGGTATGATCTATGAAGGTTAGGTTCATTGAACCCAACACTTTTCCTAATGTTCTTGATTCTTTTACAAGCCTCTTAATAAATTTTCCATCAATTTATAGAAGTTGAAATAGAATTATATTGTCCACCCATCTCAAAATTAGCTTTTTGACTTCTATAAAATTCAAAGATTGATTTAAGTTTGTCTTTCATTACTTTAACCATAAGTTCCTCATTTTGTGTTTCCTTTATGTATCTTTGATCCAGGTGGATATTGGTGTGTTTCCTTTATGTATCTTTTTTTTTTTTTGGGGTCTTGAACTTCCGGAGCTGTTTTGAGGCCCTAAATGGCGTTTTTTTGGCAATATTCATTTCAAAAATTTCATTGAAATCACATTTTGAGTTGTAGTCCTCATATAGATCTTTCCAACGAGGTATCATGCGCGTCAAATGGAGATGATATGACAAAGTTACGACCCCGGGAAATTGGTTGCCCAACTAATCCCAACAAGGCCCATAAACTCTTGGTGTTACATCTCCTCAGGTTCGGGTTTTGGTTGTTTATGGTTTTCTCTATTATTTTTCAATAATAAAAAAGGCCCTTGAGCCTCATTGTAACTCAGTTTAGAGGCATGTAGCGGCCACATCTCTTCTTAGAGATAAGCTACCATCACCTGAGCTAGTCTCATTTCCATTCTGTTTGTAAGTATATTTCATTATTTGATATTAATGAAAGATAGTGTTATTTTTGCTGCATCTCTGTATTTATGGTTATATCTGTAATTTATTGTGTTCCTATTTAAATTCGGATCAATCTTGGGAAGAATGAGGTCATTTTTATTATTTCCTAAATATTTCTCGTAGTTCTTAGTAAACTTTCATGAACTATACTATCCCAAACTCTATGATTTCCTAAAACTTATTGACCTTGTTCTCATTTTCCTTCTTCATTTTCAATATAGTGTTTATAATTTTCTAGTGTTTTACACAATTCTATAAGAACCTAGTGTTATCATCTTTTCTTATAAACCAAGTGTTCCTTCAGTTTTTATTCTACATTTTGTTTCCTCCCATTCTAATGACTTTCTCTACTTTTCTTCCAGTACCTTTAGCAACTTTCTTTCATCTTTAAGAAATAAATCACTAATATTTTGACTAAATAATGGATAAATTTAGGCCTCAATGTCTTCTCTTATGATAATTTTTAAAATTAACTTTTACCCATTATCATATTACCTCTTAACTTTCTATAAATTGAAACATGACATAGTTCTCATTTGTTGGATCATACTTGTTCCAGTTTAAAGTGACCTAACAATATAATTCAAAATTCATTGAGTATTGAAATTGAAGGGGTCTATAAGTTCAATACCATATTTCTCTATTTTTAAATGATCTGGAATATGTTCTAAATTGATACGGATATTGGGGGGAGACCCCCAAGATGAAAAAAATGGGAGAACACACAATAAACAAAACCACAAAGAAACTTCTTTTTAATTAAGACAAAGAATAACTGTAAAAACTACAGTATGGTTGACAATATGTCCTTTTACAAAATGTGGCTTGTTACTTATAGCCTTTTTTAGTTACAATACCACTAGTAAATTCCATGGGTGGGTAAATACCATGTGTAAATGAATACCATGGGTAGATGTCACTTACAATAGCATGGGTAATTATCATGGGTGGATAAATACCATGGGTGGATGCCACTTACAATACCATGGGTAAATTCCATGTGTGGATGAACACCATGGGAGGATAAATACCATGGGTGAATGAATACCATGGATATATGTCAATTACAATATCATGGGTGGATAAATACCATGGGTGGATAAATATCATGGGTCAATGAATACCATGGGTGGATGCCAATTTCCATTCGGATCATTCATCCCCCCTTAAGAAGCAATGGTCCCCATTGCTTGAAGTTCCCTATTGAGAAGCCTTTGTTGAATATGAAAAGCCACTAAAGAAAAAGGTTTTGTGTGGTTAACTCATAACCGTGATGAATGAAGATCTGAGGATAGAGATACCTTGTAATGCTTGTGACCATTTGTGATACTAATAGTGTGCGACCTAGAAAATGGATTTCGATGAAGCGTGGATTTGTGGATGACCCATAACCATGCAAAACAAAGATCTGGGGATGAGATACCCTGTAATGCTTATGACCAACAATGATAATAACAGTGTGTGGCCTAGCAAATGGACTTCGATGACAAGGGTTTTGTGTTGTTGACCCATAACGTTGGGTTTGAGGGTGACCCATAAGTGATGCTTGTTAGTTTTCTTGGTAAAAACATGGTGGCTTGTCTGGTAGATTCTCCTATAAAATGTGATGTTATAAAGGCTTCTTTCACATTATAGACCTCTTGCTACAACTTTGCTAATAACTTCTGCTACAGGTGATGAAATCAAATTCCGTCAAAGACCTAATTGAGTTATGAGAGAGATATTTATATTGATATAATAAACTTGAACTTTGATGACCTTTGGATTGAGAAAATTATTCTACAAACTCATGGTACACGCTGCCACACAATGTTCGAGATATGTGTAAATTCAATTGCTCATATCTCTCAAACCATGAAACAAAATCAAATTTTGTAAAAAACCCATTTGAGCTGACAGAAAATAATTCTAAATGAGATATTTTTCACCTTCTAAAATTCTTTGTGCATGGCATATAATTTGCATGAATTTTTCTGAATATTGTTGCAAAAATTTGAAACTAAAATATGCTTCAAACCTTCATTCCCATGGAGTCGTAACCTGAATCTGATACCACTAATATAGATCTTGGGGGGATGCCCCCAAGACCTAAAAAATTAAAATTCTAGAAGAAAATGGGAGAACACACAACAAAAAAACCATAAAGAAACTTTTTTTTTATTATTAAAACAGAGAATAACTGTAAAAGCTACATTATGGTGGACAATCTGTCCTTTTACAAAATGTGACTTGTTACTTATAGCCTTTTTAGTTACAATACCAAATTCCATGGGTGGGTAAATACCATGGGTGAATGAGTACCATGGGTAGATGTCACTTATAATACCATGGGTAATTACCATGTGTGTATGCCACTTACAGTACCATGGGTAAATTCCATGTGTGGATGAATACCATGGGTGGATAAATACCATGGGTGAATGAATACTATTAGCTCTGCTATGGTTCGAGGAAGCTGAGGTGGGCTTGGTTCTTGGTTTTCCTCAAAGGAGACCCTTAGTGGTCGCTCTCACCTTCCCCCCCACCTCATCTGTCCTCCTTTCACCTCAATTTTCCGGGGCTAGCCATCAAAAATCATATGAAAACCTTTATTCTTAAGCCCCAAGTGCTAAGATTAGGACCACATATAACCTGCACTCACACTTTTATAAGCCTCCATAAAACCTTCACCGTAACCCATTATCGTCTGTTGATCACAATCGTTGATCGCCACACCTGGATCCAACGGTCCCTTACTGCATAACTTGCATGTTTGTTCCCCGCCGTCCAATCACCTACCACCCAGATCCAATGGCATTCGCTCCTCCCACACTCGTGAGCTGCCCATGCTTTAACTCGTGATAAAGGTGGTTTCCGCCACGTCTCGTCATCCACATGTCACGCGTTGAATGGGATTGCGCGCCCGCGTACTTTATCGCCCATCCTCCGAAAGTGGTGCATACCACTTGCCACCCAAACCGTTTTTCCCACTCGTTATCTCCCATGCACCTTCGACGCCTGATAACCATTGGATCTGCTTGCCTGAGATCAAATGGCCTATGTCCATCCCAATTCCTTTTCTCCCGATACCCTCCGTAAAATGATCCTCGATGTTGATCCGCCCAATCTAATGGCCGAGTTTCCTCCTCCATTTGTCTGCCATGCAGTCTTCTCGTCCTCAACCATTCCATTCTTCCGAAGGATGAAGGTGGCCAGTGTTCAGTACTCTACGCAGTTACTCCTTAACAACTGCATTTAACAGGAAGGATGGCCGCGAGAGAAAGGAGCAGCCTCGAGCAGATAAATGCATTTAACAATTATGGAACTCCACCCATATGACACGCCACCTGCTCGAGAAGTACAACAGAGCATCCAAGAAGATCGATTTTGTTCACTGAAGCAGGCAGATTGCATCAGAGACTCTATCAGATAGTTAAAGCAGTTGGTGGTCCATTATGACCCCTCCACGCATAGAACAACAGAACATTTTTGTAATCAAACTCTATATATACCTAGAAAACGGATGTAATCATGGTTGATGGTTGTTGTTTGATGTAAGGTTCAACTTCTGGAGACTGTAACTGCTTTGATACTTGCAGCGTCTCGTCGGAATTTTCAGCTAATACAAGCTTATTTTGTTGTTAATTGCTCACTTTCCACCTCTTTTCTGTTCTAGGCTGTGCTTTATTTGCATTTCTTCCTGAACTCTTGATGTTTAACATTAGAGGGGTTGTCATCCCACCTCTGTGTTATAATCTTGCATGTATCAGTGAATCTGTTAATCAGGTTTCTTTTCACTTAGTGATAGAGAGCTGTCATCCTGTCTGTGCACTAGGGAATTAGATTTGCAGACCTCTTTACTGGTTGCATCCGACCATCACAGGGTCCTGTGCATCTGCTGGTGTGGTCAGTATTCTCCATATTCACCAAATCCTTAAACTGTGAGTAATTGGTGGTTTAAAGCCTTGTAGTCTGGGGGTGTTCACACATGTCTGGAGTCAAGCAAAGTAGGAGTGGTTATCTGGCTTGAATATGCATCATTCCTTCCATTCATCTATTTCCAACATCAAGGTGAGTTTGTGATGTCCCGAGCATCTTCGAGCTACAACCTAGGAGAGTTTCTTGGGGTGATAACATCGATTGGCGCTGTTGCTGGGGAGAGGAGATTGAAGCTCAACGTACCTAGGAGAACGACACAGTTCCATGCTTTGATGATAGACAAAGTCTGGACACATTTCTGGTTGTAATCATCTATCTGGCGACTCTACTGGAGAACCTACCTGGTGGCGACTCCACATTTTAGTTCTGGCTCAGTTTGTGAGGCATACCAGGAGAAATCCTCAGAAATCAACATCTGACCCAATGCCTGACCCTAAGAATATTGCTAAGCGAGGAAAACATCACAAAAAGGAGCATCAGGATCAGGTAAGCCTAAGAAATCTTATGTATCTTTGAAGGAGAAAGTTATAGCTAGAGATACACAGTTTGAAGATTTAGAGCCTAGCACTGCTAGCAAAGAAATACCTTCAGAGATTCATACAGCTCCTTGTTCAGTCAGTTCCCCTTTGGATCTCAGTCCAAAGAAAGCCTCCCATTCAGTCCATCATATTCCTTCATTTCTGTCATTTATTTCATTACTTCCCACCATTCAATCCGCCAGTAGCCTTCCACCTATCCCAGTCATGGCAGGCTAGCAAGCTCCCACAAAGATGGAAAGAATCATAGCTGCTAGGTATGGACCCTTGGTCTTGCCTGTTCCTTTGAATGCCATTCCTGTAGGAGAATATCATAAATATATGCCTAAATTCACTAGTACAAAGGGAGTAGCAGCTGAAGAACACCTTGAGTCTTCTACAGTTATGCTGATAACTTAGATATCAGTGACGATGATGTGTGGATGAGAGTGTTTGTCTAGAGCCTTGATGGTGAGGCTAGAAAGTGGTTCAAAGAGTTGCCCCATGGGTCCATAATAGACATTGAGGCATTGGATGATGCGTTCTTGAAGCAATGGGGAGATAGAAAAGACCTGCTCTATTACCATACAGAGTTTGGAAACCTAAAGAGGGAGAATGGGGAATCTTTGCCTGATTTTAATAAAAGATTTAACCGTATGTATAGTAAGATACCAGCTGAAGTAAAGCTTACCCCCACCTCTGCCAAACTCACTTATGCCAATGCTTTTGACTCGGATTTCTGCCTGCTTTTGAGAGAAAGAAGGTGTGCCACTCTAGCTGACATGCAGGATGCAGCGCTAGAGGTGGAATCAACTATTATGGCTGCAGAAAAGCTTAAAAGTCATGCTGACAGAAGGAGGCAGAGAAGTGAGGCTTCTTCTTCCTCTGCTTCGTCTTCAGAACCTAAATTGGATAAAATGACTAAAATGATAGAGTCATTAGCTGCTGAGATATCCCAGCTGAAAGTTGAACAGAGTTCTGGGAAAGCGAGGTTTTAAAACACATTTGCTCCAAGAAATCCAAATCCATTCAGAAGACCAAATGAACAATTACAAGTTCTGCAAAGGGGTAAAGAAGCAAATGAAGAACAAAAGGTTAAGGCTCCTTTCCAAAATGTAGTCATGGAGGAGGGGCAGTTTGAAGAGGAGGATGAAATTCATTGCATGGAAGACAAAAGTAGTGCTAACTTTTTGACATTGGCTGCATATGAAGAATCGTTACTGTAGGACCAAACCAGTCAAGAGTGGGACAGAGAGGCTATTTTGTAGAATGGTGAACAACAAAAATATAATCTGAGGTCAAAAGTAAACAATGTCAAGGAGAACCCTGCCCAAAGAGCTGTTGTCCAAATAGAGTCACAGAATATCAGACAGAAAAGACCAGCAGCTAATCCAGTCATCCTCAAAGTACCAGCTCAAGAAGTAAGAGGTCCTGATAAGTCCCCTTCCCCTTTCAGTTTTGAGTCAGAAGTCCAGAAGCTAAAAATATATGTGCCTATGATAGAACTAGTGAAGAGTGAAGTGTTTAGAAAGCCTATCCTCGAGGTTCTTGAGTTTAAAGCCACACAAACCCCCACTGAATATGTCAATTTGCAAGATGACAAACCTGCAGTTGTGCTTAGCCCTATGATCGAACCTACTGATAATAATTCTCCATCATTTTATGTCTCCTTGACCATTCATGACAAAATCCTCCGCAATTTCCTGCTAGACACAGGGGCCAGCCACAATTTGATGCCTAAAGCTGTCATGGAAGAGTTAGGCCTTGATATCACTAGACCATATCGTGATTTATTCTCATCTGATTCAAGAAAGGTAAAGTGCCTAGGATTAATCAAATACCTGGCCATTACCCTAACCCAGCTGCCCATGAAGAGTATGATGATGGATATTGTGGTAGAAGATGTTCCTCCCAAGTTTGGCATGCTGCTGTCTAGAGGGTGGATTAAGAGACTAGGTGGGACATTGCAGAATGATCTATCTTATGCCACCATCCCATTTTTTGGAGGAGAGAGCAGGAGATTGTATAGAGAAGCACAGTTGGCCTACATCATCAGTGATGAGAAGAACCCTTCTAATCATCCTATATACGGTGTGGACACTGACTTTGGAGCTTACATTCTCCAAATTGAAGAATCCCAGAAGGCCTCAATGCATATCAAGAAACCAACAAATCAGGCCGAGGGAGAGCAGGAAGGTCTGGTTTGGGAGATGTTCTTTGATGGAGCATGTTCCAGGGAGACTGCAGGAGCAGGGGTGGTGCTGATATCTCCATAACAAGAAAGCACACATCTGTCTTTTAAGTTGGATTTCCAAGTCACCAACAATATAATAGAGTATGAAGCTCTAATATTGGGTCTCAATGCAGCTAAAGATAGAGGAATCAAGAACATAAAAGTGTTTGGAGATGCTGATCTAATCATTCAACAAGTAAATAAAACATTTCAGGCAAAGAACCCAAGGCTGAAACCATACAGAGATGAGGTATGGAGACTCAAAGATTCTTTTGATAATTTATGTATCTCATACATCCCTAGAGCCAAAAACTAGCTTGCGGATTCCCTTGATGTGTCTGCTAGCATGTTTATTCCTCCCATGCCTCCCAGACTAATATATGAAGTTCAAATGAAATATAGACCGTCCTTGCCTGATAATGTCCAGCATTGTAAAGTTTTTGAGGATGATGCTGAAGTAAATAGGTTTCTGCAAGTCATTGATTAATTTTCTAAAATGCAAATTGAACAAGAAAATGAAGCCTTGGAAGAAAGTCCCCAATCCTAGCTTAGAAATAGAATTGGTAAAGATAGCATTGTCCAACTGCCCAGCAATCATATACCTAAGGGTCTGGTTCCATTAGAAAAGTTGTTTGACC
The DNA here is from genome assembly GCA_031772625.1 of Pinus tabuliformis. Lineage (NCBI taxonomy): Eukaryota > Viridiplantae > Streptophyta > Pinopsida > Pinales > Pinaceae > Pinus > Pinus tabuliformis. The sequence continues at coordinate 1,922,644,684 of CM062816.1, read as the reverse complement.
AGAATGATGTGCCTTATAAGACTGCCCAAAAAGGAGACCAATCTAAAGTCTGTAAGCACGATATAGGGAGTCCAGGTCAGCCAAGATACCTAAATCTGTCCACTATTTATCTGCTGGAAAAAGTGCTGAATACTGCAATTTAATGAAGCAATTTGCTGATGTCTTTTCCTAGGAGTATAGTGACCTGAAAACATATGACAAAAAGATCATGCAGCATAAAATCCCTTTAGAAAAAGACACCATCCCTTTTAAGCAGAAGCTAAAACCGATAAATCCTTTGCTCCTTCCTCTAATTGAAAAATAAATAAAGAAGTTACTGGCTACCAAGATCATAGTCCCTCTCAGATACTCAAAATGGGTAGCCAACTTAGTGGTAGTGAGGAAGAAAAGTGGAGAAATCAGACTCTGTGTTGATTTCAGAGACTTAAACGAATGCTCTAAGAAAGACAATTAACCTCTACCAAAGATGGAGAATTTGCTATAGAAGGTCTTAGGAGCCAAAGTAATGTATTTCCTGGATAGATTTTTAGGGTATAATCAGGTTGTTGTACATCCAGATGACCAAGAGAAGACTGCATTCACCACTCCTTGGGGCACTTTTATGTATTCCAAGATGCCTTTTGGACTGATGAATGTTGGAGCCACCTTTTAGAGAGCTATGGATATAGCATTTGTAGGAGAGAAGGATAAGTTTGTCCTATCTACCTTGATGATATAACAGTATACTCCAGCAGCCATCAAGACCATTTGCAGCATTTAAAGAAAGTATTCCTCAAGTGCAGAAGGTTTGGAATTTCAATCAATCCTAAGAAGTCACAGTTTGCTTTAGAGGAGGGCAAGTTGTTAGGACATGTTTTTTCTGCTGCAGGTGTCCGAATTGACCCAGAAAAAGTAAAAGCAACACAGACTTTGTTTGTCTCGAGATCAAAGAAGGATATCCAGTCCTTTCTGGGCAAAATAAATTTTGTGAGGAGGTTTATCCCAAATTTTGCAGAACTTGTGAAGCATATCACCTCCATGTTGAAAAAGGGGTCAGAGATCAAATGGACTGATGTAGCAAGAAAATCCTTTGAGTCCATTAAGAAAGCTATTATGGAAGCTCCTAATTTAATCATTCCATATTACACCAAGGAGTTTCACATATTTTCATTTGCCTCTGAAGATACCTTGGCAGCAGTTTTATTTCAAGCAGATGAAGAAGGTTCGGAGCATCCAATGGCATTTTTCAGCAAAATATTAAGGGAGGCTGAGCTGAGGTATGATATTATGGAGAAACAAACATATGCTCTCATCAAGTCTCTGAAAGCTTTCAGAGTTTATATTCTCCATTCCAAGATAATTGCATATGTACCCTCTGCTTCAATAAAAGATGTCTTAACACAGCTTGATGCTGATGGAAGAAGGGCTAAATGGATTGCAAAGTTGATTGAATTTAATATAGAATTGAAGCCCACCATGCCGGTCAGAGGTCAAGGCCTTGCCAGACTATTGGCTGAAGAAAATTGCAGATCTTTGGACATAGATTTCATGGGTACGATTGCAAAAAATGGCCAAACAGAAGGAGAGGAAGCAGCTGAACCAGGGGAAGAACAGTCATTAGCAGAAAATATAGCTTCTTGTGATTGGTACTCTGCAATAGTTAAATTCTTGCTAAAGCTAGAAATCCCTCCAGGCTTTACTCAAAGTCAAGCCAGAACTGTTAAACTCAGGGCAGCAAAATATTGCATTCATGAAAACCTGCTCTACTGGAGGGATCCCTCTGGAATGCTTTTGAGGTGTCTGGACAAAGAACAATCCATTGAAGTCATGCAACAGTTTCATTCCAACATGTGTGGAGGGCACCATTATTGGAAAACTACAGCCCACAAAAATCTCAGAGCTGGGTACTATTGGCCCGCCTTGTTTTCTAATTTCTTTTCATTTGTTAAATCATGTGACAGGTGCCAAAGATTTGAAGGAAAAAACTAATTGAAGTCCCTTCCCTTAAAACCAATACATGTTAAACGACCTTTTCAATAGTGGGGCTTGGATTTTATTGGAGAAATCAATCCACATTCCAGTGGCCAGCACAGGTTGATATTAGTAGCCACAGATTATTTCACTAAATGGATTGAAGCAATCCCTGCTAGGAAGGCTGATCATAATGTGGTCATAAAGTTCTTAACTGAGAATATCCTCACTAGATTTGGTTGTCCACATAAATTAGTCATAGACAATGCAGCAGCTTTCAAGGCAAAAGAATTGGTGGACATGTGTGACTCCATGGGCATTAAGCTAGTTCATTCCACCTCATATTATCCTTAGGGTAATGGTCTAGCAGAATCTTCAAATAAAAGCCTGATAAGGATAATTAAAAAGCTGCTAGAAGACAACAAAGAGAACTGGGATTCTAAGCTCAAATATGCACCGTGGGACGACAGAGTGACCATCAAAAGATCCACGGGCAATTCTCCATTCAGGTTAGTATATGGCACTGAGGCTGTATTCCCAATTCAGTTAACTCTCCCTGTGGCAAAATTCTTGCAAGAAGAGCTGAACGAGGAAGAAGACATGGCAAAAAGGATCACTGATCTAGAAGAGGTACATCAAATCAGGGAACAATTGGTTGAAAGGTCTGCAGCACATCAGAAGAAGGTTAAGGAAGTTTTTGACAAAAAGACAAAACCAAATAATTTTTAGGTTGGAGACTTGGTCCTGAAGTGGGATGCATTGAAAGAAAATAAAGGCAACCATGGGAAATTTGATGCTTTCTGGACAGGGCCTTTTATCATTTCTCAAATCCAAGGGAACAATACCTTCGTACTACAAAGTATGGGAGGGGAGACGGTTTTTGATCCCAGTTAATGGGAAATTTTTTAAAATTTATATTGTTTAAGGTCATTTGGCCTTAATGGTTGTAAATATGTTATTTTGTCAGTTTAGGTGTAGAATCAGTTAGACTCCATGCCCAATGGAATACTAGGAAATTTTGCTAATTTGTTTTCACAGGAAAGGCATTGATCTGCAGTTCTTGAGACCTCACAGGGAGGATCTCATCCCCAGAAGGAGCCAGTGTTAGCTCTGCTACGGTTCGAGGAAGCTGAGGTGGGCTTGGTTCATGGTTTTGCTCAAAGGAGACCCTTACTGGTCGCTCTCACCTTCACCCCCCGCCTCATCTGTCCTCCTTTCACCTCCATTTCCCGGGGCTAGCCATCAAAAATCATATGAAAAAATTTATTCTTAAGCCCCAAGTGCTAAGATTAGGACCACATATAACCCACACTCACACTTCTATACACCTCCATAAAACCTTCACCGTAACCCATTGTCGTCTGTTGATCACAACCGTTGATCGCCACACCCGGATCCAACGATCCCTTACCGCATAACTTGCCCATTTGTTCTTCACCGTCTGATCACCTACCACCCGGATCCAATGGCATTCGCTCCTCCCGCACCCGTGAGTTGCCCACGCTTTAACTCGCGATAAAGGTAGTTTCCGCCACGTCCCGTCATCCACGTGTCACGCGTTGAATGGGATCGCGCGCCCACGTATCTTTACCGCCCATCCTCCGAAAGCGGTGCGGGAAATACCACTTGCCGCCCAAACCATTTTTCCCGCTTGTTATCTCCCATGCACCTTCGACACCTGATAACCATTGGATCTGCTTGCCTGAGGTCCAACGGCCTGTGTCCATCCCGATTCCTTTTCTCCCAATACCCTCATAAAATGATCCCCACCATTGATCCGCCCAATCTAATGGCCGAGTTTCCTCCTCCATTCATCCACCATGCAGTCTTCTCATCCTCAACCATTCCATTCTTCCGAAGAATGAAGGTGGCCAGTGTTCAGTACTCTGCGCAGTTACTCCTTAACAACTGCATTTAACAGGAAGGATGGCCGCGAGAGAAAGGAGCAGCCTCGAGTAGATAAATGCATTTAACAGTTATGGAACTCCACCCATATGACACTCCACCTGCTCGAGAAGTACAACATAGCATCTAAGAAGATCAATTTTGTTCACTGAAGCAGGCAGATTGCATCAGAGACTCTATCAGACAGTGGAAGCGGTTGGTGGTCCATTATGACCCCTCCACGCATAGAATAGCAGAACATTTTTGTAATCAAACTCTATATATACCCAGAAAACGGATGTAATCAGGGTTGATGGTTGTTTGATGTAAGGTTCAACTTCTGGAGACTGTAACTGCTTTGATACTTGCAGCGTCTCGTCGGCATTTTCAGCTAATACAAGCTTCTTTTGTTGTTAATTGCTCACTTTCCACCTCTTTTCTATTCTAGGCTATGCTTGATTTGCATTTCTTCCTGAACTCTTGATGTTTAGCATTAGAGGGGTTGTCATCCCACTTCTGTGTTATAATCTTGCATGTATCAGTGAATCTGTTAATCAGGTTTCTTTTCACTTAGTGACAGAGAGTTGTCATCCTGTCTATGCACTAGGGAATTAGATTTGCAGACCTCTTTACTGGTTGTAGTCGGCTATCACAAGGTCTTGTGCATCTGCTGGTGTGGTCAGTATTCTCCATATTCACCAAATCCTTAAACTGTGAGTAATTGGTGGTTTAAAGCCTTGTAGTCTGGGGGTGTTCACGCATGTCTGGAGTCAAGCAAAGTAGGAGTGGTTATCTAGCTTGAATATGCATCATTCCTTCCATTCAACCATTTCCAACATCAAGTTGAGTTTGTGATGTCCCGAGCATCTCCAAGCTACAACCTAGGAGAGTTTCTTGGGGTGATAACAAATACGATGGATAGATGTCACTTACAATATTATGGGTGGATAAATACTATTGGTGGATGAATACAACGGTTGGATGCCACTTTCCACTTGACATAAATATCTATCCTTTCCATCCTAATATTTAATCCACATTACCTATTCCATTACCCTTTCTACTACCATAAACCTATCCAACCTTTTGGATACTTTATCTCCGACCAAAATTTTCTCTAAGCTGTAAGTAACTTTAATGACATCGCATCACAAAAATATTGATTCTTTAAACATGTGAGTGAAATGTTTTAATAAAGTATCTATCCTTTTGTTGACGATGCCAGATACTGCCAACATATAGGAGATCTCCCCGATATAAGGTCCCAATTAGACCTCATATCGTTTGGTGTAGGAGTCCCACATGGAATATGACCTTTCTGTCATTTGCTTAAAGATACAACTTGGCTTTAATTGTTAGCATGAGACAGAAGCACAAATTTCCTTTTGAATTAGCAAGCGAGTGTGCCTTATGAATGTTCAATTGCAGATGTATCAAAGTTCTCTTACTACAAGGAGGAAAACAAAGTGAGCCTCTAAGAGATAAGTAATAGTACTACCATAATGGAGACACACATGAACAAGAAAGGTTTGTCTAACATCGAGCGAAGTAGTTCACATGGATGCGATGATCATTATAAACATTACAACACATCTCCAATAAGTTGAGCATCAAAGTCACTGGAATAGTTCAATTACTCCAGTATAGGTGAAAGAAAACATGAACCATAAACATTTAAGGAATAGTCGTAGAAACATTCACAATCCATGTGTGAAAATGTGCTAGGATGGAAGACTTCAATATTAAGCAAAATTTCCAAGATACATAAATACAATGAACATCACTAAATCCAATAGTGGAGTGTTAGAGCCACTACTTTCTCCCCAAAGGTACAAACTTTGTGTCTCTAATGCCTTATGGGAGAAACCAAGGTTAAAAATCCTTTACATGAGAAATGAGATTAATTTTATAACTTGAGGCATGACTTTTCACATCCTCATGACTCTTGACTTTCCAATTTCTAATGACCTTTGGACTTCTACAACCTTTGTACTTCCAAATGAATTTTGGAATTACATATGACTTTTGGATTACATGTATTTTGGACTTCCATGACTCTTTTGTCCATACATGACTCTTGGAATTCCACTTATTTGTCTTTACAATGATTACAACATTACATCATAACTTCCACATCATCATGTGATGAAGACGTGACATGTCAATATCTTTGATGACTGGGACTAACAGTGACTGATGACATGAAGTTTCTTTAATGGTGACATGGTTGTTGTTGTCTTGATGGGGCCTAACCCAGGTTTAGCGTTATTTTCGCCAACCAACAAAACCCTAACTGCTAGCCCCTTTTGGCAACAACCTGTGTATCGCAGGCTACAGTCTCACTCGAAGCAGTATTGGGGGATGACAGAACCAGATTACTGCATCCAAAGGATTGTGTGATAGGTTCCTGCAGCCCTTATGGCTCAGATCTACTTTCACGCACCCTTAACCCTTCTGAACAAACAATTACTGTAAATTCACTTAAACAACTTGCAGATCTTCGCGAAGGTCCTTAATTATTCTTAACATGCATAAATATTACAGATCTACTAATTCCGCACAACAATTAAGCATTAATTCATATAAATCATAACACAGAGAAAACTTATAGAAACTTGCCTAATTAATAAATAATACACAGATGCATTCAAATTGCCTCAAAATTGTCTCTATTAAGAATAGTCATTCAAGTACAAACTCTTTTTCCCTATGCACTCAGACGCAGAGGTCAGCACACTCAGCCTGCGGACTAACCAAGGTCTTGCGCACTCCATGTAGGAGCCTTCCCCTTTCGCCTGAGTACAGGAAATAGACCTTTGCTGCCTTAGCTTAGTTTCCCTTACAACAATTCTTCTCAAAAATTTCTATGTCTAGACTCGCTATGACTCATCTATATATAGTACTTCACTTACAATACCATGGTCCGCGGACCATGGGCGGGTCACAAAACTCTCTATCACTTACCCACCTAAGGGAATAATTCCCCTTTGACTCATACTAGATTTGCGCTCCGCGTCCAAATTTTGTGGAGGATTTACATGCTTACAAAAAAATATTACAAAATTTAACCAAATTTGACTCAACTTGCCCCTAGGACCCTACCCAAACAGGCCCCCAACACCAATTGGGTGACTCACCCTCGAGTCACTCGAATGGCACAACAATCTTGGCTTGGAGTTCATGGAACTCCATCTTTAGCACTTGCAAATCAGCAGTAACCTGCACCGCGGCCTACAATACTTCTTTAACCAGCTTCTCTGTAGTAGGGCCTTCCACCGCAAAGCCCATCGTCCTCTATGTCTACTAGATGGTCTTCAACTTTTCTTGAACTGACAAAGTGAGCCTGCATGCTTCCTTTGTCCATGGCTATGTCCTGTCCCTCAAGATGGCCTCTTTTTTTTTATGTTCTTCAATCGCTATCTGCAGTTGTTTTCTTCTTGTAGCCGAGGGAAGCACTGGATTGGTGCTAACGTGCGTGCATTCAAATTGTTTCTGCTTCTCCCGGATATCTGTACCAATATTATGCAAAGTGGGGTCCTCCTGCAGAGATGTCAAAGTTCCATGGTCTATTCAAATAGATTTGTGCAGTCCTTGATTGTTGTGTCCAGAGGGCCATTCCCTCTTTAATTGTTGCTACGTGTTGTTCCCGTACTTCTGGAGGAGTGGTTGGCTACAAATTCAACTGCAACTCGGAGATCTGCTTCTGTAACTCAAATTGGACTCGAATAATTTCCTCCTTTGATTCCTGGACCGCTACAACCAACTTCCAAATCTTTGCTGTTGACTCTACGTCTTCGGGAATGTTGAGTTCTGGCACCATATTACATGCATGTGTAATGGCTTCCTCCAAGGTTTAGCGGCGTGTGGCCATTTCTTCCTTCTCTTTCAACGCCTGTGCCTTTTCTGTGAATATCTTCTCATTAATGGTCTTTACTTCGTTGATTACTAGCATCGTGCACTACCCCCTAACCCTTAATTCATTAGATACTTGATGTAATTCATGGAGGGTCTAAATAGGAAGCATCATGAGATTGACACCCAAGTCCTTGAGCTATTCCAACTAAGTGTTTCCTTCCTTTCACTGCACGTGCAGGGACCCCTCTGGTAGTGGAATGACTCTGAGATCTAGAGTCTGATTAGTATCCAGCACAATCGCGCTTGCTTTTTGCAGGCTCACTTGAATCCTGCTCACCTGACCAAGATTCGCTTGCAGCCATCCCGTATGAATCTGCAAGTCGTGCAAATCCTTCTGCACATTCCCCGATTCCTGCTGGTACTACTGTTCGAACCGTGTCCATAGTTCCATTGTGGTGTTGTGGATCTTATCGCCGATTTTATCTAAGTTCCCCATAATGAGGACCATTGGATAAACGTATGTGTGCTTGAAGGATTTCTGCTTCTTTCTAGGTCCGAAAGTGGTCTCATTGGTCTGCTTCTATAGTTTAAAGGGAGTGTTCTGCTCCTCGCTCCTACCTCCTTCGACATCAGATTCCATTTTTTCTTCAGTGTGCTGAGAAGCAGGCTCTTCAACATCAAGAGTGGTCTCCTTAGCCAACCGGTCTTTTTTCTGCAGCTACCTTAGTAGCTGCTTCTTTGGCAACAACTTCCTTTTTCTGCTACGCATCTTTCTCTCAAGATGCTACCTGCTCAGCCTCCTTCTGCTTCTGCGGTATCGTGGTCTACGCAGAGGAACTTTCCCCCGCCTTGATTGTACCTGCATCTACATCTGAAGTGTGCAGCCACTCCCCTAGCCATTTCCCATTGACCTCCTGCGCATCTGCCTCATTAACCAGGTAAGGTAACTTGTACCACATTTTCTTCGAATCTCGTCGTGTGTAGATAGACACGTTGTGAAAGTCTGCCTTGAACTCTACATAAGCTTCCAGTTTTTTATATAAAGTTGGTGATAGCCGCGGCCTCTGTCTGATCACCATACAGAGATCCATATCGACTAGAACCCAAAACATTTTAGTCTCCATGACTCGCACAAGGTCCTTTGTTTCCAATAGCGAAGCTAACTTCGCAACTTTTGATAAATCAGGTTCATGTGGAAGGAATTAACTGTCTTCTAGTAGCCTCCACGTGACTAGCGCAACCAATAGTAGTAGCCAAGCATAGTGAAATGTCTTTCCGTCATCTTGTGTCTCCTGATTGTTTGCCAAAAACTCCTTGGAGAGGTACTACGCCTAGTTGTACTACACACCCTTAGCACATTGTGCAACTAGTGAAATTACCAGTGCTCGAACCTCGTCCGCATGACATTTCCGGATGATATTGCAAACCAATATATATGTGGAAAATTGTATTGCCTTGTCTGTAATGGAGCAGATGGAATATCTGTGCGACTTCTTCACCAAGCCGAACTCGCTCTTCATTTTGTCTGTGAGTTGTTTTTCTTTGGTTTTTCCTCCAAACGCCTCTTATGGATCCACCCCTGATGGGGCAACATAGTGATCCGATGGATTAGCATATACATATAGGGATTGGTTCTCCCAACTAGATACATCCATCATGCACCAGGGTAAGAATTGTCGAACACCCACTATATTGATGTTTTTTATGCTAAAATGCGGCACGTACAACATGTTTAGCAATCCTTCATTTTCAACCCCTGCAACCCATTTCATTGGCTCCAGTCGCATTATTCCAGTCTCCTCATAGTAAATCTTCGCCAAATATTTATTTGGCACAGCTAGGGGAAGTTCTCATGATCCACCAGATCCCAATCTTCCATTTTGAGCACAAGAATGCGTCGTGAGAGCGTGCCTTCAAATACCACCTTCTCTGGCAACAGTGGTGTAGAAACCATAAATTTGGCGGTATCTGGGTCCTTCGGCACCTTCGCTTTGCCTTGTCATGGTGGGATATACTTTGGGAGCCGAGTCATAGGCTCACCCTCTTTAGCTTCCATCTCCTCAATTCCTCTGTGAAGCTCTTCTTCATCAAGATCCAAGGGTTCATGTGGTTGCTTGGACTTATCCATTTTCCCCTTTTGGCGAATCACTTGGGGGTACTTCCTTGGCGATTGGCACACCAAAACTTGTTGCGGCATCTTTTGTTTCTTCTCAGCAGCAGACGGCTTAGGCCTAGGCAACCTCGGCACCGTAATTACAAAGGTTGTTGCTTCCATCGCATGTACGACTTCAGGGGCTACGGATTCAGAACTTATGACTTCTACGAGGTTAGTGATCGTCATTCTCTCAAAGATGATCTCTCAACGCCACTCAGGTAAGCTAGTGAATTCTGGTTGGGCTAAAATGTCTTCCCAAATCTTCTCAGACATATAGTAATCTCTCTGGAAGCAAGGGTTAACATATATTCTTTGAAAGAAAATTGTCCTAATGTTGGCCAACCTGCCAGATCTATAGGTGAATTTGAATTTAAATCCGACCATTTCCTCCAAATTTCTATCATAAATGCATCTTTGGCTTCAGATTTCCAAATATTTTTTCCATAAATATAGCCTCCCTGCTCCTCCTAATGGAAAATTTATCGTCCAATCATCTACAGTGCACACAATGACTATTTTTCGACCCTGCTATATGGCACCAACGTCCATGGCGCAGCCCTCTTGTCACAACTCCTCCTGGTGCACTTCTTGCTTCCATTGTGCAGCCCCCTTACTTCATTTTTCAACTTATCGAGCAGTGTAGTTTACAGTCCTATACTTCCTTGTAGCTTCCTGGAGTACTAAGACTATCCCTCCATCATATAGTCATCACGTATGGGTAGGATCACCCTTGTACAACTTCAATTGGCTACCATTGACTTTTCCCGGAAACAATTCTTCATTCAGCTTTGCGAGCTGAACTGCACCACCATCTGTAATTTCCTTGACTACATAGGGTTCCAGCCAATGCATTTGAAACTTTCCAACAAATTTCATGAATTTACTATCATATAAAAAAACCAAATCGTTCACTTGAAAGGTGCACATCTTAATATGTCGATTGTGCCAGGCCTTCTCGCCTCCTTTTGCAGCTGTTGGTGAAATCCTGGTAAAATCCAGTCTTCTTCTAATTCCAACAATTGTGTGAGGTGCTCCTCCCTAGTCTCATGATCCGCCATATCAGTCAATGTCGCAATCTGTAGGGTCTGCATAATATACTCCATGGGCACCACAGCCTCTATCCCATAGACCAATCTGAATGGAGTTTGTCCTGTCAACTTTTTACATGATGTCCTATATGCCCATAGGATTGTTGGTATGTGTACATCCCAATCATTCCTTTTTGTGTTACGGGCCTTCGTTAGCGCATTATCCAAGATCTTATTTAATGCTTCAACCATACTGTTAGATTGAGGATGATAGGGCTTACTCTTTTGATAATAAACCTGGAATTCTTCAAACATCGAGGCAATTGTTTCATTTAGGAAATGTGTTCCCCTATCGCTCATCAATATCTTAGGACACCCAAATCGCGTAAACAAAACTCAAAAAGGAAATTTGCGGCTATAGTAGTTCTATAGTATTTGACCGGATGTTATTCCGCCCATCTCGTCAAATAAATTTTCACAGTAATAATGTACTGCGCGCCCGTCTTTTTCCCTGGTGGCTGTATTAAACCTACAAAGTCAATCGCCCATTTTTCAAACATCTGCAGCAAAATCTGTGGGTTTAAGTTCATTTCGTCCCTCTGCGATGGCTTCCTCGTCCGTTGACAAGCATCGCATGCCCTGCAATATGCTTTAGAATCCTTATGCATCGTTGGCCACCACAATCCTGCACGCAGGATCTTCTGCGCGGTTGCTCTGCCTGCATAGTGTTTTCCTGCCGCTTCTCCATGTGTTTCAATGAGGATGCTGGATCATTCAAACTTTGGAACATATAAGTGCAATATTTCATCAGAGCCCATCTCATACAAGTGTCCTGCGATTACAGAAAAATCAGTCGCGCGAACCACCAATTCCTTTTTCTACTGTGTATAATATCCCTCCAGGGTTGTACCAATGGTTAAAAACTGGATTATGTTAGTAAAGTGATCGTATGCAACACGTACAACAAAGAGTTGTGCATCCGACAATCCTTCTTCCAAACTAGTGGGTTCTTCGCCTGTCTCAATTCTGGATAGATGATCTGGTCCCGCATTCAATCGATCAGGCTTCACAATCACCTCAAAATCATATTCTTGAAAGAGAAATAACCACCTACAGATCTTTCCCCCCAACACAAGCTTGTTGACCAAGAACTTGATAGCAGAGTGATCTGTATACATTTTGAAGTGCATGTCCAATAAGTAGTGTCAAAATTTTTGTAGCGCGTACACCATCGCCAACCCTTCGCGCTCTATAGTTGAGTAGTTCTTCTCTGTCTCGATAGTTTCCTTCTCACGAAGGCTATGTGATGATCAATCTTGCCTTCGCCTGGCTTGGTCAATATTGCACCTAATGCAATACAGGAGGCATCCACATGAACATGAAATTATTTCTTCTAGTCTGGGAACACCAAGATGGGCGCAGTCACCATCTTTTCCTTTAACACATCCAAACCGTGATGACACTCCTCATCCCAGTAGAAAGTTATGTCCTTCTTAAATAATTTCTCCATTGGCACAGTTATTTTCACATAAGATTTTATAAACTTCCTATAGTATCTGGTGTGGCCTAGGGCTGCGTGCAGCTGCTTTACATTCTTGGGAACCTCTAAATTGACAATAGAAACTATATTTATAAGGTCGATAATTAATCCTTGCTTGCATACCACATGGCCTAGCAATATCCCATAGGGCACACAAAATATACATTTCTTCAAATTCAAGCCAATCTGGTATCTACGACAAGTATCAAACATAAGGTGAAAACTTGAAACATGGCTCTTTTCCAACCCAAACAAAGTCCAGTCATCAAAATACACTTCTAATCATTTATGGATAAACTCTTTAAAAGCTACAATCGTGGCCCTGGAGAAGATCGCGGGTGCATTATTCAGTCCAAATGGCATCACTGTGTACAGGAAGCATCCCCACCCTGTCGTGAAGCTGGCCTTGTTGCGATCTTCCAGCGCGATCTTAATCTGATGGTACCCCGAGAACCCATCAGTGAACAAATAGGCTTCCTGCCCTCCAACATTCTCTAAAACTTCATTTGTAAATCGTGTTGGAAATGGGTCATGAATTCACACATCATTTAACTTTCTCGGATCTACGTATATCTTAATTTCACCTTGTTGCTTCTTCTCCTGAACAATTATAGGGCTCACCCAATCAGACTCTTCTACAGGCTCAATGATTCCAGCCTCCAGCGTTTTGTCCAACTCTTTTCTCACCTTCTCCTTATATTTGGGATTCAGCCAGTAGAGTCTTTATTCTACAGCCTTCACGTCGGGCTTTAGAGTGATCTTCATTACACCTAGATCCCCCACTATTCCTTTCAAATCAAAGAACTTGGTAGGAAACAAGTCCTGGTATTCGCGCAGTAGTTCTGTAAGCTTATCAACTGTATCTTCATCCCAATAATTTCTTATCTTTACAAACTTAAGCTGCGCATCAGATCCTTTGTTCACTTGCCTGGTCTTCAAAGGTTCTGTTATATCAGGATTTGCTGCTTTGGGGCCTTCAACCTCGTGCTACCCCTAATCTCTAGAATGTTTATAGTTCATGGATCCTCTTCTTCTTCTATAGTCACGTTGTAGCATTCCAGTGCATGGCGTAGTTGTGTATTCTAGTCTAGTTGAACCCATTCTACCAACTCCTGAAGTGTCCTAAAGTTAGCGGCCTTGATTTCCAGTGGCACTTCATCAATACACACAAATCCATATTCAAAACTGAAAGTTAACAAGAAACTTTCCTACAAGATATCCCACTCAGTCGTCCCATGGTGTAGCTCTGTTTCCAAATACCAATTCATCGGAATAGTATCTAGGGTGTGACAAAAGATATGTACCCATTCCGGTTGAGGCTCTTCTCCCCAAGCTTTAGTCCATTGCACCAGGTGCTCGCGCAGATCATCCTTTCCAATGTATTTTTTGGCCATATGGGTATTAGCATACCCAAACCTTAACTTTATAATTCACTTGTACTCTTTCCAATCAGCAAAGCTCTCCTTATGCATACCCCACCAATGGGTAGGTGTAGCGCGCAGTGCCAGGTCAAGTGCCTGGAATCGATGTTCTTCTAGCACCTCCCTTTCAAACTTATCCAAAAACAAACTAACATCATCTAATCCATCATAATGAGGAATATTTCTTACCTCCATGGATACGCACTGAAGTGACTTTGTCATCATATTGCAGCGTAGCATTGAAACTTCGTGCAACCTATTCTACCAGTGCTCAAGTTCTTCATCTAAATCTGAGGTACAGGAGTTATCCCTATCCCACATAATTCTCCCATCTATAGTGGGATTGATCGAGTCTTCATCACATGCAATAATCTTGTATATTTGATCTAAGTTGTCGTCCTCTTCATAGTCATGGATAGGTTCAGTGTAGCGTGCTCCCTCAGCAGTATCCAGTGGTATGATAACTCACAGCGCCTTCCTCTCAAATTTCATCCTTTGCTTCTATAGATTAATTACTGCTTCCATGTCGAAGGCCCAATCAATTCCTAATAATGCAGGGTAAGGGTTGTTGTCATCCACTATTTCAATTACTTCAAAGTTGGCCAGAGCATTCCCTCCCTCAATGTCTACTGTTACCCCATACAAGCACCCCATAGGAATGATTTTATGTTGATTGGCCATGCGTAGCTATATAGGAGAACATTGTAGCACAGGTCTCCCCATTCTTTCCCATGTCTACTTTGGCAGCACGTTCGCATCAGACCCTAGATCCAGGATGACTAGATCCATTTTGTACTCTACAATCTGTGCGATCAGCCTCATTTTGCACCCAGATCACTTTTTACGTTTACCCAATTTCCTCACAACGCACCGTTCGGGAGGAGACTTGATTTTACCCATACAATTATCAATTAGCTCTTGGAGCCGTTCCACCGCCTTCCTATCTCGCAATAGTGTCATACAGGTTTTCAGAAAAGTAACCAATAGTGAGGGATCCATGTCTTGCGCTTCATTATTTCCAACCGATTTCTCCTAACTTCCTCACATAGAAGCTTCAACAAAGTTCTTCTTGGCCTCCATAAAAGTTTCTTAGCGTTGTTGAGATAAAATCTGACCTCTTTTTCGACAGCCTTGCACACCCAGCCTTGAGTTTCTGACTGCTTTCCTTTATCTTCCCCCATGGAAATAGTGCTTCATGTCACAATAATGATGCTATGGTCTTCTTCACAAGGCTCCGCCCTCATCATTGTATGTTTTGTGTGGGTTGTTGTGTCTTTTTCTCTTGCATTTTGGCTATCGGCACCGAGCAATCCTCTGTCACATGGTTAAACTGTCTACAATATTGATAGGATGGATGTGTTGGGCTCTAAAAATGGCGCGGAAAATGACCTACTTCTCCATAGTTGTAGGAAATAACATTTCCATGACCTCGTCCAGTCTCTGCTCCTCTTCCTCCTCCGCGGCCCTAGAATCCTCCATGCACTACACCTGCGCCTTGGTCCTGGGGCTGATTTTCTACCTGCATCCAATACACAGGGGGCTTCTCCATCATTAATTCATAGCTTTGGAATTTTCGCTCATCATGTCCAGTTGATTTACAAAAGGTACAAAACAATTGTTTCGGAGTCTGCACAAGCTTTTGCAAGAGGTGACAATGGTCAGTTCTGTGCTTCCCAGTTATCTCGCAGATAGCGCACCATAAAGGTACTCCTGCACTCATTCCCACAATGTTCTCAAGCTTCAAAGGAATAGGACCTCCTCCAATCACGTAATTCTGATAAACAGGGCAGTGATCCTTATCATGTCCCTTGTCTTTACATTTTATGCACCAGACTTTTGCGCGCACCTCAGATTGAGATTCCTTCCTTGTCTTCGAGCTCTACAATTCCATGTGTAGGCTTGCCAGTTGTGACTGAATCTGTTGTACCCCCACATTTGTATCCTTCACTGGTGAGGCTTCCAACCTCATCGCGATCTCCACAACCTCTGCTTGCATTCCTATCTTTTGTTGTGATAATGACAATCTCAGATGGGGCAATAACGAATCAATGTACCAGTCTCGGTGTTGGTCATCCGTGAACTTCATATTAGCCTACCAGATTAGGCATTTAACCTATGATAAAAGTCCCATGTGAACTCATTTACCCTTTGTTGTATTTCCTTAAACTCTATTACAGACTGCGACTGAGACTTAGGATTCTTAAACTCATTGTCAGTGCCTGTTGAGTCTCTGCCATTGTCACGTCGGGTTGATCTGTACAAAACTTGATATACCACATCAACTCCCTATCCTGCAGCGCTATGACGAGCTGCGCTTTCTTCATATTATCATCAGTAATCTGCTGTGCCTTCCACACAGCATCCGCGACGAACCATAATTTTTCGGGTTCTTTTCTTTCCACCCCTTTAAAGATTGGCATTTTCATCGTATTCACCATGTTGAATGGTTGATGTGGAGGTGGAGGTGGAGGTGGCAATGGAGTGGATGGATGGGTATCCCATGGATACCCTAGCTTACTA
Source organism: Pinus tabuliformis (assembly GCA_031772625.1). NCBI lineage: Eukaryota > Viridiplantae > Streptophyta > Pinopsida > Pinales > Pinaceae > Pinus > Pinus tabuliformis. The sequence goes on along the minus strand of CM062816.1, from coordinate 1,922,628,331 downwards.
TCTACAACATGCTTCACGGCGTTCTCAAAATAGTTTCTTCGTCTTCGCTATCAAAATATCCTAACAACGGACTATATTCAGAGCCTGATTCTTCGTTTCTTCTAAAGGATTTTCTGCTTCGCGTAGTCCCAAATATCAAAATAATGGCATAACCCGTTTTTCGCACAACATCATGTTAATCCAAGTTTTCAGAGATTTTAAGTACTTACCTCTTGGTCCGGTTGAAGAACTTGTGCTCTGATTCACTATAGCTGATGGTTGTCTCGATCGTGAGCTCAATAATGAATCCTCCCAAGATACGATCAATCCAGTGATCAACGACTCACGCAATGTTATTTACAAATTCAAGATTTTGTGATCCATAACTTGTTAATTTATGAAGATTTTCGGAAAAAAATCACATTGCCAATGTTTGGTCGACGCATTTCGAACCAGTCAGTGTGGTTCATCTTCAGGACAAGATGAAGAGACAAATCTCAGAAGAAGGTTAAATAGGAAAATAGATCATCCTAACGGTTAGATGGAAATGGCTAAATTTGACCAGGGAGGGAAATTTATATTGTTTACTAATTAATTAAATAAATAATTAATTAAGATATTATTATAACTTAACCAAACGGCTATTTTTGACTAGGGGAGAGAGTTATTTAATTGGTTTAAATATTTAATAATTATTTATTTATCTAATTAATTTCTTCATTCCATTATTTATTTGATTATTTATTTGTAATCTGACTTGAAAAAAATAAAAAGTATTATAAAATGTTAATTAAAAAAAAAAAATCTATATAAAAACAATGATAATGAATAAAACAATAGTAATAATAATAGATATTAAAAAATAAATAAATAAAAATAAAAATAAATAAATAAATATTAAGAGTGAATAATTACCAATAAAAATTAATAATAAGGGTATAAAAATAAAAGGTGAGGGTGCTCTTATTAAAAAAATAAAAATAAGAATAAGTAAAAATAAAATTTTTAATAATAATAAAAAATAAAAATAAGAGTGATAATATTAATAATATTAATAATAAAAATAACAATAAATAAATAAATACTATTACTAATAAAAATATTAAATAAACAAAGAGGCTAATCCTCTCTAATGAAAATTACTAAAAGGAAGAATAAAAAGGGAATAGAACATAAAAAAGAAAAAGCCCAGACAAAGAGGAGAAAAACTAGGAGGAGAGGGCGGGAATCCAACAACGGCTGATTTTTCAGTCGTCATCCCTATTAATATTATTAGAAGACCTCTCAATCTCAATGGCTTCCCTAAACTTGCGGTGATGAAAATGAGAGATCTTTGCGACGACCTTAGCCTCCTCAATGCATATATGATGTTTGGTCTTCGCTGCATGTTCCGCTAAAGTAGAAGATTTAGTCCTCCCATGCTTGATATCAGCAGCGTGTTCCTTAATCCTTTGGTTAATAGACCGACCAGTTTCGCCAATGTATGAGGTCCCACATGAACACGGGATGACATCGGGACCTCATGTGGGACCTCATACATTAGCGAAACTGGTTGGTCTATTAACCAAAGGATTAAGGAACACGCTGCTGATATCAAGCATGGGGGGACTAAATCTTCTACTTTAACGAAACATGCAGCGAAGACCAAGCATCATATATGCATTGAGCAGGCTAAGGTCATCGCAAACATCTCTCATTTTCATCTCCGCAAGTTTAGGGAAGCCATTGAGATTGAGAGGTCTTCTAATAATATTAATAGGGATGACGGCTTGGAAATTAGCAACTGTTGGATTTCCGCCCTCTCCTCCTAGTTTTTCTCCTCTTTGTCTGGGCTTTTTCTTTTTTATGTTCTATTCCCTTTTTATTCTTCCTTTTAGTATTTTTCATTAGAGAGGATTAGTCGCTTTGTTTATTTATTATTTTTATTAGTAATAGTATTTATGTATTCATTATTAGTATTTATTTATTTATAGTTGTTGTTATTATTATTATTATAATTATTATTATTATTATTATGTTTACTTTTTATTATTATTAAAAAAAAAAATTTCTTTTTTCTTTTTTTTTAATAAGAGCACCCTCACCTTTTATTTCTATACCCTTGTTATTAATTTTTATTGGTATTTATTCACTCTTAATATTTATTTATTTATTTATTGGTTTTCTATTTATTTTTATTTTTTAAATCTCTATTATTATTACTATTTTTTTATTCATTATCATTGTTTTTATATAGATTTTTTTTTTTTTTTTTAATTAACAATTTATAATACTTGTTATTTTTTCCAAGTCAGATATCAAATAAATAATGGAATGAAGAAATTAATTAGATAAATAAATAATTATTAAATATTTAAACCAATTAAATAATTCCCTCCCCTAGTCAAATATAGTCGTTTGGTTAAGTTATAATAATATATAAATTAATTAATTAATTAATTAGTAAACAATATAATTTTCCCTCCCTAGTCAAATTTAGCCATTTCCATCTAACCGTTAGGATGACCTATTTTCCTATTTAACCTTCTTCTGAGATCTGTCTCTTCATCTTGTCCTGAAGATGAACCACACTGGCTGGTTCGAAACGTGTCGACCAAACATTAGCAGTGTGATTTTTTCCGAAAATCTTCATAAATTAGCAATGTTATTTTCTGAAGCTTCCAAGCGCTTCACCAGCTCTGGGGTCCACACAATAGGGTCGTCAAGCCTCCACGTACCCTGACTATCCGCTAATATGGACAACCACTCATGTAGTTCGCAAGGAAAGAAACAAAAGAAGGCTTTTGTCTTGTCTATGTACAGGTATCTATTCAGCCATTGTTCCTTGGATAATTGTGGGTTTCTGTTTTCCTGACATGAAAACACGTGCAACTTCCGATCAATCCACTTTTCGATTTCTTTCTTAGTAGGGAACCACTTATTCGACATCACACATTCCTCAGACAGATCCCAGTCTCGGCAACAGAACCATTTGTTGGCTTGATGGGGCCTGACCCAGGTTCAACGTTATTTGCGCCAACCAAAAAAACCCTAGTTGTTGTCCATTTTTGGCAACAACCTGCGTAGCGTAAGATACAGCCTCACTCGAAGCAGTATTGGGGGATGATAGGTTCCTGCAGTCCTTATGGCTAAGATCTACTTTTGTGCACCCTTAACCCTTCTGAACAAACAATCACTGTAAATTCACTTAAACAACTTGTAGATCTTCGCGAAGGTCCTTAATTATTCTTAACATGCAAAAATATTATAGATTTACTAATTCTGCGCAGTAATTAAGCATTAATTCATATAAATCATAACACAAAGAAAAGTTATAGATACTTGCAGAAATAAGAAATAATACACAAATGCATTCAAAATACTTGCAGAAATAAGAAATAATACACAAATGCATTCAAATTGGCTCAAAACTGTCTTTATTAAGAATAATCATTCAAGTACAGACTCCTTTTCCCTGCACACTCAGTTGCAGGGGCCCGCGCACTCAACCTGCAGACATAATAAGGTCTCTGCACACTCAGTTGCAGGAGCCTTACCCTTTCTCCTAAGTACAGGAAATAAACCTTTCCTGCCTTAGCTTACTTGCCCTTACAACAATTATTCTCAAAATGTTATATATCTAGACTCGTTATGACTCATCTATATATAGCATTTCACTTAGAATACCATGGTCCGCGGACCATGGGCAAGTCTCAAAACTCTCTATCACTTACCCATCTAAGGGACTAATGCCCCTTTAACTCATACTAGCTTCGCACTTTGCTTCCAAATTTCATGGAGGCTTTACATGCTTACAAAAGAAGATTACAAAATTTAACCAAAATTTGACTCAACTTGACCCCAGGGACCCTATCCCAACAGCTGCCACTTATGTCTTCATTCTTCAGGTAGCTTTTAATCATTGATGCCTTCACCCTCCAAAGGGTCTTTGATCTTGGAGTCTTTAGGGTGCTTCGATCATCAAGCTTTTAGTGCTTTCTTTGTTCTTCAATGCTTCCTTTGTTTGTCTTCTTTGGAAAATATTCCTCATGTGTGCTTGTCATGCAATTCCTAATAATCCTGTGGTTGCAATCACTCATGACAAGCAACCATCAACCTAAAAATATCTTAGTCTAACATCTTTTATGAAAATTTTGTTTTTATTCATTTTCAGTGAACTTTAGAAAGAGAAAGGAGAGCTTATGGGCACAAGGGCGCACTTCGAAAGGCTGAAGGGGGAAGGCTTAAGGGCTTTAACATGCACTCATGCGCTCAAGCGGAAGAGACAATTAGGGAAGGGCACATCGCATAGGTCTGAAGGGTGAAGGGGAAGGCTTCGGGCTTCCCAAGTGTGTCGTGTGCTCAAGGGAAAGAAAGAGGGCACATGGTGCACTCCTCAAGGCTGAACGAGGAAGGCTTGAAGCCTTCAGGGTGTGATCATGCGCTCAAGAGGCCCAGGAGGGTGCACAATGCAAGTTTGAAGTTTGAAGGGTGAAGCTTCATGCCTTCAGAGCATGCTCATGAGCTCAAAGGGTCAAGAGGGCGCATGGTTCACTATGGAAGGATGAAGGGTTGAAATTAAGGCCTTTAGGGTGCGCACTTCTTGGAGTCGAAGGAGTGCGCTAAAAGGAAGACTTGGTCTCTTAAAGGGCACAATTTGGAACATGGAAGGGGAAAGGGGCGAGGAAATGTGCATGGTGCACTTTCAAACAATGAAGGATTCCTTATCAAGGCTTCAAAGTGTGCTCATGCACTCTTGTGCTTAATGGGTTCGCTTTGAAACCAAAACTTTTCTAAGTCTGAAAGATAGGAAAAGGGGTTAACATGATGAGTTTTAGACAGAAAACCATGTGCGACACATATCAACTCATCGAAAAAAAATATAAAAGATTGAACAATGATAAGTATACATCAAAACACCACTTTACATGCATTCCCAAAGTACAACAGGTGGAGTGTGTGCGACTGCGACCAAAAAGTGTCGGTTTACAACAACAAAGATGTTGTGACCATGAAATACACCAAAGATGTTCTACTCAATGGGAAGACGCTTGAGAAAAATTGAAATATATAGAACGACATGAAACAACACTTGAAGATCAAGGTGACACTTGACATGACAATAAAGTAGGCTGCAAAATTTGAATGTAGTGAAATTTTGGAGGGTGTTGTAACAATGATAACACTAGGAAACATACTAGGTGAGCTTCAGCTTCTCTGTTTAGGAATAGCCTTTAGTTAAAGAGTCATACCTTCAAGAAGTATTGATTCATGAGTTTGATTTCCTTTGGCTTTCCCATTTCGACTCGGTCATACACATAGGATCTCACTTTCTTCTACGTGGTTGAACACAAAAAAGATACACCATATAATAATTGTTTCAATCTAGGAAAGGATGATGTGCGTGGTGAGATTATGATATTTATAGTAGGGGTTTTCATCTTTGGTGTTGCTCCGATGCCACCAGGTCTGGATAGTATCCCAGCGGAGTCACTTCAGGACAAAAAACATTACTTTGCTGCTAGCAAGCCTAGATAGTACTCTAACAAAGTTGCTTGCTCCACCTCCCTGCAAGGGAAGCCTTTCTCTTATTTCACCTATTATTTATTTATAATAGGACTGTGCAATGACACTTATCATTTTCAACGAGTAGAAGATGGATCCCAACATATTGATAGCAGAGGAGGTTTCCCCTTCAGATAAGTATTTTAAGACCTCTGATATTGGTTTTCCTCACTTTATATTTTCCCCTTATCCTTTCTCTATTAGATTGGACAAGATTTAATACACAAGTAGATCTACACCAAGTTGAGTAGTCTAGATACTATCATAGGCATGGATATAATAGTTTCACTTAAGGTTCTCCTTTCAGACGAATTGTATTTTCCATGTGGACTTAGCTCAACCATAGTATTTTCCCAAACAAAGAAGGAGAACAACATAAAGCCAAGTTTTGTGGTCATCATACTTCTCTTTTATTCGACAATAAAGTCTTTTTGAGCCATGCACATTTACACAAGGGTCTTATTTATGTACAATGACCAACAAACATGACACGACAGAGGATGACTGACAAATACGAAAACTAAAAGAAACAAAATAAATTGCACAAGAAGCGTTGCTTGTAGCTTCTATTGAAAATAATATTTCAAATATCAGCCATTTACGAGAAGGGCGTCAATCCTCCCATCTAAAGATTTCATCTTGAATTTTTCTATGACTGATCTTTTCTTCAATGGTGAATTGTCTAATCCATAAATGTTGGAACTTCATGTGTTTACCCTTTTCTTCGTGGGGTTTATCCCACTTCAGTACTAGGTCACCCACATCGAATGCTTTTCCCACGCATATTTTTTATCAAACCAACGCTTTACATGGTTTTGGTGAACAAGAAATCTATCCTTGGATTTGAGCCTTTCTTCCTTGAGTTTGAGTAAAGTGTTTATCTTGCTCTAAATTAGAAAGAAATATCTTCCTTGTGACTCTTGGGAGAGTTGTAAGGTTGGAAGACACAAGTTCGGGGGCAAGATAACTTATTTACCGTAAACCAAAAAGTATGATGAGGTTTTCAGGGAAGGTTTAGGAGTTACACGATCAGCCCATAATTCATTAGTCAAAGCATAATTATGCTAGTTACTTTTCTCAGAGAATATGGTTTTATTGATTATGCGGATAATATTTTTGTTTTTTGATTTAGCTAAACCATTTCCCCGCGAGTAGTAATTATATGCATGCTTTAATACAATCCCATTTTCTAATGTGAATTTGTAAAGTTTTAATGATGAAAAGTAAGTCGCATTATCAAAGAAAAGTGACAAATGAATGCCAAACTTGGTTATAATGTTCTATCGCAAAAGTGGATGACTTCCTGGTCATTTACTTGCCTCAAGGGAACTACTTCTAACCACAGAGTAAAATAATTTGTCGTTTTCAGAATATAGCGTTACTGCTTTGACAAATGAGGAAAAATTTCTCTGATGACATCTAAGCCCCCCTGTTGGAATGGTTCCTCAACTATTATTGGTAATAGTAGGGTCATTGACCTCTGATATTGACTAGCGCATTTCTGATAAGCTGGGCACTTGTGGACATAAGTGTGAGAATATTTGAATAGAGTGGGACAATAATAACCAACCCTTGTAACTTTATGCACTATAGTGTCGCCCACATAGTGACCACCTACTAGTCCATCATGCAAGTCTTTGAGTACCTTCTCTGTATCCAGTGGCTCAAGGCATCTTAATAAGACATTATTGTGGTGCTTTTTTAAAAGCACTCCATGAACTAGTTGGTAAGATAGATATTTTAAATGAATTTCCCTCTTGTTTATTTAATAAGTGCACGGGAAGGTGCCATGCTCTAGTAATTTCCATAGATCAACCTACCATGGAACTATAGATGTTGACTAAGGAACAGGTTCAACATTATACATTTTTATCTCCTGCTCCCAACCTAAAATATCTTGCTCGGGAGCATCCCTTGCTTTGACTGCTAGCTTATAGAGGCCATGACCCTTTATGGTATGAACTGGTTTGAACTCCATATCATATTCTTGTAAGCAGGTCATCCAGTTAGCCCTCTTCTCACCAACTCCTGCTACACGAACAATGTTCTTACCATTGGATGAGGTTCAAATATGATTGTATGAGATTTTAAAAGAGAGGGCCTGAAATACTTAACTGCCTTGTATACATCATATGCTTGTTTGTCAATGGTAGGGTAATTTAATTTAGGCCCCTGTAGACTGGCTCACATAAAAGAAATAGACCCTCATTTCCTTCAGTATCCTTTGGAGTCAATATGACTGCAATTGATGAATCCAAAGGGAAGGTATAAATTAGGAAATCTTTTCCATAGTCTAGACTGAATAACGCAGGTGCTTTGAAAATAGTCTGCTTAATTTTAGTGAAAAAGTCCTTCTCTCATTTATCCCATTTATAGGTTGCATCTTTCTTAATCATCTATTGTATAGGATTAGCTATCTGAGCATAATCAGAGAGGAATTTTCTCAGGAAATTGATCTTTCCTAAGAAAGACTGCATAACCTTCTTATTCATTGGAAACGAGATTTCTATAATGTATTTAACCCTGTCAAGGTCAATTTTTATTTTTATTTTTGCAATGATGTGCTCTAAGAGGGTACCTTCTGACACGCCGAAGATTCTTTTCTTGGGATTGAGAGAAATCCCATACTTTTGACATCACTTGAATATTTGTTTCAGATGACGTATGTGATCTAATATTCTCTTGGAAAACATAGTAACATCATCCAAATAAACAACTACGCTCTAAATAATAAAGCCACCAAAAGCGATGTCCATCGCTCTTTAGAAAGAAACGCCAACGTTTATAAGTGAAAATGGCATTATCTTGAAGGAAAATGTTCCCCATTTGGTCCTGAAAGTAGTCTTCAATTGGTCTGGTTCTAATACTAGCGCTTAATTATACCCAGAGAAACCATCTAGTAGAAAGAACATCTCATACCTAGATATTATTTGGAGGATATGTTCCATGGATGGAACTGGGTAATTGTCTTTATCATACAATTATAAATATACACAGCCTTATTTCACTGGACTTCTTTCTAATTTTGGCCAAATTTGAAACCCAACTAGAGTGTCTGAATCTAAAAATGATCTAATCATCCAACAACTTTCTCAATTCCTTTTGTATGAGGGGTTCCAGTGTTGGATGGACTTAATTTCCTTAGTTTCTATTGGAAAGGGTTTACCCCTTCTTTATTGGAATGACATGTTGGATAATACAAGTATCATGTCTTTAAATCATTTTATGTGCATGCAAATACATCATGGTATTGTTTAAATAAGAAAATAAACGCATGTCGCTCTTATGGAGAACAACATGTATTGAGGTTTACATACTTTGAATCTTCTCGAGTTCCCGGATTGACTTGTTCAGATGATAACTTTGAACTCTGAGTCTTTGTGTTGGTTGGTCCTCTAAATCGGTTATGCAGGTCATATAACGTCACCAGGGACACCACACTCTTAGGCATATCGTTTCCTTTCATTGCATTGGATGATTCCTGCAAAGCCTGATCATGCTCATCCACTTCTATGGAAACATCTTTGAATACATCAGCATTAGCCATAAAGTGTAGCATCTATTGGTTGTCATTGAAAACACGAAAATTAGTGACGTTGTCAATCACAGATGGTTTATATATAATTTCAATAGAAAAAACATTTTTCAATGGCAACATCCTAGCAGTTGCATTTTCTAATGCATATATTGTAACATTTCTAATCCTAGGAACATAAATGATATTAAAAGATTTAAAATGGTTGATTAAATGTCATACCTCCTACTAGTAGTTTTTAAGATACGGTGAGACACAGTGGATAGTATCCCATACTTGATGTTAGAAAATTATATATTATAGAGAAATGGAACACATAAAATATATTGCAAAAATATAAACACAGAAAACACATAAAACAAGAGAGACACAGATATATGTGGTTCACCCAATTTGGGCTATGTCCACAGAGAAACAGCCAGTCCTTCCTTCTATATTATCTAGCAAACTGAAGAGATACAACCTACAACAAATCTTTTGTAATTCCCTCTTCGCTCTCACAGAATATCCTCTCTCTTTCTCACTCAGAATACAGATCTACATAGATGCAATACAATTCCCTCATATATAGTGAGGGGTTTCCTTCTAGGGAAAAAAACCCTAAATCAAAAATAACTTCTACCGTCAGATCTCCACCTAATGAACGGACCAGATTGACTACGAAATTACAACATTTTACAAGGCCCCTGGAACCCCTTTGCAGCGCAAATATTACGGGCGGCGTTTCCCCCACATTACAAAATGGGGTCCAATGCGGTGATACCTCTGGATAAAGAAGATAATTAGGCTCCACACCCAACAATCTCCCACTTGGAGACTGATTATAACAACTCCACCGCTGCTTCATTTGTTGGACAATGACTCCACTTTGGACCTGGCTATTTCTCATCTTCTTCATCATACTTGAAGACTAATTGAAACTAAGTAGAATCTCAGTTTCTCTCTGGTTACAACTTTTGTTAACATATATGCAGGATTTTGGTTAGTGTGTATCTTTTCTAGCTTCAACTGTCCATCTTCCAACACTAACCATATGAAATGGTACTTGAGCTATATATGTTTAGTCTTGGAATGAAATGCAGATTTCTTTGCAAGATGTATGGCACTCTGGCTATCACTGTATAACCTGCCCAACTCCTGCTTCTTACCCAATTCATCCAGAAGCCTTTGTAACCAAATCATTTCTTTACTAGCCTCTGTAGCAGCAACATACTCTGCTTCCATTTTTGAGAGTGCAACAACACTTTGCAGTTTTGAAACCCAACTGACAGTTGTTCCACCTACAGTAAACATATACCATGTTGTGCTCCTCCTATTATCTCTATCACCCGCCATGTCTGCATCAACATATCCCTGTAGAGAAATGTTTGAACCACCAAAGCATAATGTTTGATTTGTGGTAGCTCTCAAACACCTAAGAATCCACTTCACCACCATCCGATGTTCTTTTCCTAGATTGTTCACGTACCTACTTACAACTCCCACTGCATGTGCAATATCAGGCCTTGTGCATACCATTGCATACATTAAGCTTCCAACTGCTGATGCATATGGAACTTTAGACATATAAACCATTTCTTCCTGAGTCTTGGGACACACCTCCTTACTTAGTTTGAAATGGCTAGCCAAAGGTATACTAACTGGTTTTTCATTTTTCATATTAAATCTTTTCAACACCTTTTCTATGTACTCACTCCAAGACAATATTAATTTTCGATTCTTCCTATCTCTAGTTATTCTCATACCAAGGATTTATTTTGCAGCACCCAAATCCTTCATTGCAAATGAGTTCACAGATTTTCTTTTGAGCACATTTATTTCCTGCATGTTAGAACCTGCAACAATCATGTCATCTACATACAATAACAATATAATATAGTTTCCATCATTTTTCCTTTTGAGATAAACGCAATGATCAGAGTGACATCTAGTATAACCTTGTTCAGACATAAACCTATCAAATTTTAGATACCACTGCCTTGGATCTTTTTCTAAGACATACAAACTCTTCTTCAATCTGCACACTAGTTTCTCCTTCACTTTTACCTCATATACTTATGGCTGCTGCGTATATATCTCTTCCTCCAAATCCCCATGGAGAAAGGTTGTCTTTACATCTAACTGCTCAATATGCAAATCTTCAGCTGCTACTAGACTTAAAATAGTTCTGATTGAAGTCATTTTAACAACATGAGAAAATATCTCATCAAAGTATATACCCTTTTTTTGTGTAAACCCCTTCACCACAAGTCTAGCTTTATACCTTTTTCTACCTCTATCTTCTTCCTTCAACCAGTGAACCCATATATTTTGAAATGTTGTTTTACTTGCAGGGAACCTGACTAAGTCCCAAATCTGGTTATGTGCTAAGGAGTCCATGTCTTCTTTCATGGCTTGCTCCCACTTCTTACGGTGCTGGATACCGCCAATTAATACAGGGGATATCCCCGATATAAGTTCCCAATTAGACCTCACAATGTATGGTGTAAGATTCCCATTTTGAATATGGACTGGATTCCATTTTCTTAAATATATGCCTTGGCTTTAACTATTAGCATGAGAGAGAAGCGCACATGTGCTTTTGAATGAGCAAGCGAGTGCACCTTGTGAATGTTCAATTGCATATGTATCAAGGTTCTATTACTGCAAGGGGGGAAAAAGTGAGCCTTTAAGAGAGAATTAATAGTACTACCCTAATGGGTATACACATGAATAAGAAATCTTCAGCTAACATCGAGTGAAATAGTTCACATGGATGCGACGATCGTTATAAACATTACAACACATTTCCAATAAGTTGAACACCGAAGTCACCGAAATAGTTAAATCACTCCAGTACAGGTGAAAGCAAACATGAACCATAAACATTCAAAGAATAGTCTTAGAAAAATTCATAATCCATGTGTGAGAATGTGTTGGTCTGGAAGGCTTCGATATTAAGCAAAAGTTCCAAGATTAATAAATACAATGAACATCACTAGCTCCATTAGTGGAGCGTTAATGCCACTACTTGCTCCCCAAAAGTACAAAATTTATCTCTCTAATGCCTTATGGGATAATCCAAGGTTAAAATTCATTTACATGAGAAACAAGGATCCTTTCATAACTTGAGGCATGACTTTTCACATCCCCATGACTCTTGACTTTCCAATTCCTAATGACCTTTGGACTTCTACAACATTTTGTTAATTTTTGTAATTAAAATCAAATTCCAACTTGGACAACTCAAATGACTGAGATGATGATTTCATTAGATTCCTATTTTCTATAGGACCAAAATCGACCTAAAGATCAGCTTATTTGGACAAGCGAAGGTTGAGTTTTGAATTATTTTATTCATACATGTATTATGGAATTGGTTGGCCCTAACCACATGTGTAACTGCTTAGGTCAGCCTTAACACCAACTGGACCCTCATGAAAGCCTATAAATATGAGAGACCTCAAGCTCATTTGGACACATGGATCAAGCCATCTTCTTTTCTCTTATTATCTAGGTTTGCAAGGGTATGTCGAAGGAAAGTTCGCACAAGGGTTCAGAATATTAGGGTCGAAGCTCACACTAATCTAGGGTTTTATAAATCTTGGACATTGGCATAGAAATTAACATTTTAGTCCCTGGACACTGGCACATTTTGTTATGGGAGAGTATAGGGAGCCTTGGACACTGGCACAGTGGGTTATGGGAGCGTCTAAGGCTTTAGAGGTCGAGCGGGTTGTATTTGTCCCCTGACACTCGCATAGAGTGGTCCTGAGAGTGTCTGGGCTGCCATAGAAGCTCGCACAATATCCTTATGAGAGCATCCTGGGCTTGAAGCAAATCTGGGTATGTTTGACCCCCAAGAACGTCATCTACTTCACCAGAGAGTGTCAAGATATGTTCTAGACGTAGTCATCTAGTTATGCAAAGAGCATCTAGATTTTCCATAGACGCTCGCACAACTCCTCCTCCCTCCATCTGGGACTCGTGCATGAGATTTATGTATTTTGAAGATTCTTCTCAGTGATAGTTGTGTTCAAAAGTATCCAACAGTTGTCTACAATCAAGGACAACACACTTCAGGCCTCAAAATTAGGGTTTTGATTATAAGCATGATTGGATATGTTTCATGGATATCATAGTTGTTTGTTGCATAGATAAAGTTATGGATCATTGTACTCTCTTTTTCTAAATCATTTGATGATGATATAATAAGATGAATATTTGCAAGGATTTTCGCATTAGTGGTTTTTTCCCTGGTCTCGGACCAATCCTGGGGTCTTTATGTGTGTGCATACTTTTCTTCTATTGTTCCTTTATGTTTTGTTGCATTGATGTTGTTATTTCTATATAATTCCATATGATGATGGATAATTGTGTAGATATAAATAATGTAATGATGATATGGGGTGAAATTAATGTATTGATAATGAAATGCAATTATCAAAGCAAAGAATAATGTAGCCCTATGAAAAATTAACATGGTATCGGAGCTGGGCTGAAGAAAAGCCATGGAGATCACCTCAATGATGTCATATTTGATGGAGGAAAGAGGGTGGTGGAGACCTAAAAGAATTATAGGGTTTGAATAAAACCTTAGGAAACTTGATTATAAGGGTTTATGGACTCTATGAGGTTAGGGTTTGAAAGAAAACCCCAGTTTATGGAAACAATATGAGATATGAAAACTAGATGGTCAATGTGAAGATGCTCAAGCACTTGAAAAATATTTGATGAAGCCCTAGATGGGATGACCTCTAGCAAACCTGGTTGGACAACTAAAGGAAACATGGGTATATGGACCATTGACATTGATGGCTCTTGAATATTGGTTCATGTTATACAACCAACTCACAAAATAGAAGAAGAGACAGATCAACGACTTCAAAATTAGCCTCTTCGAGGGGGAAACCTCCTTTACATTACACAAATGAAAAATTCTTGGGTGATACAAATGACAAGATCTCATTTCTATATATAGGAGTCTAAGGGGTCACAATATAGTCAGAGCCTACATAACAATAATATTGTAAGGGCACAACAATAATAATAGTGGGATTTTGTGGGGCACAATGATAACAATATGGGGACTACATGGGCACAAAAATACAATAAGGGGGTTGCACTAATAACAATAAGGGGCTACACTAGTACTATAGGGACCTAACATGCCCCTCTCCTTCAAAAAAGTGTTGTCCTCAACACTTGAGTAGTTGTGGATGCTTCTATATAAAATTATTGTCCTCCCATGTGGAATCTTCAATGGGTAAGTTCTTCCACTTGATGAGATACTCTGAAATTGATCAATTTTGTATTTGTCGGGCTCTTGTTTCTGTGACTGCTTTAGGTTCCAGCAATATTGTTTGAACTGGGAGCTTGTCACCTATGAACTTCTTTAAGTATGAAACATGGAGAACTGGGTGCGCTCAAGAAGATGCAGGAAGCTCCAATTTGTATGCCATATTACCAATATTTTGCAACACCTTGTAAGGACCATAGTACTTTTGTGATAATTTATTATCCTTCTTAGCTTTCTTGAGGGACATTTGTTTGTATGGTTGTAGTTGTAAAAACAACCAGTCACCTACATCAAAACTTCTTTCGCTGCGATGTTGATCTGCCTGTTGTTTCATTCGATTCTAAGACAAAGTGAGGTTATAATTTAAGATTTGGAGAACTTGTTGTTGATGCTCGATGTGATCTTCCACTGCTTGAACCTTAGAATGATTGTCCAAGACTTTTTGGAGATTAGGAGAAATAGATGATTTCATTGTTTGAAACTCTAGTGAACATAATTGTGCAATTATGCCCCGTTGTTATTTATTTAGAAGCTTTGTCATTCCATTAGAGATGATTATATTTCCTGGTTTCCCTACGATACCGCTTAATTCAACTTCCTTTCCTTCCCAAAAAAAATTCAAGAAACGTTCTTGAAAATTGAAAGCTATCATCCCTAAAGACTGTAACCATTCAACTCCTAGTACAACATCAACACCACCTATTGGAATGGAAAGAATTGGACTATTCAAGACATATTCTTCCATGGATAGCTTGATATTATGGAAATTTCCAGAGAAATTTATGGTTCCTCCATTTTAAACCATTATTTGACACTCTGATGCTGGATATAAGAAGTAATTCAATTCCTTGGCTATCTTACAATGAATAAAATTATGGGTACTAATCGAATCAATCAACGCCATTACCATTTTCTTCTTGATATGTCCTTCTATCTTGAGAGTTTGAGCAGTGTTAATTCTTGTCAATGCATTACAAGATATGTTCATATTCATTTCTTCTTTCTCTGAGGTTGGTTCTTGGTTTATATCCTGTTCTTTTGATGTTTCTTGTTCCTTTTCTTCCTCCTCTTCCCCATCTATGAAAATTAATTTCTTCTCATAACAATTATGACCTTTAGTGTATTTTCTATCACAACTATAGCAAAGCCCTTTTTCTCTTTTTTCTTCCTATTTTTGTGGTGTCAACCTCGTATGTTGTAGAAGGATAGGAGCAACAACGCTTCCATCTTTATATTTATGAGTGGTAAGCTTCCTTGTTGCCATAATTTTTCTTTCAATTTTTCTTGCCAACCTAAATGCCTCCTCCAATGAATCAGGTTCCCAAAGGTGAACCTCATGTTGGATGTTATCCTTTAAACTCCCTATGAAGACTTCAATCCTCTGCATCCCTAGAATATCATTTACCCTTAGATTCAATTTTTGGAAGTCCTTAATGTGCTCTACCATTGAACTATTTTGTTTGAGATTTATCAATTGGCTAAAGAAGGTGTTGCTTTTTGTATCCTCATAATGTGCTATCATTTCCTTTGTGAATATTGACCAGGTGACAAGTGGTTTACGAGAAAAAAACCCTATATACTATACAAATTGATTCGGTTCTAAATATAAAGATGCAATGCGTACCTTTTGTGACAGTTGCACATCATGTAGATCAAAATATTGTTCCATATGTAGTATCCAAGTTACCGGATCCTTGCCATCAAAGTTCCTCATATCTATCTTTGGAATAGGGTGGGCCTTCAATCCAAAGTTAGATTCTATGAAATCATGATTAACATTTATCTTGTTCTCATCATGAGTTTTCTCTAATACCTTTTTGTCATTAGAAAGGCTTTCTTGTAGCAACTTTGTCTAACCTTCCTTCAAACATTCCTTGTCTTTCTTAAAATATTCCATGTCGCCTTTTAATTTTGATTCTATACCATAAATATTAGCTTCCAAGGCATAGATAAAACCATTTATCTTATCTTCTATCACATTCTTCAAATCCTCCTTCCAATTATGCTTACTAGGTGTTTCTATTTTAATGATTCGAGTCATTCTTTTTCTTTCTTTTAGCTGCTCGATATTGAAACAAATGTAGCTCTATAATTTAGGATCTCCAAATTCTAAAATTTCATCATGTGGTATCCCTTTGATTCTTATTTCCAACCCCACAAGTCTTATTGAGATTGGATTCTCCAAGAAATAGTTATGCCCAATCCCACGATGACCTGATTATAGACTAGTTCAGCAAAGCGAACTTGTACGAAGTGCCACATGTCACTGTTTTAACCTTTAGCCCTCAAAAAATGATACCCAAAAAACTAAAGTCTATCCTCTTTCTATAACTTTTTACGAAATTTGAATCCAATGCTCAGAGAGAAAGTTATGATGATTTTCCCAAGGTCACTTGTTTGAGATCGAATTCTAGAGCCTGCAAAAAACCTAATTTCCTTGGATCATATCTCCGAAAATATAGCAAGACAAGATCTGAAATTCGTACACGAGGTTCAAAATGATTTCGGCTCAAATGGGTATTAATTTAATCTTCTGAATCAAAATTATAGAAAATGGTATAGCGAAAACTCCATGATGACCTGTTTGAAGGAGCGAAACCCTAGAATCCAAAGGTCTGTTACCAAATGGTATGCAACCAGCTCACAAAATAGAAGAAGAGATATATCAACGATTTAAAAATTAGACTCTTTCAGGGGGAAGCCTCCTTTGCATTACACAAATGAACAATTCTTGGATGATACAAATGACAAGACCTCCTTTCTATATATAAGAGTTTAAGGGGTCACAATATAATCAAAGCCTACATAACAATAATATTGTAAGGGCACAACAATAACAATAGTGGGCTTCTATGGGGCACAATAATAATAATATGGGGACTACATGGTCACAAAAATACAATAAGGGGGTTTCACTAATAACAATAAGGGGCTACATTAGTAGTATAGGGACTTAATAGTTCAAGAGGGAGAGGATCACCTCTCACTGAAGATAAGCATTTCTTGACTTTTTTTTTCTCAATAAGACTACTTCTATTAATTATACAAAAAGTTACAGCAAGGCATCTGCCTTGAAAAGTATTGCCATGAAGTTGGCATTTTATAGAGCTGTGCTTGACCTTAGTATCCAGAAGACCGACAGCAGTATCTTTGACTTCGCATAAAACTAAAAATGACTAGACAACGTTGAACATAAACGAAACAGAGACTGACTGAGACCTGATACATGCATTGACGATGAGACTCAAAAAAGGAGGCTAGCTCCTACTACAGAACCTGCAAAGTGCAGAGGCACGGGCTGGATCAGTCATCCTCGGAGGTATAAGGCTCCTCAATGACCCTGCACCCGAATTGAAGTGAGTCCTCAGAATCAGATTGATGAACCTCTGAGCCTGCAGGCACTCCTCGGGTTGGCGCGCTTGGACCTGCAGTGGCTGTAGGATTCACCTCAGAGAGACCTCCCGAGACCTGGCGCTGATTATCTGTCGGATTTGCCATCCTCTGGTCTGCAAGAACCCCAGGATGGGCCACTGCTGAACCCCGGACAGCTTCACATTTTTCAATTGTAACTGAAACTATGAAGGTAGAATTGGCTAACGAACACGGGATGCGGTAGCGGACAGTGGGGTGAGCATGATTCTCACATTCTTCATTCCGGACGCGTCCTTGACCCCTACCCCTTCCGCTTCTGGTGACTGGAGGATTACTACGACCAGAATCTAATGCTTCTGAGGAAGGGTGCGAGATGGGGTTGGACTACTGAGAGGTGGCACGGCCACGGGAACCTCCTCACCGGCTCCCCATTCTGGGCCTTTCACGCAGCATGGTTACGAGCAAAGGCTTGTCCAAGGAACTGAGACACAGAGAGGAAAGAGCAGGAACCCAATGCCCTGAGACAAACAGAGACTGAACCCCGACACAATCGTGAGAACCAGGAACCAGAGCAAAACGAGTAGAGAATGTTCTAGAGCCGAGGGAAGGTATGATTCGCTAAAGCTCACCGACAGAGCGGCTCAGAGAAACACTCAGAGCAGCAACCCATAAGGCAACAGAGGACTGCGATGGAGCCGCGGGAATGATGGTCTTATTGAGCGCCATAGCGCAGATAACCAAGAGACAGTATGAGGAAGTAAATGCGGCCATTAATATACCTGTGCGAGACCAGCTCGCCCGTCCAGAACTATAATTTGTGGCGCGTTTGGGCTGACACCTGCCCATTCCATGTGCCCCCATCGTACTGAATGACCTGTCAAGCAACCACATCCAGGAGCGAGTAGTCCTGTTGCACCAGAGAAGCGCATTCCTGTTTGAGTTGTTCATCATCTGAGACTTCGAGGGGTCCTGAGTAATATGGGAGTTGTTGGTTTACTCCTTGATTAGCCAATCTATCTGCTACCTTGTTGGCAGTGCGTCTAAAATGCCTGAAGGTGATGCTATGGGGGTTCCGAAGCCTTTCCTCCAGAAGTTCCAGGCGGCTGAGCAACCTCCAGCTGGAAGCCATCTTGGCTGCTGAAGTGCCTGCTTGTATTCTGATAGCTGATCTTATTAGGATAAGGGAATCTCCTTCAACCTCTAAAGGGAAGAAGTTTTTTTGATCTGCGATGCCGATCCCTTTCCATAGTCCTTACAGCTCTGCTGTGTTGTTGGTGTCTTTGCCAATGGATCCATGATAGATATGCAATACTACGCCCATGTTGTTTCTGAAGACTCCCCCATATCCCATTGTCCCGGGATTACCCTTGGCTGCCCCATAGAAATTCAATTTGTATGAGTTGTTTGCAGGAGGGGACCAGGTGAGGGGAGAGGCTAAATTAGTTGGAGGACGAGCTTTGACCTGGGTCAGAAAGGATAGATCCAGATTCCAAGCTTTCATGATGAGACATTCCGGAGGAGAATCTAGCAGATCCGTGTCATGCCAGTTTCTGATGGCTAGAGTTTCTTGGAGATATTTCTTCAGAAGGAGCCACAGAGTATCAATTGGCCTGCTAATGTTGTTGAAAATTCTACTGTTCCTTTCCTTCCAGAGTATCCAATAGAGAAAGCTCGGGATTAGGTTCCACAGAGAGTTTAGGAGCGGGCTTTGAAAAGGGTGCTTTGGCCATTTTCTGATGGTTTCTGTGATATCTCCCATTCGATCAATTGATCTTCTGTTGCATTGTTCAATTTTCTCCCATAGTTGAGTTGTTGGGGACAAGTCTCCATGAGATGTCTGATGGATTCAGAGTGGAGATTGCAATTGGGGCATCTCAATGGGCCAATGAATCCTCTTTTTTGCAGGCTGTCCCAAGTAAGGATGCGCCTCTTGCTTAAAAGCCATAGAAATGTGGAGACCTTGGGCCATATTCCTGGTTGCCAGACCCTTTCCCATATCTGATCCTTGTCTGTCTGGGAGGCTGAGTAGCGAAGCTGGTAGGCTTCCTTGGTGGTAAATATTCCTTTTGGTGTATGTCCCCATCGCAATTTGTCCTGCTAGTTTGAATATTTGATTCTTCTGTGATTTAATTCCTGATCTATTTCAGTGTGGGTTTCCCCTTGCCAATCAGCCTACCAGGTGTTTGTGGGTTTCCAAAGTTGAAAATCTTGGAGTGTATGTTGCTGCCAGAATTGATGAACATGGGTGAGATTCGCTTGCTGCATAGGAACCTGCCAAATTTTCTTGTGGAACAATGTGGCCAGTTTTGGTAGTTGTTGCCAAGAGTCCTCCCACAACCTTGCTATGGTGCCTGAGTGGATTTCCCAAAAACTATGCTCTTGGATGAAGGTGCTGTGAAGCTTTCCTGCATTCCATATCAAAGAGCCTGGGGTTGTTGTGCTGATTCTGATGAGGTCGCTCCATTGGCTTCCTGGAGCATATTTTGCTTGCCATATCCTCGCCCAAGGTGTATGTGGTTTGGAGATCCAATTCCACCATACACGAGCTCCCATTGTGTTGTTGCTTTGGATAGGATCTCTTAGTCTGAAACCGCCCTCTGATTTTGTCTGACAGACCTCCTTCCACTTAACTAGAGCCCATTTCCTGTTGAGAGCAGAAGATCCCCACAGAAAGTTTCGCTGAAGATTGCGGATTGTTTTGAGAACCCATTTTGGCGCAGCCAGGATAGAGAAAAGATATAGTGGCATGGCCTGGAGAACCGATTTGATTAAGGTGAGTCTGCTGGCCATATTGAGAGAGCGAAAAGTCCAGGACGAGAGCCTTGATTCCAATTTGTCTAAAAGAGTCCTCCAGGAAGCGTGCTTAATGGCCGAGTCCAACAAAGGAGCTCCCAGGTATTTTGATGGAAGTGCTGCAATAGAGAACCCCAGAATACGTGCTATATTCCTTTGAGTGGTGGCAGGGGTATTAAAAAAGAAGAGTTGGGATTCAGAGGCGTTGATGGAGGTACCAGAGGCTTCAGAGAAGAGAGAGAGCAAATATTTGAAGGCTTCAGCCTCTTGAGAGGAGGGATGGCCAAATAACATGGTATCATCAACAAATTTTTGATGGGATAAGGGAAGAAGACCGTGGAGAGAAATGCCTTTGAGAGCTCGGGTGGAGACGACAGAGTGGAGCAAACGACTAAGCCCTTCCGCCATGAGGACGAAAAGGAAGGGGGATAAGGGATCCCCTTGATGAATTCCACGGGATGGACGGAAAGGCTGTGAGGGGGAGCCATTGAGCAAGACAGAGATACAGGGAGAGGAGATGAGATTCATAATCCATCTAGTCCAGGTGGAATTGAAACCAAATGCCAGTAACATCTGATGAATGTAATTCCAACTGAGTTTATCAAAAGCTTTGGAGAGGTCCAGCTTTAGAATCATACCTGGTTTTTTCAGAAGCTTTAGAGAGTGGATTACCTCATTTGATAGGATGATGTCGTCCATTATCTGCCGCCCTTCCACATAGCCAGTCTGCTCCGGTGAGTTGAGGAGAGGAAGGAGGGGTTTGAGCCTGTTCGCCAGTACTTTAGAGATAAACTTGTATATGACATTGCATAGTGCTATCGGTCTGTATTTGTCAGGCGTATTAGGTTCATCCCCTTTAGGTACAAGCGTTAGGAAAGTGGCATTGAGTGAGGGGAGAATCCAGTGCATAGTTCTTGATTCCTCTACTAATTCCCATACCTCTATCTTGATGAACTCCCAAAACTCGTGAAAGAAATTGGTAGTAAAACCATCAGGACCAGGTGCCTTGCCATCCTTGAGTTGGGCCATCGCATCTTCTACCTCCTGAAGTGAAATAGACTGGAGCAGTTTATTGTTATGATCCTCCGTTATGAGTTTAGGTATGTGCTACGTGATGATTCTGATTGCTTGAGTTCTGTTCCCTGGGGGCTCCCTGAAAATTTCCTGAAAGTAGTCTTTGAATTCCTTCTCCATGTCTTCATGTGCTTCTATTCTTTCCCCTTGTTGATTGTTGATGAATGCAATGTTGTTGTGCATCCTTCTTTAGATGGCGGATTTGTGGAAGAATTTTGTATTCTTCTCCCCCTCCTTGAGCCACTGGATTCTGGACTTTTGACGCCATAGGATTTCCTCTTGTTGCCTGCAGGCTTCGATTTTATTCCAAAGGGTGCTCTTGATGCGCCTGCTCTTCTATCCTTCCTTCCAAGATGAGAGTGTGTTGTAGTGCGCTCATTTGTTGTTCCAGCTTTTTGCGGTTCTCAAAAATGTTGCCAAACTGAGTGCGGTTCCAAACTTTGAGAACTTGTTTTAAGTTTTTTAGTTTCTGTTGGAATTGGTACATTTTGGCTCCTGCAGGTGGGATGAAGGATCGTCATGCCTCGCTTACCACTGTCTTGAAGTTAGGATTTGAGAACCAGAAGGCTTCAAATCGAAAAGGTTTGTTGCATCTTGTACCTGGCCGAGACCATTGTAACATAATTTGCCAGTGATCTGATCCACCTTGGGGCAATATGGAGGCATGAAAGTCCCCTCCCAGATGTATAGCATTGTCCAAGATGAGGAACCGATATAGCCTGGAAGCGATATGCTGAGTACCCCTATGCTTATTGGTCCAAGTATATACACCGTTGGAGGTCTGAATATCCATTAGTTGATTATTTTGAATGAATTCTCTGAGATCGTTGTTGTCACCTTCTAACCTTGTTCTGCCTCCTTGTTTCTCCTCCATCATCGTTATGATGTTGAAATCGCTACCACCGATCCAGAGGGCGAACTGCCTGTTAGAATTTAGAATGGTGAGAGTTTCCAAAAGTTCTAATTTTTGCTGTAAATTTTGCGGAAAATAAACATTTGAGAGATGTGCATGGATGTTTGTGCCGATGAGATGGAAGGACGCTTGGATGAGGAAATGGGTGGCATGAAAGTCTTGTAGAGTGAGAACCTACGGGTTCCACAAGATAGCTAGTCCTTCGGAAGCCCCAGAGGCATCTACTGAAACTGAGCAGTTGCTTGACCCGACTTTTTTGAGGATTCTTTTTGTAGCAATATCATTACTTTTCGTTTCTTGAAGAAAAACTAAAGATGGTTTTTCTTGTTGTATCAAGTTTTTTAACATTCTATGTTTTGAGGGGCTATTAAGCCCTCTCACATTCCAAGAGATAAGCTTCATGAGGGACAGTGGGGTTTGGGTTTGTAAAACTTCGTCAACTTAGGGAATCGCCCGGATTCCATAAGTATTTCTCCTACTATAATGGTCCTTTGCAGATCTGTTTTGCGCCCTCTTTTCTTTGTTTCTTTTAGAATTTTTTTTCCATCCCAGGGGCTTCCTGCTTGTATGCCAAGACTTTTGTTGCGTTGCGCTTTGATTAAAACTCCTTCCAGCTTGTCGATTTTCCAAGGGGGTATGGAGTTGTATTCTTTCCACTTGCAAGCCGTTTCTAATTTGAGGATGTCTAGTCCATCCAGACTGACATTCTCTGGATCCTCTTCCATGATGGTGGGGGTACTCTGTTCCTCCGCTGATACAATTTCCTATAGACTGAGGGCTAGAGCTGCATCTAGCTCCATTTCTGAGGACTGTTGGCCAAACTCTGGAACATATTTCTCTGAGGAGGGGAGATGTAAGCCAGAACTAGGGTCAGGTTTTTCTGGATCGGGGGAGTTTAGGAGGCTGGAAGAAATGGGTGTGGAGGAAGTCTTTGAAGCGAAGGGAGAATGGGAGGATGAGGGGAGGGAGGGTGTCTCCTGAGGATCAGAGCTTTGTTTTTATGGGGGATCGGGAGAGGAGAGCAAAATGAATCGGTTCTAGGAATCAGGTTTTTTGGGGCTCTCTGGGGCTGCATGAGTTTTCTTTGCATGCCTCCGGCGATTTGGAACTTTGATGAATCCTTCAGAGTCTTTGCTAGATTCATTGGTAGGGGATTTGGACAAAGAATTCTGAGGACAATCTCGGAAGAGATGGCCATGTTCATGGCATTTCTGACAACGAAAAGGGATATGCTCGTAATCTAAAGGTTGGATCCATTCAAAATCATCATGAAAGAGACTTACCCAGTATGCAAGAGCTTTGGTCAAATGCATCTGGACACAGATTCGGGCGTATGAGGTGTATCTGCGGGTTTTGGTTTCCTCAGCAACTTTGATGAAAACCCCTAATTTGTTACCGATGTCTGCCAGTTTTTCTTCTTTCCAGTATTCCACAGGGAGGGAGTAAATACGAATCCAAACTGGAGCCCAACTCAAATCTTCCTTGTATAGGTTAAACCTAGCCTTCCAATCACGAAGGTATAGACCTGAGGAGTTGAAGAAGTACGGGCCTCCTTCGAATATGCAAGATTTGTCCTCCACACAGTGGAAAATGGTCGTGAAGAAGCCTTTGGGTCCAAGCTGCAGAGTGACTTGTCCTTTGGGCTTCCATTTTGAAGCTATCCATCCCTGCAGAGCTTTTTCAGTTGGCCAGAAGCCTAGGAACTTGCCGATGAGTGCATGGTCCTGCTGCCAAGGTCGCCTTTGGCTGTGACGTTGAAGATGTTTAGTTCACGCCTTTAACTTTGTCATCCGCTTCACGCGCTGCTGAAGGATCAGCTTCGTTGTTGACCTGTTTGGATCCCTGATCTGTTTTTGGGAAACCGCCATGATGGGTCAGAGGTACAGTATACTTTCCAGTTTCAGAGGTAGAAGCTTTATAAGGAGGGGGGAGGATCCCACCCCTCCAGAGGGCGCGTCCATGGAAGGGAGGTCAGAAGATGCGCTGCGGTGCGAGCTTGGAAGGCCAGAAGAGAGCAGGGTTTAGGGTTATCGTGTCCCAGGCAGAGCGAGGCATTCGCAGTCCGTCCGAGAGATCGAAGCTCAATCAACTCTTATTCAGCCATTAGATCAGTCCGTTTGTGGAACCTACTTAGAAATGTTCTCCTTGATTTTATCTTTCCAATAGGGTATCTTAAGCATTTCTTGACTTATGATGCCTCTTAATTTTTTTTAGAATTATGGATCTGATGATTATGTTTATTACTTATACTTCTTGCATATGTATTTGATTATATGTATGTTTCTAACCTCCTTAATGAAATGTGATAAGTGGATCCCTCTTGAGGATCATTTGAGATGCAGGAAGGATTGTTAGAGTTGGAAAAGGTTAAAAAGCATTATATGAAAATATGACAAAGTGCTTCAAGAAACCTATGTCTAATGAAAATGTGCATAGGTATTTGAATACCATAGGTATGCATGATATGTTGTATTTCATCTATAACATTGGATGTCTCGATAAACCCTAAGGTATTATGAGAATCTCTTTCTTTGATAGCCCATACATGCATATGAATGTGACTTGGATCTATGTTTCCCATGATGAAATGATGCACCTGGTGTTGAACATTTTCATCTTCTTGATTCTATGAGGCTACTTATTACTGATCTTGGATATAGTGGCATAAATTTATGTTTGGCTAACATCTATTATTCTTGGAGATCCTGATTCTATAAAGAAGGCTAGCACCTTAAATCTAGTAAATGATACTCTTGATACTTGTCATGATGTATTTCATAAAGAAGGATAGTTCATTGAATCCTATACATGAGTCTGCTGGTAATTCTTGTGATAAGCATGGTGAAATCATATGGAACGAGATATTGGCACTCTTGCTGATTTGGTAAAATTTTATTGAATGACCTAACTTGATCTCATTGGTCATGGTAACCTTGATATGAGAGGTATAAGTGTAAGATTTATATGTAGATATCTTACTACCTTTGGTCATGTCATGATGACATATGGTTAAATTGAATGCCCAAACTTGATGGTGTGACCTGATAGAAAGCATTATTGTGCTCATAATCTCTGAGCTATGATGTTTCATCTATATGTTTCTTGGAGTCTAATCTTTGATGACAGCCTAATGTCATGATGCTAATAGAAATGATAGATATATGTTTATGATCTAATAGATCTGTTGTTGCATGACTCTAGCAAAGACAGGTTGATGACATGAATGAAGATGAATGAAGTAAATCCCCAGTTAGAGGGAGACTCTTCTTATACCATTATTTTCATTATGTACTGTTGAAATAAGATTTATGTGCATTTGACATTATTGATCTACAATAGAGTCTCACATTTGAAGGCCATCCAAAAATTAGGGTTTCTGCTCTGGACGCAGCCACAAATATGGGAGATCTCGTCCCTGGATGCTCACATGCTAAGGCCCAAATAGCATCTAGAAAGCTAAATATGCTCCCATGCTAAGTTGAAGGGAGCATTCTAGGGGTTTGACTACAACTGACCATCATCTAAAGCTTTCTGAAGTTGTCTGAACTTTGAGTCAAGGTGTCTCTGACATATTCTACCACTATAATTTGATTTCTGAAATTTTTGGGTTAAATTGTTGATCACTTTGCATGGAATCAAATGTTCACCTGGGAGATGTCAATCCTACAGATGTGTGGTAGATAACAATAAGACCTGTAAGCAGGAAAAGATTGAATGTTTTCCATAATATGAACATGCATACCGAACTTGTGTTTGCAGGTGACCAGGACATACATATAGATATGTCACTATGTTTGTGCTACAAGAGGTTGACATGATTTGGCTTACCGATATATATGAAGAGTGTTTTGTCATTATGCTTGACAATAACTTTGAATCAATGATTGAGAGATTCTTTGACTATAGATCTCTCTACGAATGCGAATTTGGACTTGACCTGATAACTAATGATATGATTTGATGATTGTGATTTGCCCTTATGTCTATGCTATGTGGGCATAATGACTTATGTGGGTATTTGAAAAAAAAAAAAAATTGTATTGGCCTCCTCGTTCCTAGCACAATGGTTGAATTATTGATAGTTGTGATTCAACATGAACATGGAACCTACATGACTCATCCTTGGTGTATGCATTTGCATCTAATGATAGAAATGACTTATGTTATGATTATGACCTGATAAAGTTTGGATTGATATTGCATAACTGATTACAACTTTTTGGCATGATGAAGTCATGATTTGATATGAGATCCACCCATCTCTTGGTTGAAAGAATTGATAATGTGATATTGATGACTTTGATAATGGTCGTGATCTGGCTTCTAAACTCTGATAAACTGACATTGTTGTTGTGATGGTACAACATTGATGTATGTAAGATTGATTATGTTGTCTTAGCAAGGAATTATGCTTAGATCATTGCATGAAGCAAGTTGGACGATCCAGATATGTCTATATTTGACAATTATTTGATGAAGTGAGGATGATGAGTTCCAAGGTATGGCTTTGATATTGATTATGGTTTTGGTTTTACATACTAATAGTCTAATCTTGAAATGTGATGAGCCTCTAATGATCTAAAACATAGGGAGATAGCTTTTGAAGATCAAAATGATGTATCATGCCATGATGTATTGATTTTTGGAATTTGAGAAAGAAATTACATATTGCAAAACTATTTGAAAAATGTTATTGAATAATGGAAATGCAAATCCTTAGATACTTTGATTTGAAGTTCAAGATGTTGAAGTTGACATGGCATATGAATGTTGTTTGAATCATTGATGTTCCGTTTTGAACATCCATCTGTATATATATGATGTGCATAGAACATGAGTGAGCCACTTCATTCACATAGAGTTTCCACCAAGCATCCTTTGAAATATCCGCATGAGATATTCTATTTTTGAGGCTGAGATATTTCTCCTATGATATGTGATTGCATGGATGCATTGTTGTTGATAGAGATTATTGTTAAGCACATTTGGATGTTGCTTTAGTATGATATATTCCATGATATCTTGGATGAGAGGTCCATAGTACGAATGATGATGAGTACGATGTTTCTAACATGGCTAGCCGTAAGGCAAGATGAAGAAGCTCCTTAGAGAGTTGTCTTAGCATGATCTGGATATGACATGGATACATTGTGATCTGATTGGAAGAAAGACCCATATTTAGAGTTGGGACTGAGATACTCTCATATATTAAGAAAATGCAGTTGTTCAAAACAAGCTTAGGCTTTTGGTTGGCACCTCCTTGAGAGGGAGGATGATTATGGTATCCTTCTTCCATTTATATGATTATTTATGGTCTAATATGATATTTTATTTGGTGTCCTATATGAACAAGAAACAGTTACTATTATTGAGACAAGTAGATACCAGATTTGAGTATGATGAGAGAAGTATTGATCGAGGACACTGAGCCAACTCTTCCTCCCTGTTTGAGCTCCTAGGGTGAGGAATTGAGATGGAGGGCTTCTAGGGTTGAGGGAACTCTAGAAAATAGGGTCTGGCCCCTATTTGTTACCCATAGGGTTGGAGAATGTTACTCCCCTATCTTCATAGGGTCATAGAATGTTGCTCCCATGTTTGGTCTTTGCAGAGTATACCCTAGTTGGCATAATGCCCACAAGAAGGTCGGCTTGTCGAGAATACCACTCCTCGTTTTCCCAATGAGTTGAGAGTGTACTTGGGGTGTACAACCCAAGTTGATTATGATGTAGGTGTTCTACCACATGACTATTCAAGGTCGTCGATGGGAAGATCAGTAGGAAATAGGATGGGTTGAGATAACCCTATGTGATTCTAGGTTGATATTGAGCTCGCTGATGAGATCCCATGGTCGATATGTGCTCCCCTGTGTGTTTGGATATCCTATTGCTTGATATGGGTTTGTAGATGTATAACTCCCCCATGAGATTCTGAGTTGATATGTGCTCCCCAATGTGGTTCCAAGTTGAGATGTGCTCCTTGATGATATGTTCTGTGATGATGATTAATGATGATATTTTGGGTAGCAACCCAATGGCAGAGATTCCAGGTATCAGCTTGATGGATATAGGGTAGTAGCTTAAGCTCCCATCTAGTAATAAATTCTTCTTCTTCTAGATTTGATAATGTTAAACATACGAGCAAGAACAATCAAGAGATAAGCAGGAATACCAAAGGGATAGATCGAGATGTACACTAATGATTCAATATGATGAGATACTTGAGATAGAAATGGTATGATTACTACATGGTAGAGATGATCAAGAATGATACATGATAACACTCGAAGATTCCATAATGGAATATTGATTGATGGATAGATATTGGCAAGTGGAATTCTCCCTAGTTGAGAGGGAGTATTAATTTTTGCAACTGCGGTCAAATTCCACCTTGGACAACTCAAATGATTGATATCATGATTGCATTAGATCTCTTTTTGAGAGGACCAAAATTAACCTAAATATCACCTTATTTAGACAAGTGAAAGTTGAGTTTTGAATTATTTTATTCATACATGTATTATGGAATGGGTCGGCCCTAACCACATATGTAACTGCTAAGGCCGACCTTGAACCCATGTGGACCCTCATGAAAGCATATAAATATAAGATACCTCAAGCTCATTTGGAAACATGGATCAAGCCATATTCTCTTCTCTTATTGTCTTGGTTCGCACATGTATGTCAGAGGAAAGTTCACACAAGGGTCTGAAATCTCAGGGTTGAAGCTCACACTTGATGAGCCTCATTATTGGGTAACTATATGGACCTTAATTCACCTCCTAGCTTAGTAAAATCAACTATTCTCACAATTTAATACATATTTTGATTATATTTTGTTTAATGAGATGAGTCAAAGTGAGATATTATGCCTAGTGGACTAATGTGCATTGAATGCAAGTTTGTGAGAGAAAATCAGGAATTTTGGCAAGATTAAGGGCTGAAACTCGAATGGGACAAGGAAGAGAAATTGTAGGAGGTAAATCCTCCTCATTTAACTCCTCCCTCATTCGAATATTCCACCATCAATCACACTAGCTCGGAGTACAAGCACGCAAGTCATGGAGATCAAAAGGCAGCCGAGCAAGTGACAATCAAAGAGTTAGCTTATCTCGAGTTTGGGAGCCGAGCCTCCCTAAATTTAAGGAAGTCATTGGATACTTCAATTGTATAAATAAAGAGGCCTAGATCCTCATTAGGATTCGAATTTTGGATTTAAAAATACTAGTCATTTTCGAGTTCAAGTCTTGTGGAAGACATTGATATGTAATTTCCTGGTTTGATAATGAGAATGAGAATTTTCTTGATCTAGCACTGAGTTAACTCAGTGAGATGAAGCTCTTAGGTTAGGGCCCAACCCTAGCATCAAAGGCTCCTCTTCTTGTATTTGTATACTTAGATTGATTTCATAGTTGAATTGTCTTTAGAAGTATTTCATTGCAAGTAGTGTAGATTTTATTAGTTTACTTATCAGTTTGCTTCCATTTGTGCTTTACTTAAGTAGTAGTTTAGAAGAGATAAAGGAACATCAAAAAGTTTTCAATAGTTGTATTGACCTCACTTCTTCCTTCAGGGATCATGATTTGAGGAAAGGACTCCTATGCAGCCCCAAAAAGACAGAATTCTACTTTCTCATAGAATTTAGGGTTTTCTGTACTGAAGCCAGCATTTGATCAGTTTACAAGAGTAGGATTTAGTTATCATTTCCTCCATCTTCAGTCTTACATTAGATATCATCAATGGTTCCATCTTATTCTTCAAGTTTTCCTCATGCATGAAGTAGACAGCTAGCTCATTAAACTTTGTTTTCCTAGATCATTGAAATTATTCTTGTTTACATGATTTTTGGGTAAATGTCAATGTTTGATGCAGTGCAGGTGTTTCAGAAGTACAGAGAGATCTCATATTTAGCAACCTTCTTCCAACTTCATCCATCCATGATCATTCCTTTTTTTCACTAAGACCCTCACCAATTTCATCATTTTACAAGGAAACTTCTCCAAGCTTGTTGAGAAAATCCAACCATCTTCCAACCTTGGTTTTGAGTTCTGAGTGATCCTAGGTATTTCCTTGCCTCATTCCATCCTCCACCCACCTTCCCTAAGCCTTCCATCACCTTCAACACCCATCATTTTTCTCTTGGTTTTATCTTGTAGAAATACAGGGAATCCTGTAGGTTTTTAGGACATCCTGTAGGTTTTCCTATAGTGGCCTGTTTTGAGGTCAAATTGAGGGAAAAATCTATAGGAATCTAAAAAATGTCACCTACTAGTCTCCCCAACCTTCTAATCATTCACCATCATCCCTAAGCTACCTACCACATCACCAAAAGAGATTAGCTTTTACACTTTTCCATATATAAAAAAAAAAAGACAAAAAGAAAAATAGATTTATTTTAGCCATTTACATGCACAGTAGTAGAATATTTGATGTTTGTAATTTACATGCTTAAGACAATAGGATTTCATACATGTTAACTTATAATTCTTTTTGAAGAATAGCCTCGCGACAGTTAGTTAGAAAATGATGTGTTTTAGCATTTGATTTCAGTCTTTTTCCTTACTGCAGGAGACAAGCTCTCTCTTAGAGTAGATTTATCTTTCCCTCATCAGTAATCAAGCTTCTTCTGAATCAATAGAAGTCTGTTTTGAAAAACCCTAGTGGTCTATTTCCAGCTGAACAGTGACAAAGGGCAGAACCATCACTTTTACTTGTGTATACAGTACTGTCACCTCCAAGTTTGTATGAACCCCAGGTTGATAAATTAAAGTTGGTAGCCCCAGGAGTCGCAACATTCTTGCTGCAATACTAGTGCTCATCACTTTTTGGCATCGTTTCCATGGAGGTTTCTGAGTAATATGTGATTACTTCTTTCTTTCTTCCATTTCTTGTTTCTGATTCTTTGTTATTAGTTTCATTTTTGCAAGAGTTATTTAGTTTGCTTTCTTTTCCATTCTGCATTCTTTTCTTTCCTTTCCATTCTACAAGTAGGATTTCATTCAAGCAGTTAGTTTCATTCAGTCGATTGGTTTTCATTCAGTCTGCAATTTCAATTATGCAATCATTTTCAGAGTTTGAAAAAAAACACAAAACAAAACAAAAACATTTATTTCATGCCTCATAGGAATAGGGATAACTTAAGGAAATTTCTTCCAAATACCCCCACTGCTTCAAACAGACAAACTTCCCTCTTCTTTGGTGGCTGTGAATTGGGGAACCCTTAGGTGAGTAACCAAAGATATTTGAAGAGCCTACCAGATAAGAAGAAGAAGAACCCGTTCCCATTGACCCAGTGGTTGAAAATAGAAATGACAGAGGAAATAGAGAAAGAGTTGAGGGTGCCTTCCCCATCAGGGAAACCAATGGGGATACTATAATGAAGAATATAAGCCCCTCTTCCCTTCCTCATTTCCATGGCCTGAACTCAGAAGATCCATACACTTTCTTGTTTGAGTTTGCTATCATATGCAGAACCTATGACTACACAAATGATGAGTAGAAATTAAAACTATTCCCATCCACTCTCAAGGATGCAACTTTGTGCTGGTTCATGGGTTTGCCTAGGGATAACATCATAACTTGGGCTCATATGTAGCAAGCCTTCAAAAACAAGTATCGAGACTACTGCAGGTCCAAAGACACTAAAGAGGAAATTTTTAGGATGACCTTAGGGCATGATGAATCCCTAGAGGATTATGAAGAAATATTCCAGCTGAGCTACAAAAAGGCCAGGTGTAGACTTGACCCTAAGTCATTGGAGCTAGTTCTTCTTAGAGGGGTAATGGAAGATCTTCTAGATACCCTAAACTTGTTAGCAGGAGGGGACATCTACCAGTTTCCCTCTGAGGATATCAAGATTGTCTTTAGAAACCATTCTAGGGCATCTAGGAAAAAGGGTAGGGGTATTCAACCTATGGTCAATCCATCCTCTTCCAATACATCCATCAAGGGTGAAATTGGAAACATGTGGGAGGATTTCAAGAGTGAGATGTTGCAAACCCTTGCCCTACAGATGGACACTATGCACATTAAGAGAAAACAAGAGGAAGCAAAGAGAGCCTTAGCCATTTTCTGCCCTAAATGCACAAGGAGGCACCCTAGGAATGAATGTTCATTAAATTTGATTGAAATCTGTTGAGTCTGTGAAGAAAACCACTCCACGGATAGGTTCCCTTCTCTACCTGGACTAAAAGTTGTATATCAAGGAGCTGAAGGGGTGACTAAACAGCTCTGCTACATAAATCAAAGGAGACCTCATAGGTCTAGGCCATACTAGCAGGGCATTCTAGGGTCATCCCATGCATATTACAACCCCAACCAGACCACATCCATTCCCTCTTGGGGGCCCCCAGCCAACCAGCCAGTCATTTCAACCATATGCTCCACCACGGCCTCAGTGGAATGCACCGCCCTAGGGGTGGAGATCCCATACAACAATTCTCCATTCCTATTGCCTTCACCACCTGCTCAACCACATATTTTACACACTACTCCACCTAAAAAACCCCAGATTCCTGTCCAACCAAATCTGAACCCGAACAACAGACAGACACAACAAGTATATAATGGAGAGACATCCTATCTTACTTATGTTGTGGAGATTCAGGAAATCAAAATGAGATGTGGGAGAGTACTCCCGGACAACCAACCTCTACCTCCACCTAGGGAGGTTGAGGAAGAAAGAGAGGAAAGCATGCCTAAAGTAAATCCACCATTGTTTCCTGAGAGATTAACCCAACCACTCCAGCCTACCCCAAAAGAGACTGAACTTCTAGGAGAATTGAAAAATCTATTTGTCAAATTTCCACTTATCCAAGCTATAAAAGATGTACCTATTTACAACAAGTTGATTAAGGAGAAGTGCTTCAAGCATCCATGGAGGCGAAAAAGAGATGCTCCTACCATTAATGCCATTGGACAGTTTTCCAACTTAACACAGGGGCAGGTAATTTGTCCAAAGTATTTGGACCCTGGAAGCCGTGTAATAGATGTGTACATCAATGGCACCATTATCCCACACACCTTGATTGATCTTGGGGCTGCCATTAATGTCATGACAAGGACAACATGCTCAATCTCAACCTCCAGGTGTTGGCATTATGATACAGGTGTTGTCCTTGATGGCAACTCATTCAGATGACAGATCATAGTGCAGCAGGTCAATTAAAGATCAGACTACAAAGAAGAATAAATAGAGGTATACGCAGGTTCACCTTGACAAAGGAACATATACATGCAGGTTAAAAGACCAAAGGGAGCATATAATGTACACACACACTTTCACAGAAGGAAAAGCGCGTATGTCTTGGAAAACTAAGTTTTGGTCCAAGGTATTTGGTCCATGGTATTTTGATCCATGGTATTGATCCAAGGTATCTTATCCGAGGTATTGACCTCAGGTATTGGGTCCAAGGTATTGGTCCTAAGTGGTTTTGGTCCATGGTATTGAAAAATGCCTAAAACTATAAAAGGAGGAGAAGATCATTAGGCCAAGAGTGCAAGTATTGAATATTTGATGAAGTGTGAGATCCAGTATGCAGGTTATGGGTTTGTGATGCTTTGCTTGATCTGAACCAAGGATGCACCTATGTGAATGATGATGGATGACGGATCGAGATCTTAAGGCTTGAAATGTTTTATCATTATGTGGTTTGATCATGGATAGACTAGATCTGAATTATTGATGCATGTTTATTCTGCAATTGTTATGATCTGGGTATCACTGAATACTGAAATAGTTGTGAAATTTGTAAATTAGAATTTACAGATCTGTACGCGGGTTTTCTTTAGTAAAAGTGCATATACATGCTAGTTCGATTCATCAAAGTAGCGTATACATCATGAAATATGATACCTGAATTTGCAGATGGTTCTAGTGGTTGTTGCAGAGTTCTGGGTTTTGCTCTGTGTTCTGGTGACAAGTCTTCAGTGATTCAATGTTGGATGATTCAGAATTTAATGATTGGTTGATGCTTGATTTTGAGCTTCAATGTTGTTGATGGGTCCAATATGAAAATTGGATGAAACATGGCCTTCAGATTACGGTGTTGTGATCCAGGAGTATCCAGTCTGAAAATTTATGAAACGTGGTCCCTGGAGGAAGAGAGAAGGTCGTAGCCTTATGTAGGTCGGCGCCTACTTACTGGTAAACATATCAACGAGTACAAGAGCCAGGGGGTTGGAGCTCCCCTCTAGTAGTAGCTGGAAAACGAGAGAGGGTTGTAGCCTTCTGTAGTTCGGCGCCCACGTACTAGTAAATATATCGGCTAGTACAAGAGCCAGGGGGTTGTGGCTCCCTTCCAGTAGAAGCTGGAGAACGAGAGAAGGTAGTAGCCTTCAGCAGGTGGGTTCATGCGTACTGGTATGATTCTACGCCAGTACAAGATTGTAAACAGGTTTTTCTTATATTAAAGGAAGACAACAACAGGTGGTTTTTGTCCCACATTGGGTTTCCACCTTACATCTTGTTGTTCATGTGTGTTTCTTATGTGTGATGATCTATTCTATTTTTACTGCACCTGGTTACTGTTTATATGGTTAATGAAGTTCTGATGCACTGATTAAAGATCAACATATGATGAATTAACTGAATCATAAGTTTGCTGGATATACGCTAGTTTCATTAAACACAGTTGCATGTACACGTGATTTCCCTTAACTGAAGTAGCGTATATGAATCTGATTATGGAAATGAAAAATTATTGATTTGCTAATACTGATTCACCCCCCCCCCCCTCTCAGTATTATTTCCAACAATTGGTATCAGAGCAGGTCCTTTGGTATAAGCTTGATTGCTTGAAGGAGATCCATAGAAACAATGGGAAAGAAGCTAAAGAAGAAAGCACCTCAAAAGAAGAACACAGCTCAAAGGAACGGTGACAGCAAGAGCGACAATTGGCTGTTAGATGAAGCAAGGATTCAGATTCCAAATCACCTCATGATGAACAAGAAAATGAAGCATTAGATAAAATCATAGATCAACAAGATCTATTTAACAAAAGGGAGTGTGCCCTCAAAGAAGAAGTTACCATATTAAAAGATCAGCTAGAGTGTGTCTTCAAAATACGTCAAATGCTGCAGGAAGAAGTGATATCATTAAAAAATAAGTAGAATGAAGAACTATCTCAAGTAGATAAAGAACAAGAAAATGATATTATCAAATTAAGGCAACAAGTGGAAGAAGGAAGAAAGGCTGAAGAAATCTTGAAGAAGCAATATTTGGAAATCAAAGAACAACATCGGGTTGAGGTAAATATCTCAAAAAGTAAATTAGAAGAAAAAGATAAACTGTTACGATTTCAAGTCAGTACTAAGATTTTGGATGATATTCTTAGTAGTCATAGGTCTCCTGCTATCAAAACTGGTCTTAGTTTTTATGAATCTGTTGAAGGTGAATCTAGCTCATAGGGTGAGGCAAGGAACTCTAGTGCAAAACCTGAAATGCTCAACAAGGAGATAAGAGGTCAATCCCCATCTACAACCAAGGAAAGAAACCCTTCAAAGAAAATCTTTTACTCCAAACTATGGAAATAATAGACGATTATTTCCTCCAATCAGTAATGTTGAATGTTTCATATGTCATAACTTTGGACATGTTGCAGCCAGATGCAGAAGTAGAATGGTTCAAGACCATCACACAGAAATATCATCTCATTCCAGGTACTTTAAGGGATATTGTTTTGCTTGCAATATGTTTGGTCACAAAGCCATTGTCTTCTACAGAAGGAATATGAAACACGTAAGATGTTATGCATGTACCAAGTTTGGACATATAGAAAAGGAATGCAAGAACAAAGTACGGGCAACATACCAAAAGGAGAAAACATCATCACACTCGAAAATATGGAAGAAGAAGGAAGTACAGTCAGAAAGATGTGGCATAGCAGAGTATACAGACATGACAGACTCAGAGGGAGCTGAAAGTGTGAAACTTTAGTGTTCTAAATCTCATACGCAAGTTTCATGAAGACAAGATGCGTATATACGCAAGTTCAAAGCTACACAGTCACGTATATGTTGGCTTGAGGAAAATCAGTGGGAAAACTCAGGAAAAGGGGTCTGATATGGTTCAGTCAATTATTTG
This sequence comes from Pinus tabuliformis, assembly GCA_031772625.1. NCBI lineage: Eukaryota > Viridiplantae > Streptophyta > Pinopsida > Pinales > Pinaceae > Pinus > Pinus tabuliformis. Next base: position 1,922,591,764 of record CM062816.1, on the reverse strand, counting down.
CTCTGTTTAATGATGGTTACAATCTGCTGATGATGTGTGGAAATGTGTTCGTACTCATAAGATGTTATTTAGAAGTGCTTTTGATCCTCACAAGTTAACTTGATGTATATCTGACTAATGATGATGCCTTGATACTTCTTGCTGATATATGCATGATCAGATTTGACAGTGAACAGATGGAACAGGTTCAGGGGGAGCATATGCTTCGAATAATGCATTGCTGGAATTATGGTTAGAAGACTTTAGTGATGATGCTTATGTGGCTAAATGATACATCTTGCTATCTCAGATGATACTTGGGGTCACATTGTTGGTATTCAGATAAGATTCATGGATGATCACTTAAGTGGCATATTATTGTTTGTTGGCCAAGAGAATGGTATTGCAGGTTACAGGTCTAGATGTGGTTGACAGATTCTTATGGTGTAGATGATATATGGTGTATGATAGTTGTTGATGACTATCATGGTCTTCTTTAGATTGCTAGTCTTTGTTATAAAATTCATGTATATCATTTGATGTAAAGGTCATGCAAAGACCTAATTTGTTACCCCACTTTGCATGGGAAGGATGATGTAATAATTTCTATTTCAGTCATGTATAAACATTTGGTATATCCCCACTTGGTTAGGTGGATGAGTCAAAAACGGTGTATCCCCACATGATTGGGAGATTGATGTATGTATGAGTCATTGGTGATAGGAAGGTCATACTCACTTAGTTGAGTTATAGAGTCATGTTATTCTTTTGAAAAATATTTTTTTGCAGACTCTGCATGTGCTCAGGGGGAGAATGGATGGATTGGTACATCTTAGCATGTACAAAGGGGGAGCTCAATCATAGATTTCAGCATGTACTCAAGGGGAGTATCGACAACATAATGTATATCAAAGGGAGAGAATATCTTGGTCCGCCCTTTGCCCTTGATGTCAAAGGGGGAGAGTGACTTGGTGTGGTTGTTGCCATCAAGTCCAAAGGGGGAGATTTTTGGCATTATGATACAGGTGTTGTCCTTGATGGAAACTCATTCAGATGACAGATCATAGTGCAGCAGGTCAATTAACCATCAGAATACAAAGAATGAATAAAGAGAGGTACAGACAGGTTCACCTTGACAAAGGAGCGTATACACGCGGGTTAACAGACCAAAAGGAGAATATAATGCACACACGCACTTTCACAGAAGGAAAATCGCATATGTCTTAGAAAACTATGTTTTGGTCCAAGGTATTTGGTCCATGGTATTTTGATCCATGGTATTGGTCCAAGGTATCTTGTCTGAGGTATTGACCCCAGGTATTGGGTCCAAGGTATTGGTCCTAAGTGGTTTTGATCTATGGTATTGAGAAAGTCATAAAACTATAAAAGGAGGAGAAGATCATTAGGCCAAGAGTGCAAGTATTGAATATCTGATGAATTGTGAGATCCAGTATGCAGGTTATGGGTTTGTGATGCCTTGCTTGATCTGAACCAAGGATGCACCTATGTGAATGACGATGGATGATGGATTGGGATCTTCAGGCTTGAAATGTTTTATCATTATGTGGTTTGATCATGGATAGACTAGATTTCAATTACTGACGCAGGTTTATTCTGCAATTGTTATGATCTGGGTATGAATGAATATTGAAATAGCTATGAAGTTTATAAATTAGAATTTGTAGATATGTATGCAGGTTTTCTTTGGTAAAAGCGTGTATACACACTGGTTCGGTTCATCAGAGTAGCGTATACATCATGAAATATGATATTTGAATTTGCAGATGGTTCTAGTGGTTGTTGCAGAGTTCTGGGTTTTGCTCTGTGTTTTGGTGACAAGTCTTCAGTGATTCAGTGTTGGGTGATTAAGACTTTAATGATTGGTTGATGCTTGATTTTGAGCTTCAATGTTGTTGATGGGTGCAATATGAAAATTTGATGTAACGTGGCCTTCAGATTATGGTGTTGTGATCCAGGAGTATCCAGTCTGAAAATTTATGAAATGTGGTCCTGGAGGAAGAGAGAAGGTTGTAGGCTTCTGTAGGTCGGCGCCTACATACTGGTAAACATATCGGCCAGTACAAGAGCCAAGGGTTTGGAGCTCCCCTCCAGTAGCAACTGTAAAATGAGAGAGGGTTGTAGCCTTCTGTAGGCTGGCGCCTACGTACTAGTAAATATATCGACTAGTACAAGAGCCAAGGGGTTGTAGCTCCCTTCTAGTAGAAGCTGGAGAACGAGAGAAGGTAGTAGCCCTCTACAGGTGGGTGCCTCCGTACTTGTATGAGTCTGCACCAGTACAAGATTGTAAACAAGTTTTTCTTATATTAAAGGAAGACGGCAGGAGGTGGCTTTTGTCCCGCATTGGGTTTCCACCTTACATCTTGGTGTTCATGTGTGTTTCTTATGTGTGATGATCTATTTTGTTTTTACTGCACCTGGTTACTGTTTATATGGTTAATGAAGTTCTGATTCACTGATTAAATATAAAAATATGATGAATTAACTTAATCATAAGTTTGTTGGATATACGCTGGTTGCATTAAACACAATTGCGTGTACACGCAAGTTCCCTTAACTTAAGTAGCGTATATGAATCTGATTATAGAAATGAAAAATTATTGATTTGCTAATACTAATTCACCCCACCCCGCCCCCTCAATATTATTTCCAACACCAGGGTTTATTGAGAAAGACCACAACAATCCTGCAACTTGCAGACCGCTCCACAGTGACCCCTGAGGGGATTGTGGAGGATGTGATGGTCTCCATTGACTCTTGGGAATACCCTGCAGATTTCCTAGTTCTCCAGCCTAAGGCTAAGCTTACTGGTTACCCTCTCATCCTTGGGAGGCCCTGGTTAGCCACTTCTGATGCCTACATTAGCTATAGGGTTGGAAATATGACTATAAAAAATGGGCATATGTCCAAGCAATTAGTACTATACCCTCTTGCTTGGCCATATCTAAAACATGACTTACCTTTATGGTTGGAAGAGGAGGAAGAATATCAAGTTTATTTCACCCAACTCTATACCTTAGAAACAACCATGGGAGGGGGACAACCGGATGAAGATGATTTGATTGAACACATACTCCAAAGTCCAACTCCCAGTACATTGTCCTTAGAAGAAGTAGTAAAGGAAACCTAGAACAACCATCAGATTGATCTATGCTTAGTTGATTCCAACCCTACCCGTGTCAAAACCATAGAATTTGGCCCTGAGAAAACTTTGAAAATCAACCCATCTCTTTCTGTTCACTAAGAAGAAAAGTTGTGCAACATGCTAAAGGAACATCTGGATGCCTTTGCTTGGAGTTACAAAGAAATGAAGGGAGTACACCCCTCAGTGTGTACTCACCACATTTACATCAAAGAAGGTTGCAAACCAGTCCAACAACCCCAAAGGAGGATGAATCCATCTCTCAAGGATATAGTCAAAGAAGAACTGCAAAAGCTGCTAGATGCAGGATTCATTTACCCTATCTCAGACAGTGAGTGGGTCTCTCCTTTGGTGTTGGTTCCAAAGAAAAATGGTAAGTGGAGGATTTGTGTCAATTACAAAGAGTTAAATAAAGCCATAAAGAAGGACCATTTCCCTCTACCTTTCATTGACCAAGTGCTAGATGGCCTGGCAGGGAAAAAGCTTTTCTCTTTCCTAGATGGATTCAATGGGTACAATCAAATCCAGATCAGCCCAGAAGACCAGGATAAAACCACCTTCACTTGTCCTTGGGGTACTTTCGCCTATAGGGTCCTTCCTTTTGGCCTATGCAATGCTCCTACCACTTTCCAGAGAGCAGTCCTAAGTATCTTTTCTGAGCTAGTCCATGATGCAGTAGAGATTTATATGGATGATTTTACACCTTATGGGTGTGATTTCCAGGAGGCTCTGTCCAACTTAGGTAAGGTGCTGAACAAATCCATTGAAATGAACCTGTCTCTTAGGTCCGAAAAATGTGAGTTCTTGATGACTGCATGGACTGTGCTAGGTCATTCAATATCCCAACAAGGACTGCAGGTGGACCCAAACAAAATATCTATCATCCAAAGGGTCCCACCTCCGCAAAAGCAGAGAGATGTCAGAAGTTTCCCAGGTTTAGCTGGATACTATCAGAGGTTTATAAAAGACTTTAGCAACTTAGCTTCTCCTTTATTTGGGTTGTTGGCCAAAGACTCTAAGTTTGTATCGTCAAAAAGATGTCAAGAGGCCCTGGACACCTTGAAGGACAAGTTGACCACTGCACCAATTCTCCGAGGCCCAAATTGGGCCCTTCCTTTTCATATACATGTTGATTCCTCACAGAAATCCATATGAGCAGCTCTAGGCCAGATAGATGAGAAATTGCCATATGCAATTTACTTTATCAGTAAGAATCTGTTAAAAGCCAAGCTAAAGTACACTGTGACAGAAAAGGAGCTCCTGGTTGTTGTGCATTCATTGAACAAATTTAGGCATTACATTACAGGTTATCAAACATTTGTACATATTGACCATGCTGCAATTAAATATTTAATGAATAAACCCGATGTGAATGCCCGGATTATTAGATGGTTACTTTTATTACAATACTTTGATCTAACTATTGTTGATAAGCCTGGAAAGGAAAATGTTGTTGCGGAATTTTTGTCCAGATTAACTTTTCCTGGAGGTGAGGAAGGAATGGTTGATGATCAACTACCAAATGAACACTTATTCGCCATTCATTTCTCTCTCCATGGTTTGCTGACATACCAAACTATTTGGTATTTGCACAGTTCCCACCGAATTCGTCCTCCAAAGAGAAAAGCAAGATTGTGAGGAAGATCACCCCAGTCACTTGGATTAGGGGAAACCTCTTCAAACTAGGCGCAGATCAAATTTTGAGAAGATGTGTCAGGGGGAAGGAACTCTTTGGCATCCTTCTGACCTGTAACGATGGGCCTTGTGGAGGTCACTTTGCAGCAAAGAGGACAACATTCAAGGTGTTACAAGCTAGTAATTATTGGCCTACTCTTCATCAGGATGTGAGAAGATATACTAGTCAGTGTGATCGGTGCCAAAGGATGGAAAAGCCTACTCCAAGGGATGAAATTCTTCTGCAACCCCAAGTGACTTTCAAGCCATTTGACAAGTGGGACATGGATTTCATTGGACCTATTAACCCTCCTTCCAAGCAAAAGCAGTATATCATTGTGTGCACTGACTATCTGACTAAGTGAATTGAAACCAAGGGAATCAAGGCAACAACAGAGGAGAAGGTGGTTGAGTTCTTAAGGGAAAATGTCTTTTACAAGTTTGGGTACCCTAGAGAATTGGTCACTGATTGAGGAAACCAGTTTGCATCCAACATGATTGAAGACTTGTTAAGATAGCACAAGATCAAGCATAGAACCTCCACTCCCTATCACCTAAAGCTAATGGGAAAGTGGAGGTGACTAACAGAGCGCTGGAGGGCATTCTAACCAAAGTGGTTAGCAGCAGCAGAAAAGATTGGGCAGATAGATTATTTGAGGCCACCTAGGCCTACAATACCACCTAGAAGACCACCACTGGATTCACACCCTATGAGTTGGTATATGGGAAGAAGGCCCTGTTGTCCATTGAATTTGAGTACAATACATTGAGGATGGCAGCCCAACTAGATCTATATCTCAGCAGTGCCCAAAAAGAGAGATTGCTCCAATTGAATGGGTTAGATAAGTTTAGAAAGCATGCCCTCCTACACAAAGAGGTGAATCAAATTCAGAGGAAGATCTGGCATGACAAGAACATCAAGGACAAGCAATTTCAAAAAGGTGATTGGGCATTGTTATATGATTCCATATATAAATACTTTAAGGCCAAGTTAAGGACTAGATGGTTAGGGCCTTATGTCATAGAGAAATGTCATGATAATGGTTCAGTGTAGATTAGAACCATAGATGCAGAGGCCATTCCTTTACTTGTTAATGGGCACAAATTGAAAGTTTACAAGAGGCCATTGTCAAAGCAAGAGTTCATTGAAGGTATCAGCAAAACAGTGATGGTGGTGGAGCAAGTCTTAGCCCCTACCTCATCAATTCATTGAAGAGAAAAAAAGAAAAAATAATAATAAGGAGGCTAAGGTGAAAACCTCCATGAGGTGCCTGAGTCCCACTGTTGGGTTGAAAACCTCTTGAGGTGGCCCAATGGTGTCAAAAAAAAAGAAAAAAAGAGAGAAATAAAAATATCTCTGGGTGAAAACCTCTCTTGAGGCGCCCAGGGCAAGCAGCTAGGATGAAAACCTCTTGGAGGCAGACTAGTTGTTTTCAAAGAAAAAAAACGGAGAAAAGAAAAATTAAGAAATTATTATTTTCAAGTCAATAGGAGGACGATCAGAGCAACAATGGAGAATCAAAAGGGACCTGTCCAGCTCATGTTTTATTTCTCCATTCATTATCCTTCACCATTCCATCATTCCTTCCATTTTTCAACTCATTTGCCTCAATTTGCAAGGGTTTTGTGTTTTCTACAGGATGATCTTGTAGGATTTACAGTGGCTTGGGAATCCTAAAGGAAGTAACCCTAGATAAAGGGAATGACCTGCCCATTTCAAAGAAAAAAAAATCCCTACTTCACCATCTCCTCACCATACCTCTCTCCACCATGATCACCCCTGCATTCGTCACAAAAGTTAGTTTTCAAAAAATTACAGTTTTCAAGAAAAAAACACAAAGGAAAGAGAATGAAGATAGAGAGAAAGGGGACAACACCTGAAGGTTATTTTTCCTCATGCACAAATCCCTATACCCCTTCTCTGCCCATGCCAATCATCCCCAGGTCCCAACAGTAAGCAGCTACAGGACATCCTGTAGGAAATCATGTAGCAGCCTATCCCACAAAACAGAAATCATAGGTTGCATCTAGCTTCAAGCATGGAGATCCAAAGGTAGAAGAAGCTCCTCTAGAGCCTAGCAGCAGCATCAGCATCATCATCATCATCAACACCAAGTACCTGCACATCAAGTAAAATCATCAAAGGACAATAAAAAAAGAAGGGAGAAAAGCACATGCACCCAACACACAACAAGGACTTCATTTCTTCAACAAACTACAATAAGGTATTATTACCATAGGTAAGTATCTCACTTCCACTCTCTCATTAGCCTAATGTGATCAAAAGATGTAAAAGTTGTGAATGATTTGGTTTATAAGCGAAAGGTGGCCAGTTAACTTGGCCACCTTCGTTCAGTCAACAAGGACAAAACAGTTAGTCCTCACACACGTGGTAGCAGTCAAGTCAAAGAAAAGGAGGATGAGGTTGAAAGAAGTTAAGCTACGAATGCCTGAAGTGGGAGTTGATTACGAGGTGAGGAGAATGATGATGTGGTAGTGGGACCAATGGTCCAAAAATAGATATTTGTACCTTGGCTGCCAGCACACCATGTTACCGGGAATAGTGTCTATGCAGAACTGCTAATCCCACTAAGGCTGGTAGCTTTCTTAGAAACAAACAAACTAAAAATACTTTCGTTTTCCTTTATGAAAGATAGATGAGAGAAGAATAAAGGAGACCAACCTCTGTCTTGCGCTTGGTTCCTTGCTCGATTCCTCTCTCTTATGATAGTCATTTGCTACTTGCTTTCGTACCCAGCTTCACAGAGTACCTGTAGAATCAAAGCAGCATAACACTATACGAGAACATAGATCTATTATCATAAGCAATATAGGATCAGATGTATATTAACCACACAAATGCATAAAACATCAATCGCACAAGTGTATGGAGGAAAACTTGAATAGTTTTATTGATAATCAAGAAAGAGCCAAGAGAATTATGACCGATTGTTCTGACCCAGCATCATCCTCTCAGCAAGTAAGCCCTTCTTCACCTCATGAAAAGCTTAGATCACCCAACACTATGATGTTGTCTCAAGAAACCAACAACACTTCCTTACAAGATGCAAAATTTCAGCCTCTGGATCTCTGGGATGAGGGATCCATATATAGATGTCTGCAAGGGAGGTGAGTCAGCTTGAGATTTGATTAGTTTCTTCCCTATGATAGTTCTTGATTCCACTTGGATATTGTTGATCTCTTACTCATCCCTGGTCGAATTCAGAGAGGCAAGTGTCACAGGAGAAGTTTCTGGAAGATTCCATGCTTCTCCACCTTGCGGATTGACCCTGCCATTTGTCCCTTCTCGCCCATCGCACCCCATAGAAGGACTTTTTGACATGCAATGCACCTACTGTGTGTATTTAGGTGGGATGCAACGCACTTTGCCTATGGAGCAGGTGAAATGGTCTAGTTTTGACCAGTTCTGAGTAGTTTTTCATGGAGAACTTCTGGGAGATGTTGTAATCAGTTGACCTTGTTCTTTTAGGGGTTGGAACAACACCTTTAGGGACTTAGGAGCCCTTGGTTTATGGACATTTATGTTTGGGGTTGCAGTGCCCAAAAATGTCTATAACACACCACCTCACTCAAATCAACCATAAGAGGAAATAATCATTGATCCCCATACATAGAAGCATTCACATTCTCGAGGCTCATACTAGAAAAGTCGCTCTCGGCCCTCAAGCAGTCTACAAGAGAGACAAATTTCATTTTTTCCCTGCGTAGTACCACCTACAGTATCCTACAAGATCCTCTAGGAGATCCTACAAGATATAGTTAGGCAGTCTACAGGATTGGCAATGAGCAGTTTCAGAGGGAGAAAAACAAGGGTTGGCTACATCAAGCATTGTAAGGAGGTAGGCTCTACATTTCCCCACATTTCTCCAAGTGAAAGGAACATAACAAATCTTCTAGTTTGTTGAAATTGATTGCAGTATAAGGGAATTGTATCCACATAAATTTTAATTAAATTTCCTCCTTCATTAAAATTTTGTATCAGACATATATACTCCTCCATCCATCAGACAAAATGACAGGGGGATTTAATAGAAGGGAGCCCATCAACACCGTGAGGATTCATCAACACCCGCCTGTGCTAGAGATATTCACAAGGCATAATTGGATGGGTTTCTAAGGGGTATGATGATGAAGTAGGCATGGAATTTTCTCTCTCCCTCATTCCACTGACTAGGACCCATGCCACTATTGTGGTGAGAGGCGTCACCATAGAAATCACCCCTTAACTCATAGGCAGAATTACCACACTTCCCTTAGGAGTGCCTTAGAGAAAGGAGGACAAGGGAAATAGCCAAACTGCAAAGAAGAAAATATTTTTAGGGGGAGAGCAGGCCATGGAAGACAAAAATGGAGTGAGAAGAGCCAACCTACCATATCCCTGGAATGAAATAAGCTACCACCTTATAAAATATATATCATGTGAAGGTAGGTACAATGTGGTATATGGATACCACTTTAGGCTTCTTGAAGAATTGAGGTTTGGGGCAGAAACACCTCCTCAACACAGACTTACCATACCTTAATTCCTTCTCCAATCAATGATAGATATGAGCATGAAGTTGCAGGAAGGAAACCATCAACAACTAGCCCATCATGGGTTAATTAGACTCATCATAGAAGATGCCCTCCAACACCTCAGAATTCCTATCACATGGGAAACTTTTAGAGACATGCAAATAGAGGGAGATATAAAAGCCCTTGAATATGACAAGAGCCCCACTGACAGTGAAGAGTATGAAGAAGAAACTGAAAAAGAGGAAGAAGAAAAGAGATATGAAGAGGAAATAGATGAGGAAGAAGAAGAAGAAGAAAAAGAGAAGGAAAGTAGTGAAGAGACAAAAGGAGATGCCAAGGAGGAATCTGATGAACAAAGTGAGGAACTAGAGGGAGAAGAAGAGGGGAAAGACAAAGATGAAAAGGGGAATGGAAAAGATGAGGCAAAAGACAAGGAGGAGTCACCCAGGGTGTCTCCATAACCCATTGAGAGAGAGGCAGCAACTGCCCTCACTGCCCTTAGCACCCCTATCAAACAAAAAGGCAAAAGACAAAGACAAACTCCATTGTACTTTAGGACACGAAAAAGTACAAGAATAAGGCAGGGAAAACCTCAAACTCCCACTAAGGTTCCTATTGTTATTGAAGACTCACCTAAGAAGCAGGAGAAGATGGCTCCTCTTATTAAACCTCAAGGGGAAGGATCCTCAGGACAAGCATCCCCTAAGTCTCCTATCACTTATGTGAGAAGGCTTATGACTAGATGTGCCTCATCCAAAGGAAAGGAGATCCTACAAGATACACAATAGTACCTATAGGAAGCAGAATCAATCCTACAGGAAACTCTTCTAAACCTATAGGAAACTCAAAAATTGGATAAAGAAGGGAGTATGCAGCAAGAAACAAAGAAGGAGGTTCCAGAGCTAAGGGAACCTAGTCCTCAACCTAACCTTGACTCCTACTACAGGTTTATTGAAGGGGGTAAGGTCATTCCACAAAAACTTCCATCCCATTATTCTTTGAGCTCGAGAAAGAAAGAGCAAGACTAGATGGATGCAAATTTCCAAGTCCAAGGGAGTGGAGGACATAGGTCACATTGAGGAAAAGCTTAAGGAGATGGGCAGAGAATTGAGTAGCCTGAGGGACAAAGAGGCGATAATGAAGGCTCAGTTGGGGTCAGAAAATGCATGGTTGAAAGGACAGCTAAAAGAAAGAGATAATTAATTGGCATCCATGGCCAGTCTATCCTTAGAGGCAATCCAATGCAAGATGCCAGCTAAGTCCTATGCATTATACCTTAAGGAATAGTGGCTACAGTTCCAAATCAAGACCCTAGCACAAAGAGACACTATGCCATTCCAGGATTACAGACAATTCATTGATCTTTGTGATCAAATCACACTGGAGGATAGGGCTAAGATGTCTGAGTTCTACCTACATAACTTAGCCTTGACAGATCTAAATGTATGGAACCCTAATGCAAAACTAGGGGATTTACAGTTGATGTATGTGGCATCATGGATGAACCATGAGGAAGCAAGGGCTGTAGAAATGAAGAAGATAATGGCAAGGGAACAAACAGAGCCTCTCATGATAAGAGTTGAGTAGTCAAATCCAATGGTTGTTATCAACACACATAACTTAATTGCAAATGATCCTCAACTTACACCCAAGTATCTTACTGCCCAAGAGCAAGCAATTACACATTTTGAGGATATGTTCAGGCTATTAAGGGATGACAGCAGGTAAGCTTGCCAAAGGAGATTGAATACTTTACCATACATCTTGAAAATCAGAGAGTACCATTCTCCTCAAAGAATGAGAGAAGCACTGAACAGGACACCCATGTACAAGCAAACCCTCTAAAGACTCAAAGTCAATTGGATTGGCTTGAAACTCAATCCACCACTGCTCTTAGGGATGTTAGAAGGAAGGAAGGAAGAGGAAGAAAGAAAGCAGTGGGAGGAGATAGAAAGGAAGGTAGGATTTTATGCACAAGAAGAGGAAACTACAACAAAATCATGGGATGTCAGGGAGGCCACTAGAGCTATGAAAGACATGGATATTGATTGAGTTGCTCAGAGGATGAGCAACACTTTCAATAGGGGGTGATGATGAGCCTCATCATTGGGTAACTATCTGGACCTTAATTCACCTCCTAGCTTAGTCAAATCAACTCTTCTCAAAATTTATTACATATTTTGATTATATTTTGTTTAATGAGATGAGTCAAAGTAAGATATTATTCCTAGTGGACTAATGTGCATCGAATGCAGGTTTGTGAGAGAAAATTAGGGAATTTTGGCAAGATTAAGGGCTAAAACTTGAATGGGACAAGGAGGAGAGATTGTAGGAGGTAAATCCTCCTCATTTAACTCCTCCCTCATTCGAATATTCCTCCATCAATCACACTAGCTCGGAGTACAAGCAGCCAAGTCATGGAAATCAAAAGGCAGTTGAGCAAGTGATAGTCAAAGAGTTACTTTATCTCGAGTTTGGGAGCTGAGCCTCCCTAGATTTAAGGAAGTCATTGGAGACTTAAATTTTATAAATAAATAGGCCTAGAGCCTCATTAGGATTCAAATTTTGGATGTAAAAACACTAGTCATTTTCGAGTTCAAGACTTGTGGAAGACATTGATATGTAATTTCCTATTTTGATAATGAGAATGAGCATTTTCTTGATCCAACACTGAGTTAAATCAAAGGGCTGAAGCTCTTGGGTTAGGGCCCAACCCTAGCAGCAAAGGGTCCTCTTCTTGTATCAATATGCTTAGATTGATTTCATAGTTGAATTGTCTTTAGAAGTATTTCATTGCAAGTAGTGTAGATTTGATTAGTTTGCTTCCATTTGTAATTTACTTAAGCAGTAGTTTAGAAGAGATAAAGGAACATCAAAAATATGTCAATAGGTGTATTGGCCTCACTTATTCCTTCAGGGATCATGATTTGAGGAAAGGACCCTTATGCAACCCCAAAAAGACAGAATTCTACTTTCTCATAGAATTTAGGGTTTTCTGTACTGAAGCTAGCGTTTGATCAGTTTACAAGAGTAGGATTTAGTTATCATTTCTTCCATATTCAGTATTGCATTATATCTCATCAATGGTTCCATCTTATTCTGCAAGTTTTCCTCATGCATGAAGTAGACAACTAGCTCATTAAACTTTGTTTTCCTAGATCATTGCAATTCTTCTTGTTTACATGATTTTTGGGTAAATGTCAATGTTTGATGCAGTGCAGGTGTTTCAGAAGTACTGATAGATCTCATAGTAAACAAACTCCTTCCAACTTCATCTATCCATGATCATTCCTTGCTTTCACTAAGACCCTCACCAATTTCATCATTTTACAAGGAAACTTCTCCAAGCTTGTTGAGCAAATCTAGCCATCTTCCAACCTTGGTTTTGAGTTCTGAGTGATCCTAGGTATTTCCTTGCCTCATTCCATCCTCCACCCACCTTCCCTAAACCTTCCATCACCTTCAACGCCCATCATTTTTCTCTCGACTGTATCCTGTAGAAATACAGGGAATCCTATAGGTTTTTACGACATCCTGTAGGTTTTCCTATAGTGGCCTATTTTGAGGCCAAATTGAGGGAAAAACCTATAGGAAGATAAAAAAGGTCACCTACTGGTCTCCCCAACCTTATAATCATTCAACAACATCCCCAATCCACCTGCCACATCACCAAAAGAGATTAGCTTTTACACTTCTCCATAAAAAAAAAAAAAAAAGACAAAAAGAAAAATAGATTTATTTTAGCCATTTACATGCACAGTAGAAGAATGTTTGATGTTTTGAATTTACATGCTTAAGACAATAGGATTGAATACATGTTAACTTATCATTCTTTTTGAAGCATAGCCTCTTGGAAATTAGTTAGAAAATTATGTGTTTTATCTTTTGATTTCAGTCTTTTTCCTTACTGCAATAGACAAGCTTTCTCTTAGAGTAGATTTCTCTTTCCCTCATCATTAATCAAGCTTCTTCTGAATCCATAAAAGTCTGGCTTGAAAAACCATAGTGGTCTATTGCCAACTGAATAGTGACAAAGGGCAGAAACATCACTTTTACTTGTGTATACAACATTGTCACCTCCAAGTTTGTACGAACCCTGAGTTGATAAAGTAAAGTTGGTAGCCCCAGGAATTGCAACATTCTTGTTGCAATACTGGTGCTCATAAAAACTTATCTAGGGTTTTCTAGATCTCGGACATTGGCACATAACTGGACATTTTAGTCCTTGGACGTTGGCACAATGTGTTATGGGAGCATCCAGAGAGCCTTGGACGTTGACATAATGGGTTATGGGAGCATCTAGGACTTCAGAGATAGATCAGGTTGTATTTGTCCCCAGACACTCGCACAAAGTGGTCCTGAGAGCGTCCGGGCTACCATAGACACTCGCACAACAACCTTATGAGAGTGTCTTGGGCTTGAAGTAGATCTGGGTATGTTTGACCTCAGACGCCCTCATCCAATTCACCTTAGAGCGTCAAGATCTGTTCTGACGCAGTGATCCAGTTATGCAGAGAGCATCCAAATCTACCATAGACACTCGCACAACTCCTCCCTACATCCGAGACTCATGGATGATATTTGTGTATTCCAAAGATTCCGCTTAGTGACAATTGTGTTCAACAGTATCCAACAGTTGTCTACAGTCAGTGACATCACACTTAAAGCCTCAGAATTAGGGTTTTGATTATAAGCATTATTAGATCTGTTTCATGGATAACAAAGTTGTTTTGTTGCATGTGTAAAGTTATGGATCAGTGTACTCCCTTTTGTTGAATAATTTACTGACGATCTAAGAAGAAGAAGATTTGCAAGGGTTTTGCCCATAGTGGGTTTTTCCCTAGTCTCAGACCAATCCTGGTGTCTCTATGTGTGTGCATGCTTTTCTTCTACTGTTCCTTTATGTTCTGTTGCATTGATGATGATGATGTTTTTGTTTCTATATAATTGCGTATGCTGATGGATAACGGTGTAGATATGAATAATGTAATGATTATATGGGGTGAACTTAATGTATTAATGATGAAATGAAATTATCAAAGCAAAGAACAATGTAGCCCTATGAAAAATTAACACCTTTGTACTTCAAAATGACTTTTGGAATTACATATGACTTTTGATATTACATGTCTTTCATACTTCCATGACTCTTTTGTCCATACATGACTCTTGGACTTCCACTTATTTGTCCTTACAATGATTAGAAACTTACATCATAACTTCCACATCATCATGTGATGAAGATGTGACATGTCACTATCTTTGATGACTGGGACTAATAGTGGTTGATGATATGTATTTTATTTAGTGGTGACATGGTTTCCACCTGTGTCTTCATTCTTCAGGTAGCTTCTGATCATTGATGCCTTCACCCTCTAAAGGGTCTTTGATCTTGGAGTCTTTAGGGTGCTTCGATCATCAAGATTTCAATTTTTTATTTCTTCTTCAATGCTTCCTTTGTTGTATTATTTTCCTATTCTTCCTCATGTGTTATTTTCATGTTGTTCCCAAGAAACCTATAGTTGCAATCACTAATTGCAAGCAACCATCAGCTTGAAAATCTCCTAGTCTAACATGTTTTATGCAGATTTTTTGTTCATAACTTTTCAATGCAATTTGGAAAGAGCAAGGAGAGATTTTGGGTGCAAGGGTGCAATCCGAAAGTTTGAAGGGATAAAGGGGGGAGGATTTAGGGCTTCGACATGTGCTTATGTTCTTAAGAGGAAGAGACAATTAGGGCAGGGTCGATGACGTAGGTTTAAAGGGTGAAGGGGAAGGCTTAGGGCTTCCCAAGTGTGTTGTGCACTCAAGGGAGAGAAGGAGGGCACAAGGAAAACTTTTGAAGGCTAAAGGAGGAAGGCTTTAGGGCTTCGGGGTGCGCTTATTCATTGAAGAGGTGCAAGAGGGCACATGGCGCAAGTCTAAAGGCTGAAAGGTGAAGCTTCATGACTTCAAAGTGCACTCATGTGCTCAAAGGGTTAGGAAGGCGCATCTCGCACTATGAAAGTTTGATGGGTTGATCTTAAGGCCTTCATGGTATGCTCATGTGCTCAAGAAGGGTGCACTTCTTCGAGTCGAAGGAGTGTTCTCAAAGGAAGACTTGGTCTCCTGAAGGGCGCAATTCAAAACATGTAAGGGGAAAAGGCTGAGAGAGTGCGATTTGTGCTCTTGGAGGGCACATGGAACACTTATGAACAACGAAGGATTCCCAATCAAGGCTTCAGAGTGCGCTCATGTGCTCTTGGCCTTAATGGGTTCGCTTTGAAATCAAAATTTGTCTAAGTCTAGAAGATAGGAAAAGGGGCAAATATGATGAGTTTTAGACATAAAACCATGTGTGACACATACCAAATCATCAATAAAACTTAGACAAGCTTGAACAATGATAAATATACATCAAAAAACCACTTTACATGCATTCCCCAAGTAAAATATGTGAAGTGTGTGCGACTACGACCAAAAAGTCTTGTTTACAACAACAAAGATGTTGTGATCATGAAATACACCAAAGATGTTCTACTCAATGTGAAGACACTTGAAACACATAGGATGGCATTAAACGACACTTTACAATCAAGGAAACACTTGACACAATGATAAAGTAGGCTCCAAAATTTGAATGTAGTGAAATTTTGGAGGGTGTTGTAGTAGTGACAACACCTTCCAAGGGATCCTAACAATTAACCTATTTTCATAGAAAGATTTAGATCCCCTCTTAATATTAGATTTTATCCTTTGAGACTTCTCTAAGGAAATATAATTGTCTCGAATAACTTTCTTATCCTCATATGGAAAATAATAATAAGGGGTATTAGGCATAGACTCCTAGAATATTAGTGAGAAAGTATAAATATGAATATCATTGTATTGGAGGTGTGTTGGATTGTATTGTCT
The DNA here is from genome assembly GCA_031772625.1 of Pinus tabuliformis. Classification (NCBI taxonomy): domain Eukaryota; kingdom Viridiplantae; phylum Streptophyta; class Pinopsida; order Pinales; family Pinaceae; genus Pinus; species Pinus tabuliformis. The sequence continues at coordinate 1,922,575,521 of CM062816.1, read as the reverse complement.
TGTATCAAGCATGGCTTGGGGAGTGATTCGTTCCATAATAAGTATTTTATGATGTTACCCATCATCAAAGGTTCTTCTCTATATCTTTATATGTTGTTCATGTGAATGTCTTGAATATCTTTAGTGTTTTATGCTGAATTATCTTTTACACCCTTGAAGTTTTATTTCATTATATACAATTTAGTGACAAATTTTCAAAAGCCTATAAGACCTTTTTGACCTCATTCTTTGTTATGTTCCTTCCCTCCTCTTTTTTTTATCTATAGCATCTCACTTGAATTTTATTTCCACCTTTTCCTTGACTGAATCTTCCTCCATATCCATTTTTCTTTCAGTTTGAGAGTAATTCCTTACCATGTGGCCACAATTGTGACATCTCAAACACCATAATGGGGCTTTCCAATACTATAGAATTTAACTAATATCTCTGGTTCCATGCTTCTATTTCCACTACCTTTCTTATCCCTTCCATCATAACAATCTCTAGCATCATATTAATTATAGTCTTGAATATATTAGTTAGGGTATTCTCTTCTAGGTCGATAAACCAACCAATACTATTCCCAATCTTCTTTAAAATTGTTTTATTCCAAACTTCAAAGAGTAAATTTAGTAATTTAATCCATATAGGCTAGGAGAATCCTTTTTCCAACTTAAGGTTAAGCTCAATATCCATTTCCTCAATGTGAGAAGGTTTCAATCTTGAAACCAACTTACCCTCCAAAATCCTCTTTGTATCTTCTTTTATTTGAAAAAACCCTTATTTAGGACATGGAACACTTAAAAAAATAAAAAACTTTTACTTCACACCTTGTCAATCTATTTTTACAATGCTAACTCTTAAGCCTTCATGTGAAAGAAGTATGTATTTTTTGCTCAAAAAAAATAACTCCATTATCATGTCTTCACATAGCACAATTGTTAACTTTTCCCTTTTCATTTTCATGAATTTTTTCTTCTTTCAATTAGATTATATCTCTAATTTCCTTGTATTTTCCTTTGAATATTGTTCCAAGGATTTAGAAACAATCTCTGAGAGGTTCAAGGTTCCAAAGCCCTAAACCCCTACTAATTGATGCCATTCTAACTTAATATTTCTCCCTTATCTCTTAACTCTAAAATTGAATGAATCATGTTTTATCACAACTTGTGAGCTTTGAATTAGAGAATTTTTGAGGTTTAAAATGAGAGTCCTAAGGAGAATTATAAAATAATAGTTAATCTAATAAAATAAGAGATGAATTTTGAAAGAGGGAATATGAAGCTACTTAAAAAATAAATAAAAAAAAAAAATAAATAAAAATAAATAAATAAGTAAAATTGTATATTTGACTTATCTCCTTATAGATTTACTCAAATTTCAAGTGTAACAACTCACTAATCCAACGAATACCCACTATGCATTCTTTTGATAGACTCATAGTGAAATAAATTGTAAATAGATGAACATGTGGGTTTATCAAAAGCATGTATAGTGAGTACTTACAATTCCACACCCATCTATGGAGTGCCTACACTTTAAATTTGAGTAAGCTTATAAAAATATAAGTTGAAAATATGATTGAAAAAACTAATTTTTTTTTTCTTTCCTTCCAAAACTATTTACTCTTATGGTTGGCATCATCAACTTGAATCCTATTGATTCTTTTAAAGTTGATGTTGATATCGCATTTTTGTTTTGAGTTGCATTTTTTACCTCCAAATTTATGTGGTGTTATTTAACATCTTGGTTTGTTTCTCTTGGGCACTTGAATGTAGTTTTGAGCTCCCATTATCTCCATATGTGATAAGGTATTTTCCAAGCCACCTTGAACCCACCTTTCCATTAAGCTATTGAATAGGATTTTCAATCTCTCCTCATTTGTACCTTGTTGTAGACCAATGAGAGGCCTCTCACATTTTCTATCTTCAAGCACAATGTGACTCCTTTCCTTGACTCCTTTGCCATTGCTAAACTCACCTTTCTAAAGTTTTAGAGTTAAACAAAGAATCAAAATATAACCCCTAGCCCACAAAAATATTTTGAAGATTAAGATTCTTCTCTAAATATTAATATTGGGCCCCTTCATTATCCAACACTAGAACCGAAGGCTTCGTTGCTTGCCAATGAGCTAGAAATTCACCCCTTGGCTTGGAAACATACTTCATTAGGCTTCCTCCCCCTTCTCCAAGGATTCAAATAGGTCTTCCTTTGTCGTGTCCTCTATATGCACCAAAAATTCAATTACAAGTTTAATTATCACTTTAAAATTATATCTGTACTTATATATATCTATATATTCTCTAATACATATGATCTAATAGATCTTACCTAAGGGAATTTGAATTAAAAACTTATTATAAAAAAAAATAACCGAATTCCCCATAACCAAATTCAATTCCATTCCATCCCTTTCCTTTCCTTTCCTTTCCTTTACCAAAATTTAAACCTTATTCCTAAAATTCATTAATATGTTTGTTTGCCTGGGATTAGTTTTCCTTGGTAGTCTCTTTTTTATTTACCTCTTATGCCTTTGTATATCTTTATCATCTTCTTGTAAAATTTCTAATCCTATTTCAGATCGAGTGAAAAAAGGCATCTAACCCTTTTAAATTCAAATACTTACGTTCCTTGTTAAACAAATGCTTGGTTTAATGGTTACGTTCCTTGTATATAAAAACATTTTTTGTTGGACACCTAATCCTCAATGGGTTAGTGTGGAAGCCGAATGGACAAAAGGAGTCCAAGAGACCTTGGGATGTGAAACCCAACAGTCACATATTGTACTATAAATGTAAATCATTTGTTAATAAAAATTGCACTCTCATGTTTTATCTTTCATATTTCTCTTGTTGTCCATGTGTGTTTAACATGGTATCAGAGCGGGCGATTGTTGGTCCTGCTCCAATTTGAGCCACTTGTTTTGTGGTCTCTATATATATGTCAGTTCTGCCTTTCTCTTAATCAGAATTGAGCAGAATTGACACCTTATAAAGTGTTTTACTGTGTGCAGACCTGCCAGTTCTGCCCATTACCTGTAATGCTCCATTAATTCATTGTCTGCCAGAAATATGCTGCCTCTCCTACCTGACCTCTAGAACTGTATACGCTGCACCTGACTCTGGCTATTTTTAAGATTCTCTTCTGCGTTACCTGACCTCTGACTGCCATATTCCTGTCCCGCGCTCTCTATCTGCTAGAAGGCGACTGTCCATAAACGGTGTTGCCTCTACCATATTCCATCTGGACTGTTAATGTTTTCTCTGTGAGCGTGCCCTGAATCACTAGTCGCAAGTTCTATATGGAGCAAAGTTTTTGCAAACACTAGTCGATAATTAATAGTGAGCCTTTAAGGTCAGTACTGAAATCGACCTTCAGATATTGGATATCTCGTATAACAGTTGGAAGACCGAAGATTTAATTAATAGAGATTAAAACTCTGTTTGTCAGAATGTTAAAATCGATTAGTTTGATTTTGAATCTGAGTGGTTTGTTAAGGCGGTGAAGTCTTATGGCGTAAGTACATGAAAGGCGCAGACTTTTTAAAGAAAACTCAGTCCATTATGTATCGATTTTTAAAGCCAAGTTAGTAAGAATGCAACTTTCAGGATTGAGTGGTATGCAATCGAATAGAAATCGATTGGGCAGTTTTAAAATTGTATAAGTCTGCTTGATAAAATCTGTTTATAATGCCAGATCGAATTGTGGACCGATTCCCTGTTTTATTATATGGGGACAAATTTTTATTAGCGTTGAAGGTTTTGTATTGAGTGAAAATTGCAGATGGAGCGTGAATGAAAACAACCTGTTGAGTGGCAGAGGCGTTAAGTCAAAACGATGGAAATGGAAAAGCGCGTGAGGTAGATCAGACTTGGCAATTATTTATATTTGTCAGTGAAGGTAAAATCATGTGTGGAATTTGCGTTGTGAATCTGTAGGTGCACATTGCTGATATAATTCATTAAAACCGCATTGTATAGTTGAATGCATGAAGGCGCAGTCCATAAATTGATACATTTCAGGAGATCGAACAGATTAAGGTATGGTGGCGCTTTCATGAATTTTCATATAAAACTTCATTGATGTTGTGATGCATGAAATCTATGTGCAGTGGTATGAATTGAGAAATTCAGTTAAAAAAAATCGGTTGAACTCCTCTGCGTATCGGAGCACAGGTCTCAATTTAGCATCCCACTACCCTTGTAACTCCTTATGCTGCCATCCGCTACTTTGGCATCTGTCCATTACTGAAAAGAACATTTCATGTATCATTGATCTCACACACTCTTCTAAAAATAGCGCTCTCCATTTGTTCACATCTTAAATCATCTCTGCATTCTGGAAATGTAAATAAATCATGATGTGACCATGATAGGTCCCAGTGCTCCCTTTGTTTCACTGTTTCCATTATTTCGCTGATTGTAACACTAAAACTGCGTCAGAGTGAGCGTTGTAAATTGCGTAGCAGCAAATGTTGTGAGAAGAGAAAAGGCAAAGTGACCCTCATAATTTCAGATCACCACCACAAGAGGAGTCTGCATTTTGGTATGTGCGATGAAGACGCATTGAATATCTCAGTGCGTATATTATTCTCTATGCGTTGGTTGAACTCTGTTGAAGTACATGTGTTAGTTCATATACATCATGGGAATGGAGTGTTGAATACAACATTGAAAGCTGGCCCCTGGGAATGTAGTGTGGGAATGGTGCATTGAAATCCATTCCAGTATGCACATTGAATGGTGAACTGCAGGCTTTGAACAATGGTAAAAAATGTGCATGTTTTCTGTTCGTTGTTTTAGTTTTCCAAACTAGTCGACCTTTCTGCAGCTTGGGGACTACAACAATCCCCACATAGAAATCTGAGGGCATAGACTCACTACAGAGTTCGAGGAGCAGTGCCATACCATTGGATCATTGATACTGTGGATTGATCGTGATAATCTCTGTCACATCATGGTGAAAGATTCTAGGTAGGCAACATCGTCATGATATTTTGACACAAACCTGTGCATTATGAAAATAGCTCTTGCCGTCAAAGTTTGTTGAATGTTGAACGCTGTATAGTATATACCTCTGTTGGAGCGTTGTATTACGTTGATACCTTTTGATAAACATATTTTTGTATTACCTTAACACTGCTCCTTGGTCCATGTTGAATTCTTCCATTGTATTTTTGCTGCGTTGCGTTAAACCTCAATTGAATGCGTCGTTTAGTGGAGCGCTGTCCCATACTTATTTGAACGCTGAAACTCTGCACGTGTTTTGAAAAGTTGAGGAGGATGTCTATGTGAAAATAGTTGTGTCCGGATTTCCATGAATTTATTGCTTGGGAGTGAAGGGTTCTACTTTCCATGAAATTACTATTTTAGAGTGGAGGGCTCCACTATCAGTTCGAGAATCAAAACACTTTGACTTACGATTGTTTTATCTAGAGGGACTGCTAACAACTATACAATTTGCTAAGTATTTGGACATCTAAGGAGGTCTATCACTATTGTTTCAGCGTGCTAGAGACTCATTCCAATGCCTATGACTTGAGTAAGTGTTGGAGCAACATTCTGGGTCTGAAAGTCCTTGTTGGAATTTACTCTCATTGCTTATCTTCATTGCCAGAAAGTGGCAGGATCAGAGAATTGTGTTATAATTGTTGAAGTTTTGATAGCCATCATTTCTGATTTGAAAGTGAAGGAGTATTTGAAGGATCCAAGAAAGTTTGCAGTTGCTGATGCCCCAGTTGTGGTATTAAAACTCATTATAGTCTCTGTCTACATATATATGCATTGATTCCTTGATTCATTTGCTGCACATTTATAAAGGATATTGTTGTGTACTGTGAGTGGGTATTACTTTTTTTCACTGAGTAGTAGTTGTGATTAGTTTTTAAGGTGTAAATTTGACTTTGAAGAAAAAATGGCCAGAACCAGTGAAGTATTAGAGATCCTCAAAACTCTCATATTGTCTACTAATCATGATACATTAAAAGTCAGCAAAGTTTCTCTCACAAACATTCAGGTCTGTCTACAATATGCACAAGAACAAATTGATTTTTTGCAGCTTGAAGCTCAGCTACAACAAGAAGAATTAAAACAGAGGAGTCATTTTGAACATGTTTCTGTTCAGAACATTGAGATTGCAACCCATCAGAAGCAAGTCAATAATGTTACAGTTGGTTCAGATTTAGTACCCAATAAAGGAGCAGTTGTACATGCAAATGCAGAAACTCAGTCTGCACTTCCCAAGCCCATCATCAGACCTTGGGAACAACTTGTCCACAACATGCACAGAACTGGTCTTGGATATGACAAGGACTTGTCTTTTCATATTCCAGACTACTCAAAGCCCATTCAGTTTCAGAGTGTTGGATTCATTCATGACAATTCACCTGCTCCTCATGACAGTTCAACTTCAGCTGTTCCAAACTTTACCCCTCTTCCACAACAACAACAACAACAAATTGTGAAATGCCAACACTGTGACCGAGTTGGCCATTTGAAAGATCACTGTTTTGATCTTCATCCATGTAAGCACTGTCATAAAACCAACCATTCTTCACACAGATGCTTTAGAAACAAACATCCTGCAAGAACAAAGATTCATCTTAGATGGATCGCTTCTTGGCAATGGGCATCAATAGCCAAGAAGATATTCCAAACACATGTCAGAACTTGTTCCAAAGTATTGAAGAGTCTTGCAGTTGAGTTTTCTCCATCATCTCACCTTGTATCTGACAGGGGGGAAATGATGGTCATCTACAAGCTTCAAAGTCACATCAAGCGAGCCTCAGCCACAACCTGCCACACCAGTTTCAGAGTTGTAGCTAGAAACAAAGATGCCCGTGAACATGCCCTCAGTGGGTAATCTGGAACACTTCCTCTAGCAGAAGACTTCAGCTTCTTTCCAGTTTCAGAAGAATTCCAGGGACAAAATTGATAACACTTCCTCTAGCAGAAGACTCCAACTTCTTGCCAGTTTTGGTAGAGTTCCAGGAATTGCATTAAGCATTCCAGAGTTGGTGGTAATCCTTAAACCATCACAGGTTGAGACTCCCCTTTTCAGGTTGAAGTTCTCCCTTTTATGTGGGGTGAGACCTCCCTTTATTGGTTGAAGGTTTCCCTCTTCAAAACAATAGGAGCACTTCCTCTAGCAGAAGACTTTAGCTTCCTGCCAGTTTTGGAAGAGTTCCGGGAACTGCACTATGCATTCCAGTGTTGGTGGTCATCCTTAAACCATCGCCCTTTATACCAACATTTCAGAGAGCACATTCAGCCTAGTGTTGCCATGCATTTTTGCACATTTTGTATTACAACTCTCTTCTTGGACTCATACATAACCCTTCGGATTAAGGGGGGGAATGTTGGACACCTAACCTTCAATGGGTTAGTGTGGAAGCCGAATGGACAAAAAGAGTCCAAGAGACCTTGGGATGTGAAACCCAACGGTCACATATTGTACTATAAATGTAGATCATTTGTTAATAAAAATTGCACTCTCATGTTTTATCTTTCATATTTCTTTTGCTGTACATGTGTGTTTAACATTTTTGTCTAAATTCTATTAGATTTTCCGTAAAGCACATATTTAAATTTTATAAATAAATTATAAATTTTTACTCCACAACTATATCAACAACAACATATAATACCAGTGCATAAGCCACCCACTTATCTCCTCACATTTCTTTATTAAAAAGGATAAAACAAAATTGGGGTATGACGTCTTATTATCCCACGAAGTCGCATGTTTTTTATATGTTACAAAAGTATGACACATGAAATGTATGTGTATTGTGGACATTCAATTAGATTTCTCATGAATGATATACTTTTTATTTTATTATTAAGAATCTTTTGTAGGTTGCGAAGCAATTTAAATGTTCTATGTTTTAGTTAAAAATTAAGATAATATAATTTTTATGAATTTACTTTTTGATATATATATATATATATATATATATAATATTATGAATGTGTAAAAACTAAATATATATATTGAAAGTTTTGGGGTAGTTTAATTGGTAATATGAGATATGTGAAATTATTGAAACTCGAGAGACTCAAGTTCAAATTTTCTCTTTGCGACTTGGTTTATGGAGAGGAGCATAGGCCATAGACCCCAGAAGTTTGAGGTTTACTAGTATGGAAATGACAACAATATTTTTTATTAACATTGGAGTTAATAATCATTATAAATTTAATATATTACATTATATGTAAGAATTAGCACAACCACCTTAATAAATGTAACGATAACTTATCAACACGATTTAAATTCACATTTTATTTAACAATTTTCCTTTAGGAGATATTAACACAAAAAGTCATTAACTCAATATATTTAATATATTAATTTTGTTTAACCTATTTCTTTTATAAACCTAAAATAATAATAAATTTTTAAAAATCAACTTAATTATTAAAACCTAAAATGTAAAATATAAACATAGATTAAACTAAATAAAATGTAAACTTAAACAAATAAAACATAAAGCAAATAAGACTTAAACACATAAACAAAAAAGTTAACAATAAACCTAAACAAATAAAACATAACCTAAACCCACTGGTGTGTATGTGGCTATCACACAAGTGTGAACGAACGGGTGACAAGGGTGAATGCGACGATCCTAGAGTGACAGGTGTAAACGCACGAATTGAAATTAAACAGATGAGAAGATGTTACATATTTGGGACTTAAAATCACACCATAACCCAATTTATATAAAACTATCTTGGTTAGAAGAAAGACATCATAGGAAGAAAAGCCAATGTTCTCGGTAATCGATATCAAGGGGCAAAATTATTCTAACACATGAAAATTGCACTATCTTCAAAACAATGTTGGAGAGATCAATTCAAAAGGGGAAGAGTGGTTCCCAAATCCTCAATAGTCATGAGTTAACAAATATAATTCAAAGTGCACCTGAGAAGTGCAAAAGAGCAAAAATAGGAAATCAGAATCAAATTCTTTTCCTGTAAATGTTTGGTTTGCTGAGGAATGCAAAATGGAAAGAAAAACCTTGAAAAAGGCAAGCGGGGAGAAGATGAATGTAAAGTTATATAAGCATATTTTTAAAAAGAAAAAAGATGAGTTCATGCAAACAAGGCGAGAAGAGTTAATGTATCTAGGCAAGAAACACCCAAAGCGTTTTTTGCAAGAACTTCAACCAAAGAAGAAGCAAATTGAAAATAATATTACAACCAATCAATGGTTTGACTATGCAAGACAACTCTACAAGAAAGAATCAGAGGAGCCTCCTCCCAAGATTGACACAAGTACAAAGCTTTTCACATTACAGGAAGTAGAGACAGGAATTAAAAAGTTGAAAATAGGAAAGGCAAAGGACTTGGTTGAACTTCAAGCAGAATATCTAAAGTTGGGAATGAACATTCTTGCATCGCACATCATCGAAATATTCAACAATGTCATTCGGCAAGGATTCCCAAGAGATTGGACAACTAGTCTAGCAATACCCCTTTTTAAAAGTGGAGACATTAATAATCCTTCCAACTATAGAACCATTATGATCAATTCTTTGTTTGCAAAGCTCTTTAGCAAAATGGTGGAAAATAGGATCAGTAAGTGGCCAGAAGTCAAAGAAAAGAGGGCAAAAGGGCAAGCAGGTTTTAGGCCGAAGCATTCTATAGTAGATCATGGTATCACGTTGAGACACATTATTGAAAAGGTTTGGGAGGGAAAATAAGAAGTGAGACACATTATTGCTGCTTTGTTGACTTCAAAAAGGCATTTGAGATGGTCCTTAGAGATAAGTTGTGGAGTAGAATGGAAGAGCATGAAATTCCTTTGCATTATAGAGTTGATGTCCATAGGCTTTATGAAGAGGTGAAAGTCAAAATTAGAACTTCAGCAGGCATTTTAGAAAGCTTTAGAAGTGACATCGGAGTCAAGCAAGGTTTCCCTTTATCCCCTACTCTTTTTGGTTTATATATTGATAAATTGGAAGAATGGCTAAATCTACAAGGTGGGGATAGTGTTTGGTTGGGGAAGTTTGTGATAAAGCTTCTTTTATACGCTGATGAACTTGTATTGATTGCTAAATCGACCGAGGGATTGCAGATGCACCTTTATGCCTTTGAACATTTTTGTAAAGCAGTGGGGATGCAAGTCAATATCAACAAGACCAAAATAATGATTTTCTCAAATAAAAAGAAGCAGAGCCAACATACGTTCTTCTTTGAAGGCAACATTCTTGAAGAAGTAAATGAATACAAGTACCTTGGGATTGATTTCAACAACAAGCTTAATAGGGAGCACTGCAGAATGAATAGAATTTTAGGAGGGTGGAAAGCATTATATGCTTTTCAAAATAGATGTAGAGAGACAAAGTTATGGGATTGGAAAAAAATTAAAGTGCTTTTTGGGCTCCTAGTTTGTCCAGTGATATTATATGGGTGTGAATTGTGGACTAGCAGCATCCCTGTCTCAAAATGGAAGCAAATTGAGAAAATCAAAAAACGTTTAATCATGAGCAAGTTTAAAATAAAAAGTTTGGTCTCTTATGAGATAATGTTGAGTGAAACAGGGGCAACTTCCATCGAAGCAATTGCTATGGTGCGTCTCATAAGGTATCTTCATAGAATTATGAAAATGGGAGAAGTAGATGGCCTGACGTTATCTTCAATTAAGGAATGAGTGAAAGAAAGAAATCATGGATGAGACAAAACAACAAATGGATGCAAAAATGGAATATTTACCTCAATGCATGTCCCACAAATAGCAAATATTTAAAGAGTTATGTTATGGAGAAGTTTCGTAAGTATATATGGGGAAAAGAGTTGGGTAGAAAGAATATGTACTATGTTCAAGAATTCAACCCCATGTGTGATCTCCAACAAAAAGAGTACATTGGAGCTAGCATTCCATGGAGAGCAAAGATTCTTATTGCTCAATTAAGAACTAACTCGCATCAACTACGGTGCGAAACAGGTCGGTGGAAAAGGCCTAAAGAAGCTTGGGAAGAGCGGGTGTGTACTTTTTGCACTTCTAGGGCAGTGGAATCAGAAAAACATTTCATTTTGGAATGTGATGCTTTCAGAGACATCAGAGATAGTTACAACAGTATGTTAACATCGGTTCCTTGGCATTGTCTTTTCAGTGAGGGGATTGTTAGAAGGTTGGGTGAGCTCATCATTAATTTGAATAATAAGAGGATTGAATTTCAAAAGGCAAAAAGCAGGGAAACTAGTGGTCCCATAGACTATATCTAGTCTCGTGGATGTTAAAATTTCATTTCAGAACTAAAAGGTGTGATAAGTATTTATTATTTATGTAAACATGTGGTGTAAAAGTGCTCGAATTGCCTGATGGTATGGATTGCGGTGAGACACTAGTAGTCAAACAAAATTATTTGATTCCAATATGCTTAACATTTGGTTAAATAGATGATTTTGAAGTTAAATATGTTATTTTTTGATGTGAAACTGAAAACTTGTTCAAATGCTTTTCATATCATATGTTGGATGATGTATTAGACATAATATTCTCTTGAAATCAAATGTTGTCTACTCATTGCCGAAGGCTTCTTATTTTCTTATTTCAACTTACGTTGGATGAGGATCTGTTGACTTCATTTTTATAATTTTTTTAATTGAGGGCCTAAATTAATTCTCAAGGAATATGCTTAGCATATGCTTTAGTCTTAATGCTTATCAATGACTCTAGTGTATTAAAGAGTTTGTTAGGTTGCATTGACTTTTAATAAATTTTAAAAATTAGATTCGTGACATGGCTCCCAGCCTACTAATTTCCTAGGGATTTGAGATTATTCCAATTCTAATAAGGTCCTCCATGATAACTCCATGACAAGTTCGTCATTATTATTTATAACATTCATTTATATATAAGCAAATTTTATTTAGCAAAATGGTTCATTACTTTTAATAAATCTAAAAAGTTAGATTCATGCCACGGGCTCCCCACCCACCAATTACCTAGGGATTTGAGATTATTCCAATTCTAAGAAGTTCCTCCATGATAAGTTCCTCATTATTATTTATAACATTCATTTACAATTCATTCTTTTTCTTAAGTTAAAGTTGACCCATAACCTTTTTATACATGGTTAGTCTAGTAAATGTGTGCATTAATAAGACATTCTTCATGTTCCAATAGTTTTTTTGATTATATTTATGAAGCCTTCAACTATATTAACCACAATAATATTTTTAACGTGATTGTACTAGTTTATTTAAAAATCAAAATTCCTCACCATAATTCCATTATAAACCAAAAACAATATTTTTCTCAATACTTAAACTAATTCTATCAAAAATAACCAAACATAAAACAAACAAAACCTAAACACATAAACAAATAAGCCCAACAATAAACCTAAACAAATAAAACATAACCTAAATCTACTGGTGTATATGTGGCTATTACACAGGTGTGAACGAATGGGTGCTATCCCAAAGCGATAGGTGTAAACATACATTGTGAAATTAAACACATGAGAATATGTTACATGACTAAAGGATGTGATAAGTATTTATTATTTATGTAAACATGTGATGATGGGATAAGTATTTATTATTTATGTAAATATGTGGTGTTGAAGTAATTGAATTGGCTTACCATAACATATTAGTAACTAAACGAAATTATTGGATTTTAATGGGTTTAATTTGTGGTTGAATAAGTGATTTTTAAATTAAATTTGTTATTTTTTGATTTGAAATTAATATTTTTCATATTATAAGTTAGATGATGTATTAAGTAAAGAATATTCTCTTAAAATTAAATATTGTTTATGCATTTATTTAACTAGTACAATCACATTAAAAATATTAATGTGGTTGATATAGCTGTAGGTTTTATAAATATAACAAAGAAATTATTGCAACACGAAGAATGCTTTACCAATGTACACATTTACCTGATTAACCATGTATAAAAAAGGTTATTATAAAAGAGACCATTTTGCTAAATAAAATTTGCCTATATATTAATTTCCCCATCTAATTAGAATATGGACTTATTAGAATTGGAATAATCTCAAATCACTAGGAAATTGGTGGGCAGGGACATGGTATAATCTATTTTTTTTAATTTATTAAAAGTCAATGCAACCTAACAAACTGTGTAACACACTATAAGCATTAAGACTAAACATACGCTGAACATATTCCCTTGAAAATCGATCTATTAACAAATAAAAAATAAAAAATAAAAATCAACAAATCCTCATCCATCTAAAGTTAAAATAAAAAACTTTTGACAAAAATCCAAATTCATTAAACCCAATTCCAATATAAACATAATCTACAAAGTGAAAAATCAAAATTCATCAAATCCAATCTCAATATAAACACACCTGCAAATTAACAAAGAAAACAATATTTTTTCCAAACACTCAAACTAATCCGATTCGAAATAACATATTTAAACTATATTATACTTTAATTTTTAATAATCATTTTATTTTAAATTGGGAAAACTATTCTCCAAAAGATCACGAGTATTACGCTCTTTAATGCTCTTACCTGAGGGTTTTTGATGGATTTGCTGTAGATTTTATTGGAGTTGTCTATAATGCGATTTTTTGGAGATTCCCGTGACGGAATCCGGCGGAAGAAATTGAGGCTAAATCTTGATTTGTTGCACTTAAAATGGTTTTTTAACTGTATATTTGGATTCAGCACCCTGAAAAACCCTGGGACGCTTTCATTGTGCAGAAACTAGCTATCAAACTTGCGATTCCAATAAATTCCTGCTGGATTTCGACCGAAAAAACCCGCAACTGCGATTTTATTTTTTTTAACATGTAATTAAAAAATAATAATTTTTTCCGGGAAAAATTACATAGAAGTGAAAAATTGGCTTGTCGATTTCGGATTATACGTGATTAGATTAGTTTAAAAACACTGAAAAACGATTTTTTTTCCAAAATTAAAAGAATTTTTTTGAAATAAAAAATTGTTACCGTACAATGATTAAATCTTAATTAAAATGATTTATTTATTAAATAAATATAATTATTTTAAAATATTTGAAGTATTAAAAAATAATTTTATTAATTATTGAAATGAATTATTAAAATTTTAAGATAATAAATTAAAAATGACTGTTTGACTTTTATTGAATAATTAAATTTGTGAAAATCGCTGTAAATTTAATTTATTGGAAACGAGTTATTGAATTTAACTTCTTTTAAATAATTTAAATTTATTGAGTTTTTGAATTTAACTTCTTTTAAATAATTTAAATTTATTGAAATAATTAAATCTATACTATTAACATAAGGCCAAACATTTAACATCGTTAAAATAAATAATAAGTGTAATTTAAATTTCTAATTTTTTTTTTATTATATAAATTTGATTTTTTTTATTTATTATTAATTTGAAAAACATATATTAAAATGTAATTTAATTATTTAATAATTTTTTTTTTCCAACGGTTAAAATTTGAAGTCTAAAATTTATAATCTGTGTTTTAATATTTTTTGTCAAACTAATAATGAAAACAATTATTTTTGGCCGCAATCTACTAATGTATGTTAACTCATTATTTTTATTAAAAAAAAACCACAATCCTTGGAATGACCAGTTGGTGGTTTGTAGGATGGTCTATAAGGGGCAGAGTTTCACTCCTACTAGATGTGAATGACCAGTTGGTGGTTTGTAGAGTGGTCTGTAACGGGGCATAGTTCCACTCCTACTAGATGTTTGTGGTAAGGGGGCAGGTTTTAGTTTCACTCCGACATAGTTTCACTCCTACTAGATGTTTGTGGTATGTAAGGGGGCAGGTTTTAGTTTCACTCCTACTAGATGTGGTGGTCTGTAAGGGGGCAGGTTTTTCACTCTTGCCAGATACCTTTTGGACTCGCCGAGAAAGACTCACCTTTTGGTCTTGCGCTATTAACCTATTTCTTTAAGTCTGAGAAAGACTTTTTTTGAACTTTTTTCACTCTTGCCAGATACCTTTTGGTCTTGCCGAGAAAGACTCATCTTTTGGTCTTGCGCTATTAACCTATTTCTTTAAGTCTGAGAAAGACTTTTTTTGAACTTTTTTCAACACGGTGGAAAAACCTATCATAACCCAGTTGTCAAACCAATAGTGAGGACAACCATCTCTGGGTGCTAACCGCGAATGCATCCTTATTCAAAGAAAACCACACCACCTCGAATAACCTGCTCCCTTATTCAAGGAAAACCACACCACCTGTAATACCATGCTGGTGGTCCAAAAGGGCAGATGCCTTTGGGTCTTGGGCCGATAATTTGTTTCCTTACATCCAAAAAAGACCAGCTCTTAGCCAAACAGAAACAAAGGCCCTCACTTTTTTTTTACTTATTAAAATGCTAAATTTATTTATATATTTAAAATTTTATTTTAAACAATAAAAATTAACAATCTCTTTTAAATTATATCACCTAATTCCAACTAATAAAAAATAATTATCTTTAATTACTATCTATGAAAAATGGAATATTAATAACTCAAAAACAACTATAACCATCAAAACCATTTATATAAAAACTCTAAATTTCATTTCTATATAAAAAAAATTAACACTTCCAATATTATTAAAACTAAATATTCAAATATTCTCACAAAATAAACCATGCATATTCGCACAATTATGCTAAACTGTTATGCATGTTCGCATAATTATGCTAAATTTTACCCTTTTCTAAAAGAAATATTCATAAATCAGTTTAACTAGCCTCTTATTCCTGACATGTGTAGCTTGCCTAATCTTCAAGCAACCCATTAAAGCATGAAACAAAATATCTGCAGCGTTTGATGTTATACGGAGAGAGGAACTGACTTCCCACAAGTTTCACATGGTCTGTTGGGTGGGCCGTTCTGGTCATGAAATTTGCACCCCATGTGATCTAATCCCAACGCGCTCTTTCATGCTTTTAAACTTCGCAGCGAGAGCGTACGACAATTCCAAAAACTCTAACCGATGGCGGTGCCGTCCGTCATCATCACAGAAAAGATTTTTCTTTACCATTTCATTATCAATATCAAGGAGACTTGTCACTCTCTATATCTTCTAACAGTGAGTCGGTGATTCATAGCCAAAACAATCAGCGCTGCATCACACTACTGCTGTACTCTGAAAATCTTCATAAGAATGCCTGAACTGTATTTCGTCAATAATCTGCTGGAGAAGCCAGCGGAAACAGAAGCGGGAAAGGACCAGTCTGAGTGTAAGGACTATTTGGGAACCGCCATTTTGGCGGACCCTTTAAGAGAACTTTATTACCCCACCGGAGAGGCGTTTCTCCAAAGAGCATTGAATTTGAAAGATGAGGTCATCCCTTGATTCTTTTTCGCATTGATTAATTGTCTTTCTGCTACTCAGTTGAGTAGGTTCTTAGGCTTGGATTGTCTTTTGAGTAGGTTTGAAGTGGATAATTTCAACTTACAGGAAGTTCAAATTTCAGATGATTGATGGAAGTGTCATAAATAAGAGAAAAAGAAAGAAAAAGAAAGTGAATCAGGTTGAGTTTGTCAACCTGGAATGTTTTATCGGTGTGATTTGTTACTATTTTGTAAAATTATTAACTTAGTAGTAGGTTGAGTATGCTATGCACTAAATGTTGCTGCCTGGCTCAGATCTCGAGATCTCTATAAACTCGGCTCTGATATGCACATGGAAGTTGCTAAGTTCAAGAATAAAACTATATCATACCTTTGAACCAGGGCCTCACATGGCTTTGATATGCACAGGGAAGTTACTAAGTTCAAGAATAAAACTTGATCATATCCATTTAAATCAGGGTATAAAATACATGAGCTCGGATTCAATTAAATTTGGGTTTGATAGGCCTGAGTTTAATGAATAAAGTTAGAATAATCCAACCCTTAGGTAAGAGATTATACAACCAGGTCCAGGTTATATTCGATATGAGTGAGTTATTATAATAAAATATTCGAATATATGAGTTCAGCATGTTATTTTTAAAAGTTATTCCTCTCATTAAATAACCATAGACCAGGATAACAATCATTTCTCACAGATATCTTTGACAGATCTATTAAAACTTGATTGATTATTTAAAACTAAATAACTAATATAACCTTCAACAAATTATTACAGTTTTAAAAATAAAATTAAACATAAATAGATAGCATTCTTAAATTTTCAAGCTAACAAAAGACTTACACACATGAATACCATTTTGAAAGAATTCATACCATTTGTAACTTACAACACTAGGTAGATCTTGAGATTAAGATTTTTTCTCATCTGTGATGTCAGAACAAGGTTTTACCATGTTGGTGAACTTGTGCTTTTATTTACATTATTGGGACTTTCTTTCTCTGCTTAGCATATCTGACTACAAAAATTTAGGTAGATAAGATGTTTTCTCATCTGTGGTGTCAAAACAAGATTTTTACGATGGAGATAAACTTGTGCTTTTATTTACATTATTGGGACTTGTCTTCCTCTGCTTCGCATATCTGGTTACAAAAACTTAGAAATGCTTCCCACTTGACTGATATGGAATTTGTGAGTTTGATTTTAGTTTTTCATGTAATGTCTAAATGAGTCTTTTTCTCTATCTTTATATAATTTCAAAAGAGTTGAAATTATTGCTTCAGTGCTTAGTATTTTATTGGTGTTTACCATGCTTACTGGAAATTTGGATTCAGTGCCCTGTTTTGATTGTTTCCTTTACAGTTACTCTTTCTCTTCTTTCAATTAAATTAATTTGTCCTTAGGCTTTTTGAAACAAATGGATTGCATCTCCTCATATTACTTCACCGATAGTTCACTAAAATCCTATTTAGTTCGTTTCCATGTGCTTGTTGCATGAGCAAAAATAAGCGCGACCTTTGTAAAATGTGACTGAACTTAAAATTCGGCTGAGAGGTCTCACTTTTCATTATGTTTTGATATATTTGTGAAATTTTCTCTCATAATCATGTAAGTTCACGGGATTTCTTCAGTATCTGTTTTTCCTGGTATACCACTTAAGCGCGACCTTTGTAAAATGTAACTGAACTTAAAATTCGGCTGAGAGGTCTCACTTTTCATTATATTTTGATAAATTTGTGAAATTTTCTCTCATAATTATGTAAGTTCACGGGGTTTCTTCAGTATCTGTTTTTCCTGGTATACCACTTTTGTTGAAGTTCCAAAATCTTTGCAAATCTAATGTATATTCATAACATGACCAAGTGTGAAATAATAATTCTTACGCCAGGAGAACTTAAACCAGTATTTCTGAAATTGGCACCTTTAAAGTTTTGAGTTTTGCAGCTATGGCTTAATAGCGAGCTGGATTACTAATGTAGCCCAAGTATTTTTAAACTTAAAAACACCTGTTTTATTAAGAAGACTTAAAATCTAATAGCATCTTGTCCTCTTATTTGATTTGCTGTCTTTCTGAGCAAGATGTTTGATAGCTTACTGCATTAATTTGTATGTAATCCTAGAAAAAATGATCTATTTTAGAAGTGTGAAAGTTGAGCTTACTGTACAGTGTATTGTTTCATATTGCTTTTGTTAAGGTGGTCCAATCAACATGGACACAGCGGGGCTTTCGTTGCGGAGACCCTACCGTGTATAAAGGGTTATCGGGAACTGCATTCATGTGTTTCAGATCACATCAGATAACTGGGAATAAGGAGGATCTTGCATTATGCAGTGATATGATTGATTCTTGTGCAGCAGTGGCAAGGAGTTTAAGGCAGTAAGTAATGTTTGCCAGTTATAAACCCTCCATATTCTTACAAGCCCTTAGGTAACAAAGAGAAGTCAATCCTTCGTTTCCTTATCAACATTTCATAAAATGTTGATTCTAGTTTTCAGTTTCTGGGACTGATTTTGTGTTTTGATGTATGTAAGGCATGTAACATTTCTCTGCGGCAAGGCTGGTATCTATGCTCTCGGTGCCGTTGTTTCCAAATACAAGGGCGATAATCAGCGAAAGGACTTCTTTTTAAATCTTTTCTGGGAGGTACAAGAAAAAAATAAAATAGCACTATTTGTGTTATTCCTCTTTATTGTTGAAGACTTGATAATCTAAAAAGAATTTCATTTTCTGTGCTCTTACCATCAATTCTTAAAATGTGAAAATGTGAAAGCTATGAAAAGGGCAAAAAAGAAACGTAATTGATAAACATTCTGTAACATTTTTTATTTTCAAATTTCAACAGATAGCACAGGAGAGGGCACTTTCAGTGGGGCCAGAGGATGGGGGTTTTGGCATGCCGTATGAATTGATGTATGGGCGTGCAGGATTTCTATGGGCTGCATTGTTCATTAACAAGTATCTTGGCGATGAAACAATACCTTGGAGTGTGTTGGTCAGTATTTTATTCATTCAGTTTTCAATTGTGAAATCATAGAGCTCAATCTCATGGTGAATTATTTTGAAATGGGTTAGCGAGTTGAAAATGCTTACTAGGTCACATTCTCCTGAGCCACTGAGGCATTTCACTTAGCCACACTGTATAGACCTTGATGCTTATATCAAAAGTAAATAGATATGACAAGGACACATTCACCTTGTATAATCTGTGGGAGCTTGTGCTCATTGTCTCTGCCTGGTCTGATTTACCAATGTTCAATTCTTTGGTTTCAGAGCCCAATTGTGGATGTTGTTTTAGCTGGTGGAAGAACGGGTGCATCCCATACACCTTGCCCCCTGATGTATCAATGGCATGGGACGAGGTACTGGGGGGTTGCACATGGGTTGGCTGGAATAATGCATGTCCTTCTTCATTTTCCACTAAATAAAGAAGATGCAGATGATGTCAAGGGAACATTGCTTTACATGATTAGAAAACGTTTCCCAGAGTCAGGAAACTTCCCATCAAGTGAAGGTAATACGAGGGACAAGCTTGTGCAATGGTGCCATGGTGCACCTGGTATTGCAATGTCTCTTTGCAAGGCAGCACAGGTAGGACTTGAAATTTCATGGTTAAGACTACATGATTAGTTAAGGATGTGTATGTTACTCATAAAAGATGTAGTCTACCTTTTATCTACCTCTGGCATTTTGACAGGATTTTACATTGAGAAAGAGTTAAAGGTTCATTTTTAGCTTTTTCTCTTTCTGTATTCAGTATTAAAAGGCTTTTTCTTTTTATCAGGTACTTCCAGGGGAACCTGTCTTTCGTCAAGCTGCAATTGAAGCTGGTGAATCGGTATGGAAGAAGGGTCTTCTCAAAAAAGTTGGACTATGCCATGGCGTTAGTGGAAATGCTTACACATTTCTTGCCCTTTACCGTTTAACAAAAGAAGAACTATATCTTGATCGAGCAAAGGCATTCACTGGATTCCTTTATAACAATGGGAGGAAACTTATTGCATCTGGTCAGATGCATGGTGGAGATCATCCATACTCTCTATTTGAAGGCTTGGCAGGGACTGCATGCTTATACTTTGATATGGTGAAGCCTGAGCAGTCAAGGTTTCCTGGTTTTGAGTTGTAAAAAATGGGCTTGTTTATTTATCATTTGAGGAGTTTAAAAGGATTGTAAATTTCCATGGTACAGTTGCACCAGCCATATGAGATTTAGATGCCCACTACCTCAGTAAGCTTTCCTTGAAGGGGTAAGCTTTCTTTGTTGAGTGATGCTGTAAAAACCTGTTGATGTATATTACCTGATAGTCGTTTTGTGACCAGTGTAGTCGCCCATCAAAGTTCATCGTCAATCCCTGTTAAATTTTGTAGCTTTAAATGTTTAATTAAAGCTCTGTTTGCTTACAGTTGCAGGAGCCATGAGATTTTTCAAATGTATTTGTACTCACTAGCCTTTTTTGAGTTGTGCACAAGGCACATATTTAGTTATGTTGTTGGATAGCCTTTTTTAAGTGGCCTCCTTTCTGGAGTTTTGGACAATTTGTAGTGTATATTGATCTCATTAGAGATTCCTCTAACTACTGTGTTATCCATTTGCTATCTCACCAATGTTGATATATTTTATAGGTTGAAATATAAGATGAAGCCCAGAGAATACCTGATGAAATTTTCTTTAATGCGCACTGGCATCATTGTCAAGTCATAAATTTCTGCAGTGATATTTTTTTGGCTTACCATGGCCTAAGCCTTAAAGGTTTAATGTAAGGCATCAAGATCACGGGCTTAGCTTGGTTTGAGTATGGACTCTATTGTCTTGTATGTCCAGCTTATTTTTGTTTACTTCTTTGAAGTTATGGATTTACTTACAGTTTGGGCTTGTTTTTGTTTACTTCAACGATTTTAGATTTATGTTTCAAATTTCATCTTTGTTGAAGGTCAAGGATAAGTAAGTTGGACGTTGAAAATCATGTATTGTGTTATGCAGTTTATGTATAACATTGTATACATGATACAATGGGTATCTCAAGAGGTTGGTTCCATTGGTTGTTACCAGTGTTTTTTTAGGTAATTTGGTTGGTTCTGCACCAGCATGCGTCGAGTTCAACGACAAAATGGCTGAGAGTTTTGTTCTAGTAATAATCTCATTTGTCATTTGTTTAAGTTCATACGGTTTGCTCAGATTTTTGTTAAAAAATTCCAATCATGTGCCATGTTTTAAAAGAAATAAAATAAGGCAATGTTATACCCCACCAGGGTTTTGATTCATTAAATAAGTGGTGGCACATTTCATGAGGGGTTGTTGTTTTAGCCATTAAGTTCGGCCATTGTTCAGCGATTAAGCCATCATGGCCCTTATGTTGGGCCTAGTGGTCACACACCTCATAGTATAAATGTTGCCACACCTCTTGATTGGTGGTGAATGTTTGTCGCCTTAAATATCAAGAAAGCATTTGAAACTACTTTCTAGTCTAGTCCACCAACCTTATAATTGAATATTGTATCTTTAAGTTGAATTGAATTTTATTATTCCCGTGTAATGTTCTATTTTTTATCATTCTTTTTTGTCTTGTTTTATTTTATTAAAAAACTACATCATGTAAAATAATAGGGAGGTCCATTTTGTTATGGACTTATGTAAACCTAAAACAAAAATAGGGAGGTCTATTTTGTTATGAATTTATGATGTTACAACAATTATTATTGAATTTTAGTATTCTTTTTTACCATGTTTTTTTTTAATTTTATTAAAAGCTTTTTACATGATATAAAATAATCAAGAAGATTCATTTTGTGATGAATTTATGTAAAAAAACATTTTACATAATGTAAAAAATTCAAGATATTCAAGATAATCTATTTTGTTATGAATTTATAATGTTATAAAAAATACAAAATACGTTAAACCATCACAATGAAACCTCCGTGCTAATCTTTAGCTTTGTCCACTTCAAAAATCTCAATAGCCTTATGAAAAGAATGAAGTGACATTCCAAATTGTTATCAAGAGAAATGTCCAAATCTTACTCATTGCAAGTTATAATTTAATTTAAGTTTTTTATTTGTGAAAATAATGAATATTATATTTTTATTTATATTATATATATATATATATATATATATATTAAATTAAAAAATTACAAATTCTATATTTTTAAATTAATTATATATATATATATATATATATATATATATATATATATATGATATCTTACTCATTGCAAGTTATAATTTAATTTAAGTTTTTTATTTGTGAAAATAATGAATATTATATTTTTATTTTATATATATATATATTAAATTAAAAAAATTACAAATTCTATATTTTTAAATTATATATATATATATATATATATATATATAAAATTGATATATTTTATTTGTAAGTTCATTTGTAAATTACAAATCATATATATATAGTTGCTATATTTTATTTGGAAGTAGAAAAACATGATAATACTATTTATTATTTTTTCAATTTTGAGGAGTTTTATTTGATAAATGTTAACTTAAAAATAATTTTGAACTAAAAAATTAATTTTCACATTAATTATATATAATTTTATTAATTTATTTATATAAATTTTATTAATTAATTTAAAATTAGATTCATTCATGTAAGGTGAGTCATTTATCTTATTGATTGGTAATAAACATGTGAGTGGATGAAAAGTGTGAGTTATTTATGTTTTTGAATTTAAATTTATTATATTGAAAATAATGAAGTGTTTTACATTTTGGTATAGAAAGATTCATCTTAAATTTAGAAATATTAAACAAATTGAGAGATCAAATTTCCTAATATATATTTTTTAACTACTTAAAAAAAATTACATTATCTTTAAATTAAAATAAATATTTCTTCAAAATTAATATATATAACCTAAAAAAAACTACATCTTTTAATTAAAATAAATATCTCTTCTATATAACTCATCAATTCTATCTTTATCAATAAAAATATCATATCTTTTATATAATGTTAAAAGTAATTATAAAAAGTCATTTTACTCCACATGTATATGTTTTTTATTTATTTATTTATTTTTAATATGCTAACACATTTTACTTGTATTGCTTAAGAAGGTTAAAAAAATTAGAACATTTTAGTCGCAAAATAACCCTATTAAAAAAGGAAAATTATAAAAAGTTACAAAGATAAATCATGGGATGAATACCTTTAAATCATGGGATGAATACCTTGTTGCTAACATTTTTTAAATGAAAAGTTTGTGAGAGAGTATGTATTTATACCCTGTTATAACACATGAAAAGTTTGTGAGAATGTATGCATTCATGCTTGTGATTTTGTTGATATAACTTATTATTATCCCTAGTGTAGTTAGGTAATATAGGCATTCTTTTTTTCGATGAAGA
Organism: Pinus tabuliformis; assembly: GCA_031772625.1. NCBI lineage: Eukaryota > Viridiplantae > Streptophyta > Pinopsida > Pinales > Pinaceae > Pinus > Pinus tabuliformis. The sequence continues at coordinate 1,922,551,875 of CM062816.1, read as the reverse complement.
AGAGTCGGACCTTCTTTTTCATTAATAAAATACATAAATTACAACATTCCATGCGGAACTGTACGGGCCAAAGGCAAAAGCCCCTACCCCCACAAACCAAACCTCTAAACTCTTAAAAGCAAGACAATGTTGAAGCCGGAAATGGACCCGAAGAGGAACAAATGTCCCAGTCTATAAGGATTTCATGCCCGAAAAACTCACAAACCCGCGAACCTGTAGAACAGACTAAAAACAACGAGTCCCACCAAGAACATTTTGCATCTAGCCAAGAATAAAATACATTAACGCCTCTCACCGTCTTCTTGACATGCATCTTTAATCTCCACAGTCGAACTTCTTCACCTGATCCAACGGCTGTGGCCAGTTTCGCAGTACTAAGAAGCACGAAGCTTACCCACATGGACCACCAACATGCTCGATCGATCCTAACCATAGATCCACCTTGCTTGATCCAACGATTGAGGATCATATCGCACTGGCCTACATCACCAAACAATAGCGCTCGATGAGGGCGGTATTCTAGCTGACCCCACTGCCACGTGTAGGTCGCTGAATGGAATCGCTCCCAATTTGGAAAAATCATTTCCCACTTGCAAGGCCTGCGATCACCGGAAAACCACCCCAGACGCGGTATAGCGATCAAATACGGAAAACCCATGGTTTTGAGGCCGTCGAGAGTACTCAGATTTTGACCTTTTGCTATGTCTTCTCTACCAGAACCAAAGAAAGAAGAAACTCCCACCATCTTGCCGATTTTCCAAGAACCAGAGCCACCCTAACAGCTACCACCTGGAGCTGCTATGAAAGTACTTACCCGGGTTGCGAAGGTCGAGATTGGCCTGCAACCCACTAAAGACCTGATAGTGGAAAAACCGTTAATCATAAAGCACCTGATTCAATTGGACTCCATCTCCATGGCTCTGTTCTGAAACACGATCCTATCTTCATCTGCCTTGTCGTGACAATTCGCCTTTAACCTGTTTTGAGGCTGCTCTTGCCAACTCATCGCAACCCTATTCTCTGTATAGATCACTTCTTGATTGGCCAGAAGATCCACCAATTTATTGGCCGTTCTTCGCACATGTTTAAAACTTACTGTACAAAGGCTTTGGAGGTGATGCTGAATCCATTGAAAGACCTGGATCAACCTCCAGCGTCTTGAGGCTTTTTTCAGCTTTGTTCCCCAGCTGATTCTCTTAACCAATTTAATGGTTAACTCTAGATCAGCTTCAACAATCACATTTTGGCGGTTACCCTGTTCCAAAAAATCTAAACATTGCTCCATAGCCATCAATTCCGCCATATTGTTGGTGGCTCTTCCTAAATGGCAAAAGAATATAAAAAGGATACTTCCATTCTCATCCCTTAACACCCCTCCATAACCAGCAGTTCCCAGCTTGCCTTTTGAAGCCCCATCGGTGTTGTATTTCAAAAAACCTTTAGGGTAAGGATGCCAGAAATCTTGCTCAGATTCCATGGACATTACCTTCCTATCCAGTGCTTGAGGAATAAGTCCCAGCAAACCCAACTTTCTGAGTATTCTCAATTCTGCTGCTGAAGGTGGGTTCTTAGGGAGATTTCGCACTATAGTGCTGACCGTCTCCTTGCGCTGTTTTAAGATCTGCTAAAAAAGGCATTTGGATGGCATCTTTTCATTCTTGAAGATTCTATTGTTCCTTTCTTTCCAAACATTCCAAATAATGAAGCTTGGCGTGATAGCCCATGCTGAGCCAAGAACTTCATAATCTAAAAAGTTTCTTCTCCATTTGTTTAGGGTGTTGATAATACTCCCTTTGTCCGTATCAGTATGTTGGAAAATGGTGGCAAAAGAATCCCACAACCTAGAGGTGAAAATGCAATTGTTGAGAAGGTGTTCCATTATTTCCTCTTGGGCTTCATAGCGCTGACATCTGGAAGGCCCCAAGACACCCCTCTTCCTAATATTATCCCAGGTCATAATTTTCCTATGCTGAACCAACCACATGAAGAGTTTAATTTTCATCCAGCCTTGATGCCTCCATAGGTCTTGCCAAATCCTATCTGGTGCATGGGAATTCAGTTCAAGGAGAATGATTTTTGCCTCCTTAAGATTAAAGGTACCCTCATTATTGTTGCCCCCTCTCAGTTGGTCATGCCCCTTTGACATCAAAATATTCCTTTGTTCTAACATTTTTATTAGTGTCTTTGCTTTAGCTTTCAAGGGGCTATCATCCCTAAAATCAAAGTCCCTCTAGGTTCTCCATTTCCCTATACTGTTGGTTTGGTCCCAAAAGTCTTTTACTTTAGATAACCTTTTAGTATCTATCTCTTCCTTGAGGTCCCTCAAGTCCTCTTTTAACAATATAGGTTTTTGTTGCCATTTATCCTCCCAGAATAAAGCTAGGCCTCCCTCTCTGATTTCTCAGAAGTTGTTTTCTTGTACTAAGCCCGGGTTCTCCGAGGCCTTATTCCAAATGTGTGAGCCCTTTATATTTCCAGACATCCTTATGAGATCATTATTTTGCCAAGTGCTGGCATATTTTTCTTTCCAAATAATAGCCCACTGAGCCTCTGGGTCTTTTATCCATCACCACCATAATTTTGCTCCTAAAACCTTGCTTAGAATCTCAGGATCATCCAATCCAAGACCTCCATGGTTTTTAGGTTTGTAGATTTTTTCTCATGTTACCAAGGCCCATTTCTTTCTTTCTTCCCCCTTGCCCCAAAGAAAGTCTCTTTGCTTGATTATAAACCAAAAATAACTTTCTAATGCAAATGACCTCATGCAAATTGAAAAGTAAATTTTGAAAAACAAGCTAAAACAAATTAAAAATGATGTTTTTCAATGATTTCCACAGAAAAACAACACTCAATCAATGAACAAAATTAGTATCCCAATGACACAAACAAGTAGCAAGCGATGACCAATTGACTAGAAACCCTAGAACTCAATCAAATTTTCACTCCTATTACTTCAAATCCAATGAGACAAATTTCTCAAATTAAAGAGACAACCATACAAAATACTAACAAATACAAGCATAGAGGACAGGGAAATATCTCAGAGGTCAAGACACACTAGATCCTATGATCAAGATTTAGGGCCCATTGCAACCAAACCCTAGCTCCATTTGATGAACCATTAGCACCGTTGGAAAGCTATCACCAATTTTTATAATGGGTCTCTCTTTGTTTTTGGTAATTTGAAACTTTAGTTAGAAGCCATTTTTTCCATGAAGTCTCACTTTGTTCCCTCTTAAAATTGAATTTCTTCATTTGAGCCACTCTACTCTGGTACCACTTTAACTTTGCACTGGTTGACTCATGTGTCGATTTTTGTCACGAGTAACCATCATTTACTCATGTTTTCATGGCCCCCTCTAGGCCTCCCCCATGTGGCAGCATCATCGAGTCATGCTTGTTTAGAGCATCTGAGATGTGTCACCCTTATACTAATGGAGTATGTTCTGAGTCCCCTTGAGTCCTATTACAGTGTTTCATCCATCGTCGTGTCACATCCATCCCATTTTAGTCATATTTAGACTCCAACTCTACTACTCCATCTTTGCCGAACCCCTGTTTGAGTCATTGACCATCCCCTCGAGAATCGAGTCAGTTGTTGCCAGGTCAACCATTCTTCTTATGCTCTAACAAGGGAATTTTTCAGTCCTCCACCCATCCTGTTTCCTTCCATCATCATCCCTGGTTTCATTCAATCAGTCACTCTACTATGATCCCTCGTGCCTTTGTTGAAGATTCCTCATTGCCTACACTCTAGTAGGCCCCCTTCTGTTGACCTCAACTCATTTATTCAAGAAGAGTGGTCTAGAGGGCAGTGTGCCTTGGTTTCAGCTTCCATTTTTTCGGTGCGTCAGATCAAGAAAAGGGACTCATTATTTCCTTTTGACTTGGTTTTTTTTCACGTGCTTGACATCAACAACTTATCGCATGATTGAGATCCGTGCACTTGATAGTTCAGTGATTCAAACGATTGTCCCAATGATTATCGTGTGTGTGTGAGATGTTTCAGACCTCATGAGGGGGTGGCCCTTCAGGTAGCCCCCCACATTCCTAGATGACCACAGATGTTGATCCACCCTTAAATGTAGTTTTGCAGATTTGATGGGTTTGGTTTCCGCCACTTGCAACACCCACGATATGCATGTCTCCTTCAAATGATCCATTCAGATCTTCAGAGCCCTTTCGTATTTAACAGGGATTCTTTGGTTCCCGCCCTCACCATGTCATCTCGAGGGGTATTATGTCTCATGTACTTATTTAGTCTTGGCCCATGTTTTTCCAGGAACATTATGTATATGGGATCCATTTTATTATTTTTTGGCCCATTGATGCCAGTGTACCATGTATCATGTACTTTCTAGCTCAGTCCCACATTGATGGGCTCATCATTATTCTTTGTACATAGTTATCTCGGTGGGTATGGGTATGCATCCCCTACCTCATTTGAGATCATGTACTACCACATAAAAGGAGACTTCTATTATTTTAGTAGGTCTCGCCCCCTCCTTATTTTGTTCGTCCTTGATTTGCTTCAGTTCTTTCTCTCTCTTTTTGACTCCCCTTTTGGTGTTTCGCGGAAGTGTAATCTACAACTTATTTCAGTGATAATATTTTCTCCTAACACTCATAAGTGTGGGGGAAATTTGTTATCACCAAAAAATGATCACCTAGCCATTTCTAATTAGGTGGATTGAAACACTATGTAGATTTAATTTTACCATAGTAAAATAATTTTCACTCTGGAAAATAATTTAGTAAACCACTTTTATTAAACTGTTTTATGATTTAAATTTAAAAAACCCATGAGAATAATTAGATAAATAATTATCTATTTAATTTTCTCTAGGAATAATTATTAAATCATTATTTAAATAGTTATTCCTTGTCACATTTGACTAAATCCCTTAGGAATAATTAAACAAATCACTATTTATTTAATTTTCCTTATTTCTATTATTAGAATAATTGTTAAATCACTATTTAATAATTATTTTGATTTCATACCATTTTTAATTCTCGTGAAATAATTAATAAATCATTTTTATTTGTTAATTATTTCTAAATAAAGATATTTAACCATTTTAAATATATTTTCACTCTCCAATAAAAATATAAAGTATTCAAAGCGATTAGATCGTGATTTGGTTAATATTATTTTATTTTTCTTCATTTTCGAGATTAATTCAATGCTTTGTTATAAGTAGGATGGTTTTTCATTCATTCTTCACCATGATCATAATCATTGTCACCATTATCATCTTTTTTCTTTGAGCTCCCATTTTGAGTTCTCTACATTTTCTCTCGGTTTTTCACATCTTGAGAGAGAAGATCATTTTTTTGAAGCGTCAAGGACATCAAAGGACCCATCCCAGGGAGGGGGACTTACATACCCATCTGTAGATCTCCTTCACCAGGTGTTTTAATAAAGAATTTATTTGATTAAAGTCTTTCCATTTGGGTTATTTCATTGGATATTTTTATTGTTGCTTTCTATTCTGGATCGCATATACTTGTGTTGCGGTGTTTCCATTTTTATCACTAAATCTCAATTGCTAGTAGCTATCAAATTGTTGTTAGGGTCACTTGTCACCTAGTGACTTAAGCAAAGTGTTTTTAGTACACGTTCCAAGAAATTTCACACTAATAAGTGTTCTTGACTGTAATGGTCCATTATTGGGGCTAGTGGTCATCAATGGTGTATGTATGATTGAAACTTTCATTTGTAATAATAAAATCAGATTCAACATGCTTTCATGCATATGTTGTGAATATAGTAGGATTATTCTTCTTGTATTTTCAATGTATGTTATCTAACTTATGCATATGCTTAAGAACTATTTCGTTTGCATTCGTACGAATCTTATTGAATGTGTCTTGTTGTATTAGCTTATCACTTTAACTTGTGGACTATTTTGTATCTTAGCTTGTGATGTCATTCTGCTCGTGTGTTCCTTTCAAGGTGTGTATTATTACAGACTTCCAAGGGGCATGCTTCCTTTTCCCTTCGTGTGTTGGAACCTTCATGCATCGCACTTGACTCTCTGTAGGGTCTCACACTTTCTCTCACCCAAAGCTATCATATTTCCCTCTGCGTGTTTCTGCAATCAAGGCATAACATTACCACCCACTGCTGGGATTCTCACTCCAAACGATGTGCAGTCTGTTATAGACATATTTGGGCACTGCAACCCTAATCACATATGTCCATAAACCAAGGGCTTTTAAACCCCTAAAAGTGTTGTTTCATACCCTAAATGAATAAGGTCAATTGATTACATCATTTCCCAGAAGTTCTCCCTGTAAAACTACTTAGAACTGGTCAAAACAGGACCATCTCACCTGCTCCATGGTCAGGGTGAGATGCATCTCACCTATTACACATGGGGGGTGCGATGCATACTGAAAATCCCTTCTATAGGGTGCGATGGGCGAGAGTAGACAAATGGCATAGGCAGTTTGCTAGGTGGAAACCCAAGGAATCTTCTAGAAACTTCCCCTATGACACTTGCCTCTCTGAATTCGCTCAGGGATGAGTAAGAGATCATGAAATCTCTAAGCATAGAAAATTTTAGGGGCGAATGTTCGCCCTTTGGCGAAATTAAGGGGTTTTAAATTTTTAGTGGGCGAATATTTTGTATCATAGTACATTTTTACAAATCACCTCAAATAGCCCACCTTATTTTAAAGGAGAGGAAAAAAAGGTAAATTTAGCTCTTGAAATTAGGAGTTACAACCTTCCATTCGCCCATTTTCAAGAATAGGTTTTATTTAAGTGAATCCTATGGGTCAAAGGCCCAAATACCATATTTATAAAAGAGGTATGATAAATTAATAAAAATATAAATAAATGAGAAGTATGGTAAATAAATAAAACATTTTTTATATTTACTCCATAAGTCACCTTATATACATGCAAGGGTGTAAACAAATAAAAATATAAGTAAAGTGGAGGTATGGTAAATAAATAAAATGTCTTTTTATACTTAAAAGGTATGGTAAATAAATAAAAATAAAAATAAACTAGACGCATGGTAAATAAATAAAACCTCTTTTTATATTTAGTCCATAACCCTCGTTCTATTTATGAAGGCTCAAGAAAGAGGTTTTATTTAAGTGAATCCTATGGACCAAATACCATATTTGTAAAAGAGGTATGGTAAATTAATAAAAAATAAATAAACAAGAGGTATGTTAAACAAATAAAACTTTTTTATATTTACTCCATAAGTCACCTTATATTTACGAACACTCAAAAAATGTGTTATATTTAGGTGAAACCTATGGGAAAAATACTATGGGACAGATACCATGGACTAATTGTTATTAATACCATGCAAAAAAACATTATTAACCCACATGGTATTGACCCATGGTATTCAGCAAAATGGCACATGGTATTCACCCATGGTATTCACCTGGAATGTAGCCTATTTAAATGGGGGAATTAAACCAGCATAGATCCATCTTTACTCTGGATCTACTAACCCTCGAGAGGTATCAAATATCATGATATGCAAACTAGCGTAGAGTGAAAAGATATTTGATCCTATCAAGAGTAAAAATGGATGTTGTAATTTAATGTATGCTAAACATTTTAGCTTGGTTAAAGTAAAAAATAAAATAAAAATCAACTATTAATTTCATTAATTTTTATAAATTACTAATAGTAATTTTTAAGCTCTAGGTTTATGATAACCCATGGTATTGACCCATGGTAATACCATGGTATTCATGTGAGCATAGACTATTTAAAGGGGATCATCTTAGATCCATCTTAATTCTGGGTCTACCAAGTGCTCAAAGGGATAAATAGATTTCATCCCCCTAAGAGTGGTGGATGTGGAGTTAAGATGGATATAGGTTGGTTTTTATGATAATGAAGATATTAAATAGACTTAGGAAATTATATTGTAAAAACATCTTAAGGTGAATGGCTAAAGCATAGACATTGGACAAGTATATTTGTATACTTCTGTTTTAAACTGAAACAAATCCAGGGCTAAAAGGAATGGATTGATTGCACTAGTCATCCTTCTATAACTTTCCAACATATGCTGGAGTAAACAGATTGTAATTTGGGTAATTTTTCTAATTGCAAACAGGAACATACTTGTGTATTGGTAAAGTGGTTACAAGATCCATAGAAGTGATGAATTTGAAGTTTTCTTGGTTTTATATATAGTATTAGGTTTTTTCTCATGCTTTCTGTGAATGGCATGGGTGAATTTTATCCTACACCCACTAGGTTATCGATATGTAATTTCAGTAATTTTGATTTCAAAAGATATTTTAAAGAAATGCAATGATTTCATTTGTGTATTCAATAAACACAAGATTTTATAATTCAATAAAATATTCGCCATGCCTGGTGAGAGATTCACCAAAAAATTATATATACATATCATATTATTGATAAAATCACCTTCCATTTTTCCTATATACCATGGAGATTCGCCCATTTATTATACATGTAAATTTAGGGGGGGGGTTCTTAAAATTTTCCCTATCTCCAAGTGGAACCAAGAACTATTAGAGAAATGACACTAATTAAAATCCCAGAAGCTGACTCACCCCCCTGCAAATATCTATATATGGATCCCTCATCCTAGAGATCCAAAGGCTGGAATTTTGTAATTTGTAAGGAAGTTCTATTTCTCTTTGAGACATTGTATTGTTGGGTGATCTAGCTTTTCATGAGGTGAAGGGGGCTTTCATGCTGGGAGGATGGTACTGGATTAGACAGCTTGATTGTAATCCTCTTTTCTACTACTTCTATCAATAAAGATATTTGAGTTTTCCTCCATATACTTGTATATCTCTGAATCTTGTATTTGTGTATGCATTTGTATGGTTAATATACCTCTGATCCTATATTGTTTATGGTTATAGATCTCTATTCTTTGATATTATTTTGCTGCTTTGGATCTATAGGTGTTCTTTGAGGTGGGACAAGTGAGGAAGGAGTGGCGAAAGCTCTATCAAGGGAGAGAGGAAACAAGCAAGGAGCCAAGCGAAAGACTAAGGTTGGTACTCTCTGCTTCTCTCTCATCTATCTCCCATAAAGGAAAACACAAGTGACTTTAAATTGTTTGTTTCTAAGATAGCTACCCGTCTTAGTGGGACTAGCAGCTCTGAATGGACACTAGTTTTCCCGATAAAAAATGGCGACTTCGCTGGGGAGTGAATAGTTTGTTTGTGTGTTTGTTACAGGGAAAAGTGTCTACACAGAACTGCTTATCCCACTAAGGTGTGGTAGCTACCTTAAAAACAAACAAAGTAAAGCTACTTTCATTTTTTCTTTATGAAATATAGATGAGAGAAGAACAAAGAAGACCAACCTTTGTCTTGTGCTAATCTCCTAGTTCGATTCCTCTCTCTCTCGATAGTCTTTCACTACTTTCTCCCTTGTACGCCCAGCTTCACAGAGTACCTGTAGGATCACAGTAGCATAACACTATACAAGAACATGGATCTATATTCATAGACAATCTAGGATCAGATGTAAATTGACCATACAAATGCATACAACATAAATGACTCAAGAGTATGGAGGAAAACTTGAATAGCTTTTATTGATAACCAAGAAAGAGCCAAGGGAGTTACAACCAGTTGTTCTGACCCAACATCATCCTCTCAGCAAGTAAGCCCTTCTTCACCTCATACAAAGCTTAGATCACCCAACAGTATGATGTTGTCTCAAGAAACCAACATCAATTCCTTACAAGATGCAAATTCCAGCCTCTGGATCTCTGGGATGAGGGATCCATATATAGATATCTGTAAGGGAGATGAGTCAGCTTGTGATTTGATTAGTGTCTTCCCTCTGATAGTTCTTTCTTCCACTTGGAGGTTGATGATCTCCTATTCATCCTTGGTCGAATTCAGAGAGGCAAGTGTCACAGGAGAAGTTTCTGGAAGATTCCATGTTTCTCCACCTCGCGGATTGACACTGCCATTTGTCACTTCTCGCCCATCACACCCCATAGAAGGGATTTTTGAAATGCAACACACCCACAGAGTGTACTTAGGTGAGATGCAACGCACTTTACCTATGGAGCAGCTGAAATGATCATGTTTTGACCAATTTTGAGCAATTTTTCATGGAGAACTTCTGGGAGAAGTTGTAATCAGTTGAACTTGTTCCTTTAGGGGTTAGAGCAACACTTTTAGGGACTTAGGAGCCCTTGGTTTATGGACATTTCATGCTTGGGGTTGCAGTGCCCAAAAATGTCTATAACAGTTGCCCCCTAAAGCATGAGGTCGTTAATCTTTCGATGTCGGGTGAAATGCTTTATTATGAGGATCCGAAGTTCTTTCAAGCTGGGAGGAGACCTGTAATAAGATACAATACAATACATTATCTTCATAATATTTTCATGATCTAGCTGAGGCGGGCATTTCCATGCTCAGCTTTATAAATTCATTTTCATGTACATAGGACAGACAATCGTCTGAGTGTAGACTGATGATTCTGGTAGAGCCATCATCCCTTTGATTGGATGATTATCTATGCAGCAGTGATGTACATTTGATGTCTTTATTTCCCTGAATATATATCACAGCCCGGATGGATAAACTAGATCTGGGGTCTTCAATCTCGTTCGATCTTCACTCGAAGTACAAGTCTATCCATGTGAGAGATGTTATGGAGTCGAACATGGAAAGACATCGCCTGATTACCAGCCAATGATGTAAGCTGTTAATAGACGCGAGAGGAATCACTGATAATGATAATGACCCTCAAGGTACTGCAGTACAATTCACGTGGTGTGAATAAAGGACTTGGCGTCGAACACCATGCAAAATCTATCGGTCGACGGCCATTGATGTAAACATGTCGCCGGAAGTGAGAAACTTGCCATTGAGGCATGCAAGCTTCAAAGTACTGAACGGGGTGTTCCTAGATCAACTTCTTGGATAATGAGCTGATGTCGACAAGAAGCGATCTGTCACAGGAGGGCTTTAATGAATCCCACATCAATGACACGGAACAGAGAAAATGATTTTAATGGAGGTGAAAATGATCTGATGACATAAGGTTCAGGGTGGCGGTCATGAAATAATGGAGTATAGATGTATTGTAGCGGGTGAGACACAGGTGAATTCTCTGAATGACTTCTCTTGAACATATCGGCGACACTGACGTGATGGATTGGTAGCATTAACCCCAAACATGGATGGTGTGATGTGACCATGGCGATGTGACCGGTGAATGAAACAACCCAACCCGACTTGGATGCAGAGTGAAAGTGTCATGTTCAAGAGCGACTTGCTACCAACAAAGTTTCTTCAAGTTTTCTTCCCAATTTTTCCCCAGTCATTGCTGACCAGTACCTCTTTATTTTTTCAAGCTTGAGGAGGATAACATATGCTTGTTCTATAATTTTCCCTTCAGGCAAACCCATCGCTATGTTTTAACAAGCCTAGCGATAGTGAAACTCGTTCTTGTCTGCTATGGACAAGTTTGTCGCTATTAAGTTTTAACGATTTTAACGACAAAGATAACTCGGTCCTTTTCAATTTTAGAGAGTCTGAAAAGGGACGTAAAGGAAACTCCAAAATTCCTTTTTCGTCATCTAATACCTTAAGTTTGAAAAAGCATAAAACAATACAGAAGGGATGAATTTTCGATACTTTTAACGAGCCGAACAAAGCAAGCGCTCGATCTTTTTGTGTAATAATCCCTCAGGTCCAAAAAGATTAAAATCTAAAGGAGGGATAGCACTTTCGGTCCCTTTAACGAGCTGGAGAGGCCAATGGCTTGGCAATATTTTCATATTTTACGAGTCAGTTGAAAAGAGCTTAAAGGAGACTCGTCTTTTGAGGAACGAGTGATAAAATTGGGTAGCAGCTGATTCCAGGTAAGGTTTGGAATTTTCCAATCATGGCAGTGTTACAAGGATGGCTAGTGGGATCACTCTTCACAGCTGTTCCTCAAAAGGGGTAAACCATCAAATGGAGGTGAATGATCGGCCAATACAGAGTGGAGGTGATGATGAGAACACGACCAGGGCTTTAAAGGCTGAAGTACTACATTCACGATGGTTATTTACCGGAAATCGGTTCATTTTTTTTGATTGAGCTTAAACACTGGGGGAAACATTTGCTCATGACTTATGTTTATTTTTTAACGAGCTTGAACTATGTGCTAAAACTGCTCGATTAATCCAGTCGTATAATAAGAATGTCCCATTTAAAAATGACAATTTTTAGAGTTTTGCCCCACATCCTTTCTTTATGCAAGTTAGAAAACGACCAATCCTACGAGTTTAAAGGGTTAGAGGACCTACAAATTTAAAAAAATAAATAGTCACTCTTCGCTTGCACGCCAAAAGGTTTGCATGCCCCCATGTATTAAACAGAGTTTCGAGGTCACCTTTCAAATCTCCAACAAAACATTTGTTTTATCAGGAAAGGTCTACCTCTTTCAGGTTACCAAAGATTGTTCTATTCCAAGCGCAAACAAAACACTTCTTCGGAAATGTCTACCGAAATAGACAAAGGTGAGACAATCCACTCACATAACTTTGACGAGAGAATCTTATTCCAGTCTAACCCCCTCTTCCTAATCACGGACGAGAGTACAGTCCAGTCATATATCTCTCGCGGAAACCTACTTTATACTCAAAGTTTTCCTATCGAAGCAGACCAGGGTGCATGCCCCCTGGGTTTCAATCATGTCCCCCGAATCACTCGCGCTCATCAGGTGGATGGACTGGAGATTGATGAGACATTCCTTGTGTGAAAAGACTATTCAGGGATGACATATGACTATTTGCTTTGTGTGATCCGGGAAATGAAAGCTGGTCTACGAGCTTGACCATTCTTCCTTCGTGCAGAAAACACATTACTCTAAAGAGTGATGAGACAATGGCTCCCATGCAATAAATATAGTCTCGTCCAAGGAGTAGATTATAATCCAGGGGTCCTTGAACTACCATTACGTTCATGTGAACGGTTTTCCCTCTCAACGTTATGGGCACATTGGCAAGGATCCCTAACGGTCGACTGGTTCCTTTGTCAAAGCCTGTTAGATTTCTCATCTCAGGAAAAAGCGATGGCAAACCAAGCGCTTTCCAAGCAGTCAAGGAAAGGATACTCACAGAAGCCCCTTCATCTATGATGGTACCAGCCATAACCATTCTATATATTTGAGCAATAATTCGGAATGGTACACTAGCCGGTAAACGGGGTCTGCCTAGTTGATTCTAGTCGAAGGAAACAACTAGGTTGCTTGGAGGTGGGACCGAATAGATGGCCGGGTACGACTCTGACGAACTTCCTTCCTGCGGTAAAGGAATGGGTAAATTTCCCCCATGTTCATCGGAGTCTGTGCTTATGAAAAGAATTTGGACGGTGTCATCCTTATTCTCTTCTGTGGCTGTATCATTTGAAGATGGAACCTCTGAAGGCAAGACCGGGTCAACTGCCGCCTCGACCTTTTGACTTTCTTCTGGTATGGGTTCAGATGGTTTGTCTTCAATGATAGAGCTTCGACTGACCACCTGGGCGGGTCAGCGAGATTTTCAACTAGTGACGGACTCGGCAAGAGTTTTTTATATCCAGGAGGAAGTCGTAATGGTGAAACCGAACGATCGTCCAAAACTATTTTAGCCTCGTCTAAGAAGGGACAACGGTGGACGGCATGATCGCCTTCACACAATTTACAAGGAAATCTATATTTTCCTTTTCATCCTGGGGCTTCACTTTCACTAGTCGACGGTGTGTTTTCAACATGATCATCAGAGGTTGACGACACTGGGTTGTGCAAACGAGGAGACCAGTCCCTTAAGATCCGAGGGATGTAAGGACAATCTCTATGATAGTGGTCTCCTTTGAAAATGACACATGGCGATTTAGGCCTGGTCGGTGCAGTGTGTGGATTTTCGCTAGACGATGTTTGGTTGCCCCCTTTCGCTTTTGGCTCCTTCTTCTTCTTTTCTTTCTTCTTCTTTTCCTTCTTCTTCTCAAGTACTTGAATTTTGGCTTTACCAGCCCCATCAAACGAAGAGGAAGGAGGAGAGGAAGAATTGGAGGAAGTAGAAGGTTGGTGGGTAACTCTGGAATCATTTAGTTGCTGACTTGATTGTTCAGGAATTGCGGTGTTCTGAACGACAGAGGTTGAAAAGAGCCATACGGGCAAGCCGATTGTCAATCCTGGAAGCGACAATGTGGCCATATGGGGTGCACCAACATCTCCCCAAGAGGAGAAAGGACTAGGATTTCCTCCAAGGGGAATTCCTTGGTTGGTGGATTCCATTTTCTCAACCTAAGATCAACGTAGGAAAGGGTGATGATTATTCCATTTAAAATAAATTTTAGATGCTTTGACACAACTTGTTTTTTCAATTTTAAAGAGTCGAGAAAAAACAAAAGATGACTCTAGTCGCCTTCGATTTTTAATGAGCCTAAAGTGACAAGTGCTCAGATGGACCTTTTCCGTTAAGGAGTCTGAAAAGGAACGAAAGGGACTGCTCTGGAAATCTAGGTAGAGGGATTACCAAACCAATCGCAAAACTGCAGAATACTTTTTACGGTACGGTAGTCAATCTTCCCGAATGTTGTGTTCAGTGCATTGCGATCGATAGGGCGGCAGACACGGCTTCCTATGGATAAATGATTAAGCCTATTGTGGTCTCCCAAAATATACTCGACGGTACGTGGGAGCACAATTCCGTACTGGCACTTATCGTCTCAAAGTGGAGGAATCACCCAACCATCAGTGAGAACAACAGTTACCAGGCTTTACGACGCCGGAATACGTCTCTAGCCTAGACTTCTAGATGTTGTGCGTTAGGTTCCAAAGCGTTGTTAGATTCATTAAATTTATTTTATAGTTGATCTTGCTTAAGAAATTTTCCTTTCAGGTTCACCACGAGATGTAGATGTACAATTCATAAAATGCAATCTTAGATGATAAACAGTCTTTTATCTTCTTTGTGCAATGAAAATCCTAGCTACTAAGGAAAGAGAGACAGTATTCTTTCACAAAGAGCAAAGAGCACACACTAAATGCACTGTCCTAAATCAAACCAATCAAACAGTCTAAATGCAAATGCACATGCATGTATTTGTTTTTCGGCTTTCTTAGTATGTGAATGGTAAAAAGAAAGCTAATGCGCAAAATCTGAATTACTTTCAGGCGTCAATTACTAACAAGTTTCTTTTCAAAATAAAAAATGGAGACAATCACAACACTTTACGATTTGGAAATGAATACTTGCTTTCGACACTAGAAAAATTACAAATTCAGACCAAATACAATAGTAACAGGGTAATTGACTACCAATAGCAACCAAACTCTTTCCTATGACTAAAATTGACACTTGCGACACTTTCAAATCAAGGGACGATAGTACAATTACGTTACTTTTTGCAAAGGAGAACTGAAAATGACTCAACAAATACACAAAAACATTTACAGTTCTTTGCACATTGGAGGCGGAATAACAGCAAGGAAAAGGGGTTTCAAACAGAGATATACTGATTACAGGCAGCAAAATTCATGAATAGAACTGAAAAGAATGAATCACAGAAACCAAAACTGAACAATGCCTAGTCTGATCAGCGCACCTGTAACACAGTGAACTTGAAATGCAGCGCACCTACTACACTCGGGAAGTGCGCTGAATTTCAGATTCACAGAACAGAACCTGCGCTGGGCCAGAGACGAGACTTTGCTTGGGTTCCGGGTCACAGTTTGCAGTTCAGTTCATGGGTTTTGGCTGAGCAAATGGTAATCAGTAATGCAACAATCAGGGGTAGATCTAAGGAGGTTCTAAGAGCTACCATGAGGGAAATTAGAGAGTTTGTGAATCAGTTGTTTAAGTCATAAACAAATCCTGGAGATTGACTGAAGCGGCATTTATCTACTTTGCATTTGCATAGAAAATGCAGTTCGAAAGCTACCTGGCTCGACTTCAGGCTCCGTCTGTAAGTTTATAAAATAAACAACAAGGAAGATAAACAAACAACCTAATTCGTCCCCAGTGGAGTCGCCATTTTGTTACAGGGAAAAGTGTCTACACAGAACTGCTTATCCCACTAAGGTGTGGTAGCTACCTTAGAAACAAACAAAGTAAAGCTACTTTCGTTTTTCCTTTATGAAATATAGATGAGAGAAGAACAAAGAAGACCAACCTCTGTCTTGCGCTAATCTCCTAGTTCGATTCCTTTCTCTCTCGATAGTCTTTCGCTACTTGCTCCCTTATACGCCCAGCTTCACAGAGTACTTGTAGGATCACAGTAGCATAACACTATACAAGAACATGGATCTATATTCATAAACAATCTAGGATTAGATGTAAATTGACCATACAAATGCATAAAACATAAATGACACAAGAGTATGGAGGAAAACTTGAATAGCTTTTATTGATAACCAAGAAAGAGCCAAGGGAGTTACAACCAGTTGTTCTGACCCAGCATCATCCTCTCAACAAGTAAGCCCTTCTTCACCTCATACAAAGCTTAGATCACCCAACACTATGATGTTGTCTCAAGAAACCAACAACAATTCCTTACAAGATGCAAAATTCCATCCTCTGGATCTCTGGGATGAGGGATCCATATATAGATATCTGGGATGAGGGATCCATATATAGATATCTGTAAGGGAGATGAGTCAGCTTGTGATTTGATTAGTGTCTTACCTCTGATAGTTCTTGCTTCCACTTGGAGATTGATGATCTCCTACTCATCCTTGGTCGAATTCAGAGAGGCAAGTGTCACAGGAGAAGTTTTTGGAAGATTCCATGCTTCTCCACCTCGCGGATTGACACTGCCATTTGTCACTTCTCGCCCATCGCACCCCATAGAAGGGCTTTTTAAAATGCAACGCACCCACAGAGTGTACTTAGGTGAGATGCAACGCACTTTGCCTATGGAGCAGCTGAAATGATCCTGTTTTGACCAGTTTTGAGCAGTTTTTCATGGAGAACTTCTGGGAGAAGCTGTAATCAGTTGACCTTGTTCCTTTAGGGGTTAGAACAACACTTTTAGGGACTTAGGAGCCCTTGGTTTATTGACATTTCATGCTTGGGGTAGCAGTGCCCAAAAATGTCTATAACAGTGTTACTATTGTTTTCTTTATAAACTACAAACAAAGCCTGAAGTTAAGCCAGCTAGCCTTCGAACTGCTTTTGCTATGCAACTGCAAAGTAGATCAACGTTGCTTCAGTCAATCTCCGGGTTGGTTTATGAACTGAAAATTTGACTTGCAAACATCCTAAGTGCCCTGGTGGTAGCTCAAATAACGTCATTAGATTAGCCCCTATACTTTGTGTTTATTGTCTATCATTAGCTCAACCTAAATCCCTGAACTTAGCTACAAACTGTGAGTGAAAACCAAGCTCAGTCTTGTCCCTGGACCATCACACTGTCTCTCATTGGAAACTTGGATGCATCACACCTCCCGTGTGTTGTAGGTGAGAATCATCCCTTTTTCCCTGTGTTACAAGTGCGATGATTGAATGAGACTATTTCTGCCTCTAGATTTTGGTTTTTTCTTCATTTTTCAGCTTTATTCAGTAGTTTTGCTTTCTATGATTAGTATATTACTGTTGAAACCTTCCTCCTTTACATTATTCAGCCTCCATTGATAAAGAATAGTGAATTTTTTTATGTATTTTTCATCATTTACAGTTCTCCTTTGCAAACAGTAGCTTAATCGAACTGTCGTCTTTTGATTTGAAAGTGTCGCAAGTGTCATTTTCAGTCAAAGAAAAGAGTGTCGTAAGGTCTTCCTCTTTTAGATAGTTGATTACACTTTTGCTATTGTATTTGATTTGAATCATCAATTATTTGAAGTGTCGAAAGTAGTTTTCAAGTTGAAATTGAAAGAGTCATCATAGTCTTCCTTTCATTTTTGAAAATAAATTGCTAAAGTGTCACTTTGAGGAAAGATAGTTCAGATCTATACTTAGTTTTCTTTTTGTCATTCTCACATTAAGGAAACTAAAAAACAAATACATGCATGTGCATTTGCATTTAGACTACATGCAGAAATTGATTTAGGACAGTGCATCCCAGTTTGTGCTCTCTGCTCTATGTTGAAAGAATTTTACTTCTCTTTCCTTAGTAGCTAGGATTTTTATTGCTAAAAGAAAGTAAACGAAATTTTATCATCTTAGATTGCATATCTAGGAATTGTATATCTACATCATGCGGTGAACCTTAAAGGAAAACTTATTAAGAAAGATCAACTATAAAATAAACCTCAATGAACATAAAAACGCTTTGGAACCTAACGCACAACATCTAGAAGTCTAGGCTAGAGATGTATTCCGGTGTCGTAAAGCCTAGTAACTATCATTTTCATCGTAGGTTGGGTGATTCCTCCTATTTGATATGACAAGTGAAAGTACGGACTTGTGCTCCCACGTACCATTGAGTATATATTGTGAGACCATAATAGGATATATCCTTTATCCTTAGGAATCCGTGTCTGCCGCCCTATCGATCACAATGCACTGAACACAGCATTCGGGAAGATTGACTGCCATACGTAAAAAGTATTCTGTAGTTTTGCGATTGGTTTGATAATCCCTCTATCTAGATTTCTAGAGTAGTCACATTCATTCCTTTTTGGACTCCTTAAAATAAAAGGTCCATCTAAGCACTTGTCACTTCAGGCTCATTAAAAATCGAAGGCGACTAGAGTCATCTTTAGCTTTTTCTCGACTCTTAAAAATTGAAAAAGCAAGTTGTGTCAAAGCGTCATAAAATTTATTTTAATCAGAATAACATCATTGTTCCCTCGTTGGTCTTAGGTTGAGAAAATGGAGTCCATCAATCAAGGATTTCCCCTTGGGGGGGATCCTAGTCCTTTCTCTTCTTGGGGAGATGTTGGTGCTCCACACATGGCTACATTGTCCCTTCCAAGACTCACAATTGG
The DNA here is from genome assembly GCA_031772625.1 of Pinus tabuliformis. NCBI lineage: Eukaryota > Viridiplantae > Streptophyta > Pinopsida > Pinales > Pinaceae > Pinus > Pinus tabuliformis. The sequence continues at coordinate 1,922,532,980 of CM062816.1, read as the reverse complement.
ACTTCCAGTATGGCTTTTCTTGACCTCTGTCATTCAAAACACCGTAATTCCTCAACAATCAAATCAGCAACCAGATGATACTAGAGTTGTTCCCCCACCTTCTACTTCGTTTGTTTCTCCCTCTCCTTCTTCCTCTTCGCTTGGTGAAACTAATAACACCAAAAACCAAGTAACTAAGAAGAAGAAGAAAGAGAAGGAGAAGAAGAAGAAGAAGAAGCAAATGGTGAAAGGGGAAACCATGCATCGTATAGTGAAAATCCACACACTGCACCATCCAAACCTAAATCTCCATGTGTCATTTGCAAAGGAGACCACTATCATTGAGATTGTCCTTGCATCCCGCGGATCCTAAGGGATTGGTCTCCCCATTTGCACAATCTGGTGTCTTCAACCTTTGACGATCATGTTGAGAGTACACCATTAACTAGTGAAAATGAAGCCAATGGAAATAAAGGAAGATCTAAATTTCCTTGTAGGTTGTGTGAAGGCGATCATGCCCTCCACTGTTGTCCCTTCTTGGACGAAGCCAAAAGAGTCTTGGATGACCGTCCTACTTCACCGCAGCAACTTCCTCCTGAATACAAGAAACTCTTGCCAAGTCCATCGCTAGTTGAAAATTAGACTAACACACCTCTGTTGTTGGTCGTAACATCTATCATTGAAGATGAACTATCTGAGTCCGCACCGAACCAAAGTCAACAGGTCGAGACGGCAGGCGACCCAGTCTTGTCTTTAGAAGGTCCATCTTCAGATGATACAGTCTCCAAAGAGAATGAGAACGACACCGTTCAAATTATTTTTGTTAACACATAATCCGATGAACATGAGGTCAATCTACCCATTCCTTTACCGCAGGAAGGAAGTTTGTTAGTGATTCATCCAGCCGTTTATTCAGTCCCTCCTCCAAGCAATCTAGTCATTTCCTTGAATTGGAATCTACTAGGGACACCCCGCCTACCATCTAATGTACCATTCCAAATCATAGTACAAGCTTACAGAATGATCATGGCTAGTACTATCATAGATGAAGGGGCTTCTGTGAGTATCCTTTCCTCAACTACTTGGAAAGTGCTTGGTTCTCTATCGCTTCTGCCTGAGATTCAAAATTTGTCAGGCTTCATCAAAGGAACTAGTCGACCTTTAGGGATCCTTCCAAATTTGCCTATAACTTTGAGAAGGAAAACTGTTTATCTGAATGTGATGGTAGTCCAACGGCCTCTAGATTATAATCTACTCCTTGGGCGTGACTACATTTATAGCATGGGAGCTATTGTTTCCTCACTCTTTCGAGTAATGTGTTTCCCGTATGAAGGCAAAATGGTCAAGCTCGTAGACCAGTTTTCATTCCCCAGTTCAAACATGGCTACTAGTCAAATACCATCCCTAATTGGTCTTTTTTCATAAGGAATGTCTCATCAACCTCCAGTCCATCCACTTGATGAGCGCGAGTGATTCGGTGAATGTGACTAAACCCAAGGGGCATGCGCCATGGTCTGCTTCGGCAGGAAAACCCCAGATATAAGGTAGGTTTCCACGTAGGATATATGACTAGTCTGACACACCCTTCCGTTTAGGAAAATGGGATTAGACTGGAAAAGGATTCCCTCATTGAAGGTTATGTGATTGAAACTGACACCATTCACCTTTGTCTATTTCGATGGATAGAGCCAAGGAAGTGTTTTTTCTGCAAATGTGGATGGAACAATCTTGTTAATGCAAGAACTTCCATATGGTAACCTAGAAACTCTACTTCTCTTTATACCTATAGGCATGCAAACCTTTTGGATGCAAGTGAAAAACAACCTTTTATTTTCTTATTTTGTAGGCTTATTTTCTTAGTTTGTAGGCTCTCAACCCTTTAACCCTCGTAGGTTGGTCGTTTCTAGCTTGCATACGAAAGGCTCTGGAGAAAAGTTGCACATGGGGCAAGCTCCCTAAAAAATGAACCTACTAATGAGAGACATCCTTATTATATGACTGGCACGAGTAGGTTTACGTGAAGTTCAATCTTGTTAAAAAATAAACCTAGCAATGAGCATATGTTTCCCTAGAGTTCAAGCTCACTAAAAACCGAACCCACCTTTGGTAAATAACCTTTGTGATCGGATTGCTATAAGCTTTTGAGCCTTGGTCGTGTTCTTACCATCACCTCCACTTTTTAGCCGATCATACACCTCCACTTGATTGTTTACCCTTCTGAGGAACAGCTGTGATGAGTGATTCTGTTAGCCACCTTCTTTACACTATCATGATTGAAAAGTTCCAAACTTACTTGGAACCAGCCGCTACCCGAAATTATCACTCGTTCCTAAAAAACGAGTCTCTTTTAAGCTCTTTTTAGACTCGTAAAATATAAAAAAAAATCGAGAAATTGGCCTCTCCAGCTCGTTAAAGTGATTGAAAGTGCCATCCCTCCTCTAGATTTTAATCTCTTTGGACCTGAGGGATCATTATAAAAAATATCGAGCGCTTGTCTTTTTCGGCTCGTTAAAGTGATCGGAAAAGTCATCCCTTTTGTATTATTTTATACTTTTTCAGACTTAAGGGATTATACAACGAAAAAGGATTACTGGAGTTTCCTTTCTGTCTCCTTTCAGACTCTCTAAAACTGAAAAGGACCGAGTTATCTTTGTCGTTAAACTCATTAAAACAATAGCGACAAACTTGTCCATTAGAGACAAGTGCGAGTTTCCTCCTCAAGCTTGACAAAAATAAAGAGGTACTGGTCAGCAATGACTGGGGAAAATTTGGGAAAAAAACTTGAAGAACTTCATTGGTAGCAGGTCGCTCTTGAACATGACACTTTCAATCCATCACCATGATTGAGTCGAGTTGGGTTATTCTGTTCACCGGTCATATCACCATTGGTCCTCCGTACCATCCATTTTTGGGGTTAGTGCTGCCAATCCATTTTCAATGTCGCCAATATGTTCAAGAGAAGTCGCTCAGAGAATTCACCAACCCAGCTAATGCCTCATCCGCTGCAATACCTTCACGCTTCATTCTTTCATGACCGCCACCTTGAACCTTATATCATCAGATAATTTTCACCTCCACAAAATCATTTGCTCCATTCTGTGTCATAGATGTGGGATTCATTAAGACCCTCCTACGATGGGTCACTTCTTGTCGACATCAGCTCATTATCCAAGAAGTCAAGTTAGGAACAACCCCTTCAGTACTTTGAAGCTTGCATGCCTCAATGGCAAGTTTCTCACTTCCGGCAACAGGTTTACATCAATGGCCTTCGACTGAAAGATTTTACGTGGTGTTCGACATCGACTCATTTATTCACACCATGTGAATTATACTGCAATACCTTGAGGGCCATTATCATTATCGGTGATTCCTCTCACACCTGTTAACGGCTTACATCATTGGCTGGTAATAGGTAATGTCTTTCCATGTTCGACACCAGAATATCTTTTCGCATGGATTGACTTGTACTCTGGGCGAAGATTGAATGAGTTTGAAGACCCCAAATCTAGTTTCATCCATCTGGGCTACGATATATTTATGAAAATAAAGACATCAAATGTACGTCATAGCTGCACATATAATCATCCAAGCCAAGGATGATGGCTCTACCAGAATCATTAGTCTACCACATAGACGGTTGTCTGTCCTATGTACATGAAAATGAATTTATAAAGCTGAGCATGTGAATGCCCGCCTCAGTTAGATCATGAAAATATTATGAAGATAATGTATTGTATTGTATCTTATTACAGGTCACCTTCCAGTTCGAAAAATCTCGGATCCTCATGATAAAGCATTTCACCCGACATCAGAAGATTTACGACCTCATGCTTTAGGGGGCAACTGTTATAGACATATTTGGGCACTGCAACCCCAATCACATATGTCCATAAACCAAGGGCTTCTAAACCCCTAAAAGTGTTGTTTCATACCCTAAAGGAACAAGGTCAACTAATTACATCATTTCCCATAAGTTCTCCCTGTAAAACTACTCAGAACTGGTCAAAACTGGACCATCTCACCTGCTCCATGGTCAGGGTGAGATGCATCTCACCTATTACACATGGGGGGTGCGATGCATACTGAAAATCCCTTCTATAGGGTGCGATGGGCGAGAGTAGACAAATGGCATAGGCAGTTTGCTAAGTGGAAACCCAGGGAATCTTCTAGAAACTTCCCCTATGACACTTGCCTCTCTGAATTCGCCCAGGGATGAGTAAGAGATCATGAAATATCCAAGTGGAACCAAGAACTATTAGAGAAATGACACTAATCAAAATACTAGAAGCTTACTGACCCCCTTGCAAATATCTATATATGGATCCCTCATCCTAGAGATCCAAAGGCTGGAATTTTGGAATTTGTAAGGAAGTTCTAGCTTTTCATGAGGTGAAGAGGGCTTTCATGCTGGGAGGATGGCGCTGGATCAGACAGCTTGATTGTAATCCTCTTTTCTACTACTTCTATCAATAAAGATATTTGAGTTTTCCTCCATATACTTGTATATCTCTGAATCTTGTATTTGTGTATGCATTTGTATGGTTAATATACATCTGATCCTATATTGTTTATGGTTATAGATCTCTATGCTTTGATATTATTTTGCTGCTTTGGCTCTATAGGTGTTTTTTGAAGCGGGACAAGTGAGGAAGGAGTGGTGAAAGCTCTATCAAGGGAGAGAGGAAACAAGCAAGGAGCCAAGCAAAAGACTGAGGTTGGTACTCTCTACTTCTCTCTCATCTATCTCCCATAAAGGAAAACACAAGTGACTTTAAATTGTTTGTTTCTAAGATAGCTACCCATCTTAGTGGGACTAGCAGCTCTAAATGGACACTAGTTTTCCCGATAACACAGTCTAGTTGGGACTTCATATCGGGCAGATCCCCTGAATGATGGCAGGTCCAACACCATCAAAAAATAGCATCAATCAAGAACATTTTGCACTATTGTCTCAAATAGAGCCCAAAATCTTCAATGAGGCTAAAGAAGATCAACTTTGGGGTACACCAATGAATGAAGAATTAGATAAGATTGAGAAGAACGATACATGGGAGCTTGTTCCAAGGCCAAAGGATAAAAAAATCATTGGAACCAAGTGGGTGTTCAAGAACAAGCTAGATGAAGAAGGAAAAGTGGTAAGGAACAAAGCAAGAATTGTGTGCAAAGCGTATACTCATGTAGGAGGTATTGATTTTGATGAAAATTTTGCACCTGTAGTTAGATTAGATGTTATAAGATATTTTTTTTCCTTTGCATGCTACAAGAAAATTAAAGTTTATCAAATGGATGTAAAATCAACTTTCTTGAATGGTGATTGTTGTCACTCACTACTTTTTCAGTCACTAGTGGCTTCAAAAGCCAAATAACAGTGATGTTTGATTCCAAATTTTGAGCCACGAAAGCTGTTAGAGCCAAACCAGACCCTCTCCAGTGCGTATTGCTTAGAAAGAGCATTCCGGTGGTATATAGAAGTCCAACAAAGGGATCCTGTACCAGAAGTTAGGGCATGTTGAATACTCCCTTTAGAAAGCTCAAAAAACCCAAAAAAATGACTGAGTGTTGAAGAAAATTCACAATCGGGACTTGGGACAGTTCGTCGCAATCGCATATCAGCATCATTGGGTCCGGGTGCATCACATATGTCACATTTTCGCATATCGGCAGGGTCTTGGGTCTAGGCAGAATAGTTTATCAGTGAATTATCGGCGTCAAAGGAATATATTATGGTCCTGCAGTCCCGCATTATCGCATTTCGACCGGGAGGTGTATTTATTGCATCGACAGGTCAAGGCCCAACAATTGTCGGTGATTGTGTTGGTTTAATTCCCAAAATAGGAAAGGGTGCCAATTTGTGATATAACACTAAAGTTCCCGAAAGAGGCCGAAATTCACTAACAAAGAAATGCTTGACAAAACAGGGCCAGGAAGGCCTCTTTCTCTCTCCTCCAAGGGGCCACGTGGCAGCCTCTGATTAGTCCTATGATTTGACAGGGAAGACGATGTCATCAGTGATGTGGCAGTATGGTTGATGACGTGGTAGAGGACATGTGTCACCTAGTTTAAGTGTTTTCAGGGGTGACATGGGGCCATTCCCGGGTGCTACGTGTCACCACTCATAGGGTGACACGTGGTAGAATGACGTCACCCCGTGGACCGAAGATCACAGCTGTTAAGGGAAAAAATCTAAAGACATTGGTGAAGAGAAATTGTGATATGCGGGCATTCCCCTTGGATGGGATAAAATATTATGGCAGGGTCTATAAGGACCTCATGTATGGACTGTCGACCTGTGCCAAGGAAAAATCATAGAGCAGGGTAACACAGAGTTGAAGCATCGATATGCAGGATTTGCAATAACAAATGAAAATGTTGCCAAACACGGGTGTGAAGGCCTTAGCACCTGAGGGCTTAGCCCCTAGTTCGAGCCCTCGGTCATATAAGGAAAGCCACATGAGGGGCTATGATAAAGGGGGCTAAGGGGAAATTGAAAATGCATATTTTTACCTGTTTTAAAGGAAAAATACCACACCTATGTGACTATGTTGTTTCCATGGAATGCATCTCACCTGCCATGTCAAGGCACTGGTTGTACAGTACAGAGGTTTAATTGGTCGATGGGCCGGTAGCTATAATATTTTAATGGAGCATGGCGCAGTGCTAGAGCAGTACAAGGGACTTAGGAAGACTTAATGGCATGACATGGTGCTCTACTCCCTCTACACAAAAAAGGACCACTTGGGCACATGCCTTTCTGTTGGGAACGGGATCCCCCAAGGACAAGGTCAATCGTACACCTTTGCAGAGGTACTGAAGGGTGGAATAAAGGGCTAGAATGAAAGAGCTCTAAAGCTTAGTGACTTGTGAAAAAGTGGGAACAGAGGGTATAAACCGACATCATGACCATCTTAGGGTGCGGAAACTTGGTTCCAACATCCCCCCATATTGCTTCAGGTGAGACTTTGGTCTGCGCTCTGCAGGTTGATGCCAAAAGGGCCAGTAGTGTAGGTTTTTCTTTAGCTAACTAACACTGAACCTGGGTTAGGCCCCACGCAGCCAACAAATGGTTCTATTGTCAGGACCAGAATCTGCATAAGAGATGTGTGATGTCGTATCATTGGAATCCAACTAAGAAATATATCGAGGAATGGCTGGACAGGAAGATCCACAAATTCGCAGCATAGGAGAACAGAAATCCACGGCTAATAAAGGAACATTGTCTGGATAGGTACTTGTATACAGAAATTCATGAGATCTTTTTCTGTTCCTTTCCGGTTGAGCTATACAAGTGGATTGCTAAGCTAGCGGATAGCCAAGGAATGTGGAGGCTTGACGGTCCTATTGTTTGGACCCTAGAGTTAGTACAGAGAGTGGAAGCCTTTGAGGATAAGATTTCTTATGCTATCAATCATTGGCTTGATCACATCATAGGAGGATTTTTGATTGAATTCGTGATTGATACCTCAGTTAGCTACATCAAGGCGGAGTGACGTTGTTTCAAGGGTCCGCGAGGTAAGTACTTGAAGTCTTTGAAAACCTGGATTAAGATGTTATTATGCGAAAAATTTGTTATGCAGCTACCTTGATGTTTGGAGCTACTTGAAGTGGAAAGACTTACAGGAATGAAGGAAGAAAGGGTCGTAAATATAGCCCATTGGTTTCACCTCCATTGGGTGATGAAGAGGGAGTAGCGCAGGCTTCTCCGCAAAGTGCAATTCAGTTAATAAGACAAGGATTCCTGTGACTTCCACCTCCATCCACACCACCTCCAACTTCATGACCATCACCTGCAACTTCACCAATACCACCACCACCTCCACCACAGTTCAGCATGGAAAATTCAATGAAGTTGCCTTTGTTTAAAGGCTTGGGAAATGAGGACCCAGACCAATTTTGGTTCATCGTGAAAGCTGTATGGGAAGCTCAGGGCATTACAGATGATCACATGAAGAAGGCAACATTGGTTAGTGCTTTGCAGGATTGCGCGCTAACCTGGTACATAAAGTACTCTAATGATAACCCAAATGCTGGGGTGGTGGACATCCAGAATGTGCTGAATAAAGAGTTCAATAGGCCTAAATATGAGGCACAATCGATTGTGGGGTTCAAGGAAATTGCGATGAAACCAGGAGAGATGCCTTAGGAACTGTATTAAAGGTTGAAATGTAAAATCCACGAAGCTAATATGAACTTAACGGATGGACAACACCGCGAATGGTTCGTGGGTTCGCTCCTGCCACACCTAAGGGTTGCATTGTCACAACAGAAGATTACGACCGAGGCAGAGGCCTTGGAGATTGCGATGAGACTACACGAAACACTGATGCAAGATCCAAATCTGGGGGTTCAGCAAATCCATTTGCAGTTGCAAAATCTTTGCCTTGAAATGCAAATTTTGAAGCAAGATAGAACGGTTCAATTGGAGGTGTGCGAAGAGATATGGTGCCTAAAATGTAAAGGTCAGGGGCATGACAAAGACCACTGCCCGGTCTTTGCAAACTATATTGCAGGGGGAGGGCCAATGCCTTTGAGGCCAGAGGCCTAAGCAGGACCAAGCGCAGGGCCTACGTTGTGGTGTGCTATATGTCAGGTAGTTGGGAAACATACAATAGATAACTATCGTTTGCTTCAGAAGTTTGTACAAGCACCGCAACAACTGTTCTACAACTTCTGCAAATCGGTAGGGCATGATGAGTGCAACTGCAGAAGTTATGAATTGATGATGGATAGAAATCCAACCTATAGGGTTTAGGTAGAAACGTGGCCCCCTAACCAGAGTGTAGGGATGGCGCGAATAAGCTTTCAGGGGCGCGGACGAGGCCAAGGTCAAGGAGGACCTCGTACAGGTCAGGGTTAGCTAATCTACTACAACTGTGGAGGACTAGGACACTATGCCCATGAATGCACTAACCCAACGCATCCATTGTGAAAATACTATACTCAGTTTGATCATGAGACAGAAGACTGTCCTACGTTGATAGTGAGGATATGCAACAAAGGGGTTCTACCACCTCAGCCAACTGAGAACCTGCAGATGATGAGGTCTGCGCCTCATGAAGAGGATCAGAATGCGAATATTGTGCTCCAAAGTAGAATTTCATTGGGCGATGATAAGGGAAAAAAACCCGAAGACAGTGCATGGGTTCGCAAAGCTTCGGCAAAGGAGGCTGAATTTGATTTGGAGCGCACACGTGAAATGTTCATGGAAGCAAAGAAGAGCTTCACTGAGGCCTCTAGCTCAAGGATCAAGTATAAGCCTAATCAGGAGATAAACCCTTCTATGCTTACAACCTTTATAGAAACCTGCATGAAGCTACTGCGCGATAACAAGGATGTGAGCGGGTTACAGGAGCTTATAAATAGATGTGTCAGAAACACTCTGGGTGAGCCATGCATGGTACGGAAGATTCGTAATCATAAAGAAAGGACAGGACGTGAGATTAGACTGATCGCACAGATAGGATAATATGAAATGAATCAGGTTATCTTGGATCTAGGGTCGGACGCGAATGTGTTACTAAATCAGACTTGGGAGCAGATGGGAAGACTCGCGCTGCAGTGGTCTCTGATTCAGTTAATGATGGAAAATCAACAGAAGATCATCCCCATGGAAGACTGCAAGGAGTAACTATAGATATTGAAGGCACGGGTGCGTTGGCTGACTTTGAAGTAATAGAAATTGTCAATGACAGCAACCCCTACCCTGCGCTCCTTGGCATTGATTAGGCTACTTACATGAACAGGGTAATCAACCTAAACAAGTGGAAGATGATATTTGAAAAGAAATCACTTCGCGTAATAGTACCCCTAGATCCTGCTGAAGGATCACGCTATAATGAACCAGTCCACGATTATCAGAGCGATGATGATTTGGACTATATATATAAGACAACAGTGTGAGACCAAGATTGGGTGAAACTGATAGTGAATGGACGAATTACATGGGATCACAAGAGTTCCTACACCTCAGACTCTGATGAAGAATTAGAGTGTTGGCAGAATCAGCTATATGAAGTAACCACGCTAAGTTGTAACATGATGACCCAGTCATTACATTGTGTGTAGTTAGAGGTAAGTCTGCCCACTTATAATGGCCTGAATGATGTAGATGTATTTTTGGATGCATTTGAGAGGGAGGTACCAGAAAAATAGCACTTCCAAGGTTTGGATTGGGCCCTAGGTGATACCCTGCAAGATGGTGGGGTATGCAAAATGGTAGATTTGATGATTGGTGCGAGTGTAGGAGGATGATGAGAACACGATTTGGGAAACTGAAGGTATGAATGACAAAAAAATATGATGGGAAGGACGATATACATGAACACTTGGCCAAATGGGCTCAGGCTTATGGAGCCAAGCCCCAGTCGGAATGGGTGCACTTGTTCTGTCATAACTTGGATGTCATCTCGATGAACTGGTACTTGGAAATAGAGCTCCACCATGGTACAGGTGAATGGGATATTCTACGCGAAGGATTCATAATGATGTTCAGCTTTGAAGACAGGTTTCACTGTATTGACGAAGTACTACAAGAAGTGAAAGCAACAATCTTTAGGATACCACAGGATCCTTTGGATTTGATTCAACCCGATTGGACTACTCAGCTGAGCCATGCGCTAGAATGCTATAATGTGACTGCTGAAGAAGAAGATGAGGATCTATGAAAGATTAAAATCCCTGAAATAGAGGGTCACTGTGAGGTTGAGGGACCACAGATTGAGAATCCTAATATAACCGCGCCATTGAAAATGAAATAGGTAAATATTAGTACAGAAGTGGAGCCCAAATTCGTGAAGATTGGAGATTACTGGGATGACGCGATGGCGGATAAGGTCGTTGAATTGCACCATGAATACCAGGATTTGTTCCCTACCAAGTTTACGGAGCTAAAAGGGATAATAGGAGACCTGGGCATTATGAATATCACGTTAAAACCTGATGCGAAGTTGGTTAAGCAAAGACCTTATTGCCTCAATTCGAAGTATAAGGAGAAGGTACACTTAGAGCTAAACAAGATGCTTGCGGCAACATCATTGAGCCCATAGAAGAATCTGATTGGGTAAGCCCAATGGTGGTACAGGAAAAGAAGCAGAAGGATAAAATAAGGATATGTGTAGATCTCAGGAAGTTGAATGATTCTTGCGTACATGATCCTTTCCCGACTCTATTCACTGATGAGGTATTGGATAATGTAGGTGGCCAGGAAGTGTACTCCTTCACTAATGGGTTCTCTAGATACCATCAGATCAAAATCGTGCTGGAGGATAGAAGCAAGATGACCTTCACGACTGAGTGGGGATGTTTTTAGTACACTGTAATGCCTATCAGATTGAAGAATGTGCCTGTGATTTTTTTGCGCGTAGTCATTGTTGCATTCAAGGAATTTATTCATAAATTTCTAGAAGTGTACTTTGATGACTGGACTGTGTTTGGGCTGGTCAAACGCCATGTCACAAGTTTGCGCCTGATGCTAGATACTTGTCGAAGGTACCAGATTGTGCTCAATTTGAAGAAATGCATGTTTTGTGTTCCTTTTGGGACTCTGCTGGGTCATGTGGTTTGTAGGCAGGGACTAATGGTAGATCCCACGAAGATCGTAGTGATACTTAACTTGGAAGTGTCGAGGAATGTGAAATAGTTGCATGCAACCTTAGGACATATTGGGTATTACAGGAAGTTTATCAAGGGCTATGCCCAGATCACCGCGCCTATGGAGAAGTTGTTGAAAAAGGATGTCACGTTCTGTTGGAACGAGGACTGTAAGAAAAGCTTGGATGTATTGAAAGAAAAGATGGTCACCGCGTTGATTTTAGTCTTCCCGGATTGGAAGAAGGAGTTTCATGTACATGTCGACACGTCATGTATAGCGCTGGGAGCAATACTGACACAGGCTAGCGGAGGAGAATTGGACCATCCTATAGCGTTTGCAAGAAGAAGGTTATCCAAGGTTGAGAAGAACTATTCCACCACCGAGCGCGAAGGGTTAGCCATGGTATACGTGCTCCAGAAGTTTAGACACTATTTGTTGGGTGGCCATTTTAAGATGTATACGAATCATTCCATGTTGAAATACTTGTTCAATAAGCCTATGTTGGGGGGGAGAATATGCAGGTGGTTGTTATTATTCTAGGAGTATGATTTTGAAGTTATTGTGAAGTCTGGATGACTGAACGCGGGACCAGACCATCTGTCATGCATCGAAACAGGGGAAGAGCCCACTAATTTGGAGGAGGGATTGCCTGACATGCAACTATTTGCATTGTGCATCACGGATGGTCATTTTGAAGACATCATACACTTCCTAACGAAAAGAGCTACCCCGAAAGGTTACACCATCCAGCAGAAGAAGGAGTTAGTGATCCGCACAGAAGACTTTTCTGTCATTGTCGAGCATTTGTACAAAATGGGGTCTGATGAAGTATTGCAATGATATGTACTGGAGTTTGAAAGGAGCAGTATCCTCATGGACACTCATGTGGGCACCGCGGGAGGTCATTATGCAGGGAGGGCGACCACGCAGGAGATTCTACACACAGGATTGTGGTGGCCAACCCTCCATCAAGATTCAAAAGATTACTGCAAGGCGTGTGATGTGTGTCAAAGGATAGGTAGACCATCGCAAAGGGACGAGCTGCCTCTGAATCCACAGATGACATTACAACCCTTTGAGAAATGGGCAATAGAATCTGTGGGACCCATTCAACCCCAAGCGAAGAAGACGGGAGCATGGTACATTATCACCACGGCTGAGTATTTGACTCGATGGGTGGAGGCACAGCCTGTGAATAATTTCACAAACGCGATTATTGCGAAGTTCCTCTTTGAGTATGTACTAATGTGGTTTGGGTGTCCAAAGATTTTGATGAGTGATCATGGTACACACTTTTTAAATGAGATGATCAGTGCACTAATGGAGGAATTTCAGGTATATCACCAGAAAAGCACACCTTATCACCCACAAGCTAATGGGACGGTGGATGCATTTAATAAAGTGCTGGAGAATGCACTGACCAAGGTTTGTAATGCTCAGCGAAGTGATTGGGACCTACGCATACCCGCAGTACTATGGGCCTATCGGACAACATGCAAAAATTTGACTGGACAGACACCCTTTAGTGATGCCCATGGAATACATTGTGCCTAGTCTACACATAGCAACACTAATGGGTATGATGGATCATGGAGCCCTGGAAGAGAGGATTGCGCAGCTGGCTCAGCTTGAGGAAGAGAGATTTCTAGCTAGATTTCACCAACATGACCAAAAGCAGTGCGAGAAAGCATGGCATGATCGACACATTAAGCTACGCGCCTTTAAGGTAAATGATCTAGTTTTGCTATATGACAGCAAGTTTGATAAATTTCCAAGGAAATTCAGAATGCACTGGTTAGGGCGCTATGTTGTTAGGGATATTACCGACTGTGGAGTAGTTCAGTTGGTTAAATTGAATGGAGATCCCTTCCCAGGAAAGGTGAATGGCAGCCGATTGAAGCCATACACCAGTGATTCGACCAGGTGACTATATGAGGGTAGCATAGTCTTTGCGCTCCAAGCAGCTGAAAGGAGGTGCGAGACTATAAACTACACTACTCGGTTTGGGGAGCTGCGCGATTGGAGGATTGTGCAAAGCAAGGAAGTGTCACAAGGTTCGTGATAGCGCAAAGGGAGCTACGCTACCCAAGGAGAAATCGCACAGGTCTGCCAGAAAGTGACTGTTAAAGTAACTGTTCAAGATTTGACGGTAGAAATGCAACCAAATGAAGTGGGCGACTGACATTTAAGATTAACTTTATGGGTCATATCCCTGAAAATCTACCACCAATCTAGCATTAATGAACCAAATGCGGGGGGAATGGTCAGATTTGAATTCAAAATGCCCTATAAATTATAGGTGGCTGCCCAGCAAAAAACACTTGGAATTTTGAGAATTGAGTTGTTGAGTTCTAAGGCGCACATGAACTGAGAATTCTTCAAAGCTCTGATAGAAAGTTTTGTGTTTGAGGAATTACCAGAGGTGACATGAGAATTGTTGAATAACGTCATGTCGGCACCCGCAGAAGCTATGGACACCGAAGTAGTGACAACCAAGGAGGTTGCGCTAGAGGTTGTTAGGGAGGCAGAAGAAGCTACCCCGAAGGTTGCAAAAGTATTAGCAGAAGGTCCCAAATCACCACAGATGCCTAGAACAAAGCCTACCCCAACCAAGGAGAGTGCGAAGGATGAAAAGGGCAAGCAGGCTGCAATACTAGTGCGTGCATCGCTGAGAAAGAACCCACCGAAGGACAAGCCCATCGCACAGGAAAAGGGCAAACCCATTAACCTAGAGCCGGAGGAGGAAGAAATTGAAGACATCTCGATGGATGATGAGGAATTGGGGATAGACATGGAGGAATTTGAAGTCCAAGGTTCTAACCCTATCACTCAGTTGCCTGAGTACATCCCTCCGTGTAAGGGCAAGATTAAGGTGCCAAAAGACATTGACGAGAGCAAGGTCCCCTTACAAACCCCTTTGCTGCCAGATGAGATTGTCTTTGGAGGACCACGCTTGGGGCAGGTTCCTCTGTTAAAGCTAGAAGATTGAGACTCAGCTGACTGTGAGAAGTTCCCGCACTTGGCGACCAAGCAGCTAATGCACCACATTATTGATACAACCACCGAGATGACCGCATTGGAACTGCGGAAATGTCTCAGGGGAGTAGACAAGGCAGGTCTGCTCAACCTACTATGGGTGTCGCACTACAACCACACCCCAATTATAGTATTGGTCATAAAGTAGCTACTATGCTTGGTGCACGATGGGTGTCTGTGGCTGGAGGAGCCAATACCCATCACTGATAAATTGATCCATAGGATCACACGGCTTCCCTACACAGGTGAAAATCCAGCCATGATGTTTGGAAAAAAAGTTGGCGAGAAGGCCCTCGTAGAGGCCATGAAGGAGAAATTTAAGCTTGTGAAGAAGCCATGCAAATATGAAATCTCAAGTATCAGTGAACCTGCCATAAAGGTGGCCACACATATTTTGGCAAGAAAGGTGATGAGGAAGTGTCACGCAAATGAGGTGCAGACACCTGTCTTTGCGCTAGCATCCTAATGCACCGACGGAGTCCAGTTCAATTGGGTGCACTATCTCTGTGGTGAGTTCCTTGTGAATTTTCGTGAGGCATAGGAGCTCAGCAAGACTTTCCACTATGCGTGGCTCTTACTGTCTATTGTGTTGGTAGCATGGGAGCTGCCGAAAGATAGTCAATTCCCCTCGGTCACGTCAAAACTACTAGAAGTCATGAAGTACACTTCGTTGTGGGTGACCAAGGATGCATAGCACATCAAAGATAGCAATATTTTCTGGATCTTTATGGAGATGAACATCCGCATGGCTATCAATTGCAAATCGCAGTTGTCGCCTACTGTGTTTGCCAACCTGCAGGGCTACGGAGAGTTCAAGGCAGACTTTCACCATGTGTCGATCAGGGCGCATAAGGACCTTGCGCAAACATGGTATGACTTGCCTTACTTGGCAACGGATGACGTAATTGATGCAGTTCTTGATCAGTGGCCGGCAAAGTGGCACACTACATTAGACTTGGTGGGGGGGACAAGCAAGTCCATTGCGCAGCACAAAACGGAGGAGGCCAAGCTCAATATGGCGCAGCTAGCCAAGAAGAGGAAGAAGGAGACTGCTGACAAGGCCTAGAGGGAGCGTGATGCTGCCCAGCCGACGGAGAAGCAAACAAGCAGAACAAAATGGGGCTCTGACAAAGGCACGAGGTCGCCTTCACCCAACACAGAGGAAGAAACGGACAAGTAGACAAAGCAGCACAATGTGGACCCGCAGGAGACATCTACCTACATTAAGCATCCATGGGAACAATAGAAAGGAGGGTCGAGGAAGAAATCCAAGGCCACTAAGGCATTGCTAGACCCAATCGCCCTCACAGAGGGCGATTTGCATGACATCGGAGACACAGTGCGGGATGTCACCACGAAGGCACTACAACAGTTTGAACAACAATAGTAGCTACTATTGGGAGCCATCTAGATAGGTTTGTAGGAGCTGTAGACCTGCACATTACAGGCTGGCACAGTGTCCACCAGCCTCATAGTTGATACTTCAAAAGCTGCTGAAATGCTGCATGCAAAGGTCTCTAGCATGATAGTGCTACCTGATGGAGCACTGACCATGGAGAATGAATATGATAGGCCCACTGTCAGCACCCTTAAGGGAGTGGGTTTGAATTTGGTAGCGCTCCCTGGCGAGGCACTCCACCTATTACAGGATGGAGTGATCGTGGAGCTAAGGGCCCACGAACACTGCACTCTATAGCTGATCAGCGAGCAGAGGATTAATAACGAACAGATGGCCCTACAACGAGACTCTGCCATCATCACCGTGACCGATGTAACCGATCAAAACTAGCGCCTAGTTTAGGTCATGGAGGAGGCATGTCGAATGGTCCCAGAGTTGGCCATTCCTAAGGAAGAACTGGTCAAGGTGCACATCCACAAGCTTGCTACAGGGGTGCACAATGCTCGTACAGAGTTGGCTAGGGTTCAGCTAGAGCTGAACCTACAGATTACAGAATTACAGTTGAAGGCCCAACCTTCAACTCTGCCAAAAGTAAAGGAGCAGCGTGCAACCACTATCACAGAGGTGATAGCAGCAGTTGACAATGTAGTAGCAGACTGGACAAAACTTTTTGAACAATTGTTCGAGGTCCTGATGAGCCTGCAGGAGGACCTTAATGTACAGTGGTTGGAGACAGAAGCGCGAGAACTATAGCAGTTCTATGACGAGGTAAAAGGCATAGCGTGAACCGTCATGCTCACGCAGAGACTGGAAAAGCTGTAGGAGACCAAGTAGTTGAAAGAACAGGTAGATGCAGTGTAGCACAAGGAGGCAGTGTTGAAGGCACGATTGAAGCCTTGGTTGGATGAGGCTTATGCAGTTACGACCTCTATTGAAAGGAAGCTTGCTACTCTTCAAGCAACTCAACAGAAGCTTCAACTCGACAGTTCGGGATCAGCGACCGAGTAGTTGGTTGAAGAAGCAAAGCAGGTAGCCACACAGTGCACTATCAAGGTTGCGGTCATACAGGTTGAGCTGGGAGATCTTCGCGCTAAGATCTCTGCACCCGCAGAGTGACTCGAGGGTGAGTCACACTTTCCCACTCCACTCTCTATTCCACCGAACAGGTCACTTAGGCATTTAAGGTGGAATTTATAGAAATTGGCCAAGTAGCAAGTGGAACGCATCACAGCAAGGATGTGGCTTAATCAGGGGCCTCCACTAGAACAAAACAGGGACACCTCCTACTTCCCCTTTCCATTTTCTTTCTCTATGCATTTATTTATGTTTATTTCCAATAAAGGGATTTGATCCTGATTGTAATCTTTTTGGGGCACCAAAGCCTTAGAATGACCGAGAAAGCTAGGGCTCGAGCTCAGATATTTTGTAAATTGTAATACCAGCTACCCCTCGTCTTATAAATTTGGGGAAGCAAAATTATACAGGGGTTCCAGATATTCTGACCCCGAGTGGGCTGAACTCTGTGATACCATATTTTGGCTCATAACTTTGTAAGTGAATGATTTTTATCTTAGATTTTATTACTTTACATAGGCAGATCTTCATACTATCACAAAAATGGTGGTGATTCCTCCTTCTTAGCATTACAGTATATTTTTCCTTCTGTTAATTCCATTATGTTCATATTCTTCTATGCATGTGTGCTACAATAGATGCTAGAAATTATTTCATGCTTCCTTACAGATCCATGTGTGTTGATTTATTAATGCATAATGCCTGTATGAAGGGCTAAAGTATATCTTTAAACTGCTCTATAAGAATCATAGCACCCATCCTCTCTTCAATCCATTATTTATGCGTGTAACTCAAACAAGTGTAGAATTTCCCATTGCTTGTGGTTCTATGTTTTCAACATAGAATTTTGGATGTTTTGGGCTCTATATGATGAGTTATGTTTTATCCTAATCCTCTCTCATTTACTCAATAAATCCTATTAAGTTTTAATCCCCTTTGAAGTAATCGGCCTCCATTGTTCTATGTGATACTTCTGGGAACTATGTGTGTGAGGAAGTACATGAAATACATAACTCATACCTTTGGAGGAATGAACCAAGCCCCCTTATTATCTTTTCATTTCATGACAATTGGAGTGCCGCACCCCCTCACATATAACTTTACAAGCACTCCTCTATTTAATATTTCCTAGGCATTGTTCTACAATCAACCCATAGACTATCTCTAGGAAGCTTTCCTTGCCTCCTGCTGCACTTGTGTCATAGGTGCAAGATTTAGCCACAACAATGATCTAGAATAGGAAGTTTATATACATCAGCCTGAAGGTTTTTTTATTGGGTGATGATGATAATCTAGTGTGCATATTGAAAAATGCTCTTTATGGCTTGAAACAAGCTCCAAGAGCATGGTATGCAAAGCTAGACAAACATCTACAACAACAAGGTTTCAAAAAAGGATCAACAAAAAGAAATTTATATATAAAATTTGAAGATGATGATTTTATAATAATTTTTGTGTATGTAGATGATATTATTTTTTGGAGTGATTTGGAGAAGATGGACCAAACTTCTACACAAGAAATGCAAAAACAATTTGAGATGTCAATGTTGGGTGAGCTTACTTTCTTTCTTGGTTTGCAAGTTATTCAAGATGAGAAAGACATTTTCATTTATCAATCAAAGTATCTTAGAGATCAATTAAAACAATTTGGCATGGAAGATTGAAAACCATTGTGCACTCTTATGGTAACTGGTTGTAAATTGAGTAAAGATGGTGAATCACGAGAGATAAATCATTCCATGTATCATTCCATTATTGGCATCTTATTGTATCTAACTGCTTCTAGGCCTGATATCATGGAAGCTGTAGGATTGGTCTCAAGATTTCAAGCTAATCCCAAGGAGACTTATCGTATTGTTGTAAAGAGGATCTTCAACTACCTTCAAGGCACTCTTGACTAGGGAATATGGTATCCCAAAGGTAAACATTTAAATTTTATTACTTTATTGATGTTGACTGGGGTGGTAGTATTGATGACAGGAAAGGTACTTCAGGAGTAGCTCACTTTTTGGGAGATTGTTTGGTCTCTTGGGTAAGCAAGAAACAAAGTTCTATCTCTTTGTCCACAACTGAAGCTGAATATATAGCAATAGCCACTTGTTATACACATATACTAGTGAAGAAAACTATTCAAGACATGCATGTTGAGTATGAAGAACCTCTTACCACAATGATAGACAACACAAGTGCAATAAGCATCTCCAAAAATCTGGTTCTTCATTCTAAGACCAAGCACATACTAATCAAATATCATTTTCTAAGAGAACAAGTGGTCAAAAAATTTGTGAAATTGGAATATATTGCTTCAAATGAACAAATTATAAATATCTTCACTAATTCACTTCCAAGGGAGCAATTTGAATATCTTAGAGAGCATATGGGTGTTGTGACTTTTTGAAGGCATTGTAGAGTTTTTCATGTAGTTAGTTGTTGTCATATGGCTGCCACCAAGAGCACATTTAGCTGCAAAATTTGGATAATGGTTGGTAATTGGTTGTTTTCATGCTTTTCAAGGCATTATAAACTATTTTCTTACTTCTTATTGCTTCTGTTAGCGCAAGGCGTTACTCCTAGACTGCAAAAGGAGTAATCCTTACACATCATGATTTCATTTCAAAATTTAAAAGGGTTTTTTGAGTGGTGGGATGGCTTCTGAAGAGGTTTTGAAATGATTGAGTTCCTCTTTAACTTTCATGCATTTGGAAAGCTGTGGCATGCATAAATTGTATGGTTAAGTGAGTAGTATAGGGGAGCAAAGGAAACAGAACAGGTAGTTGATACTTATCCTAAGAAACTGAGTATCTTCAGGTAGTCACTTCAACTACATAAAGCCTTATAGCAAACTCTGTTTTTTGATAAGGAGAATAACAGATAGAAAGTAGGAAAGTTATAAAGTATTTCACAAATCCTTTGTGAAACCTTCACTAACAATTTCTACTTAAACTGATATTATGATTTACAACAAACTGGATAGTAGATAAGTCATCATTAGATAATGATTCTCACTCATACTATACTAGTTGCTGTAATTTATCATTTAAAAGATTAAAACAGACTTGACAAGGAAAACAACAATTAGGAAGTAAAAACAGGTATAAAGTATATCACAATACTTTGTGAAACCTTCACTAGCAAGTTCTACTTGAACACTTATTATAATTTACAGAAAACTTGACAGTAGATGAGTCATCATCAGATCCTTTTAATGATTCTCACTCATACTATTCTAGCTACTACAAATTTATAATTCAGAAAGTTGAAAATAGGAGATAGACAAACCACACATTAGATATGACTTGAATCACAAAATCCTCCAACATGAAGTGTATAAACATCTATTTTATTAAGCTGAGTCTTCAGGTGAATCAAAATCCAACCTGAATTGATATTTACAAAAGATATATATAGGGAGAGAGGTACAACTCTCCTCAATTGGTAGTTCCATTA
The DNA here is from genome assembly GCA_031772625.1 of Pinus tabuliformis. Taxonomy (NCBI): domain Eukaryota; kingdom Viridiplantae; phylum Streptophyta; class Pinopsida; order Pinales; family Pinaceae; genus Pinus; species Pinus tabuliformis. Next base: position 1,922,512,458 of record CM062816.1, on the reverse strand, counting down.
TTTCCTTGTTACATAGGTGTCTTTTAGATATTAAGATCATCTTCCATCAAATTGCAATAGAAAGTACAGGTGTAGATGAGAAGAAGAGGAAAAATGACACTTTTCTACTGGAAAAACTGATTGGCTGCCCCTTTTGCTGTTGATTTTTCTCTTTATGGTCTTGACTATTGAATGACTATATGGCTTCATTAAATACAACCTTTAACAACCTCATGATGAAGTCAAGTTTCTTTGGAGATTACATCTGATCTGCTACAGGTGGCTGTTTGAGAATTTTGTAAATCTGGAAATTTTCCTGCATTAATTCAAACTGACCGGAAATTTTGGTAGCACATTACGCGGAATGGAAAGAACGGTCGTTGGAATTTAAATAACTGGCTGAGATTGACACTGGAAACATTCTTAAGATTTTGGGAAACCTGAGTTATTTAAGATGGGTGGGGTAGAAAATGGTTGGTTATGGCTGTGGCTGACACCTAGCAAACATGATCAACCAAAACGATTAATGACTACCACTTGACTTGACTTGGAGACCTATCCAATCACAAAATCTCATGATTTGGATTAGATATTCCGCTATTATGACACGTGGAAAATCGAAAATGGTTGCGTTTTTGGCTTTATTTTTAAAAACGAGAAACGCTACTGGAAATTTCGGTAGCATCAGAATTTTTTTAAAAGAAAATAAGAAATAAAACAATAACGGAAAGACTGTCCGAAAAACAGGGGAGACTGTCTGAACGAGAAAATCGGGCGCTACCGAAAATTCCGGTAGCGTTTTATTTTTTTTTGAAATTTACAAAATTAATCCTAAAAATAAAAATTTCAAAACCTACTCATGACTTAGCCTAGAACTGTGCTAACATTGGCTCCACAGGGGATAGAGCTCTCCCTGCGAGGCTCTAAGAACTTTTTGCAGTTTCAATGCCTTGTCATTGGGCTATGGAGTCTTATTATGAAATCACACTGGTATTTACAGTGAACTCAGGCTACCAATAGCCTTAGTAAAAGAATTTTTTGAGAAAACGCCCATTAAATGGGCCTCCATACAGTTCTGTCCCATCAAGATTCTGCAACTCAAAAGTATTGTTCTGCAAGACATTTGAGATTTTGAAAGGACCAAGCCATAAAGCATCAAATTTTGAATGCTTACCTGGATCTTGGTGTTGTGCATCCCACTTCAACACCAGATCTCCAATCTGAAAATCTTCTTTTTTAGTCCCTTTATCAAAGACTTCCTTCACAACTTGTTGATATTTTCTTACCAAATCATATTGATGTTCTCTCTTTTGTTGCACTTCTATGATCTGATACATTCTTCTGGTCATGTCATTTGGTTCAGCTTCATGATCTTGTAGTAATTTGGCTACAAGAATAGCTAATTGGACTAGAAAAACAACATCAATCCCATAAACGATCTGAAAAGGTGATTTATTAATAAACTTTTTATTGTCACCCTATCAGCCCATAAATCAAACTTGAGTTTTGAGTCCCAAGATTTCTTGTTTTGCTCCAGTAACTTGGTGATGATTCTTACCAAACTTTTATTAGATGATTCAGCTAAACCATTCCCTTGTGGATAGTAAGCTGTAGAATGAGTAAGTTGGATACCATATTATTCACAGAAATTTACCAATGGTGTGGCTTTAAAAGTAGCTACATTATCTTCTACTAGTCTTGATGGACATCCAAATCTGGTTATGATTCCTTCCAGAAAGTTAATGATAACTTTATTAGTGGCATTCCTGGTAGGTATTCCTTCGATCCATTCGGTGAAGTAATCAATAGCAACAAGAATCCAACGATGCTGCCCACTTGAAGGTGGATGAATTTCACCAATGAAATCTAATCCCCACTGCTGGAAAGGTGCAAACAATTATGGGCTCGAGAGGTAATGACTTTAGATGCTTTTTACCAGTGAACCTTTGACATTTCTCACATGTTCTCACCTTAGCATATACCTCAGAAAATAAGCTAGGCCAAAAATAGCCATCTCTCAATATTTTGTATGCAGTAGCTCTCCAATAATGATGAACTCCAAAAACACTACTATGCGTTTCAAATATGACCTTTTTAGATTCCTCTGGATCAATGCATCTCAACAGAACTCTTGTAGGATCTTTTCAATACAAACATTTATCCTTGATGCAATACTTAATCGTTTTCAACTTCAAAGATCTCACTCTGCTTTTATCATACTCTAGAGGGGGTTTAAAATATTTTAGAAAATAAACAATATCTTTGTACCAACTACACTCAACAAGCTTTGAATCTATTGTCATATTGTCAACAGGTTCTAAAATTTTCCCTTCAAGATTATCATCCATGAAATTCAAACCCAACACTTTACAATTTTCTTTAGTGATTAGTTTAGTTAATCCTTGACCTTTGATTAGTTTAGTAGGCTTTATCTCTAAATCAAATTCAAGAACTTTAGTCACCGATTTACTTCTCTTTCCATCAATATCAGGCTGAACCAATATCTCTCTAACAACAGATGAAAGGACATAAGCTATCACTTGAGCATGTATAATATAAACTCTAAAATCTTTCAGAGCTTTAACTAATGCATAAGCATACTTTTCCAACATTTCATACTTTAATTCGCCATCTCTAAGAGCTATGCTGAAAAAATCTATGGGTGATTCTTTATTTTCTGAATCTTTTTGTAACAAAACAACAACAATGGTGTCTTCAGAAGCAAATGAGAAGATTAAGAAAGGTTTTGAATATTCAGGACTTACCAATTGAGGTGCTTCAATGATAGCCTTTTTTATCAGCTCAAATTAATTTCTGGATTCAACTGTCCACTTGACTTCTTTGTCCTTCTTTAGCATACAAGTAATATGTTTCACCACTTCATCAATATTTGGGATGAATCTTCTGAGAAAATTGATCTTACCAAGGAAAAATTGAATCTCTTTCTTGGATCTTGGAAGTGTTAAATCTTGAATTGCAATCACTCTTTTTGGATCAATCCTCACTCCATTTTTAGAAACTATGTGACCCGAAATCTTACCTTCTTTGAGAGCAAAATGAGACTTCTTCGGGTTCAAGGATATACCATATTTTCTACATTTAACAAATACTTGCCTCAAGTGCTGAAGGTGTTCTTGATCTAAAGCTGAAAAGACAGTAATGTCATCCAAATAGATGACCAAGAACTTGTCCTTTTCTCCAATGAATGCAAATTCCATAGCACGTTGGAAAGTAGCTCCAGCATTCATGAGCCCAAATGACATCTTTTCATACAAGAATGTACCCCAAGGAGTAGTGAATGTTGTCTTTTCTCGATATTCTAGCCAAACAAATATTTGATTGTACCCAGAAAAACCATATAACATGGAAATTTTGTTTGACCTAGTCACCTTTTGAAGAATATTCTCCATCTTCGGCAATGGATAGTTATCTTTCTTAGAGATTTTGTTAAGATTTTTGAAATCCACACACAATCTGATTTCACCACTTTTCTTTCTTACTGGCACTAGATTGGCAACCCAATCTGAGTATCTCAATGGAATAATGATTTTAGCATCCAACAGTTTCTTCACTTCCTTTTCCATCACTGGTAGCAATAGTGGATTGATTTGCCTTAACTTATGTTGGAAAGGTTTAGTACCATTTTTCAATGGTATTCTATGCTCAATGATAGATGTATCATATGTCTTAAGATCTTCCTTTTTCTAGGAAAAAACATCAACAAATTCACAAAATAGCTTGTGATATTCCATCTTTCTTTCATCTAGTAAATCTTTTGACAACTTCACATACCTTGGTTCTTGTGGTGTACCCAAGTTGAAATCTTCTAACTCAACATCTTCTTTTGCTAACTATTTCTTAATTGCAACATCATTTTGATCAAAAATTTTCTCAAGTGGAATTAACCCCTTGGGAATATGATTGGTAGGCAGCTGTATGATAGGCTGATCAAGAATTTTCTTTTTTAGATTTTTGGAATCTTGATGATTAACCTCAACTTGTGGTAGGTCTTCTTCTTTATCAATATTTAGAACAACAAACTCTTCAGCAACTTCAATGCATTTTCTGATCTCCTGGTCATCTTCAAAAACTTTCAAATGCTTAACATTATCAGGAATGCTAGGTCTGAACCTAACCTCCACTTCATATTTCAAGTTTACAGGCATTAGAATTTTGAATGAGCTGGCTGAAATAGAGAGCGAATCTGCTAGAATATTGCTTTTGGAACAAAAGAAATGTTAAAGGCCAAGAAGGAGTCTTCTACAATGTCCCATATTTCATTCTTATAATCTCTGAGTCTAGGATGCTTAGTTTGATAAACATTTCTGATTTGTTGAATAATAAGTTCAGCATCTCCAAAAACAAAAATCTCTGATATATTCATATCTTTTGCCTTTTTTAAGCCAATTAACAGAGTTTCATATTTAGCCACATTATTAGTTGTCTCAAATTCAAAAAGAACAATACCTGCACCAGCACCTTCTTTGGAACATGAGCCATAAAAAAAAATTGCCATACCTTCGATCCTTCATGACTGATTTGATTTTCAGCAGGCTTTAAAATCTGAAAATTTTTTGTAGGCAACGCAGAGTCACCCATATGTAGAATGCTTGAACCAACTCCAGTTGTTATAGCGTATATTGGATGATTAGTAGGGTCTTTTCTATCACTACTGATATATGCCAGCTGAGATTCTCTATAAAGTCTTCTTTGTTCTCCTCCAAAAACAGGAATAGTAGCATAAGTTAAATCCATTTGCAAGGTTCCTCCCAACCTTTATATCCAAGACCTAGAAAGTAACATACCAAATCTAGGAGGGATATCAGCTACAACAATATCCATTACCATCCCTCTCATAGGTAACTAAAAAAGACTTGCTGCAAGGTCTTTGATGACACCAAGGCATTGGACTTTCTGAGAATCAAAAGAATAGAGATCTTGAAACTCTCTAGTTATCTCAAGACCTAGCTCATCCATAACTACCTTGGGCATTGGATTATGTGAAGCTCCAGAGTCCATAAGACAATTATGCAGGGTCTTTTCATGAATATTCAGAGATAGATAGAAGGGAGGGGTAGAGTCATATTTTTCTTCTACCAATGGACCTAAAATAATAGTGGGTTTATCATCTCGAAGGTTAACAAAATCAGAGACTACTTCAGTAGGTGAAGGCTGTAAAGCTTTCATAAAAGTATTTTTGAAATCTTGATTTTTCATGAGTTCAACAAGGGGAACAGGAATCTTGACCTTCTGAATCGCATTTTCAAAATTAAAATAAGAGTGTGGTTTGTGAGCAATTTTTACGTCAAGTGAAGGCAAATCAGACACTATCGGAATTTCTGGTTTGTCAAGTTCAGTCACTTGTTTCTTTGCTGGAATATCGGATGCTACCGGAATTTTGGGTATGTGATATTTTTCCACTGAAACTTTAACTGCATCTTTATTCTTCTTTGGTTGTGCAACATGCTTAGAAGTATCATCATTTTTATTTGATTTGAGATTGTATCTACTTTGATGATCAACTGCAATCATGGAATGATTAGGACTCACTTCATTATTCTGAGTATATGACGTGAAGTCTTCATACTGTGTTTGTGTAAGATAAATCATCCCTTATTTGTCTCTAAGAAAATTTATATCAGCACCTCTTTCCAACCCTTCAGCTTCTTCTTCATCTTCAAATATAACATTCTGCAAAGGAGGTTGTACCTTCTGATCATTAACATCTCTTCTTTCTCTCTGCAGAATTTGAGGAGCATTAGGTCTTCTAAATTGTTGTCTATTTGGAAAATCAAATGAAACATTTCTGGTAGTAGATGGTCTTGATTCCATCTTCAACTTAGACATATCAATATTCAATGATTTGACCATCTTGGTAAGCTCATATAGCTTAGGATCTATGTCAGAATTTCCTGAAGTAGAAACTTCAGCTTTTTGCTTTCTTTTTTCTCTTTCAATCCCTCCTCTAAGTCTATTCGCTGCCAATATATTTGATTCTACCTCTAGTGCACTCTCTTACATTTGTGATAGCATAGGAGATCTTCTTTCTCTCAACAATAAACAAAATTTAGGATCAAAAGCACTAGCATAAGTGATTTTAGCAGAGGCCTTAGTAGGCTTGATTTCAGTAGGTATCTTGCTATACATTTTATTGAATCTCCTGGAAAAATAAAAAACTGATTATCCTTCATTTCTTTTGATTGGACCAAATTTTGTGATATAATACAAAACATATTTCTTGTCACCCCATTTTCTTAAAAATGTATCACCTAGGACTTCAATTCCAGTGATGCTACCAACTGTCAAAGATCTGAACCATTTCCTTACATCACCCTCAAGACTCTAAACAAAAACTCTCATCCAAACATCTTCATTCTCAATGTTCAGATTATCAACATAAGCATAAAAATAAGCAATATGTTCTTCAGCTGTTACCTCCCCTTCACCATTAAATTTAGGAATATATTTGAGATAATCTCCTGTAGGTAATGCATTCATAGGCTGAGGTAAAACTAAAGGAGCATACCTAGCTGCAACAATTGCATCCGTTCAGTTAGGGGGTGGATTAGGACCTGCCATGGTTGGAGTTAATCGGATTTGTGGAATAACAATTTGAGGATTTTGAACAGTAGATGAGGAAGCACCAACACTCGATGTAGAGGATGTCTGTTGACTGGAAAACGAGAGAGGTACAGAAATTTTTGTAAAATCAGGAGACAAAATTTGTTGTACCTTTTTAGGAATAGCTTTTGAAAAACCAGAAACAGAAGAAACAAGCTTTCGCTTACTCTTTTTCTTGATTATCTTCTCAGGATCAGGGACTTGGTTTTTCAAAGGATAATGTGGGTTTGCCCTGGTTCTAGCCTTACTTGGAGCTAGAACTTCTACAATGGAGTCACCAGGTGTAAAGCAGTTGACCTGAAAATCACTCATGAATGATCTCAGTTAATTAATGAAGGTATCACAGACTCATGTGTTGGGGTGTGTCTATGTTATTTTAACCAATGGATCGATAAGATTGCGAAATACACAGACACTTGAAATAGTAAGAGAAACACAGTAAGAAAATACAAAACACAACAAATTTAATAAGGAGTTCACCCAATCCTCCTGGGCTACGTCTCCTGGTTCAACCTTCAGTGGTGGCCTTTTCTATTGTGTCTTAAAGCATAAATTTTATAATAAGGAGCTCAATTTAAGTCTCACTTAACAGATGATGATAAGTAGAGTGGTACTTGGATCCCCCAAGCCTCTAGAGTACACAGACTCCCCCTTACTGAATCTCGACCTCAACTTGTCTCAATGGTATGAGTCCAATTTGGTACTCATACTTTGTTGGCATTATGGCATAGGTTTGGAGCTATGGCACAGGTGTTGTCCTTGATGGCAACTCTCTTTGGTACCAGATCTTAGTTCAGGTTTTCAGAATGAAGGAAAAAACATATACATAGTTTCATCTAGACTAAGACGCGTATACACGCGGGTTAGACGTTACAAAGGCGCGTATGCGTATACACGCACTTTCATGCAAGGAAAAGCGCGTATATGTTGGAAAGCTTACTTTTGGTCCGTGGTAGTTAGTCCTTGGTATTTGAACCTATGGTTTTGGACCATGGTACCTCATCAGAAGTGTTGACCCCAGGTATTGGGTCCTTGGTATTGGTTTATTATGGTTTTGGACCGTGGTATTGTGGAAGGCCTAAGACTATAAAAGAGGAAGGAGATCATGTGGCAAAGAATCATCTGAATTATTATTGAATATCTGATAAAGTGTTAGATCTGGAATACTCGTAATTGGGTTATGGTGCAGATCTGGATCTGAATGAAGGAGGAACCTTAGTGCAAAGAGAAGGATAAGTTCTATTGATGGGTCATAATCTTTAAGCTTGAATGGTAGTATCTTTGTATGATTTTGATCTGCTATATGTGGTGCTTGCTTGATCTATAAGTCTGATAATCTGGGTTAACTAGTGTTTGAATATCTGAAAGAGCGATCTATCCTTTATAGATCTGTACGCAGGTTTAGTGAAGCGAAGGCGCGTATACACGCTGGTTCAGTGAAGCGAAGGAGCATATACGCAGGTTGTTCCAACAACAGAAGGGTATGTATGCAGGTTTTAGGTTATTAAAGCAGCGTATATCTTTTGAGTTGTGATCTAGTTGCTTCTGTTTATTGCTGCAATGTTCTGGGTTCAGATTTGGTGTGTGGTTACTGTTACTGTGATCTGGGTACAGTCGTCAAAGAAGTGTTTATTTTGATTCAATTTTGATTGGTGAAAAGGTGATTGGTTGATGCAGAAATTCTTGATGTTTGATTGATGCTATTTGTGGATCCAGTCTGAAAATTCATGAAACGTGGTCCCTGAAAGAAAGAGAAGGTTGTAGCCTTCTGTAGGCCAGCACCTACGTACTAGTATCTTGGCTAGTGCAAGAGCTAAGGGGGTTGTAGCTCCCTTCCAGGAGAAGCTGGAAAATGAGAGAGGGTTGTAGCTATCTACAGGTTGCAGCCTGCGTACTGGTAAAGGACTACACCAGTACAATTGTAAAAAGAAGTTTCTAATTAAAGAGAAGATAGAGACGAATTGCAGCAGGTGGTTTTCACCCACATTGGGTTTCCACCTTATATCTTGTGTTCTTGTGTGCGATTGTATTTTTTCTCTGTTTTACTACTTCTGGTTACTGGTTATTTGATTCTCAAACATAGATTAACAATCAACATCAGAAAGATAAAGTAAATTAAAAATTTTGCATTGTATACGCGGGCTTCCTTCTGCATAATGCGTATATATGTGGGTTTAATTAACTGAAGTAGCGTATATCATTTGATTTTGAAAAAGGAATATTTGACTTGATAATACTGATTCAGCCCCCTCTCAGTATTATTTTCAACATACTTGATAGGTATACACAGAGGAGTTGCTTGAACCTCTCAAGCCTTCTCTGGAGTTCATAAAATCTCGGACTCTCTCTGTCTCTGTTTGCTTGATGCTACCTTTGATCTGCAGGTCAGCTCAGCTTCGTTGCTCTCTATGATTCACTTCCTTCTCTACTTATGTTTCCTTCTATTCTTTGTATGTTGATGGCTTAAAGCCCATCTGCTCTCTGACTGTTTGTTTCCTCTTCTCGGCTCCCTGGATTTCTTGCCTCTGTCCGCTGGAATTCCCTTGCTCGGCGTCATCATCACTGTGTAACGTTGCACAGAAAGGTGGCCACTTGTCGCCTTATGGACTGAGTGTCAATGCTCTTTGATTGGTCGTTATTTCTATTACTCCAGGATTTTCCCGTGAAACTGATTCTTCTGCCATCTCATCAGTCATGTTGGACCTCAACTCTTATGTGCCTCAGTCTATTACCCCGTCAAATTCGGTCATCCATCGGGTTGATTCTCTGTCGTTGATCTGGAGCCTCCAGATCCTATGGTCTTCGTTTATATCACACGAGTAAGTTGCTCGACCGTTACTCACGCGATGTAAGCAATTTTTCTCTCTCATCTGTCGGACACATGTCCACCCGGTGTGTGGCATCGTGCTGAACTAGGCCAAACCCGCTTACAACTCAAAGTGCACATGATATCCTGTTGGTTTTGGGCGCGGGACCCGCCTTCTGACGGTTTCAGCATGGTTTCCTATTTTCCTCGTGACTGAGCGCTCGGGGCTTTCCTTCTCTGAGGGTTTTTCCCTACGATACGCGATTAGCGTTGTATCAAAAAATGCCTCTGTTTCTGGATCTGGGCTTCCGTTGCCAATTTGCGTCCCTGCGCATCTCCATGGGACAACGGTTAGCACGCTTTGACTGAGGGTCCTCATTGTTTCGTGTTGGCCACAATTGCCATTATCCAGAGGTCATTTCTGATAAGCTTTTCATTCACAAGATTTGATCTGACATAATTTGAAACAGTCATGAAAATGTTTAAGGATCCAATTTGGATCAGCAGTCTAAAAAGACAGCTAGAACTGTACACCTTAGAACCAAACTTATAAATTTTTCATCTACCCAGGGATAAACTTCAATTCGCCTCCCCGGAAATGGTGCCAAATATGTTAGTGCAAGGAGTTACTCCTATACTACAAAAGGAGTAAGCCTTGCACATCATGACTTCATTTCAAAATTTACAAGGGTTTTTTGAGTGGTGGGATGGCTTTTGAAGGGGTTTTGAAATGATTGAGTTCCTCTTTAATGGCAAGCTATGGCAAGCATAAATTGTATGGTGAAGTGAGTAGTATAGGGGAGTAGAGGAAAGATAACAAGTAGATGATACTTATCCTAATAAACTGACTATCTTAAGGCAATCACTTCAACTACATAAAGCCTTACAGCAAACTCTGTTTTTTGATAAGGAGAATAACAGATAGAAAGTAGGAAAAGTATGAAGTATTTCACAAATCCTTTGTGAAACCTTCACTAATAATTTCTACTTAAACTGATATTATGATTTACAACAAACTGGATAGTAGATAAGTCATCATTAGATCCTCTTAATGATTCTCACTCATACTATACTAGCTGCTGTAATTTATCATTTAAAAGATTAAAATAGGCTTGACAAGGAAAACAATAATTAGGAAGTAAAAACAGGTATAAAGTATCTCACAAATCCTTTGTGAAACCTTCATTAGCAAGTTCTACTTGAGCACTTATTATAATTTACAGAAAAATGGACAGTAGATAAGTCATCATCAAATCCTCTTAATGATTCTCACTCATACTATTCTAGCTACTGCAAATTTATAATTCAGAAAGTTGAAAACAGGAGATAGACAAACCACACATTAGATATGACTTGAATCACAAAATTCTCGAGCATGAAGTGTATAAAAAGCCATTTTATCAAGTTGAGTCTTCAGGTGAACCAAAATCCAACCTGAAATGATATTTACAAAAGATATATATATAGGGAGAGAGGCACCAACTCCAACTCTCCTAAATTGTAGTTCCACTATTTCCTTGTTACATAGGTGTCTTTTAGATATTAAGATCATCTTCCATCGAATTGCAATAGAAAGTGCAGGTGTAGATGAGAAGAAGAGGAAAAATGACAGTTTTTTTGCTGGAAAAACTGACTCGCTACCCCTTTTGCTGCTGATTTTTCTCTTTATGGTCTTGACTATTGAGTGACCATATGGCTTCATTAAATACAACCTTAAACAACCTCATGATGAAGTCGAGTTGCTTTGGAGAGTCCAGCTGATCTGCTACAGGTGGCTGTACGAGAATTTTGTAAATATGGCAATTTTCCTACGTTAATTTAGACTGACTGGAAATTTTGGTAGCGCATTACGTGGAACAGAAAGAACGGTTGTCGGAATTTAAATAACTAGCTGAGACTGAAACTGTAAACACGCTTAAGATTTTGGGAAACCCGAGTTATTTAAGATGGGTGGGGTAGAAAATGGTTAGCTATGGCTATGGTTGACACGTAGCAAACATGATCAACCAAAACGATTAATGACGAAATCTCATGATTTGGATTAGATATTCCGTTGTTATGACATGTGGACAATAGAAAACGGTTTCGTTTTCGGCTTTATTTTTAAAAACGGGAAACGCTACCGGAAATTCTAGTAGCATCAGATTTTTTTTAAAGAAAACAGGAAATAAAACAATAACGGAAAGATTGTCTGAAAAACAAGGGAGACTGTCTGAACGAGAAAATCGGGCGCTACCGAAAATTCCAGTAGCATTTTTTTTTTTTTTAATTTACAAAATTAATCCTAAAAATAATAATTTTGAAACCTACTCATGACTTAGCCTAGAACTGTGCTAACAACGTCATTTCAAGATGGATTTCTTCTTCAAGATGGTGTGGTCTTAGATATATTCAAGGGGATAATGTTTAGTAGCTCATGGGGAGTATTTGTTTAAACCCTTCAGGGGGAGTACTTCATTTTTTGGCTATGTATCACATTGTTGTTACGTATTTTCTCTTTCCATGTAAAACCCCTTTCCATTTATGTCAAAAGGGGAGAGAGAGTGAGTTGTGTATGTGCTCAAATTCAGATTGTTGTATGTAATGTCATATTTATTTTCAGAAGTTGCGGGTTGACATCATTGGAAAAGGGGGAGTTTGTTGGCATGTTTTTGTTGCCATTGATGTCACCTATTGTAATTCATATACTCATGATTCCCTATGTATCATATTGAGTTTGTTGTATACATTTTTAAGGTTGTCATGCTGATGTAAATTGTTTTCATTGTCTCAGAAAGTTTGCAGAAGTGTTTTCATGATGTATCAAGCTCTCATATGAAGCTAAGATAAAATGTTAATAGAGGTCTTTTTGATGTCGTGTACTAAGTCATAAGCATGTTTTTGAAGGCTTTTTATGAGTGTCATGATGTTACAGAGTCATGGGAAAGGTTGTCTCAGTGTACCAAGTATCCTCCTGAAGAAGGGTTGCCAAATTATTTAGAAATCTTAATTTTTGAATGTATACGTTGTTTTGGTGAAGGAAACTAGTGTACATACGCTAGTCCTATGAGGGAAAAAAGTGTATGCCACCTGGAGGTGATTTTCCTCGCATTGCTTGTGCTTGTCAGTTATTTTTTGGTTTTTTCAGCAATTTCTTTTCAATATTTTCGGTGTAAAGCTCAGAAAAGTTTTGGGAACCTCTAGAAGATGATAAAAGTTGAAGATATCAAAAGGATAGTGGAGTAAGTGGCTTGATTTGGTCAAGATGAATATCTCAAATCAAATCTAGATCGTTTGAAAAGGTTTTGGGTGAGCTCGATCATCTGAAGAATTTATTGACTTAACCATCTCCAAAATTTACAAATATGAGAAGGAAAGTTGCTCATTAGGTTGTTTCTCTAGCAGTGCAAGTGTGTGAGTGTGCATGTAGAGAAAGTTCATAAATAAATGATTGTAACAGTGATTTCATAGCTTCAACATTGAAGTGTGTGCTTCAGAATTTATTTTTTAGCAGTGTTTCAGAGTTGTCTACAGAGATTGAAGATCAATTTTGGAGAGTGTGTGTGGATATTTTGTTCTCATTTGGAGTGAGAAATTGTAACTACATGAGTGTTCTTATTTGATGATAGTTTTGTTTATGCAATAGTGTTTTCAGTTCTGAATCATATTTTCTTGTAGCAGAATTGTTTGTACTTGGAGTGGGGGCTTCAAGCTAAGTGCATGTTAATTGTCTATTGTAGGAGTGGGTGCTCCAAGTTGGTTGTGGCCAACATTTCTCATTTCATTCAAGGGCTGGGTGCTCCATTTCTAGTGGTGGCTAGCTGATGTAATGTAAATGAGAATATTTTGAAGCAATGATAATAATAAGAAGAGACAAACACTTTGATGGTTTTTTTCCCTGGAGGGGTGTTTTTCCACCTAAAATCCAAGTTTTTACATGTGATGATTGTTTTTGTTTTTCATGTGCATGATATTGTTATATTTGTTGAAGTGAATTTTTTAATAAGTTTTAATTGCAATTTTTTTTATAATATTCTCGTAATATTTATTCACCCCCCTCTTAGTGATACTTTTGTCTAACGTCATTGTCATCCTGAGTGAGGGAAAATACACCCAATAGTTATGAGGTCTCTCTATGTATCTTATAAAGATCTCCATCTTAGTTGTAGGCTCCAACTTTTTCATGTTATTCATAGAGACATGACAATACACTGTAACTCCAAAAATTCGAAAATTGGATACATTTGCTTCCTCCTAGAGAAAGATTCTTCGGGTGTGATCATGCTAAGTATTTTGTGATGGCTTCGGTTATGAAAATAAATTGTTGTATTGCATGCTTCTTCCCATAGATATAGTGGTATTCCCTGGTCATGAAACATCACTCTTGAATCCCCTACCATGCTTCTATTTTTCCTCTCTACCACCACATTTTGTTGTGGGTTGTGGGGTGAGATCAATTATCTTCTAATGCCTTTCTTAGCACAAAAATATTTGAAAATTCTCCTCCATTATCACTTCTCAGGGATTTAATTTCCTGACCAGTCTCATTTTCAACCAATGCAATGAATTCAACAAATTTTGCAAATACTTCATCTTTCTACTTCAAAAAATAGATCCAACACTTGCGGGAAAATTCATCTATGAAAATTACATAATACCGGTGTTTTGCAACTAAGACTGTAGAAAATGGTCCACACACATCTGAGTGGACTCGCTCTAAGATGGCTCCAGCTCTACTATCTCATCCTTGGAAGGAGGCTTTGGCATATTTTCCAAGAGTGTATCCCTTGAAAACATCATGTTGGCCAAGGGTGCATTTTGGAAGTCTTGTGGTGATTTTTTGCATGATTTTCAAAGCTCCATGGTGTAGGTGACTCATGCGCATATGCTAGAGTTCTCCAACATCTTGACTCTAAAAATGTTCTGCTTTGTTGTTCAATGCAACACATGCATTCACCTCTAGTTTGTAGAGATTTTTCACTCTAACACTAATTTTTTTTACTTGTCCAGTAGCAACATGCTTCAGAAAATATTTCCCTTTACTGAACACCAAATCAAAACCTTTCTCCTCCAACACAGCTACAAAAATCAAAATTTTCTTCAGCGTAGGCATGTACGTTACATTTTTCAAGTGAAGATGAGAACCTGAATCCCTCTTAAAGGTGACAGTACCAATCCCTTTAGTACTATACACCCATTATCTCCAAGTTCTATGTGTAATTGTAGGTCCTTCTCCTCTAGGTTGTTGAAGAACTCCTTAGATCCTGTCATATGAAATGAGGTTCCAGAGTCAATGTATGATGTACACTAGTTCATATAATATTTTCCATGCTTACAGTGAGGGTGAAATCCAATTCGAATTGTGATGAAAGAGAATCACCTCCTACTCCTCCCGCGGGCTTCTTCCTGGATTTCTTACGCAGACACTTGGTTGCATAGTGTCCATATTCATTGTAATGAAAACCTTTAATTTTGTTGAGGTCCTTCTTCTTGCCCTAGTTCTGGCTAGATTCTAGCTTGCATTGGTCCTTCTTTCCCTTGGCTTTCTTTCCCTTTCTTGCCAAGGAAAATTTTCTTCCTCCTCAAATTTGGTTGTGACACCATCTCTGGTGTTTCTTCTAATCTCCCCCCTGCACCAAATCAACCCAAAGTATGTCCTAATCTGGTAGCTTGTCTCTTCCATTAACTGAATCTTGATAGTTGTGCTAGGATTTTGAAAGGCCATGGAGTGCTAAGGTCACAAGTCTGGATGATGGCACATTTTCTCCTATTCCTCCAAGTTCATCTCAAACCTAAGTGAATCTAGATAGGTATTATGGAATAGTTTCATTTTTCTGCATTTGAATACTCCTGAGTTTATCTCTCAATGCCAATTTCTTGGCATCACTGCTACTCTAGAAGATATTGGTGATAGTTTTCCACATTGAAAAAGGAGTCTCCTTTCCATGTAATTTTAAAACCACATGATCTATGACACCCTCCAAAATAATCCTTCTAGCCATTGGTGTGTCTTTCTTCCACTAAGAAAGTTCATATGCATATGATATTGCTGGTTTCAGAATATCAGTTTGTGTATATTCCCATACTCCATTGTCATATGTGACAACTTCCATCTTGTCTTTCCGAGCACAAAAATTCGAGGTGCCCTCCAATGCATACTTAAGCCTCAATCCGTTGAAAGACATTTTTCCTGCACTAGAGAGAATCTACACAAAAGAACTATGCAAATTGAAATTTCTCTGAGAGAAGATCTGGAACAAGGTTTCTATGTAGTCTTATGAGGCTTTGATACCATGTAGAAATTGCAAGAAATTTACTACTGCTAATAAAATCGAAGTGAAATCAATAGATAATTTTCTTCTACTATTATGTGAAAAGTAAAACACACAATAAAACACACATGCAATAACATGCAATCATCAAAACACAAGGAACACAATGATTTTACAAGGGAACCCAACTAGGAAAAACCCCTCTATTGCTTTCCATTAATTCAGATGAGAATATGGATAAATTATAATGTCTTGCTTCAATCTTGAAGCACACCCTGCATTGCAACTCTGATCTCCTGCTCACTGACCTACTCTGACCAACACTTAGCTAATTCAAGCCTCAGCCTTCCTCCTATTTCCTTGCACAATCCTTGAGGAGATTAGCCTATAAAAAATAGGAGAATTCCCTATTTCCTTGTGCAATTCCTGAAGTAATTGATGACCTAATCTATGTAAAAATGATGTACTCTCAACTAGTATACAATTGATAATTACAATGTGCCTTTTCCTTCACTCATCTAGGAAATTTGAATTACATGCATGACTAGGTTTATCTTTAGTAAATTGATCAGTTAATTAAGAGATCAGTGAGTTAACAACTGTTATAACTACTCAATTGAACTCCTATCGACTCCACTAAAGCATAAAGCTCAGTTAACTGAGTTTAACTAACAATAACTCCACTAGATTGCTAAATTTTAGAAATCAACCCATGCACAACTCTACTTCTAGCCTATAACTTGAATTTACCCACTTAACTAGGAGACAAGGTCATGTCACTCCAGCTAACTACAATCCAAGTCATCCTCTTGATGTGGAAAATCAAATTTCTCCATTCGAATAAGGCACAAGTCAAATGAAGACTTTTCTTGCTACATTTTAACATTAATTAACAATATTCAATGCCTTATAATTTTTATTGTTTTCTTTCTTCCCATTTATTTTTCTTGTCCCTTCTCCATTTACTGGGCTAACATTTTTTGAAGAAGATGACCCTTCCCTTTGTTGTCGGTATGATCAAGTTTCCTAGGCTAGTTGTTGGTTTCCCTTGTTGGGGCTCTTCTTCTTTTGGCTTGTTTCCATTGGTCCACCTCCTCAAATTATTTCTATTGCTCCTTTTTTTTTTTCGCAGCTTCTCGTGAAGTGACCATATTCATGACACACTGTTCATTTAAATGGAAGATAGTTGTAGTCCATCTCTTGGATGTGAGACTAGCTATCCATGTTCATATTTATGGTTGTTGGAAGTCCCTTATCCAAATCCACTTTCATATAGATCCATGCACAAGAAAATAAACCCTCATGTGGATCGACTCAATCTATAAATTTTCCCAAGGCATTACCAATGTTTTTGAAGGTAGTTTCATTCCAACAATGTAGAGTAAGGAAGGGTAGCTTCACCAAAATAGGAACTATTGGAAGACACATCACTTCCAAGATTAAAATATGGACTCCAAAAATCCAAATTTAACTCTTGAGCACCCGTAAAGTATGACCCACTTTGGAAAGTCAAGTCTCAATTTGCCTTGTTCTCGAAGAAGAAGGTTAAAAAGCCTTTCCCACAAAAGGAAGACGAGAAAGAACCCCTGATCATTGGCCTCTAATTTTAATCCACCAAAATCCTCATGGAACATGGGGAAGGATAGATCTCCATGAACTGACCAACTAGGTTGCACTCTGCAAGTCACAAAGATTGAGATCTCTTAGAGGGGGTGTATAACTCCACACTGGGAATTTCCTCTAATTTCTTGACAAAGTGAATTGGCTTCAACTTCTAGTATTTCATCCCATTGGCTATGAGATTGTTGAAAGCCTTAATATTTGGAGCTGGAGGGGGTGGAGGGATAGGACCTTTAGAGCTTTTCATTAAATCTTACGTTAGAAAACTCATACTGCTTCAAACACCCTTGATTTGAGAATTATAATTGATTGAAATATGTTGGAAAAATTATGATTGAGTGTGATTCTGTTATTGTCTAAGCATATAATCCTGGTGATTTATGATTCAAAAAGGATACCCAAAAATAAATATGTTATCTATCGAAAAAAGAATACGAACATATAGATTTATCGTCAAGCAATTTTATATATTCAAACTAATATTTATTTCAAAATTTAAAAGTAAAATTTTTTAAAACTTTAGGCAAAGACTTAGTTTAGAATATGACATTTTTTATGATATACTTCTAAATTAAACAACATAAATTCATTTGAGAAATGTAATTTAAACATAACCAACAAAGGTCCATCTTAATATTGGATCTACTATGGCATGAGGGGTCAAATCTCTCAATATCCAAACTTCTTTTTGAGTGAAAAACTTGAGGAAAGGTTTGCACCTCCAGAGATTTGATTCCTCACATGACTTGGTAGATTCTTAGTTAATATGGATTTATGTTGGTTCTTAATAATATTATTTATATTATATAAATTTCACATCTCTATATATAAAAATATTCTCATTTTTAATTTTATTAAAACCTTGATTTAATCTCTATGGAATATCCACATAATATTTTAGTAGTAGCGAGGATAGAGGGCTTAGATATATCTCAAAAATAATTATAACCTTGTTTATTTTAGATTTAATTAAAAAATATTAAAATTAGATTAAATAAAATATTTTGGTTGTGAAATGAGTTATGGTTTTTGGGCATGTGGTATTGATAAGCCCTGACATTGGCCCATGGTATTATAACAAAGCCTATTTACAAGTTAATAATATCCATGGTAAAGAGAGGGTGAATATCTATTGTTAATAATCTTGTTATATTGTAATTTTATTGTAAGTATTAGGCTTTTATGTGCTTATTGATTAAATTTAAATTTGGTTAGGGAATCATTATTTTAATTTATATGGTATTAATAAAAACAAAATTACATATACGAATTTTATTATTTTTAACTTTTTATTATTAATTGAGACAACATTTAAATGTTTACACTCATTTTCGGACACTACAACATCTCCCCCATATTGGGCGTTGTATTATTTTTCATCTTTTATTATTTTTAATTGAGCCAACATGCAAATGTTTACAAACAAACATCTAATACCACTACAAAATCACCCACATACCAGGTTGTAGAGAGCCTCTTGGTGTAACTAGTGCAACCATATAAATTAAATAGGTGATGATAGGCCCGTCAATTTTATGTATCGGCTTTCAACCAAAAAAAATTATAATAACTAAATCAAAATTCCAACAATCCCCCAAAATCCTATTCAAAAATCTACAAGTCACTAAAAGCCTCTATTTCCATTGTAAATTTTATAGGAGGACAAACTAGGGTGGGAAAAATATCCCTCATACTATCCCAATCTCTAATCAAAATTGCCCCCAAATTCAATAGGAACTATATCAAAAGTCAAGGTGCCTCTACTTTGTTTTCAGTGTTTCCTATTGGAGTTTTGACCAATTTTAGGATGAACCACAATGTTAAATTTTTGAAAAAACAACATAAAAAGTAAAACTTTGACTCATTAGAAAAGCCACCCTCACCAAAAATTAAACAATCAATATATATTTCGCACTTGGTCGAGTTTAGGTCAGGGTCAACCCCAAGGTTAGATGGAAGAACAATCTGCCCAGTGGTGATATGTTATAGCTGGGTTGATCTTGAACGCTTGTAATATTCCTAATTAGCTATGGCTAATTGGAATATTCAATTTTGTTCGATTTTTGCCTTCTATAGTTATTTGTAAATAAAAAGTGAGGAAGGGGGAACATAACTCACTTTAGAATAAAAAAGTCACTTCCTAGGTAGCACAACGTTGTGACTTAAGGGGGAACCAAGGGGGCCAAAGGGGGACACAGAAATGGGGCCCACGCAGACACATGGAGGGACTACGCAGGAGGGAAGGAACACATGGCAAGAAGGGGATCTCGCAGGAGAAAGTGAGCCTAGGGATTGTGAGAGGCAGAGGCTATAAAATAGAGAGGAACCCCCTCATTTGGGATCATTCTAGTATGAGCATTTGTGATAGTCATTTTGACTTAGAGCACGCTGGTTGTTTAGCTAGTCTGCAGCAATGTTTAGTGCATTAAGTGCCTACGTTCAGAGATCTCACCCTTAGCCCCGGGGGACTTCGAGTGCCTACTCGGCTAAGGTATTTCCATTGGCATTCTAGCAGTAGATTCATCATCATTTCAGCAACAGTTTCATCAGCCTTTCAACAGCAGTTTCATAAGTGTCTTTGAGGAATCGCGCAAAACCCCAAGGGGGTGATTTTCGGGGGTCGGCCATTTCAGAAAAGCTTTCTGGGTTTCTTGAGGAGAGCCCGAATCCAGAGTTTAAGCTTTTTTCGAGGACGGGAGCAGCCCCAAACCATCATTTGTTTTCTAGTAGCAGCAGCAGCACAACAATAACATCCACGCAGAGAGGCCATTCTTGTCATTCTGAGAGTATTTCTTCACTTGCCTTGTGCAAGTCGAGGTTCCATCTATCTAATCACCTCTTGTACTCATTTATTGCTCAGTATAATAAAATGGCTTAGCAATTCTCGCTGCATTTCTTGTGTATCTGCTTATATTTCTGGTTTACATTATTATATGTTGTTCCACTGTTATTTTATCACTTCTGGGTTCTTATATCATTTGCACATATTTGGTTGGATTTTTTGCTGGGGTTTGAGGAATATTCTGGGTTATGAATATTACAGTGGTATTAGAGCATAGATCTGGCTCAGCCTATGGAGCTAGCAATCTATGACACTAGGGGAGAAACCCTATATCTGTTATAGAGGTCAGAGATACAGAGACACTAGGCGTAGGTTGGAGAATACCTACAGAGAGGGAGATTGTGTTCCTGTGGCAGACGTAGAACAAGAGGAACCTGTGGTAGACACAGAATAGAGACAACCAGTAGTGGATGCAGCACAGATGGCAGACGAGGACGGGAAGAGATTTGCGGATATGCTCCTCAAATCAGTGCAGGATCTGTCGAGGCAGATTGAGGTGATGGGGCAGAGATTCACGGCAGTAGAGGCCAGACAGCGTGAGAGCCCACGATTTTTTCAGGTTGGTGAGGGATCGGGCACATCCCACCATTTGCCAAAGCAGTGTGATACTGCGCAGTAGGTGGCCTCACATGCCCCTACACGCTCTACCATGCCCACTTTCTTAGGAGCCAACACGGGGGCTGTAGCCCAACAGGAGGTAGAGCCCAAACATATGAGCGATTATTTTGCAGAGTACTAGGCCTATGGGCAGGAGTTCAGCGAAGCCCTCTCATTCGAGATTTTGTTTAGCTCCAACAGGATAGTAGACCCCGCGACCATCATAGAGGGTACCGACATTACCATGATGGTGACACCTGCTGTGCAGCGAGTAGATTCCACTTGCCTACATTTGATGGTTCATCAGACAGTTTGGCAAAGTATTGGGTGGAGAAGCTGGACATTTATTTCCAGCTTAACCAGATGTCGGAGGCAGAGGCCATCAAGGTGGCAACATTGCATTTGGATGGCGAGGCCCAGGATTGGTGGTTTCATGGGATGGTTACACTGGGGCACTCCACAGTGACGACATATGCCGAGTTTACTAAGAGACTGATGGAGCGATTTGATCGGAGGGATCCAGAGCAGCATTTCGTTGAGCTGATGAGGCTCAAACAGACAGGGAGCCCAGAGACCTACATTGCAGATTTCTTGAGGGTCTCCATGATGGTGCCAGACCTATCCATGGCACGGAGGGTCTATATGTATGTTGAGGGGTTAGCAGAGCCACTTCGGGGTTTAGTCCGATCCACTAAACCAGCTATGCTTCAGGACGCTATCAGCAGGACCCGAGACTTAGAGGATGTCTTACCCAGGACCCGGACACCTTACCCCCAGAGACAGACTTTCCAGTCTAAGGGGAAGGATGTAAGAATTCCACCTCCAAAGGGGAATCCAAGACGAGTACAACTTGATGATGCTGCCAGGAGGGAGTTGAAGAAGAAGCGGTTGTGCTCCACTCGTCAGGAGCCATGGGCACCAGGACATAGATGTGTTGCTGGTAAAGCACATTTTATTGAGGTCTTCTCCGAGAGCAGTGGAGAAGAGGATGACGAGGAGGATGTGGAGGCAGGAGATAGCCATGCCATACGGGGAAATTTTCCACCTCCACCACCAGCAGTAGGTGGTGCATCTTTTGCACCCACCGGAGGGGCCCTTGCAGCGTTGCGGGGAGTTCCCAAGTATCTGACACTACACGTATGAGGGACAGTATGTGGCCACCACGTATCAGTTTTGGTTGATAGTGGGGCAACCCACAACTTCATCGATGCCCAGATGGTTGAACGGAGAGGTATACAGACAGAGAGCTTGATGGGTTTTCATTCTTGGTCCCAGGAGATCAAACCATGACGTGTGCTCGTTATGTTCCAGAGCTTTCAGTGACGATGGGAACCTACAAATTGACTGACCACTTTTTCGTGGTCGATATTCCGGACACCAACATGATACTGGGTGTTTAGTGGCTTATCACTCTAGGGAAGGCCACGACAGATTGGAAGACCCTGGAGATGGAGTGGGATGATGAGAAGGCGGGGAGGCATGAGAAGATACGGGGATAGCACACATCCGCCTAAGACTGTCTTGGCTCATCGGATGGAGGCAGTCTTCTGAAAGGGAGACATAGAGTGGGCAGTGGAGCTATGTGCATCAGAGGCAGGAACTATAGGGAAGACGGTACACCCAGAGATACAATCTATCCTTGATCGGTATGCCATAGTGTTTGGGGAGATTCCACCAGGACAGCCACCAGATCGGGGGTTTGAGCACACCATCGAGCTTAAGCAGGGCATACAGGCTGTGATTACCACCCCCTATAGGCACCCCAAGGCCTATCGGGATGAGATTGAGTGGGCTATCCAGGAGTTTCTTGCATTGCCATATTTCAGGCAACCATTTGTTTTGGAGTGTGATGTGTCGGAAGAGGGGATCGACGCAGTATTGATGCAGGGAGGTCACCCTATAGCATTTGAGAGCCGGAAGCTCCTTCTGCATGAGAGGTTGTATTCCATATACGACAAGGAGATGTTGGCCATCATGCATGCATTGGCTAAGTACCAATAGTATTTGGTAGGCAACAGGTTCAGGGTGAGGACCGATCACAACAACCTCCAGTTCTTTTTGGAGCATAAGCGGCTACAAGAGAGGCAGCAGAAGTGGATCAGTAAGATCCAAGCATATGACTTTAACATTGAGTATGTCAAAGGTAAGAACAACGTGGTAGCAGATGCCCTTTCACGTAGACTAGCCACGTTGTCTCTTATGAGCTTGGACACAGATTGCAGGGCTCGACTCTTATTAGAGTACTCCAACGACAGATTTTCATGTGAGGTTCTGGATGGGCAGGTGGCAGATGACAGGTACAGGGTGGTCGATGAGATCATCTACTACAGGGACCGGATCTTCTTGACTGAGGGGTCTCAGCTCAAGAAGAAAATACTCCAGGCATCACATGATTCCCCATTGGCAGGACATCAGGGTTTTACCAAAACCTACAGGGCCATTAGGGAGAGGTTCTCATGGAAGGGCCTCAAGGAGGATGTACTCCAACACATCCGGGAGTGCGATGTTTGCCAGAGGAACAAGGGAGAGATGAGCCATCCCGCAGGATTATTGCAACCTCTTCCCATTTCGGAGGGGAAATGGGAGAGTATTTCAATAGATTTCATCACAGGGTTGCCCATGGTACAGGGCAAGGATTGTATCTTTGTCGTTGTTGATTGACTGATGATGTACACACATTTCTTTTCCATATCCACACACTATACAACAACATAGGTGGCCGAGCTATTCTTTAGGGAGATCTTCAGGCTACATGGTCTTCCTAAGACCATCGTCAGTGGGCAGCAGCAAGCATGGCTGAAGTGGTTGCATCTGGGGGAGTACTGCTACAATACATCACTTCACTTGTCCATTGGTATGTCACCATTCTACCCCTTATATGGGTATCGTCCTTTATCTTTTATCGACGTGATTTTTGGTGATAGCAGGGCTCCTAGAGCCAAGATTTGGATCCAAGAGAGTCAGGATATCCTCCGAGCTCTCAAGGATAACATGGCTACAGCGCAGAACCAGCAGAAGTTGTATGCTGACAGGGGTCGGGTGGAGAGGCAGTTTGAGGTAGGGGACATGGTCTACCTACGATTACAGCCATACCGACAGTCATCGCTGAAGTAGAAGGGGGCTGAGAAGCTCAAGCCCCGCTTTTATGGGCCATACAGGGTGATACGTAGGATTGGACAGGTTGCATATGAGTTGGAGCTGCCCCAAGGCAACAAGATTCATAACATTTTTCATGTATCATGCCTGAAGAAGGCATTGTGGCAGCAGGTGACCGTGACGGCTGAGCTACCACCCATGGATGATGAAGGTCATTTGTTATTGTAGCCGGAGGCTATCATTGACTCTAGGGAGAGACGGTTGTGGAGCAGGACGGTCCGGGAATTCTTGGTGAAGTGGAAGAATTTGCTAGATGAGGATGCCACTTGGGAGAGTGAGGAGATCTTACAACATCCATCACTTCAGTTGCTTGAGGACAAGCAACATTTTGCCGGGGGAGACTGTAATATTCCTAATTAGCTATGGCTAATTGGAATATTCGATTTTGTTCGATTTTTGCTTTCTATAGTTATTTGTAAATAAAAAGTGAGGAAGGGGGAACATAACACACTTTAGAATAAAAAGTCACTTCCTAAGTAGCACAACATTGTGACTTAAGGGGGAACGAAGGGGGCCAAAGGGGGACGCAGAAATGGGGCCCACGCAGACACATGGAGGGACTACGTAGGAGGGAAGGAACACATGGCAAGAAGGGGATCACGCAAGAGAAAGTGTGCCTAGGGATTGTGAGAGGCAGAGGCTATAAAATAGAGAGGAACCCCCTCATTTGGGATCATTCTGGTTATGAGCATTTGTGATAGTCATTTTGACTTAGAGCACGCTCGCTGTTTAGCTAGTCTGTAGCACTGTTTAGTGCATTGAGTGTCTCCGTTCGGAGATCTCAACCTTAGCCCTGGGGGACTTCGAGTGCCTGCTCGGGCAAGGTATTTCCATTGGCATTCTAGCAATAGATTCATCAGCATTTCAGCAGTAGTTTCATCAGCCTTTCAGCAGTAGTTTCATCAGTGTCTTTAAAGAACTGCGCAGAAACCCAAGGGGGTGATTTTCGGGGGTTGGCCATTTCAGAAAAGCTTTCTGGGTTTCTTGAGTAGAGCCCGAAACTAGAGTTTTGGCTTTTTCTGAGGATGGGATCAACCCCAAATCATCATTTGTTTTCTAGCCACAGCAACATCCACGCAGAGAGGCAATTCTTGTCATTCTGAGAGTATTTCTTCACTTGCCTTGTGCAAGTCGAGGTGCCATTTGTCTAATCACTTCTTGTACTCATTTATTGCTCAGTATAATAAAATAGCTTAGCATTTCTCGCTGCATTTCTTGTGTATCTGCTTATATTTCTGGTTTACGTTATTATATGTTGTTCCACTGTTATTTTATCACTTCTGGGTTATTATATCATTTGCACATATTTGGTTGGATTTTTTGCTGGGGTTTGAGGAATATTCTGGGTTAGGAATATTACAATGCCCCTTGGGATATTTTAATTTCCCCAAAGGTAGCTCCCATCCTCAACCCCTCCCTATGAAATTTAAACCTTTAACCTGGTAGAGACTAAATCCCACATAAATCAATACTATATATATATATATAGATATATATATAGCTAGACAAAGCATAAGAAAATTAATCCACAACGACACTTAAAAATGATCGAACCAACAACCAAATTTTTAAATTTGAAAGTTATATTGTATGATTTTCCTTAACTTCATTTAAAATGGGTCAAACACAGTTTATTTATATTATTAGGATTATTAGATAAGATAATTATATGTAGGTCCAACTATTGACCACAATGTAGGTCAAAGGGACTGTTGAGTACAATGATGTCCATACAATGCGGGAGAACCGAATGGTCTCCCATAAAAGATATAATGCATGAAGTATACAATTCATGAAGTATACAGTTCATGAAGTATACAAGATACAATGAATGAACATAAAAGATATAATACATGAAATTCTCGAGCGCAGAAGATCCAGGAGCTAATGGGCCTAAGGATTAGACATATCTCTCCTAACATCCGAGACTGAATGAAGAACACTGAAGAAAATTCAACAAAGTCCATTGGCCCAATAAAGATCTAGTTCAAAGTGTGGACTGTCTACTAAACAGTTGCGTGGGGGAATTCGCATGCTACTGAGATCTAGAGGACCTAGTCTGTCTCCTAGGAATATATCTAAGACGGATCTTCTGCTGAGAGCTCATGTGGTGGGGTGAGGTCCCATGGAGCCTCATTGATCTAGACTTTGGATATGTACTCGTATCAATCAGTCTCTTGGTGCCCCTGTCTGAAGGTAGTACCCTAAAAAATGTCATGATCCTCTATGTGGGGTTTGGTCTGATGGGAGGCTCAAGAATATGCGCTTAAAAATTGAGAGCATCCTGCATATATAGGGCCAAATATCTCTAATCAAGATACTTGAAAAAGTCGACGAGGATCTAAGAATCTCTAAACAAGCAATGGAGCCTTCCTTTTATCTCATAATAGATAGGGCATCTAAAAATGAAGTGCACCTCGATCTCCACTTCCTGTAAATCATACCTGGCATATTTTGTCTAGTCTATCAATCTAGTGTTCTGTCTCTACCCAAAGTCTACAAGAACCTACTATAAACTAGCCTAAAGGAATGTGAAGAGCATGCATCCAGTGGTGAAACATATACTAGGGTTGAACAATGAGCTTGTCTCGCAACTCTGAGAAGTGCTTAATGTAGAAGGTCGTCTTTGGGCACAACCCCCTCGAAGGATTGACTCAAGTGACCTTGGCAAACTGCTTGTAGATGTCCTCCTTGATGATCTTGTCCGATTCTTGTCTAGTGCATAAAAGGTGACAAGGAGCATCTAAGGAATATCAGAAAGGGGGGAGACAATCCAACTGAATTACCACTAAATCTAAGAGATCTCAAACTCCTACAAACCAACATCTGGCTCGAACCAAGGGAGCAGAATGGGAAATAGTCTCAAAAGAGCAATATGCCAAGTAAGGATATCGGGCCTTACTCTTTATCGAGTCTGCAAAGCTTCCCCATAAATGATGAATGAAACCAATCTTAAGACCATCTCAAGTCGAAAGGGCTGACCTTCAAACTCCACAAGGATGATGTGTTGAGGTACTGTTTGTTTTCATCTAATGATGCGGCAGAGAAGAAGAATCTGAACTCTCTCAACTGAAGTGCAATCTAACTCAAGTAAAGACGGTCCCCAAATCTCTAAGCCATATAGAATAGTGGGATGGATCAAGGTGTCCATGAGGCTCAATTTTGGACGAGATGTCCTGGAAGTGATGTTGAAATCACTGTCTCTCGAGAAGGGCTAAGGATCCATATCTTTTGTTGATACGAGGCTAAAGTGTTGGTCGAAAAATGAAGCGAGGATTGAGAATTACACCCCGAATAAGTATATGTGCTGGTGATCTAAACCTCCTCCCCTCTAAATAGGAAGTGAAGGTTAGAAGTTTTCTTCACCCCATTGAAGATCATAACCTTGGTTTTACCTAAGTTGACCGTCAATTGTCGAAGATCACAAAATAGAGCTAAGGCATCTAGTTGCCTATGTAATCCTTATGGGGATGAGGAGAGGAGAACCACGTCATCAACAAAGAGTGGAATAGATATCATAACCTAGTGAAGAAGGAATCCATCGATGTCCTGGATATGCTCGTGTAGAAATGCCTCCAACTCATCAAGATCCCAAACAAGGTAAGGGACAATGGACAACCTTGTTTAACCCCAATAGTTCTGAAGATGAAATCATACATCCCATGATCCGTACAAAGACGACCAAGGAAAAACTCATATAGGTGAATAATAGTCATCAATAGGGTCGTAGATATGCCAATATCACTGAGTCTCTAGAGTAAGGCTTCCTTGGAAACATAGTCAAAATATTTCTGGAAATATACGAAACAACAGTAGACTTTCAAAGAGTGGTGTTGTGCCTCCTCAATCATGGTGCGAAGGGTGAAGATGTGGTCAATGATTTGATGAGTCGGTCAAAAACCTGCATGTCCCCTAGATCTGAGTTGTCTCTGCTCAAGGTCACTGGAGAGTTTCCTATGTATAACAATAACATACAACTTCGAGAACATGTGGCCCACCATGATCGTTCTATAGTTATTGGGATTTGATTTGGAACATGATTTGTGGATTGGATGGATGATGTGGTGTGACCATGTCTGTGGAAAACCTTCATTGACTACATGGTTGAAGAGATCAACCAAGTCTCTAACCAACGCACGAAAGCGTGCTTAAAGAACTCTACTCGGTAGCCTTCCTCATCGGTTGCTTTGTTGTTGTTCATCACCCAAATGACCTCTTTAATATCTCTATCTGAGAATATGTAAGAAGAAGAGGGTGGGGAGGTAACATGAATTTGGGCCTACCCAAGAATATCATAAAGGTTGGAAATGTGAGAGAACATGGATGTAGGGTCAAGATCAGATGGAAGAGGGGAGCGTCGAGGAAGGATGGTATTGCATAAGTGTTTAAGGGAGTGGGAAAGGAGAGTAGAAAGTTCTCATCTTCTATGAGAGACAAAAAGCCATTTCTTGTGACAAAAGAGATGATGATAAGAAGCTTTGAGGTCGGAGTAGAGGGGTTGAGAGTGGCTGAAAGCATATTGAAGTTTTCGATGTAGAGTCTTGCATTCATCATCGTACCATTTGTTCATGGGGCAAGATCCAACTTTTGGGGAGATGGAATTGGAACGAGTGGAGTAGGTGAAGGATTTGAATGTTGCTTCCCAAATGACAGATGAAAGACAAGTGTATTTAGTGGAAGTAGAATCAAGCAAGGAGAATTGGGTCTATGATGGGAACATCTTGTGTAGGGTAGAGGAGAACATGTTAGGGTCGCCTTCGTCAAATCGAAAGGTGGTTCGGGGTGGGTCTTGAGGGGAAGGATGGGGAGGAAGGGGAGGGTCAAATTTTTATGATTTAGATCCGGATTTGCAAGGAAATGATTGGGCTTCTTATCATGAGCTATATTGATCCTTTGTCTTTCTACTCATGGGAGCGCTATAAGTAGTGCTCCTCTGTAAATGAGGGCAGGGTTAGTGAAAGACGCCAAACTCGTTGTATTTATTACGAGCTCAACTCAAAGGGATGGAAACACTGCTCTCAAAGGCATGGAAGACCAACCTTCAAGGCGTCTTGAATGCTACTACTTCGTCAAGTTCGCTTGGAACTTATATAAAAAAAACTTCTCATTGAGCAGTTTGACTTACTCAAAACCTCTTTTTGAAGGGGCCCAATAGCCCACCAAGCCTCACCTAACACCAGGACAGGGGGGATAAACAGGAAGGAGCTATAAAGATCCCAAGTGGGTTCGCTTGGACTATGCCATGTATGAATAATATTATGTATTCCATGCAGTTGGACCCGCATAAGAAATTGACCTCTAGACAACATCATTGTGGGAAAGGTCGTGTTGTGAAAAGAGGTAAGTCATAAAGAAAGGTGGTAAAGAAGAAAAAGAATAGGATATATAAAAGTGATTCTTCTATTATAAGATCATGAATAGAATTATACTTCTCATCATACTTATTAGAGGGAAAGAAAGCATTGCCATCCATAGAGGCAAGCTAGCCTACATGCTGGCATTCTTGGCCCACTAGAGAGTAAAGTGTCCGAAAGAATACGAATAACAGGTAGGGCCCACCCAGTAGTTCTGGTAGTGAGGTATGGGTTTTGGGAATTAGTTGACCATACTATAGCGGAAGATCTGTATGCACTAGATACAATGCTGCACCTTTGACCAATGAGATGGTTTTGTATCATGAGGAGCCTTTGACCGATGAGATGGTGGGGCCTCTGAGGAAGAGGTAGGCATCCTCTGAATTATGGGCCGGTCATCCGTACCTCATGCTAGTTGTGGGCTTATAATCTTTCAACCGACCTCGTGCTGCTATTGCGACCTCGTTACACCAAGTGACTGACTTATTTGATTTATGGCCAGTTGAGAGCGATGGTCCAATATACTAGTTGTTAGCACGCCTCAACCGAGCAAGTCTTCCTGCTAGAGAGAGAGCTTCCTCATTTCCATGGTTGATGTGAGTAGGTCATAACCACTCATAGCCAATCATAGACAGGAGTCATAGCCATAAGTCCTAGCCGATGGTCGTACCTAGCTTATCAGGTTATCGGTTGGTCCTACCTTCCCATTGGGCTCGCGGGATTAGAGGAAAGAAAGATAGAGCCAGTCATTTACCAGGAACCAACACCCACAATCCGCACCCCTGCCATATGGCCAACATGTGAAAAAGTGGGAGTTAGGGAAACAGGGGAGACCATTTAAAATCAATAACTCCTGGGATTCCCCAAACTACAATAGATGCTTACCATAAACTGTAGTGGGTCCCAAAGAATCATTTGACATTCGGTGAAGCCATACTGAATTTGGATCTATCCCCTAGGTACAAAACACATCCTCTGATTGATCGTGGAGAGGGATCTGGAGATCTCTAGTATGAGCATTGAAGTCACCTAGGAGGATGACTTCCCCATCAACATAGTACTAGGTGACGTCGATGTACAAGTCTATAAAGGGGTCCCCATTTGAGCCATTATGGATGGCAAATCATGAAGAAGCTAGGGGAAAGTAACAAACTGCAATGTAGATGTCCCTTGAAGGAGAGACTTTAATGCTAATCTAAATCCACATAAACCTAGCAAACTCATCTCCGACTACCAATAATACCTTCTTCAGGATTAGCATCATCTCAAATTAATTATTTAATTTAATAATTATGAAAACTAATTTTAATAATCACAAATTAATTATTTAATTTAATCGTTATAAAAGTTAATTTTAAAAAATATATTATAAGATTCCAAATATTCAATATTTTTAATTTTTCTAAACATTTTTATTAAAATTGAAATATTTTATTAATTAAAAAATAACATTGTGTTATCTTCATGGAAGATGAAAAAAAATAATTATGTAATTAATCGGAAAAACAATCTCAAAAATTCAAAATAAATCACCTAAAATAAAATATATAAATCAATTAAAAAAAAACCACTCCTTTTTATCCTACAATCTGAACAATTAAATTTACAATTATAACTAAACTGAAATTTGAAATTCTAAATGAACTACTTAAACCAAAATTTGAATAGAACTGGTTGGAAAAATGTAGCTTAGTCTACGCGAAAGATATTTCTCGGATTAAAAATTTTAAAAATTCTTTCAAATGACAACCCTCAGCCTACAGGTAACCCCGTTTGATAAGAGAACCGTTAATTTTTTAACCCAATTTACGGTTAACGGTCATGTGATCATGACGGTTAGTGGACGGAACAGATTTCAAAAACTATCCGTTGCGAGTTGATCGCAGCAATTCTGTGTTATGAATATCATTATAATCATTTTGCAAGTGAATCCCATGTTCTGAGAACTAACGAGCTAAATACCCATTTCTCGGCAGAGTCCATCGTTCGATCTCTATAGAGTTCTATTACCATCAGCTCAATCAAGAATTCTGCAATCACAATGGCAGAGATACCGGATCCTACAGTGTATATCGGTGATTACTATAACACAGTTCAATTTTATGAATTCCCCTGTTTCTGAACTTGCAATGGTTTTCTCTATAGTTTGACTTTCATTCACTGTTGCCCCTTAATTATGGGTATTGTATTGTATGCAGGAAATTTGGATGAGAGAGTTGATGAGAGAATCCTGTATGAAATAATGATCCAGGCAGGGCCCCTGGTAGATGTGCACATTCCAAGAGATAATGATGCCAAGAAACACAGAGGCTATGGGTTTGCAGAGTACACAACTGAGTCGAACGCTCAGTATGCAGTCAGATTGTTTTCTGGCATAGTTTGTCTTCATAACAGGCCTCTTCGCTTTCAGGTGGGAAATTATGGTCCCGGACATTTCTGTATTCCTTTTCTCAGCATATCTATATATGCTCTTGTGCATCTCTGTATTCTTGTTATCCTTGATTGTAAATATGGTCTTCGGCATCTATGTGTCCATTTTCTCAGTATATGTGAATTCTGCAGCCTTGTCATTAAACACTTATTTGTTTTTTAATATATGCACAATTAACTCAGAAATTCATCTCAACCCAAGTCCTGTTGTCTGTCCTATCAAGCTAGCTAGCTAAGGGGGTTGGTCTTTGCCTAAGCTAGCTCAGCTAAAGCAGGCCGTGTCTTGAAAGATCTTACTTGAGCTCACTTAAGGTGCTTGTCATGAGCTCAAGCTCAAGTTATGCAGGTAAGGTCCTGACTAGCTGGTTATACTTGAGCCCAGGAAAGGTCCTAGTAGGGTTTTAGTATCAAATTCCTCATTAACTTGGCACAAAAATATTGCATTGACATCTCAAGAGATTTAATAATCCCTCAGCGCATGTAAATATAGTTTGGACATCTCTGCATTCTTTTGTTCAGTCTGTGTGCATTCTGCAGCCCAGTAGTCGAACCCTTTTCTCCATTTAAAACAGAAACATCTTAACTCAAGATTTGTTGTGTGTCCTGTTGATGTAGCAAGCTAGAAGGGTTGGTCTGGAAAGGCCTTACCTAAGCTACCTCTGCTGTGTCTTGAAAAATCTTAATTGAGCTCGGAAGATGCTTGTCATGAAGTCAAGCTCAACTTAGGTAGGTATGGTCCTGACGATCCTGAAAGATCTTACCTGAGCTCAGTTAAGGTGTTTGTCATGAGCTCAAGCTAAACTTATGCAGGTAAGGTCCTGACTAGTTGATTATACTTTGAGCTCAGGGAAGGTCCTAGTAGGGAATTTAGTATCAAATTCCTCATTAGCTGGGCATAAAAATATTGACATTGACTTCTCAAGAGATTTGATATATCCCTCAGCCCGTGTAAATATGGTTTTCGACATCTCTGCATTCTTTTATTCAGTCTGGCGCATTCTGCAGCCCAGTAGTCGAACCCTTTTGTGGTTTTTATATTTACATACAATTAACACAAGATCCATCTTAACTCAAGATTTGAGATCTGTCCTGCTGGGCTTGCAAGCTAGGAGGGTTGGTATGGAAAGGTCTCAACTATGCTATTTCTACAGCGTCTTGAAAAATCTTAATTGAGCTCAAGCCCAACTTAAGAAGGTATGGTCCTGATTAGGGTTTTAGTATCAAATTTCTCTTTAGCCGAGTGCAAAAGCATTCAGATTGACTCTTAGTACATGACACATGACACATGTAAATTATAAATATGGTTTTGGGCATCTCTGTATTCTTGTGCACAATATATGTGCATTCTGCAGTCCAGTAATCATAAGTTCCTGACTAACTGGTTATACTTCAGCTCAGGGAAGGTCCTAGTAGGGTTACAGTATCAAATTCTTCATGAACAGGGCACAAAACTATAGAGATTGTCATTTTAAGAAATTTGATCTCTCATGCCTATCTAAATATGGTTTTTGGGCATCTCTGCATTCTTTTTCTTAGTATGTGTGCATTCTACAGCCCAGTAGTCGAACCTTTTTGGTTTTTATATATACATAAATTAACACAGAGATCCATATTTGGTTTTAACTTTTTATGTATACACAAATTAACACAGAGATCCATCTTAACTTAAGATTTGATGTGTCCTGCTAAGCTTGCAGGCTAGGAGGGTTGGTCTGGAAAGGCCTTACCTAAGCTAGCTCTACAGTGTCTTGAAAAATCTTAATTATGCTCAGTTAAGATGCTTGTCATGAGCTCAAGCTCAATTGAGGAAGGTATGGTCTTAATATCAAATTCCACCTTCACTGAGATCAAATGCATTGAGATTCACATTTGAAAAGAATTTAAATGTGGTTTTGGGCATCTCTCTATTTTGTTTTGCACAGTATATGTAAATATGGTTTTGGGCATCTCTGTAATCTTGTGCACAATATATGTACATTCTGCAGCCAATCAAACCCCTGTGTGGTCTTTTATATATGAACAAATGAACACAAAGATCCATAATAGGATGGTTGGTCTCAACGGTCTTACCCGATTTAGCTTTGCTAAGGCAGGTAATGACATGAAAGATCTTACTTGACTCCGTTGAGGTCCTTGTCCTGAGCTGGAGCTCAATTCATGCAGTGTCCTAGTCCCTCTCAGCTAAGGTCCTCACCTGGTCTTAGTATCAAATTCCTAATCAACTGTGAGCAAATTATTTGTGCAGATATCTGATCAAGGCGCAGCCCTACAACAGCCATCGGCAAAGCCAAAGCAGTTTACACAGATATGTTCAAGCCCACAAACTGCAAATCCCCATAGGGCTTTTTGCAGGTCTCCATATGTTTCCCCTGTTGTTTCCAGCCTCTCATCTGGTAAGGATATGTTCAACTTTTATAGTCTTAACTATTGTTGTGTGTTTTTCTGTGGTCAGAGTTGTTTGAAACATTCTCCTCTGTATTTTCCCAGGCAAAGCTTGTAATAGCCCCGCTGAGAGAAAGAAGACTGCTACTTACAAAAGGTCACCCCTGTCAAATAATCCCACAGTTGCAGATCCACAGAGATGTAGAGCTCATTTGACAGCACTCGATCACATGGGTTTTGGATCCCCTCTTCCTGGAACTAGATATTCATGTGCATCACCTTCATATTAGCTTGAACTACTGTTGCAGATTCACACTTATTTCACAACAACTGTATTACCAATGAGTATGCCCTTCATATTACCTTCAATTGTTGTTACAGATTCACACTTAGTTCGCAATTACTGTACTACTACTTCTTCATTAGTTCACTTGTTAGCTTGTCATGGAGTTGATTCATTCAGCTGGGGAAGAATTCAAATTGAGGCTTAAGCCTTCAGGTTGTATTTCAAAAATCCCATTTGTCATACACCCTTGGAGGAGAGTGAGTACTTAGGAATCATCATACAATACAATCTTGAGGAAGTTGTCAGGAATCATCATACGTGACTATAAGCAGCCAGATTTGTTTTGTCTATCTATCTATGCTCTTTATTTCTTAATGATTGGTGGTGCTTAAGTTGGATTTAATTTTACTGGTCTTTGCTGGTTTCTTAAAAGACTGTAATGTTAATTCATACGGAGTTTTAGCTGCTAGTGCCGAAAAACAAAGCGCTTCATATCACATTGCCTGCATAACATTAAATATAATGAAGCTAAACAAAGTACATTTAAGGGTGTATTTAGTAGTAAGATTTATTTTCCAATGAAGTAAATTGTTTCGCACAATTTCTAGTGTATTTAGTGGTAAGGATTTATTTTACAATAAAATTTTTAGCATTTCAAATGTAAATTTCCAAAATATTCCATCGCACAATTTTTAGTGTATTTAGTGGTAAGGATTTATTTTACAATAAAATTTTTAGCATTTCAAATGTAAATTTCCAAAATATTCCATCGCACAATTTCTAGTGTATTTAGTGGTAAGGATTTATTTTACATCAAAATTTTTAGCATTTCAAATGTAAATTTCCAAAATATTCCAAAATTTAATAATTCAAAATGAAGTAAATTGTTTGGTATAACTTTTATATATTAAAACTCATAAACTAAAGATCAAATAATAGTTATAATTACCAATCACAATATATAAATATATAAAAAAGTTAAAATTAATTAAAATAATAAAAATTCTAATATAATTATAATTACAATTATAATTATGTAGTTATAAAAATAAGTAATATAATAAAAATTTAAATATAATTAATATAAATATTAATAAGATGATAATATTTATTTTGAAAGCTCGTTAAAACTCATAATAATTATATTACCGATCACTTTATACAAATATATAAAAAATTAAAAATAATTATAATGATAATTACTAATTTTTGAAGATTCTTCGGCGAATAATTACTAATTACCTTAATGTGCAAGCGAGATCTGCTCATTCAACTTGTCTTGACCATGAACCACACTGGTTGGTTCGAAGATTCTTCGGCGAATAATTACTAATTACCTTAATGTGCAAGCGAGATCTGCTCATTCAACTTGTCCTGACCATGAACCACACTGGTTGGTTCGAAACGCGTCGACAAAAGTTCCTATATGTGATTTTCACCGAAGAATCTTCAAAAATGTGATATGGATCACATAAGTCTCAATTCAATAAATGATAATTACTAATTACATTATATAAATATATATAAAAATAAAAATAATTAATATAATAAAAATTCATAATAAGATAATTAATTAATATAATATATAAAAATTTATAAGATAAGTAATTAATATAATTGCGTTGAGAGATGTTTTAATTTTATATGGAAAATATTTTGTAATGTAGTGTAAATAAAAATAATAAAATAATAATAATTAGGTTTATTATTATTATTTTATTAGTTTTTTTTAATTTTAGTTAGGTAGTTAACGTGAATTTGATTTGGTCAAGTTATTAGCCACTTTTGAGCTCCAAGTTATTTATGTGGAGTATAGCCTTTTTTAAAGGGGCAAATTAAACTAACCTATATCCATCTACCAAGTGCTGCCTAGAAGATGATCAAATCTCTTTTGCACTAAAAGAAGCGGTTTGCACTCTGAGAAATTTTAAAGTGGACTTGTATATTTAAAAAATGTCAAATCTATGCGTGTTTCCACAACTAGCCATCAAATTAGTTTTGAATATATTAATATTAAATCAATTAGATATTATTTAACGGAGTTGTCTATAACGCGACTTTTTGAAAGCCTTTTCGGCGGATTTTTCCGGTCGAAATCCGGCAGGAATTATTGGAATCGCAAGTTTGATAGCTAGTTTCTGTACAATGAAAGCGTCCCATGGGTTTTTCAGGGTGCTGAATCCAAATATGCAGTTAAAAAACCATTTTAACTGCAAGAAATCAAGATTTGACCTCAATTTCTTCGCCGGATTCCGTCACCGGAATCTTCAAAAAGTCGCATTATAGACAACTCCTTATTTAAGGAGTAGAAATGTTAAATCAAAATATATTTAATTGAATAATGAATATTAAAATAAAGATATGTATAGTTTTTTAAAGTTTGGTATTCGTCACGCTACCACAAGGTTATGTTCAAGAATTACACATAAATAAGGCAGGGAATTGAACCAAAAAATTAACATTTAAGATTACCTTAACATTGGACTTTATCTATTTAAATATTTATTAATTGAATAATAAATATTAAATTTATTTATAATTATTAAAATAATTAGTATAATAAAAATTTAAAAACAATTAATTAATATAAATTAATATAAATTATAATGGGATTTCTTCATAATTTATATTAATAATTATACTAATCCATATGAAAAATTGAAAGTTTAAAAGAATAAATAGGGAAAAAATAAATATTTATAAAATAATTTATATAAATTATAAAAAAATATATTTATCAATAATTATAAATTAGAAAAATTACAAAATAAAAGAAATGAAAAATTAAAAAGACAAATATGGAAAACAAATATTTATAAAATAATTTATATAAATTATAAAAAGTTGTATTTATCAATAATTATAAATTAGAAGTCAAATTTTTGATATTATTATTTAAAAATAATTAATATAAATGACATTAAAGAAATACTATTATGGTTGTGAATGTTTTACTTTTAATTTATAAAAAATTAATAAGACACATTATATATAAAAAGATATAGGGAGAAGCCCACGGGGCTTTGGATTGATGGTGAATGGGTGCGCTATTAAGGCACTCCTTGCGATAGGTCACTGGTTCAATTCTCCGTGGGTACTTAGTTTAGTCTTAACATAGAAAAAAAAAAAAAAAGATATAGGGAGAAGTATAAATATATTTTGACAAAAAGAAGAAATATAGAATTAAATTTAAAAATTAAAATTTTAAAAGATAATAATATCAATGTTTTGATATTATGTAAAGTATGCGTGTTTTTCATATTGTTACAAGAGTATATTACAAGAGTAAATTCAACACAATATATTTAATAGAGTATATTAATAATGTATTTAGTAAGAAGTTTCAGTAATTATTTTAATATAATGTCATATAAATCAGTTGATATTAATATTACTATTCGTTTCAATATTATGTAATAATAATAATAGTTTTTTTAATTGGAGCATGTAATATTATAATCACAATGACTAATCATTAAATGAAAAATTAAAGGCAATTTATATAAAAGGAATGAGCAATAGAAGACAATCTACCTTGGGCAGGTATAAGAGTAGAATCTATTACATGATGCAACTATGTTAATTGATGTTATTTGTTTCAATATTATATTATGTAATAATAATAACATTTTTTAATTGGGTGTCATTATTTTTTAAGTGGGAATGCAAATATAGTTCAACAAAATAAAATATTAGATATCATTTTGGGATTCAACTGCGTTAAGTAAGAGATTGAAACTAGTGAAATGAATCACATAGCGTCAATCATCACTTCCGGGGCTTGCACCCGGTAACCAGGACTTCCCGGGAGGCCCCCCATCCCAGATCGCCTATGGCTCAAGTGCGCTTAACTGTGGAGTTTTCCCCACAATCAAGCCCACTTAGCTTGCTACCCCATTTGCAAAAATTTAGCAAGTATTGTGCCCCATGAACCATTCAAGCAGAGTTCCCTTCACTCTTTTGAATGAGAATAAGTAGAGATTCAATGACAAGAGCCCACTAAGTGTTGCATTACCTTAGAACAATTTGTTGAGTAATTTTTCTACAAATTAAGGTTGAAAAGAGTTATGTAAAATGGTTGTGAGGTTGAGGGATTTGTATTGCTTCTAAATTATACATGGAAGAGAAGATATTGGGGATGCAATAGAAGACAATCTACATTTGGGCATGTATAAGAGTAGAATGTTTCAATGAAATAAAATGTGTTGAATGAGAATCAAGTAGAGATTCAATGAGAAGAGTGGTTGAGTTGCATTGCCTTAGGTCAATTCTTCTACAAATCAAGGTTGAAAAGAGATGTGTAAAATGATTGTGAGGTTGAGGGATTTGCATTGTCATATGAGCATTCTTATTGTCCATAGAAAAAGAAAAATGGCTAAAAAAGATACATGGAATAGAAGATATTGCGGATGCAAACATATTTCAATGAAATAAAATGTGTTGAATGGTTGTGAGGTTGAGGGATTTGCATTGTCTTATAATTATTCTTATTGTCCATGTAGAAAAGGAAGAAAGGACAATTTGTTGAGCAATTCTTCTACAAATTAAGGTTGAAAGGAGTTATGTAAAATGGTTGTGAGGTTGAGAGATTTGTATTGCTTCTAATTAATTATACATGGAAGAGAAGATATTAGGGATGCAAACATGTTTCAATGAAATAAAATGTGTTGAATGAGAATCAAGTAGAGATTAAATGAGAAGAGTCGTTGAGTTGCATTACCTTAGGTCAATTCTTCTACAAATTAAGGTTGAAAAGAGATGTGTAAAATGATTGTGAGGTTGAAGGATTTGCATTGTCATATGAGTGTTCTTGTTGTCCATAGAAAAAGAAAAATGGCTCAAAAAGATACATGGAATAGAAAATATTGGGGATGCAAACATATTTCAATGAAAGAAAATGTGTTGAATGGTTGTGAGGTTGAGGGATTTGCATTGCCTTATAATTATTCTTATTGCCCATGTAGAAAAGGAAGAATAAATCAAGAATCACAAACAATGGGAATGCAAACATATTTCAACGAAATAAAATATACAAGTAGGCATATGTTGGTTTGATGGGTCTTGACCCAGGTTCAGAGTTAGTTGTGCCAACCAACAAAACTCTAAATTGCTAGCCCTTTTGGCAACAATCCATGTAGCGCAGGCTGCAGTCTCACCCGAAGCAATATTGGGGGATGACAGAACTAGGTTTCTGCATCTAGAGGTTTGTGTGATGAGTTTCTGTTACTTCTAGGGCATTATCTTAACCTTCGTGAACCTACCCTTTAAATGTAGAAATCACAACAACTTACAGAAACAATATCTAACCCTTCGCACAACACTTGAATTATTCATAAAATCATGTAAACTATCAGAACTACCATTTTCACGTACCAATTAAGTGTTTCTTTAGATAATTTCATAAAGCAAAGTAGTCTCACTCGAAGCAGTATTGGGGGATGACAGAACTAGGTTTCTACATCCAGAGGTTTGTGTGATGAGTTTCTGTTACTTCTAGGGATTTATCTTAAGCTTCGTGAACCTACCCTTTAAATGCAGAAATCACTGTAACTTACAAAAACAATATCTAACCCTTCGCGGAACACTTGAATTATTCATAAAATCATGTAAATTATCAGAACTACCATTTTCACACACCAATTAAGTGTTTCTTTAGATAATTTCATAAAGCAGAGTGAATATACATAAATTGCATAAGTAAATATAACGACACATATACATAATTATAGCTTCAAAAACAGTCCAACTTTTGAATATTCTCTATGAAGGCCGCTTCTGCTAGAATCTTGAGCTCTGGAAGCTCACTGCAGGCTTGTGCAATAGCAACTTCCAGCTACTGGTTACGCGTTGTTACCTCTTTTTCTTTGAGAGTCTGTGCCTTCTCCTCAAAGATCTGTTGGTTGTCAGTATTTACCTCATTGATTACCAGCAGGGCGCGTTGCTCTTGTATCCTTGATTCGTTTGACATCCCTTGGTGCAGCTCGTGTAGAGTTTGAATGGGCAACGTGACCAAATTCAGACTGAGATTCTTCATCAAGAGTAGTTGTGCCTGCTCTTCAACTGAGTCATCGCGCAGGGACCCTTCTGGCAGTGGTACCGCATCAAGATCCACAGTAATTTAAGCATCCAAAACTAATCCACTTGCTTGATTCAGGCTCGCTTGCTTCTATCTCGCCTGTCCCACGCTCACTTGAATTAAACCTGTTTGTACCTACGAATATCGTAGGCCCTGTTGTACCTTACTGAGAAACTTTTGGTAATGCGCTTCAAAATGGCTCATGAGATATGTGGTCGCATCACGAACCACATCCCCAATTTCATCTAAGTCCCCTTCAGTGAGGACCAAGGGCATCTTGCCTGCTAACTTGTCGAACTTTTGCTTCTTGCACTGCCCTGTGGACGTCCTCTTCTTCCTCTTCTTGACAACGAACGGGGACTCCAGCTTTGCACCCCTTTCTTCTTCTGCCTCTGTTTCTTCCTCCCCTGTGTTCGCTTGGGGTCTGACTCTTCGACGTTGATGGTGGCTTGTGACGTAGTTTTTTCTTGTGCTGCTTCTTTTTCCTTGGTCGCCGCTTCAGTAGCTTCTTTCTCCCTCATTTGGCTACTTTCTTCTGCACAGCCTTTTCTCGAGCAATAGCTTTCTGTGCCTCCTCCTTCTTGTCTGCTGCTGTGGTCTATGCTGTTGAACCGTCAGTAGTCATGCTGTTACCTGCACCGACATCAGAAGGGGTGAGCCAATCACTTGGCCACTTGTTGATAACTCCTACTATGTTTTCCTCGATAACAAAGTAATACAACTTGTGCCATATGCCCTAGGCATCCTTCTTTGCACGAATATGCAAATTGTGGAAATTTGCCTTAAATTCAGTAATGTTGGTGTACTGTGCGTGCAAGGTGGGTGATAGCCTTGGCCACTGGGTGATCATTGTTCTGAGTTCCATCTCAAACAACACCCAAAACATCTTGGTCTCCATTACACGTGTGGGGTCTTTAGTAACCCAAAGCGAAGCAAACTTTGTTGCCTCGGGTAGCTCCGAGTCCTGCTGAGGGAATTGGCTCTCTACGGGCGTCCTCCACACTACTAAGCAATCAATAATAACGACCAGGCGTAGTGAAATGCCTTGCCCTCATCCCGGGCCTCCCTTCAGTCCTCCAAAAACTCCTTACAAAGATATTGAGCCTAGTTATACTGGACTCCTTTCGTGCACTACGCAGCCAATGAAACTACTGGCGCCAACACTTCATTGGCGCGACACTTTATCATGTTCTTACTCGCCAA
Organism: Pinus tabuliformis; assembly: GCA_031772625.1. Classification (NCBI taxonomy): domain Eukaryota; kingdom Viridiplantae; phylum Streptophyta; class Pinopsida; order Pinales; family Pinaceae; genus Pinus; species Pinus tabuliformis. The sequence goes on along the minus strand of CM062816.1, from coordinate 1,922,470,855 downwards.
GATCTGCGCAGCAAACTAGACTGCGCCATCTGATATAGATTGAAGAGAATATCTGCACGACTTCTTCACCAAATCAAACTCTCCCTTCATTTGATCCGCCAACTTCTTTTCCTATGACTTTCCTACGAAAGCCTCCGCAGGGTCTACTCCTTGGTATGGCAACAACGTGATTCGATGGATCAACATGTCTGTGATCGGGATGGGTTCTCCTAGCCAGAGACACCCATCATGCACTAGTGTCAGCAGTTGGCACACACAGATGGTGTTAATATTGGTGCGATTGAAGTGCGACACCCACAACATGTTTAGGAGCCTCGTGCCCCCAACTCCAACCACCCAGTTCATTGGTTCAAGGCGCGTGACGCCCGAATCCTCATAATAGACATTCTTGAGGTACTTACTCGGCGTTAATTGAGGGAATTTATCATGGTCCCCAAGGTCCCAATCCTCCATTTTTAGATTTTGTATCCAACCCAACAACAGACCCTCAAACAACACACTCTCTGGTAGTAAAGGCATAGAGACCATGAACTTTACAGCATCTGGATCTTTGGGCACCTTCACCGTGGGTTTTCTAGGTGGTATATACTTCAGCAACCGAGTTATTGGTTCAACCTCTTCTGCATCAAGATCCTCTATTCCTCCGTGTAGTTCTTCCTCATCCAGATCTAGAGGCTCTATCGGCTGTTTGGACTTATCCATTTTGCCCTTCTAGCGGATTTCTATCTGGTTTTTCATCGGCGATTGTCGTAGCGACACTTGTTGAGGCTTGTTTTGCTTTATAGAAGTAGACAGCTTAGGCCTTGGTGGCCTAGGCATGGTAGTAGGCAATGCTATAGATATAGGTTCAGCTGGCGCTGCATTAGATAGGGCTGGCTCCGTCTAAGGGCGAGTTGCAGTCATTCTCTCAATGAAGCTCTGACGAAAGTAATGAGGCAAGTTTGCGAACTTCGGTTCCTCCCAATCCGGCTCAGACATATAGCATTGTACTTGGCGCAAAGCAAGGGAAAAATTATTAAGGCAAACTCTCAGGAAGAAAAGTGTTCGAATGTGGAGTAGTATGCCGTATTTATAGACCAATTTGAATTCAAATCCAACTGATCCCTCCAATTCCAGGTCATTAATGCACATTTGGCAGCAGATTTCCAAAGATATGCTCCATAAATGCTTCACCCCACTTCTTTCAACACAAAATTTTCCATCCAATTAGCTACAATGCTTCCAACGGTTACTTTTTTGCCAGTTGTGTGGGGCCCACCCACCTAGTGCAACTCCTTTGGTGTAACGCCTCTCGGCACCATCCTTCGATTTGTCGTGTAATCCCTTCACTTTGCCTTTCGAACTTTCGGGAAGTGTAGTTTAAAGTCTTGTACTTTCTTGCAACTGACTGGAGTACTAAGGCTATCTTGCAATCATGTAGTCATTGCGCAGGGGTGAGATCACCCCTGTACAGCTTCAATCGACTCCCATTGAATTTTCCTGGAAATAATTCCCCATTCAGCTTCGCGAGCTGAACTGCGCCTCCATCTGTAATTTCCTTCACAACATATGGCCCCAACCAATGCATCTGAAATTTTCTCGGGAACTTTGTGAACTTATTGTCATATAGAAACACTAAATCATCGATCTTGAAGGTGCGTTTTTTGATATGGCGATCATGCCATGCCTTTTCACGGTCCTTCTACACCTACTGATGAAATCCAGCTAAGAAGCGATCCTCCTCCAATTGAACAAGTTGCGCGAGCCGTTCTTCCATGGTATCATGGTCAACCATATCAGTAATTGCTGCAATCCATAAAATTGGCATTACGTACTCCATGGGCATTACAACCTCCTACCCATATACCAATCTGAACGATGTTTTTCCTATCAACTTTTTGCTGGTAGTCCTATACACCCAAAGGACCTCTAGTATGTGCACATCCCAGTCATTTCACTTCGCGTTGCAAATCTTCGTCAAAGTGCTTTCCAGAATTTTGGTGAAGGATTCTACTGTGCCATTCGCTTGAGGGTGATAAGGTGTACTCTTCTGATGATATAGTTGGAATTCCTTGAGCAATGCAACAATTGTTTCATTTAAAAAGTGTGTGCCCCTATCACTCATCAGAATCTTAGGGTAGCCGAAATGAGACAAGATATACTAAAAAGAAAACTTCGCGGCTATAGTAGCACTACAACATTTTACAGGTTGTGCCTCCGCCCACCTGGTTAAGTATTTAGTCACGGTAATGATATACCTGGTCTCTGTCTTCTTCCCTAGTGATCGTATTGGTCTGACGAAGTCTATTGCCCACTTATCAAATGCCTGCAATGAAAATTGCGTATTTAGCGGCAATTCATCTCTTCACGACGGTCTCCCCGTCCTCTGACAGACATCACACACCCTGCAATATATTTTGGAGTCCTTATGCACAGTCAGCCACCAAAGTCCTGCATGTAGGATATTCTGCGCAATTGCTCTTCCTGCATAATGTCCTCCTACTACTCCTCCATGCGCTTCTGCAAGGATACTTTGCTGCTCATACTCTAGAACATACCTACGCAGTATTTCATCAGATCCCATTCTATATAAGTTTCTGGCAATCATAGAGAAATCTGCAGCCCGAACCACTAGTTCTTTCTTCTGTTGTGTCAAATACCCTTCAAGAGCGGTGCATGTAGAAAAAAATTGAATTATATCTGCGAAGTGATCATCTGCGACGCAAACCGTGAAGAGCTGCACATCAAGCAACCCTTCCTCCAAACTTGTTGGCTCATCCCCGTTCTCAATACATGATAGGTGATCTGGACCAACATTTAGGTGCCTTGGCTTCACAATTACTTTGAAATCATATTCCTGGAACAACAACAACCATCTACAAATATTCCCCCCCAACACAGGCTTGTTGACCAAGTATTTCAAAGTAGAATGATCTGTATACATCTTGAAGTGTGCACCCAACAGATAGTGCCTGAATTTTTGCAGTGCATACACCATGGCCAAACCTTCGTGCTTTGTTGTTGAATAGTTATTTTCCGCTTTTGACAACTTTATACTAGCAAATTCTATTAGATGGTCAATATCTCCTTCGCTTGGTTGAGTTAGCACAACTCCTAGCACAATGCAGGAAGCATCTACATGAACGTGGAAATCCTTCTTCTAATCAGGGAACACTAAAATGGGTGCGTTGACCATTTTCTCCTTCAAAATATCCAAACTCTTTTGGCAATCCTCGTCCCAGCAAAATGTCGCATCCTTCTTCAGCAATTTCTCCATGGGCGCAGTGATTTGCACATACGCTTTGATAAACTTCCTATAATATCTCGTATGACCCAACGTTGCACGCAGTTGTTTAACATTCTTCGAGGCTTCCAAGTTGACGATTACTGCAATTTTGGCAGGGTCTACCATCAATCCCTACTTGCAAACAAAATGACCCAAGAGTATCCCTTAGAGTACGCATAATATGCATTTCTTCAAATTAAGGGCTATCTGATGCTTTCAACAAGTATCCGACATGAGGATTATACTAGCAACATGTCTCTTTACTAATCTGAACACTGTCCAGTCATCAAAATAGACCTCCAAAAATTTATGGATAAATTCCTTGAAAGCCACAATTACCTCCTTAGAAAAAATTGCAGGGGCATTCTTAAGCCCAAAAGGCATCATGGTTTACTGAAAACAACCCCATTAAGTCATGAAGGTGGTCTTACTCTGGTCTTCTGGTGTGATCTTGATCTGATGGTACCCTAAGAATCCATCCGTGAACGAAGAGGCTTCCAGTCCTCCAACATTCTCCAGGACATCCGTGAATGGCGTAGGGAATGGATTGTGAACACATGCGTGATTCAAATTCCTTAAGTCTATGCATTTCCGAATTTCACCCTTTGTCTTCTTTTCTTGAACCACCATGGGACTAACCCAATCTAATTCTTCGACAGGTTCAATGATCCTAGCTTCAAGCATTTTATTTAGTTCCTTGCACATGTTTTCCTTATACTCAGGATTTCATCGGTAGGGGCGTTGTTTTACTGGCTTTGCATCTGGCTTCAAAGTGATCTTCATGACTCCCAGATCCCCTACTATCCCTTTTAGATTAGAGAACTTGATGGTAAATAAGTCCTAGTACTCTTGTAATAGCTCCGTGACCTTATCTACTATATCTTTGTCCCAATAGTCACCTATGTTCATGAACTTCGGCTGCGCTTCCAATCCAATATTAACCTGCTTGTTCTTTAAGGGCTATGATATATTAGGGATTTCTACCTTAGGTCCCTCGACTTCATGCTGTCCTTCAGACTGAGGAATGTGGATGTTCTTGGGACCTTCTTCGCCATCTTCTGCAGTCACATTGTAGCATTCGAGCACATGGCACAGCTACGTACTGCAATGCTTCATCTATACATTCAAACCCATCTTCAAAGCTAAAAGTTAGCAGAAAACTTTCTTTCAAAACATCCCATTCTGCGGTTCCATGTCACAGCTCTGTTTCCAGATACTAGTTCATCGGAATTGTATCCAAAGTGTGGCAGAAGATATGAACCCACTCTAGCTACAGTTCCTCTCCCCATACCTTTGTCCAATGAGCTAAGTGCTCACGTAGATCGTATTTACTTCTGTATTTCTCTGTAATGTGGGTATTAGCATATCCAAACCTTAACTTCATCATTCTTCGATACTCCCTCCAATCTACAAAATTGTTTTTATGCGTGCCCCACCAATCGGCAGGCATAGCTCACAGCGTAATTTCTAGTGCTTGGAACCGATGTTCCTCTGGTACATCTCTTTCAAATTTATCCAAAAATAAATTGACATCCTCTAAACCATCATAATAAGGTAAATTGCGTACCTCGTTGGATATGCATCGTAACGATTTGGTAAGCCTGTTGCAATGCAGTGATGATACTTCATGTAATCAGTTTTGTCAGTGTTCGAACTCCTCGTTTGAATCTGAATTGTAGGAGCTGTCCTTCTCCCATGTGATTTTGCCATCCGCTGTGGGGTTGATCCAATCTTCATCCTGTGCAGTTAGCTTATAGGCTTGCTCAATGTCATCGTCTTCCTCATAATCGCGGACTAGTTCAGTAAACCACGCACCTTTAGCTAGATAAAATGGCACAATCACCCTTAGTTCTTTCTTCTCAAAGGTCATACTACACTTCTTTAGATTGATGACTGCATTCATATTAAATTCCCAATCAATTCCAAGCAGTGCTAGATATGGGTTACTGTCATCCACTATTTCGATCACTTCAAAGTCAGCTACGGTGCGCGCCCCTTCAATATCCACAATTATTCCATGTAGGCACCCCATAGGAATACTTTTCTGCTGATTGGCCATCCTCAGCTGGCTTCATGACCATTATAGCGCTAGTATTCTCATTCTTTCCTAGGTTTGCTTCGGCAGAACATTTGCATCAGACCCTAAATCAAGAATTATCTGGTCCATTTAATATTCTCCAATTTGTGCAGTCAACCTCATTTCATGACCAGTTCTCTTCTTACTTTTGCCCACCTTATGTACTGCGCGTTGTTCTGGTAGAGGCTTAGTCTTACTAGTGCAATTATCTATTAATTCTTGTAGTCATTCTACCGCCTTCTTATCCCATAGGATTTTCATGCAGGTTTTAAAAAATGATGCTAATAATGATGGGTTTACCTCCTGTGTAGTACAGGTCTCTTCAGACTTTCCCATATTTTGAGTCCTTGATGTAGAAGCTCCTTCATCCGCGAAGCTCGTTTTTGGTTCCATAAACGTTTCCTTTACCTTGTTTACATCAAATCTCGTTTCCTTATCAACAACTTTGCGAACCCACACATCGGCTTCTAGCTATTTCCCCTTATATTCTCCAGTAGCTACATCGCTTCACGTAACAATACTGACATTGGGCCCATCTTCGCGAGGCTCAGACCTCATCATCTGGATGTTCTTCATAGGCTATTGGGTTTGAGTCTTCTTTTCTTGTATTTTCGCGATAAGCACTAGGAAATCTTTTATAATATGGTCAAACTATCGACAATATTGTCAGGAAGGGTGAGTTGGATTCTAAAAATATCGTGAAAAATTACTTGCTTCCCCACAATTGTAACAGATGATTTGACCATGACCTCTTCCATCTCCTCACCCTCGCCCTCTTCCTCAGCCTTGGAATCCTCCACGTGTCGCAGTTGCACCCGAATCTGGAGGGTGAATTTATGCTTGCATTCTATACGTAGGAGTTCTATCCATCATCAACTCATAACTTCAGGAATGATGTTCATCATGACCTACAGAAATTGAAAAACAATTATTGGGGGGTCTGTACGAACTTTTGTAGTAAATGACAATTGTCGCATGTTGTCCTATAACCTGAAAAATAGTGCACCACGGTGATACTCCCATGCTCGGCCCTGTGGTATTTTCTAGCTTCAAGGGGACAGGGCCTCCCCCAATAAGATAATTCTGATAGACCAGGCAATGGTCCTTATTGTGACCATGGCCTTTGCATTTCAAGCACCAAACTTCTGCGCGAATCTCGGTCTAGACCTCCTTTCCCTTCTTGAGCCTTTGCAGCTCCATATGTAGGCTAGCTAGTTGTGATTGAATCTGTTGCACCCCCATATTCATATCTTGAATGGGTGAAGCTTCCAATCTCATAACAATTTCTAATGCTTAAGCGTTCCAATTTTGTGTTCTGACAATGACAATCTCAAATGGGGTAATAGCGAAGCAATGTACCAATCCCTATGTTGATCATCCGTGATCTGCATATTAGCCTATTGTAGAAAAAATTTCAACCTTTGATCAAAGTCCCACGCGGACTCATTCACCTTCTGCTGGATCTCTTTGATCTCTGTCACTGAATGGGCTTACGACTTAGGCTTCTTGAATTCATTATTTAGTGCTTGATTTGTTTCGTCTAGTGTTACATTTGGATGACCCGAACAATACTTAATATAGAAGCTTAGTGCTCTATCCTGCAGTGCTGTAACCAACTACACTTTCTTCAAATCATCATCTGTAAAATGTTGTGACTTCCACACAACATCTGCTACAAACAAAAACTATTCAGGGTCTTCTTTCCCCAGACCTCTGAATATGGGCATCTTCATCGCGTTGGCCACATTGAATTGTGGAGGTGGAGGTGGAAGCAGAGGTGTAGGTGTAAGTGTATGAGGTGGAGGTGATGGTGAAGGTGGAGTGGATGGATGCGGTATCCCCACGTTACCTTGTCTTACTGTCTGTAGCACACCTAGTGGTGTCCTCAGAACACTACTTTCTTCATCACTATCAGACGCTCCCAACAGAGGACTATATTCAACACTTGAATCTAGGTCTCTTCTGAATGTTTTTCCACTTCGCGTAGCTCCTGTCAGATCTCTTCTAAACATTAATTTAATGGCATAACCCTTTTCTCACACAATAGAATTTTAATCCAAGTCTTCAGGGATTTCAGATACTTACCTCTTGGTCCCTTGAATAATCGTTATTTAGCACCGCTATAACTTACAAATGTATCGATCGTGAACTTAGAGATGAATCCGAACAAAATGTTATTAATCTAGTAGTCGACAGCCCTTGCGATCTTGTTTTCTGAAGCTTCTAGATGCCTTACCAACTATGGAGTCCACACAATAGGGCTTTCTAACTTCCACGTACCCTGACTATCTACTAATTTCGACAACTACTGGTGTAATTCACGTGGAAAAGAAAAAAAAGATGTTTACAGATATCTATTCAGCCACTCTTCCTTCGACAAACGTGGATTCTTGTTTTCCTGAGCTACAAATTTGTGCAGCTTCCGATCTATCCACTTTTCGATTTCTTTCTTAGTTGGGAACCATTTATTTGACATCACACATTCATCAGACAGATCCCAGTCTCGACAATGGAACCATTTGTTGGCTTGATGGGTCCTGATCTAGTGTTATAGACATATTTGGGCACTGCAACCCCAATCACATATGTCCATAAACCAAGGGCTTCTAAACCCCTAAAAGTGTTGTTTCAAACCCTAAAGGATCAAGGTCAACTGATTACATCATTTCCCAAAAGTTCTCCCTGAAAAACTGCTCAGAACTGGTCAAAACTGGACCATCTCACCTGCTCCATGGTTAGGGTGTGATGCATCTCACCTATTACACACGGGGGGTGCAATGCATACTGAAAATCCCTTCTGTAGGGTGTGATGGGCGAGAGTAGACAAATGGTAGAGGCAGTTTGCTAGGTGGAAACTCAAAGAATCTTCTAGAAACTGCTCATATGACACTTGCCTCTCTGAATTCGCCCAGGGATGAGTAAGAGATCATGAAATCTCCAAGTGGAACCAAGAACTATCAAAGAAATGACATTGATCAAAATCCCAGAAGCTGACTCACCCACCTGCAAATATCTATATATGGATCCCTCATCCTAGAGATCTAGGGGCTGGAATTTTGTATTTTGTAAGGAAGTGCTGTTGGTTTCTTTGTGAAAAATTGTATTGTTGGGTGATCTAGCTTTTCATGATGTCAAGAGGGCTTTCATGCTGGGAGGATGGTGCTGGATCAGACAGCTTGGTTGTAATCCTCTCTTATACTACTTCTATCAATAAAGCTATTTGAGTTTTCCTCCATATACTTGTATATCTCTAAATTTTGTATTTATGTATGCATTTGTATGGTTAATATACATCTGATCCTATATTGTTTATGGTTATAGATCTCTATGCTTTGATGGTATTTTGCTGCTTTGACTCTACAGGTGTTCTTTGAAGCGGGACAAGTGAGGAAGGAGTGGCGAAAGCTCTATCAAGGGAGAGAGGAAACAAGCAAGGAGCCAAGTGAAAGACTGAGGTTGGTACTCTCTGCTTCTCTCTCATCTATCTCTCATAAAGGAAAACACAAGTGACTTTAAATTGTTTGTTTCTAAGATAGCTACCCGTCTTAGTGGGACTAGCAGCTCTGAATGGACACTAGTTTTCCCGATAAAAAAATGGCGACTCCGCTGGGGAGCTGCTAGTCCCACTAAGACGGGTAGCTATCTTAGAAACAAACAATTTAAAGTCACTTGTGTTTTCCTTTATGAGAGATAGATGAGAGAGAAGCAAAGAGTACCAACCTTAGTCTTTCGCTTGGCTCCTTGCTTGTTTCCTCTCTCCCTTGATAGAGCTTTCACCACTCCTTCCTCACTTGTCCCGCTTCAAAGAACACCTATAGAGTCAAAGCAGCAAAATACCATCAAATCATAGAGATCTATAACCATAAACAATATAGGATCAAATGTATATTAACCATACAAATGCATACATAAATACAAAATTCAGAGATATACAAGTATATGGAGGAAAACTCAAATAGATTTATTGATAGAAGTAGTAGAAGAGAGGATTACAACCAAGCTTTTTGATCCAGTGCCATCCTCCCAGCATGAAATCCCTCTTCACCTCATGACAAACTAGATCACCCAACAATACAATGTTTCACAGAGAAACCAACAACACTTCCTTACAAAATACAAAATTCCAGCCTTTGGATCTCTAGGATGAGGGATCCATATATAGATATTTGCAGGTGGGTGAGTTAGCTTCTGGGATTTTGATTAGTGTCATTTCTGTGATAGTTCTTGGTTCCACTTGGAGATTTCATGATCTCTTACTCATCCCTGGGCGAATTCAGAGAGGCAAGTGTCAAATGAGCAGTTTCTAGAAGATTCTCTGGGTTTCCACCTAGAAAACTACCTCTACCATTTGTCTGCTCTCGCTTATCGCACCCTACAGAAGGGCTTTTCAGTATGCATCGCACCCCCCGTGTGTAACAGGTGAGATGCATCACACCCTCAGCACTGAGAAGTCTGTATGGTCCAGTTTTGACTAGTTCTGAGTAGTTTTTCAGGGAGAACTTTTGGGAAATGATGTAATCAGCTGACCTTGTTCTTTTAGGGTATGAAACAACACTTTTAGGGGTTTATAAGCCCTTGGTTTATGGACATATGTGATTAGGTTTGCAGTGCCCAAATATGTCTATAACAGTTTCCCCCTAAAGCATGAGGTCGTAAATCCTCTGATGTTGGGTGAAATGCCTTATCATGAGGATCTGAGGTTTTTCGAACTGGAAGGTGACCTGTAATAAGATACAATACAATACATTATCTTCATAATATTTTCATGATCTAGCTGAGGCGGGCATTCCCATGCTCAGCTTTATAAATTCATTTTCATGTACATAGGACAGACAACCGTCTGTGTGGCAGACTGATGATTCTGGTAGAGCCATCATCCCTTAGCTTGAATGATTATCTGTGCAGCTATGATGTACATTTGATGTCTTTATTTTCCTGAATATATCGCAGCCCGGATGGATGAAACTAGATCCGAGGTCTTCAAACTCGTTCAATCTTCGCCCAAAGTACAAGTCGATCCATGTGAAAAGATGTTCTGATGTCGAACATGGAAAGACATCGCCTGATTACCAGCTAATGATGTAAGCTGTTAACAGGCACGAGAGGAATCACCGATAATGATAATGACCCTCAAGGTACTACAGTACAATTCACGTGCTGTGAATACATGAGTCGATGTCGAATACCACACAAAATCTTTCGGTCGAAGGCCATTGATGTAAACTTGTCGCCAGAAGTGAGAAACTTGCCATTGAGGCATGCAAGCTTCAAAGTACTGAAAGGGTTGTTCCTAAGTCAACTTCTTGGATAATGAGATGATGTCAACAAGAAGTGACCCGTCGTAGGAGGGCCTTAATGAATCCCACATCTACGACACGAAACGGAGCAAATGATTTTGTGGAGGTGAAAATGATCTGATGATACAAGGTTCAGGGTGGCGGTCATGAAAGAATGAAGCGTGAAGGTATTGCAGCGGATGAGATGTTAACTGGGTTGGTGAATTCTCTGAGTGACTTCTCTTGAACATATCGGCGACACTGAAATGGATTGGTAGTGTAAACCCAAAAAATGGATGCTACGGAGGATCAATGCTGATGTGAGCGGTGAACGGAGTAACCCAACCCGGCTCAATCATGGTGATGGAGTGAAAGTGTCATGTTCAAGAGCGACCTGCTACCAATGAAGTTCTTCAAGTTTTCTTCCCAATTTGCCCTAGTCATTGCTGACCAGTACCTCTTTATTTTTGTCAAGCTTGAGGAGGATAACATATGCTTGTTCTATAATTTGCCCTTCGGGCAAACCTGTCGCTATGTTTTAGCGAGCCTAGCGACAGTGAAACTCGCTCTTGTCTGCATGGACAAGTTTGTCACTATTGTTTTAACGAGTTTAACGACAAAGATAACTCGATACTTTTCAATTTTAGAGAGTCTGAAAAGAGACGGAAAGGAAACTCCAATAGTACTTTTTCGTAGTATAATCCCTTAAGTCCAAAAAAGTATAAAATAATACGAAAGGGATGACTTTTCCAATCACTTTAGCAAGCCAAAAAAGACAAGCGCTCGATCTTTTCGTGTAATGATCCCTCAGGTCCAAAAAGATTAAAATACAAGAGGGATGGCACTTCCAATCACTTTAACAAGCTGGAGAGGCCAATTGCTCGGAATTTTTTTTATATTTTACGAGTCTAAAAAGAGCTTAAAAGAGACTTGTCTTTGAGGAACGAGTGATATTTTCGGGTAGCAACTGGTTCCAGGTAAGTTTTGGAACTTTTCAATCATGGCAATGTAAAGAACATGGCTAACGGGATCACTCGTCATAGTTGTTCCTCAAAAGGGGTAAACAATCAAGTGGAGGTGAATGATTGGCTAAAAAGTGGAGGTGATGGTAAGAACACGACCAAGGCTCAGAAGCTGATAGCAATGCAATCATAAAGGTTATTTACCGAAAGATGGGTTCATTTTTTAATGAGCTTAAACTCTGGGAGAACATATGCTCATTGCTAGGTTTATTTTTTAACGAGCTTGAACTTCGCGTAAACCTGCTCGTCTTTGGTTTCATGTTTACACAAGCTTAAAACGAAAAAACTATGCTTGTTATAAGTTTGCATGCCCCCAGCATAATGACGCAAATCGAGGTGCATGCCCCTCAAGCTTCATTTCATTCAACGTGGTGGTTGGAATGAAGGTTTACGTTCGAGATCTTTGAAAGACTCGACTTGGATTTTACGAGATCGTAATCCAAGACTCGATTTGGAAAGGGAGTTGTTTCATTTTTTAATGAGGTTGAAATAGACTCGATATGTCTGAACAACCATCGACATCTAGGACTGTGTCATTTGATACAGCAGTAGCAGAACTTCCTGCTACTACTTTTGAAAATGTTCGCTGGTATACCATCTGTCCCAACTAGCTCTCAACCGCTAGATGGAGTCCACCCAAGCACTGTTTCGACAGTATGGTCTCTTCCTATTTGTTCATCCAGAATCTTATTTGGAATTTCTTATGTTGAGTCTCAACAAATTGATCCTTCACAACAGTATCAATTTGGGCAGTCCAGTCTCCAAAGACCAATTTACCCTTTGAACACTGGATTGCCACCATATGGGGGGCAGTATGCCTTTTCATTATTCCCTCCGGGAGAACAACCATATGAGAGTTCACTACAAAATTCGGGTCAAGCTGGAATTGTATCCAGTGGTTGGGTGCCAATATTGCCTCAACAGCTAAGAGTTGTATATTCAATGCAACCAAATCAACCTGTGTCGAACATTCCCACTACACCGGTTATCGTGACAGTGTCGCAAGTACAAGTGCTGCCTGTCGTATGTCAACCTCAAGTCCCTCAGGTCGTAATAAAACAGCCTCTTGTCTCTGTGACTTAATCACAACCGCCGATTAGTGGCTCCTTGACGGAAGTGACTCAAGCTCAAACGGGTACTATCACCCTCATCTTGGTCAAACATCCAGTATTGGGCAACAACAAATGGTCTCACAGCCATGGCTGGTACAATACCAACAACCACAATTCCTGCAAGCTTACCGAGGACCTGAGCAACAAAGCTTTGCGGGTAATGGGCAGCCGTATATTCAAAACGGTTACCATCAATCATATTATAATGGTTATGCCCATCAACCTTACCAAAGTTATCAACATCAAATACATTATGCTGGTATGCAAAGACCCACTGCTCAGGCGATCCCATCTTATCCTGGGTATGCTTCGCCAAACCTAAATCAACAGTTGCCTTTCGTAGCAACTTTAGAATTACCAGATTTGAATCGGCTAACAAATGATCCAATTGCTTATGCCCCTTGGTGGCCGGCGATTCCTCATAAACTTCCATCAGATATTCCTAAATTCAATGGAAATCCGGGTGAAGATCCATCGAATCATGTGATGACCTTTCATCTGTGGTGTTCGTCCAACACTCTCAATGATGATTCGATTAGGCTTTGCCTTTTTCAACGAACGCTAACTGGTCCGGCAGCGAAATGGTACATCAAATTTCCTAGAGCTTCATTCGATAACTTCAGTGCCCTTGCCACCACCTTTTTAACCCATTTTCAATTACCAATAAGGTACGAAATAGGAACAGAGCTTCTTACCAATTTTAAGCAGACGACAGCCACTCACATATCTGATCATATTCATGAGTGGCGACATCATCGTCGAATGGTAAAAACATATGTTCCTAATCAGCTGCTAGCTGAATGGTTTATTAAGTCATTGTTACCTTCTATTACAGAAGATGTGGCTAAGGGGGGAGTTGTCACTGAAGAGAAAGTCATTGCTCGTGCGCAATATCTAGACTTGATCTATACTTAGTCTAGCATGCTCTATGACAAAATTCTTGATGCTCCTAGCCCAGAGTTTTATGTTCCTCCTCCTCCTAAATCAAATAAGGACTCTCATGCCGGTGATGACGTGATTGGTGCCTCAAGTACGCAAACCGCAAAGGCCCCATCTGGCAAATCCCTTGCAGTTTCCAGTAAAAAGGCAAATGACAAACTTCCTGCCTCAGAGATTAATGTCGTGTCATCTAACAAGGGCAAAAATCCAAAGCAACTAGGGGGCAAGAAGAAAGGGAAAAATAATAAGAAGAAACAGGAAAATTCACCTCTTGAAAAATCTTCTAAAAACCCTGCTGGGCAACAGAAACCTCGTTATCCATGTTACATATGCGACGATGAGAATTTCATGAAAGATTGTCCACATAAAGCTGAGGTTATGAAATTTTTAAAAACTTCAAATACCCTAGCGGTGTTGACTAATCCATTTTTGAGCCCAGAAACATACCTGGTTGCTATCGATCATGCTTCCCCATCCCAAGTGCTTATGTTGTCCATTTCAAAACAGCAAAATTATGCTTTGATATCGACAAGGAATAAAGATTATGGGAATCCACAAATGTCGAACAACAAGGCTACAGATCAACCTAGTAGTTCGACAACATCTTCGACCGAAGTTGTGCCATCCATCATTCCTGAGTTAACAATAAAACCGCCAAAGGGAGTAGTACACAAATCAACATTTATTCCTCGTACTCGAGTAGCACAAAATTATAATATAGTAGAGGATCTGGCCCAATCGCCATCCGCTATGTCGATGCTTGAAGTACTGCAAAATTGCCCCTCCCAAAAGCAGGCTCTATTATCAGCAATAGGTGGGGTTGACCCAGCAGATTCCAATCTTGTGGCCTTTAATCATAAAGGATACGAAACTCAGTTACCGGCTCAACTCGCTTTCCTCATACAAGTGAAAGCCCTCAACAAAACTGTTCATCGAACAATCATTGATGAGGGGGCATCTACCTGCATTATGTCAATGAGTTGCTGGAAAACTTTAGGCTCACCACCCTTGTCAAGATCATCAACGAAATTAAAATCATTCGATGGATGAACATACACCCCGTACAGGATTTTAAGTAACTTTCAAGTCGAATTGGGGGGAAAGGCAGTAGAAATTGATGTCGAAGTTATCGATGGAAACCTCGATTACAACATCCTACTGGGAAGGCCCTGGATTTATGCTATGGTTGCTGTTGTGTCAACTTATTTTAGAAAGATTGCATTTCCCTTCCAAGGAGGAATTACAATCGTTGACCAACAAACCTTCCTCCCAAATAGTTCACAAGTTACGGGAAGCATTCCAATGATCCATGGAAGCTCTCAATCGCTTCAAAATATCGGAGTAGGTCTCCTAAAAGACCCTACCTTAATGGGTACTTTTGCCCTACCGCCTCTGACTAATTTAGCGGAAGTGGCCACGGTGGAAACCTACAATATGATATCTTCTATATCTACAAGGATTTAGAAGATTCCCAAAAATTTTGTTAGCATGGATGATCCCTAGGTATTTCTTCCAAGCCCAATAGAAATATTGTAGCAATCAATTTTCTCGGCCTGGGCGGCGAACCCAAATCAACGCTCATCGAGTGTTTGGATAGATAGATCTAAGGAATATGGCACCTCTTCAGATCCTTGGTCACATGTACATTCTACAGACGAAGGAATCATTCATTCAATGACGATAGGAGTTGCACCATGGGAGGATTACCACCATCGTTCCCATCTTCCGGATTACCATGAAGATTATTCCAGTGACCTTGATCATCCTTCAGTTTTTTATTTTCTATCAAATATAGTAAATACAGCAGATTCCGAGCGAAATTGGTATCTCTTGGACCTTCATTCCATCCACCTAATTGCCATGAGGAGTCTGGTGAATGTAATGAAGCTTGGGGGCATGCACCTAGTTGTAAAGATAAGTTTCCTTGTAGGTTATGTGATTGGCCTGTCACACCATTCAGCTTTGTCTATTCTAGATGAAGCCGTCCTGCTTCACCGCAGTGATTTCCATCTCGTTACAAGAGACTCCCCTTTTCATCATGCTAGGGGCATGCAAACCTAGCCGTGAGCAGGTTTACACGAAGTTCAAGCTTGTTAAAAAATAAACCTAGCAATGAGCATATGTTCCCCTAGAGTTTAAGCTCATTAAAAAATGAACCCATCTTTCGGGAAATAACCTTTGTGATCGCATTACTATCAGCTTCTGAGCCTTGGTCGTGTTCTTACCATCACCTCCACTTTTTAGCCGATCATACGCCTCCACTTGATTGTTTACCCCTTTTGAGGAACAACTGCGACGAGTGATCCTGTTAGCCATATTATTTACACTGCCATGATTGAAAAGTCCCAAACCTTACCTAGAACCAGTTGCTACCTGAAAATATCACTCGTTCCTCAAAGACGAGTCTCTTTTAAGCTCTTTTTAGATTCAAAAAATATAAAAAGATTGCCGAGCAATTGGCCTCTCCAGCTCGTTAAAGTGATTGGAAGTGCCATCCCTTTTGTATTTTAATCTTTTGGACATGAAGGATCATTACACGAAAAGATCGAGCGCTTGTTTTTTTGGCTCGTTAAAGTGATCGAAAAGTCATCCCTTTCGTATTATTTTATGCTTTTTCGGACTTAAGGGATGATACTACGAAAAAGGATTACTGGAGTTTCCTTTTCGTCTCTTTTCAAACTCTCTAAAATTGAAAAGGACCGAGTTGTCTTTGTCATTAAACTCGTTAAAACAATAACGACAAACTTGTCCATTACAGACAAGAGCGAGTTTCACTGTAGCTAGGCTCGCTAAAACATAGCGACAGGTTTGCCCGAAGGGCAAATTATAGAACAAGCATATGTTATCCTCCTCAAGCTTGAAAAAAATAAAGAGGTATTGGTCAGTAATGACTGGGGAAAAAGGGAAGAAAACTTGAAGAACTTCATTGGTAGCAAGTCGCTCTTGAACATGACACTTTCACTCCATCACCATGATTGAGTCGGGTTGGGTTATTCCGTTCACCGTTCATATCACCATTGGTCCTCCATACCATCCATTTTTGGGTTAAAGCTACAAATTCATTTCAGTGTCGCCGATATGTTCAAGAGAAGTCGCTTAGAGAATTCACCAACCCAGCTAACGCCTCATCCACTGCAATGCCTTCACTCTCCATTTTTCATGACCACCATTCCTGAACCTTATATCATCAGATCGTTTTCACCTCCAGAAAATCATTTGCTTTGTTTCGTGTCATAGATGTGGGATTCATTAAGGCCCTCCTACAACGGGTCACTTCTTGTCGACATCAACACACTATCCAAGAAGTTGACTTAGGAACAACCCTTTCAGTACTTTGAAGCTTGCATGCCTCAATGGCAAGTTTCTCACTTCCGGCAACAGGTTTACATCAATGGCCTTCGACCGAAAGATTTTGCGTGGTGTTCGACATCGACTCATGTATTCACACCACGTGAATTGTACTGCAATACCTTGAGGGTCATTATCATTATTGGTGATTCCTCTCGCGCCTGTTAACAACTTACATCATTGGCTGGTAATCAGGCGATGTCTTTCCATGTTCGACATCAGAACATCTTTTCACATGGATTGACTTGTACTTTGGGCGAAGATTGAACGAGTTTGAAGACCCTGGATCTAGTTTCATCCATCTGGGCTATGATATATTCAGGAAAATAAAGACATCAAATGTACTCCATAGCTGCACAGATAATCATCCAAGCTAAGGGATGATGGCTCTACCAGAATCATCAGTCTGCCACACAGACGATTGTCTGTCCTATGTACATGAAAATGAATTTATAAAGCTGAGCATGGGAATGCCCGCCTCAGCTAGATCATGAAAATATTATGAAGATAATGTATTGTATTGTATCTTATTACATGTCACCTTCCAGTTCGAAAAACCTCGGATCCTCATGATAAAGCATTTCACCCGACATCAGAAGATTTACGACCTCATGCTTTAGGGGGAAACTGTTATAGACATATTTGGGAACTGCAACCACAATAAAATATGTCCATAAACCAAGGGCTTCTAAACCCCTAAAAATGTTGTTTCAAACCCTAAAGGATCAAGGTCAACTGATTACATCATTTCCTAGAAGTTCTCCCTGAAAAACTGCTCAGAACTGGTTAAAACTGGACCATCTCACTTGCTCCATGGTCAAGGTACGATGCATCTCACCTATCACACACAGGGGGTGCAATGCAGACTGAAAAGCCCTTCTGTAGGGTGCAATGGGCGAGAGTAGACAAATGGCAGAGGCAGTTTGCTAGGTGGAAACTCAAAGAATCTTCTAGAAACTGCTCATATGACACTTGCCTCTCTGAATTCGCCCAGGGATGAGTAAGAGATCATGAAATCTCCAAGTGGAACCAAGAACTATCAGAGAAATGACACTAATCAAAATCCCGGAAGTTGACCCACCCACCTGCAAATATCTATATATGGATCCCTCATCCTAGAGATCTAGGGGTTGGAATTTTGTATTTTGTAAGGAAGTGCTATTGGTTTCTCTGTGAAACATTGTATTGTTGGGTGATCTAGATTTTCATGAGGTGAAGAGGGCTTTCATGCTGGGAGGATGGCGCTGGATCAAATAGCTTGGTTGTAATCCTCTCTTCTACTACTTCTATCAATAAAGCTATTTGAGTTTTCCTCCATATACTTGTATATCTCTAAATTTTGTATTTATGTATGCATTTGTATGGTTAATATAAATATGATCCTATATTGTTTATGGTTATAGATCTCTATGCTTTGATGGTATTTTGCTGCTTTGACTCTACAGTTGTTCTTTGAAGCGGGACAAGTGAGGAAGGAGTGGTGAAAGCTCTATCAAGGGAGAGAGGAAACAAGCAAGGAGCCAAGCGAAAGACTGAGGATGGTACTCTCTTCTTCTCTCTCATCTATCTCTCATAAAGGAAAACACAAGTGACTTTAAATTGTTTGTTTCTAAGATAGCTACTCATCTTAGTGGGACTAGCAGCTCTGAATGGACACTAGTTTTCCCAATAACACCTAGGTTCAGAGTTAACTGCGCCAACCAAAAAGCCCTAAACTACTAACCCTTTTGGCAACAACCTGTGTAGCGCAGGCTACAGTCTCACCCAAAGTAGTATTGGGGGATGATAGAACAAAGTTTCTACATCTAGAGGTCTGTGTGATGGGTTTTTGTTACTTCTAGGGCTTTATCCTGACCTTCACAAACCCTAACCCTTTAAATGCAAGAATCACAGTAACTTACAGAAACAATATGTAACCCTTCGCAGAACACTTGAATTACTCATAAAATCATGTAAACTATCAAATCTAATATTTTCATGCACCAATTAAGTGTTTCTTCAGACAATTGTAGAAAGCAGAGCGAATACACATAAAATGCATAAGTAAATATAAAAACACAGATACACATTTATAGCTTCAAAAACAATCTTTATTGATATAATATTTCTGTTACAGACTCTTCTTCCCCGTGCACACAGCTGCAGGGGCCCGCGCACTCAACTTGCGGACTTACCAAGGTCTCCATGCACACACCAACAAGAGACTTCCCCTTCGCCTAAGTACAAGAAACAAACTTTCTTGCCTCAGACTACTTGCCCATACAATGATCTTCAATTCTTAACTTAACCGAATTCTTATGACTTGCTAAGACTCCTTTATATAGCTTCTTCTTTTACAATACCATGGTTCATGCACCAAGGGTGAGTCACAAACATTCTATATTCTAACAAACCAAGGGACTAAAGCCCCTTTGAATCCTATGACCTTCGCGCTCCGTTCCCTAAAAATGCAAAGACTTTACATAATTAACAAAATTAGTTACAAAATTTACCCCAAGGGACCATATCCCAACAACATAGAACTTGAAACTCTAAAGAATAAAAACATTAGGGAATTATAATGTCACATCACATTAGGATATTTCCCTTACCATTGGGATTTGTGTTGTCTAGCATAGTTTTCCGCTATGCCAAGGATCTAGTCATGTAGTCTATTTTTCTCAAAATTAGTTGAAAGTAGGAAGTAACCACCTTGATATAGGGAACTCTAAACATTTTACTCAAGCAAGATAATGGCATAGGTCAAACATCTCCAAAAAGAAGAGAAAGATAAGCATTTATGATCCTCATGTGCCAAAGAGTCTTGGAGTAAGTTGCAAGAATATTTATTAATCCACTTCATAACTTACTCATCTATGGGTAAGAGCCACAAGTTCCATAGTGGATCCATAAGTTTGTTCATAGAAAAATGGTCTTTGATTTATACATATGTAGATTTGTGGGTTGTAGTCCTAGTAGGATATACACTATAAGTTTAGTGCCTTAGAGATGTATCAAGATTGAGTAATTTTAGCAAAGGATAAACTGAGGAATTTTTGTTTTCTAACACAATTTCAATGATATAGGGCACTCTATAACATTTGCTTCAAGCAAGATGATGGAATAGGTCAAACATATCCTAAAATAAGAGAAGGATTGTGGTGAAGTAAAATTCTAAGTGCAGACACAAATAATTCCTCTAGCTCGATAGCGGGTATAGCCACAAACAAGACATTCTATGGAAGATTTACTTAGTTTATAACCAATTAAAAGGGCCTACCTCTTAGTACACTTATCCCGTTTGGTTATGATCTTGCTTCCTCGCTTCAACTATCTCCCATTTCCTTCTTCGAGCACCTGAAACAAGTAAACAACAACAAAAAACACATGTGATAATAGACAAATTATATTCAACCTACTTAACAAGTCAAGAAACATTAAGACATAAACATGTGAGATGACATATTATGTAGGAAATCAATCAATAGTTGCATATATATTAAATCAAGAAGATATTACAACCGTTGTCTTGACGTTGCTATTCTCCTCCGACAAATTCGGGTTCCCACACACTTCCATTAGCATTCCATGATGGCCTCAATAATGATAGTTTTAAGGCTTTTCCATTTAGTCTTCACACTAAACCAAATTCACACTTCTCCCTCACACACAACTAGAGAGCTACAACTATGAATAACTTGTTGATTACTCCACAATCAAAACTTTAACTAGAGCCTAATTGGAACTAGCTTGTGCTTGGGAAAAAGGGAGGTTTATATAGCATGGATGGAAGAGAGATGGTTCCTCTTCTCATGGGAGAAGGTCTTATCTCTTGAGATAGTTCCATCCTAATAGGGGAAAGGAGCCCAAACTGATCTCCTCGACTCCATCCGGCCTAACCATTTACCAGACTTTCATTACGAAGCTTCTAGAGCTGGAAGCTTTGGCTCCTTATTTAAAAAACTTTCCAAAAGAGGATCAACGTGACTGGAACAAGGCTCAGTCGCTCCGGTCAGCTCTAGGGACAGTTGTAATCCCTGCATATTAGCGCGAGGAGGACATGGGTCATTAGTGTTAGTCTTGTAAACTGGGAAAAACAAAATATTTTTGGGAAATGATGCAAAAGGGAATTGTTTTGCTCATGAAGAGGGACACAACAGGAGTTTCTTCATGAAGGGAAAGCATGTGGGGTTCACTATAGAGGTCCTCCAGGATCATGGAATGGGGAGTACAGGGACAGTGACAAAATGTTGTGTAACATATGCCCCCTAAAGAATGAAGGCCAAACTAGAGTGAGGGGTGAAATTATTTATGAATCAGTGTGGGGAATTGGAGTCTGTCGTCGGAAAACCTGCAAGCAAATACAAATACATATACATTACTGAAAAATCTATCAAATGATACATGAATCGTGGCATGGGTGCAACCATCCGATAAAAAGGATCATATCAATACCAAGGTATGGTCATAGCCATCCAATAATGAGAAGGATCACATATGACAACTTGTGGTATGGGCGCAACCATCCATCTGAAAGAGACATGTATATCAACATGATCATGTCACATCGCCTCACAACTTGGACTTGTGTAATCTTAGTCCAGGGTCTTGTGCTCCAACATGACCCGATCAAAGTACAAATTCTAACATGTGAATAGATGTGTTGATGTCGGACATGCTAGAAAATCGCTTGATTACCAGCCGATGATGTAAACTGTTAACAAGCGCAAGAGAAACTACCAATAATGACAATGGTCCTCAAGGTACTATCAGCATAATTCACAAAATGTGAATAAAGAAACTAAAATTGAACACCCGTGAAATCACCTGATTGAAAGCTAATGATGTGAACTTGTCATCGAGTGCAAAGAACTTGCCATTAGGGCATGTAATATCTAAGGTACTGGAAGGGAGTTTCTCGGTCAACTTCCTGGATAATGAGCTAAAGTCGATAGGAAGCGACTGTGTCGAAGGAGGGCCATAATGTATCCCACATCATCGACACGAGACAAAGGGGTGTAAAATGATTTTGGGTGATACAGAGAATTAGAGGTAAGTGTAACTGCAAAAGGACAACTCTTGAACATATCGGTGACACGACTGGAAGTTTGGCAGTTTTTGGATCCAGAGGATCAGTGGTCATGATGACATGGCAGAGATAAAATGGAAGGAAAAAATGAACGTCCCAACCCAGGAAGGTTAATGATGGAAGGAGGATATCCCAACCCACAATGAAACAAAAAGTGTCATGTTCAAGAGTAAGCTACCAACACAACCGATAAAATTTCCAATTTTCCCCCACCATTTCTAGCAGGCACCCCAATTATTTTTTAATCGCAAGCTTGAAGGGGATATCATATGCTTGCACTATAAGTTCATCCTTCAGATGAATCTGACATAGTAAGTTTAACGAGCCCTAGGAAGGAGAAGCTCATGTTTGTCATGGTGACGAATCCAATGTCGTTGTATGTTTTAATGAGTCTGACAAAGGGGAAACTCAGTATCTTTTTCATATTTAGAGAGTTTTAAAAAGACGGAAAATAAAACTCCACATGGTCCCTTTTCATACATTTGTGTCTCTCGAGCCCAAAAAGGTAGAAAACGATACTTGAGAGAACCGTTTGACCATTTCAGTCAAGGAGTACCTTTTTCGTAAATAGTGCATCCTAGCCCAAAACAGGGGTAAACGTATACTGGGCATAAGACATTTCACAGCCTTTAATGAGTTCAAAACAACAAGAGCTCAACAATCTTTTCATGTTTAAAGAGTTGAAAAGAGCATGAAAGCGGACCCCCCATTTTATTCTCTTTTACGAGTCAAAAAGGGAAAAATACTCGGTGATCTTTTCATTTGAGATTTACGAGTCAAGAAAAGAGCTGAAACATGACTCCAGTACCATCATCGACCTAAGAATAGTACTTTTTGATAGATTCCATGCTCGAACTCGGGTAATCAATCAACACAGATGAACACCGTAGTTTTACCATTGACATGACAAGTAAGCAACGACTCGAGCAAATAATAGAGTAGAACTCATATAAGGCTGTGCTGCCATTCCCCCTAGGCAAGGGAGGGTTATGAGTCAGATGAAAACCCCATTGCAAGAATGGGTAAGCAGTAAAAACTTGGCGAGGGAGAAAAAACTTGAATTCGTGAAGAGATAAAGGTACCTGTAGTTGAAAGATCTGGACAGTGTTAGGAGAAACTAACATGTCAATAGGCAGCAGAGAAGAGAACTTCTCAAGACACATAGACATGACCACCTGACCAGAACCAAGCCACGGGGAATGAGAATACACATCGAGAGATGAACTCGATACAGGAATATGAGAGGATACGAAACTTGAGGCTGAAACAATTTCCACATAATTGATTTCGTCCAGACTTAGCAGCATAACTTCGCCCCATGTATCAACAAGATTTGGTGAAGGTATGACCCAAGGATCAGATTTGACTGAGATCATCTTGATAGAGGCAACATGAGGAGGTGGGAGTGGAAAAATTCCCATCAAAGCAGGATCTTAAAAAGTCTTTCCCCCACACTCTCATAAGGAGAACCGATGTGCTTGACATACAGAACATTGGCATCTGAGGAGGAAGAGGAAAAGAAGGACAATTGGTTGACTGTGACTATCTTCCCTTGATGGGAAAAATGAATCACGCGGAACAGGGAGGAGGCTATCGCATGCATGGTATGGGTCCAACTCTGTCCGAGTAGAATATTATAATTGAGATTAGCATCAATGATCTCTACTTCAACGTGTATTGTCTTGCCCTCCAAAGTAATGGAAAGGTTGAGTAAGACACTGAATGGTCGTGAATCACGCCCGTCAAAAAATTCCAAAGTGTTAGGGGACTAGTTCAGAGTAGGAGAACTAATCGCCTTCCAACAAGTGACTAACATGATGCAGGTAGAGGCACCTTCATTGATGACAGTCCTATGAATGGTTTTCTCATTGATGATTACCTGAATGAGAAAGGAAATCTGATGAGGAAGATGTAGAACGTGGTTTTCTAATTCAAAACATATAAGATTGGAATAAGCAGGATCAATACCCCCAATAGCCGACAGTAATGATTTCCGTTGAGACTGACAGCTTTGAAGTACCTCGAGAGCAGACATGGTCGATGGCGCCTGAGCAAAATCCTCAACAATATTATAGTGTTGAGAGGCTCGAGCGTTGGGATTGTATGAGGAATTCTTTAGAAAACCTCAAGAAGGAGGTTGAATGGTGGAATCAGGGTTAGGGCACTCGATATGAAGAGGGCCAAAACTCGGGGCAGGAGGGGGGGGGGTGCAAAAGAAGAAGGGGTGGCCTCTCTCTCTTTCCTGGCTATCAGAGTAGGATTTTGATAATATTTTGATCTAGTAGCCACATTAATAGGCATACTCATCATGAATACTTGTGATCCTGAGGAAGCAGACGATTGAGGCTGGTCTACCATTTGAGTCTACTGAGATGGAAACAGCTCTTTCAGGACAGCTGGGGTCCCTTTGAGCAAATGACTAACTTCAGACCATCGGGGACAATCCTTAGTAAAGTGATCTTCCTCACAAATGAGGCACAAATACCTAGGCTTTCGTTGTGAAGAATCACCAGCAGACGACTTAGGAGGACCCTGTTTTGGGGCATCGAATTTACCCTTGCCTTTGCCATTCTTCTTACCTTTCGAGGATTTGTCTGCTGTGGTAGACTAAATAGCGTGGACCTCTGAGGTTTTACCAGGGCTAGGTGGATTATGGGAGGGACTATTGGAAGCAATGTTTGAGACCAACTTCTGTTTGGAAGAAGATTTGGCAGGGGTTTGGGACACTGAACCAATTACTCCATCAACAGGAGGTGTGGCCTGTGACTTCTATGTTGTTGGATCGGTTGATGGCCGTGGAGCATCGGGTAATAACTAATACAAAGTGCCAGACTGAGAATAAACAAGATCTAAGTACTGGGCATGAGTAATGGCTTGTTCTTTGGTAACACATCCACCCATAGCTATATCGCGAGCAATTGGAGTGACATATGACTTGGTAAACCATTCGGTTAGAAAATGATCAGCAATCTTGAATTTGATCAGGTGATGTCTACGTCTCCATTCATGGATGTGATCAGAGATGTGCATTGCAATATCTTGCTTGAGCAATTTAAGAAAATAGGTGCCAGTTTCATAGCGAATCGGAAACTGGAAATGCGTGAGAAAAGCCATGGCTAAAGAGTTGAAGTCATGGTAAGTACTTCGAGGGAGCTCGATGTACCACTTGGTTGTAGCACCTGTAAGGGTTCATTGGAAAAGACAGAGACGAATAGAATCATCAACGTAGGAATTCGAAGAGCACCAGAGGTGATATGTCATCACATGGGCTTGAGGATCTTCTTTTGCTTTCCCATCGAACTTCGGACAATCGCTCGGGATCTTGGACGGAACTGGAGGCCAGTATGGCAAATGAAGAATTGGATCATTCGTGAGTCGAGACACATCTGGCAACTCTAGTGTAGCCAAGAACGACAATTGAGTATTGAAAGGCATTAGAGGTCGATAAGCGGGTCCAACTGGAGGAGCCCATCCCTACTGGTAAGGATTTTGTCCCCATAGTGGAGGGTTTTGGCCATATGGCATTTTATTTTGCCCCCACTGTAGGTTACCTTGGCCGTAGGGAGGATTTTGACCTTGAAATCCTTGAAACTGTCTGGCCATATGTTGTTGATAAGCAACATACGGGTCAAAAGTCTGTTGAGCCTGTTGACCTTGGACATATGGATACTGCACCTGTTGTCCCTGAACATATTGGTTTTGAACCTGCTACCCCTGAACAAGAGGATTTTGGACCTGATGTCCTTGGACATAAGGATTTTTCACTTGCTATCCTTGGACATTAGGATTTTGGGTCTGCTACTGCAGGACTTAACCCCGACCTTGTCTGGTGGCTTGTTGGGGCCTGACCCAGGTTCAGAGATGATTTAGCAAAACAAATTTTGGTACTACTGGCCCTTTCGGCAACAGTCCACGGAGTGCGGATTGATATCTCACCCGAAGTAGTATGGGAGGGTGCTAGAACCAAGTTTCCGCACCCTGGGGATGTCTGATGGGTTCAAGTGGTCCGCGGTTCGACCCTGCGCGCACATCGCTACACACACTTATTAGTACCTCGCAGCTCGGGATGTTGTCTTCGCGTAGCCCTACTCGAGGACCAAACAATGTTATTACCCAAGTCCTTACTAGTAGCCCGATATTAGTGGATTAAATTGGCTTATTTGTACGATTTCAGTTATACTTAACAATATTCACAATTCATACAAGTGCGTGCAGTAAATAAAAAATATAATTGCAAATGAGATCAAACATATAATAACTTAGTACAGATGCCCAAAATTGGTAATAACTTGACTCTGCCCTATGCACTCAGCTGCAGGGGTCGACGAACTCAGCTGCAGACTCTACTAGGCCTCTACGCACTCAGCTGCAGAGCCTCTTCCTACTACTATGACCCAAGATGCACTTAGACTCTTCTTCTATGCTTTGCTATCTCATTCTATTCTATCATGATCTGATTCCCCTTACAACTTAGAGCCTTTCTCTTATTACATTCAAACTTAGGGCGGACAACCCTATGACTCTAACATATATTCCGCGCCCGCGATTCACGGGGATTTACAATAATATTACTCAAAACTTGGGATTTGAGCCCAAAAACATGTTGTGGGGGGATTCCATGCCCAACATGCCCCCAATAGAAACATTGTGACTCACCTTCGAGTCACTTTGTCGACGCGACGATCTTGGCATGAAGTCCCTCCAACTGTTCTCGTACGGTGCTAATGTCTGTAATGCACTAAGCTGCTGCTTGTTGAACCTGCTGCATCCTTTTTTTCGAGACCTCCATGGCTAATGTGCTTTCTTGCATCTGCGCATGCATCCCCTGAATTTGTGTGAGCTTCCCTTCAATATTTGCCGTGATTGTGAAGGCTTTGTTAATCCATGGCTAAATGCGCACTTTGAGAACTGCTTCCTTATGGCGCACCGCGTCCACCTTCTACTTTAATTCCTTGGCTTGCTGCATCCTCTCAAGCCGCTGAGTGAGGAATACTGTTTGTGCAGTCCCTCTAATGTTGTTGTACTGCTGCTGGAGTTTGCGTGCCTCTGTCTCCAGCCGTTGGATGTTGGGATCCTCCTGCAAAGTCGTGAGGACCTCCAGTGCCTGTTCCAACATATTCGTACAGTCACGCACTGCACCTCCAATATCTTCCAACCCTGCTGTAATAGTGCTGGCATGCTGTTCTCTGATTTCTGGGGGAGTGGAAGGCTGCACCTTCAACCGTAGCTTGACGATCTGGAGATTTAGCTCCAGCTGCACCCTTGTCATCTCTTCTCTCGCGTCGCAGACTCCACTTGCCAAACTGTGGATCCACACTTCTATCGGTAGATCTGCTGCGATGGCTAGCTCCGAGACGCGTTGGCAAGCGTCATCTACTATGTGCACCAAATGTTGATTCTGCGACACCAACTTGTCATGCTGCAAGCTGAGATGTTCTATGTTAATTTTCTGCTCGCTGAGAACCTAGATCGCGTGGCTCTCCTTGGCCCGTAGCTCTGCCGTTATCCCGTCCTGTAACTGATATAGTGTTTCCTGGGGAAGGGAAGCTAGGTTAAGGCCAATGTCTTTCATCATGTTAAGCGACATCCAATCCATCGCATTGGGTGTCACTAGAGCTCCCTCTAGCAACACTATTGTGTTTTCCATCCTTGCGTGCAACATCTGTTCTGCTGCTGAAGTTCCTGCTGCGATGTGCGTTGACAAGGTGCGTTCCTCAGGGGGCTACACCTATAACTCCTGCAGCTGCACCCTAAGGGCCCCCAACACAGTCTGATGCTCTTGCATGAACTCCTGAAGCGCTTCACTTGTGACATCACGAACCGTCTCGCCGATGTCATGGAGATCACCTTTAGTTAAGGTGATCGGATCAATGGCCAACTTCGAGGCCTTGACCTTCTTACTTGGGACCGATCTCTCTATGATGCACGATCGCTTTAATTGTGTGGATGTGGTCCCTGGGTTTGTGCTACCTTCTGCCGTTTCTGTTTCTTCTACCTCCTACCTTGGGGACATTGCTTGGCCCTCGTCTACCTGTGTCATTGTTGCCTTTGCTACCTGTGCTGCTGCTGCTGCTTTTACAATCTTCTTCTGCTCCGTGGCTTTCTGTGCCGCTTCGTGCACTGCCCTTACCTCAGCTGTTGCTTTTTCGTTCCGCCTTTCCTCTGCCAAATGAGTGACACATAGCTTAGCATTATCCTTTTTCTTCTTGGCTGCCACCTTCTCCAGTTCTGCCAGGTACAGGGCACTCCATTTAGGAGGCCATGTCTCCAAGATAGTGAAAATCACGTCGTCAGTGGCTACAAATGGTAGCTTCATCCACTGCTTCATTGGATCCTTTCACGCCCTGATATAGATGTTGTGCATATTAGCTTTGAAGTCTACAAAAATTTGCAGACTATCGTGCACCAGAGGTGATAGGCACAACCTCCTATTGTCCACATTTGGATGCTTGCCTCCATAAGCACCCAGAAAATTTTGATGTCATGAATCCATTTCGCGTCCTTGGTGGCCCAGAGTGAAGCGTACTTCGCGGCCTCTGGTAACTCTCTGTCAATGTTGGGGAACTGACTATCCTCCAACAGTTCTGCCGCTACGAGCAGTATGGATAATAGCAACCACGTGTAGTGGAAGGTATTACCCAGCTCTTGGGCTTCGCGACAGTTTATCAAAAGCTCCTCGCAGAGGAATTCAACCCAGTTGAGCTGGACCCCCTCTGCGCACTGCTCGGCTAGCATGACCACCAGCTTCGGTACCACATCGGCGCGACACTTTCTCATAATTTTTCCAGTTAGGAGTTGGGTCACTATGCGCACCCCTTTGTCCTTGATGCTTGAGATGATGTAGCCCCTCTTCTTCTTCTCCAGCTTATATTTTGCCTTCATGGCTTCTACAAGGGCCAAATTGCTACCTTTTTCGGCTATAGTCGCGGGGTCCTTTCCTTTATAGGGGAGCCGAGAAATCCGGTGAATGAGGTCTGCCGTGATGGGAATAGGCTCCTCCAGCCATAGATACCCATCATGCACCAGGCAAAGCAGCTACCTGATGACGAAAATGGTGATGGGTGCGGTGTGGAAATGTGGTATCCAAAACAAGTGCAGCGACCCGGCCTTTTCCACACCGCGCAACCATTTTCGCAGCTCTAACGTGATCACCGCTCCCTCGGTGTTCTTCTTCATTAAGTTCCCAGTCTCTAGGTGTGGGAACTTCTCGTTGTCAGCGAGGTCCCAGTCTTCAAATTTCATGGTTGGTACACGGCCTAGGTGCGTGCCCTCAAATACAATGCCATCGGGGAGGAGCGGGGTCTGGAGTGAGCTTTTCATTTCGTCCAGGTTCTTCGACACTTTGGTTTTCCCTTTTCGCAGAGGGACATACGCTGGTAGTTTTGTTGCAGAGTGCAACGGTTGGATATCCTCCTCCACTTCTTCTTCTTCTTCCACCACAGTGATCAGGGCTTGTAAGTCTTCTTCTTCCTCATCTGTTTCTATTGTGACTGCTTTCCCCTTCTCTTCCATGGATAGTTTGTTGTGCCGCGGATTCCTTGGGGACATGCGTACTGGACCCATTACTTGTTTATCCTTCTTGGGCTGTGGCGTTCATGGATATTTGAGGATTTCTGTCACCACCCCGGCGCCTTCTGGGACGTCCTCCACCATTTGGGTCTGCGCGGCCTCACCGGCAGGTACCTCTTCAATTCATAACCCATCCTTAGTGGTCGTCATCATCTCTAGATTGTATTCTGTCTCTCACGAACTTAGGAGCTCAATTATTACTCGTCTCTCAACACTCTGTGCTCTGCTCAAACGCTCAATTCTCAAATGACCAAGTGTTGTTCACTGGCTAGCCCTTTGAGTTTTATAGCACCTTTTGAATTTGAATTTGACCATTCCCCCCAATTTTGGGCCATTAATGCTCTCTTGGCGGGATATTTTCCCAAATATTATCCATAACTCGCATCTTAAATGCCCACCGCCTGCTTCATTTGGCCTCAAATCAGACATCCTGTCATGAATAGTGACACCAATGGTCACTTCCCATCTGACACGCATGGCAGCGCAACCCTCCATGCGCGGCCGCGAACCCTGTGACGTTCTGATTCTGCACACATCTCTCATATCGCGCAACCCCCAAGAAGAATATGTTATAGTCCCGCGCCCCCTTTCAACTGCCTGGAGCGTTAAGACTGTCCTTCCTACGGCTAGTTAGGTGGGCACACCAACCGTGCGGGGCTTCATCTCGTCCTCCACCATGGTTCGTGAAGAATCCCCATCGTCCATTGTGGTGATCGGCATCGCGCACTCTACTATTTGCACTGCGCTACTCTGGTCACTACATTTGGCGAGATGTGGTTTCAGCCATGGCAGCAGACTAACCAGTTCACGACGATAGTTTTCCAATTTGTCAGTATGATTGTACACACCTTGCCTTGCCATCCTTGGTTTTTCGTCGAGAAATGCTTCCTTTATTTCATTTTCTAGATTCTTGACCTATGCATCCATTAAATCACTTTTCTCCCTTAGCTGTACCTGGTCTTTTTCAAGTTCGCGAAGTCTAAAGTTTCCTCATCAGATTTTTTTCCCCAAGTCTTATATATTCTATTTCTCGTAACTGTGTGATTTCTTCATTCCGGTCTACGTGGACCATTGTATCTGCGGGTGCTGTTATGCGTAGACTCATCTTCGCATGCTCCATAGGGACTACAACCCTTGCTTCATACTTCAGGTTCGAAAGCGCTTGCATGGTCAGGGTTTTGCACATGGTCCTATAAGCCCATACAATCACCAGTACGCATAGGTCCCAGTCAGTGCATTTCACATGGTGGACCCTGTTCAACACTTCGCACACCTTGTCAAAGGCTTCCCCGCGGACAATCTTTGGTGCACTTCGTCTTTCCTGCTTCTGCTTTTTGTTCCTATTTTTGTGTTGGGTTGTGTTATATTCTTTCCACAACTAGCCCACATCGTTAACCGGGGGGTTAGAGGGGGGGCAGAGCCCCCTTTCGTTGCACCGATTGTGTAGCGGCGGGGGGCGGGGTCACAGGGGGTTTGAGGTGTACTCGTAACCCCACTTTATGGGGTTTGGAGCAGCGCCCCGGAAAATTTTGTTTTTGGACCCTATGTTAGGTTGGGCGGACCCACCTATGGTTTTGTGCATGATTTTCACACATGTTTTTTGGACGCGATGGTTTTCGGTCCATGGTATTGGACGCGATGGTTTTTTGGTCCATGGTATTGGATGCTTCGGCATGTATAAATATCTATTATAACATTGAAAGGAGCATAATGAAAATTCAAGCTGGTAGTCCCGGTTTTGGGATCCAGGGGAAAATATCTGTGTATATGTGTTTTATGTTTTATGCTCTCACATTGTTTATTTTATGTGTTTTAGAATTCGTATGCAGGTAATTTTTGTACGGGGTTAAAACCTACATTTGGTATTAGAGCAGTTTTGGCTTCAAGGGGACGCCTTTGTTGCTGAGGGGTTTCGCTTGGGCCTATGGTAGACCCTGTTTAGTGGGAGATCTGCGAGATTGATTCTGGTGGTGAAAGAAAATGGTGAACAGTGAAAAGATAGAGATCGAGAAATTTAATGGTCAGAGTTTTGAGTTGTGGAAACTCAAGATGGAGGATTTGTTGGTGGAGAAAGATCAGTGGATCGTGGTAGATCCGGGTTCTAAACCAACGGGAGTGTCCGATGAAGAATGGAAGAAGTTGGATCGGGAGGCAAAGAGCATAATACGATTGTGTGTCTCAGATTCAGTATTGTTGAATGTATTAGGGGAAGCTACGACGAAGGCTTTGTGGGACAAGTTAGGGACTTTGTACCAATCTAAGTCTCTGGTGAATAAACTATTCCTGCGGAAAAAGCTGTATAACCTGAGAATAAAAGATGGAGACTCGGTGACAGAGCATATGAATGCATTTAATACTGTGGTAAATCAGTTAGCATCTATTGATATTAAAATTTCAGATGAAGATAAGTGCATCAGTTTGTTGTGTTCTCTACCAGATTTGTGGGATAGTCTGGTTATTGCAATAAGTAGCAATGCAAATGCCTTGTAGTTTGATGAAGTAGTCTCAACCTTGCTAACGGAGGAGATGAGACGAAAAAATATGGAGAGCAAGAATGGTGATGCCTTTTCTGTACGAGGACGGCCCCAGAATAGAAACAAAAATAAGTCATCGAGTGGGAGATCTAAATCTAGAGGGAGATCTAAATCTCCAGGAAAACCTGTAAAGGTGGTGTGCTGGAAATGCGGAAAGGAAGGCCACTTCAAAAGGGAATGTAAATCTAAAGCTCTTAACAAAGGAAAGGGATTTGATGAGGCTCCTTCTGCAGAGGCGAAAACCACCTCAGATGAAGGTGGGGATGTGTACTTGGTTTCTTCAAGTACACATGTAGATCATGAGGCATGGTTGATTGACTTAGGTGCATCCTTTCACTTCACTCCCCATAGAGAGTGGTTCTGCAAGTATGAGAAATATGATGGTGGTGATGTCTTCTTGGGGGATGACAGGAAGGCTAAAATCATTGGTCACGGAAAGGTAAAGTTGAAGTTGCAAGGTGGAAGAGTTAGAACACTTCCGGGTGTTCTACATATTCCTTCATTGGCCAGGAATCTAATTTCTGTAAGCAAGCTGGATGGTGCAGGTGGAAAAACAGTTTTTGAGAAGGATACCTGCAAGATGGTTCGGGGAGCACTGGTATTGACGTGGGGAGTTCGGATTGGAACTCTGTACAAGCTACAAGGTAGCATGGTTGTTGATGGGTGCAACAGTTCTGTGGTTCCTGAGAGTGGAGTAGAAAATCTAGTGGTCTCTGGAGAGAAGACCATGCTGTGGCATCAAAGTCTTGGACATATTGGAGAGAAAGGCCTTCAAATACTTCATGGTAAAGGTATTGTAGAAGGTATGAGTAATAGCTCTCTGGACTTTGATTTCTGTAAAAATTGTGTATATGGAAGTAGAATCGGGTGAGTTTCCCCTCTGGTAGTAAGAGGGTGAAACAGATATTAGAACTTGTGCACAGTGATGTGTTTGGACCTGTGAAGGTTCCATCACTGGGTAAGTCTGTGTACTATGTATCATTTATAGATGACTTCTCAAGGAATACACGGATATATTTCCTTAAGAATAAATCTGAAGCCTTTGACAGGTTTAAAGAATTTAAGGCTCTCGTGGAAAATCAGATAGAGAAGAAGATAAAGGTGTTGAGGACAGATAATGGTGGAGAGTTTTGCAGCAAGGAATTTGAAGAATTCTGTAAGAAGTGTGGTATAGCACGACATAAGACTACTCCATATACACCTCAGCAAAATGGAATTGCAGAAAGAATGAATAAGACATTGATGGAAAGGGCAAGAAGCATGCTTAGTGGTGTCGGGTTAGGACAAGAATTCTAGGTAGAGGTGTTGGATACTGCATGTTACCTGGGCAACAGGTCACCTTCATTAGCGTTGGAGGATAAGACTCCACAAGAGGTATGGACTGGTAAGAAACCCTCTCTTTCACATCTGATGGTATTTGGATGTGATGCAAATGTACATGTTCCAAAGGAGAAATGAACCAAGTTGGATAGTAAATCTGAAAAGTGCATCTTTATTGGGTATAAGGATGGTTTAAAGGGTTATAAGCTTTGGAACCCAGTCACACGGAAGGTTGTGTACAACTGAGATGTGGTGTTCAGAGAGGTAAAAGATGTTATTAAACATGAAGTCCAACCAAAGGAACCTGAGAAGATAGAGTTTGAGATAAAGGAGGAAGAATCAGACTCTATGGCAGAGGAGGAATCAGAAGATGAAGAGCCACAAACTCCAGGTGTGAGAAGATCAGTTCGAGAAAGAAGGTAGCCAGAAAGGTATAGTCCATCTGATTTCTGTTCAAATTTTGCTTTATCTATTACTAATGATGATCCCAAAACTGTGAAGGAAGCAGTAGATTCAAAGGATGGAAAACTCTGGAAAGAGGCCATGGTTGATGAAATGGCATATTTGCACAAAAATGAGGCTTGGGATCTGGTGGAGTTGCCGGCTGGAAGGAAACCCATTGGCAGCAAATGGGTGTTCAAGAAGAAGACAAATGCAGAAAGAAAGGTGGAGAAATACAAAGCTCGGTTAGTAGCAAAAGGTTATTCCCAGGTACTGGGAATTGATTTTGGTGATATTTTTTCTTCTGTTGCCAAGGTAACTTCTATTAGATTACTTTTATCTGTTGCTGCTACTTTTGATTTTGAGGTAGAACAGATGGATGTGAAGACAACATTTCTTCACAGGGATATGGAAGAGGAAATCTACATGAAGCAACCTGAAGGCTTTGCGGTGAAGGGTAAGAAAGAACTGGTATGAAAGTTAAAGAAGTCTTTGTATGGGTTAAAACAGTCACCAAGGATGTGGTATTAGAAATTTGATACATTTATACGGGGACTTGGCTTCACCAGAAGAAAATCAGATCACTGTGTGTATTTTAAATTAATTGGTGACAGTGTTATTTATTTGGTCTTGTATGTGGATGATATGTTGTTGGTTGGAAATGACAAAGAAATTATCCAGGATTTGAAGACCCAATTGTCCTCCAAATTCGACATGAAAGATCTTGGTGCTACAAACTATATTTTGGGCGTGGAAATTAAAAGAGATTAGGCAAAGAGGAAGCTCTAGTTAAACCAGAGGAAGTATGTCGAGACAATACTGCAGAGGTTTAATATGCAGGATAGTAAACCGGTGAAGGTTCCTATTCCTGTAGGTGTGAGGTTATCTGCTGAAGAGTGTCCCAAGACACAAGAAGAGGAAGAGGACATGTCTCGTATTCCATATGCAAGTGCAGTAGGTAGCTTGATGTATGCAATGGTCTATACTAGACCAGACATTGCACATGTAGTGGGAGTATTGAGTAGGTTTATGTCAAAACCAGGTAAGGAGCACTGGACAACAGTGAAGCAGGTTTTCAGGTATTTGCATGGCACTAGTGATTATGGTTTGTGCTACCAAGGAAGACCAGAATTGGACATAATGTTGGATATTCGTGGCTTTGTTGATGCAAACTGGGCTGGAGATCTGGATCAAAGAAGATCTACAAGTGGGTGTGTGTTTAACCTATTTGGAGGTGCAGTTAGTTGGATGAATAAGAAACAATCTGTAGTGGCACTATCAACTACAGAGGCAAAATACATGACAGCCACTCATGCAAGAAAGGAAGCAGTTTGTTTGCAGAGATTGTGTTCAAGTATGGGGTTAGTATAGGGAGCTATAAGGATAGATTGTGATAGCCAAAGTGCAATTTTCTTGGCAAATAACCCCGCATATCATTCAAAGACAAAGAACATTGATGTTTAGTATCACTTTGTGAGGGATATGATAGAAGACAAAAAGGTGTTGCTGGTGAAGGTGGACACTTTGAAGAATACTGCAGATGCATGAACAAAATCTGTGAGCTCTGAGATGTTCTCTTGGTGTAGAGAGACAATGGGCGTTTCAGGGCTGGAAAAATGACTAAGCTCTTATGGCCCCCTGTGGAAAGAAAACAACAAGTGGGAGAATGTTGGGTTGTGTTATATTCTTTCCACGACTAGCCCACACAGTTAACGGGGGGGTTAGAGGGGGGGCAGAGCCCCCTTTCGTTGCGCCGATTGTGTAGCGGGGGGGGGGGGGGGGGGTCACAAGGGGTTTGAGGTGCACCCGTAAGCCCACTTTATGGGGTAAAATTTTGGTTTTGGACCTTATGTTAGGTTGGGTGGACCCACCTATTGTTTTGTGCATGATTTTTGTTAGCCCTGTTATGCAGCGCTGTCTTTCTAATGTCAGAGGAAAGCTTGGTCTATTTGGTGGTGTCTTCAAAAGAGCTCACATTGGTCATTTTCTCCCTTTTTCCTCCACTCTGCTCATCTCTAAACCCTTTCCATTCCCTGTATAAGCCTTCCAAAACCCGACAAAGCCCCTTTTGGCTTTAGCCACGAGCGCAAAACCCCAAACACACAATAAAACCTCACCCATATGACTTTGCGCATTCATAACTCATCGCATTTCATCTCTGCCGTTGATCTTCTCCACCGATCTAACGACTCTCATCACGCCAAATAAAGTAACCCGCTCGATCATTTCCCACCATCAGATCATCTCCGCCAAGATCTGACGGTCTTCGCTCTTATCGCGCCAGCAATTTGATCGAACGTTAGCACGTGATGAGAGTGGTTTTTCTCTCTCATCTGCCGCTATGTGTCGATCGCTGAATGGAATCGTGCGACTCCGACCTTTTACCACTTAATGCCCAAAAGTGGTGCGATGAATACCTTTACCGCTCGGCAAAACTGCTCCCACCCTTTAAGCTCCCACGCAACTCCGTTTCCTGATGACTGTCTGATTTGTTCGCTATAGATCTAACGGCCCCGATTCACCCTGATCCTACCTCGACCTCCAGACTCCGTCAAGCCATATCTGCCATCCATTTCCTCAATCCGACGGCTATTCTTCCCACTCATCCAAATCGTCCACTCGCCCATGAATTCCACGTCCTTGACCACTCTGTTGCCCGAAGAAGGAGATGACCAGCTCTGCCAGTACCAGTTACAGTCATTCCTCAACAACCATATTTAACAGAAAGCATGGCCAAGGAAAAGGATAAGCATGACCCTGTAACCGAATTTACCAGTCATGGACTCCACTAGCACGAGCACTCCAACCGTAAAAAAGGACAACACAACACCTGAACAGATCAGATTCATCCACTGAAGCAAGAAAACAAGTTCAGAGACTCCATCAGGCAGTTAAATGCAGTTGGTGGTCAATTATGACCCCTCCATACCTAAATGGCCAAGTTCCCTTGTAATAATCTATAAATACCCAGAAATAAGATGTAATCAAGGTTGGCATTTGATGTAAGATTCAACTTCTGGAGACTGTAGATATTTTGTCACTTGCAGTGTCTCGTCTTCATTTTCAGCTAATACAAGCTTCTTTTGCTGTTAACTACTCACTTTCCATTTTCCTATGTTCCAAGCTTGTGCCTGATATGCTGTGTCCTTGATCTTTTGAGGTTTAGCACTAGATAACTGTCATCTTATCTCTGTGTTAGATTGTTGAATGTATCACTGAATAGGTTACTCAAGTTTCTTTCTATCTGATGCAAGAGAGCTGTCATCCTGTCTGTGCATTAGTAGAATAGATTTACAGTTTTCTTTACTAGTTGTAGCCGGCCATCACATGGTCTTGTGCATCTGTTGGTGTGGTTAGTATTCTCCATATTCCCCTATTATATAAACTGTGAGCATTTGATGGTCTAAAGCCTTGTAGTCTGAGGGTGTTCACACATGTCTGGAGTGAAGCAAAGTAGAAGTGGTTATCTGGCTTGAACCAAACCATAATTCCTTCCATTAAACTTGCAACAAGAGTTGAATTTATATGTTACCAAGCATCTCCGAGCTACAACCTAGGAGAGTTTCTTGGAATCCTAACATAATTGGCGCCATTGCCGGGGAGAGGAGATTGAAGCTTAGCTTCCCTGGGAGAACAACACAGATCTAGCTTTGATGATAGACAAAGTCTGGACACATTATTGGTTGTAATCATCTATCTGGCGACTCTACTAGAGGACCAACCTTTTGGTGACTCCACATCACAGTTCTGGCTCAGTTTGTGAGATGCACTCGGAGAAATCCTCAGAAATCACCAGCTGACCCAGTGCCTGACCCTGAGAAGATTGTCAAGCAAAGTAAGATATCAAGAAAAGGAGCATCAAGATCAGGTAAGCCTACACAATATTTTGTATCTCTGCAAGAAAGGCTTGTAGTTGAGCATGCACATGTTGAAAATATAAAGCCTAGCATTACCAGTGAGGAAACACTCTCAGAGATTCATAAAGCTCCTTGTTCAATAAGTTCCCCTTCAGATCTCAGTCCAAAGAAAACCTCCTTTCCAGACCATCATGTTCCTTTAGCCCTTTCAAACTGCCAGTACCCTTCCATCTACCCCAGTCATGGCAGGCCCACAAGCACCTACCAAAATGGAAAGAATCACAGTCGCTAGGTATGGACCCCTTGTCCTGCTTGTTCCTTTGAATGCCATGCCTACGGGAGAATATCAAAAATACATGCCTAAGTTCACTGGTATAGAGGGAGTAACTATTGAAGAACACCTTGAGTCTTTTTATAGCTATGTTGATAACCTAGATATCAGTGAAGATGATGTTTGGATGAGAGTGTTTGTCCAAAGCCTAGATGGAGAGGCTAGAAAGTGGTTCAGAGAGCTGACCCCTAGGTCTATCGCAGACATTGAAGCATTATATGATGTGTTTTTAAAGCATTGGGGAGATAAGAAAGACCTACTATATTATCATACTGAGTTTGGCAACCTAAAGAGGGAAAATGGGGAGTCATTGTCTGATTTTAATAAAAGATTCAACCGTATGTATAGCAAGATACCAGCTGAAGTAAAGCCTACTCCCACTTCTGCCAAACTCACCTATGCCAATGCCTTTGATTCTAATTTCTACCTGCTATTAAGAGAAAGGAGATGTGCCACTCTAGCTGAAATGCAAGATGCAGCCTTAGAAGTGGAATCCAATATCATGGTTGCAGAGAAACTCAAAGGCCATGCTGATAGAAGGAGGTAGAGAGGTGAGGCTTCTTCTTCTTCTGCATCTTCAGAACCCAAAATAGACAAAATGACTAAAATGATAGAGTCATTGGCCATTGAAATATCCAAGCTGAAGGTTGAGCAGAGTTCTGGGAAAGCAAGGCTTCCTAATATGTTTGCTCCTAGAAATCCTAATCCATTCAGAAGAGCAAATGAACAATTGCAGATCATACAGAGGGGCAAAGAGGCCAGTGAAGAAAAAAGGGTTAAGGCTCCTTTCTAGAACATAGTCATGGAGGAGGAACAATTTGATGAAGAGGATGAGATTCACTTCATGGAAGACAAAGGGCAGTGCTGCCTTTTTGACATTGGCTGCCTACGAAGAATCATTACTCAAGGACCAAACCAGTCAAGAGTGGGATAGAGAAGCTGTTATACAGACTGAAGACCAACAAATATATAACTTGGGGTCAAGGACGAGTAATGTCAAAGAGAATCCTACCCAAAGAACTGCTGTCCCCACACAGCAGCAGATCAACAAACAGAAGAGACTAGCAGCTAATCCTACCATCTTCAAAGTGCCAACTCAAGAGGTAAGAGGCCCTGACAAGTTCCCTTCCCCTTTCAGTTTTGAATCAAAATTCCAGAAGCTAAAAATATCTGTACCTCTGATAGAACTTGCAAAGAGTGAGGTCTTTAGAAAGCGTATCCTTGATGCCCTTGAGCTGAAATCCACACAAGCGTCCACTGACTATGTGAATTTACAAGATGACAAACCTACAGTTGTGCTTAGCCCAATGACTGAACCTGCTGATGATAATTCTCCATCATTCTATGTCTCCTTGACCATTCATGATAAAACCCTCCACAACTGTCTACTAGACACAGGCCCCAACCATAATCTGATGCCCAAAGCTATCATGGAAGAGTTAGGCTTGACATTACCAGACCTTATCATGATCTATTCTCCTTTGATTCAAGGAAGGTGAAATGTCTGTGGTTAATCAAAGACTTGGCTATCACCCTAACTTAGCTACCCATGAAAAGCATGATGATGGATATTGTGGTAGCAGATGTCCCCCTTAAGTTTGGTATGCTACTTTCTAGAGGGTGGATTAAGAGGTTGGGTGGGACATTGCAAAACAATTTATCCTATGCCACTGTCCCAGTTTTTGGAGGAGAAAGTAGAAGATTGTACAGGGAAGCCCAGCTGGCCTATATCATCAGTGATGAGAAGAATCCCTCTAATCATCCCATTTATGCTGTGGACATTGATTTTGGAGCATGTATTCTCCAAATTGAAGAATCCCAGAGGGCCTCGATGTAGATTAAGAAACCAGTAGGCCAGGCCATGAAAGGAGAAGAGACACAGGCTTGGGATATGTTCTTTGATGGAGCATGTTCAAAAGAAACTGCAGGAGCAGGAGTGGTGCTGGTGTCCCAAAAACAAGAAAGCACACATCTGTCTTTCAAGCTGAATTTTCAGGTCACCAACAATATAGCAGAGTATGAGGCTCTGATATTGGGCTTAAATGTTGCCAAAGACAGAGGAATCAGAAATATAAAGGTGTTTGGAGATGTTGATCTCATCATTCAGCAAGTGAACAAAACATTCCAAGAAAGGCACCCAAGGCTGAAAGCATATAGAGATGAGGTATGGAGACTCAAAGATTCTTTTAATAGTTTTTGTATCTCATATATCCCTAGAGTCAAAAATCAGCTTGCTGATTCCCTTGTTGTGTCTGCTAGCATGTTCATCCCTCCCATGCCCCCTAAACTGGTTTATGAAGTCCAGATAAAATATAGACCATCCTTGCCTGATAATGTCCAGCATTGGAAAGTATTTGAGGATGATGATGAAGTAAATAGGTTTCTGCAAGTCATTGATGAATTCTCTAAAATGCAAATTGATCAAGAGAATGAAACCTTGGAAGAAAGTCCCTAGCCCCAGCTAAAGAACAAAATTGGCTGAGATAGCATTGTACAGTTGCCTAGCAATCATATACCTAAAGGTTAGTGCCTCTAGAGAAGCTGTTTGACCAACATGATGTGCCTCATAATATTGCCCAAAAAGAAGATCAGTCTGCATTCCATAGGCATAACATAGGGAGTCCAGATCATCCAAAGTATATAAATCTATCCGCTCATTTGTCTACTACCCAAAGTTCTGAATATTGCACCTTGATGAAGCAATTTGCTGATGTCTTTGCTTGGGAATATAGTGACCTTAAAACTTATGACAAAAAGATCATCTAGCATAAGATTCCATTGGAGAAAGACACTATCCCTTTCAAACAGAAGTTGAGACCCATAAATCCTTTGCTCCTCCCTCTGATTGAAAAAGAAATCAAGAAGTTGTTGGCTGCCAAAATCATAGTTCCTCTGAGGTATTCAAAGTGGGTAGCCAACATGGTAGTAGTGAGGAAGAAAAGTGGAGAAATTAGGCTGTGTGTTGATTTCAGGAACCTGAACAAGTGTTCCAAAAAGGACAACTATCCCCTGCCAAAGATGGAGCATTTGCTACAGAAAGTCTCAGGAGCCAAAGTGATGTCTTTCCTGGATGGATTTTCAGGATATAACCAAGTTGCTGTACATCCAGATGATCAAGAAAAGACTACATTCACCACTCCTTGGGGCACTTTTATGTACTCCAAGATGCCTTTTGGGTTGATGAACACTGAAGCCACCTTTCAGAGAGCAATGGATATAGTGTTTGTGGGAGAGAAGGATAAATTTGTCCTTGTCTACCTGGATGATATAACAGTATACTCCATCAGCCATCAAGATCATTTGCAGCATTTAAAGAAAGTGTTTTTGAAGTGCAGGAGGTTTGGGATATCAGTGAATCCTAAGAAGTCACAATTTGCTTTAGAAGAGGGCAAGCTGTTAGGACACATTGTTTCTGCTGCAGGTGTCAAAATTGACCCAGAAAGAGTGAAAGCAATACAGACCTTGTCTATCCCAAGATCAAAAAAGGACATCCAATCCTTTCTGGGCAAAATAAATTTTGTAAGGAGGTTTATTCCTAATTTTGTAGAATTGGTAAAACACATCACCTCCATGCTGAAAAAGGGATCAGAGATCAAATGGACCGATGCAACAAGAAGATCTTTTGAAGCTATCAAGAGAGCCATTATGGAAGCTCCCACTTTAATCAACCCAGACTACAACAAGGAGTTCCATATCTTCTCATTTGCCTCAGGTGACACCCTTGTAGCAGTCTTATTGCAGAAGGATGATGAGGGTTCAGAGCATCTAGTGGTATTTTTCAGTAAAACCTTAAGGGATGCTGAACTAAGGTATGATATTATAACAAAACAGGTTTATGCCCTTATCAAATCTTTGAAAGCTTTCCGAATATACATTCTGCACTCCAAGGTAATTGCATATGTGCCCTCTGCTTCAGTAAAGGATGTCCTAACGCAACCAAATGTTGATGGAAGAAGGGCTAAATGGATTGAAAAACTTATTGAATTCAACATAGAATTAAAGCCCACCAAGATTGTCAGAGGTTAGGGCCTTGCTAAACTGATGGCTGAAGAAAATTGCAGGATGCTGGACATGAATTGGATAGGCACAAACTCAGATGATAGACAAACAGGGGAAGAAATAGTTGAACGAGGGCAGAACCAGTCTTTGGTCGAAAATCTGGCTTCTTGTGAATGGTATTCTACAATAGCTCAATTTTTTCTGAAGCTAGAAGTTCCCCCAAGCCTAAATTCAAGCCAAGCCAGAACTATTAAGCTTAGGACAGCCAAGTATTGCATTCATGAAAACCTACTCTATTGGAGGGATCCATTTGGAATCCTTTTAAGGTGTCTAGACAAAGAACAATCTATGGAGGTCATGCATCGGTTCCATTCCAGCATCTGTGGAGGACATCACTATTGGAAAACCATAGCCCATAAGATCCTCAGAGCTAGTTATTATTGGCCCACTTTGTTTTTTGATGTCTTTTCATTTGTAAAATCTTGTGATAGGTGCTAGAGGTTTGAGGGAAAACAACAATTGAAGTGTTTACCCTTGAAACCAATACATGCCAGTGGCCCTTTTCAGCAGTGGGGTTTGGATTTCATAGGAGAAATTAATCCACATTCTGGTGGCCAACACAGATGGATATTAATGGCCACTGAATACTTCAATAAATGGATTGAGGCCATCCCTACTAGGAAAGCTGATCACCATGTGGTCATGAAGTTCTTGATACAAAACATCTTCACCAGGTTTGGCTGTCCACATAAATTAGTTACAGACAATGCAGCAGCCTTTAGGGCAAAAGAGTTGGTGGACATGTGTGACTCAATGGGCATTAAGATGGTTCATTGCACCTCATATTATCCTCAAGGTAATAGCCTAGCAGAATCATCCAACAAGAGCCTGATAAGGATAATAAAAAAGTTGCTGGAAGACAACAAAAGGAACTGGGATTCCAAGCTCAAGTTTGCATTGTGGGCTGACAGGGTGACCACCAAGAAGTCCACAGGGAACTCTCCATTCAAGCTGGTATATGGCACTGAGGCTGTATTTCCAATCCCGTTAACCCTCCTCGTGGCAAAAATCTTGCATGAAGAGCATAATGAGGAAAATGAAATGGCAAAGAGGATTAGTGACCTGGCTGAAGTTCATCAAATCAGAGATCAATTGATTGAAAAGTCTGCAGCACATCAGAAAAGGATCAAGGAAGCCTTTGACAGAAAGGCAAAGATGGACAATTTTCAAGTTGGAGACTTGGTGCTCAAATGGGATGCACTAAAGGAAAAGAAAGGCAATCATGGGAAGTTCGATGCTTTGTATACTGGACCTTTTGTCATCGTTCAGATCCAGGGGAACAACACTTTCATGCTGCAAAGTATGGAAGGAGAAACAATTTTTGATGGCCCAGTCAATGGGTGGTTTGTAAAGGTTTATGTTGTTTAAGGCCTTTAGGCCTCAACATTGTAAATATGTTCTGTTTACAAGTTTTCAGTGTAGGCTTAATTAGACTCCATGCCCAATGGAACACTAGGAATTATTGCTGATCTTGTTTTGTATGAAGGCAGTGGTCTACGGTTCTTGAAACCTCACAGGGAGGCTTTCATCCCCAGAAGGAGCCAATGTTAGCCTAGCTATGCAGCGCTGACTTTCTAATGTCAGAGGAAAGGTTGGTTTGTTTGGTGGTGTCTTCAAAAGAGCCCGCATTGGTTGTTTTCTCCCTTTTTCCTCCACACCGATCATCTCTAAACCCTTTCCATTCCCTTTATAAGCCTTCTGAAACCTGACAAAGCTCCTTTTGGATTTAGCCCCGAGCGCAAAACCCTAAACACACCATAAAACCTGACCCATATGACTTCACACATTCATAACTCATATCATTTCATCTCCACCGTTGATCTTCTCCACCGATCTAACGGCTCTCATCGCACCGATAAAGTAACCCGCTCGATCATTTCCCACCGTCAGATCAACTCCGACAAGATCTGACAGTCTTCGCTCTTATCGTGCCATAAATTTGATCAAACGTTAGCGTGTGATGAGAGCGGTTTTTCTCTCTCATCCGCCGCTACGTGTCGATCGCTGAATGGAATCACGCAACCCCGACCTTTTACCGCTTAATGCCCAAAAGCGGTGCGATGAATACCTTTACCGCCCGGCAAAACCGCTCCCACCCGTTAAGCTCCCACGCAACTCCGTTTCCCGATGACCGTCCGATCTGTCCGCTGTAAATCTGACAGCCCTGATTCACCCCACTCCTACCTCGATCACTAGACTCCGTCAAGCCATCTCCGCCATCCGTTTCCTCGATCCGACGGTTATTCTTCCCGCTCATCCAAATCGTCCACTCGCCCATGCATTCCATGTCCTTGACCACTTTGTTGCCCGAAGAAGGAGATGAACAACTCTGCTAGTACCAGTCATAGTGATTCCTCAACAACCATATTTAACAGAAAGCATGGCCAAGGGAGAAAAGGACAAGCATGACCCTGTAACCGAATTTATCAGTCATGGACTCCACTGGTACAAGCACTCCAACTGCCTAAAAGGACAACACAACACCTGAACAGATCAGATTCATCCACTGAAGCAAGAAAACACGTTCAGAGACTCCATCAGGTAGTTAAATGCAGTTGGTGGTCAATTATGACCCCTCCATACCTAAATGGCCAAGTGCCCTTGTAATGTAAATCTATAAATACCTAGAAATAAGATGTAATCAAGGTTGGCATTTGATGTAAGGTTCAACTTCTGGAGACTGTAGATATTTTGTCACTTGCAGTGTCTCGTCTTCATTTTCAGCTAAT
Organism: Pinus tabuliformis; assembly: GCA_031772625.1. Taxonomy (NCBI): domain Eukaryota; kingdom Viridiplantae; phylum Streptophyta; class Pinopsida; order Pinales; family Pinaceae; genus Pinus; species Pinus tabuliformis. The sequence goes on along the minus strand of CM062816.1, from coordinate 1,922,425,908 downwards.
ACAAGCTTCTTTTGCTGTTAACTGCTCACTTTCCATTTTCCTCTATTCCAAGCTTGTGCTTGATATGCTATGTCCTTGATATTTTGAGGTTTAGCACTAGATAAATGTCATCTTGTCTCTGTGTTAGATTGTTGAATGTATCACTGAATAGGTTACTCAGGTTTCTTTCTATTTGATGCAAGAGAGCTGTCATCCTGTCTATGCATTAGTAGAATAGATTTACAGGTTTCTTTACTAGTTGCAGCTGGCCATCACATGGTCTTGTGCATCTGTTGGTGTGGTTAGTATTCTCCATATTCACCTAATATCTAAATTGTGAGCATTTGGTTGTCTAAAGTCTTGTAGTCTGAGGGTGTTCACACATGTCTGGAGTGAAACAAAGTAGAAGTGGTTATCTGGCTTGAACCAAACCATCATTCCTTCCATTAAACCTACAACAAGAGTTGAATTTATATGTTACCAGGCATCTCCGAGCTACAACCTATGAGAGTTTCCTGGAATCCTAACAATTTTCGCACATGTTTTTTGGACGTGATGGTTTTCGGTCCATGGTATTGGACGCAATGGTTTTTCGGTCCATGGTATTGGATGCTTCGACATGTATAAATATGTATTATAACATTGAAAGGAACATAATGAAAAATCAAGCTGGTAGTCCTGGTTTTGGGATCCAGAGGAAAATCTTTGTGTATATGTGTTTTATGTGTTATGCTCTGGCATTGTTTATTTTATGTGTTTTAGAATTCGTATGCAGGTAATTTCTGTACGGGGTTAAAACCTACATTTCGATCGTGAGGGTGGTGTGCATTCGTGCAGGCTGTGTACCATACGACTGTATCCATTTGGAAAGGTGGGTGCGCAAGCCGTTTCGTTCATCATTCCTTGCTTCCATCCTCATCTGAGGCTTCCCAAATTGTAGGTGCATCATCCTTCTTCATCTGTGCCAATCCTCAAAGATTCTCTGATGCGTACCCCACCACCTCGCGGGCATAGCACGCAATGCCCATTTCAGAGCATCAAACTGCTGTTGTTCTGGCACCGCACTTTCAAATTTGTTCAGGAATTCATCCACCGCTGTCAACCCATCATACATAGGTAGATCCCTTACCTCTGTTGTCATGTAGCATAGTGATCTTACCATCATGTTGCAATTGAGCGTGGTTACCTCGTGTAAACGATTCTACCATCGTTTTGTTTCCTCATCCGAATCTGATGTGCAGGAGCTTTTACGCTCCCATGAAATCCGACCATCCGTTGTAGGATTCACCCAATCCTATTCCCGAGCGGTTATCTTGTAGATATAGTCTAGCTGGTCATCGCTCTCATCGTCGCGCACTGGCTCTGTGTAGCGCGCTCCTTCCGTAGAGTCTAAAGGTACCACTACGTTTAGTGACTTTTTCTCAAAAATCATTTTGCGCTTCTTTAGATTTATCACTCCGTTCATATCAGTGGCCCAATCTATTCCCAGTAGCACGGGATAGGGATTGTTGTCATCAACAATCTCTATCACTTCGAAATCTGCAAGCGTGCTCGCACCTTCGATGCCTACCGTTATCCCTTGCAATATTCCCATCGATAGGATCTTCTGCTGGTTCACCATCCGCAATTGAATAGGGGAACATTGCAATGTAGGTCTACCCATGCGCTCCCATGTCTTCTTTAGAAGCATATTCGCGCCCGATCCTAGATCTAGAATTACTTGATCCATTTCATACTCCCTGATTTGCACAGTCAATCTCATTTCCCTTCCTGTTCGTAATACATTCTTTCCAAGTTTTCGGACTACGCGCGATTCTCTGGACCCAGTGCAACTACTGATAAGCTCCTGCAATCCTTTTACAGCCTTGCTGTTGCGCAACAGTTTCATACATGTCTCCAGAAATGTAATGATCATTGAAGGATCCATCTCCAACTCTAGTTGATCCTTACTACTTGAAGTGGAGGCCTCCATGAAGCTCTTTTTAGCTTCCATGAATGTCTCCTTTGCACGCTCTAAATCAAATTCAGGTTCCTTTGTAAGAGCCTTGCGAACCCACACACTTTCTTTAGGCTGCTTACCTTTGTCATCTCCAGTCGTGATACTGCTTCGGAATACGATGTTTACATTTGGGTCCTCTTCACGTGGCTCAGATCTCATCATTTGCAAATTATGAGTCAGGGGAGGCTGGAGTATCCCTTTATCGCGCAGCCTCGCTATCAGTGTAGGGCAGTCCTCTGTCTCATGATCAAATCGAGAACAATATAAACATGATGCCCTCGTCGAATTTGTACAGTCACAGGCATAATGCCCTGGCCCTTCGCAATTGTAACAAATCAGCTGTCCGTGACCCCTTCCTGGTCCCATTCCACCTCGACCTTGTCTACGCCCCTAAAATCTAGCTCGCGCCATCCCTGCATTTGGATCGAGGGCTCGAGTTTCGATCTGTACTCTATAGGCATGGTTCTGATCCATCATTAGTTCATAGCTTCTGCAGGTGTGCTCAGCATGGCCTACCGACCTACAGAAATTACAAAACAATTGTTGGGATGTCTGTGTATACTTCTGTAATAGATGACAATTATCCATAGCATGTTTTCCTCCTATCTGACAAATCATGCACCATAATGCAGGTGCCATGCTCAGTCTTTCTTGTGCCTCTAGTCTTAATGGCATCGGTCCTCCTCCCGCCAAGTAGTTCGTGAAGACTAGACAATGGTCCTTGTCATGCCCCTGGCCTTTGCATTTTATGCACCATACCTCCTCACGCGTTTCTGGCCAAGTTGTCCTGTCCTATTTCAAAATCTGCATTTCCAGACACAAATTTTGTAGTTGCGCGTGGATTTGTTGGACTCCCAGGCTAGGATATTATATTGGGGTCTCGTGCAGTCTCATTGCAATTTCCAAAGCTTCGGCCTGGTGATGAGCCTCATAAATGGGCAATTATATGGGCTCATTTTACCTCCTCACCTAGTCAAATCAACCATTCTCTTAGCTTATTGTATGATTTTCTGATTATATTTATGCTTATAGAGTGAGTTGAGTTAGTTATGATGCCATGTGGTCTAATATGTGTTTAATGCAGATTATTGATGAATTTTGTGGTCAAAGTCAAGGATCCAGTGGACAAATGGCAGCAATAACTCGAAGTGGAAAAAGGAGAGGAATTATAGGAGGGAATCCCCCTCATTTATTACTCCTCACTTCAGATTCCCCTTCATTCCGCTCGGAGTACAAGCATCCAAGTCATGCACTAGAAGGCAGCCAAGCAAGTGGAGGATGACTGATGATTATCTCAAGTTTTGGGAGCCAAGCCTCCCTGATTTTAAGGAAGCTATCGGTAGCTTCATTTGTATAAGTAGAGAGGCCTAGGGCCTCACTAGGGTTAGATTTTTGTTGGATTTTTGCTTATGTAAACTCTTCTAAACTTGGAGCTTATTATTTTGTGACAGTTTCATGTAATCTTGTTATTGTTTTGGAAATAAAGATGGAATCCTTTTTGAGTTAGCACTGAGTTACCTCAGAGGGCTGAAGCTCTTGGGTTAGGGCCCAATCCAAGTAGCCAAGCTCCTCTTTACTTTTATTTGTATGTTTTATTTCAGTTGTAGATCAGGTTGCTGTTAGATAAATTTCTTTTATGGTTGAGAATAGGTTGTTTTTGATGATTCAGTGGTTTGCTTCCATTTGTGCTTTATATAGCAGGTTAAGAAGCGATAAAGAAAAGATTCAAAAGGCTAGAAATAGTGCCTTTTCCTCTCCTCCTCCCTTTGGGACCATGATCTGAGGCAAAGACCCTCTTGTTGCCCCAAAAACACAGATTGCCCTCATTCATAAGACTTCTAGTGTTTGCAGTTTTTAGTTGGTTAATATTCTAGTTTTCTTTACTTTAGAACTTCTTCATCATGCTCACTTCTTGGTTTACAATAGTATTCTTTCATTCTTTCCTTTCTTGCAGTAGTTATCAACATTTCCTTTTATAGATCATAGTTTAGACTAGTTTGATGCAAAATACTGTTTTCCTAGATGCACTTATTTCATTGCTTGCTTGATCTTATTGATTGAATATCAGTTGTTTATGCAATAGATCTCTTCTAGCAGTATGCCAGCCTATCATCCATCCCATCCTCCATTTGATCCATGCCCTACAGGTCGCCCAAGTCTCCCTTCAATTCTGCCTTAGTTTCCTGCATTTGCCATAGAATTTCTTCCTCTCTCCTTGAGAAAATCCAATCATATTTCTCTCTCCTAATGATTCTTGGTGGAACCTAGGTGCCCTAACACTTCATTCCAACCTTCATCCACCTTTTCCATCCACTCTCACAGCCTCAAAATAGCCAAAACTGCTCTCGGCCTCCTCCTGTAGGCCTCCTGTAGAACGCTGTTTTTCCTCTTGTAGATTTCTTGTGTCCTCCTGTAGATTTTCCTGTAGGCTTTCTTTTGAAGGCCGAGTGTGGGAAAATCCTCTAGAAGGCTATCTGAGACCTCGTAGGACCCATCCACACCATCCTACATCCTCTCAAGTCCCAAAACCACACTCCAACGCCACCTATTCGCTGCCACATTCACAAACAAATAAATTTCATGCATGTCAAATTCACATAAAAATACATAAAAATCCAAAAAGATGTTTTTGCTCATTTACTTCCAGAAATAGCTTAGTTAGATGTTGTTTACCTCTTTGAATAGATAATGGCATTCTTTTCATGGTTTTCATAGTGCTTTCTGCAAAAGTAGGGTTAGTTGGTTAATTAGGGTTTACCTGGTTTGCTTTACCTTTCAGTCTTTCTCCTTTCTGCAAATTAGAATAGCATCTATTTTTCTTTCCTTTCATCACATATAGAGCTTCTTCTAGAATCCATAGAAGTTGGCTTAAGCTCCTAGTGATCTTGCACCGGTTGACCAAGTGACAACCTACAGTAAGAACTAGTACTTGTGCATACAGCACCGTCGCTTCCAAGTTTGTTACGAACTACCAGGTTGATAAGAGTAAAGTAGGCAGCCCAGGAGGTGCAGCATTATTGCTGCAATACTGGCGCTCACCACTTTTTGGTGCTGTTGCCGGGGAAGCGTCAGAGTATTCTGTGATTACTGCTTTCTTCTATTTTTCTTCTTGCAACATTCTGCTAATAGGTTATTTGAGCAAAAGTAGACTAGTCCTTTATTTTCCTTCAGTTCTGCATTTCCTTGCTTTCCTTTTCAATTCTGCAAATTTCATTTCAGCAAAAGTAGAGTAGTCCTTTCTTTTCCTTCAGTTCTGCATTTCCTTGCTTTCCTTTTCAATTCTGCAAATTTCATTTCAGTTAGTTTCAATTTATTTTGTTCAATCAATTTCAGTTTTACAGGTACTATCAGTGTGGCGAAAAAGAAACAAAAACCAACAAAAAAGATTTCCTTTCATGCCTCGTAGGAATAGAGATAATTCAGGAAAATTTTTGCCCAACACCCCCACTGCTTCACACAGCCAACCTTCTCTCTTCCTCGATGGTTGTGATTAAGAAGAACCCTTAGGTGAACAACCAGACATATTTGAAGAACCTATAGGGGAAGAAGAAGAAGAAAACATTCCTTTGGAGCCAATGGTTGAACACAAAAATGCTAGGGGGAATGGAGAAAGAATAGAGGGTACCTTTCCCATTCGGGAGACCAATGGGGACACCAAAATGAAGAACATAAGCCCTTCTGCCCTACCTCATTTCCATGGTATGACTACAGAAGATCCTGACACCTTCTTGTTTGAGTTTTTTGTTATCTGTCGAACCTATGACTATGCAGAAGATGAGAAAAAGTTGAAATTGTTCCCTTCTACTCTCAAGGATGCAGCGTTGCACTAGTTCATGGGATTACCTGGTAATAGCATCACAACTTGGGCTCAGATGCAGTAAGCCTTTAACAGCAAGTATTGAGACTATTGTAGGTCAAAAGATACTAAAGAAGAAATTTTCCGAATGACTATAGGAAGTGATGATTCCCTGGAAGGCTATGAGGAGAGGTTCCAGCTAAGTTACAAAAGGGCCGGGTGTACACTTGACCCTGAGTCTCTGAAGCTAGTCCTACTCAGGGGAATTCGGGAAGATCTTTTAGACACCCTCCATCTATTGGCTGGGGGAGACATCTACCAACTATCCTATGAGGACATAAAGACTGCTTTTAGAAACCATTCTAGAGCATCCAGAAAGAAAGGTAGGGGGAGTCAACCCATAGCCAGTACCTCTTCCTCTAACTCATCCAGTAAAGGAGAAATTGGAAACATACTGGAAGACTTCAAGAGTGAAATGTTGCAGACTCTTGCCATGCAAATGTATAGCTTGCATATCAGAAGGAAACAAGAGGAAGCAGAGAGGGCTTTGGCCATTTTTTTCCCTAGGTGCACCAGGAGGAATCCTATGAATGAATGCCCATTGAACTCTATAGAAGTTTATTTAGTCTATGAAGAAAATCATTCTACAGACAAGTGTCCTTCCTTACCCGGACTTAAAGATGTATATCAAGGGGCTGAGGGAGTCACTGAACAACTATATTACATAAACCAAAGGAGGTCGCACGGACCTAGACCATACTAGTAGGGGATGCAAGGGACATCTCAGGCATACTACAACCCCAACCAAGTCACCTCCATACCTTCTTGGGGCCCCTCTGCTCATGCTTCCTGGTCCACACCTCCTCCTTGGTCCTTCACATCTCAATATCATGCCCAACTAGCCACCTATTCATTTCAATCCTATGCTCAGCCGCAACCTCAGTGGAATGCATCTCATCAGGGGTGGAGGCCCCAATACAACTCTCCTCCTGCTCTTTTGCCTCCACCACCTGTCCAACCACAACCGTTACCTCCTGCTCCACCAAAGCAACCCCAAATGCCTGCCCAGCCAAATCCAAACCCGAACAATAGACAGGCTCAACAAGTGTATAATGGGGAACCATCATGCCCAACTTATGTTGTGGAGATTCAGGAAATTAACTTGCGATCTGGGAAAGTTCTCCCAGATAGTCAGCCTCCACCTAGGGAGGTTGAGGAAGAGAAAGAGGAAAGTGAACCTAAAGCAATTCCACCCTTTCCTGAAAGACTGTCTGTGACAGTCTAACCTACCCGAGAAGAAACTAAACTCCTGGGGGAATTGAAACATTTATGTGTGAAGATACCACTTCTCCAAGCCATTAGAGATGTGCCTATCTACAATAGGTTGATCAAAGAGAAGTGCTTTAGGCATCCAGGAAGGTGCAAGAGAGATGCCCTAACCATCAATGTTATAGGGAAACTGTCCGACTTGATGTTGGGGCAGGTAATCTGTCTAAAATATTTGGACCCTGGAAGCCCAGTAGTTGATGTCCACATCAACGACACCATGATCCCACATACCCTAATTGATCTGGGAGCTGCCATTAATGTGATGACAAAGGACACAATGCTCAAACTCAACCTCTAGGGCTCCTTGAGGAAGACCACGACCGTTCTACAGTTAGCAGACCGCTCCACCATGACCCCTGAAGGGATTGTGGAAGATGTGAAGGTCTCCATTGATTCTTGGGAATACCCTGCTGATTTCTTAGTTCTCTAGCCAAAGGCAAGGCTCGCTGAGTATCCTCTCATTCTGGGGAGACCCTGGTTGGCTACTGCCAATGCCTACATCAGCTGTCGAGCTGGGAACATGACCACAAAGAATGGGCATATGTCCAAGCAGTTAATCCTATATCCTCCAGCACAACCCTTGTTATAACATTATCTACCTCTCTGGTTAGAGGAGGAAGATGAGGATGAAGTCTATTCTACACCGCTTTGTGTGTTAGGAATCGCCATGGGGGGAAAACAACAAGATGAGGATGATATGATTGAAAATATGATTCAAAATCCACCTCCCAGTGTATCACCATTAGAGGACATAGTAAGAGAAACCCAAAACAACCCCTCAACTGATCTCTATGTGGCCGACTCCACCTCCCTCCGTGTTAAAAATATAGATTTCGGCCCAGAAAGAACCTTGAAAATCAATCCATCCCTATCCACTTCCCAGGAGAAGGAACTGTGTAGCTTGCTGAGAAAACACCTAGATGCCTTCGCCTGGAGTTATAAGCAGATGAAGGGAGTGCACCCCTCAGTATGTACTCATCATACATACATCAATGTGTTGAGAATGCAACAAGATGATGGAGCTTAGTGTAAAGGAGTCGCCTTCACTAAGTGGGCCCGCAGGCAAATTATGGCGCAAAGTCTATTTTTAGACTATGTCTATTTTTAGACATATGGATCATGGTCTATGAGTTGCAGTATGTTATTTGTGGATGATTGGTCATGTTGGTAAAAATATATGGAATTCTATTTTTAGACATATGGGCGGAGTCTATTTTTAGATTAGCAGTCTAAATTTAGAACAGAGCTAATAATATTTAGACTATAAACATTATCTTATCCACTTGGAGCACTTCAGTTTGAGCTACAGATGTGGCACATGCAGCTATCAGAAGGAAATACACTTTTCTTATGAGTCAGTTAAGCTATTGCATGCATGACTTCAGTTAGAACTCAAGCAGTTGAGTTTGGTAGAGCTAGATGCGGAGTTGATGGAGTTGTGTTCAGTATGACTTGGTTGAACTAGTTGTAATTAGTCTAACTACAAATAGACTAATGATGAGTTGTGTGAATTAATTATTAACTCATAAAGCAACTGAAGAATACATTAGTTAACTCAGCGCATGTACAGTTCAGTGGAGACAGGTGTTAGAGGTTGAGATTGCTATCAGTTGTGACTATAGTTGTGCATGGGATCTTGCACAATCAGAGGGATTGAGTTATGCCAATGAGTATTGCGCAGTTGTGGCCAATACCAAGAATTATAGCTTGTGTTCACATGATTTCTAGTGTGAGTGATTTCTTGCAGCATTGTGCATTGGAGGCAGGCAAAGCAGTGGAGGAGATTTGAACCTGTGACTTGTTCGGATCTGAGCTAGTTTTGTGTGTAACAGGTGAAGATAGTACTGAGTACTTGTGAGGAGTATTGTACTATGTATTGTTACATGTTCTCAATCATTAATATACAGATAGTGTGGGGTTTTCAGCTGTATGCTTTCCCCGGGTTACATACTGTGTTAATGTGCGCATGCGATTGATGTTTCATTGTTTTTGATGCTGCTAAATTGATGGTCAACGTAGAGGAGCTTATGTATTATACATGTATTCCGCAATAGTGTATAATCAGGATAATCTCTGTTGAATAAGTGTTTATTATTCAAAATTTCTACATGGTATCAGAGGAGTTGATCATCAGATCTATTATTCAGAAAGTGTTTACATTTTATTTCTTCAGGCAGAGTCTGTAATCGGGCCAGGTAGCCTCTGGATTCATCCTTCTTTTGGAAGGTGAGATATTCGGTGAATGCCCATATAGTCAATATCTGTACAAGAAATACTTTGTTCTCATGAATTTTAGATCAGAAGCGGTTGAGTTTTGAGCTGGTGGAATTCAAATTTGCAGCAGTGTTTTCTTGGTGTCAAAGTTGCAATGTCTTTCAACAGATTGCGATTGGAGTATGCTCTTGAGGGCAGCTCGAATTATATTGCATGGAAAGACAGGATGGAGGCAGTGTTAGATGATAATGGGCTGAAGGATTTCATCGAGAAAGATGTCCCTAAGCCTACTGATGCTGCCGAAGCTGAGGTTTGGCAAAAGAAGACAAAAAAGTGTCAAAGGATTCTGTTGGAGGGCGTGAAGGATCACATTGTGTCTAGCCTGCATGGAAAGGCTTCTCCATACTTGATGTGGAAAGCGTTGACAGATCTATTCCAAAGCAAGAGCGATCAGAGGAAGCTGGCAATCAAGGATAAACTCAGAAACATCAAATGTGACAAAGGCGACAGTATACCCAAGTATCTCACGAAGTTCACCCAGTGTCAGGATGAGTTGGGAAGTGTGGGGGTGACTGTCGATGATGAGGACTTGGTGAGCTTGGATCTTCTTGGTCTTCTGAAGAGTTGGCATTCCTATCAGGACTCTGTCAATGGTCGGGAGAAACTGCCAGGATGGGAAAGACTTTGGTCGAATCTTGTGCAAGAGGAGATCAGGCGAAATACCAGGGATGGATCTTCATCAAAGGGAACTGATGAAGAAAATTGCGTTTTGGCTACCAAAGCAAAGAAGGGGAAGAACAAGAAGGCTTCTCATTCTGGTGTGAAAGGCAAGAAGCAGGACATGTCCAAGGTGAAGTGCTTTCACTGTCACCAGCACGGACATTATGCCACTAATTGTCCGCAGAAGAAGAAGAACAAGCAAGTTGCTGGATCTGCAGCAGGAGAGGCTCTAGCCTCGCAGTTTGAGATTGATTTCTCATTGATCGCATGCTTGGTTTCAAGTGTGATGGGATCGGTATGGTTCTTGGACAGTGGTGTGCCTTTTCACATGACAGGAAATCGAGATTTGTTTTCTGATCTGGAGGAGAAAGATCTTGGAGTGCACATCGAGATGGGCGATGATGGTAGATACAGTGCGACTGGTATCGGTACCATTTCCTTGAGAGGGAGTCTGGTAAACCCTTCGTATTGAAGGAAGTGATGCATGTTCCAGGATTGAAGAAGAATCTTATCTCTGTGGCGATGTTAGAAGACAAGGGATATGATGTTGTTTTCAGCGAGGGAAAGGATTTCCTGCGCAGTAAGACAACTGGAGAAACCCGGAAGATAGGGGTTCAAGTGAGGAACCTTTATCAGTTGCATGTAGATGGCTGTGCAACAATGGCATGCAAGGAAGAAGGATTGGTGAGCTGGGATGATGGTGAGCTGTGGCACAGGAGATTGGGCCACCTTCACCATGGAGCCTTGAAGATACTGCAGCAGATCACTATTGGGCTTCCTAAAGGCACTCTTGCGCAGTCAGATCAGTGCAAGGGGTGTACTTAGGGAAGGTTTGTGAAAGCCACCTTTCACGAGAAGGATAGTCGTGCCACGACGATCCTTGAGAGAATTCACAAAGACGTGTGTGGACCTTTCTCAGTTGCTTCGACAGCAAAACACAGGTATTATGTGATCTTTGTTGATGATTTATCTAGAAAGTGCTGGATCTTCTTCATGCAGAAGAAGAGCGAGACATACTCAAAGTTCTGTGAGTTCAAATCACTGGTCGAGAAGGAGTCGGGGAAGAAGGTGAAGGCTCTTAGGAGCGATAATGGTGGTGAATACAGCTCTGGCGAGTTCGAGGATTTCTGCAGTGCAGAAGGGATTCGAAGAGAGCTCATAGCTCCCCATAACCCACAGCAGAACGGGGATGAGCGGAAGAACAAAACGATCATGGGTGCTGCACGGGCGATGTTACATGATCAGAGCCTACCCCTTCACTTGTGGGCGAAAGCATGCAATACTGTAGTATATGTGCAGAACCGTTTTCCTCACTGGATACTTGGCATGAGTACACCCGAGGAGGCTTATTCTGGTAAGAGGCCTGATCTTTCTCATTTGAGGATTTTTGGTTCTAATGTTTACATGCATGTAACGAAGGATGCCAGGAAGAAGCTGGAGCTGACCGCAGAGGTTGGGATATTTGTGGGGTACACTGATACACCCCACAACTATCGTGTGTATTTGCCAGATAGTGGCAAGACTGTTGTGCGACGGGATATAAAATTTTAGGAGGAGAAAGCCATGAAGTGTTCGCTTGAGAGGGAGCCACACTTGCATGCAGATGAGGAGCTATTAGATCCTAAGGATGATCTTCAGGACGTGGATAAGCCACAGGACGAAGTTCATGGAGTGGAAGAGACCACTCATGCAGTGCCAACCATCAGAGGGTGAAAGCGCTTGACAGAAGCTGAGCGATTGGCTCAAGATGCAGAGAAAGTTGTAGGACCACCTAAAGCTCAACGTAGACAGAGACAGTCACCTGATTGGTACATTGGATACATGGCTCTTGTGAGCAAATGTGTCGTGATTGAGCCATCCTGTTTCGAGGAAGCTGTGGAGGATCCTGCATGGGTAGATGCCATGGTAGAAGAGTATGATTCGATTGTCAAAAACAGTGCATGGGAGATTGTCCCAAGACCGGAAGGGAAATCAGTGGTGGGTTCGAGATGGATCTACAAAGTGATGGAGATGGGGTGGCACATCCATCAGATGGATGTGAAGACTGCGTTCCTTCCTGGAGGATGGAGGAAGGAGGATACTACTTCAGCGGAGGTAGTGGATGCCACTGTTTATCGACAGTTGGTGGAGTCGCATGTGTGTAGGCTCAAGAGAGGCACATCGGGATATGGATCTTGGTATAGACAGGAGGATTCAGATTGGGCAGGGAGCTCAACGGACGACATCAGGTACCATCATATCAGAGATTGTGTGCAGCGGAGAATCATGTTACTTTCATACATTCCAACGGAGGATCAGGATGCTGATATCTTGACGAAGGCGCTCACCAGGAGAAAATTCAAATACCACCAAGGCAGGATAGGGGTTGCTGATAATCCATATCTTGTTGAGAGGGAGTGTTGAGAATGCAACAAGATGATGGAGCTTAGTGGAAAGGAGTCGCCTTCACTAAGTGGGCCCGTAGGCAAATTATGGCGCAAAGTCTATTTTTAGACTATGTCTATTTTTAGACATATGGATCATGGTCTATGAGTTGCAGTATGTTATTTTTGGATGATTCGTCATGTTGGTAAAAATAGATGGACTTCTATTTTTAGACATATCAGTGGAGTCTATTTTTAGATTATCAGTCTAAATTTATAACAGTCGAATATTATTAGCTCATAATAAGATTTAGACTATAAACATTATCTTATCCTCTTGGAACACTTCAGTTTGAGCTACAAATGTGGCACATGCAGCTGTAAGAAGGAAATATGCTTTTCTTATGAGTCAGTTGAGCTATTGCATGCATGACTTCAGTTAGAACTCAAGCAGTTGAGTTTGGTAGAGTTGGATGTGGAGTTGATGGAGTTGTGTTCAGTTTGACTTGGTTGAACTAGTTGTAATTAGTCTAACTACAAATAGACTAATGATGAGTTGTGTGAATTAATTATTAACTCATAAAGCAACTGAAGAATGCATCAGTTAACTCAGTGCATGTACAGTTTAGTGGAGACAGGTGTTAGAGGTTGAGATTGCTATCAGTTGTGACTATAGTTGTGCATGGGATCTTGCACAATTAGAGGGATTGAGTTATGCCAATGAGTATTGCGTAGTTGTGGCCAATACCAAGCATTATAGCTTGTGCTCATGTGATTTCCAGTGTAAGTTATTTCTTACAGCATTGTGCATTGGAGGCAGGCAAAGAAGCGGAGGAGATTTGAACCTGTGACTTGTTCGGATCTGAGCTAGTTTTGTGTGTAACAGGTGAAGATAGTACTGAGTACTTGTGAGGAGTATTGTACTATGTATTGTTACATGTTCTAAATCATTAATATATATATAGTGTGGGGTTTTCAGCTGTATGCTTTCCCTAGGTTACATACTATGTTAATGTGCGCATGCGATTGATGTTTCATTGTTTTTGATGCTACTAAATTGATGGTCAACGTAGAGGAGCTTATGTATTATGCATGTATTCCACAATAGTGTATAATCAGGATAATCTCTGTTGAATAAGTGTTTATTATTCAAAATTTCTACATGGTATCAGAGCAGTTGATCATCAAATCTATTATTCAGAAAGTGTTTACATTTTATTTCTTCAGGCAGAGTCTGTAATCGGGCCAGGTAGCCTCTGGATTCATCCTTCTTTTGGAAGGTGAGATATCCGGTGAATTCCCATACAGTCAATCTCTGTATGAGAAATACTTTGTTCTCACGAATTTTAGATCAGAAGCGGTTGAGTTTTGAGCAGGTGGAATTCGAATTTGCAGCAGTGTTTTCTTGGTGTCAAAGTTGTAATGTCTTTCAATGGATTGCGATTGGAGTATGCTCTTGAGGGTAGCTCGAATTATATTGCATGGAAATACAGGATGGAGGCAGTGTTAGATGATAATGTGCTGAAGGAGTTCATCGAGAATGATGTCCGTAAGCCTACTGATGCTGCCGAAGCTGAGGTTTGGCAAAAGAAGACAGCAAAGTGTCGAAGGATTCTATTGGAGGGCGTGAAGGATCACATTGTGTCCAGTCTGCATGGAAAGGCTTCTCCATACTTGATGTGGAAAGTGTTGACAGATGTATTCCAAAGTAAGAGCAATCAGAGGAAACTGGCGCTCAAGGATAAACTTAGAAACATCAAATGTGAGAAAGGCGACAGTATACCCAAGTATCTCACGAAGTTCACCCAGTGTCGGGATGAGCTGGGAAGTGTGGGGGTGACTGTCGATGTGGAGGACTTGGTGAGCTTGGCTCTTCTTGGTCTTCTGAAGAGTTGGCATTCCTATCAGGACTCTGTCAATGGTCTGGAGAAACTACCAGGATGGGAAAGACTTTGGTCGGATCTTGTGCAAGAGGAGATCAGGAGGAATACCAGGGATGGATCTTCATCAAAGGGAACTCATGAAGAAAATTGCGTTTTGGCTGCCAAAGCAAAGAAGGGGAAGAACAAGAAGGCTTCTCATTCCGGTGCGAAAGGCAAGAAGCAGGACATGTCCAAGGTGAAGTGCTTTCACTGTCACCAGCACGGACATTATGCCACTAATTGTCCGCAAAACAAGAAGAACAAGAAAGCTGCTGGATCTACAGCAGGAGAGGCTCTAGCCTCACAGTTTGATCTTGATTTCTCATTGATCGCATGCTTGGTTTCAAGTGTGATGGGATCGTTATGGTTCTTGGATAGTGGTGCGTCTTTTCACATGACAGGAGATCAAGATTCGTTTTCTGATTTGGAGGAGAAAGATCTTGGAGGGCACATCGAGATGGAGATTCATTTTCTGATTTGGAGGAGAAAGATCTTGGAGTGCACATTGAGATGGGCGATGATGGTAGATACAGTGCGACTGGTATCGGTACCATTTCCTTGAGAGGGAGTCTTGTAAACCCTTCGTATTGAAGGAAGTGATGCATGTTCCAGGATTGAAGAAGAATCTTATCTCTGTGGCGATGTTAGAAGACAAGGGATATGATGTTGTTTTCAGCGAGGGAAAGGCTTTCCTGTGCAGTAAGACAATTGGAGAAACCCGGAAGATAGGGGTTCGAGTGAGGAACCTTTATCAGTTGCATGTAGATGGCTGTGCAGCAATGGCATGCAAGGCAGAAGGATTGGTGAGCTGGGATGATGGCGAGCTGTGGCACAGGAGATTGGGCCACCTTCACCATGGAGCCTTGAAGATACTGCAGCAGATCACTACTGGGCTTCCTAAAGGCACTCTTGCGCAGTCAGATCAGTGCAAGGGTTGTACTTTGGGAAGGTTTGTGAAAGCCACCTTTCACGAGAAGGATAGTCATGCCACGACGATCCTTGAGAGAATTCACACAGACGTGTGTGGACCTTTTTCAGTTGCTTCGACAACAAAACACAGGTATTATGTGATCTTTGTTGATGATTTCTCTAGAAAGTGCTAGATCTTCTTCATGCAGAAGAAGAGCGAGACATACTCAAAGTTCTGTGAGTTCAAAGCACTGGTCGAGAAGGAGTCGGGGAAGAAGGTGAAGGCTCTTAGGAGCGATAATGGTGGTGAATACATCTCTGGCGAGTTTAAGGATTTCTGCAGTGCAAAAGGGATTCGAAGAGAGTTCATAGCTCCCCATAACCCACAGCAGAACGGGGTTGCTGAGCGGAAGAACAAAACGATCATGGGTGCTGCACGGACGATGTTGCATGATCAGAGCCTACCCCTTCACTTGTGGGCAGAAGCATGCAATACTGCAGTATATGTGCAGAACCGTTGTCCTCACAGGATACTTGGCATGAGTACACCCAAGGAGGCTTATTCTAGTAAGAGGCCTGATCTTTCTCATGTGAGGATTTTTAGTTCTAATGTTTACATGCATGTAACGAAGGATGCCAGGAAGAAGCTGGAGCTGACCGCAGAGGTTGGGATATTTGTGGGGTACACTGATACGCCCCACAACTATCGTGTGTATTTGCCAGACAGTGGCAAGACTGTTGTGCGACGGGATATAAAATTTCAGGAGGAGAAAGCCATGAAGTGTTCGCTTGAGAGGGAGCCACACTTGCATGCAGATGAGGAGCTATTAGTTCCTAAGGATGAGCTTCAGGACGTGGATCAGCCACAGGACGAAGTTCATGGAGTGGAAGAGACCACTCATGCAGCGCCAACCATCAAAGGGTGAAAGTGCTTGACAGAAGCTGAGCAACTGGCTCAAGATGCAGAGAAAGTTGTAGGACCACCTACAGCTCAACGTAGACAGAGACAGTCACCTGATCGGTAAACTGGATACATGGCTCTTGTGAGAAAATGTGTCATGACTGAGCCATCCTCTTTCGAGGAAGCTGTGGTGGATCCCGCATGGGTAGACGCCGTGGTAGAAGAGTATGATTCGATTGTCAAAAACAGTGCATGGGAGATTGTCCCAAGGCCGGAAGGGAAATCAGTGGTGGGTTCGAGATGGATCTACAAAGTGATGGAGATGGGGTGGCACATCCATCAGATGGATGTGAAGACTGCGTTCCTTCCTAGAGGATGGAGGAAGGAGGATACTACTTCAGCGGAGGTAGTGGATGCCACTGTTTATCAACAATTGGTGGAGTCGCATGTGTGCAGGCTCAAGAGAGGCACATCAGGATATGAATCTTGGTACAGACAGGAGGATGTTGATTGGGCAGGGAGCTCAACGGTCGACATCAGGTACCATCATATCAGAGATTGTGTGCAGCGGAGAATCATGTTACTTTCATACATTCCAACGGAGGATCAGGATGCTGATATCTTGACGAAGGCGCTCACCAGGAGCAAATTCAAATACCACCAAGGCATGATAGAGGTTGCTGATAATCCATATATTGTTGAGAGGGAGTGTTGAGAATGCAACAAGATGATGGAGCTTAGTGGAAAGGAGTCGCCTTCACTAAGTGGGCCCGTAGGTAAATTATGGTGCAAAGTCTATTTTTAGACTATGTCTATGTTTAGACATATGGATCATGGTCTATGAGTTGCAGTATGTTATTTTTGGATGATTGGTCATGTTGGTAAAAATAGATGGACTTCTATTTTTGGACATATGGGTGGAGTCTATTTTTAGATTATCAGTCTAAATTTAGAACAGTCTAATATTATTAGCTCATAATAATATTTAGACTATAAACATTATCTTATCCTCTTGGAGCACTTCAGTTTGAGCTACAGATGTGGCACATGTAGCTGTCAGAAGGAAATACGCTTTTCTTATGAGTCAGTTGAGCTATTGCATGCATGACTTCAGTTAGAACTCAAGCAGTTGAGTTTGGTAGAGTTGGATCTGGAGTTGATGGAGTTGTGTTCAGTTTGACTTGGTTGAACTAGTTGTAATTAGTCTAACTACAAATAGACTAATGATGAGTTGTGTGAATTAATTATTAACTCATAAAGCAACTGAAGAATACATCAGTTAACTCAGTGCATGTACAGTTCAGTGGAGACAGGTGTTAGAGGTTGAGATTGCTATCAGTTGTGACTATAGTTGTGCATGGGATCTTGCACAATCAGAGCGATTGAGTTATGCCAATGAGTATTGCACAGTTTTGGCCAATACCAAGCATTATAGCTTGTGCTCACGTGATTTCCAGTGTGAGTGATTTCTTGCAGCATTGTGCATTGGAGGCAGGCAAAGCAGCGGAGGAGATTTGAACCTATGACTTGTTCTGATCTGAGCTAGTTTTGTGTGTAACAGGTGGAGATAGTACTGAGTACTTGTGAGGAGTATTGTACTATGTATTGTTACATGTTCTCAATCATTAATATACAGATAGTGTGGGGTTTTCAGCTGTATGCTTTCCCCGGGTTACATACTGTGTTAATGTGCGCATGCGATTGATGTTTCATTGTTTTTGATGCTGCTAAATTGATGATCAACGTAGAGGAGCTTATGTATTATTCATGTATTCCGCAATAGTGTATAATCAGGATAATCTTTGTTGAATAAGTGTTTATTATTCAAAATTTCTACACAAGGAGGGTTGCAAGCCAGTCAGGCAGCCTCAAAGGAGGATGAACCCAACACTTAAAGATATTGTTAAGGAATAATTGCAGAAATTGCTTGATGCAGGATTCATCTATCCCATATATGACAGTGAATGGGTCTCTCCTTTGGTGCTAGTGCCAAAGAAAAATGGTAAGTGGAGAATCTGTGTTGACTATTGGGAGTTGAACAAAGCCACTAAAAAGGACCATTTTCCTTTACCTTTCATAGATCAAGTGTTAGATGGTCCGACAGGGGAAAAGTTTTTCTATTTCGTAGATGGGTTTAGCGGGTACAATCAGATTCAAATCAGCCCGAAAGACCAAGATAAGACCACTTTCACTTGCCCTTGGGGTACCTTTGCATACCGGGTCCTTCCTTTTGGTCTGTGTAATGCTCCTGCCACCTTCTAAAGAGCGGTATTGAGTATATTCTCTGAATTAGTTCATAATGCAGTAGAGATATACATGGATGACTTTACTCCTTATGGCTCTGACTTTCAGGAAGCCTTATCTAATCTAGGAAAAGTTCTAGACAAGTGTATTGAGATGAACTTGTCCCTCAGTCCGGAAAAATGTGAATTTTTGATGACTGAAGGGACCGTGCTAGGTCATGCAATATCTCAACAAGGACTGCAGGTGGACCCCAACAAAATTGCCATCATCCAAAGGGTCCCACCTCCTCAAAAAGTGAGAGATGTCAGAAGTTTCCTAGGCTTAGCTAGGTATTACCGGAGATTCATTAAAGATTTCAGCAAGCTAGCCTCTCCTTTGTTTGGCCTTTTAGGTAAAGATGTCGAGTTTATATGGTCGGAAAACTGTCAAGAAGCCCTAGATACCTTGAAGAGCAAGCTCGTGATTGCCCTAATTCTGAGAGGCCCAAACTAGGCCCTACCTTTCCACATTCACACAGATGCCTCGAACAAAGCAATAGGAGCAGCCTTGGGACAAATTGATGAAAAGTTGCCTTATGCCATATACTTTATAAGCGAGAACTTGTCAAAGGCCGAGTTAAACTATACAGTGATTGAGAAGGAACTCCTAGCTGTCGTGCATTCCTTAAACAAATTCAGACATTATATCATAGGCTATCAAACCTTTGTGCACACTGATCATGCTACCATTAGATATTTAATGAACAAACCAGATGTAAATGCTCGCATTATTAGATGGTTGCTTTTACTGCAGCAGTTCGATTTGACCAATGTTGATAAGCCTCGTAAAGAAAATGTTGTTGCTGACTTTTTGTATAGAGTAAATTTGCCTGTAGGTGAAGAAGGAATGGTGGATGATCAAATGCCTGATGAACACCTATTTGCTATTTCAATACTCTCTCCATAGTTTGCTGATATAGCAAACTACTTGGTTTTAGCACAATTTCTACCACACCTGTCTTCAAAAGAGAAGAGCAAGATCGTAAGGAAAAGCACCCCTTTCACCTGGATTGGGGGCAATCTCTTCAAACTTGGCCCAGATCAGATATTGAGAAGATGTGTCAGGGAGGAGGAAGTCTTTGACATCCTCCTGACTTGTCATGGTGGGCCTTGTGGAGGTCATTTTGCAGCAAAAAGAACCGCCTTCAAGATACTGCAAGCAGGCTACTACTCGCCCACTCTTTATCAGGATATGAGGAGATATACCAGCCAGTGTGATCGGTGTCAGAGGCTGGGCAAACCTACTCCAAAGGATGAGATTCCCATGCAACCTCAAGTGACCTTTGAGCCATTTGAGAAGTGGGGCATGGACTTTGTGGGGCCTATCAACCCTCCTTCAAAGCAGAAGCAATACATCATTGTGTACACTGATTACCTGACAAAGTGGGTAGAGACAAAAGCAATAAAAGCAACAACAAAGGAAAAAGTAGCTGAATTTTTGAGAGAGAACATCTTCTACAAGTTCGGGTGTCCAAGAGAATTGGTCACAGATCAAGGTAGTCAGTTTACTTCCAATCTGATTGAAGACCTGCTCACACATCATAGAATCAAGCACAGGAATTCAACCCCTTACCATCCACAAGCCAATGGGCAGGCAGAGGTCACTAACAGAGCACTGGAAGGGATGCTGACAAAGGTAGTGAGCAGCAGCAGAAAATACTGGGTGGACAGATTAGTTGAGGCCACTTGGGCCTACAACACAACATGGAAGACCACTGCAGTGTTCACACCCTATGAGCTGGTCTATGGGAAGAAGGTTTTGCTGTCAATAGAATTTGAATTCAATACCATGAGGATGGCAGTTCAGCTGGACCTAGACCTCAACCATGCACAGAAATAAAGATTACTTCAGCTCAATGGATTGGATGAACACAAAATGCAAGCCCTTCTCCATACAGAGGTAGTTCAGCTCCAAAGAAAGATATGGCATGACAAAAATATCAAGGAGAAGCAATTCCAAGAGGGAGATTGGGCACTACTCTATGATTCAAGATACAAATATTTTAAGGGAAAGCTAAGGACAAGATGGCTGGGACCCTACACTGTGGAGAAATGCAATGACAATGGTTCAATTCTGATCAGAACCATTGATGATGATGTCATCCCCATGCTTGTCAATGGACACCAGTTGAAAGTCTACAAGAAACCCCTCTCCAAGCGAGAGTTCATTGAAGATTTGAATAAGACAGTGATGGTAGTGGAGCATGTCTTAGCCTCCACTTCACCCACTCACTGAAGAAAAATAAAAAACAATAAAAAATAAGGACTCAAGTGAAAACCTCCATGAGGCGCCTGAGTCCCATCATTGGGTTGAAAACATCTTCTGAGGCGGCCTAGTGATGTCAAAAAAAAAGAAAAAAGAGAAGAAATAAAAATAAGATCCCTGGGTGAAAATCTCCCTTGGAGGTGCCCAGGGTAGGCAATTAGGGTGAAAACCTCTCTGAGGCACCCTGGTTGTTTTCAAAAAAAAAGAAAAAAAGAAAAAAAAAAAGAAAAATGAATTTCCAGTTGCATTGCAGGTTTGCAGGAGGACTACAGGAAGCAGCAGAAGGTGCCAAGGGAGCCCTAAAAATAACACCAACACCTATCCTACCTTCCCACACCTTTTTCCATCATTCTTGGCATTCTTTTCACCTCACTATGCTTCTTTTTCAAAAACTGTGTTTTCTATAGGAGGCTCTGTGTTTTCTACAGGAGGCTCCTATAGGAATTACAGAGAGCCAGAAATGGATATAAAAGGCAGTTTGAGGGACAGGGAAGCTTCATAAAAGATATATAAATCCTCCTGCAGTCTCCAAACCTCCTTGCCATCATTTCCAAGCCTGCATCACATCCCAAGCATCATTCTTCTTCATGTCCAAGAAAAACACAGAAAAAACAGTTTTTTAGGAAAAAGAAAAAAACAAAAAATAAGAAAGGAAACAGCACCATCCACCTCACCTGAAGCCTACCTATTACCTCTCTATCTCTATCTACATATCTGGCATCATCCTCATAGCTCCAAGCATAGAAAGAAGCTAAAGTTTCAAAGGGAGAAGCAGCTACAGGAGCTCCTGTAGGAATTCCTATAGCAGCTGATCCCATTAAAATCCAGCATCAACAACAAGAGGGTGCAAATATGAAGGTTGAAGAAGACACCTGAAGATTAGATCTAGCCAGAGAGGAACCTGTACAAAGCACAACCACACATCAACAAGCAGACAACATGCATCAAAAGAAATAAAGTCATGCAGTAGAGAGAGAGAGAGCCACAACACCTCACAACAAATGCATTTGGATCCTAGGTAAGTAACTAACCCGCTCCTCTGTTTGCATTTGTGTAATTAGAAGGCATGAAACAACAACAAGATGATTGGGGTTGGATGAGGAAAATGTGACCAGTTGTTATAGACATTTTTGTGCCTTACAGCACTGAGCATGAAATGTCCATATCTAAGGGATCCAAAGTCCCTAAACATGTTGTTCCTACCCCTAGAGGAACAAGGCTAACAAACCACAGCAATTCACAGAAGTTCTCCACCTGAAACTGCTCAAAAACAAGTCAATTCAGGATCATGTCAACTGCTCCATTGACCATCTGCGCTGAATGTCAGTGGCTCCACTATCTACCTGCGTTGAATGTCAACTCCAGCACTAGCTACCTGCACTGAGCGAGTTTGGACAAGTGGCAGAATCATTCCTCAAGGTGTCAATGCTCAGGAAGCTTCCAAAATGACACTTGCGTCAGGGAATTCGACTGGTGATGAGTAAGAGGTTCCAAATATCCAAGTGGAAGCAAGAACCTCCAAGTGGACTCAAGAACTGATAGAGGGAGAGGACACTAGTCAGATCTCAAGCTGACTCATCCTCTCTCCAAGATAACTATATATAGATCTCTCCTCCATGAGATCTAGAGGCTGGAATTTTGTTATTGCAAAGAATTGCTGTTGGTTTGAGACTGGATCATTGGGTGCTTAATGCTTACATGCTGTTCCTACCCCTAGAGGAACAAGGCTAACAAACCACAGCAATTCACAGAAGTTCTCCACCTGAAACTGCTAAAAAACAAGTCAATTCAGGATCATGTCAACTGCTCCATTGACCATCTGCGCTGAATGTCAGTGGCTCCATTGTCTACCTGCGTTGAATGTCAACTCCAGCACTAGCTACCTGCGCTGAGCGAGTTTGGACAAGTGGCAGACTCATTCCTCAAGGTGTCAATGCTCAGGAAGCTTCCAAAATGACACTTGCCTCAGGGAATTCGACTGGTGATGAGTAAGAGGTTCCAAATCTCCAAGTGGAAGCAAGAACCTCCAAGTGGACTCAAGAATTGATAGAGGGAGAGGACACTAGTCAGATCTCAAGCTGACTCATCCTCTCTCCAAGATAACTATATATAGATCTCTCCTCCATGAGATCTAGAGGCTGGAATTTTGTTATTGCAAAGAATTGCTGTTGGTTTGAGACTGGATCATTGGGTGCTTAATGCTTTGAAGGGTGGTGAAGATAGGAATTCCATTCTGCTGTGAAGGAGATGCTGGATTAGAGCCCTCTGGGTTGTATCTCTTCCTGAACCTTGTTATCAATCAATAAAGCTATCTTGGTTTTCTCCTATATACTGGTGTATTTGTATGATTGCATTAGTGTATTTGATTTACTTCTAATCCTGAATTATTTATGAATATGAATATTTGCCTTTGTGTTGTGTTCTTCTCTTGTCGCAAGTAGCTGTTCTCTTGTCGCAGGTAGCTGTTCTCTTGTGATCTCATGGGAATCAAGTAGCTGTTCTCTTGGACGAGCGAGGAGGCAAGTAGCTATGAACACCCAAAGAGAAGAGGATCTAGATCGAGGGACAAACGGAAGACATCGGTAAGTCTATTGATCTCCCCTCTTTCACATTTCATAAAGGAAGAAACCAAAGTAGCTGTATCTATTTGTTGCTAAGGCACTGTCACACCTTAGGTGGATAGGATCGTCCTGCATAGGCATTTTTCCCCACAACAAATTGGCGACTCCACTGGGGACATTTGTTTTAGTCATTTTATTTGTGTTTACATCATTGTTTACCTCATAGACTCAACAGCAACAATCGAACTGCTTCCGCAAAGTAGACTGTTGCTGCCTTGATCCTTCACTGGATTTTGTCTATGATCTGAACAATGGACTCACAAATGACTTGATGATCCTTTGTGATAGTCTTTAGTACCCTCTCAAAGCATCCCTTTGATTATACCTTGCTTGTGTTTCTGATTTGGCCTGAAACAGTTGATTTTTGAGCATTTTATGACCCGGAACCCAAGAGAAACGAGAGTTTCTCCTTCAGCGCAGACACTGTGAAGGCAGTCTGCATTTCAACGCAGGTCCCGTGAAGGCTACCTGCGCTGAATGTCAAACCCACAGTGTTGAGGTTGCGCTGAACCAGTTTGGCCTTGTGCAGCTGGGGTTCTCTGCTGTCTGTTGCCCTGTTTTGATCTCTATTTTTGCAGCCTTTAACCAGCATAGGTACCAGTCTGATAACCCCTTTTCTTTGCTTGAATTCTGCCTCCTTTTGTACAAAAAGACTGTAAGTGTTTTTATGTGTTTGTGGCATAATTTACAATTTTCCTTTGCATGAGCGAAATAATCATCCTGTAGCCCCTGATTTAGATCTGATTGATTGTGATCTTAGGAGAGAGTTCATTGGCTGTTTACAGTTGATTATACATTTGCTTTTGCTTATTGGTTTGAGTTTGTCTCTTTTAAGTGTCGAAACAAGTATTCATTTCGAAAAATCGCAAAGTGATTGTAATCTCTTCTACCCTTGTTGTTTTCGAAAAAGTGAACTTGTTTGTACTTGTCATTTAAAAGCAAATTCGAAGTTGTACAAAAAGCTTTCTTTGTAGGCATCTATACTAAGAAAGCGGAAAACAAACACCTGCATTGTGCATTTGCATTTTGATAAGTTTGCATGAATGATTTAGGAAAGAGTGCATTAGAGTGTGCTGATTGCTCTTTGAGAAAAGATGGTGTCTTTCTTTTCCCTTAGTAGCTAGGATTTTCAAAGTTGAAAAGATTATAAAGCTTGCTTATCATCTTAGACTGCATTTAGGAATTGTACCATACATCTCGTGGTGATCCTGAAAGGCAAACTTCTAAAAAGATCAACTTAAAATAAACTGAATGAACCTAACAACGCTTTGCAACATAACGCACAACATAGAGGTCTAGGCTAGAGACGTGTTCCGGCGTCGTTAAGCCTAGTGACTGTCGATCTCGTGGAAGGTGGGTGATTCCTCCTGAGGGACGATAACGCTAGTACGGATTGTGCTCCCACGTACCGTCGCGTATATATTGGGAGACCCCTATAGGCATATATCCTTTATCCTTAGGAAGCCGTGTCGGCCGCCCTACTGATCGCAATGCAGTGAACACAACATTCACGAAGATCGACCGCCCGTAACCTAAAAAGTATTCTGCGGTTTTGCGAAAAGTTTGGCACACCCTCTGCCTAGATCTCCAGAGCAGTTTCTTTTGGCCTTTTTCAGACTCTATAACAGAAAAAGTCCATCCGAGCATTTGTCACTTCGGGCTCGTTAAAACATCGAAGGAGACTAGAGTCATCTTTAGCTTTTTCTCGACCCTTTAAAAGTGAAAAAGCAAGTTGTGTCTAAAGCGTCTAATAAATACATTCAATTCGGAAACACATTTTCCCCTTTTGTATTTTAGTTGATCGAGTAATCCACAATCGTGGAAGAAAGTCAATTGAAACCCCGTCGTTTGCGGAGGCTTGCGAGTCAACCGTCTTTGTCTCCGGAATCAAAAACAGTACGGACGAAGTGAACTCGTTTAACCGGTTCGAAATCTCCCATCAAAGTTAGAACAAGTGTTCCGACAACATCTGAGATTCCGGTTACTCCAAACATTTATGGAAGCCCTGCCTCTATTGAAGAAGTTCAACAGCCACAGAGGGACAGTAACACTGATCCTAGTCTGAGAACAAGTACTTGCGTTACTGAACCAGTTCCATCTGTAACCGGTCCAGAGAGTATTGTTCCTCAAACAACTGTCGCTGTCGAAACAACCCCTTCTTCGGCACCAGAATTTTTTTACGAACCTGACGGTCTTCCTCTTCCACCTGGTTTGATTGCGATAGAAGAAATTGTAGAGGATCCGCAAGCAAGTACTCCAACCCATTTTGGAGTAGGGGTCACTCTTTTTCCTTCTACATCAGAAGTTAGTCCATCACCAGTGGAAGTTCCTGTAGAATCGTTAGGCAATCTATTGGGTAGACTCAAAATGTCTGAGCAACCGTCGACATCTAGGACTGTGTCAAATGACACAGCGACAGCAGAGCTCCCTACCGTCACTCCGACGATGTTTGCCGGTGTACCATCTGTCCCAACTAGCTCGCAACCGCTAGAAGGAGTCCACCCAGGGACTATTTCGACAGTGTGGTCCGTTCCAGTTTGTTCCTCCGGAGTAATATCCGGTAACTCTTATGTTGAGACTCGACAAATTGATCCCTATGGAGGTCAATTTGGGCCATCTAGTCCCCAAGGGAAAACAATCCCCTTGAGTTCTGGATTGCTACCGTATGGGGGGCAGTATGCCCTTTCATTACCCCCTCCGGGAGGATATCCATACGGCAGTTCTCAACAGTATTCAGGTTATACTGGAGTTACGACAAGTGGTTGGGTACCTATGCTACCCCAACAGCCAAGAGTTGTGTATTCTATGCAACAATGTGTACCTATGTCGAACATCCCGACAACACCAGCTATTGTAACAGTGTCACAAGTTCAAACGATGCCTGTCGTATGTCAACCTCAGATTTCTCAGGTTGTAATGCAACAGCCCCTTGACCCTGTGACACAACCACAATCGCCAACTGGTGGGACGACACAGGTCCAAATGGGTACAATTACCCCACATCTTGGTCCGTCGGTTAGTATAGCACAGCAGAGCATGGCTTCACAACTGTGGCTGGTGCAATACCAACAACCACAATTCCAGCAAGTGTACCAAGGTTCTGAGCAGCAGATCTTTGCGAACAGTGGACAACCGTATATTCAAAACGGTCAAAACCAACCACTTTACAGTGGTCAAGTCCACCAACCGTATCAATCATACCAACATCAATTACATTATGCTGGTATGCAAAGGCCTACTGCTCAGGCGATACCATCGTATCCTGGGTATGCCTCACCTAACCTGAATCAACAGTTACCATTCGTGGCAACTTTAGAATTACCGGATTTACACCGATTAACGAACGATCCAATTGCTTACGCCCCTTGGTGGCCAGCGATTCCTCACAAACTTCCATCGGACATTCCTAAATTCAATGGAAATCCAGGCGAAGACCCGTCGAATCACGTGATGACTTTTCATCTGTGGTGTTCGTCGAACACCCTGAACGATGATTCGATAAGGCTTCGCCTTTTTCAGAGGACATTGACAGGTCCAGCGGCTAAATGGTATATTGAATTACCTAGAGCCTCTTTCGACAATTTCAGTTCCCTAGCCACGACTTTCTTAACCCATTTTCAATTACCGATAAGGTATGAAACTGGAACAGAAATCTTAACCAACTTCAAGCAGACGACGGCCACCCATATATCCAATCATATACATGAGTGGCGTCATCGTCGCAGAATGGTGAAGACTTACGTTCCCGATCAGCTATTAGCTGAATGGTTTATAAAGTCGTTACTTCCTGCCATAACGGAAGATGTGGCCAAGGGGGGAGTCGTAACGGAGGAGCAAGTTATTGCTCGTGCACAATATTTAGACTTAGTATATACTCAGTCTGGCACGCTCTATGAAAAAATACCTGACGCCCCTAGACCGGAATTTTCAATTCCTCCTCCTCCAAAATCAAATAGTGACTCTCATGCCGGCGACGGTGTGATTGGCACAACAAACGCAAAGTGGACAAAGGCTTCATCTAAGAAAGCCCGTAAGACTTCGGATCAAAATGCAAAAGAAGATATTCTTGCTTCGGAAGTAAATGCCGTATCAAGAGATAGAGGTAAAGAAACCAATCAACCAGGAAGCAAGAAGAAGCAAAACAAAGGGAAGAAGAAGAAACAGGGTGAGTCATCCCCTGAGAAAACTTCTTCAAACCCTTCTGGAAATAGGAAATATCCGTGTCAGATATGCGATGAGGAGGATCATTGGACAATGAATTGTCCGTTAAGAGCTGAGCTTAAGAAATTCTTTAAGAGTTCTAAAACCTCGGCTGTGTTAACTGATCCGTTTCCCAATCCAGGTCAAAATCTGGTTGATAGTGGTAATGCTTCCCCGTCGCAAGTGCTAATGTTTTCGATCTCCAAGCAACAAAATGATGCTTTGATTTCGACAAGGAACAAAGATTACGGGAATCCGCCGCTGTCGAACGACAAAGGTAAAGATCAACCAAGTAGTTCGACAACAACTTCGACAAAAGTTGTACCGCCCATCATTCCTGATTTAACAATAAAACCGTCGAAGGGAGTAGTACACAAGTCGACATTTAATCCTCGTGCCAGAGCGGCACAACATTATAACATAGTGGAAGATTTGGCACAATCGCCATCCGCTATGTCGACTCTTGAGGTACTACAAAATTGCCCATCCCAAAGGCAGGCGTTGTTATCGGCTATTGGTGGGGTTGATTCTAAGGATTCCAATCTTGTATCTTTTGATCACAAAGGATACGATCCTCAGTTACCATCTCAACTAGCTTTCCTTATTCAAGTGAAAGCCCTCAACAAAACTGTTCACAGAACAATTATTGATGAGGGGGCATCTACATGTATCATGTCGATGAGTTGCTGGAAAAATCTAGGATCTCCAACCTTGTCGCGATCTTCGACGACATTAAAAGCATTCGACGGAAGGAAGTACACCCCATACGGAATCCTAAATAACTTGAAGGTTGAACTAGGGGGAAAAACAGTGGAAATAGATGTTGAAGTCATCGATGGGAATCTTGACTACAACATCCTACTTGGAAGACCATGGATATATGCCATGGCAGCTGTAGTGTCGACTTATTTTAGGAAGATCGCATTCCCTTTTCAAGGAGGGATTACGGTCGTCGACCAACAGAACTTCCTCCCTAATGGTTCACAAGTTACAGGAAGCATTCCCATGATCCATGGAAGCGACAATTCACTTCAAGATATCGGAGTAGGCCTACTGAAAGACCCCACATTGATGGGAACTTTCGCGCTTCCACCTCCTATCTACATAGGAAACATAGCGTTGGTAGCAACCTGCAACATGATATCTTCCACGAAGGTCGCAGAAGACGATGTCGACATGGATCATGCAATGGTTTTGCCCCCAAGCCCAATAGAAATATTGTAGCAATCAATGTTTCGGGCATGGGAGGCGAACCCAAATCAACGCTCGTCAAGCGTTTGGGTAGATAGGTCTAGAGAATACGGTACCCCATTAGATCCTTGGTCGAAAGTACATGGGACTGACGAAGGAATCTTACAATCAATGTTGATTGAGGGGGCACCATGGAATGATCACCACCATCGTTCCCTTCTTCCAGAATATGAAGAAGATACTCAACATGACCTTTATCACCCTTCAGTTTTTGAATTCCTATCAAATACTGTAAATACGGTGGATTCCAAGCGAAACTTATCCAATATTGAAGAGACTATAGCCATAAATATCTCGACAAAACCAAATGTTGTAGAGAATATTTATGTCGGCAAAGGTTGTTCCCCTTCAGAACTGGAAATATATAACGCTCTTTTTCGCGAGTTCAGAGATGTCTTTGCTTGGTCATACGATGAAATGCCAGGCATTGACTCGAGTATTGTTGAACATGAAATCAAGATGTATCCTGATGTCAAACCGGTAAGACAACGGCTTTGGCAGGTGCACCCCAAGAAAGCCGCTGCCATTAAGGCAGAAGTTGAAAAACTTCTCCATGCTGGTTTCATCTACCCGGCTCCTCTAACCGATTGGGTATCGAATATTGTCCCTGTTATGAAGAAACAAGGGACGATTAGAGTGTGTGTCGACTATAGGGATGTAAACCAAGCTTGTCCGAAGGACAACTACCCTAAACCCTTCATCGACCACATAATTGATGAATGCGCCGGATGTGAAATCTTTTCATTTATGGATGGATTTTCCGGGTATAATCAAATAAATATCCGCCCACAGGACCAGTCAAAGAATGCATTTATTTGTCCATGGGGCACATTCGCTTATCGAAAATTACCCTTTGGTTTAAAGAACGCAGGGGCGACGTTTCAGAGGGCAATGAATTATGCCTTCCATGACATCAAGAACATCGTTCAACCATATCTCGACGACCTTTCGGCTCATTCGCGAAAGCGGATTGATCATCCGCAGCATTTAAGAGCGATATTTCTACGTTGCCGACACTACAAGATAAGACTCAATCCGCATAAATGTGTGTTTTGCGTTGGTTCTGGTCGTTTACTTGGCTTTGTAGTCTCTAAAGATGGGATTCGTCTCGACCCTTGTAAGGTTCAGGCAATCATTAATTTGCCTCCACCTTCAAATTTGCTTCAGATTCAGAAACTCCAAGGGAAAGCAAACTTTCTGAGGAGGTTCATTCCAAATTACGCATTGCTAAAGGTTATACTCGTCTTTTGAAGAAGGATGTACCTTTTGTCTAGGATCAGGTGGCGCAAGCTTCCTTTGATGCTCTGAAAGATTCTCTAGTAAAAGCATCATTAATGTATGCCCCAGACTATCAAAGAGATTTTAACCTGTATCTGGCTGCAGCGGATACGACCATTGCGATGGTTTTAGTTCAAGAAGTCGATGGAATTGAACATCCTATATATTATTTAAGTAAAAACTTAAATGATACAGAGAGAAAATATTCTTATGTCGAAAAACTAGCGCTTGCAGCTGTTCAAGCGATTCAAAGATTTCGACATTATGTCCTCTTTCGGAAAACTACCATTTTATCAGATTGCAACCCCATGACTTATATACTGTCGTGACAGTTGCTGGGGGGCAAATATTCAAAATGGATAGCGATCCTTCAAGATTTTGATCTGGAATTTGTAAAATCCAAATCAAAGAAAGCTCTAGTTTTCGCAGAATTATTGTGCGATCTCCCATCGTCGTCCAACAATGAAACATCCGAAGAATCAATCGTGGACGAGAGTTTGTTTCTGATATCTGCAAGCGATGAATGGTATGGAGATATCATAATTTATCTCCAAACCCAAAAATTCAGGCCTAACACCTCTCACTCTGAACAGAAACATATACGATACCAAGCTAAAGACTACATGATCGTCGGTGATACGCTTTACTGTCGTGGTATCGATACAGTTCTGAGGAGGTGCCTTACCCATGAGGAGGTCGAAAAAGCCCCGAATGAGTGTCATTCAGGCGCGTGTGGGGGGCATCAATCTGGATATGCAACAGCACAAAAATCTTACGAGCAGGATACTTCTGGCCAACCATGTTCAAAGATTGCATAATCGCAGTCAGAAGTTGCCATGCTTGTCAAATTTTTGATAGCAAAACCAGAAGACCACCCGCACCTTTGCAGCCAATAGTCGCTGTTGGGCCTTTCGCCAAATGGGGCATCGATTTCATGCAATGTAACCCCACCTCAACCGGGGGGCATGGGTATAGGGTATATTATAGTCGTCGTTGACTATTTTACTAAATGGGCCGAGGCAATGCCTACATTGGATAACACTGGTGAAACAGCTGCCCTTTTCTTTTTCAATCATGTAGTCGCCAGGTTCGGCGTACCGTAGGCTACAGTTACAGATCATGGATCGCATTTTTGCAATCACATGATGGTTGAATTAGCTGCCAAGCTAGGGCTATCTCACGACAACTCTACCCTGTATTATCCGCAAGCCAACGGACAAGTTGAAGCAATCAACAAGGTCCTGAAGCGTATGTTGCAAAGGATGATCGGGGTTCACAAAAGAAGGTGGCACCTAATCCTGTACTCAGCCTTGTGGGCTTACTGAACATCGGTAAAGAATGCGACTGGGTTCACACCTTTCCAACTGGTGTATGGCCTGGAGGCAGTCTTACCAGTCCAGTGTGAAATTTCGTCTCTTAAACTCACAATTGATCTCCTCCCCGGAACTTTAGAAGAAGAGGCACGTTTCTTAGAATTAATCCAATTGGATGAAACCCGTCGTGATGCCGCTTTGGCTAATGAAGCCCATAAGAAACGAGTCAAGGCGCAGTTCGACAAAAATGTCAAACCCCGTGTCTTCTCAGAAGGTGACTTGGTCTTGCTTTACGACCAAGAATCCGATAAATTGGGAGTAGGAAAATTTAATTCTTTATGGATGGGCCCCTATATTGTTAAACGAGTGTTAGCAAAAGGAGCCGATGAGTTAATGGATTATGACGAAATTCCACTGGCGCAACCCCGCAACGGGTTGTATCTCAAGCGTTACTATGCCTAAATAGTAACCTGTGTGCTTTTGTTGTATTTTGTTTTCGCTAAAGTGTTTGTTTTGGTCAAGTAATCCACCTTTTTTACATTTATTGTAGATGTCGAACCTTTCTGAGACATGTGTGGGATATGCTGACGGAGCGAGTCGTAGTTCGCGGAACCTGTCCTCTGCGGCCTGGGCCATTTTTGATCCAAGCGGCGAGTTAGTGAGTTTCAGAGGTGTGTGTATTGGGCAATCAACGAACAATATCGCTGAGTATAGCACGTTGATAGAACTCCTCTTTGATGCCATCACCCATGGTATACGCCGATTAATCGTCAGGCTAGACTCACAACTCGTGATACTACAACTCAATGGTATATATTCTGTCCGCAATCCGGTTATTTATCGTATGTTTCTAAGGGTTAAGATTTTGGAAAGACAGTTTGATTTACTTCAATACCAACATATTTCCAGGAACTTAAACACATTAACCGACTCATTAGCAAACTATGTGTTAGATAGACATTTGCGACATTTATAAAAAGAAATGCATCATCAATGTTGTACAAGTGGATCATATAACTCAACCAGAATAAACCTCGAAAACCAAAATATATATATAAAAGCTGTTTATCGTTTACACATAATGTTCTGTAACCAAGACAAAAATTGGTCGCATGACCCAAAAACTCTAAAGTGCTAGGGGGCACCCTAGCCTAGTGATGCTCATGATAGCACGTCACCGCCTGTGCAATCATGCGCAAGAGACGAGTCCATCGTCTAGGCACACCGGTAGTATGCCGCTGCAACTGTAGAGGTAACTCGTCGATCCGTACATCCGAAATACCGAGAGTAAGGCTCTCAACCTGCTCCTGCATGACTGTAAGGGTCTCGGCCACGTCAAGGTTGCGAAGAATAAACCTCCCAGCAGGCTCCCCTGCTGGGGCAGCGACTGGCGGTCTTGGACGAACTGCTGGACGAACAGGACCAACATCTGCATGCACACAAGAGTTTGATTAAAAGTCTTGGCAGAATAAAGCACAACAACATTATGAATAAAAACAGTAAACGGTGATATGGTAAGAGATTTTACCAATAGCGCCCCACTGTTCGCCGTCCGGTAACACCAAATCCGGATCGCCTCGGAAATCCATGCCCACATATGGATACTCGGAGTAGACCATCTCCTGGCGCTCGAACCACCTGAAGAAGGTATCAGTGAAAGTAATCGGAGGTTGACCAGCATGCCTAGACATGTGATCAACCCATCTCTGCTTGCGTGGCTTGGTCGGAGAAGGCAAGTCGAGTGCAATATACTGAGGCTGCATAAGTGGTATTTTCTCCAAGGCGAAGGCTGTCAAAATAGAACCAAATCCAAAGTTCTTCAGCTTCCCGTCCTTCAGCTTGGTCAATTGACTTTTCATCTGAACAAGTACTGCATCACACCAGTTGAATACTTTCGGTTGGAGACACTCCAAGGCGTGCTGCACGTAAGATCTGTTGGCAACATGAAGAGATGCACTACCGGCCATCCTACCAATAGTATACAGAATGGACCTGAGAGACCTGTCAGTAATCTCACGAATAACAACCTTGCCGTCTATGCTCGGCTGGGAACCTTCCCTGCAATACTGGCGGACATAATCTCTCACGGAGTCATTCCCCCGGGCCGAACCTGACAAAGAAATGGGGGCACCCCGCCTTGAAAACCCAGTCAAGAAGTAAATGTCTACGATGGTCAAGGGGATGGATTTACCCCTAATCTAGAATACTTGGTTGATAGGATCCCAAGCATCAAGCATATACTGCAGTAAGGAGATCTGTGCTCTCATGCTCGAGATACGGAAAAACTTCAGCAGGCCACAGTTCCGCAGTGCGTTCACCGTGACAGGATCATGGAGGGCAATCATGTCCTCTTCTTCATGTCCTCGTTCTCGCCATGTAAGGGACATTTTGATCAAAGGTCCCTGCAAAACAAACAAGAGAATGAGTAAGATCCTGGATTTGAAGAGAAACTGGCGAAATTTCATCAAAAACTGTGCCACAAAATCAGTTTTCTAGTCCCAACGCAGGTAGACAGTGTTCCACCTGCGTTGAAGGTCAAGCTGCCTCAAGGCAGCTTGACATTCAACGCAGGTTTCGAGTGGACAACCTGCGTTGATGACAGGGCACCCTGGCAAAACCCCAGGTGCTCAGAAAGACAAGGAAACAGGCACAGAATGGAAAAATGAAGCCATGAAAAGAAAGAGCTAGGGTTTAGCTCCTACCTGGTCCAGACGGCGTCGAGAATCGTCCACAGAATCTCCTGAAATCAGCTGGTGAAAATCAAGGGGGAAGAGGCACCTCCAAAGCTCCAACAAACCAAGTCCAAATGAAATGGTAAAATGAGAGGTAAAAACACTTTTTGATTGCTTTTTACGTAGTTCAAAGCGAAATATTAGGGTTTTAATCTCATTTTCAAGCAAATGTTATTTATTTCTAACTAAGTTTGATGCAGCAATTGAGAATGCAGTACTATCCTTGAAAAGAGAAAAGCTAGTCATGGTAAAAAATCAAGATTTGACTATATAAACGAGCAGTTTTAGCATAAAGTTCATGCTCGTTAAAAAATAAACGCAAGATCCGAGCAGTTTTAGCGCATAGTTCATGCTCGTTAAAAAAAAAACATAAGTTTGAGCAGTGTTTTGGCGCATTCAAGCTCGTTAAAAAATGAACCTATTCCGGTAAATAACCATTGTGTATGTAACCTTATCTGCCATAAAAGCCTTGGTCGTGTTTGCACCGTCACCTCCACTTTTCATTGGGCCGATCGTTCACCTCCATATGATTGTTTACCCATTTTGAGGAACAACTGTGAAGAGTGATTTCACCTAGCCATCCTTGTGACACTGCCATGATTGGAAAATTCCAACCTGTACCTGGAATCATCTGCTAACCCTGTTTATCACTCGATCCTCAAAAGACGAGTCTTCTTTAAGCTCTTTTCAACTGACTCGTAAAATATGAAAAGATTGCGGAGTTTTGGCCTTCCAGCTCGTTAAAGCGACCGGAAGTGCTATCCCTCCTCTAGATTTTATTCTTTTTGGACCTGAGGGATT
Organism: Pinus tabuliformis; assembly: GCA_031772625.1. NCBI lineage: Eukaryota > Viridiplantae > Streptophyta > Pinopsida > Pinales > Pinaceae > Pinus > Pinus tabuliformis. Next base: position 1,922,391,032 of record CM062816.1, on the reverse strand, counting down.
ATTGCACAAAAAGATCGAGCGCTTGTTTTGTTCGGCTCGTTAAAACTATCGAAAACTCATCCCTTTTGTATTGTTTTATACTTTTTCGGACTTAAGGGATTAGATGACGAAAAATGAATTTTGGAGTTAAATTTATGTACCTTTTCAGACTCTCTAAAAATGAAAAGGACCGAGTTATCCTTGTCGTTAGACTCGTTAAAATCACTAAATAGCGACAAACTTGTCTTTAGACGAGAACGAGTTTCACTATCGCTAGGCTCGTTAAAACATAGCGATGGGCTTGCCCGAAGGGCAGGTTATAGAACAAGCATATGTTATCCTCCTCAAGCTTGACAAAAATAAAGAGGTACTGGTCAGCAATGACTGGGGAAAAATTGGGAGAAAATCAAGAAAAACTTTGATGGTAGCAGGTCGCTCTTGAACATGACACTTTTCTTCCGTACCACAATCGGGTTGGGTTGTTTCATTCACCGATCACATCACCATGGTCTCGCCATACCATCCATACTTGGGGTAATGCTACCGATCCATCGCATCAGTGTCGCCATATGTTCAAGAGAAGTCGTTCAGAAAGAGTCAACCGGGTCCCATCCACTACCAAACATTATCCTTCATCCATTCATGACCGCCACCCTGAATCATATGTCACAGATCATTTTCACCTCCATCAAAATCATTAGCTCCGTTCCGTGTCACTGATGTGGGATTCATTAAGGCCCTCCTTTGACGGATCGCTTCTTGTCGACATCAGCTCATTATCCAAGAAGTTGATCTAGGAACAACCCCTTCAGTACTTTGAAGCTTGCATGCCTTAATGGCAAGTTTCTCACTTCCGGCGACAGGTATACATCAATGACCTTCGACCAGAAGATTTTGCGTGGTGTTCGACGCCAAGTCCTTTATTCACACCACGTGAATTGTACTGCAGTACCTTGAGGGTCATTATCATTATCGGTGATTCCTCTCGCGCTTGTTAACGGTTTACCTCATTGACCGGTAATCAAGCGATGTCTTTCCATGTTCGACTTCAGCGCAATTCTCACATGGATCGACTTGTACTTAGAGTGAAGATCGAACGAGTTTGAAGACCCCGGATCTAGTCTCATCCATCCGGGCTGCGATATATATTCAGGAAAGATAAAGACATTTGATATGTACATCATTGCAGCAGATGATCATCCTACTCAAAGGATGATAATTTCGCCAAAATTATCAGTCTACCATCAGACGATCGTCTGTTCTATGTACAAAAATGAATTTATAAAGCTGAGCATGGGAATGCCCGCCTCAGCTAGATCATGAAAGCAGTATGAATCATAATGTATTGTATTGTATCTTATTACAGGTCTCCTCCCAGCAAATGGATGAACTTCGGACCCTCCTGGATAAAGCATTTCACCCGATAAACGGCCTCATACTTTAGGGGGCAACTGTTATAGACATTTTTGTGCCTTACAGCACTGAGCATGAAATGTCCATATCTAAGGGATCCAAAGTCCCTAAACATGTTGTTCCTACCCCTAGAGGAACAAGGCTAACAAACCACAGCAATTCACAGAAGTTCTCCACCTGAAACTGCTCAAAAACAAGTCAATTCAGGATCATGTCAACTGCTCCATTGACCATCTGCGCTGAATGTCAGTGGCTCCACTGTCTACCTGCGTTGAATGTCAACTCCAGCACTAGCTACCTACGCTGAGCGAGTTTGGACAAGTGGCAGACTCATTCCTCAAGGTGTCAATGCTCAGGAAGCTTCCAAAATGACACTTGCCTCAGGGAATTCGACTGGTGATGAGTAAGAGGTTCCAAATCTCCAAGTGGAAGCAAGAACCTCCAAGTGGACTCAAGAACTGATAGAGGGAGAGGACACTAGTCAGATCTCAAGCTGACTCATCCTCTCTCCAAGATAACTATATATAGATCTCTCCTCCATGAGATCTAGAGGCTGGAATTTTGTTATTGCAAAGAATTGCTGTTGGTTTTAGACTGGATCATTGGGTGCTTAATGCTTTGAAGGGTGGTGAAGATAGGAATTCCATTCTGCTGGGAAGGAGATGCTGGATTAGAGCCCTCTGGGTTGTATCTCTTCCTGAACCTTGTTATCAATCAATAAAGCTATCTTGGTTTTCTCCTATATACTGGTGTATTTGTATGATTGCATTAGTGTATTTGATTTACTTCTAATCCTGAATTATTTATGAATATGAATATTTGCCTTTGTGTTGTGTTCTTCTCTTGTCGCAAGTAGCTGTTCTCTTGTCGCAGGTAGCTGTTCTCTTGTGATCTCGCGGGAATCAAGTAGCTGTTCTCTTGGACGAGCGAGGAGGCAAGTAGCTGTGAACACCCAAAGAGAAGAGGATCTAGATCGAGGGACAAACTGAAGACACCGGTAAGTCTATCGATCTCCCCTCTTTCACATTTCATAAAGGAAGAAACCAGAGTAGCTGTATCTGTTTGTTGCTAAGGCACTGTCACACCTTAGGTGGATAGGATCATCCTGCATAGGCATTTTTCCCCACAACACCAGTTAACTTGGCCACCTTCATCTAGTTGACTCCACTCATTCGAAGATGTCACCCACACGTGCGCATAGTCAACTCAAGAAAGATGTCAAGCACAGGTAGTGGAGGAAGTGTGAACTATGATGCAATCATGAGGGATGATTACGAGGAAAGGGCCATGATGACAAGGTAGGTGGGGACCAATGGTCCGAATATGGCCAACTTACACTTGGCCAGCTCACCCTCCATCACCGGAAATATCCATACAAGGTAATAAATACTCCTCCCTGAGCACTCTCACCACCTTTTTCCTTCATTCTCTCCTCGAAACTCCGCTCCTACAAATCTTCTCAAGCCCCCACAGCCTTGAAACCATCATTCTCCATTGATCTCTCCCATATTCCTACTCTCGGCATTCTCTATAAGAGCACTTATAGGTTCTACAATAGAACCTACAGGAATTCTACAGGAGGGACAACCGTCTTCTACAGGAGGGCCAGTGAGTTGTTTTAAAGGGGAAAAAACATGGGTTTTGGCACAATTCTCGGGTTGAGGAGGTAGGTTCTATGCATAACCCCATTGAATATCAAAATATGCAAGCATTGGTTTAATTTTGAGGAGGAAATAAAGCCTTTAGGTGGAGGAAATAAAAATGAAAGTTTCTTCTTATTTCTTAAAAAAACACAGTCTCTCTGTTTCTCTGTTTTTCTTAAAAAATTGTTGTCTCCTTCTCCAAATTTGGTTTCCCAAAGAAGCATAAACAAAATGACAGGAGGTTTTGTGAGGAAGGAGCCCACCAATTCCTCCAGGCTTGATGCACATCCCCAAGTAGTGGACATATTCACAAGAGAAAATTGGATGAACTTTTTTGAGAAATTTCGAGGCTTTGTTGAGGAAATTGCTCAAGAATTTGCCCACTCTTTGGTCCCTCACACCAGAACACATGCCACTGTCACCTTTAGAGGCCTTTCCATGGAGATAACCCCTGAATTTATTAGTAGGGTCACTACCCTTCCTCTTGGGTTGCTTTGGAGCAAGGATGAAAAACCAATTGGCCAGGCTACCAAGAAAAACTTCTTCCAAAATAATGAAACCCCTGTAGAAGATAAAAATGGCATAAGAAGGGCTAACATCCCATATCCTTGGGATGAGGTTAGCTACCAAATAATCAAGTATATTTCCTATGAGGGGAGGTATAACATTGTGTATGGTTACCACTTTAGTATCCTTCATGAGTTAAGGTATGGCATGGACACTCCAGCCCCTCAGAAGCTCAGCATCCCCTACTTCCTCCTGCAGTCCCTCATTGACTCTAGTACTAAAGTAAAAGTAGGAAATCTAGAACAGCTAGCTCACCGTGGGTTAATCAAAATTTTATTGGAAGAAGCCCTCCATACATTTACACTCCCTACAACATGGGAAATCTTCCGAAACATGACAGCTGAAGATGACATAAAGACCCTAACCTATGATATCAGTCCTACTGGCAGTGAGGAGGAAGAGAAGCAAGGGGGAGAAGGTGAAGCAACTGGTGATTTAGAAGAACAAGAAGGGAAGAAGGAAGAAACCAAGATAGAGGAGGAAAAAGCTGAAGAAATAGAGCAGGGAGAAACAGAGCAAACAGAGACAGAGAAAGAGACAGAAGGAGGAGAAAAAGGGGCAGAAAAGACAGAAGTGTCCCCTAAGACTCTAGAAAGAGAGGCAGCAGCTGCTCTCACTGCCCTCAGCACACCAATTAAGCCAAAACAGAAGAGGAAGAGGCAGACCTCAATGTATTTTAGGGCTAGGAAGAGCACAAGAATCAAAACAGGGAAACCCTAGCCTTCTTCAAAAGTGCCAATTATTATTGAAGATTCACCCTCTGCCCAAGGAAAAGAATCCCCTTCCAAGGCACCTATCACATATGAAAGGGGGACTCCTAGATCTCCCACATGGAAAGAAAAGGTAGAACTACAGGACCCAAAAACAGTCCTACAGGAGGCACAGATAGTTCTACAGGAGACCTTGTCAAAACTACAGGAGACCCAACAGCTTGAGAAAAGGCTAGAAGGATAGCCACAGGGAAAGGAGGAAGAGACAGAGCTACAAGAACCTGATCCCCAACCCAGTCTTGGTTCCTACTACAATCTTCTTGAGGGGGGAAGAATAATTCCACAAAAAATTGCAATTCCACTATTATTTGAATTAGAGAAAGAGAGAATAAGAACACACAGGTGGATGCAAATAGCCAAATCCAAGGGAGTTGAGGATATTGGCCATATGGAGAGAAAACTCAGAGAAATGGGCAGAGAGTTAAGTGCTGTCAGACACAGAGAAGCAATCACAAGAAGCCACCTTGAAACTGAAAATGAATTGCTAAGAAGACAGCTACAAGAGAAAGAGACCCAACTGGCATGCATGGCTAGCTGGTCCATGGAGGCATTGCAATGTAGGACACCAGCAAAATCTTATGGCCTGTATCTCAAGGACCAATGGTTGCAATTTCAGATAAAGACTTTGGCACAAAGAGGCACAATGCCTTTCCAAGATTATAGGCAGTTTATGGACTTGTGTGACCAAAGCACATCAGAAGATAAGGTAAAGATGGCAGAATTCTACCTGCATAACATGGCCCTCATAGACATGAATGTATGGGACCCCAATGCTAGGCTAGGGGACCTGCAACTAATGGCCATGGCCTCATGGATTAACAATGAAGAGTTAAGGGCAACATAAATAAGAAGGTTGATGATAAAGGAGTAGAATGAGCCATTAATGATCAGAGCTGAGCCATCAGACCCCATGGCACTCATCAGCACACATAACCTGCTTGCAAATAATCCTCAAATTGCCCCTAGATATATAAGTGATCAGGCACAAGCCATTTCACATTTTGAGGATATGGAAAGGTTACTTGGGGATGGTTGTGTGCATGCCTGTATGAGGAGATGGAACACTTTACCACACAATCTGCAGATCAGGGAATATCATTCCCCAATGAGGATGAAGGAGGCATTAAGGAGAGTGCCAATGTACAAGCACTCCATGCAGAGGCTGAAGGTCAATTGGATTGGCCTCAAATTGAGTTCCCCACTACTGCTAGGCATGCTAGAAGGCAAAAGAGAAGAAGAAGATCAGGAGCAGTGGGAAGAGACAGACAGGAAGGCAGGATTCTATGATAAGGAAGAGGAGACCAAATCAGAAGCATGGGATGCTAGGGAGTCCACCAGGGCCATAAAAGATGAGGAGATGGATTAAGTTGCTTAGACGATGAGCAACACTTTTAGTGGGGGGTGATGATGAGCCTCATAAATGGGTAATTATATGGGCTCATTTTACCTCATAACCTAGTCCAATCAACCATTCTCTTAGCTTATTATATGATTTTCTGATTATATTTATGCTTATAGAGTGAGTTGAGTTAGTTATGATGCCATGTGGTCTAATATGTGTTTAATGCAGATTATTGATGAATTTTGTGGTCAAATTCAAGGATCCAGTGGACAAATGGCAGCAATAACTCGAAGTGGAAAAAGGATAGGAATTATAGGAGGGAATCCCCCTCATTTATTACTCCTCATTTTGAATTCCCCTTCATTCAGCTTGAAGTACAAGCAGCCAAGTCATGCACTAGAAGGCAGCCGGGCAAGTGGACGATCATTGATGATTATCTCGAGTTTTGGGAGCCAAGCCTCCCTGATTTTAAGGAAGTTGTTCGTAGCTTCCTTTATATAAGTAGAGAGGCCTTAGGGCCTCACTAGGGTCAGATTTTTGTTGGATTTTTGCTTATGTAAACTTTGCTCAACTTCGAGCTTATTATTTTGTGACAGTTTCATGTAATCATGTTATTGTTTTGGAAATAAAGATGGAATCCTTTTTGAGTTAGCACTGAGTTACCTCAGAGGGATGAAGCTCTTGGATTAGGGCCCAATCCAAGCAGCCAAGCTCCTCTTTACTTGTATTTGTATGTTTTATTTCAGTTGTAGATCAGGTTGTTGTTAGATGAATTTCTTTTATGGTTAAGAATAGGTTGTTTTTGATGATTCAATAGTTTGCTTCCATTTGTGCTTTCTATAGCAAGTTAAGCAGTGATAAAGAAAAGATTCAAAAGGCTAGAAATAGTGCCTTTGCCTCTCTTCCTCCCTTTGGGACCATGATCTGAGGCAAAGACCCTCTTGCTGCCCCAAAAACACAGATTTCCCTCATTCATAGGACTTCTAGTGTTTGCAGTTTTTAGTTGGTTAATAGTCTAGTTTGCTTTGCTTCAGAACTTCTTCATCATGCTCACTTCTTGGTTTACAATAGTCTTCTTTCATGCTTTCCTTTCTTGCAGCAGTTATCAACATTTCCTTTCATAGATCACAGTTTAGACTAGTTTGATGCAAAACTCTGTTTTCCTAGATGCACTTCTTTCATTGCTTGCTTGATCTTATTGATTGACTATCATTTGTTTATGCAGTAGATCTCTTCTAGCAGTGGGCCAACCTATCAGCCATCCCATCCTCTATCTGATCCATTCCCTACAGGTTGCCCAAGTCTCCCCTCAATTCTGCCTTAGTTTCCTGCATTTTCCATAGAATTTATTCTCTCTCCTTGAGCAAATCCAATCATCTTTCTCTCTCCTAATGATTCTTGGTGGACCCTAGGTGCCCTAACACTTCATTACAACCTTCATCCACCTTTTCCATTCACTCTCACACCCTCAAAACAACCAAAACTGCTCTCGGCCTCCTCCTGTAGGCCTCCTGTAGAACACTGTTTTTCCTCCTATAGATCCTGTGTCCTCCTGTAGATTTTCCTGTAGGCTTTCTTTTGGAGGCCGAGTGTGGGAAAAGCCTCCAGAAGGCCACCTGAGACCTCCTAGGACCCATCCACACCATCCTACATCCTCTCAAGTCCCAAAACCACACTCCAATGCCACCTATTCGCTCCCACATTCACTAACAAATAAATTTCATGCATTTCAAATTCACATAAAAATACATAAAAATCCAAAAAGATGTTTTTTGCTCATTTACTTGTAGACATAGATTAGTTAGATGTTGTTTACCTCTTTGAATAGATAATGGCATTCTTTTCATGGTTTTCATGGTGCTTTCTGTAAAAGTAGGGTTAGTTGGTTAATTAGGGTTTACTTGGTTTGCTTTACCTTTCAGTCTTTCTCCTTTCTGTAAATTAGAATAGCATCTATTTTTCTTTCCTTTCATCACATATAGAGCTTCTTTTGGAATCCATAGAATTTGGCTTGAGCTCCTAGTGATCTTGTGTCGGCTAACCAAGTGACAACCTGCAGTAAGAAGTAGTATTTTGGCATACAACACCGTTGCTTCCAAGTTTGTTACGAACTACCAGGTTGATAAGAGTAAAGTAGGCAACCCAGGAGGTGCAACGTTATTGCTGCAATACTGGTGCTCACCACCTGGGTGGATAGCTTCTGCTGTGACAGCGCCATCCTTAAATGTGGTGTTAGTGATGCTACAAACCATGCCCATTGCTGTCCATCCGTCAAGGTCATGTTGGCTTCGCGAATCATACTCTTCAATCTTTGGTCCAGATCCCATGGGGTCTCGCCTCGAAGCATCATGATTTCCTTAAACCCAAAAATCGATTGTGTCTCTGATTTTGGCCTGCTAAATTCCCTGTTCAACGCAGCCTAGATATCTGCGATCCCCATGTTTGGATGGTCATTAGAATGCTTAATGTACCATGTTAGTGCGTGATCCTGCAATGCACTTACTAGCGTTGCCTTATTTATATTGTCATCCACGACTCCTTGTGCTTCCCATACGGCCCTTACCACGAACCAAAATTGGTCCAGATCTTCGTTCCCTACTCCTCTGAATACCGAAAATTTTATTGCGCTCGCCATATTGAACTGTGGTGGTGGCGGAGGTGGTGTGGGCGGAGATGGAGGTGAAGGTGGTGAAGTTGGTGGTGGTGGTATGCGCAGAATTCGCTGCTTATCAGACTAATCGCGCTTCTCAGAGAAACTTTTGCGAGCTCTTCCTCACTTTCCTGTCATGGAGAAATCAAAGGGCTATCTTCTATCCCTGCTCTACCTAAGCTTATATAGATCTTCCCACTTCGTGTAGCCCCAAACTTAAATTTATTCGCATAACCCGCTTTTCACACAATAGCATCTTAATCCAAGTGTTCAATGATTTAATGTACTTACCTCACGGTCCTTTGAGGAAGTGTAGTTCCACCTCGCTGTAGCTAACTATCGTGTCTACTGTGAACTCAGTGATAAATCCTCCTATAATTCAATCGAGCCAATGGTCCACAACGCGCACGATCTTATCTTCCAATGCTTCTAGTCTGCGCACTAATTCTGGAGTCCAGACAATTGGTTTGTCGAGCCTATACCTTCCCTAACCGTCTGCTAGCTTCGCGATCCACTTATACAACTCAAAGGGGAAGGATGCAAAGAAAATTTCGTGGATTTCCGTATATAAGTAGTGCTCTAACCACTATTCCTTTGATACTTGCGGATTCCTGTTTTCCTGCACCGCGAACTCGTGAATCTTTCTATCCAACCACCCTTCAATTTCTTTCTTTTTCGGATTCCAATGACACCACATCAGACATCCCTTATGCAGATCCCAGTCCCGGCAATGAAACCATTTGTTGGCTTGTTGGGGCCTGACCCAAGTTCGGAGATGATTTAGCCAAACAGATCCCGGTATTACTGGCCCTTTCAGCAACAGTCTACGGAGCGCGGACTGAGGTCTCACCCGAAGTAGTATGGGAGGGTGCTAGAACTAGGTTTCCACACCTTGTGGATGTCTGATGGGTTCAAGTGTTCCGCGGTTCGACCCTACGCGCACGTTGCTATGGGCACTTATCAGTACCTCGCATCCTGGGATGCTATCTTTGCGCAACCCTACTTGGGGGCCGAATAGTGTTATTACCCAAGTCCTTACTAGTAGCCCGATATTAGTGGATTAACTTATCTTATTTGTATGCTTTTAGTTATACTTAACAATATTCACAATTCATACAAGTGCACGTAGTAAATAAACAATATAATTGCAAATGAGATAAAACTTGTAATAACTCAGTATAGATGCCCAGAATTGGTAATAAAACCTTTCTTTATTAATCTTTTCTCTGGTTATAGACTCGACTCCACCCCGTGCACTCATCTGCAGGGGTTTGCACACTCATCTGCAGACTCTACTAGGCCTCTGCGCACTGAGCTGTAGAGCCTCTTCCTACTACTATGACCTAAGACGCACTTAGACCCTTCTTCTATGCTTCGTTATCTCATTCTATCCATTCTATTCTATCATGATCTGATTCCCCTTACAACTTAGAGCCTCGCTCATATTTATACAATCCCATGGTCCACGGACCATGGGTAGGCCGACATTACATTCAAACTTAGGGCAGACAACCCTATGACTCTAACATACATTCTGCGTCCGTGATTCGCAGGGCTTTACAATAATATTACTCAAAACTTGGGCTTTGAGCCCCAAAACATGCTGTGGGGGGATTCCATGTCCAACATTGTCCCTGAAAGGGTTAACCCTGTTGATATGTATATAAGGGTTGCTGTTGCCTGGGTTGGCTCTGCTACTACAAGGGTTGACCTTGCGGCTGCAAAGGCTATCCCTGTGGCTACATAACCTGTCCTTGTGAAGACATAGGATGGGAGGTTTGCTGAGCATACTGCATTTACGGCTGCAACTGTTGCGAGGGTTGCCCCTGTGGTTGTTGCAGTTTCCCTTGCTGCGACATCATCTGCTCCTGCTGCTATGCGGACGACCCTTGCTACAACAAAGGTTTCCCTTGCTGCAGACGTTGTCCTTGCTGCTGTAAGGGTACTTGAATAGCTCCCGAATTAAGACCTTGGAAATTTCCGAACTGTATCTGGCCATAGCCACTAGGAAAAGTGGATGGACCAAGCTGAATATACTGTCCAGGCTGAAGGACGTAAGGCGGATTGACCATTTCTTGGGAACCATATGGAACATAAGGAGTTTGGTACTGAACCTAAGCTTCATAAGGCTACTGATACTGGAAATTGCTTGACCTAGACAGACCAACGATATTTTGGAGCTGTTGGTACTAGACATTGCTCGATCTAGCAGGATCAACAGGGTTTTGGATAGCACCAGAAGAAGGCTGGTTCATCCCAACCATGTGAGCCCATGAGCTACTCACATTGGTTGTGTTTGACACCATTAAAACACTCATATTCTTCCCCCCAGGCAGTGGTACAACTTGTCCACTTACTGGAGGGGTCGAAGAACTGACAGCAACATGCCTCGAGATCGTTGGTTGAAGCGGATGGGTGACTTGGACGGATGAGACAAGAGGATTTGGAATGGTGGGTTGCACCAGGACTGAGGTAACTACAGAAAGAATCGCTTGTTGGGAGGTCGGGTTCTGAATGAATGGACCTGTAGTAGGGATGGCGCCAGACACAAAAAAATGGTTGTGATAAAGTGATGAGGCACTAGGTGTACTTGAGACCAACTATGCTAAAGTCACATAATTAGGTCGCAAATCCCGATACACACTGATGGGGATGCTCCCCATGTAGGGGAAACCTTCAGGAGGAAATTGATGTTCTTCCTCTTCAACAATATGTGGACTAGAAACTTCTGGTTGATCCAGAGAGGTAATAGGATCTTCACCTTCAGGTTCCATAGCTGGGAACAAGCGACGATGAACGACAAAAGATGTATGAGGGGATAATTCCAAAGGAACACTTGACTGATCGTACGGACTGTACGGACGCTGCGGTGATATCACAAGAGGGTCGAACAAAGGATTCAGAGGATATATAACTAGTCCAAGCTGACCTTCAGTAGTCGGTGAACTCTCAGGAGTCTGGATGGGATTGTTCGAAGATTCCGAGCCAATATCAGAAGGTGACCCAGTATTTGAAGTAGGTGGAGGACGAGATGAAAAAGGTTGAATGGTCAGAACGATTCCGAATTCAACACCTTGGTCCTCGAGTGACTATGGTAATTCAGGAAAAGGCTCATCAGACAATCTTTCAGACGGAGGAGAGGAAGAGGAACTAGGTGAACCAGATAGTTCAGCCATGATGACCTCATCTTAGTTAACAAGAAAAGAGAGATAAATTTCAAGGCTTTAAAATGTACTTTAAGAAAGCTCGTGATTTGGTCTAGAAAATACTAATAGGATGTTATAAGATCATGGGTAATAATTTTTTAAGATGCATAAATAAACAGGTGCTCTTTCATGTTTTAAGAATCGAGAAAGAAGCAAAGATGACTCTATCACTTTCGATTAGAAACGAGCTCGAAAGGGCAAGCGCTCGAATGATATTTTAAGTTTAATGAGTCAAAAATATCAAATGACTACTCTGTATGATCTAGGTAAAAAGGATTACCAGGCAACCGTGAACTGTTGAATACCTCCCAGCGAACCGAGAAGTATGGGCAGGCAATCTCCCGAAATGCTCTGTTCGGTGTATCACGTTTGCAAGGTGGCAGACTCAAATTCCTGTGGATAAAGGATTACAACCTAGAGGGGTCTCCATTTATATACTTGACATTACAGGGAGAACAAGTCCGTATTAGCGCTATCTAGTGCCAAAGCTAATGACAGTTGCTAGGTTTAAAGGCGCTGGAACATGTCTCTAGCCTAGACCTTCGAGATGTGATCGTTAGGTTTCAAATGTGCCTTAGGTTAATTGAGTTCATTTTAAAGTTTATCTTGAATCATGTCTCGGTTTTCAAGCCTTAGCGATGTGACTCGAAAAGTCCTAAATGCAGCTAAATGAGACAAGACCCTTTCAATTCGATGAATTGTTTACACTAGAGAGGGTAGAAAACACAATCAAATGCAAACAACCAAGCAACCAAAAGCAAAATGATTTTTCACTACTTCACTTTTTGAAAAAATAAACTGATGAAAAATTCATTCCAATTCCTAGTTTGCTAACAAGTAAACTCCAAACAGTCCTTTCAAAAGTAAGGATAATTCTTTTTCCTTTTCAAATGAAAATGCAATCCTAGTCTTTGATGATGCTAACTAACGTAACATATTGATGCAACAAGCCATAATTATATATTTTTCATGAAATGACAAAATGAATTTCTCATAAAACACTTCAATGAAAGAGTTTCGAGACAATCGATTCTCAAGCAAATGAAAAACAAAAAAAAATAATCTCTTTCAACTAATGACACAATGACTCTACCAAAAACAAGACAAACAATGTGATATATGCCAGAAAAGAGACATTTAGGCAAACAAATGAAACTTTTCAAACTTGTGTAATGGAGACCAAAGCAATAAGATGAATATAAACGAAATGCAAGGAGTAATTTTACCAACAACTTGACTCACTGAGTTCACAATCAGCTGAATGGATGACAACCTAGATGCCCTTGGGCCATAAACCATCCAAGGACCCAAGAAATCAAGCAAAAAGAAGGCAAGTCAACAAGCAAATAAACCAAGTGAAATGCAGCTTTCTAGTCAGGGAGAAGATAGTCTAAACAACTTACAAGGAAGAAATCAAGAGAGCAAGACACACTGGCCAAGATTTGGGGTGAACCCTAATCTTCACTTACAGGCATCGATGTGACTTCCTAACTGACAACAAGCATCAGAAGGGGGTCAGCGTGACTGTTTCTGAGCATATCACACTGATCAACGCGATGTTCAGCGAAATAAGCGCACTGAGCGAGGATGCAAAGAAAAAAATTAAATTTTTAAAAAGTTGAGACCAGACTTGCTACTATGAATTTCAAACCCAGAGCAGTAAACAAAGGAAAGTAGACAAAACTAAAGGGAAATGGCGAAACTAGAAAATTTCACACAAAACCATGAAATTCCAAGCAAGCAAATAGAAGGATTGGGTCCCCAGCGGACTCGCCAATCCGTGGTGAAGTAAAATTCTAAGTGCGGACACAAACAATTCCTCTAGCCCAATAGCGGGTCTAGCCACAAACAAGACATTCTATGGAATATTTCCTTAGGTTATAACCAATTAAGAGGGTCTACCTCTTAGTACGCTTATCTCGTTTGGTGATGATCTTGCTTCCTCACTCTAGCTATCCCCTGTTTCCTTCTTTGAGCACTTGAAACAAATAAACAACAACAAACAACAACCATGATAATATACAAATTGTATTCAACCTACTTAACAAGTCAAGAAACATTAAGCCATAAACATGTGAGGTGACATGCTATGTAGGAAATCAATCGATAGTTGCATATATATTAAATCAAGAAGAGATTACAACTGTTGTCTTGATGTTGTTGTTCTCCTCTGACAAATCTAGATTCCCACACACTTCCATTAGCATTCCATGATGGCCTCAACAATTGTAGTTTTAAGGCTCTTCCCTTTAGTCTTCACACTAAACCAAATTCACACTTATCCCTCACACACAACTAGAGAGCTACAACTATGAATAAATTGTTGATTACTCCACAATCAAAACTTTAACCAGAGCCTAATTAGAGCTAGCTTGTGCTTGGGAAAAAGGGAGGTTTATATAGCATGGATGGAAGGGAGATGGTTCCTCTTCTCATGGGAGAATGTCTTATCTGTTGAGATATTTCCATCCTAATAGGGGAAAGGAGCCCAAATTGATCTCCTCGACTTCATCTGGCCTAACCATTTACCAGACTTCCGTTATGAAGCTTCTAGAGCTGGAAGCTTCGGCTCCTTATTTAAAAAAATTTCCAAAAGAGGATCGACGTGAATGGAACAAGGATCAGTCACTTCGGTCGATGCTAGGGACAGTTGTAATCTCTGCATATCGGTGCGAGGAGGACATGGGTCATTAGTGCCGGTCTTGTAAACTGAGAAAAACAGAAGATTTTTGGGAAATGATGCAAAAGGGAATTGTTCTGCTCATGAAGAGGGACACAATGGGAGTTTCTTCATGAAGGGAAAGCATGTGGGGTTCACTATAGAGTTCCTCAAGGATCATGGAACGGGGAGTACATGGACAGTGACAAAATGCTGTGTAACAAGGATAGGGTGTTTATGATTCTCATATCACATAGAGTCTTGGAGTGAGTTGTGAGTGTCTTTGAAAGGAAACAAAAGCATGAAATTTTGTGGAGAGAAATTGTTAATATGAAGACAGACTAGATGGAGCACTAATCAACAAGGGGAGGTCTCAAAATATAATAAAACTAGAGTTTGGTGTACCTAACAAATCTAATGAACATGCCATTAAAATGAAGATATGTACTATAGTAGTAATGCATTTGAGGATGAAAAAAATGTTTATATAGGAACAACCCATGTGCATCGAAGATAAAAGGTTTGAATATTTTTAAATGCCCATGTTTTTCTCTCTTTTCAAAAATTTCAATGCATCCATCGAGAAGGTGTATGGAGGAAACTTGTTAATATTGAAACAAACTAGATGGAGCAATGATGAGGATCTAGATCATGGCATAGGTCAAACATCTCCCAAAATAAGAGAAGGATAGGGTGTTTATGATTCTCATATTGCATAGAATCTTGGAGTGAGTTGCAAGAGTCTTTGAAAGGAAACAAAATCACTCTATGATATCATAGTATGGTGAGCCAAGAAAATGTCTGAGATGGATGATACTCCTAGGAAATATGATAATTCATCTATAAGTGGATTTGATGGGAGAAAACTTTGATTTGTGCAAGACTCAAACTATAAAACAACTTGAATGCCATATTTGATCTTTTATGGAGAAATTTGGTGTGTCTATCATGAAATTGTGTGGAGAGAACTTGTTAATATGAGGATAGACTAGATGGAGCACTGATAAACAAGGGGAGCTCTCAAATTATAAGAAAACTAGAGTTTGGTGTACCTGACAGATCTAATGTGCATGCCATTAAAATGAAGATATGTGCTATAGTAGTAATGCATTTGAGGATGAAAAAAATGTTTATATAGGAACAACCCATGTGCATCGAAGATAAAAGGTTTGAATATTTTCAGATGCCCATGTTTTTCTCTCTTTCGAAAAAGTTCAATGCATCCATCAAGAAGGTGTATGGAGGAAACTTGTTAATATTGAAACAAACTAGATGGAGAAATGATGAGGATCTAGTATAATAGTGGGGGTGGACCCCATTATCTACCTACTAAACAAAGTTCTAAGTTTAAGTTATGGTACTTAAGAATACCCATTTGAGGGGTGACCATTTTCTTAAGTTTGACCACCTATCGCCCATGTGCCAAGAAATGTTGAACTCTACAAGAATAATGTTACGAGGCACCGATCTCTTTGTTTCAATGTGTTTGTGGAGCATCAAAATAAGACTTTCGCTACTAGCTTGATAAGCAACACAAAGGGTAAGGCTCCAAAATCTCACATCCATAAAGAAGAGTAAACATGAGTGAAACATTTTCCAATGTTAAGGGAAGTAAGCTACCAGTGTTAAATTGAAGTTTATGTATATGATGAGGTAATTTCCACTGTGGCACACTCCCCATAAGAGACAATGAAATTATTTTCCTTCATATTAGAGGTGTTGAAATACATGGCCTTTGATTTCCCCAAATTCAACTAAAACCCATGAGAGTGAAAAAAATATCCCATTATGTTTGGTTACTTTTAGAGGCATTTCATTGAGTGCAAAAACAAAATAATATCGTCTACAAAAGGGAGGACAAAAAGATGCAGTCCAAAGAGAAAACAACCATTTCTAACACTTAATGTCTACGTTATGATCTTCTCTATCTCATACATATAGAGCCCTAAAAGTGTAGGAGAGTGTGGGAAACCTTATTTAATTGATATATAATCCCTTTGTATCACCAACATTTCTATTCTAACAATGATGAGGACCACAAAGTCTTAAAGACTACCCCTAAATATTTTTGCATGTCTTTATTGAGGGTCAAATGCCTTATAGAAGTCAACAAAGAAATAATATAATCTACATCTATTAGCCTTGGCCTCCTCAATGAGGTTTTGTTGACATAGGAAAATGGCCCTTGTCAACCTCACAAACACACTAGAAAAAACAACTGAATTAGGACTTTCTCTTTTAAGCTGTATCCTATGATTTGCAACACCAACTACTGTAACTTTGGGTTTTATGAGTGTAAATGAAATGAATCCAATATGCAATGTGATGATGTAATATGAAATCCAACCAACTAAATGACCTATCTAGGTGTTGGAAATACATGTAATAAAGAGAGAATAGTCCACCATTGTTATCGCAAATGAATTCAAATCAAAACTTCCCAACTCCCTCCCAAACTGGAATGGTCTAATTGCTAATGACACATATTTGTCATAAAACCAAGATGAAATGAGACAAGATTAGTCATATGATGATAGGGAGAATAGCCTAATAGTTAAAGCAAATGCATAATCAAAGACCCTAAGCATAACGAAAATGTTTCCAATTATTGATAAGCATAAGATTAAGGAAAATAAACACTGTAACGTAAGTGCAGTCTCATAGGTTAGAAGGCTCACAACCCTAAGTACCAAGAGAAATGAGTAAGGAGATAAGAGTCCCATGACAAAACATAGCACTACAATAGTATATACACACTATCTAAAGCCATCCTTGTGATTAACATATGATGATAAATTATAAGTGTTAAAGCTTGAAATGGATATTGAGAGAAACAACTAAATTACCCTTGTACACAGATTTTATGGGGAGAAGCAGGGATGCAAACCTAGGAATGTTTAAAGTCATAAACTCATTAAATACATGGTTAAATTGATTAGTTAGACAAGTTAGTGGAGTCTTCCCTCTTAGGGTATTGATTGGATGATGATATCTTAGATGTAAAAGTAAAGAAAGCATATAACATGTACCTATAGATGAAAGAAAGCACAAGATATCAAGGGAGTAGAGGATGGATGGTCTCAGGGGAAGTATATGAACATGCATGAGAGAATAATGGAAGCATGGTCTCAAGGTGATCCAGATTTAAACAAGAATGCAACAAATAAAAGATATAACCATAAATACAAAGATGGAGTAGAAATAATACTTCATTTCATTAATGTGAAATACTGAAATATGCTTACAAATGGAAATGGAAATAAACTAGCTCATGCGATGGTAGCTTATCTTTGAGGAGAGATGTGGTGGCTACATGCCTCTAAAATATGTTACAATGAGGCTCGAAGGCCTATTTATTGTTGAAAAACAATGGAAAACCCTAAACATCCAAAAACCTAACCCTAGGAGATGAAGCGCCAAACTATGAGCCTCGTTTGGGTAAATTAGTACATCAACTTCCCGGGGTCGTAACTTTGGCATACAATCTCTGCTTGATGTGCACAATACCTTGTTAGAAATATATATATCAGAGGAATACAACTTTTGAATGGCCAACATCAGTTTACAACCCATGTTGGTCCCTGTTTTCCCAAGAAACGTCTTTTAGGGCCTCAAAACGGCTCCGGAAGTTCAGGACTCGGAAAACTGCCAAAAATAGTAAATTGTGCTACAATTTAGGAAACTGAAAAATTGAAGGAGAAATTTGTGGGGGTCCAAGTGGGATAGGCGAGTGGCCACAAACATCCACCTGGATCATTCCTCCCCCGTTAGGAAGCAATGGTCCCCATTGAGTTGAGTGCCTCCATGAGATGGGGAAACTTCTGCTGAACTTGGTCCCTATTGAGATGTTCTGCAATCTCTGATGTGTCTAGTAATGGTGGGAAGTATGGTCTAGGGAAGTACACATTGAACACTCAGTGCAAGCCAAGGAATGGGGGAATTTTGTGCTCCAAAGCATTGTTTCCCATAACCTTGGTAATTGTGTAAGGACCATATTGAAGGGGTTCGAACTTCCAATGGGTTCTTGTAAGGCGTTCTTTCTACAAATGCAACCAGACTTTGTCGCCCACCTAAAAATTGTGTGGCAACCGATGTTGATCATGTCGCTGCTTACACTTGGAATTTTCCACAATGGAGCGACGATATATCGGCCCGTTGGGTAGAGGTGCTCTGGGAGTCAGATCAAACGAATTCTTTACCTGACAGTGCAACGGTACCCCTGTGGGTGAGGAGAAGATGTCTCTGTATTCCTTCAGGACCGTATCCACTTGCTTCTGCTGTGTGGAGGAACCCTTCCCAGGGGTCATGAATGTGGCTACGGGATTTCCCTTACTTCGAGAGCGAACCAGAAAGAAAATAAATTTCCTAGTCTGGGAGATGATCTTACTGCATTTCTTAACAGAGATCAAAGAAGTGGCAGTAGGTGGGGCTACCTCTGGTATCCTGTATAATGTATTACTCAAAGAAATAATAATAGCGTGAGGCACTAACTTGTACACAACATGTCTCTTCCACAAGTATGGTTGGACCAATAATACATCACAAACATCAAGGGGAGAAATGTCACATAATCCCTCATCTGTGAAGGGCTTGATGCTGTAGGGAATGCGACACTTATGGTTGACTCGGAGATCTCTTCCTTGGTGAAGCCACCCGATATTGTATGGTTGCGGGTGTGGTGTAGTCGGTAGGCCCAATTGCTTCATGACCTATGCTGAAATGAGGTTATTTTGGCTGCCATCGTCGACAATGAATTGCAGCGGCGAACCCTTCACCCACATTTGTGAGTGGAAAAGACACTCCCCCTCCTCTGGATCTTCGGGCTCATTCTTCTAGATCTTGGCAGTGGCAACAATGGCATTGGTATCCATATCAATAATCTACTTCACTTTGTTATTCCTCTTGTCGGGTTCTGACTCAGGGTCGGAACATGCATCTCATTCTGAAGCCTTCAACTCGGCCACCAGTGACTGCCCAGTCTGACATTCACTTGTGTTGTGAGTGGGGCTCTTATCAAACTCACACCACTTTCTTGTGTCCTTCTTTGAATTTGTGGTTGTGTTATTTTCTTGCATCTTTGACAGGTTGTCTTGGGTCACCCCACCTTTGCTTTGTCCTTTACTTTTCAGATTCGTAGATCCAAAGTCTCACTTCTTTTGTTTAAACTTCTGCTCGATCTTGACAATGTATCGGTACATCATGCCAAGCGAGGAGATGTCTAGGAACTCCATCTCATGTTGGATGTACCTGTGTAGGCAGCCACAATATTTGAGTACCAAATGCCGCTCAGAATCCTTGATACCCAACTTTGTACGAAGGGTATGAAAAATATTGGTAAACTATAGCACGTATTGGTCCCTTCTTTGCCGCAACATGGTCCATTTTATGTATTTATCCTCATAGCTTTCGACAGGGTAGTACTACTCCTTGATGACATCCTGAAATGAATTCCAAGTGGGTGCGATTGAAAATAATGAGGCCGTACTTTCATCCTTCTACTCGCAGTAGGTTTCCCACTAGTCCTTGATGTGGGGAGTGGCTTTGAGAAGAGAAAAAGTAATCTTTTCCCGGCTGGAAAAATCATGAACATAAAGATATCCTTCTAGCAGATTTAACCATTTATCTACGACACCCACATCTATCTAACCCTCAAATATGGGAATGTCAAAGTTAACATGTACCTTAAAAGGTGTCAAGCTTCCAGAGTAGCTGCTGGAAGTAGATGTGTCGCCCTTGGGTAGCCGCTAAAGGATCTGGGCAAAGTTGTCCATCATTGCTTTCCTTTGTCACTCGAGGGCTTCTTCGAGCAAGATTTTGATAGGATCTCCTGCCCCCTCATCTTTCTTTTCATCCCCCATGGGAGGCCGTCGGGATTTGTGAGGCTGGTCTTGCAAAGGTTCAACCAGTTCAAGCCCTAACTCCTTATATCCCGACCTCGTTGGGGACATGCAAAGAAAAAAGTAGAGAAAGAGAAGATCCCTCTAATACCACTGATCCAGATTTAAATAGGAACAAAACAAATTACAGATATAACTATAAATACAGAGATGCAACAAAAATAATACTTCATTTCATTAATGTAAAATACTGATATGCTTACAAACAGAAATGGAAATAAACTAGCTTGGGTGATGGTAGCTTATCTCTGAGGAGAGATGTGGTGGCTACATGCCTCTAAACTATGTTACAATGAGGCTTGAAGGCCTATTTATTGTTGATAAATAATGGAAAACCCTAAACATCCAAAAACCTAACACTAGGAGATGAAGTGCCAAACTATGAGCCCCGTTTGGGTAAATTGGTAAATCAACTTCCCGGGGTTGTAACTTTGGGACACGATCTTTGTTTGATGTGCACAATAACTCGTTAGGAAGATATATCTGAGGAATAAAAATTTTGAATGGCCAACATCAGTCAATAACCCATGTTGGCCCCCATTTTCCCAAAAAACGACGTTTAGGGCCTCAAAACGGCTCCGGAAGTTTAGGATTTGAAAAACTGCCAATAATAGTAAATTGTGCTACAATTAAGGAAACTGAAAAACTAAAGGAGACAGTTGTGGGGGTCCAAGTGGAATAGTTGGGTGGCCACCAACATCCACCTATATCACAAGGGGATAATATGTTAGCAGGAAGGAAGCATGGTTCAATGAGGTCCACAAGATCATCTAGGAACATGTACTCATATAGGATCATCAACATGGTGATTTTCAATAGATATATGTGACCATTTTCCATTTATGTTAAAGGGGGAGAGATTACATAAATTGATGCACACATTAACATTGACAGAAGAAGGAATTTGAACAAGGAGAGATCATAGACATTACATTTTCACAATAAGAGTTCTTGATTTTTTTAACATCAAATGACCATCAATATCTAGTGGTGTTGCCATCAATGACAAAGGGAGAGATTATTACACATAGCGTTGTCATTGATGACAATGAGATGCCACTGGTGTCAAAGAGGATGTGTGATACAATAGTAGTACCATCTATGAAGACCAAAGAAGTAGCAATACTCTTTATGAAGTAATATGACAATTGGATCTCTTCCCAGTTCTCATCAAGAAAAGTTAAAGGTTCTTGAGGTTTTTTGATATTTTGATGTATTTATGATGTTCCAAATATCCTACAAATAACATGGTTGTGTAGGTCTTGTTGATACCTTTCAAATGATATATCGTGATCAGAAAAAATCCTCCCGGATGAGAAGTTAACTAGTGCGCATGTTCAAGAAAATCCACCATTGATAGAAAAAATCAACAACCTTAGGTGTACAAACTTGCACACTATTTAGCACCATTAAATGGAGTGCAACTCTCGAACAAATAAATGACACTTATAATAGTTCAATGTCCAAATGAAGGTGAAGCTGCAAGAAGTTTAATTTCCCATGTTGGACCAATCAGATAATGACACATGGAAACATCTCATTGAAAATAATGTGGACCTATTGGTGAATGAGACATGGCATTCTCGCATAGTTAGCATGAAATGCCTGTTGCTGATGTCAACACAATTATGTGGCACCACTAGGCGCAACCACATGGAAGTGAATAATGGCAGTTTTCAATTGGTCAAAAGCCTAAAAATAGGTGACATACAATACCTTTCATGGGTCACCATGTGCATGATGATGTCATCACATGGATAACCAATGACCCTTGGGTCCCGGTCTTATGGGCATGGTTGCATGGAAATAATGCCAAAATTCGGTTTTCACCCTTAGGCATATGGTTAGATCTGAGTGGCCATTGGGCACGATCGAATAAATTCCATGCCATATGATTAGCCCAGTTGTTTATGCCACGTCAAATTGAATAGACTCCAAGACCACATATGGTCTATATATATTCACATGTCCAAGTTCCACATGACATACATTCGAAAATAACTGTAGTAGAATATCCATTTCTGTGGACAAAATGTTGTTTGTTGTTGTTCTGAGTTTATAGTTATGAAGAAGTCGTTTTGGTTCTTTGTTATGGCTTGCATGAATGACCTGCTCTTTGGTTAGATCTTTTACTAGTTGGTTGACGAGTATGTAATGGCAACAATTTATCTCTTGTCTCCAAATATAATGCATCAAAGATTGATATGGTTGATCAGTTCAGATACATCTAGCTAAAATGTTTATGGTGTAAACCATTTTGTCTGAGGTCAGCTCTTGCTATACAGTTGGAGGTTGTAGCAATTTTCGTTTAACATAAGCCAGATCTATGGTTTGTATCCTGCTATATATGAAGTTTTATGACAAGAGGTTAACCTCATTATTGGCGAAAGTTTGGTCAAGATTGAATTTTGGCAAAGATTGGATCATACTAGACACGATGGTGTATTAAATATTTATGATTGGCTCCAAACTTCAATAAGAGGCCAACACATGCTGACTTGTGGTTGAATCATGTTATTGTGATAGTCACATGGTGCTTAGTTGGCATCCAAATAGACTACTTAAGTTAGATGGCTTGAAATTTCAACTATATAATTCAAAGATGATTATGTCTCAAGGTTCATTGAACGATACATCAGATGCAGACTAGCCATGTCACCAAGTTTCCCCACTTTCTTGAAATCTCATACATTGGATTGATAAAAAAATTAGATTGAGATCATGACATTGCAAGTTTCATTGGACAACAAAATTGGTAGCATATATGCATGGTATAGTGGTGGTCACAGGTTCAATGTCAACATTGATCATGTTGAACATTTATATTTTATAATTTATATTAAATTTATGTCTTGTCAAATCATTAAACAATTTGGAAGTGGACATTTTATTGTGCTGGTGCTAGAAAAGTTAATTTTGTAGAAGAACACCTGGAAAGGGGCATGGTGTAGAGAAGTTAATTTATTATATAGTTTTGTGTGGTTTTTGTGAATTTTTGGGAGCATATTTTGTCCAAATTAAGTTCTAGAAGAATTTGGATGATCAGGGATCAAAGATGAATGTGACCATAGGGGTCCTAAGAAGGGGTTTGAGTGGCTAGATTGAAGAAATGGTCGATGCAGAGTATGATAATTAGTGTGACAACCAACAAAAATGATCAATGTGGCATTTGTGATAATGATTGCAGGTTGCAGTGATAGTGATTGTAGTAGTGGTCATTCTTGCAGTGATAGTTACAGTGTTTGCAATTTGTAGTGACAATGATTATAACAATGTAGTGGTTGTTGGTTGTGTGGTAGTGTAGTGAATGCAGGTTATGTGGCCTAATAGTGACAAAGCTTAGATATTGTAATTGTAGTTTGTGATAACCCCTTTGTATGCAGATTGAGTGATATGTGATGATAGTGCCTCTAGTTTTAAAATGAGATGAAATACAGGTCCACAAGGAACTTGAAGAAGGAGGTTAGAGCCCAGAGCGGGTTGGAGCCTCAATCATGTTGGATCCTAGAGCAAGTTGGAGCCCAGTCATTATCGAGGTTGGAGTCTCAATTAAGTTGGAACCTAAAATAGGTTGGAGCCCACTGACCATCGAGGTTAGACCCTTAATCAGGTTATAGCCTATAGTGATCAACTGCTTGCATCTTTCAAGGTTGATGCCTCAATCAGGTTGTTGGCTACCAAAAGTGGCAACTTGAATTTCTTGGGGGTAGTTGCCTCCATCAGGACGAAGCCTGCAAATTGATGTAAATTAATTGAAGATAAAAATGAACAAGAGTGGTGGTTTTCTCCTATATGAGTTGCCACCTAAAAACTTGTGTCTCTTGGTGATGTGATGGCTTCTTGATATGTTATTAATATGATGATGCATTGTTATAATTGATGATATAATACTTATGTTACATTTCTATATGGTTGCATGATTATGAAAATTAGTGAAATGGTAAAATTGATCTCACACTAATCTAGCCCCCATCTTAGTGTGACCTTTGAGCCAACACTCATCAAATCAACTATTTTATTAGTTATCCCCTTCTTATATTTAATCCTGAGATGGAATTTTTGAATACAAGCAACCCACTTTAGATGGAATTTCTCTTGAAGCTTGCACTACGAGTTGATGAAGATCAATGGGTGATGATCTGTATTGAGGATGGTCTCTTTGCCAAGAATGTAATGACACCACTTAAATTCTTGCACTAAGCTGTAGAATTCCTTGTCATGTGTGTTGTACATAAGCTTAACTTCCACAAGTTCCTTGGAATGTGTTGTGCTTGTCAAAAACCCCCCACATTTATTTAACGTTAGTAGTAAAATATTACTTTAATAAATGGGGACCCTTTCAAAAAAATATATATACCCAAAAAATAATCCTAGCATGTAGGTATTTCTTTTATTTTTAGAATAAATCAAGATATCAAACAAAACCTATAAAACCATTAAAATGCTACTTTTTCATATTTAGCATGAAATGCATCACAAACAATACCTTTCTAACCACCACGATCTACGATGAAACAATAAAAAAAGCAAATCTATATTCGAAAAATGGTCATAATGTTAGAAAGTCCTTAAAGCTTCTTTAAAAATCTAAAGTCTCGCATCGCAACATCACTGTTTATAAAAGACTTCTATTGAAAGGCTACCCCGAAGGATTGAGATCTGCGAAATTGCGATGGTATAATAGCCTTCTCGCATTGCATTTCAGTCATACAACACAAGCCTCAACCTATTATATGCCGATATTGTGAAATGTGATCTCAACCCGAACCCACCTCTTAATCTTTCGACCAACACTTGCATAGGTCCATTATTCATTAAAAATAAGCCCGACAAGTGATGATGCTTGTTTCTCGCATCTCGCATTTCACACAAAGTCAAAAAATGGTAAGTTAAACAAAAACGAATTATGTGATATAGCGATCTATGATATTGCTTTGCAAATCGCAAAATTGCTATTATCGCAGTTTAAAGGCTCACCACCCTAGGAGATTGTTTCCCAATTTACTATGTGAATATTTATGGACATTCAAGTTAAAAGATAATGGATCATTAGTGGGAATTTATGAAGAATTAATTTCATTTGTGTGTGAAAGGTCATTTAGCATGATTTGATATCTTCTTACATGATTTCAAATAAAACACCTTTATCACCTTTACTGGTTTTCTTCATTGATTCGTTCCTATGTTCAGTATCATTTTTATCCGATAAACTGTTCCTCTTGAAACTTTCAGGAAAAAGTTGCAGAACAGGATGCCGAAAGCAATGGTGAAGAAAGGGAAACAGTCACCTATGAGAAGTCATAAATTACTCCTCTGTTCACAGATACTACATGTAATAAGGAAGAAGGGATGTCTACATGGGAGGCTATGTATTAGTTACTGGACGAAGAACAACCAAGGATTCTTGAGACAAAGATTATAGTTGATGGGCGCGATTCCTCTAATGCTTCCATAACTCAACTTTCCTGCTCATTTCTGCACCGAATAGCTGCACGACCAAAAATAATCCCCTAAACCAACATGGTTAAGTGGATCATTGACAACGCTGATATATCTGATAGAGCATTCAAAACAGGAGGCCAGGAAGTTATAAGATCTTTCACTCCAGATAACGTAAGGCTTATGCACCACCTACCAGAGCCACATGTTACCTAAAACAGGCAATTTGTTGAGAAATTCTTTAAAGAAAATGAGGACCCAGCTGACTGCACAAAGAATTGATCAAATAATGATGAAAGAATCAAGAAAGACAAAAACAGTATGTACGCCACTGCATCTGTTTGTTCCCCTTTCTGTTTTGCTACGGCTATGCTATGTAGACTATTTGGCAAACCCGACAATAACAAATTCTCCTCAGAATGGTTGCCCTTAATAGATGCAGCCATTAATGCAACAATAATAGATTGGGCACAAATCCTGTCTGATAATTTAGCTAAAGCAATTATAGAGTATATAAGGAAAAGAAGTATTGCTTCGAGGGTCTACCCTCCGTTTTTCATGAGTGCTTATGTAATGGACGCTATTTGTTTTGGTTATAAATTCTCTCTTATGGGATGGAAGTGGACTATTCAAGATCCACTTCCTATTCACATCCACCACAATGACATGTGAGAATCCAATTTTGAACCACATTTTTTCAAGATTTGTCACGAGGGTTATGCTTCCTATCCATAAATGAATTTATAACCGAGATGCCCCTAGATTCTCCCGAGAATTAGAGGTAGACATCCTCCCAGTAGCCCGATGGTTCAGGGAAGAGACATTTACATATATCAGAGTATTTGGCAGCATCACCTCTCCCCATGTTCTCCCTTTCTATGTCCCAAATAAATTAATGGCTAGAGAGATAGCCTATCAGACATGCAGTGAAGGAGGGATGAGAAAAACATTGAAGGAGTCAAAGAAGGCCATTTGGCCTCAATTTCCTGTGTCATGTGGAGTGTTTGCATTACATGACCTTGGACATGCGTTCAAGGAAGTAGATAATATGTTGTGTCTACGATTACCTAAATTCCCCAGAAGACAATACGACCCATTCGGTATTGCCAAGGATTTTACCACTATGGTGAAAATAAAAATATTCATCAATGAGAAGGACCCATTTGATTATGTTTTCTTACAGAAGAATACCTTCAAAGAAGTGAAGCATATGACACAGATACTTTTTGATCAAGAGGGTCTTGAAGCATTTTATAGCTACAGAGAAAAGAGATTATCAGAGGTCCCATTGGACCAATTGTTAATTGAACTAATAAGGGAGCCCACTCCTAGTGTAAGCATAGATGGTGACTCTAAGAAAAAATCTAAAACTAATTCTGGAGAGGAATCCCGAGAGAAATCTGCCAAGGGATCCGAGAATTCATCAGAAAATAGCAAAGGTAGGAGCAGGGAATCAATCAAGGATACAACCCAGTTTGCAGCAAAGACATATGAACAAACTTTGACCATCAAGAACACTGAAACCCATACTCCCTCTATACAGCTAATAAAGCCTCGGGTAATTAATTTGGAAGAGGAGTGGGATAATTTCAGTAAAAAACTCAACACAGAGGAACAAGCACCGGAGATGCAAATGACACATCAAGAAACAACTCCAGAAATTATAACAGGGGGAACTGTGAATACTCAAGAAATAGAACACATTCCTATTACCCCCACCTCTGAGTTTGTTTTGGGAATAGAAGAAATTCCCTCTCTTGATGTATTTTACATCCACAACACAAGGCCATTGTTAAGAGACAGAGAAAGAAAATAAAATTGGAATCCACAATTGCTACCACTCCAGACAATGAGCCGATGGATGTCCTTTGGAAAGACTCATCCATCGACCCATCAACCAACCTCACCAGGCTCTCGCAGTTCACAGGTGCATATGCTACGGAAACCATTGACAAAGCAACAGAGGTACAACTGTTGCTTAAAGAAAAAGAAGACAAATTTTTTTCACTTGAACAATAGTTACATCAAGCCAAAACCAACCAACAAGCAGAAATATAATTGGCTAAGCTAAAACAGGAGTTCTAAGAAATGCAAATAGAACATCAAAACAGCTTGGCATGTAAGGAGGAACAGATACAGAGCATAATAGATCTGCATAAGGAAGAACCAAAGATTGATCAGTTTGTCACCGAAGCACTCAGCCTCAACTCCTAACTCACACACCAAAAAGAATTGCTATGCCAAAAAATCTCAAAGTGGAACTCTCACTACGAAACAAGTGACAAATTAACAAGCCAAGTTGTGGAAATGCGACTTGAATATGATGAAATTCTTAAAAAGGTTTCAGATTTCATAACTTGGAAAAATTCTGAAAATGGGAGAAGAGTCGACATGCCCAAACTGGATGAATCACATAAGGAGATCTTATTTGCGAGTTGGGATTCTCGGCTCAAAGAGGTAGAATAGGCAACAGAGGATGCGGCAGCGGCGGCAAACAATGTAATTGAAAGTGTAAATGAAAATTTGCATAGTGATAATATTATGGCAGATACCACACCTGGTTTCCTTCCAAATGCAAAACAACTTGAATTACAGTGAAAACAAGCAGCAGAAGAAAGGGCAAAATAAATTAGACAAGTGGCTAGGTTAAACTACGAGGCATATTGGCAATATCTGGTAAAACCACACAGCCAGTGGATGACCCTGAGATGCCTAATTGTTTCTTCCGAGAAAATTGTGCCAACGCTCATCAATGTCGTGTTTACAGGACAAATGAAAGCCGAACTTGGCCAACATACACTCCTCAAGACCATGCTAATATTTGCGATCTGAAAGATCGAATGCAAGATTAGTCATTATGCACATCTCTATTTTTGTTTTATTTTTCTTAAATTTAGGAAGTTCGTTTAAACCTCCTCAACTTTTTTGTAATAATCCATTTTTAGTTTCATAAGTTAGTATTTAAACCCCTCTCATGCATTTAGAGAGGGGTCCAAAAATTTTATCAGAAACATTCCTCAGAACATGCAATTTTGTCCCTTTGAGGAAGTTCTGGTGAAATTAATCGAACATTATTTATTTTCTACTTGAATTTGAAGTCTTCTACTGAAATTGCACTTCTGTACTCTTAGATGATGTTGGATGATTTGAAAGTAGATCAATATTGCTGGAGCACATGAGTAGAACGTATTATAAATGGTACTTTTATCTCTTAATTCTTTTTACTTATGTGTCAAGCAATAAATTATCTTCAAGCTATTTATATATGAAAGTTTGAATTTTTGATTGCCATTATTGCACTATTGTATGATGATGATTAATAGTTTATGCTAAATACATGAATGATTTTTATGCGATATATCTCTCATATCGTTTCGGCTAACATTTTATACGAAACGATCATTGTTAAATTGATTCAATTCTTATCGTAATTGAATGTTCTTTATTATCAATTGCTCTCATACATCATTGTAGATCGCATATATCATGTTACTCCTGGGATAGGTATAGTTAGATAAATAATTTTGATTAGGACAAACTGGACATGATTATTAGTTAAATTAGATTAGTTTGAGGATAAGTATTATTCCAAAATCTCAAAACATCATCCCGTTAGCATGAGCATAAAAGTAGATTTGGAAATTGGTCCCATCATCCCCAGTTAGAGCCACTATTCCAAACGGAAAAGGAGTTGTCCCAAGGTCCAGACCGGGTGGTTATCCCCCTTGTTGAGGCAACGATTTTCAAGCCTTCAACATATTTTGCGCTAGAAGGTGGGCCATGACTATGAATGGCAAGTAAATCTAAATCTACATGCCATTCTAAGAGTAAAACTCCCTCACCATCACCTCCAACTTCTCGTTCGCATTCCAAATCTCCTATTCCCAAGCGAGAAGTTGAAAAGAAAAATACAGAGCCCATTGCTGAAATCCTAAATAAGCTAGACAATTCTTCTTCTGAACCCCCTGAAGTACAATCTTTGATCCACAAATTGCAGGGGATTTCAATATCTCAAGAAGAATCTAAGTTATCCCAAGGCAGTGTCACTTCTCAATATACCCCATCGCAACCGCTAACTAGAGCACAGAGTGAAAAACTTGGAATCCCACCATTTGAATTCCCTCTACCAAGTCGTAAAAGGGCTAAGAAGACACCATTAGAATCTCAAAGCAAGGTTCTTTCATCATCATCGTCCATTCCATCCATATCATTGCAAGGTCACACACTCGCTTCCCAACTCCAGATCGTGATTCACACAGGTACATGAGTTGCACCATCCTCTACCTAATCACCTTCAACCACTGCTTCACCCTCTTCTACTAATATCCCAACAATGGCACAGAATAAACCAAGGCCATGGACCAACCCAGGAGCTGTTAGAATGGCTGGACCTCTATCCCAATTGTTAGCACATCTAGAAAAATGGTTACCTAAATTTAACCCTGATAATGGCCTGTTAGCTGAAGAACATATAAATAATTTCATGTTGTCCATTAATTTGAATGGAGTAGCAGAAGAAGACGCAGTTGTAATATTATTCCCATATACTCTATAAGGAGCAGCAGGATCATGGTACTTTTCGTTACCATCAGGCTCTATTAATAGCTGGGATGCTTTTCAAGAGAAATTTTTAACTAAATTTGGAGATGATAGGTCTACAACAACTTTGATAAATGACCTCTCCAATTTGAAAGCCGAACCAAAAGAACCCATTAAGGACTTCAACTCTCGTTTCAATAAGTTATTGAATAAAATACCTACGGTGTCCAAGCCTAGCGATGAGGTCCAAAATGAATGGTACATTTCTGCTCTACCTTCAAACACAACCATCTTCGTTGATAGAGCTGCCAAACCAACATTAGTAGAAAATATGAAAGAAGCAATAGCTGTTGAAAAACATATCTTGGCCGTAGAAAAGAAAAATGCATTAGAGGAAAGAAAATCCAAGAAAATAACCTTTAGAGACAATTCTAGGAAAAAACCACCAAAGAATCCTTTTGATCTGGAAGGGTTACAAAAAGTCCTCAAGACCATGTCTAACGAAATGGTTGACATAAAAAAACAAGTAGCAGAATCTTCTTCCAAGAAACCTTTCTGACCATATAAAAGGAATGCCCCAACCGATCCTAAACCTCCAAATGCTATATTGATCATTGAATCGGATGGCGATGAGGAAGAAGCCTCAAATGAAGAACAAATAGATGATCAAGAAATAGTGGAATTACAAGGATTGTGGGATTTTATCGTTGCAAATGAGGAAGATCAGGAAGCACTGCTTGTTGCCACTAGAAGAAGAAATCAGCTTGATCCACCTCAATCAAGTTCAAAATAGAAAACTTCAATGCCACCTCCCAGAGATAAATTCGTAGGTAAGAAATATTCACCGAAATCTACTCAAACAAACCCTACCCAATTAGATTCTTCACCTTCATCCAAAACTCTGGTAATTCCTGACGAAATGGAATACAATATTATTGAGGATATGAAGAAAACTAGGGCAAACATCACCTTTCATGAGCTTAGTAAATTAAAACATCAGCAAAAGCTACTTTTGAAAGAACTCAAAGTAGTTCCCACTACCCCGCTTCCTGTCGCAGTAATATCACAGTCCACTCAGGAAATGCGAAGACCCCCTAGTATTTCTGCAAACAAAATTGATCCAACTGACATCACTCTAATTGGTGGAAGATCTAAATCTCATACTCCGCCATTTCTCCTTACTTTCGAAGTCTTTAATAAAAACTTGCACAACTGTTTAGTTGATTCTGGTGCTTCATCTAACGTTTTGCCTAGAACAGTCTGCGCTAAGTTAAACGTTCAGCCTTAGAAATTTGTAGTACGAATAGTACAATTAGATCGGTCTCAATTCGAAGTTGTCGGAGAACCTAATCAAGTAACCATTAGACTTTCATCAAACCCAAAAGTTTGTCAAGTCATTGATATACTTGTAGCTGATATTCCTGAATTCTATGGCTTAATCCTCATTAGGGACTGGTCAAAAAAGCTCCATGGTTACTTTGCAACCGACTGGTCTCACATGTGGCTTCCCTATAACGGAAAGCCAGATCAGATAAGGGTTGATCGAGAGAAACATCAAAAATATATAGTGACAGAACTGGAAGGAGAAAATGAGCCGGTAGCATATAGCAATAATATAATCATAAACTATTCTGTTGAGTCATTCCTAGGGAATTTCAATGCTCATACTTAACCTTTCTTAGAAAACTCTGTTGTATCTCAAATTGAAAATTATTCCCAAACATACACCTCTAAATGTGTGAATTTTGTAGATAAACCTGTACATAAATCTTTATTTTGAAAATCATTTTTTGATGGATCTAGATCCAATGATGGAGCAGGGGTAGGATGCATATTAGTTAGCCTAGAAGGGGAAAAGACTATGCTAGCATGCAGACTTGAATTTGATTGCACAAAAAACATTGCTGAATATGAAGCATTGGTTCAAGGTTTGTACAAAGCAATTGGTCTTAATATCAAATACCTCCAAGTGTTTGGAGATTCCGAAATTGTCGTTAGACAAGTAAGAAATACTATACACTATCTGTCAGGACATTTGAAACACTATCAATCGTTAGTCCAAGACCTGACCTCACATTTTACAGCGTTTAATATTTCCTCTATCCCAAGACTCCAAAATGCTAGTGCCAATCTCCTAGCTAATGTAGCTTCCAAGCTTATTCCACCAGAAGATTACAGCCTAGATCGATTCTCCATTGAATTAATTTTTAGGCCATCTATTCCTGATAATATCACCAACTGGAGAGTCTTTAACAATGATCTCGATATCATAAGCTTCCTCACTTCAGAAGGCTCTTATGATGACCAGATAGTTGATGAAGACCAGCATGACAACCAACTGAAGCAAGAAACCAACAACAATGCTATACCAAAATCTGTAGTTAAATTGGAAGATTTATATGACCTCAAAGATAGATTCAAACAATCTACTAATTCAAAACTTCAAAGTTCAACTCTGAGGTATGAATTGATTAATCTTGGAACTGACACGAAACCGCAAAACATCAATCTAGGTCTCAGACTCACATCGGAAGAAAAATCAGCTTTTATACATCTGTTGAAACAATATAAGAATGTCTTTGCTTGGAATTATGATGATCTTAAAACCTATGACACTTCTATTATTCAACATACTATTCCTATGACCTCTGATGAAAAACCTGTTCAGCAGAAATTGAGGAAAATTCATCCTAATTTAGAAAGATTGATTAAATCTGAGTGAAATAAACTACTAAAAGCCAAAAACAAATTCCGGTTAGGCATTCCAGGTGGGTCTCCAATATCGTCCTAGTCAGAAAGAAAAACAGTGATATTCGGATTTGTATAGACTTTCACAATCTCAATAAAGCTTGCCAAAAGGACAATTTTCCATTTCCTCCTATGGAACAGATATTGCAATTAGTTGCAGGCTCAGAAATAATTTCCTTTCTGGATGGTTTCTCAGGATACAATTAAATCTTAGTCCATCCATATGATCAACTGAAAACTATATTCAGAACAAAATGGGGCACTTACGCCTATCAAAAGATGCCGTTCGGACTAATTAATGCTAGTGCCACTTTCCAAAGAGCCATGGACATTTCCTTCAAGGGTTTAGTAAACAGGTCAGTGGTAATCTACTTAGATGATATAACTGTATATTCCAAAAAACGTAGTAATCATCTGAGAGATCTAAAACAAATCTTTGAACGTTGTCAAAAGTATGGGATTTCCCTTAACCCTAAGAAGTATTTTTTCACGTTAAGTGAAGGAAAACTCCTTGGATTTATTGTGTCCAAAACAGGGATTCATATTGACCCAAACAGGATTAAAGAAATTTCTGAAATACCTTTACCCCATAACAAAAAGTCGATGCAATCTTTCCTTGGTCAAATAAATTTTGTCAAACGATTTGTCCCTGACTTCTCAAGAATGGTATTACCCCTTCAAGCCGTGATAAAGAAAAATTCTATATTTAAATGGGGTCATTTGGAACATGAAGCTTTTAATTTGATAAAACAAGTAATCATAAACACCCCGTCTTTAGCAACACTGAATTTTTCCAATCATTTCACTTTGTACACTTCCGCTTCTGAGAAATCATACGCAACCATATTGACACAAGCAAATCAAGACAAAGTCGAAGCCCCTATTTATTTCTTTAGCTCAAATTTATAGGGAGCTGAATTGAATTACTCAAATGTTGAAAAATAAGCTTACGCTGTTTTCAAATCAATAAGACACTTCAGACTTTTTCTTCTCAAAACCCACACCAAGGTGATAGTACCATTCCCAACAGTAAGAAATCTTCTAGCACAAAGGGATGTGGGTGAAAAAGAGCAAATTGGGTTACGGCTCTATAAGAATATGACATTAAAATCAAACCAGCAAACATTGTGAAAGGTCAAGGTTTTTGCAGGATGTTGGCAGGAGCATCGAATATGTCAGAATCACAACATTCAGGTGACGAGGTACAAATCTATGAGGTAAGCCTTAATGACACTGAATCAACATATGCTGATATAATATTCTATTTAAAAAATGGATATGCACCTCCACATTTGAATTACACAAAGAAAAGAGCCTTGAGGTTGAAAGCTAAACAATATCAAATTGTCAACAATGTGCTGTTTAGAATGAATTATGATTCTGTTTTGCTTAGATGTCTCGAGAAATTTGAAGCAGAGAAAGTATTGCAGGAACTTCACGATGGACTGGCTGGCGGACACTTTGCAGGAGATGCTACAACACATAAAATCCTACGTGCAGGCTATTACTGGCCAACCCTATTCAAAGATGCACACAGTTATGTAAGGAAATGTAAGATATGTCAGACAGTTGCCAGAAGACAGAAGAAACCAACATTACCATTACAACCAGTCAACATTGATTAACCATTTGAACAGTGGGGATTGACATGATAGGTGATATCATTCCTCATTCTTCTAAGTAGCATAAATATATCCTTACAACCATTGATTACTTCACCAAATGGGTAGAAGCAATTCCACTCAAGGTAGCCAACTCTGAGAACATTATTGAATTTATAGATCAATTTATCATCACCAGGTTTGGTTTACCTTCTGCCTTAATGTTTGATAATGCATCTTACCTTTTAGGTAATGCTATGACAGAATTTGCTCTTAAAAGAGGCTTTAAACTTAAATATTCTGCTAATTATTATCCACAAGGAAATGGGTTAGCCGAATCCACAAATAAGAACCTTATCAGGATTATTAAACAAACTGTTGATCAACTTCAAAAGAACTCGCATAAATATTTAGTGTTTGCTCCATGGGCAGATCGAATAACTCAAAAAACCTCCATCAACACTTCTCCTTTTAATCTGGTTTATGGGAAAGAAGTTTTCTTACCAACAAACATAGCTATTCCCTCATTTTCCTTAGTTCAATTCATCGAAGAAACTCCTTCCTCGTCTATGCAACTCAAACAATTAAAAATCCTTAAACTTGAAGAGGAACTAGAAAAGGCTAGAATTACCCATGCACATCATCAACAGTTAGTCAAAGCGTCCTTTGATTCAAATTCTGTATCTTCAAAAAATTTCCAACTCAGAGACTTAGCATTAAAATGGGATAAAGCCCACGAAGAGAAAGGAAAGCATACTAAGTTCGAATGGATGTGGCTTGGCCCATTCGAGATTGTCGAGCTAATAGGCCCATCAACTTTTCTGTTACAAGATTTAGCAGGTAAGAGAGAACCTCTACCTATTAATGGGCAAGTCCTAAAGAAATATTTTCCATAGAAGATGATCTCTTCTGATCGCTATATAGTATACTCTTTAGTTAATTTTCTTTTGAAATAATAATAAAAGTTGAAAACATTTATGTTTGGTTTTACTGAAGGATAGTTTCTCTTTTTAATTTTGTTTTACGCTTGTATAAGTAGAAATGGTTATGAAAATTAGTCTTCATTCATGAAATAAATAGTTGAGTGCTACAACTCCAAAACTGCCTATTTTTCTGCTAAATTATCCGATCTTTGATAAAACTTAGCCTATGAAAGAAATTTTCTTTACATCAGTCAAGAAAAGTATCACTAACAAAGAAAAGTTTCTCTGCGGAAAAGCATCTTTAAACTATACGATTGTCATCCAGAAACTCTTAAGGAGCCAATGATTCCCCCCACTTGAGTAGATTTCAATTTTAGAGTGTAATTAAAAGATATACTTTAAACTTAAAGGATAAGAGGTCTCATCAAGAGCCAACTTGTTCAGTTCAGTTACAAATCAAGTGAATGGCATTGTCAATTTTGGCCACCAAACCAAGACATTGTCCTTTAAGAAATAAAATAAGAATGAATTACTTCAATAAAATAAAGAAAGCATCAAGTATACAGAAGAATTTATCTTTAAAATTTCATTCTTACTTAAGTGGGATACTGAATCATTGTTGGGTAATAGGTAACCCCGTAAAGGCTATGAACGCCTGCTGGCAGCAGAGGCTCTACCTACGACAAATGAGTATACCAAAACTAATCTAATGAGATTCCTTTGATTTTATATTTATAACCAAGTAATGATTGATGTAGGTAAAATTACTATCTGTGAGAAAAGGGAAATCAAAAGAAAGATAGTTAGAGAAGATGTTGTTTATTGATAAACGAGCAGTACTACTTACCTTGTATTCCATGCAATTTAGTTTTATTTTCAAAACTATCTTTATTTTAGAAGTTTTAGAAATTTCAAAAAACTCTCAGAGATAACTGGTTCTTCCAAGTGAATCGCCAATTATTGTGCTTGTCAACAACCCCCCCATTTATTTAGCGTTAGTAGTAAAATATTATTTTAATAAATGGGGACCCTTTAAAAATATATATATATACCAAAAAAATCAATCCTAGCATGTAGGTATTTCTTTTATTTTCAGAATAAATCAAGATATCAAACAAAACCTATAAAACCATTAAAATTATACTTTTTCATATTTAGCATGAAATGCATCACAAACGATACCTTTCTAACCCACCATGATCTACGATGAAACAATAAAAAAAAGCAAATCTCTATTCGAAAAACGGTCATAATCTTAGAAAGTCCTTAAAGCTTCTTTAAAAAGCTAAATTCTCACATCGCAACATCGCTATTTATAAAAGACTTCTCTTAAAAGGCTACCACAAAGGATTGTGATCTGTGAAATTGCGATGGTATAATAGCCTTCTCGCATCACATTTCAGTCATACAACACAAGCCTCAACCTATTGTATGCTGATATTGTGAAATGCGATCTCAACCTGGACCCACCTCTTAATCTTTCCACCAACACATGCGGAGGTCCATTATTCGTTAAAAAGAAGCCCGACAAGTGATGACGCTTGTTTCTCGCATCTCGCATTTCGCACAAACTAAAAAAGTGGTAAGTTAAATGAAAACGAATTATGCAATATAGTGATCTGCGATATTGCTTTGCAAATCACAAAATCGCTATTATCGTAGTTTAAAGGCTCACCACCCTAGGAGATTGTTTCCCAATTTATGATGTGAATATTTATGGACATTCAAGTTAAAAGATAACAGATCATTAGTGGGCATTTATGAAGAATTAATTTCATTTGTGTGTGAAAGGTCATTTAGCATGATTTGATATCTTCTTACGTGATTTCAAATAAAACACCTTTATCACCTTTACTGGTTTTCTTCATTGATTCATTCCTACATTCAGTATCATTTTTATCTGATAAATTGTTCCTCTTGAAACTTTCAAGAAAAAGCCGCAAAACAAGACGCCGAAAGCAATGGTGAAGAAAGGGAAAGCAGTCACCTCTGAGAAGTCAGAAATGACTCCTCTGTTCACGGATACTACATGTAATAAGGAAGCAGGGACGTCTACATGGGAGGCTATGTATAAGTTACTGGAGGAAGAAAAACCAAGGATTCTTGAGACAACGATTATAGTTGATGGGCGTGATTCCTCTGATGCTTCCATAACTGAGCTTGCGTGCTCATTTCTGCACCGAATAGCCGCACGACCAAAAATAATCCCCTATACCGACATGGTTAAGTGGATCATTGATGACACTGATATATCTGATAGAGAATTCAAAACAGGGGGCCAGGAAGTTATAGGATCTTTCACTCTAGATAACCTAAGGATTATGTACCACCTACCGAAGCCAAAGGTTACCTACAATAGGAAATTTGTTGAGAAATTCATCAAAGAAAATGAGGACCCGGTGGACTGCACAAACAATTGGTCAAATAATGATGAAAGAATCAAGAAAGACAAAAATGATATGTACGCCACCACATCTGTTTGTTCCCCTTTCTGTTTTGTTGTGGCTATGCTATGTAGACTATTTGGAAAACTCGACACTAACAAATTATTCTCAGAATGGTTGCCCTTAATAGATGTAGCCGTTAATGCAACAATAATAGATTGGGCACAAATCCTGTTTGATAATTTAGCTAAAGCAATTATAGAGTATAGAAGGAAAAGAAGTATTACTTTGAGGGTTTACCCTCTGTTTTTCATGAGTGCTTATGTAATGGACGCTATTTGTTTTGGTTCGAAATTCCCTCTTATGGGATGGAAGTGGACTATTCAAGATCCACTTCCTATTCACATCCACCACAAAGACATGTGGGAATCCAATTTTGAACCACATTTTTTCGAGATTTGTCACGGGGTTATGCTTCCTATCCATAACGAATTTATAACCGATATGCCCCCAGATTCTCCCAAGAAGCTGAGGTGACATCCTCCCAGTATCCTGATGGTTCGGGGAAGAGACATTTACATATATTAGAGTATTTGGCAGCATCGCCTCTCCCCATGTTCTCCCTTTCTATGTCCCAGATAAATTAATGGCTAGAGAGATAGCCTATCAGACATGCAGAGAAGGAGGGATGAGAAAAACATTGAAGGAGTTAAAGAAGGCCATTTGGCCTCAATTTCCTGTGTCATGTGGAGTGTTCGCATTACATGACCTTGGACATGTGTTCAAGGAAGTAGATAATATGTTGTCTCTACAATTACCTAAGTTCCCCGGAAGACAATATGACCCATTCGGTATTGTCAAGGATTTTACCACTATGGTCAAAATAAAAATATTCAGTAATGAGAAGGACCCATTTGATGATGTTTTCTTACAGAAGAATACCTTCAAAGAAGTGAAGCATATGGCATAGATACTTTTTGATCAAGAGGGTCTTGAAGCATTTTATAGCTACAGAGAAAAGAGATTATCAAAGGTCCCATTGGACCAATTGTTAATTGAACCAATAAGGGAGCCCACTCCCAGTGTAAGCATAGATGGTGACTCTAAGGAAAAATCTAAAACTAATTCTGGAGAGGAATCCTGAGAGAAATCTACCAAGGGATCCGAGAAGTCATCAGAAAATAGGAAAAGCAGGAGCAGGGAATCAATCAAGGATATAGCCCAGTCTGCAACAAAGACAGATGAACAGACTTCGAACATCAAGCAGACTGAAACCCATACTCCCTCTATACAACTAATAAAGCCCTAGGTAATTAATTTGGAAGAGGAGTGGGATAATTTCAACAAAAAACTCAACATAGAGGAACAAGCACTGGAGATGCAAATGACACATCAGGAAACAACTCCGGAAATTATAACAGGGGGAACTGTGAATACTCAAGAAATAGAACACATTCTTGTTACCCCCACCTCTGAGATTGTTTTCAGAATAGAAGAAATTGCCCCTCTTGATGTATTTTAGAGCCCACAACACAAGGCCGTTGTTAAGAGACAGAGAAAGAAAAGAAATTTGGAATCCACAACTACTACCAGTCCAAACAATGAGGCGATGGATGTCCTCTGGAAAGACTCATCCACTGACCCATCGACAAACCTCACCAGGCTCTTGCATTTCGTAGGTGCATATGCTACGGAAACCATTGAAAAAGAAACAAAGGTACAATTGTTGCTTAAAGAAAAAGAAGACAAAATTTTGTCACATGAACAACAGTTACAACAAGCCAAAACCAACCAACAAGCAGAAATACAATTGGCTAAGCTACAACAGGAGTTCCAACAAATGCAAATAGAACATCAAAGCAGCTTGGCAGGTAAGGAGGCACAAATACAGAGCATAATAGATCTACATAAGGATGACCCAAATATTGATTAGTTTGTCACCGAAGCACTCAGCCTCAACTCCCAGCTCACACACCAAAAAGAATTGCTATGCCAAAAAATCTCAGAGTGGAACTCTCACTGCGAAACAAGCGACAAATTAACAAGCCAAGTTGTGGAAATGCAACTTGAATATGATGAAATTCTTAAAAATGTTTCAGATTTCATAACTTGGAAAAATTCTGAAAATGGGAGAAGAGCCTAAATGCCCAAACTAGATGGATCACATAAGGAGATCTTATTTGCGAGTTGGGATTCTCAGCTCAAAGAGGCAGAACATGCAACAGAGGATGCGGTAGCGGCGACAAACAACATCATTGAAAGTGTAAATGGAAATTTTCATAGTGCTAATCTTGTGGCAGAGACCACCCCTGGTTTCCTTCCAAATGAAAAACAACTTGAATTACAGTGGAAACAGGCAACAGAAGAAAGAGTAGAAGCAATTAGGCAAGTGACTAGGTTAAACTGGGAGGAATATTGACAATATCTGGTAAAACCACACAGCCAGTGGATGACCCTAAGATGCCTAATTGTTTCTACCAAAAAAATGGTGCCAACACTCATCAATGTCGTTTTTATAGGACAACTGAAAGCCGAAGTTGGCCAACCTACACTCCTCAAGACCATGCTAGATATTTGCGATCTGAAAGATTGAATGCAGGATTAGACATTATGCACATCTCTATTTTTGTTTTATTTTGTTTAAATTGAGGCAGGTCATTTAAATCGCCTCAACTTTTTTGTAATAATCTATTTTTAGTTTCATAAGTTAGTATTTAAACCCCTCTCATGCATTTAGAGAGGGGTCTAGAAATTTTATCAGAAACATTCTTCAGAACATGCACTTTTGTCCCTTTGAGGAAGTTCTGGTGAAATTAATGGAACATGATTTATTTTCTACTTGAATTTGACATCTTCTACTGAAATTGCACTTCTGTACTCTTAGATGATGTTGGATGATTTGAAAGTAGATCAATATTGCTGGAGCACATGAGTAGAACGTATTATAAATGGTACTTTTATCTCTTAATTCTTTTTACTTATGCGTCAAGCAATAAATTATCTTCAAGTTATTTATGTATGAAAGTTTGAATTTTTGATTGCCATTATTGCACTATTGTATGATGATGATTTATAGTTTATGCTAAATACATGAATGATTTTTATGCAATATCTCTCTCATATCGTTTCGGCTAACTTTTTATACGAAATGATCATTGTTAAACGAATTCACTTCTTATCGTAATTCAATGATCCTTATTATCAATTGCTTTCAGACATCATTTTGGATTGCATATATCATGTTACTCCCGGGATAGTTATAGTTAGATAAATATTTTTGATTAGGACAAACTGCACATGATCATTAGTTAAATTAGGTTAGTTTGAGGATAAGTATTATTCCAAAATCTCAAAACATCATCCCATTAGCACGAGCATAAAAATAGATTGGGAAATTGGTCCCATCATCCCAGTCGGAGCCACTATTCCAAACAGAAAAGGAGCTGTCCCAAGGTCTGGACCGAGTGGTTATCCCCCTTGTTGAGGCAATGACTTTCGAGCCTTCAACAGAATGGTTTGCCATAGGGTGGCCTCCTTATTTAAGAATAGCCCCAATGGAGAATTTAGAGTCATTGGTTTCCATCTAAAATGGTTGATTCATATATTGGAAATGGAGAACAGGGGAAGAAAATAATGCATTCTTGAGTTGAGAAACTATCACTCAAACTCAACATCCTAAATAAAATTTGATTGATTAGACAATTGGTGTAAAGGGTAGGCCAGCTGGGAGAAATGAAAAATAAAATTTGTATATAAATTAATACCTCCCATGAAACTCTTGATGTCATGTGCTTTGGAAGGCGTTGGCCATTGTGCCAAATCCTGTACTTGAGAAGGTTCTGGTTGAACCCATGTTGTTTCAATAATAAATCCCAAATATTGATCTGATGTTTGTCCAAAATAGGATTTTTTCTCTTTTAATTGAATTTTACGTGCTCACAGTAACTCAAGTATGATTTGGACATGCTAAAGATGGTCTTCTAAAGATTTACTGAATACCAAAATATCATCAAGTTAAATGACCACGAACTTACCCAAGTGTAGCTTGAAAACATCATTAATGAATCTCATAAACATCGTCGATGCATTAGTCACCACAAATGGCATGACCAACCATTCAAATAGACAAATTTTGTTTTAAAACTAGTCTTCCATGTGTTGGTTGCATACATGTGAACTTGATGGTAACCTATGGTCAACCATTTTTGTGAAGAAACAAGCCCCTTCTAAGTGGTCCAACAAATCCTTAATTCGGGGTAGGGGTAGTGGTTTTTAATAATGGCTTTATTAATGGCCGTGTAATATGTCACTAGGCACCATTTGGGATCATCCTTTTTGGGATTAATGAAAGCTGGAGATACAAATGGAGAGGATGAATGATGAATATTGTCATATGTCAACAATTTTTCAATTCGACGTTCTATCTCAGCTATCTCTTGATAATAAAGGCAATAGGATGGGGCATTGGGTAATGAAGAACCTAGAATAAGATTGATTTTGTGTTCAACAGAGCATGTTGAAGGAAACCCTGTGGTTGGGTGAAGACATCTGCAATCTATTAGAGTAGAGGAACCATGGCAGGAGGTACCAGGTTGGTGAGGTTGTTTGGCTTGATAGGGTGAACCAAACACAAATAAATACATTGGTTTAAATTGAATTTCTTAATGGGATATTTTCCAGTAGGAGGTTAGGTTGATTTGAGAGTCGAGGATGTGAGCACTTAGGTGCAACCCTTGTGTTGTAACTGGTATTAGTGATATTTAACATGATAAACAATGTGTCGATTGAGTCTGTTGGTATGGAATGCCTAGTAATAAATTGGCACAATCGTGAGGAGAAACATCACATACCACAATATCTAAGAAAGGTTCAATAACAATGGTCACAACAAAATGCTAGGAGACAACAAGATGAAGGTATTCCTTTTGGACCTAGCTGAGCTGATAAGGGTTTGGGTATGGAGTGGTGAGAAGGCTAAGGCATTGAACCAAGTCTTATGCCACAAGATTATTTTGACTCTTATTGTAAAGGATAAGAGTCACCAACTCATCTTTGATTTGACAATTATGGATAAATAGAGGTGCAGGTTTCATTAGCAACCATGAGGATGAGAGAGGGGTCCACTTCAGCAGGATTGTAGATAAAAAATAAGATAATAACATAGAAATTTCGGAAAACAATACCACAATTTTATTATGGGGGGGGGAGATGAGAAATTTATATGCAATGAAAAACATTCTCCTTATTAATTTAATTAACAAATATATTGCATAAAAATCAAATATGTTATTAGATAAAGAAAATACATTAAGATGTATCCATCTTTACTAGTTTTAGATGTTTCCTTCTTGACTACAACTTTTGGATAAGAACCATGGGGAACTTTACTTTGTCTGGTATTTCAATATGAATAACTATGGAAATCTCCACTCCCAAATGTTTCCTTATTTTTTAGTTATATATGTTTCCAAGGAAGGAGTGCACTTTTTCTTGGTTGCCAAATCAGTTAGATATTTCTAATTCGTGTGCCTTTATTGGTTTCCCAATTCCTTCCTATTTAGAGAAGGAAGCGACCCTACTTCCTCCACCAAATGAGGGAAAACGTGCTCCAATTATATTACACC
This sequence comes from Pinus tabuliformis, assembly GCA_031772625.1. Lineage (NCBI taxonomy): Eukaryota > Viridiplantae > Streptophyta > Pinopsida > Pinales > Pinaceae > Pinus > Pinus tabuliformis. The sequence goes on along the minus strand of CM062816.1, from coordinate 1,922,347,648 downwards.
CTAAATTCCATTTATCAACTACTAGACCAAATCTTCAGTTGTTTGCTAGACCATGTACAATAGGGTACCCTTGCATGAACTTTCCAAAGATTGGCTCATCTATTTAGCAACACTAAAGTAAACAAGTTTAACTTGCCCATTAGGATAAACTAATATATTGGAACATGTAATATGCCTGTGAACTATATTTTTCTAGTTCAAATATTCAAGGCCTTGTAATATCTAATGTGTGTAAATTTAGACCATTTTTTGTTTAAATCGTGTGTATTTATTTAGCATAGATCACAATGAGTCCTTAGCAAGCTCAGGAAAAATAAAAAAAATGACAATATTTAATAGAGTTATCCAAGTAACACACAATGTTTGAATGATTCAATCTCCTAAGAATATCTACCTCCTGCTATATCTTAGGCCCAATAATATTTCCATCACTGACCTTCAGAGATGGAATTTAATGGGCAAATTTCCTGTCACGGGGTGATTTTCCTGTCAAATATAGTTAAAATTTTCATAAAACTATCATGATTCTTTGTTGAAATTGTGAAGATGGGTTGGGGAGGTGTGAAAACCATCATATTTGATGGGTGGATCTATTATGAAATTCCAACACTGTTGACCTTTACAACAATAAATAAACCTTCATCCATATTCAATCCTTTCATAGAAAGTTTCGAAAGAACCCTTCCCTAAAACATTTCCCAACGTTCAGTTTCTTGGACATTTTTGTGGATAAACATGTAGAAATGAGAACTTAGTGATGTGATGGTAGAGTTTGGGGATTGAGAAATGGAATGCATTTTATATGGATTAATTCATTGAGATGTTTGATTCATATCACGCTCCTTATCTAAGATATTTTCCATAGATGGCAAGGAAAAATCAAATCTAGCTCTATCTGATTTTGAAGGGGATGCCAAAGGTGTTGGAGGAGGAATTGCTTGATGATGATTTTCCCTGTGTGGGCTTAACTGAGGGATGTTATGTTTTTTCTATGATGGAAGGAGTGTGGGATAAAGCCATTTCTATAGTTTCTAGTGTTTATCAATTATGCAAATTCACTAAAAGCAAGCTCTTCCTGCCTTTCCAATGGATAGTGATTATTAATAAAACCACATGAAGAACATTGTGGCTGATCCATTTCAAATTTGGATATCTTTCATGAGTAGTGACGTGCCCATTTAGAGCATGACCATGAAAATAAACCTCACAAGTTTCTTGAATGGAAGATTTTCTCAAGGCCAATACTTAAGAGTTTAAAAATCCATTCTTTCCATCTGATTGTATTGAATCTTCCTATTCTATGCAATGATAAAAACAAAATGACTCGACACTCGAACTTGACAACATCAACCTCTACATAATAGTGATAAGCTACATCACTTTGTCAAATAATATACCCCTAATGTTTCAATAACCTTTGCACTCCTGACCAGTCCCATTCCGCTTGGCAAGAGCTGCCCCTACGAAAGAGAAAAGTATTTGCGATATTTTCCATTAGAAGCCGTGAGCTCTTTGTTAACTGCCTTCGATCCCAATGGCCCAAAAGTGAGATTCTTTACTGGCATACTCCCTGTTATGTAAATTCCCAGGGGATATAATGATATCAAGTTTATGTGCTCGCAGTAAATTAAGTATGTTGTGGGCTTGCAAAAGATGGTCTTCCCAATATTTAGTGAATACCAAAATATCATCAAGCTAAATGACGATGAAATTACCCAAACTGTGGCCTATAAAAATCATTGATGAATATTGTAAATGTGGATGGCGCATTGGTCATCCCAAATGGCATGACCATCCATTTAAATAGCTCAAAATTTGTTTTGAAATCAATCTTCCATGTGTTTGTTACATGCATGTATGTGAACTTAATGGTAGCTTATGGTCAAATCCATCGTTTTCAAGAAACAAGTCCCTTGTAAGTGGTCTAGAAAATCCTCAATTCGGGGTAGGGGATAATTGTTTTCAACAATGGCATTATTCATGGCCTGGTATTATATCACTAGGTTCCATTCAAAATCATCATTTTTGGGAATAATTAAAGTTGGAGATGCACATGGTGAGGATGAAGGCTGAATATGCTTAGATGTCAATCGTTGTTCAATTTGAAATTTTACCTTGGTTTCCTCTTGATGAGAAAGACAATGTGATGGGGCATTGGGTAAGTAAGCACCTAGAATAAGATTTATTTTGTGTTTAATAGAGCATGCTCGAGGCATCCCTGTGGGTTGGGTGAATACATCTACAAAGTTCTAGAGTAGTGGAGCCATGGGAGGAAGTACTAGGGTGCTGAGGTTGTCTGAGTTGACAGGGTGAACTAAACACAAAGAAACATATTGGTTTAAACTGGCTTTCTTAATGGGATATTTTTCGATACGAGGTTGGGTTGATTTTAGAGTTAAGGATGCGAGGACATAGGTGCAAACCTCATGATACAAGTGGTATTGGTGATATTTAGCATGATAAATAATGTATCAAGCCTATTGGTATGGAGTTCCTAGTAACAAATTGGCACAAATGAGAGGAGAAACATCACATACTACAATATCTTGGAAAGGGCCAATAGCAAAGGTGATGACATAGTTTTGAGAGACAGTAAGATGATGGCCTTCCTTTTGGGCCCACCTAAGATGATATGGGTTTGGGTGTGTAGTGGTGGGAAGGCTAAGTCATTGAACCAAGTCTTGTGCCACACGATGATTTTGATTCCAATTGTTGAGGATAAAAGTCACCAAATCATGTTTTATTTGACAATTATGGGTAAACAGATGTACATCAGAGGTCTCAGCTTCATTAGAAATCATGAGGATGAGAGAGGGGTCCACTTCAGTAGAATTGTTGAGAGAAACAACTGCAAGTGGGGTAGGGGAATTTGGTTTCACTACCTTTGTAAAAAGATTCTTGTTGGGGCACATGTTTTTAAGAACTTGGTAGTCAACATAAGCATGTGAATTGGTCTTGTGAAATGTACACCATGGGCTATTGTGAGGTTTGGGAGATGAGGCAGGGGCCACATTAGAAGGATCAACATGAGATATATCATTTCTGGTTTGAGGAGATTAGATTCGAGGACCCACTTTATGTTCCACAACTAAGGTCTAAATGAAGGCCTTGTCCAAGGAAGTACAATAAAAAAAACTCAACTTCCCGACAAAAAATAATTAGCAAAATAGAATTAAATTTGATAATTAGTACCTCTTATGTATCAGAGATATGAATTTGAATGTGGAACCTACAAAAGACATCAATGTAAGATTTCACTAATTGATTTAGTAGTTTATAGAGCTGCAACCATTTAGCAAGGGGAATCTAGAGATATGGGGGGTAGAAGTGTTCACTTAAAGCTTGGAAGAAGTCATCACAAGATGTGATATGTGTGGATTTGGTCTCTTCTAGTTCTTTGAGCTCAATGAGAAAGGATATATTCTCAGGTTGAGTATCCCACCATATTTTCTCTATGCCCTCCAACAATAGACTAAGGATTTGAACCTTCATGTCATATTCCATCACAGGACATGTTTTAAAATAGGTGGGGAGGTTGTCGAGCCAAGAATCGACAACCTATCCATTCATTTGGCCCAATAATCTAGGCCATTAAAAGCGTGTATCCAACTGCATTTTCCTTGGAGGGAACCTCTATTGCTGTAGTGTGATTAGCTCTTGAAGATCCATGGCTAAATCATGGATTGTTGAGTCCTCAATTGAGGGTTCTCGATGGGGTGACATGAATTTCATCCACCAAAGGGATTGAAATGTATGACCCCAAGCTATACTGTGTGACAGGGAGTTGAAGCAAGAAGGCACATTGCGAAGGTCACTGAATTGTTAAGCCATGAATCCCAAAAAAAATTATTCAAACAAGTGGATGGCTTCCAAGATATTATCCTCTACTACAAATTGATCTACATGGAAGTTTGAAAAATTATCTAGAAAATCACATATTTAACAATGTAGATTCAAAAAAGAAGAGAATAACATAGAAGTTCTTGAACAAATACCATAGTTTTATTTTGAGGGTGAGATGAACATTTTATAAGCATTGCAAACATTCTCATTATTAATTTAATTACAAAATATATTGCATAGAATTTAACTATGTTATTAGATATAGAAAATACATTGAGATGCTTCATTCTTTACTAGTTTTAGATGTTGCCAAGGAAGGAGTATGATTTTTCTTGGACACCCAATCAGTTAGATGTTTATGATTCACGTGCCTTTCTTAGTTTGTCATCTTCCCACTCTAATTTTTCTTTACCATAAATATGTGTCCCATATGATTTTCAAGATAAAGGCAATTCATCACAAGATTGTAAGAACTTTAAAAGTTGTTCATATTCTTAAGGAAAATAGGCTTAACAAAAGGCATGGGAGTAGAAGAGCTCCCAGGAGTATTGATTGTTAAGCCCAGTAAGTGCATAAATTTATGATATTTCCACTCTTTCACTTCTAATAACACCTATATCTATATATGTAATCAATATTAAGCTCCGTGAATTGAGATCGTGAGCTTGAACATGAAGAAGTTCTTTCACCTTATTCACATCACCTACATCATCTAAGATTATTAAGGCATTACAATATTCAAGAGCCTTTATGAGCACCTCTTTATCATTATGAACACTATTAACACTATCTATTGGCTTATTATTCAATTCCTTCAAAACAATTCTCTACAAATTTTTTTAAGACCCTTTAGCTACCTGATCATTGATTAAAAAAAAAGAAGGATCTAAGATAATATGCTCTCTTCCTATTGAAGAATTTGTTTTCCAACATTAATTTCCCCATGCCACCTAACCCTATGATCGCCATGACTTAAGGTTTCCCACTTTGTGGTTGCTGCATTAGGACTGTATCATCAAAATATTCCATCTTGTAATCCAAACCTATTGGATAGTCAACCACATGCATGTTGAAATGTGTAACTAGGTTTGATCTTCATAAATATGAAATGTAATTTTGATTTTGTAGCATGGGTGTCATGCTCAAGATATTTTATTTAGAGTTCAAGCACTCATTGAGTGCTTCTAGGGTTTGTCTTAGGGTCAAGAAGTCAAAGAGTCATTTTCATATGAAGAAGACCCCATCGAGCACATTGTAACTTGTAAAAAAATATATTTTTGTATTTAAGAGTGTCAGAATACCCTCCAAGACCAAGTCGGCCTAGCAACTAAGAAATCGGCCTCATTAGGGCATGCTGTCCTCCTTGGAAGCCTATATATAGGAGGGAACTAGACCTCCTATGGACACTCACTCATATTCTCATCATCTAAGTGAAGGAGAAGTAGCAGTAGGCTAGCGGAGAAGGAAGAAGGATGAAGGATGAAAGTTTGGTTTGTTTCTCTCTCTCTCTCTCTGTCACATGTGCGAAGAATGAAGACTAGGGTTTTGATGCTGCAAGATTGAAGTTAAGGAAATTGAAGAAAGAAGGTCGAAGGAAGGTATATTACGTCACCTAGAAGAAGGATAAACCAAAGTGAAGGTCAAAGGAGGCCTTTAAGCCAAAAATTGCTCACACGTGTGGAGGCAACAACTGTTGCAGGGGCCGAAAATTTTAGACCTGCAGTGGAGGCCGAAATTCTGTAGCTGGGGGTCAAAGTTGTGCACCTAGAAGAGATTTGACTGGGTTTGACTTGGACAGAGTAATCAAATCATCAAGGAGGCCAGACTTGGTCTTGGAAGGGTATTGGTCTTGGTCTAGTGGTCTTGGAATTCATCATTTGAAGAATGTATAAGAAGAGAATAGATTTGCGAGTTTTCCTCTCAAGTGGAGAGGTTTTTGCCCTTGCTTACAGCCTATATCCTATGTTCTTGTGTATTATTGATATTATTGTTTTGATAGTTGTTTGATGATAAGAACAACATAATAATACAAAAGGAAGCTAATAATAAAGAAAATTAAAACACATCATAGGCAGTTATCAAGTTGAAGAGAAATTGTCTTAGTTGCAGCCCTTTAGATTTCTCAACATGGTATCAGAGCTAAGGTTGGCTAAGGGCATGATGAAGATCACTACATCCTTAAAGAAATATTTGAAGCAGTTTTCTATGGTAGCAAGTCATCTCAAGCAAGGTATCAAGCCATTGTAGAATCTCCTATTATCCATCAAGAATAGTATGACTAAAATTTCTACAAAGGATGAAGGGTTATTCTCAGCACTTACAGGCACATTTGAAGATGAAAATATTTGGGTTATCAATAGTAGAGCATCAATACATATGGAAGGTGAGCACAAATAACTAAAGACCTTATCAAGAGGAAAATATTCCTACTCTGTTGAAATTGGTGATAAGAAGAGTTATCCTGTAAGAGAAATTGGATCAACCTTGCTATAGCTAGAAAATGGAGGAAACATCCTTCTCAATAACATTATTTTCATACCAAGTTTGTAAAATAACTTACTTTCTATTTCACGTTTAGAAGATAAAAGAGATAAATCCACTTTTATAGATGGAAAAGTTGTTGTTTGGGATAAAATCTCTAGCTTCGAAAATGCAAAGATCATTGGGATTCATGAAGGAAGACTCTATAGATTGTTAACCCCTCTCTCTCAAGATTTGGTTCACATTGAAGTAAGTCCATGTGAATTTTGGCATAGAAGGTTTGGATAACTTCACTAAAAAATCTTACCAACTCCAAATTCAATGGCGAATGGCATCCTTGAACCCTAGGAGGATCATGAAGGAGTATGCAAGGGATGTGCATTAGGTAAAAATGTTAAGAGACCATTTGGAAGCAATGCTTCAAGGTCAAAAGAAGTCTTGGATCTCATTCATTCCGATGTATGGGGTCATATGTCTACAAATTCTCTTGGAGGTCATCTATATTCTATAACATTCATTGATGACCACTCAAGGAAAAATTGGATCTATTTGCTAAAGTCCAAGGATGAAGTATTCGACAAATTTCAAGAATTCAAAGCTGAAGTAGAGAACCTTACAGAAAGGAGGATAAAAATTGATCTGAATTTGATCATTATATTATTTTTCATCCATCTTGATACATTTAGAGTGGAAAAGGTGGAGGAATCAACTCACAAAACCGTTTTACTTGCGGGACCTAGTTTGGAAAAACGGGGTCTGAAACCTTTCGGGAGCATTTTGAGGAATCAAATGACATTTTTTGGGGGTAAATATTTGTCGCTTAAGCACCGCACCTTATCATTATATTCTACATATAGAAATATTTTTAATGGTGCAAGAATCGTTTCAATCAGAGTCCGTATGCAAACGTTATGCCACTCAGAAGTTGACCTTCCTGTTTTCACACCTATAGTTCGGGAGGATGCCGCGTCAGCCCCCATTATTCATTGAAAAGGGACCAGCCACATGTTTGTGATGTAAAAGATTCTAGAAGATTCTATTTTGTAACTCTAGTTAAGAGTTAATGTAGTCAAACTTAACCACTAGTAGGCCATCGGGCTGTGTTATACCCAAGCCACTAGGAGGAAGAGGATTATTCCATTCTTTCGAGAGCATTTTGTTCCATATTTGAGAAAAGATAGACAGGAGAGATAGGAGGTAGAGAACACATAGAGGATATGTGCAATATAGCATCCCATGGGTCACAAACATTACTTATTTGTATCTGCAGCCATATTTCCAAACAGAGAAAGAGAGCGAAGCAGCCTCACCTTCCAGCTGGGTTTTCTCCCGAAAGGGTTTCCTAGAGAGAATATCTTGTGTATTATGTGTGTGTGAGATTATTTTTTCATTCTGTATTTTTCTGATTGATATACTTTTACATGCATGCACTAATTATAGTTAATTTTACAGATCTAGAAATTAAATGAAACTATAAGTGTAGAACCTCATATTTATAATATAATATTATCAGATCTATTGTGACGAACTATCCAGTGGAATATCCATAGAACTTAATGGATCATTTGGTATCAGAGTAGGTTTCTTTGGGTAGTTTGTGGAGATTGCATGGATCTAGATCGGCGAGGCTGAAAATCTTAAAACCCTAATAATGGGCAACAAATCTGTAAACGAACCTGTGATCCTATAGAGGTGAGGTTTTCGTAGCTCGTAGAACAAGTCGTGGATATAAACAACAATGTAAACCTCCTCATGGTGGTAATAAGAAATAAGATGGGGATATTTGGAGAAGAAGGGGGTTCGAATGCAGAGGAAAAATTAGAAGGGGGATCAAGAGATCAGGAAGACATAGATAACCAGCCGAAGAAAGAACCCGAAAAGATCAACTCAGTTCGAGTGTCGTGAACCAATCCCTGTTTAAAGTGGAAGAAAAAGTTGATATCAAGCCGTACCACAACAAGATAAATGCTCTGAAGCTGAACCATTGGTTGTATCAACTGGAAGTGTATTTCAGTGTCCATCAGATCGAGGAAGGGTAGAAGATCTCATTCACGCGATTGAAATTGGAGGGCCATGCACTGACTTGGTGGGAGAGCCACACAGAAACCGTGAGGTTTGAGGGAGAACCTCCAATGACTAAGTGGGAGGATTTCAAAACCCACATTAAGTCACAATTTATCCCATTGGGTACACTGGAATACCAATGGATCTGGTGGCATTACTTCAGGCAAAATCCAGGCCAAAGTGTGCAAGAGTACACCACAGAATTCAAAAAGATGGCTATAATGTTGGGTATCTCTCCAAATAACCCAGATGTACTCCTCAAGTATTTGGGGGGTTTGCACCACCATCTACGTGAGAAATTGATGTTGTTCAAGCCCAAAATGGTGGACGAGGCTTGTGTACAAGCACAATACTTGGAGAACATAGGCTTGAAAAGAGCGCAATCAAGTGGATCGAAGAAAAAGGAGCAACAAGAAACTTCTAAGGAGGGGAAGAAGAAGAAAAAAGGGGGAAAATCTAAAAAGATGACAGCCACAACACACCAGTGCAAAGATACTTGAAACCACTACAATATTGATACCCATACAAAGGATAAGTGTTGGAAGTTGCATCCAAAGCTAAACCCGAAGAACAAGAAGAAAGATAATAAGAAGAAGAATCTCGTGGCCACTGATTCGAGCAACCAAGTTGAAAGAATATCAGACGTGGAGGAGAATATCGGATGTACATCAGTGTAGAAGGAGGTGAATCGAGTAGCCATCAACAACTGGAAGAGAAAGAAATGACCACACTCTTCCATGTAAAGATACAGGTCAAGAAGATGAAGATTGATGATCTATTTGACTTAGCATCATAGGAAAATCTCATTGCAGCCAATCTGGTCAAGAAGTTGGGGCTGGAATTTCATGATCATCCAAACCCATATCCACTAGGATGGGTACATAAGGATCCAGTGTTGAAGGTAAAAAAATAGTGTGAAATTAGATTTTCTATCAGTGTTGATTTTATTGATGATGTGGTTCCACTTTATGTATGTGGAGTCATGTTTGGGAGTCCATATATGTACATGTGTGATGCAATATTTATGAGGAGAGATAACCAGCACGTCTCATCAAATATGGAAAATTATTCATCATCAACGCGTACAAAGGCAAGCCAAAAATTTCACTGGTAAGTGCCAACCAAGCCAAGAAATTGATCAGTTCTAGCAAGAAGTATGTTTTATTGTTTTTAAGAGAAAATTAGTCTATAGAGGAGTCAATAAGAGGCAGGGCATCCCTATAGGGGTGTGTTAAGAAACAAAAACAACAATTGGAGAGGTTGTTACTTGCATAAAAGGACATGTTACGAGAGCCTAAAGGGCTACCCCCTAAGAGAGAAATGGAGCACGAGATTCAGCTATTGCCAGACTCCCCATTGCCAAATAATGGGATGTATAGGTAGTCTGTTATAGAAGCAAGTGAGGTGAAGAAACAGTTGCAACAGCTACTGGAACAGCGTGTCATTCGACCAAGTACATCACCATGTGGGTCACCCATCATCATTTTGCCAAAGAAGGATGGGACTTTGTAGATGTGCATAGATTACAGGGCATTGAATAAAACCACACTCAAGAACATATACCCCCTACCCAGGATAGATGATCTGCTAGATAAGTCGCAGTAAGAAAATTATTTCACCAATATGGACTTGAAGTTTGGATATCACTAGGTTCGAGACAAAGAAGAAGCTACATGGAAGACTGCCTTCAAAACCAGGTAATGTTTGTATGAGTGATTAGTTATTCCATTTGGCCTATGTAATGCACTAGCTACATTTATGCGATTAATGAATTATGTACTACGCCCTTTTATAGATTCATTTGTTATTGTCTATTTGGATGATTTACTAGTATATAGTGCTACCTAAGAGGATCATATTTCACATTTGACGCAGGTGCTGGAAACATTGAAGAAGCACCAGCTGCTAGCAAATCTCAAGAAGTGTGATTTTGTGCAACAGTCCTTGGTGTATTTGGGATATGTGATTGGTGGAGGAGAATTGAAGATAGATCCTTCCAAGATGGAGGCCATCATGAAATGACCAGTTCCTACTAATTTTACTGAGGTTAGGAGTTTCATTGGAGCAGTATAGTACCTGAAGAAATTCATAGCCTCATTTTTAGTGGTAGCAACACCACTCCATGCCATAACTGCAAGTGGCAAGATTTTCCAGTGGGGAAAAGGGAAGCAGAAGGATTTCGATGAGTTAAGGAAGAAGATCAGTGAAGTACCAATTCTAACATTACCAAACTTGCAATGACCCTTTGAAGTGGAGACAAATGTGAGTGGGTATGCTATGGGAGTTTCTTGATGCAAGGAGGAAGGGCCGTTTGCTACCATTCTGAAGTATTTATTGGGGAAGTTCTTAACTACCCTAGCAACAATAAGGAGCTCTATGCCATGGTGAACGTTGTGAAGAAGTGGAAGCACTATCTGATGGGAAAGCAGACAATAATCCACACGGATCAACAACCGTTACAGTACCTACAGGTCCAGAATAAGTTACAACAAATCAGACATTATAAGTGGATGGGGTTTTTACAATAGTTTCATTTGGTGATCAAGTATAAGAAGGGAAACACAAACAAGTTGGCCGATATGCTTTCAAGGCCACCCACATCAAGGATTATAGCTTTGGGGACTCTTATGGACATGGAGCCATTCATCCATGCTGCATATAGAGAGGCATAGTCAGAATATGAGGACTTCAAGGAGGTGTGTCAGTAGTTGTAGAGTCAGATTCATGTGCACGATTTTGACAACATCATTGACTACCATCTCTAGGATGGGTTACTTTATAGGATGGATAAGCTATGTGTTCCTAAAGGTGAGCATTTGTAGTTGATTAGGGAGGCTCACACCTCCAAGGTTGCAGGGCACTTTGGTGTAGGGAAGACTGTGGCTAACTTGTAGAGGTATGTGTATTGGCTCAAGATGCAAGAAAAAGTAGCTAGGTTCATAAGAGGATGCATGCTTTGCTGTACCAACAAGCTTAGCAATAGGAAACGAGGTCCGTATAATCCCTTACCTATACCCACTCATCCTTGGGAAAGCATTTCCATGGACTTTATGGGAGGTTTACCGAAAACAAGGAAGAGACATGACTACCTGTTCGTGGTAATTGATAGGTTCAACAAGTTGTGTGTTCTGATGCCCTGTAAAAAGACCATCAGCAGACAAGAAGAAACAAACTTGTTCTTTGGACAGGTCTGGGTACACTTTGGGACAGTAAGGACCATCATTTCATACATGGATAAAAGATTTCTCAGTGCATTCAGGACTACATTGTGGGAGAAGATGGACATGAAGTTGAAGAGATCTATAACATTCCATCCACAGATAGATGGGCAGACAAAAGTAGTCAATAGGACTTTGGTGCAGCTTCTAAGGGGTTACAACTAGAAGCATCTAAAGACCTGGGATGAAAATATGGTGTATATACAACATTCTTATAACAGAGTGGTCCACACTTCTATAGGAAAGTCCCCATTTGAAACTTGTTTTGGATATTTTCCACCTTCACCTTTGGACATTGCATATGGGCAGCAAGGAGGAGTGAAGGAAGACATTACAGGAGATGCTTTGAGGGCTGAAAATTTTATAGACAAGATCAGGTATATCCATCTACAAATACAAGAAAAACTACAAAAGTCACAGGTGAAGTATAAGGCTAGGCATGATCTGCACAGAATAGAGAAAACATTAAAGGTGGGAGACAGAGTATGGCTATAGTTGAACAAGGCAAGGCTACAGGGGCCTGGTAAGAAAATCAAGGCTCTAATGTATGGTCCCTTTGAGATACTAGAAAAGGTGGGTGATAATGCCTATCGACTCAGTTTACCACCATATATGCACATTTACTCAGTTGTAAATGTGGAGAATTTAAAACTCTATGAGCCTCTATGAGCCTTTATTTTAGTGTCCATCAGATCAAGGAAGAGTAGAAGATCTCATTCATAGGGCTGAAATTGGAGGGCCATGCACTGACTTGGTGGGAGAGCCACACGGAAACCCTGAGGTTGGAGGGAGAACCTCTAGTGACTAAGTGGGAGGATTTCAAAACCCTCATTAAGTCACATTTTTATCCCATTGGGTACGTGGAATACCAATGGATCCGGTGGCATTACTTTAGGCAAAATCTGGGCCAAAGCATGCAGGAGTACACCACATAATTAAGAAAGATGGCTATAATGTTGGGTATCTCTCCAAAGAACCCAGATGTACTCCTCAAGTATTTGGGGTGTCTGCAATGCCATATGTGTGAGCAAGTGATTCTATTCAAGCCCAAAATGGTGGACGAGGCTTGTGTACATGCACAATACCTAGAGAACATAGGCCTAAAAAGAGTGCAATCAAGTGGATCCAAACCAAAGGAGAAACAAGATGCTTCTAAGGAGGGGAAGAAGAAGCAAAAAGGGGGAAAATATAAAATGATGGCAGCCACAACACACCAATGCAAAGATCCTAGCAACCACAGCAACATTGAACTCCATACAAAGGAGAAGTGTTGGAAGTTGCATCTAGAGCTAAACCCGAAGAACAAGAAGAAAGATAATAAGAAGAAGAATATCATGGCCACTAATTCAAGAAACCAAGTTGAAAGCATATTAGACGCAGATGAGAAGATTTTTTGTACATTAGTGCAGAAGGAGGTGAATCTGAGTAACCTTCAGCAGCAGGAAGAGAAAGAAATGACCAAACTCTTCCATGTAAAGATATAGGTCAAGAAGAAGAAGATTGATGCTCTATTTGACTCAGGATCGCAGGAAAATCTCATTGCAGTAGATCTGGTCAAGAAATTGGGGCTGGAAGTTCGTGATCATCCAAACCCATATCCACTGGGATGGGTACATAAGGATGCAGAGCTGAAGGTAACAAAACACTGTAAAATTAGAATGCTATCAATGCTGATTTTATTGATGGAGTAGATCTGGATGTGGTTCCATTTGATGTATGTGGAGTCATGTTTGGGAGTCCATACATGTACATGCTCATCAAGGATGGAAAATCATTCATCATCAATGCACACAAAGGAAATTCAAAAATTTCACTTCTAAGTTCCAACCAAGCCAAGAAATTGATCAATTCCAGCAAGACATATGTTTTATTGTTTTTAAGAGAAAATAAGTTTGTAGAGGAGTCAATAAGAGGCAAGGAATCCCTAGAGGTGTGTACTAAGAAAAAAAACAATAATTGGAAGAGTTGTTACTTGCATAGAAGGATGTGTTCCAAGAGCCTAAAGGGCTACCCCCTAAGAGAGAAGTGGAGCACGAGATCCATCTATTTCTAGACTCCCCATTTCCAAATTATGGGTCATACAGGCAGTTTGTTATAGAAGCAAGTGAGGTGAAGAAATAGTTGTAGTAGCTAATCGAACAGGGTGTCATTCGACTGAGTACAACACCATGTGGGTCACCCATCATCATTGTGCTAAAGAAGGATGGTACTTGGCAGATGTTCATAGATTACATGGTGTTGAATAAAATCACGCTCAAGAACATATACCCCCTGCCCAGGATAGATGATTTGCTAGATCAATTGCACCAAGAAAAGTATTTCACCAAGTTGGACTTGAATTTTGGATATCACCAGGTTCGAGTCAAATAAGAAGATACATGGAAGACCACCTTCAAAACTAGGCAAGGTTTTTATGAGTGGTTAGTTATGCCATTTGGCCTATGTAATGCACCAACTACATTTATGAGATTAATGAATGATGTACTGCGCCCTTTTATAGATTCATTTGTTATTGCCTATTTGGATGATATACTAGTATATAGTGCTACCTGGGAGGAGCATATTCACATTTGACATAGATGCTGGTGATCTAAAATGATCATTTATTAAAACTGATGTAGAATTGATTAACCATTAATGAATTGAATGTTAGCTGAAAGTGCAGAAATTAAGGAAAACTGCTTGAGAAGAATACTTTATGACAATTGATTAAACATAAGAAAGATGCATAACAGAAGTGAAAATAGTAAAAACATAGTGATAATAGACATCAAAGTTGGTTACGGAGTTCGTCGCTGATGGACTACGTCTCTGGGTCCGCTTTCAAGATGGGCGACCGCTTTATTAGGATTGAAATAGTAGAGTTCGATTACAAAGAGATTTGATTGGACTGAATGTGCACGCAGACACTTCTGATCACTGTCAAAAAGAATCTATCTGAACCAAATTTCCAACGCCTGTCACGGTTCCCAATTCTGACTCCGGATGCTCCTGTTACACTCAAAACAAAACTGCCATCGACCTCTAGAATCTACAAACAAAAGTCAAAACCACTCTCCTCCTGATCAATGAAGAAAATCCGCCTTTTAAAGGCTTGCAAGTACATCAAAACCACCTTGGCTAGGTTCAAGGTGAATTTGGTTGCTTCTGGATAGTTTTGGAAATTGGTCTGGTTGCAAGAGGACACCTAGGATGATGGTTACAAGGTCCTCGAATTAGTTTTGAAAAACAAACCATATCAAAACCCAAAATAAACATTATATTAAAACTCATAACTATAGGTGGCTTATTAACTGGGTGGAGGTTGGACAACTCATGTGAGCGGTGACCGAAGCCGCGGTTAACTCGCCAATGGTTTTGGAGACGGTTCTCTGAGACCTAGAGGTTACACGATGGTTAACACATGGTGGTCACATGTTACTTGTCTGTGGTTAGAATCCCACACGGTCAAAACAATGCAGTGTTCACATGCAACCTGTTTGCTAACTATTTGATGTTCATAATCCATGCAGTTTACACATGCCTGTTCACATGATAACCTTCTCTGACGTGGTTTGCCTACAATTGATGTTAACCTGACGGTCTATACACTTTGATCACATGACCTTCCCTGATGCAGTTTGCGCTGGCAGTTTAGGTGGCAGTCAACTGTGTATTATAATGTTTTATAATGTATTAACAATATAGCTAGAGAGCTAAAAAGGGTTTTACACTTTAGGTTTTCAAGCATTAGGTTTTTTTAATGTATTTTGGTTTTAATCCATTTGTAATGTATTAGGGTTGCAAACTTAGGTTTAGTTTTAGATGTTTAGGTTTAGGATTACATTTTGTTTTTAAAAGACCCATGTACGACATATTGTAACAATGTGACATAAAACCATATACAAATCGTTGACACCAGCTACCTTTGCGATGACAACCCTGTCAACATATCGAACCTCTGCAACAAATGACACACTCATGTCGATGATCAACCTGTGAGTGGATGACAAAACCCATGTCGACACAAAATCTTGCGAGGTGAATGACAAGACACATGTCGTCGATCAATCCTGGTGGAACTGTTGATGAGCACAAGTCGACAATCAGGTACAAAACCATCTCAACTGAACGCCATGAAAAACCATATTACTTGAACAACCTGATCCATAACCAACACTGTCGAAGCTGACGACACCGAACTGAATTGACAATGATACTAAACACTGATGACCTGTGTAACTGATTTGACGAGATCCTCCTGGATCAATGCTCTCCACTTGAAAGCTTTTGGACCACAAAAGTTTGACTTAACAAATAGTCAATGAGGGTAGAGCTCCCTCTCTTTCCACCTTTACCTGATGATGTACCAATACATTCGATCAATCACCTGCAAGTGATGATCCTGATGATTGCAAGTGATGATCCTGATGATGTTGACCATGGCACATTTTGAGTCGGTGACCTATTCCATCCATATGTAGTATGAACAACTTGTGACGATGGGAAAACAACCTGTTATGAACATGGAAATTGATTTCTTTCCATGAAGAACCATGAGTTAGTGATTCATAATCATCTTTGAAAACAGTCTCTACAAGATATTGTTCAATACCATCAACATGTATTAACAATCTATTTTGCAGAATAATAGAGACAATCAAACATATTCTTGACATCAAACTAGCTATACTTTCCTGATTCCTGATTACTAAGTGAACTTGCTGCCATAAATCCATCAAACTGTAAGGTGAAATTTGCTGCAACTTAGTTTGTCTTTGAAAGTATTGAATTAGCTGTTGATTTGTTTGAATCACTTTTCCTCCATTTATTACATGATGTTTCCATTGATTAACACTTTCCCCTAATGCATAAGTTTTCCTTAGACACTTTGAAACTACTTTAGAAAAGGCTTTGATATGAAAACAAATAGGTTTCCTCTCCACTTGAAAAGAGGTTTCCAAACTATTTTAAACATGAAATGGCGACACAATACAAGAGAAATTGAACACTGAATTGCCCCAATACTGACTTGTATCCCTGTAACTGTTAATTTCCAAACTTGAACTGAATGGATTCATTCTGACATTAGGAAGAGGAGTTTTAGGCACAAACTGTAATTCATTTTGTATTCCCTGCTTATGAGTAAGATGTTTGGTTTTACATAGAACTGGAATAGTTTCTATCTCTTTAATGAAACCATATTTAAGCTGAGTCTCATAACTTGAACAAGCATCATGTTGATTGTTATGTTTCTCCTTTACACACATGATTACCAATATTTTAGTTGAACTTATTAATCACTTCATTGGATTAGAATTAACTAAATTCAAATGATTTTTGTTTCGATGTGCCTTGGCAATAAATTCAGCCCCATCTTTCTTGAGGTGATATTTATGTTCTCTCCTGTAAAATATTGCATCACGATCATAAAGATAAGGACTTCCTAAGAAAACTCCACATATGTCTACTAGAACCACATATAATTCCACTTCATCAATGTAATTGGCTGTAATGGCAAATCTTAATCAACACTGTTTCGTGACTTTTATCTGAGTTTATTTATTTAGCCATCCTAATGGGTAAGGTCTTGGATGATTCCATGTTTCCAAACCCAAACTTTTAACTAAATATTCAGATATTAGATTAGCCTGTGATCCACTGTTAAACATTTTATCTATCTTTGTATGCTTAGAGGTTATCCTTATGTTAAACAAATCAACTCTTTTATCCTCATTTGAAGGATTTATGTTTGATGAAGATGCAATAGTGTTCGAACTTGAACCAGCGTTAGAAGTTTTACCTGTCGTAACCATGGTGGTTATCCTCCTTTCATCACCTGAATATGAACCTAGATCTTGCTGGATTGCTGCAATGGCCTTCTTTTCATCCTTCTCCTTAAGGAACGTTTTGGGCTTAAGTTCTGGATGAAGTTTCTAACACTTAGATTCATCATGACCGATTCTCTGGAAATGAGAACAGGTAGGTCTTTCCTTATGAACGATCGCTGATTTCTTTCTCTTAGAATTGTTCTTCCCCTTATTGTCACTGGAATCTTTGATTTCCAACTCTTTGGATGATTATGATGAAAACTTGAATGGTCTACCACCTGATTCAATATGTATGGCCTGAACACACACTTCATCAAAATCATCAGGATTAAACATCAATAAAGTATGCTGCAAATATGAATGTAAATTGCCGATGTATTTTAACAAAGTTTCATGTGTATCCAATGAAATACCAAGCACCAATGCTTTCTTTCTGAACTCCTGAGTAAAATCCTGAACACTCTGCCCTTTACCTTGCCTCAAATGCTGCCAATCAATAACAGCTTGTTGCATGTATCCTAAAGGATAGAATTGTTTCCTAAGAGCTTTTAAAAACTTAGACCATGAAGAGATGACTTTTCCTTTACGCTTTACATCTATCTGAGTTTTACTTTCCCACCAGATTAAAGCTTTTCCCCCCATTCTAAGTGTAGCTAACTGAATTTTAGTTTTATCGCTAGAAATGTTCTGAATGTGACAATACACTTCTAACTTCTTAATCCAGTTATCTAGCTTTTCAGGATTCAATTCGCCATCATAAACAGGTAACTCAAATTTTACATCAAGTTTCAAAAGAGATGTTTTCTTAAGTTTCTTATCTATTTCAGATTCTACACTGGAAGAAGAAGAAGAAGAAGATGATGGAGATGATGGAGGTGAAGGAGGTTTAACAACCTTGCCTTTACCTTTGTCCTTCTTCGATGTCTTTGAAGAAGAAGCTACATCTCTCGCCTTCTTGTCTTCGTACAATTCTCCCAACATTTGCTGTATAATCAAGAATGCTTGCTGAAACTGTCCATCACTCATCTTAGTTTCAGTGTTTTCACCTGCATCAGATCCTGTCATGGTCGATTTATGAATGAATCATCGCTTTCCAGTCTCTGGATCGATCTGCTCAAGGATTCCTTCTCCTTATTGCAACTTTGACCTGGTTAACATTCAATGGAAAATTCTACAAACACAACCTGCTCTGATACCAAATTATATGATCTAAAATGATCATTTATTAAAACTGATGTAGAATTGATTAGCCATTAATGAATTTAATGTTAGCTGAAAGTGCGGAAATCAAGGAAAACGGCTTGAGAAGAAGACTTTATGATAGCTGATTAAACATAAGAAAGATGCATAACAGAAGTGAAAACATTAAAAAAACAAATATACCAGACATCAAAGTTGATTACGGAGTTCGTCCCTGATGGACTACGTCTCCGGGTTCGCTTTCAAGATGGGCGACCACTTTATTAGGATTGAAACAGTAGAGGTCGATTACACAGAGATTTGATCAGACTGAATGTGCATGCAGTCACTTTTGATTACCGTCAAAAGGAAGCTCTTTGAACCAACTTTCCAACTCCTGTCACTGTTCCTAATTCCAACTCTGGATGCTCCTGTTACACTGAAAACAAAATTGCCTATGACCTCCAAAATCTGCAAACAAAAGTCAAAACCACTCTCCTCCTTATCAATGAAAAAAATCTGCCTTTTGAAGGCCTGCAAGTACATCAAAACCACCTTGGCTAGGTTCGAGGTGAATTTGGTTGCTTCTGGATAGTTTTGGAAATCGATCTGGTTGCAAGAGGACACCTAGGATGATGGTTACAAGGTCCTCGAATTAGTTCCAAACAACAAACCATATCAAAACCTAAAATAGACATTATATTAAAACTCATAATCGCAGGTGGCTTATTAACCAGCTGGAGGTTGGACAGCGTATGTGAGCAGTGATCGAACCCGCGGTTAACTTGCTGACAGTTTCACAAATGGTTCCCTGAGACCTGGAGGTTACACGATGGTTGACACACGCCGATCACATGTTACCTGTCTGCGGTTAGAACCCCATGCGGTGGAAACAATGCAATGTTCACATGCAGCCTGTCTGCTGACTATTTGATGTTCATAATCCGCATGGTTTACACATGCCTGTTCACATGATAACCTTCTCCGACACAGTTTGTCTGCAGTTGATGTTAACCCGACGGTCTATACACTTTGATCACATGACCTTCTCTAATGCAGTTTGCGTTGGTAGTTTAGGTGGCAGTCAAGTGTGTATTATAATGTTTTATAGTGTATTAACAACATAGCCCGAGAGCTAAAAAGGGTTTTAGACTTTAGGTTTTTCAGAATTAGGTTTTTTTAATGTATTTTGGTTTTAATACATTTGTAATGTATTAGGGTTTCAAAATTAGGTTTAGTTTTAGATGTTTAGGTTTAGGATTACATTTTGTTTTTCAAAAACCCATGTACAACATATTGTCACAATGTTATATAAAACGATATACAAATCGTCGACACCTGCTACCTTTGCGACGACAACCCTCTTGACATATCGAACCTCTGCAACGGATGACACACTCATGTCGATGATCAACCTGTGAGTGGATGAAAAAACCCATGTCGAAAGAAAATCCTTTGAGGCGAATGACAAGACACATGTCATCGACCAATCCTGGCGGAACTGTCGATGAACACAAGTCGACAGCTAGGTACAAACCCATCTCAACTGAATGCCATGAAAAACCATATTGCTTGAACAACCTGATCCATAACCAACACTGTCGAAGTTGACGACACCGAACTGAATTGACGATGATACTGAACACTGATGATGACCTGTGTAACTGATCTGATGAGATCCTCCTGGATCAGCTGGAAACATTGAAGAAGCACCAGCTACTAGCAAAGCTCAAGAAGTGTGAGTTTTCACAATAGTTCTTGGTGTAATTGGGATATGTGATTGGTGGAGGAGAATTGAAGATAGATCCTTCCAAGTTGGAGGCCATCATGAAATGGCCAGTTCCTACTAATGTTACTAAGGTTAGGAGTTTCATTGGATCAACAAAGTACCTAAGGAAATTCATAACCTCGTTTTTAGCAGAAGCAGCACCGCTCCACACCATAACAACAAGTGGAAACGGTTTCCAGTAGGGAAAAGGGAAACATAAGGTTTTCGATGAGTTATAGGAGAAGATCAGTGAAGCACCAGTTCTGGTATTACCAAACTTGCAACGACCCTTTGAAGTGGAGACAAATGTGAGTGGGTATGCTATGGGAGTTGTCTTGATGCAAGGAGGAAGACTTGTTTGCTACCATTCTGAAGTATTTCATGGGGAAGTTCTTAACTACCCTACCTATGATAAGGATCTCTATGCCATGGTGAAAGTTGTGAAGAAGTGGAAGCACTATCTGATGGGAAAGGAGATAATAATCCACACTGATCACCAGCCGTTACAGTACTTGTAGGCCCAGAATAAGCTACAACAGACTAGGCATTACAAGTGGATATGATTTCAAGGTTGATATGCTTTCAAGGCCACCTGCATCAAATATTACATCTTTGGGGACTCTTATGCACATGGATTCATTCACCCATGATGTATATAGAGAGGTATATTCAGAAGATGAGGAATTCAAGGAGGTGTATCAGTAGTTGTAGAGTCAGAGTCATTTGCACAATGGAGACAACGCCATTGACTACCATCTCCAGGATGGGTTACTTTACAGGTTGGATATGCTATATATTCCTAAAGGTGAGCGTTTGTAGCTGATTAGAGAGGTTCACACCTCCAAGGTTGCAGGGCACTTTGGGGTAGGGAATACCGTGGCTAACTTGCAGAGGCATGTGTATTGGCCCAAGATGCAAGAACAAGTAGCTAGTTTCATAAGAGGATGCATGATTTGTTGTACCAGCAAGCCTAGCAATAGGAAATAGGGTCTGTATCATCCATTACATGTACCTACTGATCCTTGGGAAAGCATTGCCATGGAATTTATCGGAGGTTTGTCGAAAACAAGGAAGGGACATGACTACCTATTCATGGTAGTTGACAGGTTCATCAAGATGTGTGTTTTGATGCCTTGTAAAAAGACCATTATCAGACAAGAAGCAACAAACTTGTTCTTTGGATAGGTCTGGGTACACTTTGGGATACCAAGGAGCATCATTTCAGACAAGGATACAAGATTTATTAGTGCATTTAGGACTACATTATGGGAGAAGATGGACATGAAGTTGAGGAGATATACAACATTCCATCCATAGACAGATGGGCAGACAAAAGTAGTCAATAGGAATTTGGTGCAGCTTTTGAGGGGTTACAACTAGAAGCATCCGAAGACCTAGGATGAAAATCTGGTATATATATAAGATTCTTATAATAGAGTGGTCCACACTTCTATAGGAAACTCCCCATTTGAAAATTGTTTATGATATTTTCCACCTTCATCTTTGGATATTGCATATGGGCAACAAGGAGGAGTGAAGGAAGACATTACAGGAGATGTTTTGAGGGCTGAAAAATTTATAGAGAAGATCAGGCAGATCCATCTATAGGTACAGTAAACACTGCATAAGTCACAAGTGAAGTATAAGGCCAGGCATGATCAACATAGAATAGAGAAAACATTCAAGGTGGGAGACTGAGTATGGCTACAATTGAACAAGGAGAGGCTACAGGGGCCTGGTAAGAAAATCAAGGCTCTAAGGTATGGTCCCTTTGAGATACTAGAAAAGGTGGAAAATAATTCTTATCGACTCATTTTACCACCATATATGCGTATTGACTCAGTTGTAAATGTGGAGAATTTGAAACTCTATGAGCCTTCCATTCTAGATCAGGAAGAGGAACATATCCTACCTTCTGTGGAGGATTTGGCACCAGACGCTCAAGAAAAGTTGGCAGAAGATACATTTTTGTAGAAGAGGTCCAGAACTAGAAGACAAGGGCAACAATACCTTTGGCAGATTGAGTTGAAGGGAAAACTTCTAGGCAAAGTTAAATGGTACACTAGAGAGAAGATGAAGGAAAAATTTCCTCACCTCATCCAGTAAAAGGTTTTAGGGACCAAAATCCTCCCAAGATGGGGAGGTGTGATCCAAATTGGATCTTATATTTTTTTATCATCCATCTCAATGAATTTAGAGTGGAAAAAGTGGAGGAATCAGCTCATGGGACCATTTTTACTGGCGGGGCCCAGTTTGGAAAAATGGGGTCTCAAACCTTCTGGGAGCACTTTGAGGCATCAAATGACGTTTTTTGGGTATAAATTTTTTCTTCTTAAGCGTACCATGATTTCATGCTATTCTGCACACAGAAAAGTTTCCAATGGTGCAAGAATCGTGTCAATCAGAGTTCGTATGCAAAAGTTATGCCACTTAGAAGTTGATCTTCCTGTTTTCACACCTATAGTTTGGGAGGGAGCCATGTCAGCCCCCATTATTCATGGAAAAGGGGCTAGACATGTGTTTGTGACGTAAAAGACTCTAGAATATTCTATTTTGTAACTCTATTTAAGAGTTTATTTAGTCAAACTTAACCACTAGTAGGCTATCGGGTTGTGTTATAACCGGTCCACGAGGAGGAAGAGGATTATTCCATTATTTCGAGAGAATTTTTTTCCATAATTGAGAAAAGATTGCCAGGAGAGATAGGAGGTAGAGCACACAGATGGGATTTGTGCACTGTAGCAACCCACGGTCCACAAACATTATTTCTTTGTATCTGCAACCATATTTCCAGACGGAGAAAGACAGCAAAGCGACCTCACCTTCCAGCTAGGTTTTCTCTTGAAAGGGTTTCCCATAGAGCATATCTTGTGTATTATGTGTGTGTGAGATTATTTTGTCATGCTCTACTTTTCTGCTTGATTTACTTTTACACGCATGCACTAATTACAGTTAATTTTACAGATCTAAAAATTAAATGACACTATAATAGTGTAGAATCTCAAGCTTATAATATAATATTATAAGATCTGTTGTGACGAACTATCCAGTGGAATATCCATGACATTTTATGGATCAAAAGTACTAAGATCTGACAATGGATGAGAGTACACATATGGAAATATTCTAGATATGAAGCCAAGGAGAAGCAAAGAAGATCCGTGAAGAGATTGGAGCAAGAAGCCAAGGAACGAAGCCACAAGAACGCCAAGGAACAAAGCCACATGTAAGCCAAGCCATGAGTAAGAGTTTGTTACAAAATTTTCTTATTAAAATATCGCATATGCTCAATAGTAAGAGCCGCATCAGAGATATCGCATGAAATATCAGAAAGAGCCAACAGGAACAACAACTGTCAGAAGAGCGAGGGTAGGAAAGTATGACTCAAGTCTTGAACATGTGAAGTCCTGCAAAGAGGAAGAATTCATCAGAAGGAGCAAAGAGGAAGAATTCATCAAAAGGAGCAAAGAAGAACATGTAGCGAGGAAAGCGCCAATAGGAACAACAAGTGTCAGAAGAACGGGGGTAGGATAGTATGACTCAAGTCTCGCACTCGTTAAGTCCCACAAACCGTCATTTGTGATAAGGTGCAGACCCAATCACTCCATTATAAACCACCCTATTGTAATATCACATCTGCATGGACCCATTATATTATTGTGGACCCGTTACACCATTACAACATGATTTAATGTTATATCGCATCCGCATTGGAAGTCATGTATTAAAAAGGAATGCCACTTGAAATCTATGATTGCGAAATATATATACGGACCCACAGAACCATTACAATACGTTATAATACAACATCGCATCCGCCACATCGCAAGTTTTTAAAAATCTATTGTCACATTAAAACCCTGATTGCGATATAAGTATGTAGACCTGCTGCACCATTATAATACATCTTAAAGAAATATCGCATCCGTCGCATATCGCAAGTCTTGAAGAGATGTAACAATGGAAACCTGTCGATTATGATAAGGTTATGGACCCAATGGGTTTATTAGCTACTGCTTAAGATCGCATCACATCCGCTCCATCGGAAGTTCAGAATAACTGTGTTATGTGCGAACCTCTGAAATACTGCGATTGTGATTAAGGTGATGATGTCGCTGGTGGGACCACCCATTATATGTTTTGTTTTAACTATGTTGATATATGAAGATCGATGATGTTGATATCGGAGGACAGAGTATGTTATGGGCACGACTTGTAAAAGACCTCCGGAAGTTGCGATTGTGATTAAAGGAATAACGTGGCATGTGGGATCTCCAATATGGGCATAACCTCTCTTGTAATGAAATTTCCGTGAACATTTAATGTCTATTGTATGAATATTAAAAAGGGCCTCTCTGATATATTTTTAATATGCAACACTTTGGTAATTTGGCCTCTCTTCCGAATGAACGTGTCCTTTGAGTATTGGTGAATTTGAAGAGACAGAGGAAGCCGAAGAGTGAGTGTAGAGGAAGCCGAAAGATCAAGCGAGCGAAAAGGAAGCCAAAGGTCAGGGGTATCAGGCATATATAATAGAGAACAAGGAAAGTTTATAGGTTGGTGAAACTATAAGAAACAGAGGAAGCCGAAGGTCTGGCAGACGTGGAAGAAGCAGGAGGACAGAAGTAAGTCATAGGTCTAGCAGGGTTGGGAGTAGAGAATTACTACCAAACAGATCCAGACAATTTACAGTAGAGGGTTGGAGCCCTTGGGGTTGGTGCCTCAGTACTAGAAGGATTGGTGCTCCTAAATCCAAGGTTGGTGCCTTGACAAGACAGGGTTGGTGCTCTGGAGGTTGGAGCCTCACAAAAAGTCCAAGTTGGTGCTTGGAAACTAATTGAAGATATATATACATTGTACTTGATTGATTGCAAAGATTATATTAATAAAAGCATTCATTCCCGTTATTTATTTTTGTGTCCTAAATACAAATGATTTAACCAAAAAAAAATAACAATTGAAAAGAAATACTGATTCACCCCTCCCCAGTATTTCCAACAATTGGTATCTGAGCAGGCTTCTTCATATCAGCCTAATAGCTTGAAGAAGGATTCTTAGTCATGATGAGAAATCAAGAAATGTTAGGAAGACCTCCTCTATTCAATGACAAAAATTTTGGTTTTTGGAAAAAGAGAATGTCCTACTACTTAATGTCCCTTGGACCTGAAGTTTGGCATTCGGTTTTAAATGAGTACGCAACTCCTTCCACTCTTCCAACAGATCAAGATGAAAGGAAAGCCTACATTGCAAATGAAAAATCCTTGAACTCCATCACTAGTGGAATCACTGATTCTAAATTTACAAAAGTCATGAATTTTAACTCAGCTAAAGAAGTATGGGATAAGCTAATTAGCTTATACGATGGGGACTCCAAAGTTAAGAAGGCTAAGCTTCAAACTCATATAAGGCAATTTGAAAGTCTAAAAATGGATGATGAAGAAGATATTGCATCATACTTTCTTCGAGTAGCTGAAGTAGTCAACTCTCTTAAAGGATTGGAAGAAAACATTGAAGAAAGCACTATTGTTCAAAAGGTCTTAAGATCTCTCCCAGACAGATTTGACTCCAAAGTAAGTGCTATAGAAGAAATGAAGGATCTAGATACTCTCAAGATGGATGAACTTCATGGAATCCTCATTGCCTATGAGATGAGAAAAGGATGCCCAAGTTCCAAAGATGCAGCATTCAAGGCCTCAAAATCAAAAAAGGGGAAAGAATGTGTCACACGGAATGAGTCGATCTTGCGGACAAGATAGACCTTCCTAGAATCTAAAGAAGACCTAATGACAAGCAAACCAACCAGACACTATCTTTCTCTAAATATGCTTTTAAAAACAATAGTAAACAAGTGTTTTTGGGGCCTACCTTAGGTCCAACGCAAGCTTGTGGATGCCCTCGCTCCTTTGATCCAAATGAGCTCCTTTTCGCGAATCTGCAAACACAAACAAGGCAAACAAATTAAATAGCACCTGAAAAGCCAATTGTATAAAACATATTTAACATGAAAGTCAAGGAGTCCATGAAACAAATAACATAAGATACTTGTTGAGAAAAATGAGTTTGATTGTATTAATTCAAAAGAAGAAGAACTTTACAACCTTTGCCTTGACGCTGTACAAGCTCCTCCCAGGGTCCAACAATAAGTCTCCTCTACTTTGACAAGTTTCACTCACTCCCCAATGAAGCCAAAAAGGTATGTGATCTCTCCTCTTAAGCTCAACTAGGAAGTCTTAATTTCACCAGCATTTACCCTCAAAATGTTCAGCTTCTAACCTCCCTAGTCCTCACCCCAATGCCTGTATTTATAGTGCAATGGAGGGAAGTTACTAGGTCCTCCTTCAAAGGGATAAAGCCCTCCTTCAAAGGGATAGCTCCTTTAGTCAAGGGATTAGCTCCTTCTCTTTTGGGATGCATGAACCACCTCAGAGCGAACAATCCACGTCAAAATTCCTTCTAGAAACCTCTAGAATTAACCCAAAGTGAGTTTTTTAAGATAAACTTTGCGCCTTTTGACTTTCACAGGGGTACGCACCCACCCCTTTACAGAAAGAGCGTGCAGATACACAGTTGACATGAACAAAGGGTGCGGGTCCGCAGGTGACAGTGGGAGAAAGTGCGGAACCAGAGCTTTGATGATTTTCAATGTCTTTCTCTCATTTTCAAAGCTTGACTTAAAGAGCTGAGGTTTTAGACTTGCTTAGGAGGATAGTATAAGTGTTGATAGACTCATACTGACTGCAAATAATCATGATGACGATATTTTTGTGTAACAGATTGCCCCCTAAAGTGCGAAGTCTGTAGTAGATGAGGATTTCATTTATCATATAGGAAGAGTGAATTACTTTATCATTTCGAGGATCATCTTGAGGAGAGCCCGGTCGGAACCTGTAAAAACATTCAATGCAAAATATATATATGAGATCATATCATCGCTGAGGTAGGCATTCCCATACTCAGATCAAAACTAACTAGAAAATTATCTACTGCTCTGATATAGGAATGATCTTGTAAAACATCACAAATATAGACTCATGTGAACACAGTATGGACGCAGCCATCTGTTTATGAATAGTCCATAATATAATGAATACAAAATTCCTCGCAGCCTGGATGGTGGAAACTAGATCCAGGGTCTTCATTTCTACTTCCCGAAATAGTACGATTCTATCCATGCGAATAAATGTGTTGAAGTTGAACATGTTAGAAACCACTTCATTACCAGTCAATGATGTAAACTGTTAACAAGTGTGAGAGAAACCACCAGTGATGTCAATGGCTCTCAAAGTACCCAGTACAATCCATGAGATGTGAATAGATGTGTTGATGTCAAACATATCACGGAATCCTTTGATCGAAAGTCAATGATGTAAACTGTCGTCAAAGGCGAGAAACCTGCCATTGAGGCATGCAGATCCCAAGGTACTGACAATTCCTAGATCATCTTTCTAGATAATGAGCTGATGTCGATAGAAAGCGATCTGTCATAGGCAAGCCCACAACACGAAATCATAGATCAAGTTGAAGAAATTTAGTTGCAAGGACTGACTCAGGGATGGTCAAGATGGATGACAGATATTTTGCAGATGAATGGCTTATTGGCAGTGACCTCTTGAACACATAACGACACAACAGATGGTTTGGTGACAATTGACCCAAAGTTAATACCCAGAAACCGGCTGAAGACTTTCAATGTGGTTTGATCAACTGTTAGGCAAAGGATTTCCCAACCTAGGTGAATAAAAGTGTCGTGTTCAAGAGTGGTTACAAAGTATGACAATCAGGCTCATTTTTCTCTCTTTTCCCCCACCATTTCTGGCAAGTACCTCTTTATTTTTAACAAGCTTGAGGAGGATAAAATTTGCTTGATTATAAGCTCATCCTTCGGATGAGTCCAACTTAGTTTAAATTCGAACCCTAAGAAGGAGTGGTTCGTTCCTGTTTGTAATTGAACAGGTCCTTTACTGTGAAATTTTAACGAGTCCAGTATAGGAGAAACTCGGCGTTTTTCAATTTTAGAGAGTCTGAAAAAACTAAAGAAGACTCCAGGGTTGACCTTTTTCGTAAATTTGTGTCTCCCAAGCTTGAAAAAGTATAAAATAATACTTGAGAGAACCGCTTGATATTTTACGACCAAGGAGTACTTTTCATTATTAGTGCCACTGATCCGAAAAAGTAAAAAAGTGATCAACGACACGTCGTTTTATAACCAATATCGAATTTGAAACGACAAAAATCCGGCAATCTTTCCATGTTTTTATGGTCGGAAAAGAGCTGTAAGTGGACCGTCTTTTAATTCCGTTTTAACGAGTGTAAAAGAAACGCTTGGCAATCTTTTCATGTTTTAGGAGTCAGAAAAGGGCTTAAAGATGACTCTACATGTTTTTCGTTGAAAATGACAGATTTCACCTGAATAATCCGTTATTCTGCACAAAAACACAAACATTACTCATACCTGTTTGAAATGGATAAAAATGTCGCAAAATACCTTTTCAAAGTGAAACATAAACAAATTTGCAATTCATTTACTCAAAAAACTTATAAAAAGGGGTTTTGACAATTCATTTTTACCGTTTGAGTTTGGGTGAGAAAATAGTGCTTTTGCTCAGAAAACTTCCCGTGAAGATTGCGGAAAATCCAACCGTCAGAATCGAACGCCGTCTTCTCCAGGTAATCCACATCATCCTACTCTTCATTTTTAATCGTTTCATTTCTTGTTTTAATCATTCATTTTATTTTTTGGAGGGTTTTTAGGCTATAATTCCGCGCGCGGGGGCCCGCAGGTGTAACACTGGTAACCCGCGGGCCCCGACTTTTTCTCCATTGGGAAAAAACTAGGGGCTCACACCTTCCATGTAGACAAACCGCGTACCCACGCACTGTGTCTAAGCCGGAGAGTGCATACCCCGCCGTGAGGGTTTTTAACCCAAAAATTCTCAAAAATTGACCAAACAAAAAAAATTCCTAGCATTCTGATTTATCTTTTTGTTTGATGCAGAGAGTACATCATGCTAGATTGGCGTGAAAGAGAGCATGAGGATGTGGATGTTGCCACATGGAATCATCAACCTTCACTTGATGCTTTGAGGGCGTGCGACTTGTACAAATTCTGGACCATTCCTGGCATGAGGGCTCAGGTGGCTTTCTTACAGTGGCTGGTTGACAGGTGGAGCACACAGGACCAATGCTTCTTCATTGGTGGCCACCAGCTCGAGATCGAGCCGGCAGATGTATATTTCTTGACTGGTTTGCCTAAGAGAGGCGAAGACTTGACTCTATTTGGGACTAGGCCAGGTGGCCAGTTTGTCGATAGCCTCAGGCTAGAGTACTGCAACAGCCAGGCTAGAGACAAAGGGATAGACATAAAGACCATATCCGTCCTGAACTCATGGTGATTGTGTTTACTGTCACCAAACTTTGCGGAGCTACCGCATTACATATTGCCACTGGATCCTAGATGCGTATGGTAGTTGATTGCTTTCGAGGCACCATCTACAACTGGTGCGATGCTGTGTTGGCCAATCTGAAAGGCCAACTGACCAGGGCCAAAGAAGGACGACTAAAGACCTTTGGTTATGGGGCTTTGGTTGTGAGTTTTGGCCTGGAGAGGGTTCCCATGTTGATCCCGCAGCACCTTACTGTTGGAGCTGGGCTTCCTCGAGAGCCCAAACTGATGCGATGGGTCACAGTTATGGCCCGTCATCCGGACGAGGGGACAGAGGTTGTTCGATTTAAACCTGAGTATTTCCAATGGATGGGAAACCAGGTCTTTTCTATTCAGGACTTCCCTTACGCTGGGATAGATTTTCCTGGTGACCCAGACATGGCTCTTCCACCAGGAGAGCAGTGGGATGACTCAGGTAAAATCCTTTTCAACATTTTTCCTATTTTAATTTTTTTATTATTTTTCCATCGTCTCAAAACTGATAGTAAAAATTTGAAATGCAGATGTGGGTCCACAGTGACCAGCCGCTCTCCGGCCTTTCGAGAGGAAACAACCAGTTGCACCCTTGCCAGCCCCACAGGAGGAATCAGCAGAGGTTTTGGCCAAGTTTGAGGGTCATTTAGAGTGTTTGACAGGAGATATTCCCGAGACCACTATAGATGACATTCCTCGTCGACTTCAGCGCTATGTGATTGGGGTACCAGGACCTTTTAGGAGGTTCCTTTGCAAGGTGGCCCGGGCAGTGGTTTCTTATAGAGATCATCACCAGTGATAGGATGATCGCCTATTGTGGGCACATATGACATTTTTGTTTTTTGTACTTATCATTTTTGCCGATCATAAGGTGTTTTTCAACCTATGATAGAGGACGATGTATTTTTTGACACACTCCTATATATATATCACTATTACCGGCTTATCTTGTAAATCATGTTATGGAATGGTTTTAAATTTACATGTATGATTATTGAAAATGTCTACTTAACATTCGAGAAGCAATTGCATCTGCTAATGTATTTAAAGATCTTGGAACATGCTGATATTCAATATAATCAAACTCACGTTCCAAGAGACGCACTCTCAAAAACAATCTTAGTAACACTGGTTTTCTAATGGCATACACTCTATTAAGCTGTAATACAACGAGTTCAGAATCTAACCTCACTATCAAACTCCGAATCCCAAATGAAATAGATTCGGATAATAACTCAATCACTGCACTATACTCTGCAATGTTGTTTGTTGTTTGACCGAGGCTTACCCCATGCATAGAAACTAACTCGTCAGAGGGCGAATAGATAACCCAAGCAGCGGAAGAGATGTTCCGTGTATTACGACAAGCACCATCAACAAATCCAATGTATGTTTGGAGAGGCATCGACATCTGCAATATCAAGAGTAAAACCAAGATAAGAAGGAATAATGATGAAAAACACTCTCTAAGCTAAGCACACTTTTAAACTAAAACACACTAGCTAGAAAGAAAAACTAACCTAACTAAAAATATCCATACCCATTCTTTTAAGCATAATACCTCTTCAAGTAAAGACCATTTTTGGGTTTACCTAAAGAGTCCCCGTCAAAGTCTACCAATTCATAGGCCCCTTTTGCTAGCTTTTGCTTGACAATATAGGGACCATGCCACATAGCAACGAATTTTCCAGCGCCTAATTTATCATTAGCTTGATCATACAATAACACTAGGTCTCCTTCCAAAAAATTTCGAGGGGTCACATTTCGATCATACTGAGCTTTCATACGTTTTGCGTGAGTCTCGATCGCCAATGCAGCATCACGTCGATTCTCATCTAATTGAGCCAAGTATAACAAATGCTTTTCCTCTTCGGAAGTAGCTGGAAGTAATTCGATGGCCATTTGCAGTGACGGGATTTCGCATTCAATGGGTAACACAGCTTCCAAACCATAAACTAGCTGGAAAGGAGTGAACCCTGTTGATGTTTTCACTGAGGTTCGGTACGCCCAAAGCGCTGAAAAAAGCATGTTGTGCCAATTCGATCGATGAATCCCAATGATTCGTCGGATCATGATAACTAAAACTTTGTTGATGGACTCAACTAGACCGTTAGCTTGTGGAAAATAAGGAGTTGAGCTATCGTGACGCAAGCCAAGCTGGCTTGCAAGTTCTGTCATCATAACGTTTCGAAAATGACGACCATGATCAGTGATTATCACTTGTGGGACACCAAACCTGGCAATTATATGATTGAACACGAAAATTGCAGCGGTCTTGCCGTCTACCTCAAATGTAGGCATCGCCTTGGCCCACTTAGTAAAATAATCTACCGCAAGGATGATATACGCCCCCCCCGGCCGAGTGAGGGTTACATGTAATAAAATCGATACCCCATTTGGCAAAAGGACCAACGGAAATTATAGGGTGGAGAGGAGTAGGTGGAGTGCGCATCTTTCGATCAAACACTTGACAGTTGTGGCATTTTCGGACCGCAGTGATACAATCTTTGAACAATGACGGCCAGAAGTAGCCAGCGCACAATATCTTTTGGGCTGTGGCATACTCAGAGATATGACCGCCACACGCTCCAGAGTGACAGTCATTTAGAACCCTTTCAGCTTCCTCGTGAGTTAAGCAATGTCGAAAAACAGAGTCCGCCCCATGACAATAAAGAGTATCTCCAATAATTCTGTATTGTTGGGACTGGAATCGAATTTTCCGACGTTCCGACCTTGAAATTTCTGGCCGAAAGGATTGGGTCTGGAGATAAACGATGATATCCCCATACCAAGGATCTAAAGTGCTGATTAGAAACAAGGATTCGTCCGCAATGGGCTCCTCCGCCACAGTTTCCGTGTCAGCACGCGGGAAGTCACACATTAACTCCGCAAAAACTAAAGATTTCTTAGACTTAGATTTCTCAAATTCCAAGTCGAACTCCTGCAGGATAACAATCCATTTAGAGTACTTGCCCCCTAGCAATTGCTTGGTCAAAATGTAGATCATAGGGTTGCAATCCGAAATTACTGTAGTTTTACGTAGTAGAATGTAGTGACGAAAATGTTGGACAGCTTGAACGGCTGCCAATGCCAATTTCTCCACATGTGAGTATTTTAGCTCAGTTGGATTTAACGTTCGACTAAGGTAATATATCACATGTTCACTCCCAAATTCATCTTCCTGAACTAACACCATTCCAATGGTGGAATGCGAAGCTGCGAGGTATAAGAAGTAGTCCTGGTTGTAGTTGGGAGGATGCAACAACGGTGCATGGGTCAACGCGTGTTTGAGTGCATCAAAAGATTTCTGAGCTATCTCATCCCAATAGAATTGAGTGTTCTATTTCAACAACCAGGTAAAACCCTTTGTAACCTCGGCGTAGTTAGGAATGAATCGTCGTAAAAAGTTTGCTTTCCCTTGCAAACTTTGGAGTTGGCGAAGACTCGAAGGAGGAGGCAATTTGATGATAGCTTCGACCTTCGAGGGATCAACGCGAATGCCGGCTTTCGAAACTACAAATCCCAGCAATCGACCCGTTTCTATACAGAAGACAAATTTGTGTGGATTCAACCGAATCTGATAATGCCTACACGTCATAAAGATTGCTCGTAAATGGACAAGGTGATCAGCTTGATGTAATGAATGAGCAGGCAAGTCATCGAGATAAGGTTGCACAATGTGCTTGATGTCATGAAACGCATAAGAAATCGCCCTTTGAAAAGTTTCTTCGGCATTCTTGGGCCCAAAAGGTAATTTGCAATAAGCAAATGTCCCCCATGGACAAATGAAAGCCGTTTTTGGTTGATCGGCAGGTAGAATATTGATTTGATTGTATCCGGAAAAACCGTCCATGAAGGAAAATATTTCACTGCCGGCACAATCATCAATGATTTGATCGATATAGGGAGTTGGGTAATTATCCTTTGGACAGGCTTGATTAATGTCCCTATAGTCGATGCATATTCTTATTGTTCCCTGCTTTTTGTTAACCGGAACAATATTCGATACCCAATCCGTTAACGGGATCGGATAAATGAAACCTGCTTTCAATAGTTTTTCAACTTCTGCTTTAATTGTAGCATCTTTTCTCGGGTGAATCTGACGCAAACGTTGCCGGATGGGTTTAGCGTCCGGGTAAGTCTTGATCTCATGAACAATAATCGCGGGATCAATTCCTGGCATTTCCTCATAGAACCAGGCAAACATGTCACGGAATTCTTGAAATAGGGCCTTATATATTTGAATTTCGTCATCTATACACGAGGCACCTATATGAATGTTCTCAACAATTCTAGGCTTAACCGAAGTGTCAATAGGAATAGTTTGAGAGATGTTTCCCAAATTCAACTCTGAATCAGGATGTTTCATTGGATTCTGAGGTTCCTTGACATATTCAGTTGTAAAAATTGATGAGAAATCATTTTCAAAACGATAATTCTTGGGTAAAAACGAAGATCTGTGATGGAGATCTTCCCATGGTAAATCATCTACACATAGGATTTCGCGAATTTGCTCGTCAGAATGAACAAGTTCAGGAAACGTGATTAAATCCAAGGTTGATGTGAAAAGTGATTCCTCACGTACCACATTCATTAAGTCAGTTTCGGTTGAAGATGGGTCGGCAAACGACTGCATGACTTCATAAGCAATTTCATATGGACTCAAAGGCATGGCATCACCAAATGAGTCTATCTCAGATTCAAAAGGAATGATCCAAGGATCATTATAAACAATGGTGTCTGATGTAATCATATGAATGGATGCAAACGAAGACGATGCATTGATTGGAGGAAAAGGAAAAGTTCCCAGTAAACCGGCATCTTTAACTAATCCTACTCCAACAACCTTATATGGGATAGTCGTTTTACCAACATGCTGAATACTCTCTGAAGAGGCTGGGTCGGATGAAAAGTAAGCCAGCTGGTCTATTGTTACGATCTTTCCGTTATGTGGAAACTTTATTACTTGAAAGACCGATGAAACGACCGCTGTCATAGCATAAGACCAACTTCGACCCAAGAGAAGGTTTTAATCTAGAGGGGCATCAACCACCTCCACATCTAGATTAACGATTTTTCCTTCAACCCCTATAAGCAAATCCTATAGAATGCCAAAAGGATGAAACCCACGGCTATCAAAGGCCTTAAGAATTGTCGGGGATTGATTTAGCGAAGGAGAACCAAGCGATCTCCAACACTATATCGACATAATACACGTTGAGGCTCCCTCATCAATTACAGTCCGATGAATAGGCCTGTTTTTGACTATCACTGGGATCTGGAAAGCCATTTGATGAGGCAAACGCGGTGTACTATTTTCTAGATCGAAAATTATTAGGTTCGGGTCCTGAACGTCAACAGCTCCTATAGCCGACAAAAGTAATTTACGTTGTGCTGGACATGATTGCAGCACTTCCAAAGCCGACATTGCTGAGGGTGAAACATCTAAATCCTCAACAATGTTATAATTCTGGGCCACTCTCGCATGTGGATTGAAAGCAGACTTTCGAAGTATACCCTTGGCGGGCGGTTTGATTACTAAGTCCGGGTTAGGTTTCTCGATCTGTAGTGGATCGGAACCGGGAGCTGAGGTTGATGGGTTAGAATGAGAAGATTCTGCTTCTTTACCATCAACAGGACTCTTACTACCATAATCTTGCGATCGAGTCGCAATCCTTACATGGGACATCATCAATATGGGTTCTTCATTGGCAATCGAGGAAGAACCTATCATCTTACTGTCTTGCCTTGGAAATGGATCCTTCAAGACAGCAGGAGTTTGGGAACCTTTGACAATCTTCACAACCTCTGCACGATGAGGGCAGTCTCTTGTAAAATTTTCTTCATCACAAATGAGACAAGGATAACGAGGTTTGCATTTTTCATCATTGGATTCCGATTTTTCAGGTTTCTCCTTTGAATTTTTGTCCGTTTTATTCTTCTTTTTTCCTTTCTTCTTCCCACCGGATTTTGATTTAGCTGTAGATGACTCTACAACGTGAATATCGGCGGAAATTTCTGCAGAAGAATCTCCTGTTGGGGAATCAGGAAAGGTTATTGATGAGCCCCAATTTTGGTACAATTTGGGCTCATTTTGGCCTATTCTACTTGCTCAAACCATTCATTTTTTATTGCTTATGCATGCATTTCTTAGTTTGTTCATGTTGTTTGTAGGAAGAAGGGTAGGCACTCTATCTACGTGACTAATGCATTATGATTCCAGGTTTTGGCATTAAAAGGGAGCAAAAGACAACGAAAAAGGAGATAAGGAGACAACGAGGTGGCACTGCTGGTTTTTAGGAGAGGATGTCCACGGTCTTGGGGACATTCCTCATGATTCCCACCAAGAACTCCGAGCTCCAATCCATCTCCCCTCCGAGCTTAGAAGCAGCCAGCTGTTCTACAGGAACAGCAGTTACAACTGTTCTACAGGAACAACACTTATGACTGTCCTACAGGATCAGCAGTTAAACTCTAGTTGGACAGCCGAGCTCCTAAAATCAAGGACACTTGTTGGATCACTGTTTTGCATAAGTATAGAGGCCGTAGCCTTTGATAGGTTGTTGAAACTTTCGCATTACTATTGTAATTTTTGAGCACAGCTCGGTGTTAGTTCTTGTTGTAAGCCAGTTTTGGCATAACATCAGATTATGAATAAAGAAGGCAGATTTTGATCTAGCTCTAAGTTTTCTTAAGGAGACTATAGCTCTCAGGTTAGGGCCCAACCTGAGAGCCATAGATCCCCTCTGCTGTAGTGTTGTTTCCATTTCGTTTCAGCACTTTGAGTTTTCATTTTCACATGCAATTCGAATTACAGGTTGCTAATTTAGTTGTTTTCATAAGTTTAGATAGGATTTGTTTATGGTTGAATTGCTTTCGGTTGTTTAGTTAGATTAGCAGGTTGATAATACATTGGAGCTCCAGCAAAAAAGGTTGAGGAAGTCTCCACTGCCATCTCCGTTTGGAGATTGGAGTGCAGCCTATACCAGCCACAAAAACACGCAGTTCTTCACTTCCTACATGCTGCAACATAGTCTCGATATGATAGATCTTTCCACATGATTCACACCTACACACACGCCTTCATTACAGCTTCATGCACATTCTCCTTCGCGTTTGGATTGCTGTTCATTGAATTTATAAGCACAGGTAGTCTAGGTTAATGCATTTTCGGTTTGGTGATAGTTAGAAGCATTTGTTCCATTTACACTGCTTTCTCTCGTTCCATTACTTCGTCCTCCATCTTGGTCACGCATGCAAACACATCTTTGACCTCTGCTCCGCTCTGTTATCTCCCAAAGTCTTTCACTCCTCACGTATTTCCATTCTCTAGCCCTTTCGTTGACCTAGCCCTCTATCTTCCAACCTACTCCCTACATTCACTCCCTATCCTACTCCTCCACTTCTCCAGCCATCACCAGCCTCATTCCTACCTTACACATCTCCCCCTACCATTTCATCACTCCTCCATCACGCCAAACACTCACGGTAGGTCATCCTGTAGCTGTTGGTAGACATCCTGTAGAAACCATAGTATCCTGTAGGATCCCCTGCAGACATCCTGTAGGAGGCCACTCACTCGGTTGCTGAGCATCTGAATGCGAGGAACCTCTGTGGATGGATGCTAAGGATCCCTAGGGACCTCTCCTAGCCTCCCCAACCTTTCCCACACTTTCCTTCCTTCTCCATCCCATCTGCACAACCAAACCCTAGTTAGCACAAGATCACAATCATTCCACACACTTAAAAGAAAAATACAAAAACATATCTTTCATGATGCAAGTAGTCTAGATCCATGCATTTGCACTTATTAGAGGTAACAGCAGCATTGGTAGAAGTTTCATTCACATTCTTTGCATTATAGAGGTTAGACTAGTTAAATTAGGGTTTCCTAGGTTTACATGCTTTGATTTGCTTTCAGTCCATTTTGTCAAGTAGAGTAGTTTTCCTTTGAGAATAGCTTTCATCCATCAATTAGCAAGCTTCTTCTGAGAGCCTATAGAAGTTGGCTTGAGCCCTAGCGGACTTGTGCCAGCTGACCAAGTGACAGCTGCGACAAGAGCTAGTAGTTGTGCATATAGCACCGTCGCTTCCAAGTTTGTACGAACTACCGGGTTGATAAAATGAGAGACAGGAAGCCCCAGGAGTTGTAGCATTATTGCTACAATACTGGAGCTCACCATCTTTTTGGCGCCGTTGCTGGGGAAGCGTCAGAGTATTAGTAATTGTTGCTTTTCTTCTACTTTCGTACTCTTACTTCTGCTCAGTAGTTTACTTCATTTCCATTCTGCAAAAGTAACTTAGAATTTCCTGCTTTCATAGATTAGCATTTCCTGCTTTCCTAGATTAATATTTCTTGCTTTCCTAGATTAATATTTCTTGCTTTCCTAGATTAGCTTTCCAATTCTGCAATTTCATTTGAGCAATATAGTTAGTTGTAGATCACTTTGTTTCAGTTTTGCAGGTACCAAAGAAAAAGAAAAAGCACTCAAAAAAGAGAAGTCCTTTCCATTTCATGCCTCGTAGGAACCGAGATAGATCAGGCAAATTCCTGCCAAACACCCCCACCACATCACTGAGTGACCCTTCTCTCTTCTTTGGTGACAGTGACCCAGAGGAACCTATAGGTGAACACCCTGAGATATACCAAGACCCTATAGAAGAAGAAGAGTTAGAGACCACTCCATCTGAAGCCATGGCTGATAATAGAAGAGAAGATGAGAGAATAGAAGGAGCTTTCCCCATCCGAGAGACCAATGGAGAGATGAAAATGAAGAACATTAGCCCCTCCGCCTTGCCTCACTTCCATGGACTGACCACTGAGGATCCTGATACCTTCTTGTTTGAGTTTTCTGTCCTTTGTAGAACCTATGACTATACTGAAGATGAGCAAAAGCTGAAGCTTTTCCCTTCAACCCTTAAGGATGCAGCACTACACTGGTTCATGGGACTACCTGGGAATAGCATCGCTACTTGGGCTCAAATGCAGCAAGCCTTCAACACCAAGTATAGGGATTACTATAGGTCTAAGGAAACCAAGGGAGAGATCTTTCGGATGACCATGGGAAATGATGAGTCTCTAGAGGATTATGAGGAGAGGTTCCAACTTAGCTATAAGCGGGCCAGGTGTACACTTGACCCTGAATCCCTCAAGTTGGTTCTACTCCGAGGAGTCCCTGAAGATCTCTTAGACACCCTTCACATGTTAGCTGGGGGGGAAATTTACCAACTGCCTTATGAGGACATCAAAACTGTGTTTAGAAATCATTCCAGGGCAGCTAGGAAACGAGGTAGAGGAAATATCCTCTCCACTGGTGTCCCTTTCTCCAAACATGAGTTTACAAACCAATTAGAAGATCTTAAGAGTGAGATGAGACAGACCATTGCCATGCAGCTGGACACATTCAGGATCCAGCAGAAGAAAGAGGAAGCTGAGAGAGCCTTGGCTGTCTTCTGCCCTAGGTGCACCAGAAGACACCCTAAGAACGAATGCCCATTACATTCGGTTGAAGTGTGTTTCGTTTGTGAGGAGGACCACCCAACAAATCAGTGTCCAACCTTACCTGGGTTTAAAGCCATGTACCAAGGGACCGAAGCTCCCACAAAGCCTCTCTATTACCTCAACCAAAGGAGGCCACAAGGATCTAGACCTTATCAGCAGGGGATGCAAGGGGCATCTCAAGCCTATTATAACCCCAACCAGTCAACTCCTATGCCTTCCTGGGGCCCCCCTGCTCATCCTTCATGGTCCATGCCTCCTCCATGGTCTTATCCACCTCAGTACCCCACTCAACCTACTTCTCATCCATATCACTCACATACCCAGCCACAGCCTCAATGGAATGCACCTCAGCCGGGGTGGAGGCCCCAATACAACACTCCTCCTGCCATTTTGCCTCCACCACCAGTTCAATCTCAACCTTTACCTCCTGCTCCTCCAAGGCAACCTCAGATGCCTGCTCAACCGAACCCGAACCCCAACAATAGGTAGGCTCAGCAGGTATATACTGGGGAGACCTCATGCCCTACCTATGCTGTGGAGATCCAGGAGATCAATCTTAGATCTGGAAAGACTCTTCCAGATCACCAACCTCCTCCCCCAGAGGATGAGGAAGACCATCAGGAGAGTGAACCAAAGCCTATTCCACCCTTTCCTGAGAGACTAACAGCCACCACACAACCTAACCCAGAAGAAGATGAGCTTTTGGGTGAGCTCAAGCAGTTGTGTGTAAAAATCCCACTTCTCCAAGCCATCAAGGATGTGCCAATATATAACAAGCTGGTTAAGGAGAAGTGTTTCAAACACCCAGGCAGACGGAAGA
The DNA here is from genome assembly GCA_031772625.1 of Pinus tabuliformis. Lineage (NCBI taxonomy): Eukaryota > Viridiplantae > Streptophyta > Pinopsida > Pinales > Pinaceae > Pinus > Pinus tabuliformis. Next base: position 1,922,307,548 of record CM062816.1, on the reverse strand, counting down.
AAGATGCCTCAACTATCAATGTCATAGGACAACTGTCTGACCTTATGCTAGGACAAGTCATCTGCCCAAAGTACCTAGATCCTGGAAGTCCTGTAGTAGATGTTCACATCAATGGCACCATTATCCCCCACACCTTGATTGATCTGGGGGCGGCCATCAACGTGATGACCAGGGATACCATGCTTAAACTCAATCTTCAGGGTTCCTTGAGGAAGACCTCGACAGTACTGCAATTAGCAGACCGCTCCACCGTGACTCCCGAAGGGATTGTGGAGGATGTCATGGTCTCCATCGATTCTTGGGAATACCCTGCAGACTTCCTGGTTCTGCAACCAAAGGCCAAGCTTACTGGATATCCTCTCATCTTGGGAAGGCCTTGGTTAGCTACTGCAGATGCTTACATAAGTTGTCGGGCAGGAAACATGACCATCAAAAATGGTCCCATGTCCAAGCAGCTAGTCCTATACCCTCCTGCCCAACCTTCTTTAGAGCATGATTTACCACTCTGGTTGGAGGAAGGAGAAGAAGACGAGGTGTATTCAGCACCTCTGTGTACCCTAGATACCACTAAAAGAAACCCCCCAACCGAGGATGACTTGATTGAGACTCTGATCCAAAACCCACCTACCAGTGCACTACCTTTAGAAGAATTGGTGGAGGATGCCCAAGCTAGCACCTTAGTGGATCTTTGTACAACCAACCCTGTCACTCCCAGAGTCAAAAACGTAGAGTTCGGCCCTGAGAGAGCATTAAAGATCAGCTCCTCCCTATCTCCTTCCCAGGAAAAGGAGCTGTGTAGTCTGTTGGCCAACCACCTAGATGCTTTTGCTTGGAGTTATAGAGAGATGAAAGGATTCCATCCCTCGGTCTGTACCCATCATATATACATCAGAGAGGATTGTAAACCAGTTAGGCAACCCCAGAGGAGAATGAATCCAGCCCTTAAAGACATTGTCAAGGATGAATTGCAGAAACTGTTGGATGCCAGATTCATCTACCCCATCTCAGATAGTGAATGGGTATCCCCTCTAGTGTTGGTTCCCAAGAAGAATGGGAAGTGGAGAATCTGTGTGGATTACCGTGAGCTGAACAAAGCTACCAAGAAAGACCATTTCCCTCTACCTTTCATAGATCAATTGTTGGATGGACTGGCAGGAAAGAAGTTCTTCTCTTTCCTGGATGGGTTTAGCGGGTACAATCAAATCCAAATCAGCCCGGAAGACCAAGATAAGACCACCTTCACTTGTCCTTGGGGTACCTTTGCCTACCGAGTCCTTCCCTTTGGACTATGCAATGCTCCTGCTACTTTTCAGAGAGCTGTCTTGAGCATCTTCTCAGAGTTGGTCCATGATGCAGTAGAAATCTATATGGATGACTTTACTCCTTACGGGGCTAACTTCCAGGAAGCATTGTCCAACTTGGGAAAAGTCCTCACCAAGTGCATTGAGATGAACTTGTCCCTTAGCCCTGAGAAGTGTGAATTCCTAATGACTGAAGGGACCGTGCTAGGCCATACCATCTCTTGCCAAGGGTTACAGGTGGATCCCAACAAAATTGCTCTCATCAAGAAGGTTCCACCTCCCTAAAAGGTCAGGGATGTTAGGAGTTTCTTGGGATTAGCGGGATACTACAGGAGATTCATTAAGGACTTCAGCAAGTTAGCCTCACCCTTGTTTGGCCTATTGGCAAAAGATGTGGAGTTTAGGTGGACTGACGATTGTCATAAGAGTTTGAATGAGTTAAAGGACAAGTTGGTGTCAGCACCAATCCTGAGAGGTCCAAACTGGGCCCTACCTTTCCACATCCACACTGATGCCTCGAACAAAGCCATAGGTGCAGCTTTAGGACAAGTTGAGCAGAAACTTCCATATGCCATTTACTTTGTTAGCAAAAACTTGTCCAAAGCTGAGTTGAATTACACTGTAACCAAGAAGGAATTCTTGGCTGTGGTCCATGCATTAAACAAGTTCCGACATTATATTACTGGTTACCAGACCTTTGTACATACTGACCATGCTACTATTAGATATTTAATGAATAAACCAGATGTGAATGCTCGTATTATTAGATGGTTACTTTTATTGCAGTAGTTTGATTTAACCATTGTTGATAAACCAGGTAGAGAAAATGTTGTTGCTGACTTCTTGTCTAGATTGGATTTGTCTGCAGATGAAGATGGGACGGTGGATGACCAGATGCCTGATGAGCATCTGTTTGCTATCTCAGTACTCTATCCATGGTTTGCTGATATAGCAAACTACCTTGTTTCAGCTCAGTTCCCTCCGCACCTCTCTTCAAAAGAGAAGAGCATAATCATCAGAAAAAGTGCCTCATTTACTTGGATCGGGGGCAACCTGTTCAAGCTTGGCCCCGATCAGATCTTAAGGCGTTGTGTAAGGGAAGAGGAAGTCTTTGACATCCTCCTCACCTGTCATGATGGGCCTTGTGGAGGACATTTTGCAGCAAAGAGAACTGCCTTCAAGATCCTGCAGGCAGGCTACTATTGGCCCACACTTCATCAAGATGTCAGAAGATATGTCAGCCAGTGTGACCAATGCCAAAGAATGGGGAAACCGACCCAAAGGGATGAGATGCCTCTCCAACCTCAAGTGACTCTTGAGCCATTTGAGAAGTGGGGCATGGACTTTGTGGGTCCAATCAATCCCTCTTCGAGGCAGAGATCCTACATCATTGTGTGTACTGACTACTTGACAAAGTGGGCAGAGACTAAAGCAATCAAAGCAGCAACAGAAGAGAAGGTGGTCGAGTTCTTAAGAGAGAACATCTTCTACAAGTTTGGCTACCCAAGAGAGCTGGTGACCGATCAAGGGAGCCAGTTCACATCCAACTTGGTTGAAGATCTACTAGCTCATCACAAGATCAAGCATAGGACTTCCACCCCCTATCATCCTCAAGCAAATGGGCAGGTGGAAGTCACCAATAGAGCATTAGAAGGGATCTTGACCAAAGTGGTGAGCAGCAGCAGAAAAGATTGGGCAGATCGCCTGGTTGAGGCCACATGGGCTTACAACACCACTTGGAAGACCACCACCGGCTTCACACCTTATGAGCTGGTCTATGGGAAGAAAGCTTTGCTATCCATTGAGTTTGAGTATAACACTTTGAGGATGGCAGCTCAGCTGGACCTAGATCTCAGCCATGCACAGCAAGAAAGGTTATTGCAGCTGAATGGACTAGATGAGCACCGCATGCAGGCCCTCCTTCACTCAGAAGTGGTTCAACTTCAGAGGAAGGTGTGGCATGACCAACATCTCCATGACAAGCAATTCCAGCTGGGAGATTGGGCTTTGTTGTATGATTCCAGATACAAAGATTTCAAGGGGAAGTTGAGAACCAGATGGCTAGGACCATATACAGTGGAGAAATGCCATGACAATGGATCTGTCCTCATTCAAACCATTGATGACGAATCCATTCCCATGCTTGTCAATGGGCATCGATTGAAGATCTACAGGAGACCTCTCTCAAGACAAGAGTTTATCAAAACTATGGAGAAATCTGTATTGGTCATAGAGAAGGGTTCTGCCTCTGCCTCTGGCACACCCTGAAAGAAGATCTGAAAAAAAAGAAAAAGAAAAAAGAAATAAATATCCTTGGGTGAAAACCTTTCTGAGGCGCCCAAGGCAGGTGGTAAGGGTGAAAACCTCATTTGAGGTGCCCCTGCTATCCTTCAAAAAAAAAAAAAAAAAAAGAGAAAAAAGAGATAAAGATCCTTGAGTGAAAACCTCTCTGAGGCGCTTAAGGTAGGTGGTAGGGGTGAAAACCTCATTGAGGCGCCCCTGCTATCTTTCAAAAAAAAAAGAAACAAAGAAAAAAAAACAAAAAGAAAAAACAAGATCAATAAGTTATTATGTGAAATTTCCATGCAGATTGCAGGTGTTCTATGGAGGAGAGGAAGCCTCTCAACTCAAAGTCAAAGGTCCTCATCATGCAGCCAGGACACCTCACCAGCTCCTCCTCCAAGAATGCTTATGTTCTTCAAGGTATGTGCACTTTCATCATAGATTGAGTCTTCTACAGGAAGACGCAGATTTTCTACAGGAAGGTGCCAGTTTCTACAGGAAGGCGCCAGTTTCTACAGGAAGAGCTGCCTGTCTACAGGAAGCTCTGTATTCCTACAGGAAACTTCCTGTAGAAGCTCCAAACAGCCAGAATGCATTTTCATGAGCAGATCTGATGACTACGGATTGGTGTGGACGCATGCAAGCCTCTTTTGGGCCCATGCACGACGCTGTTACCTTGCTCCACCATCCTCGTCAACATGCATCCAAGTCCCCTGCACCAGCAAATCAGAGCAATAAGTTCTCGCGGGAAAAGGCATTTTCAAAAGATAAACAAGCACGGAAATCTTATACCACAGGCAGCAGCAGCTTCGGAACCGTGATTGAAAAGCCAGATCTTCAGTCGTGCAGCATGCACCCAAGGAGAAAGGACTGTCACGAGACACCCGCGGGCATCCTGTAACAGTTCAACCTGCTCGAGTGAATACCGTCCACAGCACCGCCATCCGAGATGAAACGCGGGCGCATGAAAGCAAAACCATCCACTCCAGCGTCAGCAACCTGTAACCATGAGCCTCCGGGTCTGTGTAAGCCGCGTGCAGCAGGTAGATCCGTCGTCCAAAAACTGAAAATCGTGTGCAGACGCGCGCAGGTAAGTGTCTCAACCTTCTCTCCATCAAATCGCATGAATATTGCTTTGATTTGTTTGCATGGCGTAAGAGTGAATGGTTGAGCAGTCGTATGGCCGGTTGACTGGCCACGTCGGCTAGTTATGGTATAGTCGGATGATCGGGTGGCAACCACGACAAAGAAAACACGCAGCACGCACGTGAAGATAGTCCCGTCAACCAAGAAACGAGTTTAACCGAAAAGGGCGGCGGCAGATCTGTGGGAATGAATGCGGCAGCGAGTGAATATGCAGGCGAATGATGGGTGATGTCGCCCAACGGTCTGGCGGGGAAAGATCACCCCCTGCGCCACGAGCTGCGCCGATTCAAAATCTAACTGGCTAGATTATGCGCACGTATTCATCAACCTCCACTTCAAAACTCGAGTGGCTCTTCTGATCGCCTTTGCACTTTGATACGCCGAGCTGTTGGCTACCAGAACACCAGTGAGGCGCACCTCAACTACAGTCCAATTGCAGTCCTCCCCGAAGTTTGCACACTGCTCCTACAGGAACAGTTTCTACAGGAACGTAGTCCTACAGGAAGCAGTCTCTACAGGAACGCGGGTGCTCACGAAAAAGGTGGCCGAGTAACGAGGTAACCCTAGACTTCTCATGCAAATGGTCATTTAAGGTGGTAGAATTGTCAAGTCACTGTCTGGGTAAATGAGAAAGTAGACAAATTGCTGTCTGTGTGCCTATACTGCAATTCTACAGGATTGTTGAGTAGTTAGACTGTGTTCTAAAATTCTGTGGATTATACGCATTTTTCTACACTCTGTCACTGAAACCAAACTCTCTTCCACCATCACCACCTCCGGTTAAGAAAATTGTGCATCATGCCAGGTGGATTTATCAGGCGAGAACCCACGGATTCAGATAAGCTGAGGAGAAATCCGGCAGTGGTAGAGCTCTTTACACGAGCACAGTGGATGTATTTTTGTGATAAGTTGCAAGGGTACGATGAGGAAGTGGCCGAGGAATTCTTGCAGGCCCTGAGGCCAAAATCCACGGTGCTGGCCACAGTCAAATTCAGAGGCTTAAGCCTCACGATCACCCCGGAGTCTATCAGCAGAATCACCGAGCTTCCTATGGGTCTCCCGTGGGATAAAGAAGAACGCAAGCTCAGCCAGCAAGCCAAGAAAGAGTTCTTCCCACCTGAAGAATCATTCACAGAGGACAAAAATGGGGTGAGAAGGACAAGCCTGTTGCCACCCTGGAACGAAGTCAGTTTGCAAGTCATGAAATATATCACCTGTGAGGGTCGCTACAGCATCGTGTATGCATATCACTTCCGGCTGCTCAGTGAGCTAAGACACCGGATCGATCTTCCCGCAGAACAGAGACTGAGCATTCCTTACTTTTTACTACAGTCCTTGATGGAGTGCGCTACAAAGCTTAAGGACGGCATTCCGGATCAGATAGCCCACCATGGGTTAATTAAGCTTTTGGTGGAGGATGCTCTCCACTCATATAAGGTCCCCCTCGCATGGGAATCATTTAGGAATTTAACAAGAGACGGGGACATAAAGATGTTGCTTGAAGAAACGGGGTCCTCTAGCGGTGAGGAAGAAGAGCCAGTAGCCAAGAGTAAGAAGGGGAAAAGCCAAAAGATCCCGACTCCAAAACAGAAGAAAGAACGAAAGGAGAAGGAGGAGGGAAAGGATGACAGAGCAAAAGAGGACACCCCCATCCTTTCGGCAAGAGAAAAGAGGTTGAAAAGTAGGACGGTCCAAACTGAGGTGGCCCCTGTCAGCCCAAGCACCTCGTCAGCTCCTGCAGTCAAAGCCAAAAGCAAAGTCCATGCAGCTAAGCGGGAAAAGGTGGTGACAGTTGCCTCTACAGGAAAACAACCGCAGGCTTCTACAGGAAGCCCGGAAGCAGTCCCTACAGGAAAGCAGACGAAGGCTTCTACAGAAAGCCCAAAAACAAACACACAGGCTTCTACAGGAAGCCCGAAGATCATTGAGAAGCAGGCTTCTACAGGAAGCCCAAAAGCAAAGACCAAGGCTTCTACAGGAAGCCCGAAAGTCATTAAGAAACAGCCTCCTACAGGGGGCCTGAAGACAGAGAGAGGGCCTTCTACTGGAAGCCCGGGAGTGGCTAAAGCCGAATCTTCTACAGGAAGCCCACAGAGCGTAAAGAAAGAGTCTTCTACAGGAGGGCCGAAAGTGGACAAAGCAGGGTCTTCTACAGGAAGCCCGAAAATAGAAAGGGAAGGGCCTTCCACAAGGAGCACCGGGAAAGCAAAAAGCAAGAAAGAAAAGGCTGATGTTCTCGAGAAGGAGGCGGCAGCTGCGCTTGCCGCCCTCAGCACTCCTGCAAAGCCAAAAGAAAAGAGGGAGAGGGAGATCCCTCTACCTTCCGAAACCAGGAGAAGTCAGAGGATGAAAACAGATAAGTCGCAGCCTCCTCCCAGCAGCCAAACCACTCTTGGGAGTGTTCCTACCTCACCCAGTGAGAAAACTCCCTCTAAGACACCGGCCACCCCCGAGAAAGGAAGCCCGAAGGTCACCTCCTGGACCCGAAAAATAGGCCAATCGCCTTCTGAAGCCCGGCTCAAAGAATCAGGAAAGAGGGAAGAAGTTCAACCCTCATCACCACCAGGGGCAGAGAAGGCAGGGCAACCAAAAGCAGAAAAGAACGAGCCTGTTCCGGTCCCGAGTCCTCGGCCAAGGACAAGGAGCAGGAGCAAGGTTGCTCAAGGATGAGCAAATGGTTCAGCTGGGGGGTGATGATGAGCCCCAATTTTGGTACAATTTGGGCTCATTTTGGCCTATTCTACTTGCTCAAACCATTCATTTTTTATTGCTTATGCATGCATTTCTTAGTTTGTTCATGTTGTTTGTAGGAAGAAGGGTAGGCACTCTATCTACGTGACTAATGCATTATGATTCCAGGTTTTGGCATTAAAAGGGAGCAAAAGACAACGAAAAAGGAGATAAGGAGACAACGAGGTGGCACTGCTGGTTTTTAGGAGAGGATGTCCACGGTCTTGGGGACATTCCTCGTGATTCCCACCAAGAACTCCGAGCTCCAATCCATCTCCCCTCCGAGCTTAGAAGCAGCCAGCTGTTCTACAGGAACAGCAGTTACAACTGTTCTACAGGAACAACACTTATGACTGTCCTACAAGATCAGCAGTTAAACTCTAGTCGGACAGTCGAGCTCCTAAAATCAAGGACACTTGTTGGATCACTGTTTTGCATAAGTATAGAGGCCGTAGCCTTTGATAGGTTGTTGAAACTTTCGCATTACTATTGTAATTTTTGAGCACAGCTCGGTGTTAGTTCTTGTTGTAAGCCAGTTTTGGCATAACATCAGATTATGAATAAAGAAGGCAGATTTTGATCTAGCTCTGAGTTTTCTTAAGGAGACTATAGCTCTCAGGTTAGGGCCCAACCTGAGAGCCATAGATCCCCTCTACTATAGTGTTGTTTCCATTTCGTTTCAGCACTTTGAGTTTTCATTTTCACATGCAATTCGAATTACAGGTTGCTAATTTAGTTGTTTTCATAAGTTTAGATAGGATTTGTTTATGGTTGAATTGCTTTCGGTTGTTTAGTTAGATTAGCAGGTTGATAATACATTGGAGCTCCAGCAAAAAAGGTTGAGGAAGTCTCCACTGCCATCTCCGTTTGGAGATTGGAGTGCAGCCTATACCAGCCACAAAAACACGCAGTTCTTCACTTCCTACATGCTGCAACATAGTCTTGATATGATAGATCTTTCCACATGATTCACACCTACACACACGCCTTCATTACAACTTCATGCACATTCTCCTTCGCGTTTGGATTGCTGTTCATTGAATTTATAAGCACAGGTAGTCTAGGTTAATGCATTTTCGGTTTGGTGATAGTTACAAGCATTTGTTCCATTTACACTGCTTTCTCTCATTCCATTACTTCGTCCTCCATCTTGATCACGCATGCAAACACATCTTTGACCTCTACTTCGCTCTGTTATCTCCCAAAGTCTTTCACTCCTCACGTACTTCCATTCTCTAGCCCTTTCGTTGACCTAGCCCTCTATCTTCCAACCTACTCCCTACATTCACTCCCTATCCTACTCCTCCACTTCTCCAGCCATCACCAGCCTCATTCCTACCTTACACATCTCCCCCTACCATTTCATCACTCCTCCATCACGCCAAACACTCACGGTAGGTCATCCTGTAGCTGTTGGTAGACATCCTGTAGAAACCAGAGTATCCTGTAGGATCCCCTGCAGACATCCTGTAGGAGGCCACTCACTCGGTTGCTGAGCATCTGAATACGAGGAACCTCTGTGGATGGATGCTAAGGATCCCTAGGGACCTCTCCTAGCCTCCCCAACCTTTCCCACGCTTTCCTTCCTTCTCCATCCCATCTGCACAACCAAACCCTAGTTAGCACAAGATCACAATCATTCCACACACTTAAAAGAAAAATACAAAAACATATCTTTCATGATGCAAGTAGTCTAGATCCATGCATTTGCACTTATTAGAGGTAACAATAGCATTGGTAGAAGTTTCATTCACATTCTTTGCATTATAGAGGTTAGACTAGTTAAATTAGGGTTTCCTAGGTTTACATGCTTTGATTTGCTTTCAGTCCATTTTGTCAAGTAGAGTAGTTTTCCTTTGAGAATAGCTTTCGTCCATCAATTAGCAAGCTTCTTCTGAGAGCCTATAGAAGTTGGCTTGAGCCCTAACGGACTTGTGCCAGCTGACCAAGTGACAGCTGCGACAAGAGCTAGTACTTGTTTATATAGCACCGTTGCTTCCAAGTTTGTACGAACTACCGGGTTGATAAAATGAGAGACAGGAAGCCCCAGGAGTTGTAGCATTATTGCTACAATACTGGAGCTCACCAGTTATGGTAGGAGATGAATTCTTGGAAGACTTCTTCTTACTTTTAGTGTTAACCGTACCAATCATAACGTCAGCGGCATGAGATCCCGAAGGAGCTGCAGCAATTTGATTTGACTTGGGAAGATCGGGGATCTTTTCGTGTAACGTACCTGACTGAGTATAGACCAAGTCAAGGTACTGTGCTTGAGCAATCACTTGCTCCTCAGTAACAACTCCGGCTTTAGCAACATCTTCAGTGATCTTTGGCAACAAAGATTTTACAAACCACTCAGCCAAAATCTGATCCGGAATAAATACCTTCACTAAACGTCGTCGACGTCTCCATTCATGTATATGATCCGAAATATAAGTGGACGTCGATTGCTTTAATGAAGTTAGTAATTCCGTGCCATTGTCATATCTGACCGGCAACTGAAAGTGTGTTAAAAACGAGGTAGCTAACTCACTAAAATTATAAAAAGTGCCTCGCGGTAACTCAATGTACCACTTGGCCGCGAGACCAATCAGAGTGCGCTGGAAAAGTCTAAGACGGATCGAAACATCTGAAATGGAGTTAGACGCACACCAAAGGTGGTAAGTCATCACATGGTTCGATGGGTCCTCTCCTGATTTACCTTCGAACTTGGGAATGTCACTGGGAAACTTATTCGGCATTGGCGGCCAAAACGGAAGATAATTAATAGGATCGTTCGTTAGGCGCGACAAGTCAGGCAAGTCCAAAGTTGCGATAAACGGTAACTGCCAATTAGGATCCCTAAAACTCTGGGTCATGATACCAGCCCCAGGAGGAGGATATCCGGGATAACTTGGAATAGGAATTGCGTTCGGGATATTGTATCCTCCGGGAAAACCAGGATTAACCGGACTGTACTGGGGTTGTTGAGGTTGTTGATAAGTGTACCCAGGGTACGGTTGATACTGATAGACTGACTGTTGAACAGCAGGACCGAATTGGTACTGTCCCTGGTACGGTTGATAAGTGAATTGTGGTTGACTTGTGACAACCGTACTTAAACCAGGTTTTCCTACAGGTATCTGAACCGTAGTTTGAATCGTAGATCCAGACGGTGGTAAAGATGTCTGAGGAGTAGATACAGGAACAGTAGAAACCGGAGCTGTCAATACTCCAGAAGTAGGTGGGGTAGATTGAACAGATGTTGCGGCAGTTGCAGCAGTCGTTTGAGATGGAGTACGAGGCGCAGTAGGCCCAGACTGAGAAACTACTGAAGGTATAGAAGTTTGAATGTTAGACTCGACTGGTTGCTGGGGTGAACCATAAACTAAGGGTTGTCCAGTTTGAGATGACAACTGTACATTTGGCTGCAACACTTGTTGAGTTTGCGATGGATCCCACACTATATTCATTTCGGTGTATTGACCCATAACAGGTTGAGAATATTGAGGAGCATAACCGGGTTGAGGGTAGGATTGATAATTGAAAGGTACATTTCCCGTTCCTTGAACATAAGATTGACCTTGGGGTGGCTGGAAACCTTGGTTCGAGTACTGACCTTGGGGTTGATACCCTTGAGGCACATACTGATACTGGGGTTGACCTTGAGGTATAAATTGATACTGAGGTTGACCTTGGGGTACATATTGAGGCTGGGGTTGACCTTGAGGAACGTACTGCACCATGGGTACGTATTGTCCTTGAGGTTGCCCCCCAGACACAATTTGGGTACCTTGAGGTTGCCCCCCAGGCGTTAATTGAGGCTGCCCCCCAAGCGGTAACTGGCCACCTTGAGGTTGAGAATTGGGAATAGAACCTGACATCATGAGAATGTCTTCTACGCTCAACGGTTTATTACCATTGTTTCCAGTTAATAACCCTTGTTCAATGGGTTGAGGATATGCTCCTGCAAAAGTACCAGAAAGTGACTGATACCCAGAGGGAATAGAAGGACCGCCGTACAGAAAAGATTCAGGCGATTGAGTAAACATGGACGACTGACCAGACATATTTACAGGAGTATAAAAACCTCTAGGATGATAAGGAGCACGAGGTGGAGAAAAACTTAACCCTGGGTTTTCCAAATAATTAGTTAAAGAAAGATACCAAGTAGTACTCCTAGGTGGACTGTAAAAAATTGATTCACGCTCCCTTAGATCAATAACAGGTTGATTTTCAGGGATAGGGATGCCTACTTCTTCTTTCGGAGCAATTTCTTCAATAGCTATCAAACCAGAAGGAAGATTTTCGGTGATTACTCTTTCTACCCTAGGTGAATCAGGACCACTAGAAGTTGGAGAGACAAACCCCGATGTTGGAGTAACAGGTTCAGATATCTCAGGTTCTTCACCTATATCACTAGTAGATGAAAAGCTACTAGCAAGTTCGGAAACTGAAATAGATTCAGGATTATAACCTGTTACTAGAGTTTGGTAATCAGGATGTACAACCAATGAAGACTCTCCTTCTTCAAGTGACCCAACTTTACTGCCACTAGGAGTTACGAGGACTTTCAAGCCTTCAAGCTGGCTCGGGACTTCCTCAGGAGATTGGCCCCGAAGTCTATGGGACTTCCTCAATAAATCAGCCACAGTTACAAACTCAAGAGACTGGCCCCGAAGTCTACGGGACTGTCTTGGTAATTCAGCCACAGTTAAAAACTTTAACTACTTCACACGAAAATAAAGTAAAATCTCAATGAAAACCACCTAAAGTCTCTAAAGAACCAAACAAATTTGAATCACACGCCTAAAGAATCTAGAGATCAAACACACACAAACAGTAACTTTCCAGACCGAAAACACTAGTTGGTGATGAAGCCCAATGCCGCAGAATTCAGTACAGAAATGGCGGTTGGAACAATTACCCCAGAAACCTGCTTAATGAATAGACTGGCACAAGTTCCTCCACTTAACCGTCTCAAGTGAAGCGAACCCCCCAGAAAATCCAAGTGAGTCTAGCCGACGTCTGCTCCAGGTACAGTGGGATCTTCCCACCACTGTCACCTCAGGAAGAATCCTAAAGAATATGGTCACTAAGGCTACCAACTGAGACAAATACACCTGGGGGAACAGTCTACGATCCGATACACACGCAAGGGCAGAGTAGCAAGCTCAATCCCCTTGAAGGCTCCTTGACATAATCCAAGGTTTACCAACAAGTGACCCCAAGCTCCTCGACAATGGTTAATCCGAGGTTTACCGTTTTTAATACGTGAATATCTGGCGTCATTCCCAATGAGGAAGGATTGATTCCCACACTGGTTCGGACACGATCTCGTGCTTCTCCTTTAAGAGGAGCTTTCCCAGAGCATAAATGCAACAATTTGATTTCTTCCTACCACAAGATTTAGCTACTTGTTTATTTTACTTGTCTTGGAGAGTAAATTACTCTCCTACTCCAAGACACTAGCCTAAGCTAAATTGGTGTATCAGAGCCCTAGAAATAAAAATGTTACTAGGTGAATTTTACTTTAAGCGTTAATTTTAGTGGTTTTTGTTTAAGTCAAGAGGTGGCGGAGATGAAACTCGTGGTGTAAAGACTCGACTCGAAATCACTAAAAAGATGCACCTAAGATGATTTAAACTATCTTTTCTCTTCGATGAACTTCTAAACTAAGAAAGAGTTTGAGAATGCAAATACTTTGTAAACACAAATCTTTCTCAATTAAACAAATTTAAAGAAGAGCTTTTCCTTTCCAAAGCACTCAAAACGAGACAACTAGTTATTTCACAAAAATTTCCCTTTTCTTTTCAAAGCACTCAATCACTACAAAAACAAACCTTTTTCCAAAAGAGAGATTTTTTATATTTTTCATAAAACACTCAAAACTATAAAAATGACTAACTTTGAGATCTACAAACTATAAAAAACCTATTTGAAGTCAAAGCTTACAAAGTGTCTTTTTGAGGATGTTTTACTTAGCTAAGTGTGAGCTAAGGACTAATTTATGCAGAATCACAATCAGTCAAAAAACAACCAGATCTTTCGTTTTCTTTTTAAAAATGAAAATCCAAACTTTCAAATACAAGCTTTTCGAAATTTTGAAATGAGAAAACTCAAAGCGGATTCCTCAACAAGGGGAGATTTCATAAATGGTCAGACTCATAAGAAGACTAGTAGACACCAATGTGATCTGAGGTCCCTACAGCTTCTAAGCTCAGAGCCACTACACAACCAAATTGAAAAACAAGCCCAACAAGCAAAACTCCTAGGAATTTCACCTAAAACCCTAACACTAATGAAATTAAACCAAGGAAAGTTTTTGACAGGGAACAAGCAGGTCTGGGCAGTGGCTAAAACCTATAAACAAATTCTAAACTGATAAAAAAGAGAAAAATTTAAGATTTCTCAAACTTTTGACAGGGTACGCAGGCAACCTGTTTACACAGGTGCGTTCACGCTCTCTGCACAAAGAAAAAGTGCATACAGGTACGCACTGTGCTTAACTCAGAGGGTGCGTACTTATCCCAAAACGATGAAAAATAAAAACTAACTCAAAATTAATTAAAGCTACCCAATCCCACAATCATCAAGTCAAAAACAGAAACGAAAAACACAGTTTCTCAGGTCAAAGTAAAAACAAGGAAAACAATCAAGTCCCCAGTGGAGTCACCATTTTGTCACACGGAATGAGTCGATTTTGTGGACAAGATAGACCTTCCTAGAATCTAAAGAAGACCTAATGACAAGCAAACCAACCAGACACTATCTTTCTCTAAATATGCTTTTAAAAACAATGGTAAACAAGTGTTTTTGGGGCCTACCTTAGGTCCAACGCAAGCTTGTGGATGCCCTCGCTCCTTTGATCCAAATGAGCTCCTTTTCGCGAATCTGCAAACACAAACAAGGCAAACAAATTAAATAGCACCTGAAAAGCCAATTGTATAAAACATATTTAACATGAAAGTCAAGGAGTCCATGAAACAAATAACATAAGATACTTGTTGAGAAAAATGAGTTTGATTGTATTAATTCGAAAGAAGAAGAACTTTACAACCTTTGCCTTGACGCTATACAAGCTCCTCCCAAGGTCCAACAAGAAGTCTCCTCTACTTTGACAAGTTTCACTCACTCCCCAATGAAGCCAAAAAGGTATGTGATCTCTCCTCTTAAGCTCAACTAGGAAGTCTTAATTTCACCAGCATTTACCCTCAAAATGTTCAGCTTCTAACCTCCCTAGTCCTCACCCCAATGCCTGTATTTATAGTGCAATGGAAAGAAGTTACTAGGTCCTCCTTCAAAGGGATAAAGCCCTCCTTCAAAGGGATAGCTCCTTTAGTCAAGGGATTAGCTCCTTCTCTTTTGGGATGCATGAACCGCCTCAGAGCGAACAATCCACGTCAAAATTCCTTCTAGAAACCTCTAGAATTAACCCAAAGTGAGTTTTTTAAGATAAACTTTGCGCCTTTTGACTTTCACAGGGGTACGCACCCACCCCTTTACAGACAGAGCGTGCAGATACGCAGTTGACACGAACAAAGGGTGCGGGCCCGTAGGTGACAGTGGGAGAAAGTGTGGAACCAGAGCTTTGATGATTTTCAATGTCTTTCTCTCATTTTCAAAGCTTGACTTAAAGAGCTGAGGTTTTAGACTTGCTTAGGAGGACAATATAAGTGTTGATAAACTCATACTGACTGCAAATAATCATGATGACGATATTTTTGTGTAATAGAATGGAATGCCAGTAGTGATGACTCTGATGTTGAATCCGAATTAGCACAATTTATATGAAGACAAAAGAAAGGATCTAAGCTAAAAGGTAAGTACCCTCTTATTTGTTTCAAATGTGGAAAAATAGGTCATTATGCTGCAAAATGTCCTCATAAGCATGATAGTGATGGTGAGGAAAATTCTAAAAGGATGGTATACAAAAAGAAAGGGTTCAATAAGAAGAATTTCTTCTCTAAGAAAGATGAGTCTGATGAAGATGAATTTGTAGTCATAAAAAAGAAATCAACTAATCAGTTCCCTCACCGCAAAGGAGGTAATGAAGAATCAGATGAAGAAAATGACCATGCTGGAAGCCAAGAAGTATTATTCATGGCATTCACAAATGATGATGATTTAGGGCTAGAAGGAAATGTAGATGAATTGTTAATGAGTGCCATTGAAGAAAATGAGAAATTACGAAATAAAATCATCTCTCTCAAGGTAGAAAATGAGGAAACAAAAAGAAGGGAAGACCTCTTGAAAAATAAGCTAAAAGAAAAAGAAGAAGTTTGTGAAGAACGTGAAGCCGAAATAGTATCTCTGAGGAAGGAATTGGAGCAAGTCAAGAAGGGTTGGGAAAGCTCTCAAATACTTGACACTATCCTAAATAATCAAAAACCTCAACATGACAAATCTGGAATAGGTTTTAAAGGAGAATCATCAAGTACTAAGAACAATGTGAAAAGCTATGCCGATGTACTTTCCAACAACCCAAAAGAAGAAAGATTATTTCATCATAGGCCCATCTTAGATCCAAAGAATGAATAGAGAGTAACTCCAAGGAAGAATGTTGATTCAAATCATGGCTATTACAACAAGTACAAAACTAATTTTTTTGGGCATTGTTTTTATTGTAAAAATTTTGGTCATCAAGCTAGACATTGCATGGCCCATAAGAATGAAACACCAAAATTGAAGGATCAAACAAACAAATCATATGGTCCCAAAGGGAAAGGACAAATCAAGGCCTATGAATCTTTTGATCCCTTGGTCAAATTTGATCGAATTTGCTCATTATGTAATGATAATGGACACAATGAACAAAATTTCCCCCTCAAAAGAAGAAAAGCAAAAAATGAGAATCCCAACATGGATAAATGTGGCGTAGCTCTATGTGCTCACAGTGATGAAAATCATTGGTTTGTGGACAGTGGGTGCTCCAGACACATGACAGGGGTCAAAAGAAAGTTTGTCTCATTGAACAAAAAGGAAGGAAATGTATCCTTTGGAAGTGGATCTGCCCAAATTGCTGGAAAAGGAACTGTTACCCTTATTAATGGAAAAGGAAAAGCTCAAAATGCTTTGCTAGTAAACGGGCTCAAACACAATCTCCTGAGTGTTAGCCAAATCTATGATCAAGGACATAAAGTTGTCTTTAGCACTAAAGACTGTGAAATAAGGAACTCTTCCTCAGGGGAACTTGTGGCGAAAGGGGTTAGAACACCAGACAACATATACATTCTAAACAAAATTCAAGAAGATAAATGTTACTTAAGTAAAACAGATGAAAGTTGGCTGTGGCAAAAGCGACTTGGACATGCAAGCTTCGATAACTTGATCAATATCAACAATATTAATACAGTACGAGACATCCCAAAGTTATTCAAGTCAAATCAAGGAGTATGTGGTCCATGTCAACATGGAAAGCAAACTAGAACCAGCCGCAAGACCAAAGAGTTTTCTACATCAAAGCCTTTG
Organism: Pinus tabuliformis; assembly: GCA_031772625.1. Lineage (NCBI taxonomy): Eukaryota > Viridiplantae > Streptophyta > Pinopsida > Pinales > Pinaceae > Pinus > Pinus tabuliformis. The sequence goes on along the minus strand of CM062816.1, from coordinate 1,922,290,638 downwards.
GAGATCATCCATGTTGATTTATGTGGACCAACTAGAACTCCGACACTCCAAGGAGAAAGGTACTTTGCTTTATTTGTTGATGAATATACTAGAATTATGTGGGTATATTTCATAAAATATAAATCCAAAGCATTTGAGTGTTTTAAGAATCTTAAAACTCTTGTAGAAAATGAAAAGGACTCTAAGATTAAGTGCCTCGGAACAGACAGAAGGGGGAGAATTCACATCAAAAGAATTTGATGAATTCTGTAAAGAACATGGAATCAAAAGAGAACTCTCAGCTGCCAGAACACCCAATAAAAATGGGGTAGTTGAAAGAAGAAACCGAACAGTTCAAGAAATGGCAAGAACAATGTTAATAACAAATAACTTGTAGCCAAAATTCTGGAGAGAAGCAGTCGGGATAGCTGTCTATACCTTGAATCAAACTCAATTAAGACCAAATAATGAGAATACTCCCTATGAATTATGGAAAGGAAGACCTGCCTCAATAAAATACTTCAAGATTTTTGGAAGAAAGTGTTTCATAAAAATCAATGATGGCTCACTAGGAAAATTTGATTCTCGGGTTGACGAAGGGATCTTTCTTGGATATTATACAAGGAGAAAAGCCTACAAGTGCTACAATAATCGACTACGGAAAATAGCGGAAAGCATTGATGTGAAGATTGATGAAGACCTTCCAGAAAAAGAAATTGAAGAACATGAAGTTGACCCTCTCATTGAAGAAGAACCTAAAAAAGAAGAAAAAGGTCAAGAAAAACCCAAGGAAAAAGAACCATCTCAAACCCCTTCAAAGATGAAGTTTCTCCAAAAATATCACCCAGAAGAGCAGATTATTGGCAATATAGATGAAGGGATGTAAAGCCGAAGAAGGATGACAAGTACACCAAAGAAAAATGATGTTGTTCTACTATCCATGATAGAGCTAGAAACATTTACTCAAGCAAGTAAGGATCCTCATTGGGTAAAAGCCATGGAAGAAGAAATGTCTCAAATCGAGAAGAATGAGACATCGGAGCTGGTACCTCGTCCAAAGGATAAGAATATAATTTGAACCAAGTGGGTGTTCAAAAACAAAATGAATGAAGATGGACAAATCATCAGAAATAAGGCAAGGCTGGTTTGTAAAGGCTATTCACAAATTGAAGGAATTGACTTTGAAGAAACCTTCACACCAGTATCTCGTGTGGAAGCTATCAGGATGTTCTTGGAATTCTCTTGCTCAAAAGGATTTAAAGTCTATCAAATGGACATTAAATCAACATTTCTAAATGGGGAACTCAAGGAAGAAGTCTACATGGAGAAACCATAAGGGTTTAATCTAGCATAAGGAAAATACTTTGTTTTTAAGTTGGAAAAGGCATTATATGGGTTGAAACAAGCTCCTAGAGCTTGGTACGCAAGATTGGATCACTATCTACAACAACAAGGCTTCAAGAAGGGGGGTGGCAAGAAGTAATCTCTACTAGTGATTACCCCATTACTATTGTAGTTATACCCCTTATTTATATTGTTGTGCCCTGTTACCCCCATGTTGTTATTTATGTGCCCCATAGAATCCCTCTATTGTTATTTTTGTGGCTTTATATTATTATTGTTAGGTCGGCTGGATTATATTGTGACTCCTTAGACTCCTATATATAGAAAGGAGGTTTTGTCATTTGAATCATCGAAGAATTGTTCATTTATGTAATGTAAAGAAGGTTTCCCCCTCGAAGAGGCTGAATTCTAAGGCGTTGATCTATCTTTTCTATCTTTTCTTGAGCTGGTTTCATAACATTTGGTATCAGAGCTTTGGATTCTAGGGTTTCGCTGCTCCAAAAAGGTCATCGTGGAATTTTCGCTATAACTTTTTTCTGTGATGTTTCAGAAGTTGAAAAAAAAACCCATTTGAGAAGAAATCGTGCTGAACCTTGGGTCCGAATTTCAGAGCTTTTCACACGATATTTTCAGAGATATGATCTGAGGAAGTTGGTCTTCTTGCAGACTCCTGAATTACATTCAAAACAGGTGACCTGGGGAAAATCGTCATAACTTTCTCTCTGGGGATCGGATTGAAATTTCGTAAGAAGGTACAGAAAGAGTACGGACTGTAGTTTCTTGTATGTATGTTTCAGATCCAAAAGTTGAAACAGTGACTCGTGGCACGTCGTAAAAGTTCACCCTACTGAACTAGTCTATAAGCAAGTCACTGTGGGAGATTTCACATAACTCTTCCTTGGAGAATCCAATTTGGGTCAGACTTATGGCATTGGAAAGAGGACGCAGAAGGATACTACAGATCACAACTTCAGAACTGGATGATCCAAAATTATAGAGATACATCAGGTTCAATATCAGGCTTCTACAAAGTGAAAAAAGGTGTGTAGTTTTTTTTAAATTTTTGCGTAAGCTTGGTTTAACGGATTTCAAAGGGCATAGTAAAGCATTATTATCGGTAAATGATGCCCCGAGGAAAGAAAATGCAAACACCTAGTAAGGAACCTGAAAGCTCTAGCATGACTCATGAAGAAGAGGAAGAAATGCTACATGATATATCAAAATTACAAGAACAAGTGCAACAAATGTCACGCTCACAAAAGCTAACAGAAGCTAAGATAAATGGCGTGGAATCTAAGATAAAGGGCATGGAAGCTAAGATGGATGATTCAAAGACAGATTTGAAGAGAGACATGGCAGAATTGAAGACAGATTTGAAGACAGACATGGAAGAATTGAAGACAGATTTGAAGACAGACATGGCAGATTTGAAGACAGATTTGACATATTTTCTACAAGAAATACTTACTAATGGTGAAAAGGTTGTAAAGGAAACTCATGATGGGAACAAAAGTAATGTTAATCATGATTCCATAGACTCTAATGTTGGATCGAAGACCCACCATATTCCAAAAATCGATATGAGGAAGTTTGATGGCAAGGATCCCGCCACATGGATATTACAGATGGAGCAGTTCTTCGATCTCAATAATGTGCAAAACACACAAAAGGTACGTATGGAAACTGTATATTTGGAACCAAATCAATTTGTATGGTATCAATGGCTTTGCTCTCGTAAAAAATTTATCACTTGGGCAATTTTTACGGAAGAATTGATAGCACATTATGAAGATACAAAAAGCAACACTTTTTTTAGCCAATTGATAAGTCTCAAACAAAAGGGTTCAGTAATGGAGCACATTGAGGAGTTCCAAAAATTGAACATAAGGGTAAAATATATTCCAGAGGAGCATAGGATTGATGTGTTCATAGGTTCTTTAAAGGATAATATCCAACATGATGTTCGCCTTTGGGAACCTGATTCATTAGAGAAGGCATTCAGGTTAGCAAGAAAAATGGAAAGCAAAATTATGGCAACCAGGAAGCATACCACTCACAACTATAAAGACGGAAGTGTTGTTGCCCCTAGTCTTCCACAACCTATAAGGTTGACACCACAAAAATTGGAAGAAAAAGAGCAAAAGGGCTTTGTTACAGTTGTGATAGCAAATACACTAAAGGTCATAAGTGTGCTGAGAAGAAATTATTCTACATAGATTGTGAAGAGGAAGAAGAAAAGGAGCAAGAAAGGTCAAAAGAAGAGGATATACTCCAGGAACAAAGCCTAGATGAAGAACAAATAAATCCGACCATATCTTGTAATGCATTGGCGGGAATTACCACTCCTCAAACCATCAAGATAGAAGGACAAATCAAGAAGAAAAAGGTAATAGTGTTGATTGATTCAGGAAGCACCCACAATTTTATTCATTGTAGGGTAGCAAAAGAATTGAATTGCTTCCTATATCCAGCACCAGAGTGTCAAGTGATGATTGCAAATGGAGGAACAATAAATTGCTCTGGAAGGTGCCATAATATCAAGCTATCCATGGGAGAATATGTATTGACTAGCCCAATGCTTTCCATTCCAATGGGAGGTGCTGATGTTGTACTAGGAGTCCAATGGCTACAATCCTTGGGTACAATAGCTTTTAATTTTCAAGAACTTTTCATCAAATTTTCTACGAAAGGAAAGGAAGTTGAATTAAGGGGTATTGCAGGGAAACCAGGAAATATAATCAGCTCTAATGGTATGACAAAGCTTCTAAAAAAGGAGAAAAGAGGTGTAATTGCACAATTATGTTCGCTAGATGTTTCCACATTGGAATCATCTATTTCTCCAGATCTCCAAAAAGTCCTGGACAATCATTCCAAGGTATTTGAGACTCCCAAAGGTCTCCCACCTATGCGTGATCATGATCATGCTATTCATCTGATTCCAGGAAGTGTTCCTCCAAACATCAGGCCGTACAGATATCCCTATGTCCAAAAAAGTGAAATTGAACGTATGGTTGCAGAAATGCTAGAGGCTGGTATAATTCAACCAAGTCAAAGTTCTTTCTCTGCTCCAGTAGTATTGGTGCACAAGAAGGATGGATCATGGCGCATGTGTCCGGATTATAGGGAGCTCAACAAGCTCACTATTAAAGATAAGTTCCCCATTCCTGTCATTGATGAATTACTGGATGAATTGCATGGATCAATTTACTTCACCAAGTTGGATCTTCGTTCGGGATATCATCAAATCAGAATGAAGATTGAAGACATTCCGAAAACGGCATTTAGAACTCATGAGGGTCATTATGAATTTTTGGTCATGCCTTTTGGCCTTACCAATGCACCTTCAACATTTCAAGGTTTGATGAATTCAATTTTCAAACCATTCCTTAGAAAATTTGTGTTAGTATTTTTTGATGATATACTAATCTACAACAAGTCTTGGAAGGATCATGTTGAACATGTTGACAGGGTGCTACAACTATTGGAGGAGAAACAATTATATGCAAAAAGATCCAAATGTTTCTTTGGAGTCCAGGAGGTGGAATATTTGGGTCATATTGTATCTCATGAAGGAGTTAAGGTAGACCCTAGCAAAATTAAAGCCATTAAGGAATGGAAAATCCCCACATCCATAAAGCATCTGCGAGGATTTCTTGGGTTGACAGGTTATTATCGCAAGTTTGTTAAGAATTATGGGAGAATAGCAACACCTCTAACAACATTATTGAAGAAAGATGCATTTTCATGGACTGCGGAAGCAACAAAGGCCTTTGAACATCTTAAAGAGGCAATGTGCCAAGCACCGGTCTTAGCTACACCGGACTTCACAAAAACCTTTATTGTGGAATGTGATGCTTCAGGAAATGGAATTGGTGCTGTTCTAATGCAAGATGAAAGACCCATTGCTTTTGAAAGTCGTCCAATCAAGGGAAAGTTTTTAAGAAAAGCTATTTATGAGAAGGAAATGTTGGCAATACTCCATGCACTTAAGAAATGGCGACCCTACCTAATGGGAAGACACTTCAAGGTAAAAACAGATCATGATAGCCTTAAATACTTTTTAGAACAAAGATTATCCTCTGAAGAGCAACAAAAGTGGGTCACAAAGATGTTGGGTTATGACTTTGAAATCATCTACAAAAAAGGGAAGAAAAATGTGGTGGCAGATGCACTCTCAAGAAAGGATGAGGATGTGGAAGCATTGTTGTGTGCCATTTCTATTATCCAACCAGATTGGATAAACGAAGCAAGGGAGGAATGGAAGAATGATGAAGAAGTGTGGGCACTTATTCGAAAGCTACAACAAGATTCCAGTACGTCTGATACATTTAGCTGGCAAAATGATTGATTATGGTACAAAGATCGCTTATACCTCTGTAAGAATTCCCAGCTAAAACAAAAGATTCTTATGGAATTGCACACTTCTCCCTTAGGAGGGCACTCAGGATTTTTAAAAACTTACCACAGGGTTAAGAAGGAATTTTTTTGGGATGGCCTTAAATCAGATATTCAAAAGTTTGTGGCGGAATGTTTGGTTTGCCAACAAAATAAAGTTGAAACAATTAAGACATCGGGTCTATTACAACCTTTATCCATTCCAAGCCAACGTTGGGAGGAGGTTTCAATGGATTTTATCACAGGTTTACCCAAGTCTGAGGGAAAGAGTGTCATCATGGTGGTAGTTGACAGACTTACCAAGTATGCACACTTTTGTGCATTATCACATCCATTTAAAGCCAGTACAGTTTCTACTGCATTTATGGAAACAATTCAAAAGCTACATGGAAACCCAAAGATTATTGTAAGTGACAGAGATCCCATTTTCACTGGAAATTTTTGGACATAATTATTTTCTTGTCTTGGTACTCAGTTAGCTCATAGCTCATCTTATCATCCTCAATCTGATGGGCAAACTGAGATAGTAAACAAATGTTTGGAAGGATATCTTCGTTGCTTTGTATCTGATAAACAAACACAATGGGTCAAATGGTTGCCTCTGGCTGAATGGTGGTATAACACTTCCTTCCATACATCAACAAAAATGACCCCATTTATGGCACTTTATGGGTATCAACCACCATCCATCACATTATATTTAAGAGAAAACTCTAAAGTTCAGGTAGTGGAACATCACATCGAACATCAACAACAAGTCCTCCAACTCTTAAAGGATAACCTCGTGTTGGCACAAAATAGAATGAAACAACAGGCAGATCAACATCGCAGTGAAAGAAGTTTTGATGTAGGTGATTGGGTATTCCTACGGTTACAACCATATAAGCAAATGTCCCTAAAGCAAGCTAAGAAGGATAATAAATTATCACCAAAGTATTATGGTCCGTACAAGGTGTTGCAAAAGATTGGTACTATGGCATACAAATTGGAGCTTCCTGCAGCTTCTCGATTACACCCAGTTTTCCATGTTTCATGTTTAAAGAAGGTTATAGGCGACAAGCTCCCAGTTCAAACAATATTGCCAGAACTTGACGAGGAAGGAAAAATTATATTGGAACCGGAAGCAGTCACAGAAACAAGAACTCGACAGCTACGAAATTGATCAATTTCAGAGTATCTTATCAAGTGGAAGAACTTATCTGCTGAATATTCCACATGGGAGGATGAGAATTTTATGCAGAAGTATCCAGAACTACTCAAGCATTGAGGACAACACTTTTTTGAAGGAGAGGGGCATGTTGGGTCCCTATAATACTAGTGATTACCCCATTACTATTGTAGTTATACCCCTTATTTATATTGTTGTGCCCCTGTTACCCCCATGTTGTTATTTCTGTGCCCCATAGAATCCCTCTATTATTATTTTTGTGGCTTTATATTATTATTGTTAGGTTGGCTGGATTATATTGTGACTCCTTAGACTCCTATATATAGAAAGGAGGTTTTGTCATTTGAATCATCGAAGAATTGTTCATTTATGTAATGTAAAGGAGGTTGCCCCCCTCGAAGAGGATGAATTCTAAGGCGTTGATCTATCTTTTCTATCTTTTCTTGAGCTGGTTTCATAACATTTACTCAAGAAAGTAAGGATCCTCATTGGGTAAAAGCCATGGAAGAAGAAATGTCTCAAATCAAGAAGAATGAGACATGGGAGCTGGTACCTCGTCCAAAGGATAAGAATATAATTTGAACCAAGTGGGTGTTCAAAAACAAAATGAATGAAGATGGACAAATCATCAGAAATAAGGCAAGGCTGGTTTGTAAAGGCTATTCACAAATTGAAGGAATTGACTTTGAAGAAACCTTCACACCAGTATCTCGTGTGGAAGCTATCAGGATGTTCTTGGAATTCTCTTGCTCAAAAGGATTTAAAGTCTATCAAATGGACATTAAATCAACATTTATAAATGGGGAACTCAAGGAAGAAGTCTACATGGAGCAACCATAATGGTTTAATCTAGCAGAAGGAAAAGACTTTGTTTTTAAGTTGGAAAAGGCATTATATGGGTTGAAACAAGCTCCTAGAGCTTGGTACGCAAGATTGGATCACTATCTACAACAACAAGGCTTCAAGAAGGGGGGTGGCAAGAAGTAATCTATACATAAACATGGATGAGGATAAGTTACTAGTGACACTTGTCTATGTTGATGATCTAATTTTTGCTAGTAATTATGATGAAATGAGCCATGAGTTTGCTCAAAATATGTCAAAAGAGTTCGAGATGTCGATGATAGGAGAGTTATCTTACTTCCTTAGATTACAAGTATCTAAAACCACGACATGCATGTTCATATGTCAAGTCAAATATCTTAATGACATGCTTAAAAGATATGGAATGGAAGACTGTGCACCAATGAGCACACCTATGACCACAAATTGAAAATTAAGCAAAGATGATGACTCCCCTCCAGTAGATGCAACACATTACAGATCAACAATTGGAGCCCTTCTATACTTAACAACTACGAGGCTCGACATTATGCAAGCAGTAGGAATGGTGGGAAGGTTTCAATCGGCCCCTAAACAATTCCATTTGATGGCTGTAAAAATAATTCTCAGATACTTGAAAGGAACTCCTGATTTCAGTCTTTGGTACCCTAAGAGCTCAACTCTTACTGTGACCGCATACACCGATGCTGATTGGGCCCGAAGTGTCGATGATAGAAAAAGTACGAGTGTAAATGAATTCTTCCTGGGAGACTGTCTAGTATCGTGGCTCAGAAAAAAAAGAAAAAGACATCCATATCACTATCTACAGCCGAAGCTGAGTATATAGCTATCGTAGATTGTTATACTCAAATATTATGGATGAAGGAAGCTCTGAAAGATGTCAACATAGGTACACATCAACCAATCCCCATCTATTGTGATAACACAAGTGCTATTAGCCTTAGCAAAAATCCAGTGATGCACTCAAAGACCAAACATATACCAATCAAGTATCATTTCCTTCATGAACAAGTAGCTGAACAAAACATCATCCTGGAATATATCAATACTAAGGAGCATATAGCTGATATTTTCACAAAATCTCTTCCTCAAGAAGCATTTGAACATCTTCATCAAAAGATGGGGGTTATTTCTTTAGCATCACTTTAAGTTGATTCATAAAGATGTTGCATGACAGGGGGAGAAGTTCGACAGGGGGAGTCCTTGTGCATTCCTTTGCCATTGATGTCAAAGGGGGAGAGAAGAAGAATATTGCCATCAATAACAAAGGGGGAGATTGTTGATCTAGATTGTCATTGATGTCAATATGGCAATATTCTAGATATGAAGCCAAGGAGAAGCAGAGCAGATCCATGAAGAAACTGGAGCAAGAAGCCAAGGAGCGAAGCCACAGGAAAGCCAAGGAACGAAGCCACAAGAAAGCCAAGCCATGAGTAAGAGTCTGTTACAAATTGTTCTTATTAAAATATCGCATATGCTCAAGAGTAAGAGCCATATCAGAGATATCGCATGAAATATCAGAAAGAGCCAACAGGAACAACAGTCATCGAAAGAGCGGGGGTAGGAAAGTATGACTCAAGTCCCACACTCGTGAAGTCCCGCAAAGAGGAAGAATTCATCAGAAGGAGCAAAGAGAAACACGCAGCGAGGAAAGCGCCAATAGGAACAATAGCTGTTGGAAGAACAAGGGTAGGAAACTATGACTCAAGTCCCGCACTCGTGAAGTCTTGCAAACCATCATTTGTAATAAGGTGCAGACCCGATTGCTCCATTATAAACTGCCCTATGGTAATATCACATCCGCATGGACCCGTTATATTATTGTGGACCCGTTACACCATTACAACATGATTCAATGTTATATCACATTTGCATTGGAAGTCATGTATTAAAAATGAATGCCACTTGAAATCTGCGATTGCGATATATATATACAGACCCACGGGACCATTACAATACGCTGTAATACAACATCGCATCCGCCACATCGCAAGTTTTTTAAAAGCTATTGTCACATTAAAACCCCGATTGTGATATAAGTATGTGGACCCGCTGCACCATTATAATACGCCCTAAAGAAATATCACATTCGTCACATATCGCAAGTCTTGAAGAGATGTAACAATGGAAAACTACCGATTGCGATAAGGTTATGGACCCGACGGGTTTATTAACTACTGCTTAAGATCGCATCACATCCGCTCCATCGGCAGTAGCGGAATCACTGTGTTATGTGCGAACCTCTGAAAAACTGCGATTGCGATTAAGGTGATGATGTGGCTGGTGGGACCACCCATTATATGTTTTGTTTTAACTATGTTGATATATGAAGATCGATGATGTTGATATCAAAGGACAGAGTATGTTATGGGCACGACTTGTAAAAGACCTTCGGAAGCTGCGATTGCAATTAAAGGAATGACGTGGCACGTGGGATCTCCAATATGGGCATAACCTCTCTTGTAATGTGATTTCCGTGAACAATTAATGTCTATTGTATGAATATTAAAAAGGGCCTCTCTGATATAGTTTTAATATGCAACACTTTGGTAATTCAGCCTCTCTTCCGAATGAACGCGTCCTTTGAGTATTGGTGAATTTGAAGAGACAGAGGAAGCTGAAGAGCGAGCGCAGAGGAAGCTGAAAGATCAAGCGAGTGAAAAGGAAGCCAAAGGTCAGAGGTATCTGGCATATATAACAGAGAACAAGGAAAGTTTATAGGTTGGTGAAATTATAAGAAATAGAGGAAGCTGAAGGTCTGGCAGACATGGAAGAAGCAGGAGGACAGAAGTAAGTCATAGGTCTAGCAGGGTTGGGAGCAGACAATTACTACCAAACATATACAGACAATTTACAGTAGAGGTTTGGAGCCCTTGGGGTTGGTGCCTCAGTACTGGAAGGATTGGTGTCCTGGGAGTTGGTGCTCCTAAATACAAGGTTGGTGCCTTAAAAATACAGGATTGGTGCTCTCGAGGTTGGAGCCTCACAAAAAGTTCAAGATGGTGCTTGGAAACTGATTGAAGATATATATACATTGTACTTGATTTATTGCAAAGATTATATTAATAAAAGCATTCATTCTTGTTATTTATTTATGTGTCCTAAATATAAATGATTTAACCAAAAAAAAGAAATAACAATTGAAAAGAAATACTGATTCACCCCCCTCTCAGTATTTCCAACAATTTTTTGGGTATAAAATTGTTCTTCTTAAGAATAGCATGCTTTCATGCTATTCTGCACATAGAAATCTTTCCAATGGTGCAAGAATCGTGTCAATCATAGTCCGTATGAAAAAGTTATGCCACTCAGAAGTTGACCTTCCTGTTTTCACACCCATAGTTCGAGAGGATGCCGCGTCAGCCCCCATTATTCATGGAAAAGGGGCTAGACACGTGTTTGTGATGTAAAAGACTCTAGAATATGTTGGCATTATGATGCATGTGTTGTACTTGATGGCAACCCTCTCATAAGAAGAACATCTCACTTACATATAGCTGAATCAATCTACAGATGTGACTATATGCATGGGATGCAGGACAGCTCAAAGGAATAAGAAGATCAAGTTCTAAGTATGACAAGTTAGCTTTGCCATCAAGTCCAAAGGGGGAGATTGTTGGCATTATGAGACAAGTGTTGTCCTTGATGGCAAAATGAAAAATTATAGTGTAGCAGGTCAGTAGCAAAGAATTGATGATCAGACTACAAAGAATGAAGAAAGAAGAGTATATACGCAGGTTCACTATATACCAAGTAGGGTATACACGTAGGTTCACTATATACCAAGTCGCGTATACGCAGGTTCACTATATACCAAGTAGGGTATATACGCAGGTTCACTATATACCAAGTCACGTATACGCAGGTTCGCTATATACCAAGTAGGGTATACACGCAGTTTCATGCACGGAAAAGCGCATACATGTCGGAAAGCTTACTTTTGGTCCGTGGTAGTTAGTCCTCGGTATTTGAACCTATGATTTTGGACCATGGTATCTCGACAAGTGTGTTGATCCCAAGTATTGGGCTCTTGGTATTGATTTATTATGGTTTTGGACCGTGGTATTGAGCAAGGCCTAAGACTATAAAAGGAGAAGAAGATCATTAGGCAAGTGCATTGAGAAAGTCTTGAATATCTGATGAAGTATGAGATCCAGTATGTAGGTTATGGGTTGATGATGCATTGCTTGATCTGAGCTAAGGAGGGATCTCACCGGTTGATGGAGAACAAGATCTAAGGAGAGATCGGGATCAAATGGTTTGAAATGAACTATCTTTATGATGCTTATTCTAGATCTGCATACTGACGCATGTAATATTCTATAAATGTTATGAGTATGACTGATGTCTGGTACAACTACAAAGTTATAAGAAAATATTTTTAGATCTGTACGCGGGTTGTCTTTGGCATAAGCGCGTATGTACGCGGGTTTGATTCATCATAGTAGTGTATACATTATGAAGTATAATATTTGAAGTTGCAGATGGGTCTGATTTTTATGGCAGAGTTCTGTGTCTGCTCTGTGTTCTGGTGACTGTGTTGTTTTAGTGTTTCAGAAATTGATGATGCTAGTAGTGATTGTTTTGAGCTTCAATGATAGTTATGGGTCCAGTATGAAAATTGGATGAAACGTGGCCTTTCAGATTATGTTTTTTGCTTCAGGAGTATCCAGTCTGAAAATGTATGAAACGTGGTACCTGGAGGAGAGAAGATTGTAGGCCGGCGCCTACGTACTAGTATCTTAGCTAGTACAAGAGCAAAGGGGTTGGAGCTCCCTTCCAGGAGAGTCTGGAGAAATTAGAGAAGGTTGTAGCCTTCTGCAGGTTGTAGCCTGCGTTCTGGTAAAGGACTGCACCAGTACATTGTAAAAGAAGTTTCTTAATAAAGGAAGATAGAAACGAATTGCAGCAGGTGGTTTTCACCCACATTAGGTTTCCACCTTATATCATGGTGTTCATGTGTGCTTCTTGTGTGTGATGATCTGTTCTGTTTTTACTGCACCTGCTTACTGTTCATATGGTTAATAAAGTTCTGATGCACTAACTAAAGATCAAAATTTAATGCATTAACTGAATCATAAGTATTTTGGATATACGCTAGTTGCTTTAGACACAGCTGCGTATACACGCGGGTTCCCTTGAATGAAGTAGCGTATATGTATCTAAGTATGGAAATGAAAAAGTTTTATTGATCTGATAATACTGATTCACCCCCCCCTCTCAGTATTATTTCCAACAATCGGTATCAGAGCAGGTCCTTTGGTAGAAGCTTGATCGCTTGAAGGAGATCCGTGGAACTATGGGAAAGAAGCTTAAGAAGAAAGCACCTAAGAAGAAGAAGACATCTCAGAAGAACTATGACAGTGGGAGAATCGATTAGGGATTAGGTATAAGAAGCTCTTCAGATTCAGATTCAGATTCAGAATCATTTCAGAATGAAGATGAACTATCAGGTATGAATTTGTTATCCTCTGATGTTCCAGCTATCTATCCATTTGGAAAAGATGGAAGTGATAACGAAACAACTGAATGTGCTCTTATGGGTGAGGAAGAAGGATATCAAATAGAGGCAGAATCTAACAGGCTAACAAACAAAATTAGTGAACAAGAGACACTTCTGAACATAAAGGATGGTGCCCTCAAAGAAGCTGTTACTAGACTAAAGGGCCAACGAGAGTTATTCAAGGAAAAATATCAAAAGTTGCAGGATGAAGTAACATCTCTAAGAAATGAAGTCATTGAAAATAACACAACAATCAAGGAGCTCAGAGATCGATCCAGGTATTATGAAAGTCTTGAAGCTACGACCCTCTCACTAAAGGAAGAACTTGAAGAATCAAAGAAGTAGAATAAAGATCTACTCCTAGCTACTGAAAAACAAGAAAACGAAGTTATCAGCTTAAAATCTCAGCTAGAATGTGCCTTCAGAATTCGTCAAATGCAGCAGGATCTGAATGAAGAACAAGAAAAGGAGATTCTCAAACTAAGGCATCAGTTGGAAGAAAGAAGGAAAGCTGAAGAAGACATGAAGAAACAATGTCTAGAAAAGGAAGAACAACTTCAAGTTGAGGTAAATATCTTGAAAGGTAAATTAGAAGAAAAGGATAAACTGTTGCGATTTCAAGATAGTACTAAAGCCTTGGATGATATTCTTAGTAGTCAAAGGTCTCCTGCTATCAAGACTGGTCTTGGTTTTCATGAATCTATTGAAGGTGAATCTAGTTCACAAGGTGAGGCAAGGAACTCTAAAGAGAAATCTAAAATGATCATCAAGGAGATGAGAGGTCAACCCCATCAACAATCAAGGAAAGAGACTACTCAAAGAAAATCTTTTACTCCTCCTATGAATAATGTTGAATGTTATGTATGTCATAATCTTGGACATGTTGCAGTTAGATGTAGAAGAAGAAGCGTTCAAGACCATCATGCAGAAAGATCATCATATTCCAGGTACTTTAATGGATATTGTTTTGCTTGCAATATGTTTGGTCACAAAGCTGCTGATTGTTACAGGAGGAATATGAAACATGTAAGGTGTTATGCATGTAACAAGCTTGGACATATAGCAAAGGAATGCAGGAAAAAAGTACGGACATCACACCAAAAGGAGAAAACATCATCACACTTGAAGATATGGAAGAAGAAGGAAGTACAGTCATAAAGATGTGGCACAACACAATATACGCAGACACAGCACAGCACAGACACAACAGACTTAGAGGGAGCTGAAAGTATAAAACTTCAGTATCCTGAATCTCATAAGCAAGTTTCATAAAGGGAAGTCGTGTATATACGTGAGTTAGACACTGCAAAGTCGCGTATATGTCAATCTGAGGAAAAGCAGTGGGGGTAGGCTCAGAAAAAGGATCTGATATGATTCAGTCCATTATTTGCTCTATTGGTTAATAGTTACAGTCTACTGAGGATATGTGGAAATGTTTTGATACTTGTAAGATGTCTAGAAGTGTTTTGATCCTAACTTGATGATGATGATGTCTTGATGCTTATTGCTGATATATGCATCTAACAGATGGCACATGTTGAGGGGGAGCATATGCCTTTAATAATTCATTGTTGGCATTATGGTTAATAGTCCTTAGTGATGATGCTTATATGGATAAATGATATATCTTGCTATGATGTGGTTTGTCCATGATAAAATCTCATATGATTCTTGGGCTTACATAGTTGATGTTCAAATCATAATTGTGGATTGATGGTGCATACATATAGTGATCAGGATAAGGAGAAGTACAAAGCTTGAATACAGAACTTCCTCACTTGATGATGAGTCACTCATATGCTGCTGTCGTCATATGCATAAAGATCATACAGTTTTGATGCAGGCACTCTTGTGGATAAGGATTGTTGCTGTTGATGATGTCAAGAAGTTTTGTCGAAAGAGCTTGAGCTCAAGATACATAGTGCTGATACATGGATGACTACTCAAAGTTGCTTTGTTGGAGACATGATGATGAGTTCTTATCTATATGATGATAGGTTGATACTTACATATGTTGATTGATGCAGATTGGATCATGCAGATCTTGACGTTGATGTAATGGCTATGGTGGTTTCACATATAATGTGAATGATTTCATGATGATGTTTAAAAGGAGGAGTTGACATCTATGTTCAGACATACCTTGTTATAGCACATTTACAGGTTGCTGATATGGAAATGGTTGTACGCGAGTTTCATAAGGACTATCCGCGTATATATGCTTGTTTATTTGGATACAGTCGCGTATATGATAATTTGAAGGAAATCAGTGGGTAAAACTCAGAATGAGAAGATTCTGATATGGGTCTGACAGAGACCATCTGGCACAGGGGGAGCAGATAAACTTCCAATGATGCATTGTTGGCATTATCTTAGAAGCTTTTGGTTCTAGTTCACAGTTGTTGTTGGTTTCAGGTGAAACAAAGACAGAGGGAGAACAGAAGGATCTCTTGGTTGCTGATCTGAATGGTGATTGACAGATGCTGGCGATATCAGCTATTGGTGACTTTCATAAAGTCTTTCTCTAGATATTTCGATCATATATCTCTTTTGTGATATTTCTTTCATGGTGTCAAGGTCATGTAACGGCCTATATTGGTTTCCCCACTATGCCTGGGAAGAAGATGTAATGTTCTTGCTTTATCATGTGTAAACTTTTGATGTATCCCCACTTGGTTGGGTGGATGAGTCAATTCTAGTATATCCCCACGTGGTTGGGAAATGGATGTATGTATTGAGTCTTTTGGTGATAGGAAGGTCTCTTATGATGTATAAATGGTTCTTCTTGAAGAACATCTTTTTGCAGATCTTGCCTTTAGTTAGGAAGAGCATGAACAACACACTTCAGCAGTACAGAGACTTGGCATGTACTCAGGGGGAGCATGGACAGATTGGTACACTTTGGCATATACAAAGGGGGAGCACATTTGGAGATTTCAGCAGGTACTCAGGGGGAGTATGGACAGCAGATTGTTTATCAAGGAAAGAGAATATCTTGGTCCACCCTTTTCCCTTGATGTCAAAGGGGGAGAGTGATTTGGTGTTGTTGCCATCAAGTCCAAAGGGGGAGATTGTTGGCATTATGATGCATGTGTTGTACTTGATGGCAACCCTCTCATAAGAAGAACATCTCACTTACATATAACTGAATCAATCTACAGATGTGACTAAATGCATGGGATGTAGGATAGCTCAAAGGAATAAGAAGATCAAGTTCTAAGTATGACAAGTTAGCTTTGCCATCAAGTCCAAAGGGGGAGATTGTTGGCATTATGAGACAAGTGTTGTCCTTGATGGCAAAATGACATATTATAGTGCAGCAGGTCAGTAGCAAAGAATTGATGATCAGACTACAAAGAATGAAGAAAGAAGAGTATATACGCAGGTTCACTATATACCAAGTAGGGTATACACGCAGGTTCACTATATACCAAGTCGCATATACGCAGGTTCACTATATACCAAGTAGGGTATATACGCAGCTTCACTATATACCAAGTCGCGTATACGCAGGTTCGCTATATACCAAGTAGGGTATACACGTAGTTTCATGCACGGAAAAGCGCGTACATGTTGGAAAGCTTACTTTTGGTCCATGGTAGTTAGTCCTCGGTATTTGAACCTATGGTTTTGGACCATGGTATCTCGACAAGTGTGTTGATCCCAAGTATTGGGCTCTTGGTATTGATTTATTATGGTTTTGGACCGTGGTATTGAGCAAGGCCTAAGACTATAAAAGGAGAAGAAGATCATTAGGCAAGTGCATTGAGAAAGTCTTGAATATTTGATGCAGTATGAGATCCAGTATGCAGGTTATGGGTTGATGATGCATTGCTTGATCTGAGCTAAGGAGGGATCTCACCGGTTGATGGAGAACAAGATCTAAGGAGAGATCGGGATCAAATGGTTTGAAATGAACTATCTTTATGATGCTTATTCTAGATCTGCATACTGACACATGTAATATTCTATAAATGTTATGAGTATGACTGATGTCTGGTACAATTGCAAAGTTATAAGAAAATATTTTTAGAACTGTACGCGGGTTGTCTTTGGCATAAGCGCGTATGTACGCGGGTTTGATTCATCGTAGTAGCATATACATTATGAAGTATAATATTTGAAGTTGCAGATGGGTCTGATTGTTATGGCAGAGTTCTGTGTCTGCTCTGTGTTCTGGTGACTGTGTTGTTTCAGTGATTCAGAAATTGATGATGCTAGTAGTGATTGTTTTGAGCTTCAATGATAGTTATGGGTCCAGTATGAAAATTGGATGAAACATGCCCTTTAAAATTATGTTTTGTGCTTCAGGAGTATCCAGTCTGTAAATGTATGAAACGTGGTACCTGGAGGAGAGAAGAGTGTAGGCCGGCGCATACGTACTAGTATC
This sequence comes from Pinus tabuliformis, assembly GCA_031772625.1. Lineage (NCBI taxonomy): Eukaryota > Viridiplantae > Streptophyta > Pinopsida > Pinales > Pinaceae > Pinus > Pinus tabuliformis. Next base: position 1,922,273,016 of record CM062816.1, on the reverse strand, counting down.
TTAGCTAGTACAAGAGCAAAGGGGGTTGGCGCTCCCTTCCAGGAGAGTCTGGAGAACAAGAGAAGGTTGTAGCCTTCTGCAGGTTGTAGCCTGCGTGCTGGTAAAGGACTGCACCAGTACATTGTAAAAGAAGTTTCTTAATAAAGGAAGATAGAAACGAATTGCAGCAGGTGGTTTTCACCCACATTGGGTTTCCACCTTATATCATGGTGTTCATGTGTGCTTCTTGTGTGTGATGATATGTTCTGTTTTTACTGCACCTGCTTACTGTTCATATGGTTAATGAAGTTCTGATGCACTAACTAAAGATTAACATTTAATGGATTAACTGAATCATAAGTATTTTGGATATATGCTAGTTGCTTTAGACACAGCTGCGTATACACGCGGGTTCCCTTGAATGAAGTAGCGTATATGTATCTAAGTATGGAAATGAAAAAGTTTTATTGATCTGATAATACTGATTCACCCCCCCCCTCAGTATTATTTCCAACAAAATATTCTATTTTGTAACCCTATTTAAGAGTTGATTTAGTCAAACTTAACCACTAGAAGGCTATCGGGTTGTGTTATAACTGGTTCACTAGGAGGAAGAGGATTATTCCATTATTTCGAGAGAATTTTGTTCCATAGTTGAGAAAAGATAGCCAGGAAAGATAGGAGGTAGAGCATACAGAGAGGATTTTTGCACTGTAGCAGCCCACGGTCCACAGACATTACTTCTTTGTATTTGCAGCAATATTTCCAGATGGATAATGAGAGCAAAGAAACCTCATCTTCTAGCTAGGTTTTCTCTTGAAAGGGTTTCCCATAGAGAATATCTTGTGTATTATGTGTGTGTGAGATTAATTTGTCATGCTCTACTTTTCTTCTTGATTTACTTTTACATGCATGCACTAATTAGAATTAATTTTACAGATCTAAAAATTAAATGAAACTATAATAGTGTAGAATCTCAGGCTTATAATATAATATTATAAGATCTGTTGTGATGAACTATCTGGTGGAATATCCACGACAGTTTATGGATCAAAAGTACTAAGATCTGACAATGGAGGAGAGTACACATAAAAAGAAACTCATATATTTCTCTAAGGAGGTTGAGGTTAAGAGGGAGATGATAGTCCCATATAATCCTAAACAAAATGGAGTCGCTGAACGAAAGAATTGATCAATTGAGGAAAGTGTAAGAGCCATGTTACATGATTAAGACTTGCCTAAATTTTTTGTGGGGTGAAGCAACAATTTTTTTTGTGTATGTTCAAAATTGAAGTCCTTGCAGATCACTGAATGACATGACTCCTGAGGAAGCATTCACTACGAAGAAACCAAGTGTAGACCATCTCTGAATATTTGGTTGTCCTATCTATATTCACAATCCGAAAGATAAGAGAAAGAATTTGGATCCTACAAGCATGAAGGGTATATTTGTTGGCTATAGTAACACCTCAAAGGAATATATGATCTACATAAAGGAAGGTTATCAAATAGATGTAAGACGAGATGTGATCTTTGATGAAAGTATCGTATTCATGAAATCAAAGGACCTCCCAATGGACTCCAATGATGAAGAGCTTCCAATATTTGAAAAAGAATGAAATAGTGAGGAAGAGAATTCAAATCATGAAGAAGTAGGTCCTAGTGAACCCGTGCAACAAGTGATCATCCCTGAAACTGGAAAGAGACCTAATTGGTTGGAGTATACTCTTATAAATGCAAAGTGACATGGAGCAACCAAAGAGAAATTCAGGGAAAGTAAGAAGCCCAAAAAATATTTAAGGTATGAAGCCTATATGACGAAGTTAATATAAGTAGAATCATCCACCTTTGAAGAGGCTGTCAAACATTACAAATGAAAATATGCCAGGAATCAATAATATCAATTAATAATGAAGAATGGAGTTTGGGAGATCATACCAAGGCCTGGAGAAAAATCTATGGTAACTTCCAGGTGGCTCCACATGATTAAACATACAACATATGGAAGTATTGATAAATATAAGGCAAGATTTGTGGTTAGGGTCTTGTCCCAACAAGAGGGCCTTGATTATGAAGAGATATTTGCACCTATAACAAGGTATACAACTATACGTTCATTGGTCTCTTTGGCAGCATCGATGGGATGGAACATCCATAAAATGGATATCAAGACACCATTCCTGAATGGTACTATCGATGAAGAAGTATATATATAATAACCCTTGGGTTTTGAAGTAAAATATAGGGAGACCTATGTCTACGAGTTGAAGAAGGAACTTTATGGCCTTAAGCAAGCACCAATGGAATGGTATGCAAGGATGGACACATACCTACAAAGATTGGGCTTCTCGAAGAGTTTTGCTGATTTGAATCTCTATATCAAGGTTGTGAGGGATGAGTTTGTAATAATTCTTCTATATGTGGATGATCTTCTCATGATAGGTGTAGAAGGTCATATTTAAGGGTGCAAAAAGTAACTAGTAGAAAAATTCGATATGAAGGATCTAGAGCTGATGCACTATTATTTGGGGTTGGAAGTTTGACAAGGACATGATGATATTTATCTAAGTTAAGGAAAGTATGTGATCAAGATGCTGAAAAGGTTTGGCATGGTGGATTGCAAACCTATGACAACCCCTATGATCACAAGCTTGAAGATGTTAAGAAGTTCTGAATCAAGCCCTATGGATCTGATGTATTTGGTAATACTTGACTAGACATTTGTTTTGTAGTGAATATTCTCAGTCAATTCTAGTAGATACCAAGAATTATCATTGGATAATAGCCAAACATATAATGAGATATCTGCAAGGAACAATCCATTACTACCTGAAGTATGATAAAAGGAATGATTTCCACTTGATTGGATATACATATTCCGATTGGGGAGGCAATGATATGGATGGGAGAAGCACTACCAGAGGATGTTTTAGTTTGGGATCCTCCATGATATCTTGGATGAGTAGAAAAAAAGAATTGGTTCTTTTGAGTTGTGCTGAGGCTGAATACATTTAAGCCTGTGAAGTAAGTAGAGAAGTTGTTGTCCAACCTGTTTGAAGGACCGATGGACCCTACGGTGATACATTATGACAACATCAAATGTAAAATATTGTTTGAAGACCCAGTGTTCTGTGGAAACACAAAGGACATAAATAACAAGTATCGCTACATACGAAAGCTGGTGCAAGATGGAGTGTTTCATCTACAATATATCTCCACTAATGAACAAGTAGCTAACATCTTGAAAAAATATCTTCCTAATAAGAAGCTTGTGTATTTGAGAGGAAAGCTTGGACTGGTTGATATATCCTCCCTAGTTGAGAGGAAGAGATAGACACATCATTCTTGTATTCACTTTGTGAAGAAATAAAGGAGGATTGGGTAAGAATTTGGTTTCTGATACACTTTGAGGATGAGGTAGGGCATCCGAGATAAGAGTAGTCGAAGAGGCAATTCCTTGAGGATGTGTTATTCCCAGATAGGAATTGTCCTAAAAGGACATACCCTATGAACACCCAAGTGGGGTATGTTCCTTGAGAGACAATTATGATGGTGTTTATCAATCATTGGTCTCACCATCATTGTGCTCTGATCTTGTGGAGAGATAGAGATATTAGTCAAGGCCTTGCTATGTGACAATATTGGTTGGTATGATGCAAAGAGAAGAAAAATTGATAGGTTATGAGATGCCTTACCAATCTAACTCTTCTTCTGAGGTCTCTTCAGCTTGAGAATGTCCATGTACCATTATGAATACCTACCTAGTTAAGAGGGAGTGTTGAAATGTGTAACTAGGTTCGGTATTCATAAATATGAAATGTTTTGTTGATTCTTGTATATTGTAAAAAAAGGAAAGAAAATTTATTATTGTTATTTTTCTGGCATGGGTTTCATGCTCAAGGTATTTTATTTAGAGTTCAAACACCCATTGAGTGATTCTAGGGTTTGTCATAGGGTTAACAAGTCAAAGAGTCATTGTCATATGAAGAAGGCCCCATTGGGCACATTATAACTTGTAAAAAGAATTGTTTTTGTATTTAAAAGTGTCAAAATACCTTCCAAGACCAAGTCGGCCTGAAAACTAAGAAATAAACCTCATTAGGGCATGTCCTCCTCCTTGGAAGCCTATATATAGCAGGGAACATGAACTCGTATGGACACTCACTCATCTTCTCATCACTTAAGAGAAGGAGAAGTAGAAGAAGGATAGCGAAGAAGGAAGAAGGATGAAGGATGAAAATTTGGGTTGTTTCTCTCTCTCTCTCTCACATGCAAAGAAGGAAGGCTAGGGTTTCGATGTTGCAAGATCAAAGTTAAGGAAATTGAAGAAAGAAGGTCGAAGGAAGGTCTATTAGGTCACCTACAAGCCCTAGAAATAGGATAAAATCTAGAAAAGGTCAAAGGAAGCCTTGAAGCCCTGAAACTGCTCACACATGTGGAGGAAATAACTATTGCAGGGTCCTAAAATTTCATACCTACAGTGGAGGTTGAAATTCTATAGCTAGGGGTCGAATTTGTGTAGCTGGAAGAGATTTGACTAGGTTTAACATGGATTGATCTTGGTATAGAGATCTTGGAATTCATCATTTGAAGAATCTATTACAGTAATTCAGGTGGATCTAGGGGGTCTTCGCAGTAAGATTGCCACACCAACAGAGTGACTCAAGGGCAAGTCACAATATTTGTGTTGGGGGCCTGTTGGGATGGTGTCCCTATCAATTTTGGGGTTAAGATAACCCAAGTGTTGATACATTTTGTAAATAATGTAAAGTCTCTGTGATTTTATGGATGCTGAGTGCATAGATGATTAGGAGTCAAAGGGATTTAGCCCCTTGTTTTATGTAAAGTTTGAGTCGGTTTTGAGATTTAGCCATGGTCCACGGACCATGGGATTGTATGAGAAAGGATATAAATAGGTGTGTCTTAGAGAGTCTAAGGCATAAGAGATGGAGTCTTAGAAGTAATAGCGAGAAAAAGTGGGTCAGATAGGAGAAGAAAGGTTCTGCAGTTGAGTAAGCAGAGGCCTAGGTAGAATCCGCAGCTGAGTACGTGGACACCTGCAACTAAGTGCGTAGGGTAGTTTTGAGTCTATAATCTTGAACTGAAGATCAGTAAAGATAGTTTTAGAAGCATTCTTGTGTATTTCTGTTTACTGTTGTTAATATTATATGCTGTCAATGAATAATGTGTTTTATGGAATATTGATTTAATGTTGCACGATTCTCTTTAATAAGCCTTAATAAATGTACGCAATGCATGTTAAGTACTTTCGCGAAGACTCTAATGAATCATGTTATGTTTACTAATAATTTAAGTAGACTTGCATGAACACTGATCTAGGGTTGTTCTTGGATGCGCGTAAGTTGATAAATTGACTATTAAGGGTCCACAAAGACTGATCGTAGACCTTTGTGAAGGTCTGAAGGCTATTTAGCAAAGTTGTAGTAATGAGCCCTAAGGGCTTATCGATCTGTGTGAAGGCAGATCTCGGTCGCTAAAATACATCACACAGATCTCTGGATGCAAAAACTTGGTTCTAGAATCCCCCCATACTGCTTTGGGTGAGACTGTAGCCTGCGCTACGCGAGTTGTTACTGAAAGGGCCAATAGTCTAGGGTTTTCTTGGTTGGCGCAACTAACTCTGAACCTGGGTTAGAACCACCTAAGCCAACAAGTGGTTCTGTTGCCATTTCTGGGATCTTCTTGAAAGAGATGTGTGATGTCGCATCATTGGAATCTGACCAAGAAAGAAATTGAAAAGTGGTTGGATCGGAAGATTAACAAGTTCACAGTGCAATAAAATAGGAATCCACACATGTCGAGGGAGGATTGGTTGAACAGGTATTTGTATACGGAGATACACAAAATTTTCTTCTACACCTTCCCCATCGAACTGTATGAGTGGTTGGCTAAATTGAAATATAACCAAGGAAGGTGGAAGCTTGATAATCCAATAGTGTGGACTCTAGAATTAGTGTGGTGGGTAGAAGCCTCTGAAAACAAGATTGCGCGGGCTGTCGATCACCGGTTCGATCGAATTATTAGGGGATTTGTTACAAAATTTGTAGTTGATACCTCAGTTAGCTACAATGAAGTGGAGCGAATATTTTTCAAAGGACCACAAGGTAAGTACTTAAGGTCTTTGAATACATGGATGAAATGTTGTTGTGTGAAAAATGGGTGATGCCATTACCTTGATGTTCGGAGCTACGCGAAGTGGACGACTCTTTAGAAACCATGAAGGATCAAGACCAGAGTATAGTCCATTGATTGGACCTCCTGTAAGTGATGACGAAGGTGTGGAATGGACCCCACCACAAAGTGTTGTTCAACTAATCACCCAGGGGTTTCCTTGAATAAATCATCCATCCACTCCACCTCCACCTCCACCTCCACCGTATACACCTTCGCCCACACCTCCACCTCCACCACCACCATTCAACATGGAAAAAACGATGAAGCTCCCTATTTTCAAGGGCATTGGAAGTGAGGATAAATAGTAGTTTTGGTTTGTTGCGAATGCTGTTTGGATTGCACAACAGATTACTGATGACAATATAAAGAAGGCACAGTTGGTTACCGCTTTGCAGGATCGCTTGTTGACTTGGTATATTAAGTATTGTTCTCATAATCCTCCTGCATCACTAGAAGAGACTAAGGCAGCTTTAAACAAGGAATTTAGTAAGCCTAAGTCTAATTCACAGTGAGGAGTTGGATTTAAAGAAATCGTCATGAGGGTCGATGAGACACCCTAGGAATTAGATCAAAGGTTGAAGTGTTAGATTCGGGAAGCCAACATGCAGCTCTTAGACAGTAAGCACCGCGAATGGTTTATAGCTTCGCTTTTGGCCCACCTGACAATTGCTTTGTCACAACAGAAGATAGGAATCTAGGCGGAGGCCTTGGAAATCATGATGAGGTTGCATGCCTCACCTATTCAGGATGCGAACTTGGGGGTATAACAGATCCATTCTCAGTTACAAAGCTTACACCTATAATTACAGATCTTGAAGAAAGACAAGGAGACTAAACCAGAAGTACGCGGGGAAGTCTAGTGTTTAAAGTGCAAGAGCTAGGGGCACGATAAGGATCATTGTCCAATGTATGAAAGCTATATTACAGGGGGGGTCTCATTCCTCTGAAACAAGAATCTCCAGTAGGGCCAAGCATGGGGGCTACACTATGGTGCGCTATTTGTCAAGATGCTGGACAACATGCGATGGATGACTACCATTTTCTTCAAACGTTCGTTCAGACACCCCAACAATTGTCTTGTAACTTTTGCAAATTTGTGGGCCATGGTTAGCACCACTTTTTGGGTAGCAGAGGCCCCGTGTAACGGTTTTGGGGCTCAAAGCCCACAATTTTGGTACTAAGTAAGGTAAAGGGTCCACGAGGTGCACGAATTGTAATGAGTCAAGTCAAAGGGTTGTTCGCCCGAAAATAATGCCAGAAAATAGAAAGTGAGTGGGCCTGCCCATGGTCCATAGACCATGGGAATGTATAAATAGAGTAAGGCTCTAAGGCTAGAAGTCAGTTTTCTTTTGATCTTGAATGCTATGGGTTTATGAAGGCAATATTCTCTCTACGTCTGTAAGTTCGAGTCAAGGGTGTTGGTAGATAGATAGAGGCTCTGCAGCTGTGTGTGCAGAGGCCTGGTAGAGTCCACAGCTGTGTACGCTGACCCTTGCAGCTGAGTGCGCAGGGCGGATCTGGGTGTACTAGGAAAGAGATCAATAATTATAAGAATTTCTGAATCATTGTGTGTTTTATCGCGAATCTATCTGTTGTTTATATTCTGAGTTCATGCATATTTTTGCGCGCACTGGGTATTATTGTTAAATGTTTTCTTAAAGACCCTAAGAAGTAAAGCAGATCTATAATAAACTCATACTAACAAGAGCGCATTGGTGTGGATCTACGCGAAAGCCTGATAATAGTACAGAGTAGCGTGAGGGTACAAAACGGTGTGCGATCCCATCCAGACCACATCACGAAATCCCAAGGGTGCAGAAACCTGGTTCCAACACTCTCCCCTGCTACCTCGGGTGAGACTTCAGTTCGCGCTCTACGGAATATTGCAGAAAGGGCCGGTAGCGCGGGATTTGTTTGGCTAATAACTCTTCCGAACCTGGGTCAGGCCCCAATAAGCCAACAAATGGTTCCATTGCTAGGACTGGGATCTGCCTAAGGGATGTCTGATGTCAGAACACTGGAACCCTACGAAGAAAGAGATTGAAGATTGGTTGGATCAGAAACTACACGAGTTCGTAGTACAGGAGAACAGAAATCCGCAGATATCTGAGGAAAGGTGGCTGGATCACTACATATACACAGAAATCCATGAGATCTTCTTCGCAACCTTCTCACTGGAGTTGTACGAGTGGATCGTGAGGCTAGCTGACAACGTGGGAAGGTGCAAGCTAGATCAACCCATTGTGTGGACTCTAGAATTGGTGCGTAGGCTAGAAGCATTTGAAGATAAAATCGCACGTGCAGTAGATCACTAGTTGGATCGGATAATAGGAGGGTTTATCATTGAGTTTACGATAGACACAACTGTGAGTTACAGCGAAGTAGAAAGGCTATTTCTCCAAAGACTGTGGGGTAAGTACATCAAATCATTGAATACTTGGATTAAAATGTTGTTATGTGAAAAATAGGTTATGCACATCCATTAATGTATGGCGTAACGAGGAGCGGAAGAGGCTATCGAGGGATCGAAGGATTGGAAAACAGTCCTCTGATTTCACTTTCACGAGAAAGTGAGGAGGAGCTCGTCGGGTTCTCTCCAAGGAGCGCAGTTCGACTGATAAATCAACGCATTCCACTGATACCACCACTGTCCACGCCATCACCTACTTCACCTACATCTAACCCATCAAACCTTCGCCACCACCAAGGGTTGGAATGGCGAGTGCGATCAAGTTGCCGGTATTTAGAGGCATAGGAAATGAGGAACCAGGTTAGTTCTGGTTCATGGTAAAGTCTGTATGGAAGCCCAAGGTGTAACAGATGATAACATCAAAAAGGCTACTCTGGTTAGCGCGTTGTAGGACCGCGCGTTGATGTGGTATATAAAGTACTCGAGCAATCATCCAAATGCGAGAATAGTGGCGATCCAGGATGCATTAAACAAAGAATTTAGCTGGCCAAAATAAGAGACATAGTCGATCATCGGATTCAAGGAAATCGTGATGTTACCTGGTGAAACCCTGTGGGATTTGGATCAGAGGTTGAAGAGTACAATCCGCGAGGCTAACATGAATTTGATGGATGCGTAGCACAGCACGTGGTTTGTGGCGTCTCTAGCACCACATCTGAGGATGGCACTGTCATAGCAAAAGATCTCAACCCAAGCTGAAGCATTAGAGACAGTGATGAGGTTGCATGAAACCCCAATACAGGATTTGGGGTTGGGAGTTTAGCAAATCCATGCACAACTACAAAACCTATGCTTAGAAATGCAAAGTTTGAAGCAAGAAAGGGCACCCCGACCAAAGGAGTGTACAAAAGTTGGGTGTATCAAATGCAAAAGTCAAGGACATGACAAGGACCACTGCCTTGTATTCGCAAACCATCTAGTAGGAGGGGGCCCGATGCCATTAAGGTTGGAAGTACAAGCAGGGCCAAGTGCGGCGCCTGTGCTCTGGTGCACGATTTGTCAAGTAGGGGGAAAGCACACAACAGACAACTGTCACATGTTGCAGAAGTATACCCAGACTCTGCAACAGCTGTATTGCAACTTTTGTAGATCAGTAGGGCACGACGAGTGAACGTGTTGAAGCTACAAGCTTATGATGGAAAGGACCCCAGCCTATCGAATACAGACTGAGACACGGAGTTTCGACCCAGTCGCGGGGCTGCGCGGTGGATTACAAGGATGTGGACGAGGGAGAGGAGGAATGGGACTGGGACGAGGCTGTAGACAGTTGATTTGTTATAATTGCAAAGGGAGCGAGACTATAAAGAAGGCTGCAGGAAGGTTGCGCGATTTGGACGTGGCACGCAGGGCCAGGAGGAAGCATAGAATGCGTCCGCAAACTAGGGACTAGGCTGCCGTGTGGAAAGACTGGAAGGTGACTGTTGCAGATACTGTTCATGACAAGATGTCCCATTTAAGACACCTAGGAGCGGGCGACAGACCATTAAGACATAGGGCTGAAGGGATTTGCCGCAAAAATCGCATTAATGAGCCACGAACGAGGAGCATGGCCGAATTTGAAGTCGAAAGGGTATATAAAGCACAAGTGGCTTGTTACCACACACCCTTTGGCCCCTTGCATAGTAAGTTGTTCAGGGTTCAACTCGAATGGCACAGGATGAATGAGTCAGTCGTAAAAGGTAGCCCATGGTTTAAAGACCTGCCGAAGGTAATATAGGAGTCCCTACTCAGATCGATATCCACAACCAAGGACGTCACAGTCGAAATCCCTAAATCACCTAGGATGCCGCAGACCAAGAAGAACCCACAGGCAGAAGGACCGGTCTAGATGTCTCTGCAAAATCCGCGATTCGGCAAATTCCTGATGGAGGAAAAAGGCAAAACCATTACGATTGAGAGTGATGAAGAGGAAGAGGATCCTCTGACCTATGTTGAGGAAATAGAACTAGAAGAAGAAACGGAAGAAGAGATCCAGCCAGTAAAGCGACCCAAGTATGTTCGTCCAAGGAAAGGGAAGGCCAAGGTCCCTATAGATTTGGATGCCGTTGACAGCATACTCATCACCCCATCTCTCCCTAAAGAGGTTCCACTCGAAGGCTTAGCGACCGGCCGCATCCCTCATATGAAATTTGAAGACTGGGACCTTGCGGATACTGAGAAGTTTCCCCATTTGGCAACTAGCGAACTAATGGAGAAAAGCACGGAGGGGGCTGTTATGACACTACAACCACAGGAATGGCTGCGAAAGGTAGAAGAGGCTGGGTTACTCTGCCTCCTATCCATTCCACATTTTCATCGACCCCCCATTACAATATTGGTCATCAGGCAACTGCTCTGCCTAGTACACGATGGGTACTTATGGATAGACAAACCCATCCCCATTACGACAGAGCTCATTCATAGTATCTCTTGGCTCCCCTATGAAGGTAGGGACCTTGAGGAAATCGTTGATATGAGTGGCAATCTGATAATGACGAAAGCCTTGAAAAAGAAATACAAATTGGAGAAAAAGCAGAGAGGGTATGTGATTGACAGTATTCCAGACAAGGGGGTCACCCTTGCTACCTAGTTACTGGCAAGAAAAGTGATGCGGAAATGCTGAGGCAACGAGGTCCCAACAATAGTCGTCGCGCTAGCTGAGCAATGCGCAACAGGGGAATGATTCAATTGGGTGCAATTCCTCTGTGACGAATTCCTGACCAACTGCACGGAGGCCCAAGAGGAGGGTAAGACCTTCCACTATGCGTTTTCGCTGTTATCCATCCTTTTGGTTACAAGCGAATTACCCTAAGATAGTCAGTTTCCGTCCCTAGACCAGGATTGGCCAGAGGCCACAAAATATGCATCGCTCTGGGCAACAAGGGACGCTGCAAGAATCCAAGAAGTCAAGATTTTCTGGATACTGATGGATGCGAACATCCGACAGTGGATCAACCAGCAACCCCGTCTATCTACCGAGGTATATGACAGTACGAAGAACGTAGCTGAGTTTAAGGTGGATATGCACCATGTAGACATTCGGGCACGCAAGGATCCAGCACAAACGTGGACCACACTTCCCTTCATTGACATTGACGAGGTTGTTTTTGCGGTATTGGATATCTGGCCACTAGAGTGGCGCAACCCCGATGTGGTAGGGCGAGATGAGACCAGCATCCAAAAGCCGAAGGCTGAGGCCAAGCGCTTAGCACAATAGAAGAAGAACGAGCAGCACATTGCGGAAGTACGGGCGGCCCAGGAGGCAGCCCAAACTTCTACAGGTAAGGCGACAGTAGGAGGGGCTGCTACGAAAATGGACGAAAGTGGCCCAAATGTGACCACAGAGCCAGCCACGGATAATGGGACGAAAGGTACGGCACCAACCACCACCAATTCGCCCTTAAAATTACCACGGCCGACAGAACGGTAAAAGCCACAAAAGAAGACCAAGGCGTCTAAGTTGGACGGGGAACTTGTCACATTAACTGAAGTTGACCTGGGTGACAAAGGGGATACAGTTCACGACATCACCTGGGAGTCGCTCGACGAGGCCATGACGGAGCAGTAGACTGTGTTGGGGGTGCTCCATGCGCAACTGCGAGAATTAGGAGCACGGGCCCCACAGCCACGAATTGTTGCTACCCATGGAGCTATGGGTATGTCAACAACTGAGCAGCTGCTACAGGCCAAACTGGCTAATGCTATTGCACTCCTGGCAGGAGCAGTGACAGCAGAGAATGAGGTGAACGGAGCTGTGGTAGGTTGCCTTACGGGGCTTGGATTAAATTTGGTTGCCTTCCCACACGAGAGCTTATACCAGCTCCAGGACAACGCAATGATGGAGATCCATGCTAGGGACGGACGCGCGGTACAGGTACTTAGTGAGCAGTGAATTAACATAGAATAGTTGAGCCTCCAACGTGACGAAGCGGTAACACAAAATCGGCAGTTGGAGCAAATTGTGGGGGAAGCATGTTGTCGTGCCCCTGAGCTAGAGATTGCGGTAGATTTACCTGTCGACATACAAATCCACAAGTTGGCCAGTGGGTTCCGTGAAGCAAAGGAAGAAGCCGCGAGGATCCAGTTGGCCCTCAACTTGTAGATCGCCGAACTGAAACTGAAATCACAGCCCTCTACACCACCGGAGGTCACAGAGCAGCAGAGAGGCATCATTCAATCTGAGTGGGAAACAATCGCACGTGCCATGAAGGAGTGTGCCGGCTTGTTGGATCAGTCACTTATTATGCTCACTTCACTACAGGAAGACCCAACCTTATAGCGGTTGGAAATAGAGGCAAGAGAGCTACAACAAGCCTATGATAATGTCAGGGGGACAACGTAGACGGTTGCTCTTACGCAGCGCTCGGCCAAGATGAGAGAGGCCCAGGCTCTTAAGACACAAGCAGATGCTGCTTGGCAGCAGGAAGTATTGATTAAGGAATGGATCCAGCCTTGGCTGGATGAGGCATTCGCAGTTTCCACCACCATCGAGTGAAAGCTAGCACACATGCAGGCAGTATATGAACCCGGACAAGCAACTGACACCGATACTGATGCATCGGTGGCTCGCGTAGAACAGGTACAACAGATGGTGGAAGATTTTGTTTCCAGTGTAAATGAAGTGCATAAGTTATTGAATGACCTCCGTGCGAAGATTACCGAACTAGCCGAGTGACTCGGGACGAGTCACGATGATTGTGTTGGGGGCCTATTGGGTAGCAGAGGCCTTGCGTAACGGTTTTGGGGCTCAAAGCCCACAATTTTGGTAATAAGTATGGTAAAGGCTCTGCGAGATGCACGGAGCGTGAATTGTAATGAGTCAAGTCAAAGGGTTGTCCGCCCGAAAATAATGTAAGAAAATAGAAAGTGAGTCAGCCTGCTCTAAGGTTAGAAGTCAGTTTTGTTTTGATCTTGAATGTTATGGGTTTATGAAGGCAATATTCTCTCTGTGTCTGTAAGTCTGAGTCAAGGGTGTTGGTAGATAGATAGAGGTTTTGCAGCTATGTGTGCAGAGGCCTGGTAGAGTCTGCAGCTGTGTGCGCGGACCCCTGCAGCTGAGTGCGCAGGGTGGATCTGGGTGTACTGGGAAAGAGATCAATAAAGATAAGAATTTATGAATCATTATGTATTTTATCATGAATCTATTTGTTGTTTATGTTCTGAGTTTATGCATATTTTTGCGCACACTGGGTATTATTGTTAAATGTTTGCTTAAAGACCCTAAGAAGTAAAGTACATCTATAATAAACTCATAATAACAAGAGGGTTTTGGTGTGGATCTCCATGAAAGCCTGATAACAGTACAAAGTAGCGCGACGGTATAGAACGGTGCGCGATCCCATCCAAACCACATCACGACATCCCAAGGGTGTGGAAACCTGGTTCCAGCACCCTCCCCTACTACCTCGGGTGAGACTTCAGTCCGCACTCCGTGGATTGTTTCCGAAAGGGTCGGTAGCGTGGGATTTGTTTGGCTAATAACTCTTTCGAACCTGGGTCAAGCCCTAATAAGCCAACACCACTGTCAAAGCTATGAGTTGATGATGGAAAGGACACCTACATACCGAATGCAAGAAGAAACTCGGCCTCTAGATCAAGGCATCGAAGGGGTGCGCGGAGGTTATCAGGGAAGAATATGAGGACATGGAGGAGGAGGACCTGGTAGAGGTCGCAGTCAGGTTATTTCCTACAACTACGGAATGCCAGGGCATGATGCATGAGAGTGCGAAAATCAGACATGCCCGTCATGTCAGTAATGTAGTCAGTTTGGCCATACTATAGAAGAATGCCCGGTGCTAATAGCTAAGATGCAAGAAAAGAAAGCATAGCCTCAACAACCTATGTAGAACTTACAAATGATGAGAGTTGAGCCCCATGAGGAGGACCAAAGCGTGAATATAATACTGAGAAGTGGAATAACAACCGATGATGATAAATGTAAACAACCTAAAGAAGGCGCATGGGTCCGCAAGGGCCCAGAGATGGAAGTTGGTTTTGATCTAGAGCGCACTAATGAAACGTTTATGGAAGTCAAGAAGAGCTTCGTTGAGGCCTCCACCTCAGGAAGTCAGAACAAGATGCAAGAAACCAGTGTGCCTGCAGAAGTAGATCCCTCTATGCTTACTACATTTTTAGAGACCTGTATAAAGCTATTGCATGATAGAAAATATGTGGAAGGCCTGCAGGAGTTAATAAAAAAATGTGCCAGCAAGGAGAAGGTCCTTGATGGAAACTATGTAGTCAGAAAAATTGGCAAGCATAAGGCACGAACAGGGCGAGAGATGAGGCTCACCACACAGATAGATGATTATGAGATGGACCAGGTCATTTTGGATTTGGGGTCTGATGTGAACGTATTACCAAAACAGACATGGGAAAGAATGGGGAGACCTACGTTGTAGTGGTCTCCGATTCAACTCAGAATGGCGAACCAACAGAAAATCATCCATATGGGACGATTATATGGGGTAATAGTGGATATAGAAGGTGTAAGCGCGATGGCCGATTTTGAAGTTATAGAGATTGTCGATGATAGTAATCTATATCCCACGCTCTTGGGTATTGATTGGGCCATTGATATGAATGGGGTCATCAATTTGAAGAAGCAGACAATGTCATTTGAAAGAAAATTGTTTCAGGTTGTAGTACCATTGGACCCTACAAAAGGGGCACGATATACTGAACTAGTCCATGATTATGAGGAAAGTGATGATGAATTGGAGAAAATTTACAAAATAACAGCACGAGACTAGGACAAGATCAATTCGATGACAGATGGACGAATTGCATGGGACCGAGAGAGTTCCTGGTCCTATGATTCAGACGAAGAGTTGGAACATTGGTAGAATTTCTTGCATGAAGTGTCTACGTTGCTATGCAATATGATGACGAAGTCCCTGCACTGTGTCTCGTCGGAGGTAAGAAAACTACCCTACTATGATGGTTTAACTGACATAGATATGGTCATGGATGAATTTGAGCATGAAGTCCCTGAGGGTCATTGCTTCCAAGCATTGGAATTGGCACTGCGCGCTACGCCTGCACGATGGTGGGGTACACATAAAGATAGTTTTGCTGGGTGGAGAGATTATCGAAGAATGATGCGGTTATGGTTTGGGCATCTTAATACTAGAATGATTGAGAAATATGATGGAAGGGATGATCACGCGATCACCTAGCGAAATGGACTAAAGTGTGGGGGATAGAGCTGCAGCCGGAATGGGTACACATCTTTTGCCATACTTTGGATACCATTCCCATGAACTAGCATCTGGAAACGGAGCTCCGTAATGGGACCGTAGAGTGGGATGTATTGAAGGAAGGGTTCTTACTGACCTTTAGCTTTGAAGATGGCTTTGTAAGCATTTATGAAGCATTACAAGAGATTAAGGGGGTCGTCTTCAGAACACCGACGGAACCTATGGAATGGGTTCAACCAGATTGGAGCACCCAGCTGCGCCATGCGTTGGAATGCTATAATGTGACCACTGAAGAAGAAGATGAAGATCCATGAAACATTAATATTCTAGAGGAAGAAGGGCATCATGAAGTCAAATGACCACAAATAGACAACCCGTACATCATTGTGCCATTGAAGACAAAACAAGTAAACATTAGCACTGAAGCGGAAGTGAAGAACATAAAGATTGGAGATTATTGGGATGATGCCACAGTGGATAAATTTGTTGAGTTAGTCTGCAAATACTAGGATATATTCCCTACCAAGTTCTCAGATTTGAAGGGCATAGTTAGCGATTTGGGCATTATGAAGATCACTCTGAAGCCAAATGTGAAGCTTATTAAACAGAGGCTATATCGCCTTAATATGAAATACAAGGAAAAAGTTCACCTAGAGTTTGATAAGATGTTGGAGGCGGGCATCATAGAACCAGTGGAGGAATCTGATTAGGTGAGCCCAATGGTGGTTCAAGAAAAGAAACAGAAAGGTGAAATAAGGATTTGCATAGATCTGCGGAAGCTTAATGATGCGTGTGTCCATGACCCATTCCCAATATCGTTTACCGATGAAGTATTATACAATGTTGGAGGGAAGGAGGCCTACTAATTTATTGATGGGTTTTCTGGGTATCATCAGATCAAGATCGCACCAGAGGACGGAAGAAAAATGACCTTCACAATGGAGTGGGGTGTTTTCAATACATTGTGATGCCATTAGGATTTAAGAATGTGTCTGCGATATTCTCCCGTGTAGTTATAGTGGTGTTTAAAGAGTTCATTCATAAGTTCCTGAAAGTATACTTTGATGATTGGCTAGTGTTTGGATTAGTGAAGTGCCATGTAGCAAGTTTGTGCCTGATGCTGGATATGTGTCGCAAATACCAGATCACTCTGAATTTAAAAAAATGCATATTATGTGTTCCCTTTGGGATCTTTCTGAGTCACATAGTGTGAAAACGAGGATTGATGGTGGACCCTGCAAAGATTGCGGTGAAAGTGAATCTGGAGGCCCCGAGGAATGTGAAGCAATTGCGCACAATGCTGGGACATACGAGATATTATAGAAAATTTATCAAATGTTATGGTCAAATTATTGCACCCATGGAGAAACTGCTGAAGAAGGATGCAACATTCTGTTGGGACAAAGAATTTCAGTGCAACTTGGATGTATTGGAAGAAAAGATGGTCACTGCACCAATTTTTGTATTCCCAGATTGGAAGAAGGAATTTCATGTACATGTGGATGCCTCTTACATTACGTTGGGTATAGTGATAACATGGGCCAGTGAAGGAGAAATGGATCATACTATAGCCTTCGCGAGTAGGAAATTATCAAAGGCTGAGAAGAATTATTCAACAACTGAGCGCAAAGGATTGGCCATGGTGTATGCGCTACAGAAGTTAAGGCATTATCTGTTAGGAGGGAATTTCAAAATGTACATAGATCATTCTACCTTTAAATACCTAGTCAATAAGCCTGTGTTGGGGGGGAGATCTGCAGATGGTTTCTACTATTACAGGAGTATGACTTTGTAGTCATTGTGAAGCCAGGGAGGTTAAATGCAGGACCTAACCATCTGTTGTGGATCGAAACAGGCGAGGAACCTAATAATCTGGAGGAGGGGTTGCCAAATGCATAGCTCTTCAAAGTGCGCATAGTAGATAATAATTTTGCAAATATTATTCACTTCTTGACTACAAGGATGGCACTAGAGTGGTATACAAGTCCACAAAAGAAGGAATTGGTAGTGTGCGCATCGATTTTTCGGTCATTGCGGGACATCTGTATAAGATGGGTGAAGATGAAATATTGCGAAGATATGTGTCCGACTTTGAGAGGGATAACATTCTCACTGAAGCTCATGGAGGAGCTGCAGGAGGTCATTATGCAGGAAAGGCAATTGTGTAGAAGATTTTGCGTGTCGGGCTATGGTGGCCAACTCTGCACATGGATTCCAAGGTGTATTATAAGGCATGTGATGCATGTAAAAGAAATGGAAGACCATCACGAGGGGATGAGTTTCCATTACATCCTCAAGTGTCTCTGTAGCCATTTGAGAAATGTCCGATTGAATTCATTGGGCCAATTCAGCCCCCGGGAAATAAAATAGTTGCGTGCTATATCATCACCGCGACAGAATGTATAACCAGATGGGTGGAAGAACAACCAGTTAAGGATTGTACAGGGGCTATGACAACAAAGTTTTTTCTTGAATATGTCTTAACCAGATTTGGCTGACCGGAAGTGTTGATGAGTGATAGAGGTATGCACTTCCTGAACGAAATGATCAGTGTGTTGAATGAAGAAGTCCAAATCTACCTAAGAAGAGTACACCATATCACCTGTAGGCCAATGGGAATATTGAAGCCTTTAATAAGGTTTTGGAGAACACGCTGATGAAGATCTGCAACACAAAACAAACTGTTTAGGATGTGCACATACCTGTAGTACTATGGGCGTATAGAAATACTTGTAAGAAGCTGATAGGGCAAATGTCGTTTAGACTAGTGTATGGCGTAGGAGTTGTAATGCCGATGGAGTATATTGTGCCTAGTCTGCACATAACAGTTCTCACAGGTATGGCATATCGTGAGACCTTGGAGGAATGGCTCGCGCAACTAATGGAGCTTGAAGAGGATCGTTTTTTGCTAGGATTCCATCAACAAGTACAGAAGAAGCGCGAAAAAGCATGGCATGATCACCATATCAAGCTTCACACATTCAAAGTAAATGATCTTGTCCTTCTATATGATAGTAAATTCACTAAATTTCCGAGTAAATTCCAGATGCATTAGCTAGGGCCATATATTATCAAAGAAATTACAGATGGAGGCGTAGCTCAACCCGTGAAGCTGAATGGGGAACCTTTTCCGAGAAGAGTGAATGGGAGCAAATTGAAATTGTATACAGGAGATCTTACGCAATGACTATATGGAGGCAGGATAGTCTTAGTGCTCTAGGCAGTTGCAAGGAAGCGTGGGACTATAAACTACACTGCTCTATTTGGAGGACAACGTAATGAGCAGGCTGCATGGAAAGTGACGAAGTTGCAACCTGTTATCACCAAAATAGGACCCTGATAGGCTGCTGATCAGACTATCTCGATGTAACTATTTCAAACCAATCTTTTAGCTAAGGCTTAGCCTCCTCAGCCTGAGAGGGCTCTCTCAAAGGGTTAATGATTTAGATTAAAGATATGAATAGATGGCTAACTCTATGGTTTGTAATTGTATATGTTTATAGGTTGAAAGATGAAGGCTGGCTACCATTGGGTTATGGAGTCAAAGTATGTTTCAGTACCACATCAAGATCAGCTTAACATGAAGTCAGGGCATAGAGAGTTTTTATGCATCAACAAAACAAAGATACAATGCAAGGAAACACAGTTTATAAATACATGAAGGAAGTTAGAGCATGATTGATGAGTTCTAAGTAACATGTATTCATACCACTGCAAGTAAGTGAAAGAGGAAAGCCATGAGACAATATGACATTAAAAACTCTCTTTGAATCCTGAAGAGTGAAGCCAAAGCATTCTACCTAGCATGGAAGTCAAGGCATTATAGAGTTCAAGTGCAGAAATGAAAATACAAAACAGTGAAACATAGTTAGTTTATCTATGAAGGAAGTCAGAGCATCATTGATGATTTCTGAGTATCATAACTAAACACCACTACAATGTAAGTATTGGAAGATGCCATCATAACAAGAACATACAAGAACTCTTCATGAATCTTGAGTTGTCTAAGTAGAAATCTGCATTAGGTTAAAAATATACACACCCTGCACATAGAGCAGCAACTGAGCCAAAAAGTCTCCAACCCTGTGCTAATTTGACCTCTTGCTCTCTATAAAGCATTTACAATTAGGAATCCATCATCCTCATCAAGAGAATTCGAATTTTCCATCAGTGACACCTATTCTAACCATAAAACAAACCATTAATTAGAACTAGCTGTTAACTAGGAGTGCTAGTGACCTAATACAACTAGGAGTGTAACTCCTTATTATGATTACAACAACCTTATCTAAACATTTAAAGCATTCTTTGACAGCTGCAACCTCATGAAGTCGAATTTGATGAAGCCTCCCACGTGGTCACTCAACTGCTGATGACAAACCCTAGAAATTAGGGAACATGTTTCCCTGTTTTTAGGTTTAGATCCTTGAAAATTGGCACGTGGGACAGAGCCTTTATCTCCTCATCCATGACACATTTTACGAAACTGAAGGAGGTTTTTGTAGCCCATGTTTTCCAAAACAAAAACCTCTCCTTTTTTTTTAAAACATTCCTCCAGCTGTCCAGAAACTGTCCTTGAAAAACACGTGTCAAACAGGAAAAATCCGTTTTCTGAAATTACGGTCTCAATTAAAGCTTATTATCTTCCAACTGAAAAAACTTATGAAGAAAGTAATATAGGTTATTGTATCTAGAGAGTTGATGAAGATAAAACTCTTTCCGAATTCCAAAATACCTTTTCATGTGACCATAAACTGATCTTGAAAAAGACTGCTAAAACCAGAAGGCCAAGCTTGACTTTCAGCAGTTTCGTAGCGCAATTTTAACCATAAATTCCTCCCACCTCAGAATGGATTTGAAGAAACTGAAAGAATTTTTTGTATTTAAGCATGTTAGGAAGAAAAACCTCTTTCAGTTTGCAAAATTGAGTTCTCAGCTGCTCAGGAAAGCTTCTGGAAGTTAACTAGTAAAAACTGTTTTTCTGCTAAAACAGGCTGCTTCATGGGTTTTGTAGCGCGCTACGAAAACACTGATTTCGTAGCGCAAAACAGGATTTTTACACTGTCTGCGCTATGAAAACGTGGATTCATAGCTAGTTTGAAAATTTCTCCAAAATGATGTGAGATATGACTTCTAAACTCATGGTGAGGCTTCTAGGACATGGAATGAGGCTGTCAAACTTTATTTGGAAAAGAGATATGACCTTGAAAGAATTCTAACCTTATGACCTAACCCTTAAAGCATGAAATGACCTAGAGACCCTTTAACATCATGACTAGAAGAAGGGTTTGTAAATGAGAATGACACTAATTGTGATGAGATGACTCAAAACTTATAAGACTATGACTAGAAACAAGGCAACTCTCCAAAGCTTAGAGACAAAGATTTTAGGGTGATAACACAACCTATGAAGCTGTGCCATGAATGGATGTACCGTGCATATAGAAGGGATTTTCAGTATGCATTGCACTTTTTGCATGTAGCAGGTGAGATGCATCGCACCCTTAGCACTGAGCAGTCTGTATGGTCCAGTTTTGACCAGTTCTGAGTAGTTTTTTCATGGAGAACTTCTGGGAGATGATGTAATCAGCTGACCTTGTTCCTTTAGGGTGTGAAACAACACTTTTATGGACTTAGAAACCCTTGTTTTATGGACATATGTGATTGGGGTTGCAGTGCCCAAATATGTCTATCACAGTTGCCCCTTAAAGCATGAGGTCGTAAATCTTTTTGATGTTGGGTGAAATGCTTTATCATGAGGATCCGAGGTTTTTCGAACTAGAAGGAGACCTGTAATAAGATACAATACAATACATTATCTTCATAATATTTTCATGATCTAGCTGAGGTGGGCATTTCCATGCTCAGCTTTATAAATTCATTTTCATGTACATAGGACAGACAACTGTCTGTGTGGCAGACTGATGAATCTGGTAGAGCCATCATCCTTTGGCTTGGATGATTATCTGTGCAGCAGTGATGTACATTTGATGTCTTTATTTTCCTAAATATATCGTAGCCTGGATGGATGAAACTAGATCCGAGGTCTTCAAACTCGTTCAATCTTTGCCCAAAGTACAAGTCGATCCATGTGAAAAGATGTTCTGGAGTCGAACATGGAAAGACATCGCTTCATTACCAGCCAATGATTTAAGCTGTTAACAGGCGCGAGAGGAATCACCGATAATGATGATAACCCTCAAGGTATGACAGTACAATTCACGTGGTGTGAAAACGAGACTTGGCGTTGAACACCATGCAAAATATTTCGGTTGAAGGCCTTTGATGTAAACCTATCGTCGGAAGTGAGAAAATTTCCATTGAGACATGCAAGCTTCAAAGTACTGAAAGGGTTGTTCCTAGGTCGACTTCTTGGATAATGAGCTGATGTCGATAAGAAGTGACCCATCGTAGGAGGGCATTAATGAATCCCACATCTACGAAATGAAACGGAGCAAATGATTTTGTGGAGGTGAAAATGATCTGATGATATAGGGTTCAGGGTGGTGGTCATGAAAGAATGAAGGGTGAAGGTATTGCAGCGGATGAGACACAAGCTGGGTTGGTGAATTCTCTGAGCGACTTCTCTTGAACATATCGGCGAAAATAAAGTGGATTGGTAGCGTTAAACCTAAAAATGGATGGTACGGTGGACCAATGGTAATATTACCGGTGAACGGAATGACCCAACCTGACTCAATCATGGTGATGGAGTGAAAGTGTCATGTTTAAGAGCGACTTGCTACCAATAAAGTTTCTTCAAGTTTTCTTCCCAATTTTTACCCAGTCATTGCTGACCAGTACCTCTTTATTTTTGTCAAGCTTGAGGAGGATAACATATGCTTGTTCTATAATTTTCCCTTCAGGAAAACCCATCGCTATGTTTTAACTAGCCTGGCGACAGTGAAACTCGTTCTTGTCTGCATGGACAAGTTTGTCACTATTTGTTTTAACGAGTTTAACGACCAAGATAACTCTGTCCTTTTTCAATTTTAGAGAGTCTGAAAAGGGACGGAAGAAAACTCCAGCAATCCTTTTTCGTCATATAATCCCTTAAGGCTGAAAAAGTATAAAATAATACGAAAGGGATGAATTTTCGATAGTTTTAACGAGCCGAACAAGACAAGCGCTCGATCTTTTTGTGTAATGATCCCTCAGGTCCAAAAAGATTAAAATCTAGAGGAGGGATAACACTTTCGATCATTTTAACGAGCTAGAGAGGCCAATTGCTCGGCAATCGTTTCATATTTTACGAGTCAGATGAAAAGAGCTTAAAGGAGACTCGTTTTTTGAGGAACGAATGATATTTTCGGGTAGCAGCTAGTTCCAGGTAAGGTTTGGAACTTTTCAATCACGAGAGTGTAAAGAAGATGGCTAACAGAATCACTCGTCGCAGATGTTCCTCAAAAGGGGTAAATAATCAAATGGAGGTGTATGATTGGCTAGAACAGAGTGGAGGTGATGGTAAGAACACGACCAAGGCTCAAAAGCTGATGAAAATGCATTCACAATGGTTATTTACTGGAGGTGGGTTCATTTTTTAATGAGCTTAAACTCTGGTGGAACATATGCTCATTGCTAGGTTTAATTTTTAACGAGCTTGAACTTTGCGTAAAACTGCTCGTGCCAGTCGTATAATAAGGGTGTCTCATTGATAGGTTCAATTTTTAGGGAGCTTGCACCATTCGAAACTTTGCTCCGCATCCTTTCTTTACGTAAGCTAAGAATGACCAATCCTATGAGTTCAAAGGGGTAAGAACCTACAAACTAAGAAAATAAATGGTCACTTTTCACTTTCATGCAAAAAGGTTTGCATGCCCCTGGGTATAGCGAAGTAGAGTTTCAAGGTTACCCTTCAATTTGCAGACAAAAAATTTGTTCTATCAGGAAGGGCCTACCTTCTAACGGAGGTATATTATTCCGGTCTAATCCAATTTTCCTAAACGGATGGGTGTGTCAGACTAGTCATATATCCTCCACGTAAGCCTAGCCTATACCTGAGGTTTTCCTGTCGAAGTAGACCAGGGTGCATGCCCCCTGGGTTTCAGTCACAATCACTGAATTACTCGCGTTCATCAGGTGGACAGACTGGAGATTGAAGAGATATTCCTTGCATGAAAAGACTAGTTAGGGATGGTATTTGACTATTAGCTACGTATGAGCCGGGGAATGAAAGCTATTCTACGAGTTGGACCACTCTGCCTTCATGTGGAATACACATCACTCAAAAGAGTGAGGAGACAATGGCTCCCTTTCTATAAATGTAGTCATGCCCAAGGAGTATATTGTAATCTAAAGGTCCTTAAACTACCATTACGTTCAGGTAGACGGTTTTCCTTCTCAAAGTTATAGGAAAACTTGGAAGGATCCCTAATAGTTGACTGGTTCCTTTGTTGAAGCCTGTCAAATTTCGCATCTCAGGTAGAAGCGATGGCAAACCAAGCACTTTCCAAGTAGTTGAGGAAAGGATACTCACAGAGGCCCATTCATCTATGATGGTACTGACCATGACCATTTTGTAAGCTTGTACAATAATTCAGAATGGTACATTAGATGGTAGACAGGGTCTGCCTAGTAGATTCCAGTTGAAGGAAACAACTAGGTTGCTTGGAGGTGGGACCGAATAAACAACTGAATATGACTCCAACGAACTTCCTTCCTACGGTAAAGGAATGGGTAGGTTGCCCCCATGTTCATCGGAGTCTGTGTTTATGAAGAGAAATTGAACGGTGTCGTTCTCATTCTCCTTGGTGACTGTATCCTCTGAGGATGGACCTTCTGAAGACAAAACTGGGCCGACTGCCGTCTCGACCTATTGAATTTAGTCCGGTGTGGACTCAAAGGATTTATCTTCAATGATAGATGCGTCGACCGACCACAAGGGTGTGTCAGTCAAATTTTCAACTAGCGATGGACTCGACAAGAGTTTCTTGTATTCAGGAGGAAGCCGTAGCAGTGAAGCAGGATGGTTATCCAAGACTCTCTTAGCTTTGTCTAGGAAGGGACAATGGTCGATGGCATGATCACCTTCACACAATCTACAAGGAATTTTAGATCTTCCTTTTCGTCCAGTGACTTCAATTTCACTAGTTGACGGTGTACTTTCAACATGATCGTCAGAAGTTGATGAAACCAGATTGTCTAAGTGGGGAGACCAGTCCCTTAAGATCCACGAGATGCAAGGACAATCTTGATGATAGTGGTCCCCTTTGCAAATGACACATGGAGATTTAGGTTTGGACTGTGCAATGTGTGGATTTTCGCTAGACGATATATGGTTGCCCCTTTTGGCCGTTGGCTCCTCCTTCTTCTTCTCCTTCCCTTTCTTCTTCTTCTCAGTTACTTGGTTTTTAGTTTTACCAACTTTACCAAGCGAAGAGGAAGGAGGAGAGGGAGAAACAAATGAAGTAGAAGGTTGGGGGGTAACTTTAGTATCATCTGGTTGCTGATTTGATTGCTCAGGAATCACAGTGCTCTGAATGGCAGAAGTTGAGAAGAGCCATACTGGCAGGCCAACTGTCAGTCCTGGAAAGGACAATGTGGCCATATGAGGTGCACCAACATCTCCTGAAGAGGAGAAAGGACTAGGATTTCCCCCAAGGAGAAATCCATGGTTGGTGAACTCCATTTTCTCAACCTAAGATCAATGAGGGAACAGTGACATTATTATGATTAAAATAAATTTTATGACGCTTTGACACAACTTGCTTTTTCAATTTTTAAGAGTCGAGAAAAAGCTAAATATGACTCTAGTCGCCTTCGATTTTTAATGAGCCTGAAGTGACAAGTGCTTAGATGGACCTTTTCTTTTAAGGAGTCTGAAAAGGAATGAAAGAGACTACTTTGGAAATCTAGACAGAGGGATTACCAAACCAATCACAAAACTGCAGAATACTTTTTACGGTACGACAGTCAATCTTCCCGAATGTTGTGTTCAGTGCATTGCAATTGATAGGGCGGTAGACACGGCTTCCTAAGGATAAAGGATTTAGCCTATTGTGTTCCCCCAATATATACTCGACGGTATGTGGGAGCACAAGTCCGTACTAGCACTTGTCATCTCAAAGAGGAGGAATCACCCAACCTACGATGAAAGCGATAGTTACCAGGCTTTACGACGCCAGAATACGTCTCTAGCTTAGACTTATAAATGTTGTGCGTTAGGTTCCAAAGTGTTTTTATGTTCATTGAATTTATTTTATAGTTGATCTTTCTTAAGAAGTTTTCCTTTAAGGTTCACCGCGTGAAGTATATATACAATTCCTAAAAATGAAATCTAAGATGATAAACAATCGTTTACTCTTCTTTTTGCAATGAAAATCCTAGCTACTAAGGAAAGAGAAGTGAAATTCTTTCAACATAGATCAAAGAGCACACACTAGATGCATTGTCCTAAATCAAAATCAACAAGCAGTCTAAATGCAAATGCACATGCATGTATTTGTTTTTTTCTTTCTTAATGTGTGAATGACAAAAAGAATGCTAAGTACAAATCTAAATTATCTGCTAAGTACAAATCTGAATTATCTTTTCTTTCAAAGCGATAGTACTAACGATTTTCTCTTCAAAATACGAAAGGAAGACAAGGACGACACTTTGCGATTTTGAATTGAAAACTGCTTTCGACACTTGGAATACTATTAATTCAAATCAAATACAAGAGTAACAGTGTAATCGACCATCAAGAAGAGTAGGATTCTTTTATTTGACTGAAAATGACACTTGCGACACTTCCAAATCAAAAAGACGACAGTTCAATTAAGCTACTTCTTTGTAAAGGAGAACTGTAAATGGATAAAAATACATAAAAACATTTACAATTATTTGTACAATGGAGGCTGAATAATGCAAAGGAAGGGAGTTTCCACAGTGGTATACTGATCACAGACAACAAAACTCCTGAATAAAGCTGAAGAGAGTGAAGAAAAAACCAAAATCTGGAGGTAGAAACAATGTTATCTAATCATCACACCTGTAACATAGGGAAACAGGGATGCATACCACCTACTACACATGGGAGGTGCGATGCATCCAGATTGCCAAGAGGAGAAGGTGCGATGGTCCGGGGATGAGACTTTAACTTGGTTTTTGGTCACAGTTTGCAGCTTAGTTAAGGGATTTAGGCCGAGCTAATGATAGTCAGCAAATACAAATCATAGGGGTTGATATAATGAGGTTACTTGAGCCACCACCAGGGCAATTAGGATGTTTGCAAATCAATTGTTCAGTTTATAAACAAAACTCGGAGATGGACTGAAATAACATTGATCTACTTTGCAGTTTCATAGCAAAAGTAGTTCGAAGGCTAGCTGGCTTGACTTCAAGCTTCGTCTGTAGTTTATAAAGCAAACCAGCTATTCGTTCCACAATAGAATTGCCATTTTGTTATCGGGAAATCTAGTGTCCATTCAGAGTTGCTAGTCCCACTAAGATGGGTAGCTATCTTAGAAACAAACAAACTAAAGTTACTTGTGTTTTCCTTTATGAGAAGTAGACGAGAGAGAAGCAGAGAGTACCAACCTCAGTCTTTCGCTTGGCTCCTTGCTTGTTTCCTCTCCCCTCTAATATATCTTTACCGCTCCTTCCTTGCTTGTCCCACTTCAAAGAGCACTTGTAAAGTCAAAGCAACATAATACCATCAAAGCACAGAGATCTACAATCATAAATAATATAGGACCAGATATATATTGACCACACAAATGCATATATCAACTCAAACATACAAGAATGTGGAGGAAAGCTCAAATAGCTTTATTGATAGAAAGAGTAGAAGAGAGGATTACAACCCATTAATCTGACCCAACTTCATCCTCCCAGCATGAAAGCCCTTCTTCACCTCATGAAAAGCTTAGATCACCCAACACTATGATATTCCACAAAGAAGCCAACAGCACTTCCTTACAAAAATACAAGATTCCAGCCTCTGGATCTCTGGGATGAGGGATCCATATATAGATGTTTGCAGGTGGGTGAGTCAACTTCTGGGATTTTGATTAGTGTCCTCTCTCTAATAGTTCTTGGTTCCACTTGGAGATTCATGATCTCTTACTCATCCCTAGGTGAATTTAGAGAGGCAAGTGTCACAGGAGAAGTTTTTGGAAGATTCCATGATCATCCACCTTGCAAATTGTCTCTTCCATTTGTCTACTCTCGCCCATTGCACCCTACAAAAGGGCTTTTTAGTATGCATCGCACTTTTTGCATGTGGCAGGTGAGATGCATCACACCCTTAGCACTGAGCAGCTCTGAATGGACACTATATTTCCCGATAACAATCACATGCCATAGTTATAGATCATGGGTCACATTTTCACAATCACATGATGAGTGAGTTAACTGCTAATTTAGGACTATCACATGATAGTTCTACTCCTTATTACCCGCAAGCTAATGGACAAGTTGAGGCTATCAACAAGGTCCTTAATTGAATGTTGCAAAGAATGATAGGGGTTCATAAACGAAACTAGAATTTAATCCTGTACTCTGCCTTGTGGGCATATCGAACCTCCATGAGAAATGCAATTGGATTCAAACCCTTTCAATTGGTGTATAGTTTGGAAGCAATCTTACAGATCCAATGTGAAATTTCATCTCTCAAACTCACGATTGACTTGTTACCCGACACTTCTAAAGAAGAAGTGCCTTTCTTGGAACTTATCCATATGGATGAAACCCATCGTGATGTCGCATTGGCTAATGAAGCACATAAGAAATGAATCAAGGTGCAATATGATAGAAATATCAAACCTCGTATCTTCTCAGAAGGAGACCTGGTCTTACTTTACGATTAGGAAGCTGATAAACTTGGAGCAGGGAAATTTGAATCACTATGGATGGGTCCTTATATTGTCAAGCGTGTTTTGGCAAAAGGTGCCTATGAGTTAGTGGATTATGATGGGATTCCATTGTCACAGCCCCGAAATGGGTTGTACCTCAAACATTACTATGCTTAATTGAGTGTAGCAAAACTCATAGTATATATGATTTCATTGCATGTGTGTGTGTCACTGTATCTTTTAGAGTTTTTTTTATCTGGTTAGTAATCCACTTTGCATTTGTTGCAGATGCCGGAATCTTTGGAACCATTTGTTGGTTATGCCAATGGTGCTAGTCGTAGTACGTAGAACCTATCTTCTATAGCATGGGCCATTTTCTCTCCAAGTCACAAGTTAGTGAGTTTTCAAGGGATTTATATCAGTCGATCAACAAACAACATGTTATGAAACCAACTCACAAAAAGATAGAAAAGAGAGATCAACGCCTTAGAATTCAGCCTCTTCGAGGGGGCAACCTCCTTTACATTACACAAATGAACAATTCTTGGATGATTCAAATGACAAAACCTCCTTTCTATATATAGGAGTCTAGGGAGTCACAATATAACCCAGTCGACCTAAAAATAATAATATAAAGCCACAAAAATAACAATAGAGGGATTCTATGGGGCACAGTAACAAAAATATGGGGACAATAGGGGCACAACAATATTAATAAGGGATGCAACTACAATAGTAATGGGGTAATCACTAGTATTATAGGGACCTATCATGCCCCTCTCCTTCAAAAAAGTGTTGTCCTCAACACTTGAGTAGTTCTGGATGCTTCTGTATAAAATTCTCATCCTCCCATGTGGAATCTTCAGTGGATAAGTTATTCCGTTTGATGAGATACTCGAAATTGATCGATTTCGTAGCTGTCGAGTTCTTGTTTCTGTGATTTCTTCTGGTTCCAATATAATTTTTCTTCCTCGTCAAGTTCTGGAAATATTGTTTGAACATGGAGCTTGTCGCCTATAACTTTCTTTAAACATGAAACATGGAAAACTGGGTGCACTCGAGACACTGCAGGAAGCTCCAAATTGTATGCCATAGTACCATTCTTTTGCAACACCTTGTACGGAACATAATACTTTGGTGATAATTTATTATCCTTCTTAGCTTGCTTGAGGGACATTTGTTTATATGGTTGTAGCCGTAGGAATACCCAATCGCCTACATCAAAACTCCTTTCACTGCGATGTTGATCTGCCTGTTGTTTCATTCTATTCTGGGCCAACACGAGGTTATCCTTTAAGAGTTGGAGGACTTGTTGTTGATGTTCCACTACTTGAACCTTAGAATTTTCTATTAAATATGATGTGATGGATGGTGGCTGATATCCATAAAGTGCCATAAATGGGGTCATTTTTTTTTTTGTATGGAAGGAAGTGTTATACCGCCATTCAGCCAAAGGCAACCATTTGACCCATTGTGTCTGTTTATCAGATACAAAGCAACAAAGGTATCCTTCCAAACATTTGTTTACTATCTTAGTTTGCCCATCAGATTGAGGATGATAAGATGAGCTATGAGCTAACTGAATACCAAGACAAGAAAATAATTCTGTCCAAAAAATTCCAGTGAAAATGGGATCTCTGTCACTTACAATAATCTTTGGGTTTCCATGTAGCTTTTGAATTGTTTCCATAAATGCAGTAGAAACTGTACTGGCTTTCAATGGATGTGATAATGCACAAAAGTGTGCATACTTGGTAAGTCTGTCAACTACCACCATGATGACACTCTTTCCCTTAGACTTGGGAAAACCTGTGATAAAATCCATTGAAACCTCCTCCCAACATTGGCTTGGAATGGATAAAGGTTGTAATAGACCCGGGGTATCAATTCTTTCAACTTTATTTTGTTGGCAAACCAAACATTCTGCCACAAACTTTTGAATATCCGATTTAAGGCCATCCCAAAAAAATTCCTTCTTAACCCTGTGGTAAGTTTTTAAAAATCCCGAGTGCCCTCCTAAGGGAGAAGTGTGCAATTCCATAAGAATATTTTGTTTGAGTTGCGAATTCTTATAGAGGTATAAGCGATCTTTGTACCACAACGAATCATTTTTCCAACTAAATGTATCAGATGTACTGGAATCTTGTTGTAACTTTCGAATAAGTGCCCACACTTCTTCATCATTCTTCCACTCCTCCCTTGCTTCATTTATCCAATCTGGTTGGATAATATAAATGGCGCACAACAATGCTTCCACATCCTCATCCCTTCTTGAGAGTGCATCTACCACCACATTTTGCTTCCCTTTTTTGTAGATGATTTCAAAATCATAACCCAACATCTTTGTGACCCACTTTTGTTGCTCTTCAGAGGATAATCTTTGTTCTAAAAATTATTTAAGGCTATCATGATCCGTTTTTACCTTGAAGTGTCTTCCCATTAGGTAGGGTCACCATTTCTTAAGTGCATGTAGTATTGCCAACATTTCCTTCTCATAAATAGCTTTGTGTAAAAACTTTCCCTTGATTGGATGACTTTCAAAAGCAATGGGTCTTTCATCTTGCATTAAAACAGCACCAATTCCATTTCTTGAAGCATCACATTCCACAATAAAGGTTTTTGTGAAGCCCGGTGGTGCTAAGACCGGTTCTTGGCACATTGCCTCTTTAAGATGTTCGAAGGCCTTTGTTGCTTCCGGAGTCCATGAAAATGCATCTTTCTTCAATAATGTTGTTAGAGGTGCTGCTATTCTCCCATAATTCTTAACAAATTTGTGATAATACCTTGTCAACCCGAGAAATCCTCGCAGATGCTTTATGGATGTGGGGATTTTCCATTCCTTAATGGCTTTAATTTTGCTAGGGTCTACCTTAACTCCTTCTTGAGATACAATATGACCCAGATATTCCACCTCTTGTACTCCAAAGAAACATTTGGATCTTTTTGCATATAATTGTTTCTCCTCCAATAGTTGTAGCATCCTATCAACATGTTCAACATGATCCTTCCAAGATTTTCTGTAGATTAGTATATCATCAAAAAATACTAGCACAAATTTTCTAAGGAAGGGTTTGAAAATGGAATTCATCAAACCTTGAAATGTAGAAGGTGCATTGGTAAGGCCAAAAGGCATGACCAAAAATTCATAATGACCCTCATGAGTTCTAAATGTTGTTTTTGGAATGTCTTCAGTCTTCATTCTGATTCGATGATATCCTGAACGAAGATCCAACTTGGTGAAGTAAATTGATCCATGCAATTCATCCAATAATTCATCAATGATAGGAATGTGAAACTTATATTTAATAGTGAGCTTGTTGAGCTCCCTATAATCCAGACACATGTGCCATGATCCATCCTTCTTGTGCACCAATACTACTGGAGCAGAGAAATAACTTTGACTAGGTTGAATTATACCAGCCTCTAGCATTTCTGCAACCATACGTTCAATTTCACTCTTTTGGGCATAGGGATATCTGTATGACCTGATGCTTAGAGGAACACTTCCTGGAATCAGATGAATAGAATGATTATGATCACGAATAGGTGGGAGACCTTTGGGAGTCTTAAATACCTTGGAATGATTGTCCAAGGCTTTTTGTAGATCTAGAGAAATAGATGATTCTGATGTGGAAACATCTAGCGAACATAATTGTGCAATTACACCTCTTTGTTCCTTTTTTAGAAGCTTTGTCATACCATTAGAGCTGATTATCTTTCCCGGTTTCCCTGCAATACCCCTTAATTCAACTTCCTTTCCTTCCGCACAAAATTTCATGAAAAGTTCTTGAAAATTAAAAGCTATTGTACCCAAGGATTGTAGCCATTGGACTCCTAGTACAACATCAGCACCTCCCATTGGAATGGAAAGCATTGGGCTAGTCAATACGTATTCTCCCATGGATAGCTTGATATTATGGCACTTTCCAAAGAAATTTATCGTTCCTCCATTTGCAATCATCACTTGACACTCTGGTGCTGGATATAGGAAGCAATTCAATTCTTTTGCTACCTTACAATGAATAAAATTGTGGGTACTTCCTTAATCAATCAACACTATTACCTTTTTCTTATTGATTTGTCCTTCTATCTTGATGGTTTGAGGAGTGGTAATTCCATCCAATGCATTACAAGATATGGTCGGATTCATTTCTTTTTTATCTAGGCTTTGTTCCTGGAGTATATCCTCTTCCTTTGACCTTTCTTGCTCCATTTCTTCTTCCTCTTTACAATCTATGTAGAATAATTTCTTCTCAGCACACTTATGACCTTTAGTGTATTTGCTATCACAACTGTAACAAAGCCCTTTTGCTTTTCTTTCTTCCAATTGTTGTGGTGTCAACCTTATAGGTTGTGGAAGGCTAGGGGTAACAACACTTCCATCTTTATAGTTGTGACTGGTATGCTTCCTAGTTGCCATAATTTTGCTTTCCATTTTTCTTGCTAACCTGAATGCCTTCTCTAATGAATCAGGTTCCCAAAGGCGAACATCATGTTGGATATTATCCTTTAAAGTCCCTATGAACACATCAATCCTATGCTCCTCTGGAATATTTTTTACCCTTATGTTCAATTTTTGGAACTCCTCAATTTGCTCCATTATTGAACCCTTTTGTTTGAGACTTATCAATTGGCTAAAAAAGTGTTTCTTTTTGTATCCTCATAATGTGCTGTCAATTCTTCCGTAAAAATTGCTCAAGTGATAATTTGTTTACGAGAGCAAAGCCATTGATACCATACAAACTGATTTGGTTCCAAATATAAAGTTGCAATACGTACCTTTTGTGTGTTTTACACATTATTGAGATCGAAAAATTGCTCCATCTGTAATATCCATGTTGCGGGATCCTTGCTATCAAACTTCCTCATATCGATTTTTGGAATATGGTGGGTCTTCGATCTAGCATTAGAGTCTATGGAATCATGATTAACATTTCTTTTGTTCTCATCATGAGTTTCCTTTACTACCCTTTCACCATTAGTGATCATTTCTTGTAGCAACTTATTCATATTTATCTTCAATTATTCCATGTCTGTCTTCAAATCTATCTTCAAATCGTCCATCTTAGTTTCCACGTCATTCATCTTAGCTTCTACGCCTTTCTTTAAACAATCCATCTTGGCTTCTATGCCTTTATTTAAACCATCCATCTTAGCTTCTACGTCTTTCTTTAAACCATCCATCTTAGATTCTGTTCCTTTTTGTGCAAGTGACAGTTGTTGCACTTGGTCTTGTAATTTTGATATATCATGTTGCATTTCTTCCTCTTCTTCATGAGTCATGCTAGAGCTTTCAGTTTGCTTACTAGGTGTTTGCATTTTCTTTCCTCAGGGCATCAATTACCGATAATAATGCTTTACTATGCCCTTTGAATTCCTTCAAATTAATTTTTCAAACCAAGCTTATACAAAAAAAAAAAAAAAATACACACCTTTTTTCACTTTGTAGGAGACTGATATTGAATCTGATGTATCTCTGTAATTTTGGATCATCCAGTTCTAAAATTGTGACTTATAGTAGCCCTCTGTGTCCTCTTTCCAATGCCACTAGTCTGATCCAAATTGGATTCTCCAAGAAAGAGTTATGCACAATCTCCCACAGTGACCTAATTATAGACTAGTTTAGTAGAGCGAACTTGTATGACGTTCCACGAGTCACTGTTTCGACTT
Organism: Pinus tabuliformis; assembly: GCA_031772625.1. NCBI lineage: Eukaryota > Viridiplantae > Streptophyta > Pinopsida > Pinales > Pinaceae > Pinus > Pinus tabuliformis. Next base: position 1,922,238,748 of record CM062816.1, on the reverse strand, counting down.
TTGGCTCTGAAAAATATATCTAAGAAACCAAAGTTTGTACTATTTTTGTGACTTCTTACAAAATTTCAATCCAATGCTCAGAAAAAAAGTTATGATGATTTCACCAGGTCACCTGTTTGGAATGTAATTCAGGAGCCTGAAAAAAGACCAAATTCCTCAGATCATATCTCCGAAAATATAGCGCGAAAATATTTGAAATTTGGATCCTAGATTAAGCATGATTGCTTCTCAAATGGGTTTTTGTTTTAGCTTCTGAAACATCGCAGAAAAAAAGTTATAGTGAAAATTTCATGATGACCTGTTTGGAGCAGTGAAACCCTAGAATCCAAAGCTCTGATACCAAATGTTATGAGACCAACTCACAAAAAGATAGAAAAGAGAGATCAACGCCTTAGAATTCAGTCTCTTCAAGGGGGAAACCTCCTTTACATTACACAAATGAACAATTCTTGGATGATTCAAATGACAAAACCTCCTTTCTATATATAGGAGTCTAAGGAGTCACAATATAACCCAGCCAACCTAACAATAATAATATAAAGCCACAAAAATAACAATAGAGGGATTCTATGGGACACAGTAAAAAAAATATGGGAACAATAGGGGCACAACAATATTAATAAGGGATACAAATACAATAGTAATGGGGTAATCACTAGTATTATAGGGACCTATCACAACATCGTTGAGTATAGCATGTTGATCAAACTTCTCTCTGATGCCATTTCACTTGGCATTAGCCAAATCATCATTAGGGTGGACTCACAACTCATCTTACTACAACTTACAAGTGTGTATACCGTCTAAAACCCAAAAATTCTTCATATGTTCCTTAGAGTTCATATTTTGGAAAGGCATTTTGAATACATTCAATATCAACATATTTCCAAAAACTCTAACACATTAACTGGTTCTCTAGCGAATTATGTGTTAAATAGACATTTGCGACACATGTAAAGTAACATTTTCAATCCACATCATTAGTTTAATAAGATTGCACATAACCATAGGAAAATCTGAAAGTAAAAATAGATATATGTTTTAAAATTTCTTACAAAATTTGTGTCCAAGACACATTTGGTCATTTTGACCCAAAAACTCAAAATGCATGCAAAAAAAATCCTAAGTAGACCTAGTGATGCTCATGATAACAGTTCACAGCCTGTGCTAACATGCACAAAAGCCTCATCCAGTGGCTAGAAGCACCAATAGTGTGGTGCTACAACATCATAGGTAACTCCTCGATCTGGACATCCAGAATACCAAGAGTTAATCCCTCTATGTGATCTTGCAACTCTGCTAAGGTCTCAGCCAAATCCAAATCTTGGAGGACCACTCTCCCAATGTTTCTCTGCACTGGCCCACCGACCTCTTGTTGGTGTCTCCCAGGTCGAATTGTACCCACATCTGCATGCATAAGAATGATTTTAGTTTAGTCTTTGAAACATTAAAAACACAAAAACATGTAGAAACTTGAAAATAAAAAATCACTTTGGTCAAACAATTTACCTATAGCACCCCATTGTGCTCCAACTGGTAGAATCAAGTCTGGATCTCCACAAAAATCCATCCCTGAGTATGGATGCTCCTTGATGAAAATGTGTTGTCGATCGAGCCAACTGAAGAATCCAGTGGAAAAAATGATTTTTGACTGACCCGCATTTCAATCCATCAATTCGACCCACCTCTGCATCTGTGGATCTCTAGGACCAACTACACCCAATGATACATGCTACGGTTGCATCAATGGAATTCTCTCTAAGGTAAAAGCGATTAAAATCGAACCATAGCAAAAATTATTCATCTTACCACTTTTTACCTTGGTCAGTTGTTCTTTCAGTGAAGAAAGCACAGCCTCACACCAGTTGAATACTTTTGGCTCTAGACACTCAAGTGCATACTGCATATATGATCTGTTTGCCAGATGAAGTGTCACACTGCTAACCAATTTTACGATTGTGAAGAGGACCATTCTCAAAGGTAAATCACTTTCATCCATGATGTTTATTTTCCCATCATTGTTAGGTTGTGTACCTGGTTGACAAAACTATCGAATGTAATCCCTCACCAATTCACCTCCATGGGAAAATCTAGAAAGTGAGATGGGGGCACCTCGCCTCAACAGTCTGGTAAGAAAGTAAATATCATCAATGGTAATAGGGACCATTTTTTCCCCTATGTGAAAAGCCTGATCTGTCAGATCCCATGCATGAACAAGGAACTACAATAGTTCTATTTGTTGCCTCATTTTGGACAACCTGAAGTATTTGAGTAACCCACAGTTTTTTAGGGCCTCAACTGTACCTGGATTGTTTAGGGCAACCATGTCTTTTTCTTCATGCTCTCTTTCTCACCATGTAATCGACATTCTGATCCGATGAAAGCCTAAAATTCAATAATAATCTTAGTTAGGATCCTTTCAATGAAAAAAATAGGATAATTTTTGGAGCAAAAAGCTAAATCAAATTTGGGAAACTCGCCTAGCGCAACCTAGGCATAGAGACAATGTGTTGAAGAGAAGGAAGCCTTCTATCAGGGTGCTCTTCAACACAGTTTTCGATGTGAAAGCATGCCATGATCCCAAGGTGAAAAAATTAAACCCCAGAGACCCCAAAAAACCCTAAAACTTGCATGAAATAGTAAGAGAATGACCTGAAAAGAAAGAGGAGGGGTTGATATCCTAATTGGTCCAGACGACACGAGAAATGGTCCACAGAATCTCTCGCAATCAGCTGTTGAAGTTCGAGGTAAAAAACTAGCCCAGAGCACAAAACTGAATGGTAAGTATCAAATGGTAAAAATTACATGGTAAAAACTTGTTTTATGTTTATTTCATGTTCATTAATCGAGTAAACATTAGTATTTACCCATTTTTACCTATGAAACAGGTATTTTTAATCCATTTGGTGGTGTTTTGAGTAGGTTTTATAGAATTTAACGTGCTCGATTGTAAATTGTACCTTTGACCACAGAGCATAATTTTATCTCTTTTTCGAGCTCTGTTAAATAACTTAAAAGGAACCCCCTTGGAGTCCTCTTTAAGCTCTTTTCAGACTCTCTAAATATGAAAATATTTCCGAGTGCTTGTCATTTTCAGCTCGTTAACGAATTGGAAATGACATCTACTCAGTATAAGTTTAACCCTTTTTTGGACTGAGATAGATTAACTACAGAAAATGAATACGTTGATCGAACATGATCAATAGGTTCTCTCTCGTATTGTTTTACACTTTTTCAAGTTTGAGCGACAAATCTAGGAAAAAGAACTTGTGGAGTTTTCTTTTTGTCCCTTTTCAAACTCTCTAAACATGAAAAGGATCGATTTATCTTTGTCATTAAACTCGTTAAAACATCAAATAGTAACAAACTTGTCCATCTAGACAAGACGAGTTTCACCTTCGCTAGACTCGTTAAAAAATCACATGGCGATGGATTCACCTAAAGGATGGAATTATACAACAAGCATATGTTATCCTCCTCAAGCTTGATAAAAATAAACAGGTACTGGTTAGCAATGACTGGGGAAAATGGAAAAAGGGAAAAACCGCTTTATGGTAACAAGTCACTCTTGAACATGACACTTTTACTTCATCACCGTGAATACTTGGGTTGGGTTATCAGCTTGATGGCTGGGCTTACCAACCATAGCACATCCAAAACCATACACCATCGGGTGGCTTCACCAAGGACGGGATCCTCGCGTGAGCCAGCAGTTTCGCCTTCCATACAACATCAAGCCCTTCACGGATGAGGTATTGTGTGACATTGCTCCCCTTGAAGTTTGTGATGTATTATTAGGACAACCTTACTTGTGGAAGTGACATGCTGTGTATGAATCAAGGCCTCGTGCTATTATTGTTACTTTGGGAAATAAGTTGTACAGGATACCGGAGGTAGCACCGCCTACCACCATCTCTTTGATTACTGCAAAACAATGCAGTAAGCTCGTTTCCAAAACTGGGAAATTTGTTTTCCTAATGATACGCCCTCAAGGAAAGAAGAAGATGGTGGCCACGACCTCCAGACAGGGCCCCTCCACATGACAACTACAGATGGACAAGGTCATGGAGGAGTACGAGGATATCTTCACCTCCCCTACAGGGGTTCCTTTACACTGTCAAGTCAAGCACTCCATTGATCTGACCCCAGGTGCGCCGCTGCCCAATGGATCAATCGATCGACGCTCTGTTCTAGATAATGATGAAATCAAGAGGCAGATTCAGGACCTGCTACAGAAAGGTCACATCCGTCCAAGTTGATCACCTTGTGGGAGCCCAATTGTGTTGGTACAAAAGAAGGATGGGACTTGGAGACTCTGTATTGACTATCGGACGCTGAAAAAGATCACTGTCCATAATAGGTACCCGATCCCACTGATTGATGACCTCTTGGACCAATTGAAGGGGGAAAAATATTTTAGCAAGATAGATTTGAAGTTAGGATATCACCAGGTACCAATCGAACCCTCCGATGTGTGGAAGACTACCTTCAAAGCCAAGGAGGGCCTTTTTGAATGGTTGCTTATGCCATTCGGATTGACGAATGCTCCTGCAACCTTCATGAGGCTAATGGATGACATCTTGTGGCCATTCACCAACTCATTTGTCATGGTATACTTAGATGACATCCTGATCTTTAGTTAGAGTTGGGAAGAGCACCTCCACTACATCCGATAGGTTCTCCAAACATTGCGGAAACACAAGTTACACGCCAATTTGGAGAAATGCACTTTTGGCATGACCCAGGTTCAGTAGCTGGGATACATTATTGATGAACAAGGGGTACATGTGGATCCATCCGAGATCAAAGTATTCGAGATTGGCCATCTCCAACCACTCTGACAGAGCTCCGCAGCTTTCTAGGTCTTGCCAACTTCTACCGCAGGTTCGTGTTGGGATTTTCTCATATCACTTGGCCCTTGAGTTAAGTCACCAAGGGAGGAGCGAAAGAAAAATTATTTTAGTCTGAATCTCAATAGAAGGCATTCATAGAGTTGAAATATTGCCTCTGCACGGCACCAGTGCTCACATTACCAGACTTGCAACAACCATTTGAGGTTGAGACAGATGCCTCTAACTATGCTATTGGGGTAGTCCTCACTCAACACGGGCATCCAGTGGCATATCACAGTGAGACACTTTCAGACATAGTCCAAAGGTATCCCACTTATGAAAAAGAGATGTATTCCATTATGCAGGCCTGCCGACAATGGAAGCATTACACTTTGGGCAAGGAAACGGTCATCCACATAGACCACCAACCCCTGTAGTTCACATAGACCCAAGAGAAATTGTAGAATGATCGCCATCAGAAGTGGTCCGCATTTCTGCAACAGTTCCATCTGAATATCATGTATAAGAAGGGTAGCACCAATAATGTTACAGATTGCCTCAGTCGACCATTGATCATGGCGTTAACCACTGTGCTCAACTCTTGTGGGCACAAGACTTCTGATTGGCCACTTCTCTACAAAAGTGACCCAAAATTCAGCCACACATACCAGACACTCTTGGAGGGTTAGCATGTTCCAGATTTTCACTTCCAGGATGCCCTGTTATGCCACCTAGGTCACCTTTGTGTTCCTTCAAGTGAGTGTGCCAAGATGGTTTGGGAAGCACATTACAGTTGGGCTGCTAGACATTTCAGGGTCGAGAAAATGGTGGTAGTATTGCAGAAGTATTTCTATTGGCCGAATCTTTGACAGGATGTGGGGAAGTACATCAGATCATGCACTGCTTGTGCCATTGCCAAACCGACCATCAAGAAGCAAGGCCTCTATACCCCGCTACCTACCCCTAGTCAACCTTGGGAATTCATCAACATGGATTACATGTCAGGCCTTCCTTCCACTAAGCATGGAAATGACTGTGTTTTTGTGTTCGTTGACAAGTTCTCGAAGATGGTCATTATGGCTGCCTGCAAGAAGAATATCACAACAGAAGCCACTGCTAAACTCTTCTTTGAACGACTGTGGGTACACTTTGGGATCCCACAGTCTATCATCTTAGATTGGGATAGTAGGTTCCTTAGTACATTTTGGTCTAGTCTCTGGTCGATGCTCGACACCAAACTCACTAAGTCCACAGCCTTCCATCCTCAAACTGATGGCTAGACAGAGGTTTTTAACAGGATGATCGTACACATTCTGCGCATGTACAACTCAAAGCATCCACACACATGGGATGAGAGCCTCTCCTATGTTCAGCACAACTACAACTGGGCTCTCCACAACTTGACTGGCCACAACAATTTTCAGGTGGGCTTGGGATTCCAGCCATTATGTCCCATTGATGTGGCCATGCCATTTGCATCTACTCACACAGATTCGGCTCATGTCTAGTCCAAAACAGATAATGAAAATAGTTTCATTGAGCACATCCAACAAATTTTCCAGCAGGTCCATGAAATTCTGGAGAAATCAAATGCCAAGTACAAGCAGTGCCATGATCAACATTGGGTGCCACACAAGTTTCAGGTGGGCGACAAATTCTGGTTGCATTTGCAAAAGGAACGCCTTACCGGAGCCTATCAGAAACTCAAACCACTCCGATATGGTCCTTACACCATTAACAAGGCTATGGGGGACAATGCATTTGAGCTCAGCATTCCCCCATTCCTTGGCATGCACCCAGTGTTCAATGTGGACTGCCTTTGGCCATACTTCCCACCATTACTAGACACATCCGACATTGCAGAACAATTGACACCCATAGAGTTAAATCCAAATTGCATGGAACAAGCTGCAACTGATCGGATCATGGACACATAGATCAAGCACACTTGCTAGTAGAATATCCAATTGTATCAAGTTGTCAAAGTAGGCCAACTCCTTCACTAGGGCAAGTGGCTCACCAAGGACCAAGTTCAATAGAAGTTTCCTCATCTCATGGAGGAACTCAACACAATGGGGACCATTGCTTCCTAAGGGGGGGAGGAATGATCCAGGTGGATATTGGTGGTCACCTACCAAATCCACTTGGACCCCCACCATTATTTCTTTCAGCTTTTCAGTTTTCTTAATTGTAGCCCAGTTTACCATTTTTAGCAGTTTTTCGGGTCTTAAACTTCCGGAGCCGTTTTGAGGCCCTAAACGACATTTTTATGGAAAATTGGGAGCAACATGGGTCAATGGACCAATGTTTCTCTTCCCAAAGTTGTATTTCTTGGATAGATCTTTCTAACGAGATATTGTGCACGTCAAACGGAGATCGTATGCCAAAGTTACAACCCCGAGAAGTTGATGTACCAATTTACCCAAACGGAGCCCATAGTTTGGCGTTTCATCTTCTAGTGTTAGGTTTTGGGATGTTAAGGGTTTTCAATTGTTTCTCAACAATAAATAGGCCTTTGAGCCTCATTGTAACATAGTTCGAAGGCATGTAGCCACCACATCTCTTATCAGAGATAAGCTACCATCGCCCTAGCTGGTTTATTTCCAATTCTGTTTGTAAGCATATTTCAGTATTTTACATTAATGAATTGAAGTATTATTCCCGCTGCATCTCTGTGTTTATGGTTATCTCTGTAATTTGTTGTGTTCTTATTTAAATCTAGATCATCATACCATTGGTCTATCATACCATCCATCACTTTGTTTTGGGTCAATGCTACCAATTCATTTCAGTGTCGCTGACATGTTCAGGAGAAGTCATTCAGTCAAAATTCATCCTTTACAATACCATAAACCTTCATTTTGATAACCGCCATTCATGAACCTTGTGTCATCAATCAAATTCCGTCTCCAAAATCATTACACTCATTTCATGTTGTTGATGTGGGATACATCAAGGCCCTCCTACGATGAGTCACTTCTTGTCGACATCAGTACATTATCCAAGAAGTTGATTGAGAAACACCCTTTCAGTACCTTGATGCTTGCATACATCAATGGAAAGTTTCTTGCTTCTAGTGACAAGTTAACATCACTGGCCTTCGACCGAAAGATTTTGTATGGTGTTCAACATCAAAAATCCATTCACACCATGCAGAATTTACTGCAGTACATTGAGGATCAATATCATTATCGGTGATTTCTCACGCGTCTGTTAACAACTTACATCATTAGCTGGTAATCAGACGATGTATTCCCATGTTTGACTTCAGATCACATATTCACATGGTTAGACTTGTACTAGAGTGAATGATTGAACGAGATAGAAGACCCCGGATCTAGTTTCATCCATCTGGGCTACAATTTTAGGAGTACTAAATCATATGTACAATGGCCTTACACTGATGGTCATCCATTTATGGATCTATATCTGTAGACAACTGTCTATGTACATGCAATGAAATTTTATATGCTGGGCATGGGTATAACTTCCCTCAATGATTCATGAAAAAAATCAAAATATTGTGATATATGTATTATAATTGATGCAGGTCACCTTCCACTTTGAAACCTCCTCATCACATCGTAAAGCATTTCATTTGACATTTACATTTTTCAACTTCATGCTTTAGGGGGAAACTATTACAGATCCATTTGGGAATATCAATCCCATCATCCAGATCATTGTTTTAGGGCTCATCAAACACTAATTTCAGTTGCTACATGCCCTAAACAAGTCAACCTTTTGAATGCCTCCTTCCTAGAGAGTTTCATGACTTGAAGACATCCTGAAATGATCTCTAAAGGGACCAGTGCAGGTAGGCCCATGTAAGGGTGTGCTGCAGAGTAGTTGAGTCCATGCATGGGTGCTCTGTAGAGCACTTAGGCCCTACTTGAAATGCGCTGGGAGAGATTGAGCGAAATTCACATAGGGTTTGGGGAATATTCTTAACTCCTTGAGTCTTCTAGAAGTTTCCCTCACTTATCAACTCCTCTGAGCTCAAGAAAGGATGAGGAATGAGTTAAGATGCATCCTATCATCTCATCCCTTCCTCCATGGAACTAATTCTAAGTATGTAAGGCCATTCAATACCCACATTTATGACATAACCTCCTCCATCTTCCTATAAATTGGGAACTCACCTAAGTGATCAAGGGTTGGATTATGTTGAATTGTAAGGAGATAATGTTGCTATGAGAATTGACTTTGAGACAAATATTGTTATGCTACAAGTGTGTCATGCTTTTGATGTAATGTGGATGGGATCAAAGATGGAGGAGTGACTTCGAATCAGACTTCATGGTTGTAATTCTTCCTTCTATTCAATAAAGTATTTGAACCTTTTTCCATATGCTTATCTTGTTATATGATTCTTATATTTGTGAATGTATCTGATTCCATTTACTTGTAATCAATAGATCTTTTGCTTTGATTGGTTCTTTGTCTTCTGTTGATGTTTACAGGTACTTCTTAAGCGTGTTAAGTATAGGAAGGAGCGATAAGACTGATACAAAGGAGACAAGAGGAAATCATAACTACAAGTAGCTCTTCTCATTCTCTTTGTCTTATCTATTTCATATAGGAAAAGGCTAAAGTGCTTTAAGCTGTTGTTCTAGATATGGCTACTTATCTAGGGAATTAGTATTTATCCGTAGATACCAAATTAACCAAAACACAAATGATAGCATACAAAATATTAAATCTACTTAAGAGGCTAAGGAGTCTTAATCTACCAACTAACATATGCAATTGCTATAGGAAAAAAAATATCAATTGTTTTATTAATAAGACAAAATGGAAAATACAACCTTTGCCTTAGCATTGCAGGTCTCCTTTGACATGTCAGGGTTCCAGCACCACTATTAGCATCTCTTGATTCACCCTCAAAACAATGGAAGTTCATGGCCTCTTCCTCTTTGCTCCAAACCAAACAATAAAAGCTTAATATCCCTTCACACACAAACTAGAACACTAAGGTTCTCAATATGGCTATCAAGATATGAAGATTATTCCAACCCCTTCATTAGCTAGCCGAGGTTGGAAAATGAGGAGTTTATATAGGTTTGATAGATGGGAAATGGATCCCCTTATGATGGGAAAGGCCTTATCCCTTTTGGTTTATTCCATTTTAATAAGGGAAAGGAGCCCAAATAGTCTGTCTCAGCCCTATCTTGCTGAACCATTTACCAGACTTTTGTCCACGAAGCTTCTAGACCTGGAAGCTTCGACTCCATTTTTAAAAAAATTCCAAAAGAGGGACGGCGTGGGTCATGAATGGCTTACCAGCACCATTCGATGCTAGGCCCAGTGTTAGACTCTGTAAATCGGCATAGGGAAGAAACTGAGTGCTAGCGCCGATCTTGAAAACTGAGTTTTAAGGAATATTCTTGCGAATGATGTAAGAGGGAAATGTTCTGCAGATGAAGAGAGATGCAGGGACATGTTATTCATGGAAGGAAAACACATGAGGGTCATTGTAGAGGTCCTCCAGGATCGAGGAATGGGGAGTATAGGGACAGTGAAAAAATGTTGTGTAACAGATGCCCCCTAAAGCATGCAGGCCAAATAAGAGTGGGGTGAAATGCTTTATGAGTAGATGCATGGAACTGGAGACAACCGTCAGAAAATCTGTAGGCAAGCATGCATCAGTAGTTGGAAGTTTAATGTATGCAATGGTTTGCACAAGGCCTAATATTTCACTTGCAATGGGAGTTATAAGCAGGTATATGAACAATCTAGGAAAAGAACATTGGATGGAAGTGAAGTGGATTCTTAGGTATTTGAGAGGTACCACAAATCAAGCATTATTCTTTGGTGGTTCAAACATTGCTTGACAGGGATATTTTGATGTAGATATGACATGTGATAGAGATAACAAGAGGAGCACCACAGGATATATGTTTACTGTAGGTGGAACAACTGTCAGTTGGGTTTCAAAAATGTAGAGTGTTGTTGCACTTTCAACAGTGGAAGTAGAGTATGTTGTTGCTATAGAGGCTAGTAAAGAAATGATTTGGTTACAAAGGTTTATGGATGAATTGGGTAAGAAGCAAGAGATGGGTGGGGTTATTCAGTGAAAACCAGAGTGGCATTCATCTTGCAAAGAACTCAACATTTCATTCCAAGGCTAAACATATACAACTCAAGTACCATTTCATGTGGTCAGTGTTGGAAGATGGACAGTTCAAGCTGGAAAAGATACACACTAGCTAGAATATTTCAAATAAGTTAACAAAAGTTGTAACTAGGGAGAAAATAAGATTTTTCTCAGTTTCAACTGCTCTTCAAGTATGATGATGAAGATGAGAAACAACTAGGTCCAAAGTGGAAGAATTGTCCTGCAAATGAAGCAACGATGGAGTTTCTATAATCAATCTCCTAGTGGGAGATAGTTGGGTGTGGATCCTGATTATGTTCTTTATTTCGAGGTATCACTATGTTGGACCCCAATCTGTAACAGGGTGACAACGCCGCCTATTTGATCATTGTGAGGGTGGTCCAACGGGGGAACGACAATTTTATGAGACCCTCCACCCCCCTCCTTGTAAGAGATTGTAATTTCATAGTCAATCTGAGTTGTTAATTAGGCAGATGATATGACAGTCGAAGTTGTGTTTAATTTAGGATTTTTTTCCCATGGAAGGAAACCCCTCGCTATATATGAGAGAATTGTATAGTGGCTATGCATATGTGTATTTTGAGCGAGAAAGAGAGAGGAGATTGTGTGAGAGCAAAGAGGAAATTACAACGAATTTGTTGTATGTTGTATCTCTTCATTTTGCTGGACAATATAAAGGAAGGACTAGTTGTTTCTCCAAGGACGTAGCCCAAATTGGGTGAACAACGTATATCTGTGTCTCTCTTGTTTTATGTGTTTTCTGTATTTGTGTTTCTACAATATTTTATGTGTTCCATTGGTCTGTAATATATCATTTTCAAAAAATTGATTCAGGCAGTACCCATAATTTTATTCATTGTAAGATAGCCAAGGAATTAAATTGCTTTCTATATTGAGCATTAGAGTGTAAAGTGATGGTTGCAATTGGAGGAACTATAGATTGCTATAGAAAGTGCCATTATATCAAGCTAACCATGGGGGAATATGTATTTAATAGTCTAATTCTTTCCATTACATTGGGTGTTGTTGATGTCGTACAAGGATTTTAATGGTTACAATATTTGGGGATGATAGCTTTTGATTTTCAAGAACTTTTCATGAACGTTTTTTGGGAAGAAAAGGAAATTGAATTAAGGGGTATTGTAGGGAAACAAGGGAATGTAATAAGATCTAATGGCATGACAAATCTTTTGAATAAAGAAAAATGGGGCATAATTGCATAATTATGCTCACTAGAGGTTCAAACATCAAAATCATCTATTTCTCCAGATCTCCAAAAAGGCTTGGACAATCATTCCAAGGAATTTGAGACTCCAAAAGGCATGCCACCTATTGGGGATTATGATCATGCTATTCACTTGATTCCAGGAAGTGTTCCTCCAAACATTAGGCCTTACAGATTCCCCTATTCCCAAAAGAGTGAAATTGAATGTATGGTTGCAGAGATGCTAGAGGTCAGTATAATTCAAACTGGTCAAAGTTCTTTCTCTGCTCTAGTAGTATTGGTGCACAAGAAGGATGGATCATGGAATATGTGTCCGGATTATAGGGAGCTCAACAATCTCACTTGTTGTAGTGTTTTCTTCTCAATGATGTACGAAAATAACCCACTTAAGATCGTGGATGACAAATGATCTCAACAATAGAAATGACTTCTAAACATTGTAGATTTGCAGCTATTGATAGAAACAAAACTTGCCAAAATCCTGATCTATGCTGCAATCATAGTTAAATAGTAAAATGAAGAGTAATAACCCAAAAACATCCAATGGAAACCAGATTTGTAAAGAATGATTTTATTATAACACCCATGAAGGGAATAAATATATGTTACCAACCCCACTCTATGGGATGGTTTCTTGGAAATACTCAAATGCTTTCAGCTTCTGTAGAGTCTCCCTCCTCTATAATGCATAAACCCAACAAAAATATGGTGTGCGACAATGAAAATAATCAAAGTTACAACAATGAGTGCAATAATGAAAATAATCAAAAGTGAATAATGAGTGGAAAACCCTTCTATTTATAACAAAATATTGTGTTATCCTCAAATAATGAGCAATAATAAAATATTATTGACCCCATTCTTGGAATTACCACTTGGAATATTTTATTATATTTGTTTAGGAGGGAAAAAGTATTTAAACTTTTATTTAGAAATAATAAATAAATAAATGATTTATTTATTATCTCAATGAATTAGTTAAGGAATAACAAACAAATAAGGATTTATTTAATTATTCCTAAGGGATTTAGTCAAATTTAACAAATAATAATAATAATTAATTAGTGATTAATTAATTATTCTTAGAGAAAAATAAGATAAATAATGATTTATCTGTTTACTTTTTATGATTGGGTCAAATTTGACAATGAATGATAATAAAACAATGGTTAAATTAATTATTCCTAAAAAAAATCAAATAAATAATGATTTATTTAATTATTCTTCATGGGTTTAACTACAAATTACTTTTTAAAGGTGGTTTATTAGGTAATTTCTCACAGTGAAAGAAATTTTACTATTGTAAAATTGGCTTTACATGGTGTACTTCAATCCATCTAGTAAATTAGGCTAGATGATCAACTTTTTGGTGATAACATCACTCTTAAAGTTAAATTTACCATCCTTGTCATTGATTAATTTTTGGATGAATTACATGGAGAAACTTACTTCACCAAGTTGAATTTTGTTCAAGATATCATCAAATTAGGATGAAGATTGAATACATTCTGAAAACAACATTTAGAACTCATGAAGTTCATTTTGAAGTTTTGGTCATGCCTTTTGGGCTTACTAATGCACCTTCCGCATTCCCAGGTTTGATGAATTCCATTTTCAAACCCTTAGAAAATTTGTGTTAGTATATTTTGATGATATACTAATCTACAACAAGTCTTGGAAGGATCATGTTCAACATGTTGACAGGGTGCTCAAACTATTGGAGGAGAAACAATTATATGAAAAAACCTCTAAATATTTCTTTAGAGTACATGAGGTAGAATATTTGGGTCATATTGTATCAACTGAGGGTGTTAAGGTAGACCCTAACAAAATTAAAGCCATTAAGGAATGGAAAATCCCAACAACCCTAAAGCATCTTTTAGGATTTCTTGGGTTGAAAGGGTATTATCACAAGTTTGTTAAGAATTATGGGATAATAGAAATTCCTCTAACAACATTACTGATGAAAGATGCATTTTCTTGTACTCTAGAAGCAACTAAAGCCTTTGAGCATCTTAAAGAGGCAATGTCCCAACTAGACTTCACAAAAACCTTTATTGTGGAATATGATGCCTTAGGAAATGGAATTGGTGTTGTTTTAATGTAAGAAGGAAGACCCGTTTCTTTTGAAAGTTGTCCAATCAAGGGAAACTATTTACACAAGCCTACTTATGATAAGGAAATGTTGGAAATACTACATGCACTAAAGAAATGGAGACCTTAGCTAATGGGAAGACACCTCAAGGTAAAAATATATCACGATAGTCTTAAATACTTTTTGGAACAAAGATTATATTTAGAAGAGCAGCAAAAAATGGGTCACAAATATGTTGGGTTATGACTCTAAAATATCTACATAAAAGGGAAGAAAAATTTTGTTGCATATGCACCATGGAAAATTTTAGGGGTTAATATTCGCAGATGGGCTAATTTTCAATGATTCTTCCAAAAAAAAGGTTCGCAAAGTTCGACCTATTCTAAAAATAATTCGCCAAAATTTTACAATGTAAAATTATTTTACTTTAAAAATCGCCAACATTATATAGAGACTATATATAAAAACATTATAAATTTGAATAATTTTACAAATATATAAAAAAACATTTTATGGTTTGCATATGAGGGACCAGTGAGATTCGCCAATGTTTTTAAATTTCAAGATAATTTTCCATCCTTAAATTTTTTCCTGAGATGCACTCTCAAGAAAGGATGAGGAAGTGTAAGCATTGCTTTGTGCCATTTATATTATCCAACCTGATTGGATAAATGAGGCAAGGGATGAATGGAAGAATGTCGAATAGGTGTGGACACTCATTCAAAAGTTGCAACAAGATCCCAGTTCATTTGATACATTTATCTGGAAAAATGATTCATTATGGTACAAAGATCACTTATATCTTTGTAAGAATTCCCAACTCAAACAAAAAATTATTTTGGAATTGCACACCTCCACCTTAGGAGGGCACTTAATATTTTTAAAAACATACCACAGGGTTAAGAAGGAATTTGTTTGGGATGGCCTTAAATCTGATATTCAGAAGTTTGCGGTAGAACGTTTGGTTTTCCAAAAAAATAAAGCTGAGACAATTAAGACACCGAGTATGTTACAACCTTTAGCCATTCCAAGTCAACATTGGGAGGAGGTCTCAATTGATTTTATCATAGGTTTAGCTAAGTCTAAATGAAAGAGTGTCATCATGGTGGTAGTTGATAAAATGACCAAGTATGCACAATTTTGTGCATTATCTCATCCTTTTAAATCTATTAAGTTGCTATTACATTAATGGAAACAGTTCAAAAGCTACATGGAAACCCAAATATTATTGTAAGTGACAAAGATTCCATTTCCACTGGAAGTTTTTGGATGGAATAATTTTTTTGTCTTGGGACTCTATTAGCTCATATCTCATCTTATCATCCTTAATTTGATGGGAAAATTGGGATAGTGAACAAATTTTTTGAAGGATATATTTGTTGCTTCCATCTGGTAAACAAACATAATGGGTCAAGTGGTTACCTCTGGCTGAATGGTGGTATAACACTACCTTCCATACTATAGCAAAAATGACTCCGTTCATGGCACTTTATGGATATCATCCACCTTCCATAACATCATCTTTAAGAGAAAATTCTAAGTTTCAAGTAGTGGAAGATCACATCAAGCATCAACAACAAGCTCTCCAACTCTTAAAGGATAACCTCACTTTGGTGCAAAATCAAATGAAACAATAGTTTGATTAACATCGCAGTGAACAAATTTTTGATGTAGGTGACTGGGTATTTTTACGGATACAACCATAAAAAAATGGCCCTCAAGCAAGCTAAGAAGGATACTAAATTATGCTATGAAACCATCTCACAAAAAGATAGAAAACGAGTTCAAAATCAGCCTCATCGAGGGGGAAACCTTCTTTACATTACACAAATGAACAATTATTTCATGATACAAATGACTAAAGCTCCTTTCTATATATAGGAGTCTAAGGGGTCACAATATAATCAAAGCCGACATAACAATAATAATATAAGGGCACAACAATAACAATAGTGGGCTTCTATGGGGCACACTAATAACATTATGGGGATGATAGGGGCATAATAATAACAATAAGGGCTACAATGAAAATAGTAATGGGGGAATCACTAATATTATAGGGACCTAACATGTCTCTCTCCTTCAAAAAAGTGTTGTCCTCAATGATTGAGTAGTTCTGGATGCTTCTGTATAAAATTACCATCCTCCTATGTGGAATCTTCAAAGGGTAAGTTCTTCCGCTTGACGAGATACTCTGAAATTGATCGATTTGATAGTTGTTGAGTTCTTGCTTCTGTGATTACTTCAGGTTCCAATATGAGTTTTGCTTCCTCGTAAAGTTTTGGCAATATTGTTTGAAATGGGAGCTTGTCACCTATAACCTTCTTTAAACATGAAACATGGAAAACTAGTTGCACTCGGGAAGCTGTAAGAAGCTCCAATTTGTATGCCATAGTCCCAATCTTTTGCAACACCTTGTATGGACCATAATAAATTGGTGATAATCTATTATCCTTCTTAGCTTGCTTGAGGGACATTTTTTTATATGGTTGTAGCCGTAGGAATACCCAATTACCTACATCAAAACTTCTTTTGCTACGATGTTGATTTGGATGTTGTTTCATTCTATTTTGTGGAAAGTGAGGTTATCCTTTAAGAGTTGGAGAACTTTTTGTTGATGCTTGATGTGATCTTCCACTACTTGAACCTTAGAATTTTCTCTTAAATATGATGTGATGGATGGTGGATGATATCCATAAAGTGCCATAAATGGGATCATTTTTGCTGCAGTATGGAAAGAAGTGTTATACCACCATTCGGCGAGAGGCAGCCATTTGACCCATTATGTTTGTTTATCAAAGACAAAGCAACAAATATATCCTTCCAAAAATTTATTTACTATCTCAGTTTTACCATCATATTAAGGATGATAAGTCGAGCTATGAGCTAACTGAGTACCGAGACAAGAAAACAATTCTGTCCAAAAATTTCCAGTGAAAATGGGATCTCTGTCACTTACAATAATCTTTGGGTTTCCATGTAGCTTTTGAATTGTTTCCATAAATGTAGTAGAAACTATATTGGATTTAAATGGATGTGATAATGCACAAAAGTGTGCATACTTGGTAAGTCTATCCACTACCACCATGATGACACTCTTTCCTTCGGACTTGGGTAAACCTATGATAAAATCCATTGAAACCTCCCCCCAACATTGTCTTGGAATGGATAAAGGTTGTAATAGACCAGGGGTCTTAATTTTTTCAACTTTATTTTGTTGGAAAACCAAAAATTCCACCACAAACTTTTGAATATTTGATTTAAGGCCATCCCAAAAAAAATCCTTCTTAACTCTGTCGTAAGTTTTTAAAAATTGTGAGTGCCCTCCTAAGGGAGAAGTGTGCAATTCCATAAGAATATTTTGTTTGAGTTGGGAATTCTTACTTAGGTATAAGCGATCTTTCTACCATAACGAATCATTTTTCCAGCTAAATGTATCAGATGTTGGTGGGCCCCAGTATTGCAGCAATAATGCTGCAACTCCTGGAACTCCCTTCTTTAATTTTCTCAACCCGGTAGTTCGTAATAAACTTGGAAGCGACGGTGCTATATGCACAAGTACTAGCACTTACCGCAGTTGTCACTTGATCAGCTGGCACAAGTCCGCTAGGAGCTTAAGCCAACTTCTATGAGCTCTTAGAAGAAGCTTTTAAATATGATGGATAAAAGCTAACTCAAAGGAGGCTAATCTACTTGCAAAAAGAAGCGGAAAGCTGAAAGGAAATGCAAACCCTAGCAAACCCTAGTTTTACCGACTTACCCTACTGGTGCAAGTAAAAGGATGAAAGCTACAGAAATGGATGCCATTAACTTCTAGAAAGGTAAAATGCATGTGACTAAGCTACTTCTGAAGTGAAATCTAAAAAGAAACATCTTTTTGTATTTTTGAGTAAGTTGGCAGAATTATTATGCATGTGCTTTAACTGTTTTTGACTGTGCAGAGGTGGATTGGCGAAAGGAAATGCTTGCAGGAGGTTGGGAAGGTTAGAAGAGGGCCTAAGGGGTCCCTAGCACCCTTCCAAAGAGTTTCACAGTGATTGGATCTCAAGAAACCGCTTTCGTGAGCTTCTACAGGAAGTCTGCAGGGGTTCTATAGGATGTACTGTAGCTTCTACAGGATGTTTCTACAGGATGTTCCGAAAGGGAATTTTGAAGGGCTGATGGGGGAAAAAAGGTGAAGAAGTGGGTATGGAGGTGAGATAAGGGTGTGAGGAGGTCTAGGACTTGGGGAATGAGGGTGAGGAGTGGTTAGGGCAATCAGATTGGTTCAAAGATAAGAGAAGCAATGTTGTGCAAGAATGTAGGAACTAGGGCAGAGTGAGAAAACGTGGCAAATGAGAGGCAAGAATATGAGTTAGAGGATGAAGCAGGTTGAATTGATGGAGGAAGGGTACATAAGGAGGTATCTCAGGTGCTCTGCACGTTATTTTCCAAAATGATCAAATGAAGACTAGGAAAACCAAACATCTAGCTACTTTAACCTAATTTGACCTAGAAACCATAAGCATGATGAACAGAAGTTTATTGGCAGCAAATAATGTAAAAAAACTATGGAAACCAAGCAAGAATGGATCTAAGCATGTAATCGCAACTGGTACTAACTTTTACAACTAAGAATTTAACACTAGAAATTGCATGAAGAAGCAAGAACCGTGTTTTTATGGCAGCAAGTATGCCTTGGTCTCAGCTCATGGTCCCAAGGAGGGAGAGGTGAGATGAAGGGTTGCTTGATGGCCTTTTTGGAAGATTTTTTCTGTACTCAAACTGTCAAATCACCCTGAAGCATGAAAAGTTATTTTAGTCATCAAAAGCAACCTAAATAACAAAACAAGATTTTAATCTAAATAACAAAAATTATTCTATGAATGCAGCAAAGACATATAAAAGTACACAAAGGAGGTATTGGGCACTTGGGTTGGGCCCAACCCCAAGAGATACAGCCTCCTAAGAGAGATTAGAGCTGGTGCAAAGCTGGATTCATCTTTATTGATCAAAAGAATAGTTACATCCCAAAAACTATCTACAAGAAAAAGCTTGAAAATGTGCTGAAATGCAGAGCTAACCTACTGCCTAAAAAATGACTAAAAAATGACTAAAATTGAACTGCCAACTAGCTAACTGAGCTGAGGCCCTAGGATTTCTTATTATACAAATTGAGGACCCCAACAGCCCTCCTAAACTTTAGGAACTCGGCTACCAAAACTTGCAGTTAACAGCAACTTTACTAGCCCTTGCTCGGCTGCCCTTGTGATAATCGATGTGGTGGCCCTTGAACTCCGAGCTGGTGGTGGAGAATTTGAGGTAAGAGCCCATAAAATGGGACACCTTCCTACAAATCCTCTCCACGAATTTGCCTGCCAAGTGCTCATTTAAACCTCTGATTTTATCTCAAAATTGACTAAAAATCTGCATAAAGCACACATTAGACTTGTTGGCATAATGACTAACCCAATTCACTCTATTAGCATAAATATAATAAAAAACATGCAATAAACTAATGAGAATGGTGGATTAAGTCGAATTAGGAGGCTGAATGAGCCCATATAATTACTCATTTCTGGGGCTCATCATCACCCCCCTACTGAAAGTGTTGCTCATCCTCTGAGAAAATAATCTATCTCTTCATCTTTGATGGCCCTGGTGGCCTCCTTATCATCCCAAGCTTCTGATGTAGTCTATTCATGTGTGCCATAAAATTCTACCTTCTTGTCCATGTCCTTCCACTGCTTGTGCTCCTCTTCTTTTGTAGCTGTTTTGTTAGCGCCTCAACCTCAGCCTGCAGCTTGTCCTCTTCTTGTTGTCCAGCAGATGCTTCCTTGCCTGATGGAGGTCCCTCTTGCTGCTGCTGTATCCTCATTTCAACATTAGGCTGTGTATCTTCCCTTGGCTGCTACTCCTCTACTATTTCCTAACCTGCGAGGGAACCTTCCTGTAGTTGTTGCTCTTCAGAAATCTGTGTTATGTCTACCCTTTTAAGTTTCCTGTAGAGAATTCTCAGCTTCCTGTAGAACTGTCTTTGAGTCCATCATCTTAATTCTCTCTCTCTAGTGAAGGTTTTTGTCTTCCTCGTTCATAGGTGATGGTTATCTTTGAAAGAGACTCCTACTTTTGTTTAGCTGTGGTGTCCTTAATGATAATTGGCTCCTTTGATTGTGGTTGGGGTCTGCCCACCTTTATCCGTGTGCTCCTTCTTGCTTTAAAGTACATGGATGTTTCCCTTTCTCACCTCCCTTTTTGTTTTGGAGATGTGCTTAGCGTAGCAAGCATCGTTGCTGCCTCCTTATCCAATATCTCTGGTGATTTCTCCTCTTGCTGCTCTTTTTCCCTGCTTCCTGTAGAAATCCCTGTGCCTGTTTCTGCCTGTTTTGCTGACTGTGTTTTTCTCCTTTTATTTCTGTGTGGTTGCTTTGGCTATGACACTCTTTAGTTGGACTTTTTCAGCCCTCTCGGCTCTACTCTGCAATCATTTTTCCCTGGGTGTTTGTGTCGTTGTTCCTCCTCCTGTTTTAGGCTCAGCAATCTAGCCCTTTCTCCATTTTTCTTGCTGTCCTTTTTATGCTTGCCTGTCCCGTGTTCCTTCATCACTGGTTTTCTCTCCTGCTCTAGTGTGTTCTCCTTCTTCACTGCTGGATGAGGTGAATTCTTCAGCCAAAATTCCAATATCGTCATCCCAGGACATGTTTCGGAAAATTTTCCAAGAGAGGGGGACGATGTAAGTGTGTAGGGCATCTTCCACTAATAGTTTGATGAGCCCATGATGGGCTAACTGATCTGGTGTCCCTTCCTTCAATTTTGTACCACATTCAATTAGTGACTGGAGAAGAAAATAGGGGATGCTCAACTTATTTTTTGGAGGTAAATCAATTCCATGTCTTAGTTCATACAACAACCTGAAATGATAGCCATAGATAATGCTAAACCGCCCCTCACATGTGATTCAAGTTGCAGGGACATTAGAAATTTCTCCGTTATCTCATCATTATGACCCTGAATTTTGTCACAAAAGGACATCCAATTGGCATGGGTGAAGAGGTTCACCACCTCAGGATGCTCGTGTAGCTTACTGGGATCCGAGGGTTCTTTCCTAATAAACCCCCCTGGCATGGTGAGAGTGCTCTGTTTTATGCTCTGATCAAAAGATGGAATGTTGTTTATGGTTTCCTCCCTTGAACTTCAAGAAGGGATCTCTCGAGTGTTCAAATTTTAATTAGCACCAATTCCCTGGTTTTAAGGCTGTTGCTGCCTATAACTCGACTATCTGTTTATGAAAGGAAAATTTGGGTCTCCACAGATAGGGTACAGAGCTCAATTTTTATCCCCAACATACATACAACCATGTAAATTCAAATTATTCATACACAGGCTAGCTCTCACAGTTGCATATCTTCCCTACAGGAGAATTTTTTAAAATAGGAAACGTGGAGGAGAACTTTGACGCAGAAACAACTGAGAAATTCCGTGCAATACACAAGCAAACTGCCATTTCCAACTCACAGGCTGATTTTTCTCTGATTCCCCAATTAAGACAGTTCAATTCACCACCTTTTCGAAGCATACCTTGCATGGAAGAGTGTTTCGAGCCTACCTCTCTTGGAACTCCAAATTTGACGAAGCAAAATCCCAGATTTTCTTTCTGCACGACTCTTTCTGCCTTTCCTGTAGAAGCCTTCCTGTAGACGGCTCTCGTTTCCTGTAGAACGAAACTGCGCTTCCTGTAGAGCCCGATAAGCAGGAGGGTTTTTAAAAATAAATGGCCGAGAAAGACTGGTTCGCTGCTATGGAGCTTGTTGCAGCTGTAGGGACGATGATAAAATGGAAACAACGGAGGTGAGAGTTTGATTGGCTGTTTATGGAGACTTCCGTTGATGGAGAGTGAGATGGCCAAGTGCACGTTGGCCCCATGCAGATCATTTAAACAGCCACCACTAAGCACATCCATCATGTTCACCAGACTGTTTGTTCTCTGCCTGTAATCACGTCCATCAATCACGCTGGAGTTTTACTACCTGTTTTCAGTTTTCTTCCTGAGATGGCTGAGCACATGTGTCGTATTCACCCACCGAGCGCTGTTTGAACTGGATGAGGGTGGCCAGTTAGCTGGCCACTGATTTTTTTAATCACAACCATCTCATTGTTCACGTAGTTCTCAAATTACATTCATGCAACAGAGGAACAAGTTTAGTCACGTACCTGGAAGTCGGATGTGGTTGCTGTGAGGTGTTGTGGCCTTTCCTTCTGCTGCATGCATTTGTTTCTGTGGATGCATGGTAGTTTGGTTGCTGATACGTGGCTATTTTTCTTGTGCAGGTATCCTCTGGCTAGATCTACGCTGCAGGAGCCTGCTTCAACGTTCACATTTGCACCCTCAGGCTGTTGACGCTGAATTTTTACATGACAACAACTTGTTTTCTCCATTGCTCCCAAACGATAGATCGGATTGACCTTAAAGTTTCTGAGCATTCTTCTATCATTATTATGCACCTCCCATAGCAAAATTGTGGTCAATGGATGAACGAATATCAAGAAAATTTGAAAATGGCTGAAGATTACAGGGGTCAATTTCTCGGAAACCGTGCATCAGAATTGGCAAGAACTGCTTGGGTAGGTTACTATCACCTATATGCATCTCCCCATGAAACAGGTTTTGAAGCAGATGCACGGATATGGAGAAAATGCAAAAATGGCTGAAGGTGATAGAGGTTGATTTCTTGGAAACCGTACATTGGAATTGGCTGAAATTTCTCGGGCATGTTACCATCATCCCTATACAACTTCCCATAAAACGGTTTTGTAAATGGATGCACGGTTTTCATGTGAGGGAAAAAACAAATTTCTGCTCCATGAATTTTTGTTTCCAAGCATTCTGCAGTTTTTTGCATGGTAAGAAAAAATGAGCTCGGGCTGTGATGCAGGCATGGAAATGATGGAGGAGAGGTTTGAGGATTGTAGGAGGACTTATGAACCCTTTTGGAATCTATCATGTTCGCCAAACTCCGTTTTTGAAATCCATTTCTAGCTTCCTGTAATTTCTACAGGAACTTCCTATAGAACACAGTTTTCAGGAAAGAAGCACAATGAGATGGAAAAAAAATAATGGAGAAGGGTGAGGGATGGAAACATGGATGTTTGCAGGTCTCATGGACATATTCCCAGCCTTCGGGTCCTCTTCAGAGATCAATTTTGGCTTGTTTTTAGGCTTCTTGTAGAAGACAAAACTTCCTATATAAGACACAGAACTTCTTGTAGAAGGCACAAAACTTCCTTTGTCTTTGTTTTGAGCGATCCTCATAACCTGTAATGTCCTTGCTGCAACCTACAATTATTCAATGGAAATTAGGTTTATTTTTCTTTTTCTTTTTCTCTTTTTTTTTTGAAAACAACTAGGGCGCCTCATGGAGGTTTTCACCCTAATTGCCTGCCTTGGGCGCCTCCAAGGGAGGTTTTCACCCAGGGATCTTATTCTATTTTTATTTTCTCTTCTTTCCAACTCATTGACTACCTCATGGAGGTTTTCAATCAATGAACCAATCTGAGGCGCCTCCGAGGAGGTTTTCACCTTAGATTTTTATTTTCCTCTTATTTTCATTTTTTCTTTTTTCCTACCCTACCCTACTTGAAAAACAAAATCATTTTCAAGTATAAGAATACTTCCAATGGAGCCATGTGCACATCGAGATTAGAGAAAAAATGATGTGGAGGCTTGAAATGCATGCTTTGACAGCTATCCGGATTTCAGAGACCAAATGATTTAACTTTGAAGGGATCAAACATAGCTGAGGAAGAGAGTACTGCTGCAACTTAGTGACCGTCTGGAACCATATCTCAATATAGCTCTGATATCCTTGGTCCCTTTGCTGATCTGGATCATTCTTCATGTCACCTTCTACCATGACCTTCACATCTTCCTCTTTCTGCTATTTTTTCTCTTGAATAGATGGAGGATTTGATTGTAACCATGAAGGAGCTCTCTTGATCTCTAATTCTGATGTCTTCTCTTCATCAAGTGCAGACCATGGTTCTTTGATCTCCTCTTTTGAATCTTCTTTTGCTTGATGTGGTCCTTCAATGCTGTCAATATAATCTCTTTCTTGCAATACTCTTCCTGAGCTATGGTGAAGATCATTGAGCTCAAAAGTTGTTGTTTGGAAATGTTGTGCCTCAGCATTGTAGTTGGGTTGAGCTACTCCAATGTGCGGGTTTGGAAATGGTGGTATGGGTAGTTGAGTGGGGGTGTATATTTGAGATGGATGTGGATGGGGTTGTGGTTGGGCAGGTGGTGGAGGCAAAGGAGCGGGAGGAGAGTTGTATTGGGGCCTCCACCCCTGATGAGGTGCATTCCACTGAGGTTGTGGCTGAGCATAAGAGTGAAACAAATGAGCAACTGGAGAAGCATGGTATTGAGGAGGATATGACCAAGGAGGGGGTGTGGACCAAGAAGACTGAGCAGGGGGACCCCAAGAAGGCATGGAAGTGGCTTGATAGGGGTTGTAATAGGTCTGAGATGTCGCTTGCATTCCCTGCTGGTAAGGTCTGGGTCCATTTGGCCTCCTTTGGTTCATATGATAGAGTGGTTCAGTGACTCCTTTGGCTCTCTGATATGCAGCTTTAAGTCCAGGCAAGGAAGGGCACTGATTCGTAGGATGGCCTTCTTCACAGACAAAACACACTTCCATGGAGTACAATGGACATTCGTTCCTACGATGCTTTCTAATGCACTTGAGACAAAAGATGGCCAAAACCCTCTTAGCTTCCTCTCGATATCTTTTGATATGCATGGCAAGCATCTGCCTCACCTCGCTTTTGCAATCTTCCCACAAATTCTCACATTCAACTCTAAGGATTGAGTTGGAAGAAAAGGTACTGCTCCCAACATTTCTGTTTCCAGCCATTTGCTCTAGAGGAATGTTTTCTTCTTCTTCTCCCCTAGAGGTTCTTCAAATATGTCTTGCTATCTGCCTAAGGGTTCTTCTTAATCACAACCATCGAAGAAGAGAGAAGGTTGGCTGTGTGAAGCGGTGGGGGTGTTGTGCAAACATTATTTTTTGACTTATCTCTACTCCTTCAAGGCCTGCAAAGAAATCTTTTTGGTTGATTTTTGTATTTTTCTGATTGTACCTGCAAAACTGAAATAGATTGAACTGCAACTAACTAAAATCTATCTTGCTGAAATGAAAATGCAGAATTGGAATGAAAGCAGGAAAGGACTAATCTAGTTTGCTGAAATGAAATTGCAGGAATGAAATGCTAAGCTACGGTTACGGAATTGAAATGCTAATCTACGCTTGTAGAATTGAAATTGCGGAATTGAAATGCTAATCTATGAAAGCGGGAAATATCTAATCTATGCTTGCTGAAATGAAATGAAAGCAGGAAATGTCTAATCTACTTTTGTGGAAATGAAATTACAGAATGGAAATGAAACAATCTACTCTACGCTTGCTGAAATAAACTACTTAGCAGAAGGTTGTAGTAGGAAATAGAAGAAAAGCAGCAATCACCAATACTCTAACGCTTCCCCGGCAACGGCGCCAAAAAGATGCTCAGCTCCAGTATTGCAGCAATAATGTTGCAACTCCTGGAACTCCCTTTTTTAATTTTATTAACCCGGTAGTTCGTAACAAACTTGGAAGCGATGGTGCTATATGCACAAGTACTAGCTCTTGTTGTGACTGTCACTTAATCAGCTGGCACAAGTCCGCTAGGAGCTTAAGCCAACTTCTATGAGCTCTTAGAAGAATCTTTTAAATATGATGGATGAAAGCTAACTCAAAGGAGGCTAATCTACTTGCAAAAAGAAGCGGAAAGCTGAAAGGAAATGCAAACCCTAGTTTTACCGACTAACCCTACTGGTGCAAGTAAAAGGATGAAAGCTACAGAAATGGATGTCATTGACTTCTAGAAAGGTAAAATTCATGTGACTAAGCTACTTCTGAAGTGAAATCTGAAAAGAAACATTTTTTTGTATTTTTGAGTAAGTTGGCAGAATTATTATGCATGTGCTTTAACTGTTTTTGACTGTACAGAGGTGGATTGGCGAAAGGAAATGCTTGCAGGAGGTCGGGAAGGTTAGAAGAGGGCCTAAGGGGTCCCTAGCACCCTTCCAGAGAGTTTAACAGTGATTAGATCTCAAGAAACTGCTTTCGTGAGCTTCTACAAGAAGTTTGCAGGGGTTCTACAGGATGTACTATAGCTTCTACAAGATGTTTCTACAGGATGTTCCGAAAGGGAATTTTTAAGGGCTGATGGGGGAAAAAAAGGTGAAGAAGTGGGTATGGAGGTGAGATAAGGGTGTGAGGAGGTCTAGGACTTGGGGAATGAAGGTGAGGAGTGGTTAAGGTGATCGGATTGGTTCGAAGATAAGAGAAGCAATGTTGTGCAAGAATGTAGGAACTAGGGCAAAGTGAGAAAACGTGGCAAATGAGAGGCAAGAATCTGAGTTAGAGGATGAAGCAGGTTGCATTGATGGAGGAAGGGTAGGTAAGGAGGTATCTCAGGTGCTCTGCACGTTATTTTCCAAACTAATCAAATGAAGACTAGGAAAACCAAAGATCTAGCTACTTTAACCTAATTTGACCTAGAAACCATAAGCATGATGAACAGAAGTTTATTGGCAGAAAATTATGTAAAAAAACTATGGAAACCAAGCAAGAATGGATCTAAGCATGTAATCACAACTGGTACTAACTTTTGAAACTAAGAATCTAACACTAGAAATTGCATGAAGAAGCAAGAACAGTGTTTTTATGGCAGCAAGTATGCTTTGGTCTTAGCTCATGGTCCCAAGGAGGGAGAGGTGAGATCAAGGGTTGCTTGATGTCCTTTTCTGAAGATATTTTCTGTACTCAAACTGTCAAATCACCCTGAAGCATGAAAAGTTATTTTAATCATCAAAAGAAACCTAAATAACAAAACAAGATTTTAATCTAAATAACAGAAATTATTCTATGAATGCAGCAAAGACACATAAAAGTACACAAAGGAGGTATTGGGCACTTGGGTTGGGCCCAACCCCAAGAGCTACAGCCTCCTAAGAGAGATTAGAGCTTGTGCAAAGTTGGATTCATCTTTATTGATCAAAAAAATAGTTACATCCCAAAAACTATCTACAAGAAAAAGCTTGAAAATGTGTTGAAATGCAGAGCTAACCTACTGCCTAAAAAATGACTAAAAAATGACTAAAATCGAACTGCCAACTAGCTAACTGAGCTGAGGCCCCAGTCCTTCTTATTTATACAAATTGAGGACCCCAACAGCCCTCCTAAACTTTAGGAACTCGGCTACCAAAATTTGCAGTTAATAGGAACTTTACTAGCCCTTGCTCGGCTGCCCTTGTGATAATCGATGTGGTGGCCCTTCAACTCTGAGCTAGTGGTGGAGAATTTGAGGTAAGAGCCCATAAATTAAGGGGATACCTTCCTACAAATTCTCTCCACGAATTTGGCTGCCAAGTGCTCATTTAAATCTCTGATTTTGTCTCAAAATTGACTAAAAATTTGCATAAAGCACACATTAGATTTGTTGGCATAATGACTAACCCAATTCACTCTATTAGCATAAATATAATCAAAAACATGCAATAAACTAATGAGAATGGTGGATTAAGTTGAATTAGGAGGCTGAATGAGCCCATATAATTACTCATTTCTGGGGCTCATCAGATGTACTGGGATCTTGTTGTGACTTTTGAATGAGTGCTCACACTTCTTCGTCATTCTTCCATTCATCCCTTGCTTCATTTATCCAAACTAGTTGGATAATAGAAATGGAGCAAAGAAATTCTTCCACATCCTCATCCTTTCTTGAGAGTGCATCTGCCACCACATTTTGTTTCGCTTTTTGTGGGTGATTTCAAAGTCACAACCAAACATATTTGTGACCCTTTTTTGCTACTCTTCTGAAGATAATTTTTGTTCTAAAAATTATTTAAGACTATCATGATCCGTTTTTATCTTCAAGTGTCTTCCCATTAGGTAGGGTTGCCATTAATTAAGTGCATGCAGTATCTCCAACATTTCCTTCTCATAAATGGATTTGTGTAAATACTTTCCTTTGATTGGACGACTTTCAAAAGCAATGGATCTTTCTTCTCGCATTAAACCAACACCAATTCCATTTCTTGAGGCATCAAATTCCATAATAAAGGTTTTTGTGAAGTTCGACGTAGCTAAGATCGGTGCTTGGCACATTTCCTGTTTAAAATGTTCAAAGGCTTTTGTTGCTTTTGAAGTCCATGAAAATGCATCTTTCTTCAATAATGTTGTTAGAGGTGCGACTATTCTCCCATTATTCTTAACAAACTTGCGATAATACCCTATCAACCTGAGAAATCCTCACAGATTCTTTATGGATTTGGGGATTTTCCATTCCTTAATGGCTTTAATTTTGCTAGGGTCTACCTTAACACCTTCAGGAGATACAATATGACCCAGATATTCCACCTCGTGTACTCCAAAGAAACATTTGGAGCTTTTTGCATATAATTGTTTCTCCTCCAATAGTTTGAGAACCCTATCAAGATGTTGAACATGATTCTTCTAAGACTTGTTGTAGATTATTATATCATCAAAAAATACCAACACAAATTTTCGAAGGAAGGGTTTGAAAATGGAATTCATCAAACCTTGAAATGTAGAAGGTGCATTGGTAAGGCCAAAAGGCATGACCAAAAATTCATAATGACCCTCACAAGTTCTAAATGTTGTTTTCGGGATGTTTTCAGTCTTCATTCTAATTTGATGATATCCTGAATGAAGATCCAACTTGGTGAAGTAAATTGATCCATGAAATTCATCCAATAATTCATCAATGACACGAATGGGAAATTTATCTTTAATAGTGAGTTTGTTGAGCTCCCTATAATCAAGACACATGCGCCATGATCCATCCTTCTTGTGAACCAATACTACTAGAGCAGAGAAAGAACTTTGACTAGGTTGAATTATACCAGCCTCTAGTATTTCTGCAACCATATGTTCAATTTCACTCTTTTGGGCATAGAGATATCTATAAGGCCTAATTTTTGGAGGAACACTTCCTGGAATCAAATGAATAGCATGATCATGATCACAAATAGGTGGGAGGCCTTTGAGATTCTCAAATACCTTGGAATGATTGTCCAAGACTTTTTGGAGATCTGGAGAAATAAATTATTTCGATGTGGGAACCTCTAGCGAACATAATTGTGCAATTATGCCTCATTGTTCTTTCTTTAAAATATTTTTCATTCCGTTAGAGATGATTATATTTCTCGGTTTCCCTACGATACCCCTTAATTCAACTTCCTTTCCTTGCAAACAAAATTTCATGAAAAATTCTTGCAAATTAAAAGCTATTGTACCTAAGGATTGTAGCCCTTGGACGCATAGTACAACATCATAACCACCCATTGGAATGGAAAGCATTGGGTTATTCAATACATATTCTCCCATGGATAGCTTTCTATTATGGCACTTTCTAGAGAAATTTATGGTTCCTCCACTTGCAACCATCACTTAACACACTGGTGTTGGATATAGGAAGCAATTCAATTCCTTGGATATCTTACAATGAATAAAATTATGGTTACTAGTCAAATCAATCAACACCATTACCTTTTTCTTCGTGATATGTCCTTCTATCTTGATAGTTTGATGAGTGGTTATTCCATCCAATGCATTACAAGATATGGTCGGATTCATTTCTTCTTTCTCTATGGTTTGTTCCTGGTGTATATCCTCTTCTTTTGACATTTCTTGTTTCTTTTCTTCCTCATGTTCACAATCTATGTAAAATAATTTCTTTTGAGCACACTTATGACCTTTAATGTATTTTCTATCACAACTATAACAAATCCCTTTTGCTCTTTTTTCTTCAAATTGTTGTGGTGTCAACCTTGTAGGTTGTGGAAGGCTAGGGGCAACAACACTTTCATCTTTATAGTTGTGAGATGTAGGCTTCCTGGTTGCCATAATTTTTCTTTCCATTTTTCTTGCCAACCTGAATGCCTTCTCCAATGAATCAAGTTCCCAAAGGTGAACCTCATGTTGAATGTTATCCTTTAAAGTCCCTATGAACACATCAATCCTATGCTCCTCTGGAATATATTTTACCCTTATATTCAATTTTTGGATGTCATCAATGTGCTCCATCATTGAACCCTTTTGTTCGAGATTTATCAATTGGATAAAAAAGGTGTTGCTTTTTGTATCCTCATAATGTATTATCATTTCTTTTGTAAAAATTTCCCATGTGAGAATTTGTTTATGAGAGAAAAGCCGTTGATACCATACAAACTGATTTGGTTCCAAATATAAAATTGCAATGCATACCTTTTGTGTGCTTTTCACATTATGGAGATCGAAATATTGCTCCATTTGTAGTATCCATGTTACGAGATCCTTGCTATCAAACTTCCTCATATCGATGTTTGGAACATGGTGGGTCTTCAATCCAACGTTAGAATCTACGGAATCATGATTTCCATTTATTTTGTTATCAACATGAGTTTCCTTTACTACCCCTTCACCATTAGTAAACATTTTTTGTAGCAACTTTGACAAATTTGTCTTCAAATATTCCATTTTTCCTTCCATCTTATCTTCCACGCCATTCATCTTAGCTTCCACGCCTTTCTTTAAACCATCCATATTAGCTTCCATCATTTCTTTAAACCATCCATCTTAGCTTCCACGTCATTCATCTTAGCTTCCACGCCTTTATTTAAACCATCCATCTTATCTTGCACGCCATCCATCTTATCTTCTGCTACTTTTTTGTGAGAGTGAATTTTGTTGCACTTGGTCTCGTAATTTTGATATATCATGTTGTGTTTCTTCCTCTTCTTCATGAGTCATGCTAGAGATTTCAGGTTGCTTACTAGGTGTTTCCATTTTCTTTCTTTGGGGCATTCATTAATGATAATTATGCTTCACTATGCCCTTTGAATTCCTTCAAACTAATTTTTCAAACCAAACTTATGCAAAATTAAAAAAAAAAAACTTCACACCCTTTTTCACTTTGTAGGAACTCGATATTGAATCTGATGTATCTTTGAAATTTTGGATCTCCAAGTTCTGAAATTTAGAACTGTGGTATCCCTCTAAGTCATCTTTCTGATGCCACTAGTCGGATCGAAATTGGATTCTCCAAGAAAGGGTTATGCCAAATCTCCCCAGATGACCTGATTATACATTTTTTCAGTAGAGTGAATGCATGCCAAAACTAGCAACGAAATCATATATGCAACTCAATACCTACATGGAAACTCGTAGTAGCTACTGATCCCATTGTCCTCTTGCACTTTCCTACCCTTCCTTTGCCTTCTTTCTACAAATCCCAAGTATGCCACACTCCTCCAAGAGTGCTCCAAGAAAAATTTAAGTGTTCAAGAGTATGAGAGAGAGATAATAGAATGAGAATGCCAAATGTTAAACTAACAAAAGTTGTGACGCTGATCCTCAAAAGATTTTTTTTATCATTGAGGCCTTTATTTTCTTCATTTTCCTCTATTTTTCCTTCAGTTTTCCTCACATGCAATTATGTGACCTTTCACCTTCCTTTCCTCCTATTTTCCATTATTTCATAAATAAAATGTTAATTAATGCCTCTTTTCCTTTGCCATTTCCTTTACCAATTTACATAGCCATTTATTATTCACAAGTGATCTCCATCACTATGTTTCTTCCCAACATTCAACTTGGAATACGTGGCCCATGACCTTGGTATTATTTTTCCTTTATTAACTTTATTACATGGATTTTTAACCAAGGTTGTTACAAAACCCTCCCCCTTGGGGGAACACCATCCTCGATGTTCAATGACACTTATAAACTAGAAATAACATGTTACCTATGGAGATTTATAACATATATTGATACAACATTTACATCATATCCATCTGCTAAAATATAACCAACACATCATGAACACCATACTGCTTATTGGATCTTTATAATGTAGCTCAATGCATTATTTACATACATATGCATATATAGACATAACTAAACAAAACATCAAACATATACCAAATGACATTCGCTCAACCAACGAATAGAAAAGGATGCATAGCCCACATCTGATCAGGCATCTCCCATGTAGCTTCATCAGGCCCAAAGTGCTTCCACTGCACTTTAACTTGCTTGATTTCTCGATTCCAGAACATGAGCAAATTTTTCTACAAAATTCACTGAGGTTCCAGCCATAATTCTCCTTCTAGCTCCACCTATAATACAAACCAATCAATAACATGATCAACCTATTTCACATATCATTTAAGTAATGACAAATGGAAAACATCATAGACTTTCACTGTTGGAGGAAAGCAGGTTGGTAGGCTACTGGTCCAATCCTCTCAAGAATCTTGAAAGGTCCACAATACCGAGGTGCCAACTTAGCACATGATCCAATCCTCAAGGTGCTCTTCTTGGTCTTGATAAGCAAGTACACATGTTCCCAAACCTGAAACTCCTTAAACACTATATATTGATATGAATAACTTTTTTTCTTGTCTTATGCTACCTTTAGATTGTTCTTGATAACTTGCATTTCCTGTTCCATCTCTACCAACATGTTTGGTCTAATCACTACCTGATTTAGTAGATCAATCCAACAAATGGGAGTATTATTCCTCTACACATAAAGCGCCTCAAACAGACTCATCTTCAAATATTCCTGATACCCATTTTTATATGCAAAGGCCACCAGTGGCAGATACTCTTCCCACTTTCATTGTTTATGCACGATATACATCCTCAACATGTCCTCCAAAATCCTGTTGACCCTCTCTGTTTTTCCATCTATATGTAGTTGATAAGTTGTATGGAAGGCCTAATCTATCCCCAAACCTACAAATAACTCTTTCCAAAACCTAGAAGTGAACTTGGGATCCCTGTTTGACACAATATTCTTTGGAACGCCATGAAACCTCACTATATCTTTGATGAAGACATGTGCTACTTCACTAGCTAAATTCGTAGACTTTACTAGAATGAAGTGCGCTACCTTTGTTAACCTGTGAACCAAAACCATAATAGAATCCGTTGTCTAGGTGTCCTTGACAAAACTGTAATAAATTCCATGGAATGACCTCCCATTTCCACTTTGGAATCAAAATCAATTGTAGTAATCCACCTAGATGCTTACACTCTGATTTTACCAGTTAACAATCTAAACATCTTGCGACAAACTCTACCACCTATTTCTTCAATTTACGCTAGTAGTAGAACTTATTCATAGTTGTCAATATCTTCTGATACAACCTTGTTCTCTTTACCCTTGATGTACTTGATCTCAGAGTCAAAGTCACTAATCATAGCCAAAAATCTAGCTTGCCTGACATTCATATTTGGTTGATCATGTTGGAAACCTTTGAGCACTACTGAGATGGCGAAGGTGGGTGTGAATCAATAACGTGTCGTATTACCAATTTTTCCTCTTATTTATCTTACTGAATCACACACACCAATTAGCAACAACTCATCAAAAATTTGATGATCTATGCATAAATCATCAACAACAGATAATCCATATGAGAAACATAACCATGAACATGAACACAAGAAAGCATCAACACATGAGACAAAAGATATCTAGTGGAAAACCCTTCACCGAGAAAAAAACAACGCCCACTACTACTTTTTTTCTCTAAATCTCTATTAGTAAAGAAATTTGTCTTTACACAGTTAGCTAACTTCAATTAGCTAGGAGACTCGACCTCATATACAATAGGCCAACACCAATAAGCCATAATATTTGATATTGCTGATAAGCTCAAAAATCTCTGTTCTCACATGGATCTATGGACTACCATCTACTGAAGGCCACCAAGATCAATCAATCCTCGCCCAACTCTGATTGGATGGAGAAACCATTTCTTTTGTTGAAGCTTCTATATAACCGCCCCTCTCTCATGAAGTCATTGCTCCTCTACGCTATGCATACCTCATTTCATAAATTTTCAGACTGGATCCAAGATGCTCTGCTCAACAAGAATTCAACTCTGCAATCATGCTCTCAACAACAAGACTCTAAATCATAAACAAAAATATGACCGACAATGTGCTCTCAATATAAGAAAAATATAGGCTCATATTCATGCATCAAAACTGACTATCCAACAACATAATATTGACTCCAATCCTAAAAAAAAAAAACCTACTACAACAAACATTAGTCGGATCTGAATTTGATGCACTACTTCAGAATTCTGCTACAACATTGCCATTACCCTTACACACTAACACATCTAAGTTCTAAATAAAATTTAAATAATTTGTCAACTATGCAACCTTCTCTTACACACTCACATACTAAACTAATGAATGTTCAACTCCAAAATGATATATATAAAATGTGTTGGGTGAAATTGATCTTGGGACTAGGATCAGGAGTGCACAAAACTGAAAAAAATCAAGCCAATAACATCACTAATTGTGCAGTAAATGCATTCACACCCTTTGGAGGAATTAATCAACCATTTCTGATCTTTTCCAATTCTTCTGAAATTCTCTAGGATTTTCCATGTCAATTTTCATCCGATTTGTGTGAGGAATGCAAAGGAGTTCTTGTGAAAATTGTTAGAAAATTATATATTACAGAGCAATGAAACACATAAAATATTGTAGAAATACAAACACAAAAAAATGCATAAAACAAGAGAGAGACATAGATATACATGGTTCACCCATTTTAGGCTACGTCCAAAGAGAAAAATCTAGTCCTTCCTTTTATATTATCCAGCAGAATGAAGAGATACAACCTACAACTGATCCCCTGTAATTTCCTCTTCACTCTCACACAGTCTCCTCACTCTTTCTCACGCATAATACACATATATTCAGCCACATTAAAATTCCCTCATATATAGCAAGGGGTTTCCTTCTATGGAAAAAAACCCTAAATTAAACATAACTTCTACTGTCAGATCATTCACCTAATGAGCGACCCAAATTGACTACGAAATTACAATATTTTACAAGGAAATTTTACATCTATTTTTAGCTTCAGGGGCTTTTCCCCTAAACCCTTGCCAAAGAGGGGGGGGGGGGGGGGGGGGTCAATAAAATCGTCATCACCCCCCCTAGATACCCCTGGTAGAAAAAAAATGGGTGGCATTACGAACTAGGGTCCAATGTGGCGATACATCTGAAAAAAAAATATAATTAGGCTCCAAACCCAACAAAAATGATTAATCAAATGCACAACACTAGATAAAATCATCTGGATCCTTTAGTCACTACCATATGCCTCTCTTCCTACAACTGAAGCCTTTCAGTCACTCCCACAGGCTTGAATCCATGTGACGGGGTAAAGGATGAAGAAAAACATCAATCCTTAAGCTCAGATCCTCTGCCACCTATTGGATCCTCTACTTCGGCAACTTTACAAGCCTATGTACCTCTGACATAGCCTCTGATACATTTGTAAGTGAATCAAACATGTCTCCCAAGTGTCATTTCCAAATTGATCTAAAGGGCCAACAAACAAGGTTGGTAAGAGTGCCAACAAGTCCTCCACTCTCCTTGTCACCTGCACAAGCTCCAACATTACCATCAAATCAAACATTGTTACAACAAGTCATAAAAATCCTACCAATATCATCAACCTAAAACACATCTCCATCACATGTGGCAATGCCTCCAACTCTTGTAGAAGCGCCTCCAATACTTGTAGCAAAAACTCCATATATAGTGACAGTAACAAACCAACAACACAAGCCAACAAGGAAACACAACCTGCAAGACATGCTACAAGGTTTACAACAATGCCAACACACACAAGATGCAACTACGCAAGCCATAATGCCAACAATACCCCCCTTTGGCATTGATGGAAACCTCACACAAACTCCAAGTCAAACTGCTCTTCTATCACTCCCCCTTTGACATCAATGGAAAAGGGTCAACTCCATATGATGAGGCAACAAGAAAGTAGGTACAAGTACTGATGCATGTGACCTCCTCATGGCTGAAAAACAAAGTATATCAATTATCATCCTTGCCTCCATATCAACAGAAAGAAACATATGAATCAAGCAACATTTAGAATAACATGTGACCAATCATCCATGCTTTGAAATAAGTACCATAAAGAAGCATGGAATCTAATCAACCTCTAGAAACATCAACAATACGATCATTGTTTCTCATTTTATGCTACATCCTCTTATTCTAAAAGTAGTACTCTTGCATCAATTATTTTGTCTACGCTTCCATCCCATGACTCTTGTTATTTGAACACAACATCTCCGCTGATTATAGTCTTTTTGGTGACAAGGTTATATAATTGATAACCTTTTAAATGCTCACTATAACCAATAAATATACACTTTTCAATTTTATCATCTAACTTGCCTCTTAACTCTTTAGGTACATGTGCATATGCTACATATCCAAACACTCTGAGGTGAGATACACTACAAGGCATACCTGACAATGCTTCTTGTAGAAATCTGTTCATCATGCTCTTTGTAGGAGATTTGTTTATCACATAAATAATGCATGCAATTGCTTCTGCCCAATACTCGTTTAACAAGTTTCTTCCTTTCAACATGCTTCTTGCCATGTTCATAATTGTTTTGTTCTTTCTTTCTGCTACACCATTCTGTTGCGGTGTGTATTTGGTTATAAATTGCCTTATGATTCCATGTTGTTTGCAGTAAGCATGAAATGCCTTCGAATCATATTCTCCACTATTATCGCAGTCCACGTTTCATGGACAACTTAATGTAATATGGTGTTCTAAGTTTTAAACAAATTTGGGGCACACTAACAAATTAAATGTCAAAAATGATTTAATTTATGAACGAGCGAGTGCTGTCAAATTAAAATCCAGTTGGTTGAGCCTCTGATTAAAATGGTGGCACTCCAAAATCAAATCCCAACAGGTAATGGTTATGCCAGATGTCATTCACCCAAAGTATAAAGGAAAATTAATGATGATCAAACAATCACATGATGAAGACACATCAAGTTTTTTCTGGGAGAATTATAAAGTGTTCACTTTCCCATGGTGTTAGTACTCAGATTTTGCAGCGGCGATGGTTCAACGAGTTTCATAATGCTTGTGGTTTCATATGTTTTGGGAGTGCTATGCATTTAAAAGGTTTTACTGATCTCGCCATTTCTCAATCTACAATAGATGAATTTCTTCCTGTGCATGTACCTACCATTACCCCGAAACCCAATAAAGTGTCGTAAAATGCATGTCAGGCTAAACAGGAAAGAAGGAAGAAGCTAGCTTAAGTTAGAAACAAATAGGCCCATCAAGGGGCATTAGCTGCGGGTCAATCATAAATAAGGTGACCTCGATTAGCTGGGGAAGATGATTCGGCCGGATACGGATGAACGAGAAACCGACCCTGATCAATTCAATTCATGCTGCCAACTCTTTGCCACAATGGCTATCCGGACATCTATCTAGGGCTATAACCAATTATTCGGCTAGCGGCATAAACCATGAAATCAGGTAAGGTTATCGGGTGCTTAGGTCGGCCGATAGAAATAGTTGTTGGTTCTACAGGAAAGGCTGGATAGGCGGTCACTCATCTATGCCTTGCATTTGAAATGACCCCTTCTTCCTTAAGAGAGAGATTGTGAAGTCGCCGAGAGAATAAGAAAAGAGATATCCATTTGGGCCGGTAGCTATCAGTGGGAAGGGATGAACCGGATTGATAACTGGGTGATCACTTCGGGGCTTGGCTTTTTGATCACATTTTCTTCTATTTATACGTCGGCAATGAAAGGCAGGCCCATCATACCCTTATTTGACCATCTTTATTACCGAGCACTCTTTTAGGAGTCTATGGCGCACTCTTTTAGCGGCTTAGAATGTGCTAAGTGATTAGCCTACTGATCTCCCTTCATGACTTGTTATTATCCCCATACTGGTTGTTATTACCACTGGAATTTGGGTTAACAGTCCTGTTGTTGAAGTATTGGCAAGGCCTCTGCTGTATTGTATATAGTAAACTTTCTTTAGTTATATGCCTCCTACAAGAGCAATGAAATGTGTGTTGAAAGGAACTGAATAAGCTATCTTCATGACCTGTTACTGTCTCAATCCCGCTGCTGTGAGTTATGAGGAAATAGGGATGCATTGGCGGTGCTACGATAGGTATAGGAAAAGCCTTTGCAATGCGGTAACCATTAGACGACCTTCGTTGAGTATTTAAGCCTCCTTCACTAATAGGTGATCAGAAGCTAATGATGGTCAATGATGGGGAAGGAATGATTGATAGATGCCTTCACTTTATAGTATCTCTCGTTGACTGTGGTGTGATTACGTGAAACCTCCCCTTCTAATCGATCAAAGTTGGTGTGTAGACCGGGTAGTTATTAAGGGAATAGGGGAGCTTTTCACTCTGTTTAGAACTGTATCATTGGCACCCCGGGCCTTCCTGTATGTACAGTATTTTGAAGTTCACTGTCTTTGGAGTGACCGCTGTTGTGCCCATAGGAGAGCACAATGTTGTCTAACTCCTCCAGTAGTTTCATTCTCCGTATGGTTGGGACATTGAAAGCCTACCTACATTCGAGCATACCGGACGATTAGACTATTCCCCGAAATACCCAACCTCGCCGGTGAGAGCGTTCGATTCTTCCCAGTCAAACATGACCCTAAGAGTGGAAGTATGTTTCGAACCATTCCACATTTTCACGTTGTGTCGGAACAATCTCCAGACTAAAAGTAGAAATTGCATCCAAGTCGAGAGCTGAGTAGGTAATAGAAGCACCTTTAATAACCAACGTTTCCATATAAGCTTTCATATCATTCCTAAGAGAATAGAGTGACTAGAGCAGGGGGAGAGAGCTCTGGTTGGGGAGGAAGGTGAAGAGTGCTTCGTTCATTAGAGCTCTCTCATGATGGCTTCAGGGATTGCATGCAGCATTAGTGGTTTCTTCAGGTCCTAAGCTTTCTCTCGATGTCCTCGGTGAAAAGGGTCTCATTCTTTCATAATTCTACCTAATGGATAAATAGTTGGACAGGTTACTAACTCCCATACTTTACATTATCAAACTAATGAACCAGAAAAAGAGGGGTTGTTCCGTAAAAGAATATATTCCCTGCCCTTACACTCCTGATCGATCACTAAGGCCGACGGTTGCTGCTGTACGTACAGAGAAGGTTCGATAAGCATTGGGTACGAAACGAACAGTAGTGACCCTATAAATATGGCGAACAATGTTATGTTATAATATATATAGGACTGTGTGTGAGTGAAAGAGGAGAACTAGCACTGCAGCCGAACGACTCGTAGAACTAGCACTGACTGTCTATTACTGGTGGCAGTAGGAATGCCAACTACATGTTGGCAGCGAAGCCAAGGCTGCCACATGCAGATGTCTCTTTTAGGAGTTTGCATCAGCTCGGGCCTTGTCCGTGATTATCCGTAGTAGTAGTTCACATATTGCTTCGCTCGATAAGCGCTCGTCCCTATTAGTGAAAGAGCTTTTTATTTTCACATATACCACATCGAGTGGATCGCCTCTTGGCATGGAGTACCGGCATCGAGTAACAGCATTTCCACGTGGATTGAGTGCATGAACTGAAACTTGGCATTGAAACTTGGGATGGAGTACTGGGATCATCTATCTATTGAATCGACTATTGGATTGAGTTATTGAAACCTGGATCGCCACCTGGATCGCCAGCATCGAGTCCCGGCATCAAAACCTACCTGGATCGAGTGAGTAAACACCTCCTGTCGTCATCATCGAGTGGAAACCACCTAGAATCATAGGGAAACGAACTGCAAGGGTATGGTTAAGTAAAGAGAAAATACCTTTAAGGGGTCTGAAAGTGATGCCTGGGCCCCCAAAAAATAGCGATTTTATTGCTCAAAACTATGGTGCGAAGCCGCTTGTCCCTCCGGGGGCAAGGAATTGTTTTAAATACCCGAGATCCTATCCAAGTGTCCCAGCTGATCCCAAGAGCCAAGCCAAGTATCCCAACCGAGTATCCAAGCCCAACTGAGTCTCCTGGCCCCCCATTTGAGGGTCCAAGCTGAGTAGAAGAGTATCCGACCCGAGTAGCGGGGGAGAAAATCCCAGCAGCCTAGTCGAGTAAGCAAGCCATGCTGATTATGAAATCCGGGGTGGTAACCCTCACCATATGAATAGTGAGTGACTCCGTCCCTGTGTTCCATAACAGTAAGTTCTTTCTAGGCTCTAGGTTCTAGGTGTCGTTGTATGATTATGACTAGCGTTTATCGGCTATCGAGGAGGTATGGCTGCTATGGTAAGGTATCCTGGCTAGTCCTCATTCGTCCGTAGGAACGCCTATCTTGGAAGAGTTGACTTCACTTTGTTCAGGAGTTGATGCTATTATTTTATTATATAAGATATTATCCATTATGAAAACCATATAAGCGCAGCGTGCCTGTTATTTAGCTACTGTATTTTCTACGCTATCTAGTATATCTACGTATATAACGTTGTAGTGGATGTAGTTTTATTAGATTGCTATGGGATGTTATTGATTCGCTGTTGTAGAGGTTAGATTAGTTAGATCCAAGTGTACTAGTTGGACTTGCACGTGACCTTGGCAGGCTTCCAACCCTTATCCTACGGTTGGTGCTTGGCTGAGCAGCGTTGCCCCTAACCCACCTTGGGGTAGAGATGATACCTTCGGGCAGTGATCCCGCAGCGGATGATGCCCTTTTCACGGACCTCGTGATAGTTCTTGCAATAGATCCCTTTCTCTCGTCTCGCTAGCTTGGGTGATATGCCCTAGCGCTATTACTTATATAATATAGTATAGGCAATCCCATAAGGAATTCCCCGTAAAGAGACTGAACAATAGGGCTCGTAAATAGGCAGTCTCACTGAAACAATAGCTAAGGGAAGAACATTAGCTCACTGAACCTTTGTTATTGATTGGATGGACAGGACGGACGGGCTTGCTTGGTCTCTGCTTCCCGGGTTAGGCTTCATCCGGGCTAAGGAAGAAAATGAAAGGTTCAAGGCTGAAGGTTCAAGGCATCTGGCTTCTGGCTTCTGTTATATACGTAATTACATATACAAAGAAATATACAGAGCTGGTGATGAAGGCGGAAGGTTGAATGCTTGCTGGTTCCTCTGCTATTATATATGTCATTATGCATTTCAATTGCGTCTATCCACTTGGGTGGGGGTCATTTGCATGAGCTTCTCCCGTTTCTGCTTCTGCTGGGTCTGCTTCCCGGGTTCTGGCTAGGCTCTTGCTTGGGTCTGAGGGTGAGCCAGCCGCATCCCGATCCCGATCCCCATCGATCCCATGAGCCAGCCGCATCCCGATCCCCATCCCCTTGCTCCTGGATCCGAGATACTTATATCTATGCCCCATTCCCGGCGAGATGGAGAGGAGCCGCCAATCACCCTAATCTTTTTCTATCAATGAATGGGCCGGTCTTACTGGGTTGGGATAACCCTTCTAGCGCATCTCCTGCTTGCAAGTACTTCTTGAGAGAATCCTGCTCAAATTATGGCTCTCTCGATCGCTCTGCAATCCCTTTCTTCCTTCCACAGACAGACCACATATGATCTACAAAGCACATTTAGATTACACTAGTTACCTCTTGCTCATAAGGATATGGATAGTAATCACACCTTAATTAGGTGAAATACATAGGATAAGCTTAACCTGTTTCATGAAAGCTGGAAACACTGACCTAACTAGTAATGATAAGGATAAGTTTAGGAAGCACGTATACCTTATCTCTATATGTCTATGTTCTCCACGTATCTAGTCCATTCATATTGGTTTATCAAGTACAAGCTTCATTAGTTATACCTATGACTAACCTTTATTGAATCAGTCACTAAACAATGGTAATCAAAGAGAGCTTGATTGTATGACCCTTATTTAACATGATGCAATGGACTTGTACTAATCAATGAGCAAGCAGCACGTATAAGCTCTTACTACTAATCAGGAGCTTGAATGAGTGCAATAGGTAAGGGTTAGAGTTATAGCCTATAATAATAAGGTCTTCCTATTCCTTAGCTTGTCCGTGATTGATCGATTGATGGGACCACGCCAGCGGTGTGAAGCAGGTGAAATGCTGTATCGGACAGAATTTCTTTTCTCAAAAGGGTGTGGCGCATCTGCGCATCTGTTGTGGGTACAGAGAGTCATAAGTTCAAATCCTGTCACCTTTATGCGGTACCGACCGAGCACCATCATGT
Source organism: Pinus tabuliformis (assembly GCA_031772625.1). Lineage (NCBI taxonomy): Eukaryota > Viridiplantae > Streptophyta > Pinopsida > Pinales > Pinaceae > Pinus > Pinus tabuliformis. Next base: position 1,922,196,336 of record CM062816.1, on the reverse strand, counting down.
TACACCCCACTTTCTTCATAAGATCCTCCTCTTTTATGGCATTAAGCGGTCAATATCAAAACAAGGTCCCGGAGGGGCTTGCGCTTCCTAGTGCAAGGTTTCTCTAAATGAAAATGGCGAATTAGAATATTTTCTAATATCTGGTCCACCCGAACTGAGTGCCTGCCCCCAACGGTGGTGCTTAAGATGGTAGATAAGCGGATCCATTCGATTAAGGCCCCTTTAAGGTATAGGTGCGGTAACTTACTTGCATTATATCTTATACTATCCAGAGTGGGACATATATCCTCTTGCGGTAAGGACTTCTTTTTCTTCTCTCGGGTATGAGTGAAGGGTAACCTCTCTCTCTCGGGTAAGGTGCTTGATAGGGGACATATATTCTCGGGTATTCATTGATTGATGGGGGCTTCCTTCTTATCTCGGCACCGCCCCTCTGGCTATGATCGATCAACTATGATCGGCTGACAATGATTGGAATGATTGACTATCGGCGGACCCTCTGGCAAAGACCTCCAGGCGACTGTTTATCAGTTGACCTTCTGACAATGACCTACCTCCTGGCAATGATCGGCAGCTATTATGGCAGCAATGATCGACAATGAGTGGTGGTTTTCTATCAATGAGTATGATCCTCAACAGGTGCATCATATGTAACACATAATCCATAAAGTCTAGTAACTTCTGTTCCGTATCGGTAAGTGAAGGGGTATGGGGTGGGAACCCGGCCAGCAGTCATTTCATAAGCCAGTAACTAAGCAAGTAACGAAAGCAGTAATGATGAAGCATTATATCTTTTATTATACCAACCGTGCATAATCAACTGACTTATCTCTCATGTTGCGCCATCATTTTCACTCTGCTCCTTGCTTTCCTAACATCAAGCAAGCAATAAATTCCTCTCCTCTCCGCCGATAGGGGTGGAATGGCCTATAGGGACCGACGCTTAGCTGAGCGCCGTACCTCTCCCGCTGGTCGAGTCACTAACGTACCTCTCTTTCTAACCGACCGACCAAGGTGGAACGGCGGGTGACCTACTTTCTCTCTCTCGATAGCGAAGCGTAGGTAAGGCAGGTAACCAACTTTCTCTCTCTCGATAAGGCAGGTGTCCTCCGGAGGCCGGGCACCGACCAAGGTGGAACGGTGGGTGACCGTTCTTTCTAACCGACCGAAGTGAGAACGGCCTATAGGGTGCGTAAGCACACTCGACTGATAAGGATGCGTAAGCAGGCTCGACTGTTAAGGAGAGGACCTTTAGGTACTCGACCCCAAGGACCTTTAGGTACTCGACCATAAGGGCCGCCATCGAGAGGAGAGGGACCGACGCTTAGCTGAGCGCCGTACCTCTCCCGCTGGTCGAGTCACTAACGTACCTCTCTTTCTAACCCCAAATAAGTAAAAAAAGAGTCGAGCACCTCTCCCGGTGGTCGAGCGTGCTTTCGCATCCTCTCCTCTCCCTCTTGGGTTTACTTATTGGGTGGGGGGCTTATGGTCGAGCCTGCTTACGCATCCTCCGCCCTCCTAAAATGGCAAGAATGAAAGGAACGAAGGTCCAAAACCTCCGCCGGAACATAAAGCACCTGGACTTGAACCAGGATTTTCCCGATGAGGGGTGTCTTTCCATTTAGACGATGCCTTAATCGGCGGACCCTAAGCTCAGGGGGGTCCTTATAGGCAACTTAAGTCCTAGACTTAAGAGAGAGGAAACGACCGCTAGGGGCTCACCATTCCGATGGTGAGGAAACGACCGCCTCTCTAATCAAGACTTTACGTGCGATGAGGTAAAGGCTTGATCTCACCAAAGAATTCAAAGAACTGGCTCTTCCAGAATATTGAGTAAGAATATTGAGTAAGCCAGCCCCTCAAAGTCCTTGCTTTCCTAACGTCAAGCAAGCACTACGTTCCTTGCTCGGTGCAGGACAAGTAAGAAATTCCTCTCCCGATGGTCGAGCCCCTGCCGGTCCTTGCTTTCCTAACGTCAAGCAAGCAATAAATTCCTTCCTATAAGCATTTCCTATCTATTCGACTTAAAGTTCCTCTCCTTATCAGTCGAGCGACTAAAGTTCCTCTCCTTATCAGTCGAGCAACTAAAGTTCCTCTCCTTATCAGTCGAGCCCCTGTCGGTCCTCTCCTTATCAGTCGAGCCCCTGTCGGTCCTCTCCTTATCAGTCGAGCCCCTGTCGGTCCTCTCCTTATCAGTCGAGCTTGCTTGCGCATGATGGCGTTGGTCGAGCCTGTTTGCGCACCGAGAAAGTGTTTGATCAATTATTCGATTGCATAATTACGTATATAATATTCGTGAATCACCGGAATAACTGCCAAAGAAGCATTCGAAAGGGAACATAGATGAAAGAAATAATGAGACTATTCTTCTTGTTGATTGGAAAAAAACCTCTATCAAGGGGGATCGTCTTTCTTTCCGAGAAGGAAGGAAGGAAAGGCGCTGCGACTAGAGCCTGCCGCAGTTACGGCTTTCGCTAGGCGGGAAGGCCGAAAATGAGGAGATTGTCGATGGCGGCTTTTTAGTCGAGTGTGCTAACGCACCCTGTGACAATGGTCGGAAAGAGCTCCCACTTAAATAAATACGCCTTGCTTCGATTTCCCCATGAGTCGAGGGTCTTTACCAAATATATCTCAATAGAAATGGTAAAGACGGACCTTGCGGTCTCAATCCGGAATGCCTGCCGAAAGATGCTTATGGTCACTAGCGGTTGTGTCGTTCGGTGTTCCTAGTGGGTGGCATTCGGTGTCTCCCTGAAATGGGGACATCGGCTTGTTAAGTGACCCGTTTGGCGTAAGCCGAAGAAGGGGTAGTCCTAGAGGCCCAAGCCAACCTTCGATCAAGTAAGAGATCGATGGCTTAACATTCCCATAGAACCACATCCCCCCCCAAATATCCTTTTTCCTTCTTCATTCGCAGCAAAAGAGAGAATCTTAAGTAAATAAGAGGGGAGACTACAGGTCCCCATTTGACCTCCCTGGCTCTCTCCTCACTTCTTTCGGGCCGAACCCGTCTGGGCAAGCTCTCTCTTTTTATTCTATCATAAATAAGTAATCAATCTATAGTTTGCAGACGTGAATAATTATGTGTTTTCATGACTGATCGGTGAAGTAAACGTTGAGAGTTCATTCCCTTCTCTTGCTCTCTGATTTCATATCTAATTGATTACCGTAGTTTGTTGGATATATTATGTTATTTGTTTTTTATTTTATTGGATACCTGTTATATGAAATTTATTGGATATTAATATTATACGCTATGGTTGGCCCGACACTCTTTCTCTATAGCGGAGCACCTTACTGAGCAATATGTTTTCTCTTTATTATATCTAGTTACCGAAATCAGTAGAGTCAATACGTTCATAATATCGTATACAATAAAATAGAGATCTCATTATATATATATATGTCATTACGCACTACTACTTCGTATTTCACGAACGTAAAGTAAGGGGCATTATCCCTCGGTATGCATGCCAGCTCTCGATAAGCATAGCACTGCCCTCGTATTGTCTCCCCTCGGTATAAATTCCCCATGTCTTGGGCCCTCGACTGTATTGGTGGGTATGGACAGCATTGGGACTGGTTTCGGCATAATCAAATATGCTAATTGGAATCTGCCCTGGAAAGCAAACTCCTTATTATGCAGCGAACAAAAAGGAAACCTAGCTTTCTTCCCCATCTCTATTGCCTGGCTTTCTTCTATAATGAGCCTACCTACCCTCGCACCTGACCGGACCTAACCTGCTCGCTCTTTGAAGGGTCACTGAAATAGCTACCTTTTCACTCTTGAAATTACCACTGTTTGGCGTAGAATCTACCATCCCGATAGGCCAGGTTCATGAAGTAGAAATTACCATCCCCGGCCACCTCCCCCTTCTTCATTAGCCATCCCAGCGAGTAAGACCAGCCAGCAACAACCCGTCCTCATACGCCACCCTTTATTACTTCAATTACCACCCCACATGGTTTATTAGGGGAATTTGCCATCCCCATATGCCACCAATCCACTCTACAATTTGCCCACTTCCTTACCGGGCTTTAGACCCAATTGTAGATCTTAATAAGCACCTCTTCCCTCTCGGAGTTCTTTCCCACTTTACTCTCGGAATTAAGAACAACTTGACTCTCTGAAATTGGACTCACTCCCTATCGAAGTTCATACTCAATTCACTCTCGGAGTTTATATCCACCTCCCTACCCTACCCTACCTATGCTGGTGATGCTACTGAATGAAACTCGCAGCATAGCCAATTGCAGAGGTTGGGGCATCTCGATCTGCTCGTTAATGTCTTTTCTAATTCACTTGGACTAAAACTAGCTTATCTTCCTGAGACTCCTGCTTTTGCCTCTGCATATGGGTCTGAGATTGCTGCTCGATCTGTTTCCGGTGGATACTTACTCCCAAATGGGAACTGGTAGGAATGCTTGTCCCATAGCTCATCGGGCGCAGTGGCTTCTCATCGTTCATGGATGAGTTCATCGGTCTTGGTAGCAATTAGCCTGCATGCTTCAATGTATTGGATTCTTGACTCATATCATTGCTAGTATCATTACTATGATGCGTGTATAGGTAATTCTTACAGGGTGCTGCCCCGTCGGGGGGAATCGCTTTACGAGTTTGGTTTTTCCTTATCCGAACTTGCCCCCAAAAAATGGATACTACGGACCCGTCCATCATGCTACGGTAAAGTCTAAAGTGAAAGGGACCACCTGCAAAATGATGGCCACAACTAAATTGTGATCTCTGGTAATGGGTCTCCCCTACTACGCTTCGATTCAGGGGCAATAAATTGATGTGCGCATAATCTAATTGATCATATCCCACGATCGCCGGGGCAGAATTCTTATTACCGGAATATTCCTCTCCTTATCAGTCGAGCCCCCTGTCGGGTCCTTGAAAATTAGGGTAAGATCGCGTAATTCTTCCGGTTATGAAGTGAAATGGACAAAAGTGAGAAGGGAAGGGGGCGAGTACATTACCAAATGAAGATTTATATAAGGTAGAGGCCTATTCAACAGTAGGAGGAAAGGCAGAGCCAGTTAATAGATTAGGTAAGCCTCTAGTTCTCCTTCTCGTAGTAGTTTTTGCCCCTGCGTTCCTGGCCTACAGTTACCTGCCTTTATGTTGTAGTTTACCTCTTATCTACCCGCCCCTCCCGTCCTTGTCTCCCTGTTCTTTCCGTCCTTTTCAACCATTTCGTCCCATCTCTTGACAAACTTTTCAACCGCGATCCCAATCTAATTGACCAAACTAGCCAGCAATAATCGCGTATATAACCCCAATCGTTATCTCTCAGAAATCAGTGCGTTACGCGCGATCTCCGCCTGTCTCACGCCCACGAGGAGGTTTTAGCTTTATTGTGCTGCCTCCCGCTCCCCTGTAACATATCTACCGTGCATCCCAACTTCTGTACGGCTCCTACCCCTACCTTTGCTCTAGTTATCTATGCCTATATAGTCTATACTCTTGCCTTTGCTCTTGGAACAGGAAGGGGTGTTACGGACTCTATAAATGGACGGGGTGCCGTGGGCTTAGATGCCTCCTCCGCCTTTGCTTCTCCCGTAGCTTCTGTCTCTGCTACTTATGGGTATGGATCTGCCATATATGGATATAAAGCCGCGCGAAGGGAAGCTTTTACTAGTAATGCCTATGCCTCTAGGACTAGTGCTGGGTCACCAGGGTATAGAGATGAAACTATATCATCGATTGGACCTGGATCTGTAAGGTATGCTACTGATGGGTAATTTGGATAAGCTACTCGTGCTGACGGTGGAGCCACTAATAAGACCGTTGGGCCACCCCTAGGCTCAGTATAAAGCCCTAGTGGCTACGGTGCGACACTTTCCATGGAGGGTATAACCTTGCCAGTATCACCAGGCCAGTAGTTCTCAGCAGTGCATACCAGGCATAGGCCCCACCTACTATTCCCTCCATTCCCTCCATTCTCTCCATCCATTCTCCCATCCATATAGTAGCTCTGCCGCTCAACTCGAGGTAGTGACTGCCACTCATTCATGACCGACACAGCACATATTATAAACTATGCGCTTGGAACGGCGATTCACCCTCGTCTATTCAGGAGATTGTATTCGGAGTTACGCATCTTGTTCTACAAAGAAGAAAAGAAATTCATTTTACTTATTGGGTGGGGGGGCTTATGGTCGAGCCTGCTTACGCATCCTCCGCATACTAACCCGCTTTAGATAGAGACCGCTTTCTATTGAGCCTGCTAAGGAAAGGACGATTGGACTAAGATCATCTAGATTGTTCCCGTCCCGCTAGAGCATTGATCGATGTGCGTGGAATACTGAAATGAAACACTTTCTGACTTACTTAAAGACTTACTTACTGACTGCAGGAAAGGAGGTAAACTAGAAGAGCTATGCTGGTACCTTCACTATTCTGATCCCGCTATGAATGCTCTATATAGGATGATATGCTTTTCCCCGCATGGCATTGCATTGCATGGATTTGATTGGGTGAACTCCCTACCTTCCCTACTTCCTTGAACTTACCAACTAACCTTTCTTGAAACTACCTTGCACTAGGAAGCGCAAGCCCCTCCGGGACCTTGTCTTTATATTCTATCTTTATAGCCATTCTCCCTTTACACGACTTGACTCTCTTGCCTTTCTTCCATCTACTCTGAAATTCTCTCTTGTCTTTCTTCTCTCTCTTTCTTCCATCTTCTTTCACTTTTCCTCCCATTCTTCATTTTGCTTTTCTTTGTCCATGGCTATGATATCTATATCACCTTCCATTTCAATGGAAACATTGATAGATTCTCTATAGTTCCTTGCACTAGGAAGCGCAAGACCCTCCGGACCTTGTTCTTTTCATTCTTGTGTTTTTTTTATGCTTGGGTTTATATTAGATATGGAGTCGTAGGTGTCGAATATTGTTCATGTTACTAAGAAGCAGGGCACCATTAGGGTATGTATTATTTTTCGTTATTTATATAATTCATGCCCAAAGGAGAACTTCCCCACACCATTTCTCAATCCAGTTATTGATGCTTGTGATGTTAATGAAGCCTTACCTTTTATGGATGGCTACTATATGCCAGGCATACCAGGTTAGGCGTCACACCTTACTTACGAGCATGCCAGACTACGGCATCCCACCTACCTAGCTACGAATATCCCAACCCTTCTAATTTGAACTCGGTATCCCAACCAGGCATAGGCCTACCTACACGCCAGGCATACGGGGCTAGGCACTACTGCCATGCCTACTGAAAATAGATTACTTATGAGCATGCCGTCTTCTAGGCGCACTCATGCCTACCCTCCCTCATGCATGCCTCCTCAAAAGCATATTATTTACGAGCATGTTCTAAATTATTAGTTAGGTGGGCTGCTGGTCATTCTGTATATATGTAATAACGCTTGAGCAATATCTACATAATATAGAAATCTCTTTTTCTCTACCTAAAACTGACCTTTCATATTTGGAGATCTCCCTAAATTGAATATCATGCTTATATATGAGATTCTCCATAGTCACCATATGAGGAGCTTTCACTTTGCCGAAAGCCTATCTTCATTTCATTCATTATATATGTAATTATGCATTCATTCTTTCTTATACAGTAGGCATTGAACTGTTCTTCACCGCACCAAATACCCTCAATCGATCAATCAATCCCTTACCTGAGAATGCCTTACTGCATTCTGTCTGTAAGGTTAACCCGCCTTGCTTGCCTTATTTATCGATCGCCAATGCTCGAATGGCGTAAAAGCCCCTAAAAAGCCGGCCCCAACAAACAAGCCCCTAACGGCCAGTCTCGCTTCAACCCTATAGACTCTCTCCTTTGCCTCTGTCCCAGCGTCTCTGCGCGTTTGTATCTGTCCCTCTCTGTCCCGGACCAGTTTCTATGCTTTATCAAAGTGCCGGCCAGATACGATTTCTTTATTAACACAGCACTCGCACAATCCCAACTTTTCTCATTGCTTCCCACCTTGCCGGAAGACCTGGGAAAGCTGCTGCATTCATGGAAGTTTGACAGCTCCATTGGGGGATCTCCGAACAGCTCTAGTAACTCTTCAGAAATGAAATGGGGGGTAGGCACTTACTGCTTTGCTAGGATGCGCAAGCAGGCCCTCACCATATGAATAGTGAGTGACTTCCGTCCCTTTTTTTTACTTATTTTATAGGGGCCACCCAATAAGTAAATTGAACAGGTGGGTTGGTAGCAAGGTACTAACATAATAACCGTAGGCGTCTAAAGGTTCAATTTACTTATTGGGTGGGGGGGTGGCGGAGGTTTTTCAAGATTCCCCTACTATTATAGCATTTTCAGGACCCTTTAGGGGGCTCGACTGATAAGGATGCGTAAGCAGGCTCGACTGTTAAAGAGAGGAGAGGAGGCGGAGGTTTTCTTCCTTGATGCTTCCCTCTCAAATAAGTCACTAAGGTCGGAATGAGTGAGCGACCGATGGCGGCCTTGACAGTCGAGCCGATGGCGGCCAGTCGAGCGTTCGTACCTCACCCTATTCGATCGAGAGAGCGTGAATGCATATATTATATATGTTATTATGCCATGAATGATAGATCGATTTCTTCCCCTCAATTCAAAAGGCTGGTCGATGAACCAAGGTCCCGGAGGGGCTTGCGCTTCCTAGTGCAAGGGCTTGTTCTCGCTTGCTGGTTGAACCCGAGGCTTGACGAAATCACTCGAAGCTGGTCGATATCTAGGGCTGGAAAGAGAGTCATGCTGAATGCGGATATATAGCGCCGGAGGGTACATCTATAGCTAATTGATAGGAATGATTAGATAGTGACCGAAGGAAGGCCGATGAGAAGGCCATATCATCCATATCTATATCCGTCCGTATCCGTATCTATAGGCAATAAAAGAACAGTAAACTTACAATCCAAACAACATTAACCTCATTATGTTCATTCTCATGTGCCCAATTTTTTCATGTTTATGTGTCACACTCTTTCATTTTCTTATCTAGAAACATTCACATTATTCTAATAATACTTTAAGTGTAAACTATTTGAGAATTATCTTTTTATCTCTTTCCCTCTACCTTAATGTAAACTCAAGAACAATGAAATGTATCATTTACAAACATAATGCACGGACTTAGGGAAAAAGTAAGTAATAAATGTCCTCACCAAGAATAAAATATTTGGTGGTCTTGATAAGTATTTTCCTTTGGATTTTTGTTTATATTAACATGATTAATTATAAAGGTCTTATCTTATGTACAAAGAAATGGATGGAATCTCACTAGATTTCCATATTCTTAGAGCCCTATAAAAAAATAAGCCTCTTTTTTACAACTTTTCATCATAAAAGGGTGAAGCCAAAATATATGTTCAAATTTAATCAAACCAATCTACTTATTCTTAGTGAATTATATCTTATAATTTTTGTTTAAGAAAAAATAATTGCATTAGTCTAACAATACTTTAAGTGTAAAATATTTTAGAATGTTCTACACATCTCTTTCCCTCTACCTTAATGCAAACCCAGGAAAAATTAAACATATCATTTACAACCTTAATGCTTGGAGCAACATTTATGCATTGACGAGATTCTTATATAATATATGGAGAAGGTAACATAATTAATGTTATCATGGGATCTATGCAATAGAAATTATCCTTTAAACCAGCCATGACATGCATGTTTTGCATGGATTGAGAGATAAAATGAATGATAAAAGTCTTCACATAAGTAATTTCCTTTGGCTTTTGTTTATATTCACCTAATGAATTACAGAGGTCTTATCTTATGTACAAAGAAATCAATGGAATCACACTTGATTTTCATATTCCTAGATCACTATGAAACACGAAGGCTCATTTTATTGTTGTTATAGTGTTTTGATGAAACTACCACCCTTCAATAAATTTCTCAAGGTTTATAATAATTTTTTTACTCACATTTATAACAAATATGACTCTTATGATTAAGTATAATTGTGGCAGGTTTGAGATATTAATTTAAGATATAATGTTTTATCATCATTTGGATACACTATATTTATGACCTCATGCTCATGTGATATTTTTCCACTCATAATCCTAATTAGCCTCACCATTCTATATAATCATTTTATTAAATATATTATTGATTCTATAAAGAAATAGATTTTATATTTTAATAATAAATAAAATATAATTATTCACCCTCGCTATTCATTCTCATACTTATCATTTATCTCCACTCACATTTACTTTTCCATCTTACACTTCCACTCCATGTGGAATTCCATACTTATACTCCCACTCACCCACTTCACTTACCATTTCGTTCACATCTCTTTTACCTTCCATTTATTCCATGTTGAATTCTATTCAACCATATTCATCTCCACTAATACTCTTATTCACCCATCTCACCTACCATTTCACTTAAGTTCCACTTTTCAAATACCATTATGTTTATAATACTTCGTTTACGAAACACATCAAAACTTATCTAACCATCATTGTTAACAATACATAGGGAAGATTTGTATTGATGCTAACATAAATAACAAACAAGAAACATAATGGAATCAATGTATATAAGGAGGGATGAGATCGTATGAGCATGCGACGGAGGAAAGTGATGCTTTTAAAACCAGATGATATTGGAAAATAGAATTTCAATATTTCATGAATAGGATCAACAATGGATGAATCATCTCCAGATTTTGAGGATTAGATCCAACATTTTCAGGGACCAATGGCATATTATTTTTAGTAAGCATTAAAATGATTTGATGACAAATAATCAACAAAGGATTTATCCATATTTTCATTAATTGATGATGTGTTGGTAGTCAAAAGGAAACTTTTTAGATGCTTTAACAATTCGAGATATTTTGCAACCATTTTAGATTTAATTTCATGATTTTTATTGGATTTTATTTTGGAAAGTTAGGAAGAGATAGTTATTATTTTTATTATTTAAGCAAGCATTTTGTAGTCGACAAGGGTTCATAATTTTTTGGGAAATAGAAAAAACCTTTTGTGTATTTTTGTAAACTTTGGAGATTAATATAATTGGCTATAAGAATTGCTATATGAGCAGTTTCAGATATTCATGTGTGAATGGTTTCCTGTATGTGTCTCTACTGTGTTTATTTTCTCCGTAGCCACTCATTTGATCACTAATCTTCAGTATTTTGATAAAGAGTGGATGGATTAGAATTCATGTTGAATGCTCAGATTCTTGTTATTTGAATACTTATTTATTTTTCACTCTAAAGTCATTGCAGAAATCACTTTATTGGTGCTTTGTATTCAATGGTTATCTTCGATAGCCTTCTACCATACCTTAATTGATAATTTTTCAAAGAATTCATGATATATATTGCCTTTTTTTAGATCCGTTCATGTGACATGTTACTAGCAAATATCTATTTTTGTCAAAGACTCCATGCCCAATGGTCTCATTTCCTTCCTTCCAAACCAAATTCATATCTTTTTTATGGTTTTAAATCTAGCCACTGAGTGTATTAGTGACATGCTACTATAGTGACCTTGAGTAGAAAACCCACGAAGAGATCCCTCTCTAGATTGAAGCGCCAACTTTCAATCCTGAAGTGGTTTGAAGGTTTCCTCAATTTTTCTCCTCACAACATGTTGGGTCCCTATAATACTAGTGATTACCCCATTACTATTGTAGTTGCATCCCTTATTAATATTGTTGTACCCCTATTATCCCCATATTGTTATTACTGTGCCCCATAGAATCCCTCTATTGTTATTTTTGTGGCTTTATATTATTATTGTTAGGTCGGCTAGGTTATATTGTGACTCCTTAGACTCCTATATATAGAAAGGAGGTTTTGTCAATTGAATCATCCAAGAATTGTTCATTTATGTGATGTAAAGGAGATTGCCCCCTCAAAGAGGTTGAATTCTAAGGCGTTGATCTATCTTTTCTATCTTTTCTTGAGCTGGTTTCATAACATTTGGTATCAGAGCCTTGGATTCTAGGGTTTTGCTGCTCCAAATAGGTCATCGTGGCATTTTCGCTATAACTTTTTTTTTACAACGTTTCAAAAGCTAAAAAAAAAACCCATTTGAGAATACATCATGCTGAACGGTCCAAATTTCAGAGCTTTTCGCACTACATTTTCGGATATACGATCTAAGGAATTTGGTCTTTTTGCAGACTCCTGAATTACATTCCAAACAAGTGACCTGGAGAAAATCGTCATAACTTTCTCTCTGAGCATTGGATTGAAATTTCATAAGAAGTTACAGAAAGAGGACGGACTATAGTTTCTTGTAGATATTTTTCAGAGCCAAAGGTCGAAACAGTGACTCGTGGCACGTCGTACAAATTCGCTCTACTAAACTAGTCTATAATCAAGTCACTGTGGGAGATTTCACATAACTCTTCCTTGGAGAATCCAATTTGGTTCAGACTGGTGGCATTGGAAAGAGGACACAGAGGGCTATTGCAGATCGTAAGTTTAGAACTAGATGATGAGAAAGTACAGAGATACATCAAAGGCAATATCGAGATCCTACAAAGTGAAAAAAGGTGTGTAGATTTTTTAAATTTTTTCTTAAGCTTGGTTTGAAAATTTATTTTAAAGGAATTCAAAGGGCATAGTAGAGCATTATTATTGGTAACTGATGCCCCAAGGAAAGAAAATGCAAACACCTAGTAAGCAACCTAAAAGCTCTACTATGACTCATGAAGAAGAGGAAGAAATGATACATGATATATCAAAATTACAAGAACAAGTGCAACAAACGTCACTCTCACAAAAGCTAACATAAGCTAAGATAAATGGCGTGGAAGCTAAAATGAATGGCATGGAAGCTAAGATGGACAACTTGAAGATAGATTTGAACACAAATTTGAAGACAGGCATGGCAGATTTGAAGACAGATTTGACAATTTTCTACAAGAAATACTTACTAATGGTGAAAAGGTAGTAAAGGAAACTCATGATGCGAACAAAAGAAATGTTAATCATGATTTCTTAGACTCTAATGTGGGATCGAAGACCCACCATATTCCAAAAATCGATATGAGGAATTTTGATGGCAAGGATCTCACAACATGGATATCACAAATGGAGCAATTTTTCGATCTCAATAATGTGAAAAGCACACAAAAGGTACGTATTGCAACTTTATATTTGGAACCAAATCAGTTTGTATGGTATCAATGGCTTTGCTCTTGTAAACAAATTATCACATGGGTAATTTTTACGGAAGAATTGATAGCACATTATGAGGATACAAAAAGCAACACTTTTTTTAGCTAATTGATAAGTCTCAAACAAAAGGGTTCAATAATGGAGCACATTGAGGAGTTCCAAAAATTGAACATAAGGGTAAAAAATATTCTATAGGAGCATAGGATTGATGTGTTCATAGGGACTTTAAAGGATAATATCCAACATGATGTTCGCCTTTGGGAACCTGATTCATTAGAGAAGGCATTCAGGTTAGCAAGAAAAATGGAAAGCAAAATTATGGCAACCAAGAAGCATACCACTCACAACTATAAAGATGGAAGTGTGGTTACCCCTAGTCTTCCACAACCTATAAGGTTGACACCACAACAATTGGAAGAAAAAAGAGCAAAAGGACTTTGTTACAGTTGTGATAGCAAATACACTAAAGGTCAAAAGAAGAAAAGGAGCAAGAAAGGTCAAAAGAAGAGGATATACTCCAGGAACAAAGCCTAGATAAAGAAGAAATGAATCCGACCATATCTTGTAATGCATTTGCAGGAATTACCACTCCTCAAACCATCAAGATAGAAGGATAAATCAAGAAGAAAAAGGTAATAGTGTTGCTTGATTCAGGAAGTACCCACAATTTTATTCATTGTAAGGTAGCAAAAGAATTGAATTGCTTCTTATATCCAGCACCAGAGTGTCAAGTGATGGTTGCAAATGGAGGAACAATAAATTGCTCTGGAAAGTGCCATAATATTAAGCTATCGATGGGAGAATATGTATTGACTAGCCCAATGCTTTCCATTCCAATGGGAGGTGTTGATGTTGTACTAGGAGTCCAATGGCTACAATCCTTGGGTACAATTGCTTTTAATTTTCAAGAACTTTTCATGAAATTTTCTGTGGAAGGAAAGGAAGTTGAATTAAGGGGTATTGTAGGGAAACCGGGAAATACAATTAGCTCTAATGGTATGACAAAGCTTCTAAAAAAGGAACAAAGGGGTGTAATTGCACAATTATGTTCGCTAGATGTTTCCACATTGCAATCATCTATTTCTCCAGATCTCCAGAAAGTCCTGGACAATCATTCCAAGGTATTTGAGACTCCCAAAGGTCTCCCACCTATTCGTGATCATGATCATGCTATTCATTTGATTCCAGGAATTGTTCCTCCAAACATCAGGTCGTACAGATATCCCTATGCCCAAAAGAGTGAAATTGAACGTATGGTTGCAGAAATGCTAGAGGTTGGTATAATTCAACCGAGTCAAAGTTATTTCACTGCTCCAGTAGTATTAGTGCACAAGAAGGATGGATCATGGCGCATGTGTCCGGATTATAGGGAGCTCAACAAGATCACTATTAAAGATAAGTTTCCCATTCCCATCATTGATGAATTACTGGATGAATTGCATAGATCAATTTACTTCACCAAGTTGGATCTTTGTTCAGGATATCATCAAGTCAAAATGAAGACTGAAGACATTCCGAAAACAACATTTAGAACTCATGAGGGTCATTATGAATTTTTGGTCATGCCTTTTGGCCTTACCAATGCACCTTCAACATTTCAAGGTTTGATGAATTCCATTTTCAAACCATTCCTTAGAAAATTTGTGTTAGTATTTTTTGATGATATACTAATCTACATCAAGTCTTGGAAGGATCATGTTGAACATGTTGACAGGGTGCTACAACTATTGGAGGAGAAACAAGTATATGCAAAAAGATCCAAATGTTTCTTTGGAGTACAAGAGGTGGAATATCTGGGTCATATTGTATCTTATGAAGGAGTTAAGGTAAACCCTAGCAAAATTAAAGCCATTAAGGAATGGAAAATCCCCACATCCATAAAGCATCTGCGAGGATTTCTCAGGTTGACAGGGTATTATCGCAAGTTTGTTAAGAATTATGGAAGAATAGCAGCGCCTCTAACAACATTATTGAAGAAAGATGCATTTTCATGGACTCCAGAAGCAACAAAGGCCTTTGAACATCTTAAAGAGGCAATGTGCCAAGCACCGATCTTAGCTACACTGGACTTCACAAAAACCTTTATTGTGGAATGTGATGCTTCAGGAAATGGAATTGGTGCTGTTTTAATGCAAGATGAAAGACCCATTGCTTTTGAAATTCATTCAATCAAGGGAAAGTTTTTACACAAAGCTATTTATGAGAAGGAAATGTTGGCAATACTCCATGCACTTAAGAAATGGCAAACCTACCTAATGGGAAGACACTTCAAGGTAAAAATGGATCATGATAGCCTTAAATACTTTTTAGAACAAAGATTATCCTCTGAAGAGCAACAAAAGTGGGTCACAAAGATGTTGGGTTATGACTTTGAAATCATCTACAAAAGGGAAGCAAAATGTGGTGGCAGATGCACTCTCAAGAAAGGATGAGGATGTGGAAGCATTGTTGTGCGCCATTTCTATTATCCAACTAGATTGGATAAACGAAGAAAGGGAGCAATGGAAGAATGATGAAGAAGTGTGGGCACTTATTCGAAAGTTACAACAAGATTCCAGTACGTTTGATACATTTAGCTGGCAAAATGATTCTTTATGGTACAAAGATCGCTTATACCTCTGTAAGAATTCCCAACTAAAAGAAAAGATTCTTATGGAATTGCACACTTCTCCCTTAGGAGGGAACTCGGGATTTTTAAGAACTTATCACAGGGTTAAGAAGGAATTTTTTTGGGATGGCCTTCAATTGGATATTCAAAAATTTGTGGCGGAATGTTTGGTTTGCCAACAAAATAAAGTTGAAACAATTAAGACACCAGGTCTATTACAACCTTTATCCATTCCAAGCCAACATTGGGAGGAGGTTTCAATGGATTTTATCACAGGTTTACCCAAGTCTGAGGGAAAAAGTGTCATCATGGTGGTAGTTGACATACTTACCAAGTATGCACACTTTTGTGCATTATCACATCCATTTAAAGCCAGTACAGTTTCTACTACATTTATGGAAACAATTAAAAAGCTACATGGAAACCCAAAGATTATTGTAAGTGACAGAGATCCCATTTTCACTAGAAATTTTTGGACATAATTATTTTCTTGTCTTAGTACTCAGTTAGCTCATAGCTCATCTTATCATCCTCAATCTGATGGGAAAACTGAGATAGTAAACAAATGTTTGGAAGGATATCTTCGTTGCTTTGTATCTGATAAACAGACACAATGGGTCAAATGGTTGCCTCTAGCTGAATGGTGGTATAACACTTCCTTCCATGCAACAACAAAAATGACCCCATTTATGGCACTTTATGGATATCAGCCACCATCCATCACATCATATTTAAGAGAAAATTCTAAGGTTCAAGCAGTGGAACATCACATCGAACATCAACAACAAGTCCTCCAACTCTTAAAGGATAACCTCGTGTTGGCACATAATAGAATGAAACAACAGGCAGATCAACATCGCAATGAAAGAAGTTTTGATGTAGGTGATTGGGTATTCCTACGGCTACAACCATATAAGCAAATGTCCCTCAAGCAAGCTAAGAAGGACAATAAATTATCACCAAAGTATTATGGTCCGTACAAGGTGTTGCAAAAGATTAGTACTATGGCATACAAATTGGAGCTTCCTGCAGCTTCTCGATTGCACCCAGTTTTCCATGTTTCATGTTTAAAAAAGGTTATAGGTGACAAGCTCCTAGTTCAAACAATATTGCCAAAACTTGACGAGGAAGGAAAAATTATATTGGAACTAGAAGTAGTCAC
This sequence comes from Pinus tabuliformis, assembly GCA_031772625.1. Classification (NCBI taxonomy): domain Eukaryota; kingdom Viridiplantae; phylum Streptophyta; class Pinopsida; order Pinales; family Pinaceae; genus Pinus; species Pinus tabuliformis. The sequence goes on along the minus strand of CM062816.1, from coordinate 1,922,179,438 downwards.
AGAAACAAGAACTCGACAGCTATGAAATCGATCAATTTCAGAGTATCTTATCAAGTGGAAGAACTTATCTGCTGAAAATACCACATGGGAGGATGAGAATTTTATACAGAAGCATCCAAAACTACTCAAGCGTTGAGGACATCACTTTTTTGAAGGAGAGGGGCATGTTGGGTCCCTATAATACTAGTGATTACCCCATTACTATTGTAGTTGCATCCCTTATTAATATTGTTATGCCCCTATTATCCCCATGTTGTTATTACTGTGCCCCATAGAATCCCTCTATTGTTATTTTTGTGGCTTTATATTATTATTGTTAGGTCAACTGGGTTATATTGTGACTCCTTAGACTCCTATATATAGAAAGGAGGTTTTGTCATTTGAATCATCCAAGAATTGTTCATTTATGTAATGTAAAGGAGGTTGCCCCCTCGAAGAGGCTGAATTCTAAGGCATTGATCTATCTTTCCTATCTTTTCTTGAGCTGGTTTCATAACACAACAAGGGTAATTTTTTAGTGATAACATCCAACACGATATGATCTCAATAGCTTAATTTGACAATTACTCTAGTTTTGTACTAGGGATTTCAATTATTTGAACATTTTAAAAGTTTAAGACTTCTTCTTCAAAAAATAGATCCATGTCTTTCTACTGAAATCTTCAATAAATGTGAGGAAGTAACGATTTCAAACAATTGATTATGTTTGAATGGGTCCACATAGTTATGTATGAACCACCTCTAGTGGTTTGTTTTCTCTATATGAAACTCCTTTTAGAAACCTTTCATTGAGTTGCTTTCCCAAGATACAACACTCACAATAACTAAAGGGATCTTTGATGGGAGGCAATCCTATAACCATTTGTTTCTGCTACAATAATCTCAAACCAAAGAAATGAAAATGAGAAAGACAAAAGTGTTATAAACAATAATCATCAAAACATGCAATCGTAAATGAACTGACTTGATTTATGTAATTCATGATCAAAGGAGAGAGTTTTCTCCTCAGCATCTGCACCTTTGATGTCAATTGCTTACTTTGGTGCTTTTCATACATAACACAATCTTGTACCTCAAAAATAGCTTTGTATCCTTTCCGCATTAATTGACCAACACTTATGAGATTATGTTTCAGATCAGGGACATAACATACCTCTGAAATTGTCTTCGACTCCCCTTGCTTGGTTAGAATTTTGACTATTCCTTTTCCATCTACATGCACAATCTTGGAAGTCCCCAATTTTACCTTTGTCTTGATCAATTGACCCAGATTTACAACCAAATTATTATTGTTAGTCACGTGGTTATAGAAACCACTGTCTAATAGCCAAACATTATTAGAAGGTTCATGCATGGTATGACAAGCTAGGAACATGGAGCCATTATTTTCTGTAGTTATATTAGTGCTCTTATTTCCTTGATCAACTATCCTCTTCTTGTAATCACGTGAATAGTGATCAAATTTGTTGCAATAATAACATCTCACCTTCAATTTATTGACTCTTTGATTTTTGTTGAAGATTCTCTTGTTGCTTCCATTTTCTTGTTCTTGCTCTTCTCTGTCATCTCTCTAACCACCATTTCTTCTAACTCTTCCTCTGCCTCAACCTTTGTTTCTTGAGATAGAAAAATGGCTTTTAACAGCAGTTTCTAAGGAGGAATCATTATTTATATATATCCTCACCTCATGGGGTATAAGTGATCCCATCAATTCATCAACTTTCAACGCTACCAAATCCTTGGCTTCTTCAATAGCTACTACTACAACATCAAACTTAGTGGACAAAGATCTGAGTACCTTCTCTACCATTTTTTTATATTTGATGCCATCACCATAAATATTTAACTGTTTTATAATAGTCACAACTTGATTCATGAATGAATCAATATTCTCTGCTTCCTTCATCTAAAACTTTCAAAATCTCTCCTCGTATTCTGCAACTTAACAATATTTATTTTGGACATACCTTGATAGATTGTCACCAAATTCTCCCATGTTGTCTTTGTTGATAATGTGGTCATAATCTTCTAGAATACTATTTGGTCCATTGCTTGTTGGATAAGTTGCAATGCTTGTACATTCTTCTTTTTGTGTATCCTTAATTTCTCCCTCTGTGCATGTGTGAGGGATTATTCTGATTCTTCATCTTGAGGGTTCCAAAAATCTAATCATGAGGTAGTCCCAAACATCATAAGAATTTAACACCATCTCCATCTTGTTGACCCACATATCATAGTTATTCCCTGTGAATGATGGTAGCTACAGTTGTAAACTTGATGAAGCCATATTTAAAAAGTTCTTTTCCAATGATAAAAACCATTTACCTTTTTTAAAATATTTTTAATAGAACTTTTAGCGGCATAGGGTTGTTTCATAAGTAGTCATGGTAACTGAGCCATTTTGTTACCTGAATGTTGCTTCTATTTGGAGGAATTTTGCAAAGAATTCTGAATAAGAAGGGATAGGTTTCATGATGACTAAGGTTATTTTTGAAGGTTGGATGGTCCGATATGGCCGTTGTAAGATCAGGAGCTCTTTCATCCATAAGAGATATTTTTTTTTCTCGATTCCTAGGTTCTTACCTATTACAAGTGAAAACCTCTCGAAAACAAGGTTCCAATCATGTCCCTTATCATAGATGGGAATTACAGAGTGGTTTTCCTTGGCCCCTCCTGGGCAATTTCTTCAGAAGAGCTTCACATTGTTACGAGAAACCTCGGAGATCACATCAAAATGGATGGCTATCAATTGATGAGCAGGGGCATAGACTGTGATCAAAACGGGAAAGTTGAAACAAAGTGCCAGAAGCATCGTTCTAGAAGCCAAAGATTGTGTGTTGGAGGGTCGAACTGTGTGGACTGTTTTATTCAGTATTGAGTGACTCCTCTGGATATTGGATGGATTTCTGTTCTACCATCTGACGTAGTGTTACCCCTGCTTTACCCGCAGTATGCATGGATTATGCACATATATTGTATGTCCCAGGAATTTTAACTCTCTACTGAGTTAAATCTTCATTTACTAAGGTTTAAGGCCCCTTTAATAGAATTTAGGTTGAATGATTTATTAACACCCAACATGGTCTAGCCCTTCATTCAATATGCATGTATCAAACTTTAATCACCCCTTATCCTTCATATATGACTTTGTTAAAGCCTTTCTTTTAAATCCTTCCTATCGCTAATATCGGGACACATACAGCCTTCTAAACCTTCATTAAATTTATACTCGCATATATAATTCTCCCCATTGGTTATATAAGACTTAAACCACAATTCCTTCTATCAGCGCTTTAATCCCTTTAATATTCTTTTGAAGAAGAAATACTTATAAACATGCATAAACATACCCTTTTTCTGCCTCGGTACAGACTTTGCATAGTTACCGAGGCTCCTCTTTATCGCCAGTCACAATTGGGGTTCTCCAAGGTTCGCATTAACATGCCTTCCTCTATCGTATCCGATGTGCGATAACACATTATCAGATTTCAAATAACATTAACTGCACTTAATTTCCCTATCAGGTCCGATCTCATCGCCCCTTCGCATAATCGCATGTGTTAAAGCCAAAGTCTATTCCCATGAAATATTGCGATCCAATCATATTGCTGATCACATATCACTTCCACTGGAGTTCCAAGGTTAATTCACTTACCATTGAAACATTGCGATGTGAATAAATATCCATCGTTGATCCTCCTTCCGATCCGATGGTCTTTATCTTCCCAATCACCAAAGCTGCTTTGACGGTTCTCTGCCATTGATCTGCACTTAGCGGATCCAACGGTCCACAAAACTTTCGGGTGAACAAGTTACACAAGAGTTAATGCCTTTTTGGACCCGATGGGATTTATAAACTCCCAACTTATAAAAGTTTGGGTCTGCTCCTTATGGTTAATGCTCGATCTATTTAACACCCGATGACCGTAGATGTTATACCATCGACGACAACAATGGTTACGCTGCACGATTTAATCCTGGCCATTGATCACAAAGATCCAATGGCTACTGTTCTTCGATACTTCATTTCTCTTCTCTTCCACTTCACTTAGATTTTATGCCATTTATTCAGGTTTCTATGGTTTCTGGGTTTTCCAAAGGTTTCTCCTTTCGCTCCTCTGCTGCTCAATTCATTCCCGCTTGAGCTTACCTCTATGATTTCTGTATCACAATCATTCCATAGCATCATTGGGTTCTCCAATTGATCCTTCGAATGGTTCAAGGTCCACATGATCCTCTGTCTCTTCTCCTCCTTTATGTATTTTCCTCGACTTTGCCTGCATATATTTATTGCACAGAACTCTGGTTCACATTGAATTTATCATTCAATCACTCGAAATACACATTTATATAGGTTGAATCAATCTCTGTATATATAAATACAAACAAATAATTACAAAATGAGATCTCTTTCTCTCTAGCCTAATGTTCTAATATCAGTGGCCTCTATTTACACTCTGCCCGTAGGCTTAAACCCACAATCTAGCTATCAATCTAGCCTGTCTAATTTCTTACTTTCTAACCCTTATCTTTGCTTTTTAGGCTACATTTATACAAAGGGATCCTAAAACCAATTCTGGTTTAGATCCATAAATTCCTTAACAAAATTCCTAAATCTCTTCCTTGTTCCTAAAACTCCTCTCTACTCCATAAATTCATGAACTGACTCCTAATCTAAGATTTACAATCAATTCTCAAATCCCTCAATCTCTCAACTATCCTAAATCTCTCATGTTCTCCTATATTCGAGAACATTTACAATTATGCCTCACAATACTCAATTAATTCCCTATTCTAGCTTCTCTCATTAAAATCACTCAAAACATTAATAATTACATTTAATTGACTCTTAGGAAACCAACTTCCTTGAAAACATAATACCCCTATGTCTACTAAAATACAATGATTTTGCTTGGGCTGAATGCTCCTGCATCAGACTCCCAAAGTAGAAAATTTTCATGATCTCCTGATCATGTGTCTTCATATGTTGATTGAAAAACCTCCAGGGTCCCAAACTTTAGTTTGTAGCTATCCAAATGCTTTGCTCCTTTGCTGCTGCTGTATGTCTGCTACATTTTATTTCATCTTCCTCTCCTTGTCAATTAGGTTCATACTCTGATTGATCATCCTTCCTGCTGCTATCATTTTCCTCCCTAAGGCCTATTTCATCATTAGCTCCAAAATCCTTCAATCTCCATCTCCAACACATCCTTGGACTGGTCTATACTTTGCCACTTAATTCTTCCTTTTTCTCTCTGTTTCAGATTGTTGCTGCTGTCCACTAACTCTTCAAACTGTTGTTCTTCTCCTTGAAGTTGTCGAATCCTATCACTTACTCTTACTTGTTCTTTTCTTATTCTGATTGCTTCCCTTTCATCCTTACCCTCTTTCATGATTATCTCTTTCTGCATTGAATCATGACTGTCTAGCATTCTCTCCAGCAATTGAACATCTCTGTTCCATGGATTAAATTTTTCCATAGAATCTTCTTCTTCCATTTTTATTTGGCTACTCATTTGTGCCAAATTTCTTCCAGCATCTACAACTAAACCTGCACTAATAAAACACTTGTTAAAATAAAAATCATAAGGCTTTTGTGCCTTATCTCCCTTTGGCAACACATCAGTATGTTGCTTTAATTTTTCTTCCTTTATCAGCACATCAATATGGTGATTTGAATTCCCAACAGAATTCACGAGACTGTCAGCTAGTCTCTCCTCCATGCCATCTGCTTCTATTATGTCTTTCTACCCTTGTCCACTGTAGTGAACTCCTTCCTCTGTAATCACATTGTCATACTCTGAATTTCCTAGCAAATACTCCATCAATTCAATTTCTCTATGACACTTCATAAGTACTTCATCATTACTTATGTTTCTTGCATTTATACATAGATTATCAATCTGAAAATTACAAGGTTCAATAGTCTCAACTGTTACTTCACATATCAGCTCTTCCGATTGAATTTCATCTCCTTCTTTCACAAGACATTGTTCCTGTGGTGTCACAGTTTCAAATATCAATGCATTATTAATTTCTTTTTGCTGCAATACTTCACTACCGCTCTCATTTAAGAGACATTATCCATCCTCTTTTTCTTCAGAGTTTTTATCTTCTAAAAGATACTTTTCCATACTTCTGACAGCTTCCAAAGATTGCTCATACTCTACAAAACCTGTAATCACATCAAAATTATTAGATTCAACAATACAAGGTTTTACCTTTTCTTACTGGTCTGCATTTGTCCAACAGTTCAAAAAATAATCAATAATTCCTTCTTCTTCACCCAGAACTTCACCCTGCTTTGGTTCACAAATGGATACTTCCATTTCCAATTCAACTTCTTTGAGTTCTTCAAATCTCAATTGAACACCCAGTACCTGTTCAAGCTTCATCAACTCTTCTGCTAGTTGCATATTCACCTACTAACTTATCTTCTTTTGTAGCCTCCTTTGTAATTTATGCCACCTCACTGGCTTTTTCTTTAAAACCCAACCTAATCTCTGGTTTTCCTCAAGTATCATCATCAATACATTGAGTTGTTCTTTCATTTCTGCAATGTATTTGTCAAGCTCCTCTTGACTCATCCTCTTGCCATTTGCCTTGGCATCCTCTTCCTTCATCTTTCTTCTGTTGTGGTCTTCTTCAGAACCTCTGCTATGACTATTAGTAGCCATCTTCTTCTCTATCTTTGTGAGTTCCTCACTCACTTACTATGAGCTGCATTAAAGCCTCTACAATAACAAGTCCTCCCTGCTGCCACTTACCTCACCAAGCTTTCCTCTGTACTCGTTCTTTTGGCAAGCCCTTGGTTCTCTATCTCTGGAACCTCCTTTGAGCACTCTTCTATACTCCTTTAGGCTTCAACTCATCTGCACCTTCTCAAGAATAGAAATGTCCTCTTGTATTTCAATCACCATGAAAATTGGTTCTGACCACTTCTTCTTTCACTTAGAAAGTCTTACCAGCTTCCTTCATTACCTTGGTAATTCTACCCACATCCTTTGTGAATTTGTCTTTGCGAGTTGCAACAATACCTCTGCAGTAACAAGTCTCCTTCTTGCTACATATGCCTCACTAAGATTCTCTCCTTTGGGCTCAGTCTTTTAGCATCTCTCCGGTTCTTTCCTTTGGAACCAATTGAGCACTCCTTGCTCTAGATTGCTGCAACCTTCTCACCTTCTTATGCTGTTACCTGTGCATCAATATAAAACCCACACATTCTCCAATCTTCAAATCAAATCAAATAAAACATGTCATCTCACCTTCAAGATCTCTGAATGATCTTGTTCCACCATTTACCTATACTTTGAATGGATTGTCCTCTTTTTCTTGCATCTGCAAGTTCTGCACCTCTGTGTACCTTCTGTTTGTCAAATTAGACTGATCGCCTCTTGCCTACATATAGATCTTAAAACACATTCCTGTTCTAAGTCCTTTTCTATAGAATTCCCTTATTTTGTTCTGCTATCAATTGTTTCAATCACAACTAGGCTCTGATACCAAATGACGCAGGGTTACCCTTGCTTTACCCACAGTATGCATGGATTATGCACATATCCTGTCTATCCCAGGAATTTTAAATCTCTATCGAGTTAAATCTTCATTTACTAAGGTTTACGGCCCCTTTAATAGAATTTAGGTTGAATGATTTATTAACACCCAACATAGTCTAGCCCTTCATTCAATATGCATGTATCGAACTTTAATCATCCTTTATCCTTCATATATGACTTTGTTAAAGCCTTTCTTTTAAATCCTTTCTATCATTACTATCGGGACACATACACCCTTCTAAACCTTCATTAACTTTATACCCGCATATATAATTCTCCCCATTGGTTATATAGTACTTAAACCACAATCCCTTCTATCAACGCTTTAATCCCTTTAATATTATTTTAAAGAAGAAATACTTATAAACATGCATAAACATACCCTTTTTCTGCCTTGATACAGACTCTACATAGTTACCGAGGCTCCTCTTTATCACCAGTCGCAATCGTGGTTCTCCACAGTTCGCATGAACATGCCTTCCTCTATCGTATCCAATGTGTGATAACACATTATTCGATTTCAAATAACATTAACCGTGCTTCATTTCCCTATCAGGTCCATTCTCATCGCCCCTTTGCATAATCACATGTGTTAAAGTCAAGGTGTATTCCCATGAAATATTGCGATCTGATCATATCGTTGATCGCATATCGCTTCCACTTGAGTTCCAAGGTTAATTCACTTACCATTGAAACATTGCAATGCGAATAAATCTCCACCGTTGATCCTCCTTCTAATTCGATGGTCTTTATCTTCCCAATCAAAAAATCTTCTTTGACGGTTCTCTGTCCAGTCTGTTAGTGTCGGTCTTGAGCCCTCCATCAGTGATCAATAACTCTTTTCATATGCATTTATAGGTGTCTCATCAGTGTCAGTTTTGCATCCCACTAGGCATGCCATAACACTGAATGGAGGAGCTAGTCTTTGTTCCCTTCTTGGCTTTGTTGGATCAGGTCATACAACAATGTAATTGAGTCATGCTTGTTTTTATTCTTGTTTTGAAGTCCCATGGTCTTAGGTCTAGGGTTATGAGTCAAAATCATTTCAAGGTCATGAGTCATGGTCAGTAAGTGCCCAGCAAGCCGGAAGGAGTTTTGTACATATGTTTCATTGTCATCTTCTTCAGCTACAGCTCATTTTATGCCTTGGATTTAAAAACACTATTTTTAATTCCAAGGTAATGTGGAATTTGAAAAAACAAAGAAATTTTCAAAAATTTGTAAAAGTGCCGGCAACAACCCTGGTTCCTTCGCTACAGTCCATCAGGCGGTCAACCTGCAAAAAGAACGAAGTCAAACGCATCCAAAGAGCTTATTTCAGGACAAAAAGACTCTAAAATAGTGTTAAAGAGAATGTAAAGGTTTAAACATTATAAAGTGGGTTTTTAAAGTCAATTTTTTTTAAATATGAGCCTATAAAAGCAAATTCCCTCTTGCAAGGTCTTCATTGTGCATTTGGAGCAAGAAATTACAAGCAAAAGGCGATTAGAGGGCGAAATTGGGCAAATTGCAGAAGTTTCAGTCTTTTGGAGGAGCGCGACCAAACGGAGGAGCGCGACCAAAAAAAGGCCAACGCGCTGTGTTAAATTACACAGGCGCGACCAAACAGAGGGGTGAGACCAAACTGGGAGCTTGCGCGACCAAAAAATCAGTTTGCTGTAAAATTTATTCAAACGCCAAATTCACCCTCGAATTTTCTCCAACTGTTCAGGTATGCCTCATTCACATGTTTGATGATGGGTTGGGGTTGCAAAAGAAGATTATGGTCATGATTTTATGCAAGGAAATCCATAGAAAATAGGTTAAAATGACTTGATGTTTTGCATGCATATGTATGACAGTTTGTTTGTTTTTCAAGGCAATTTTTTTTTCCTTATATCCCTCCATTCATTTTCCCAAAATTAAATTACATATGTTAACATGTTATATTTGTTAATCTCATTTGCAAATTAGTCATACCAAACCTGCCCCTCAAACCCTATAAACCCTACCTTTTCCCATGTGTCATGTTCAAACCCTACACTAGTATATACAGCAAATTTACATATGTAAATACACAGCAGAATAAAAAAAAAAAAAAAACATATAAAAACAAAAAGAAAAAATGATAGCAAGGCATGCTTATGAATATCACACAAAAAACAGTGAAAAATGTAACTTGCATAGCCTTATAAAAACAAAAGAAAAATGACCTCTTGCTGTGTAAATGTCAAAGATTAGTAGCTGTATGGTGCTCATGACAAAAATTCATTAAATATACAGCTGCATAGTTATCAAAAGAGCAGTTTTGCTGTGCTAGGGTTTGCAAAGTGACATGGTATTTATCTCCCTATCCTTAAACTCTGTTTTCCCTTACCTTTCCCCTCACAAAAACCTTGATTCAATTGCTCATTAAATCCCCTAAAATCCCTATGCAATTGATACCCTTCCCTTTTGACAAAGTATGTAATTGAAAACCCTAATTCACTCATGGCAAAAGCATGATGAAGCTGCCTCTGTTTTAAATGAACTGTTGTCATGAAAATTAGTTGGCAGACTTTGTTGAGGGGTTTCATTGTTCCCTTAAACCCTAATTCCCTTTCACCCTCATCTTCCTAAATACCATTGACACATCATATCCCATTTTTCTTGCAAATTTATTACAGTAACCCTTCCCTCCCTTGGTGATGAAGCATACAAAGTCCCTGTTCCCCAAAAGCATCAATGACCATTTTAAAAGTTATAAAAAACAGAGTATGCTCTTAATAGACATTCAAAGACAAAATGAAATGAGCAGCCGGTTAAATGTTGATAGTTGATGCTGCCTTATCCCCCTATGCCCATGACATCCTTCCTTCCATCATGATGAAAATTCTATATTGTCCTTTCCCTTGGTGATTAAAAATCACAGTTTCCCTAAATAAAGTATTGATTTGCAAATGATGAAAGATGAGATGGCATGTTTAACATTATGTGATGTTTTCCTTCAGAATTCCCTGCTTATATATATATTTTTTCCCTTTCCTATATGTAAATTCCCTCCCCTAACATATCCCTCATGATGTTTCCCCTTGAAAACAGCATACTTCACAGCATTTTGCAGGCAGGGCAGCGGTCATTTTGACTTATTTATTCCACCTTGCTCAATAACACCATGTCAACCACTGAGACTAATGAGCAAGGTGATGACCGATCATCATCTACTGAGATTGAGATACAGCAGAGGCCTCGTAGGGGAGGCAAGGGTGGTCACCACAAGAGGGAAGAGCCTACATCACTGACAGAGTTGCAGGCTTGCCCATTGGCAGTATCTTGCTTTCAGCATATGGCTTGTTTTCAGTTTTGTGAGAGGCTGTCACACATCCAGCATCACAGAGACTTGGCCCGGTTGTTTGTCCTCCATCTCCATGACAGGCAGGTCACCCTTGCAGGGGTGAATTTTGTGTTTTCTCCAGAGGCTATCACAGATGCTACCGGGATACCCAATGTGGGTGAGGTATGGCCAAAGCGCAAGTGGGTGGACCTGGTATACTATGAGCCATATGTTAGGCCTGCCTATGTGCATCACTTGACAAGGAACTTTCCTATCAAGTTCCTCCGAGCAGAGTATATAGACACCATGAGACTCATTATGCACTACTTCACATGCGAGGGGAGATTCTCACGAGTATTTTCTTGTCATATCCGCATGATGATGCACTTCACCAGAGTGAGGATGATGAACATCTCGGCATACTTATTTCACGACATTCAGAGGATAGCCACTACCTTTCGGAGACAGACTCCAGTACAACAGCTCCGGAGCCTATGCCATCATGGTCTTATTCAGCTAGTAGTTTCCCATCAGCTGAGCCAGCAGGGCATCCCTTGGGCGGATTTCATCTCCCGAGATGTTTTCACACAGCCACATTCAGGGCCTGAGGCAGTTCATGAGGAGGGAGGGCCATCACATCAGCCCGAGACCAGCATCCCGAGACACATGGCTTCTTCTCCTCGGGTCACATATCAGAGAGGTCACAGGACCTTATTTGCAGCAGCCCGACGAGTACTTTCTCTACAGCCAGTGGAAGGGGTCTCGTCTTCATCATCAGAGCAGCGAGTGTTATCTCCACACCAGGTGGAAGGGGCCTCGCTTTCTTCATCGGCACAGGCAGTACGAGAGGGCAAGCAGCCCATGGTTGAGGATGAGGCAGTTGGCGAGGCACATGATGATTTCACTGGTCGTGATGCTCATTCTCCTTCCTCTTCAGATTTCTATGAGCTCAAGGAAGAGAACCTTGTGTTGCAGCGGAAGCTTGAGATGGCTCAGTGGACTATCACTTATTTAGAGCAGCGGACCAAACAGCTGGAGACCGAGAAGGAGTTGGATGAGTTATGGAGGATTCGATTCGACCGAGTCATCAACCGCAGGAGGCCTGGGGACCCACTGCCCAAGGATAGAGAGTTATTGCTCATCCGAGCAAATTGGCACTTGGAGGGACTATTAGACAAGGCAAACCGTGACAAAGAGCTGCTCCGGAACATGAAGACACACTACTGGGCAAGATTACATGTTTGCAAGGCGAGAATGAAAATTCTCCAAAGAGAGCTGTCAGAGGCCCGGAAGAAGAAGAAAAGGACAAATCCACTCCGCATCTTGGCTGAGGCATCCCTCACTCATCATGGTACTGATCAGCCTTGATCTAGCATCAAAATCTGAAAATTTTGAGAATTTTGGAGCATTTTGCAAATTTTTGGTAAAATTACAGGTTTTGCCCACGGTTTGGTCTCACCCCGGGTGAGACCATTTTGAAGGGCTGCTCGGAATTTTGCAAACTTGGCATTTTTGGAAAGGGCATGCAAAAAGAAAAATTACCAGTACTTGGGGTCAGCCTAATTTTGAGTTTTGAGCCTCCAAAAGCTCAAAATACACCTAAAAAATGACTTTCTGCCCACTTTTTGAGTTACAGAAAGTGACCTTGGGAGAAATGGTTTTTGAGGGGTCCAATCAACACCAAATTCAGAAATTCCACTTGGGATGGAAATTAGACAGACCAAGCTTTCCAATGAGCCATCGTGCACCTGATTTGGAGCAGTGGAACCCACTCAAAAGTAGCTGCAAAGGGGCGCGACCAGAACTTCCAGGGGCGCGACCAAAACTTCCAGAATTGCCAGAATTTGCCATTTTCGGTCAAAAAACACTGTTTTGACTATGGTTGACCATTTTTACTTGTAGATGATGGATGAATGTAACATTTTCATGGTACTTTGATAGGCTTTATCTTTCTTTACTCTTCTAGAAGCTTCTTTGATGTAAATAGTTAATATTTAATGCATGGATAGGCTTCCTAACTTTTAGAGGCAAGTTGTTGTGTTGGCCTATTATCTAGTGACTGATTTAGAATTAGTTGTAACAGCTCCTAGGAAGCTGAGCTCGACCCCTAGAGGTGGGGAAAGAGGTTTGACCTTCTATATTATGCCTTCTCTTTCTCATTTTGATGGTTGGACTCTTGTGGGAGAAAGCATTATTGTGTATTGTACATCTACTTCTGCAATTTAAGGAAAGGAAGGCCAGGGTTTTGCAGACTTCATTGTGGATTCTTGTGGATCATTGTGTTGATGGTGTGTCTTCTAATTGTTACTGTAAGTTTGTTTATGTGTTACATCTCTCTTTCTTTGCTGCTAATTGAACAAGATAAAGTGATAAAGTTTGAATTCATGCATGCCATGCTCAGCTTTGAATTCTGTTCAATATATATGTTTTCCACTGTTTAAAGAGGATTCAAAGTCCTTGTTTGCCCTCTTTAACCTCCTCTCTTTCTTCCCTGATCACTCATCCAAGTCAAAGGCATCAGCACAAGTTCCTACCTTGCCCCAAAGAACCCCCTGCAAAAACTGTGCTCCATCCCCGCACCCTAAATTGCACTCCCTCCAATTGCCACCAAAAACCCAAAAATCTTTAAATCAACCCCCCTTATCAATTTACTAGCCTAATATCTTTGATCCTAATTGGTCAGCTTATTATATTATAAGATCTATCAAATCTGACCCGAGAGAGCCTTCTCATACCTCGTAGGGCTAGCTACGAGGTGAAATGGTTTGATGTAGCCTTGAGAGTTTGTCTATCTCAGCCTAGGTGAATTCCAAGCGCTAACACAGTCCACAAAAATTTCGGGTGAATAAGTTACGCGAGATTTAATGCCTTTTCGGACCCGATGGGATTTATAAACTCCCAACTTATAAAAGTTTGGGTCCACTCCTTATGGTTAACGCTTGATCTATTTAACACCCAATGACCATAGATGTTATACCATCGACGACTGCGACGATTATGCTGTGTGATTTAATCCTAGCCGTTGATCACAAAGATCCAACGGCTACAATTCGCCGATACTTCATTTCTTCGCTCTTCCACTTCACTTAGATTTTACGCCATTTCTTCAGGTTACTATGGTTTCCGGGTTTTCCAAAGGTTTCGCCTTTCGCTCCTCTACTGCTCAATTCATTCCCACTTGAGCTTACCTCTATGATTTCTTTATCACAATCATTCCATAGCATCTCTAGGTTCTCCAATTGATCCTTCAAATGGTTCAAGCTCCACACAATCCTCTGTCTCTTATCCTCCTATGTGTATTCGCCTCGACTTTGCCTACATATATTTATTGCATAGAACTATGGTTCACATTGAATTTATCATTCAATCACTCTAAATATACATTTATATAGGTTGAATCAATCTCTGTATATATAAATACAAACAAATAATTACAGAATGAGATCTCTGTCTCTCTGGCCTGATGTTCTAATATCATGCCTCTGTTTACACTCTACCCGTAGGCTTAAACCCACACTCTGGCTATCTATCTAGCCTATCTAATTTCTTACTTTCTAACCCTTATCTTTGCCTTTTAGGCTACATTTATACAAAGGGATCCTAAAACCAATTCTAGTTTAGATCCATAAATTCCTAAACAAAATTCCTAAATCTCTTCCTTATTCCTAAAACTCCTCTCTAATCCATAAATTCATGAACTGACTCCTAATCTAAGATTTACAATCAATTCTCAAGTCCCTCAATCTCTCAACTATCCTAAATCTCTCATGTTCTTCTATATTCGAGAACATTTACAATTATGCCTCACAATATTCAATTAATTCCCTATTCTAGCTTCTGTCATTAAAATCACTCAAAACATTCATAATTACATTCAATTCACTCTTAGGAAACCAACTTCCTTGAAAACACAATACCCCTATGTCTACTAAAATACAATGATTTTTCTTGGGCTAAATGCTCCTGCATCACCATTCAACTCAGGTTTTGTCTTGTCGAGCTGTTGCATGGCTCGTGACTACGACAGTAGAATTATTGCCATGTGTGATTTATAAACTTCATCTTATTGTTTTCATTGATCTATTGGCTTCCACTAGTTGAAAGTAGAAGTAGATTCTTGCCCTCTGCTTTAGTACAATGCATGAGCTTGTGAATCTATAGGATTTTCTATAGAAAATGGGGGTAAAAATCATGAACCAGTAGGTACCCTAGTTCCAACAATGCAGTCGGAAAAGATCTCTGAAGAAAAAGAGACTGGAGGATTCAAACGATAACAAGTTTCTAAATTTCAGATTCCAATAACAAATCTACAAGGATAACTAAAGAGAACTAGCTAGCACTCATAATGACCACTGCAAATCAAGGAGGATGGCGGAAGGTATAAAAAAGGAAAGGCAGAAAAGGGTAACCAATTTTCTTCCTTTTTGAAGCAGTTTTTTTATATGTACAGTCTTGTGAATACGAGTTTTGACCGGCATTAGGGGAATCTTGACGTCTAAAATTGGCCTCCTAAGGAAATTATAAAATAATATTGGAAATAATAAAATAATATTAGATTACATTACCAAATTTTAGAGGGAAAAAGGAAAAAAATGTTTTTTCAACTCATATTTTCAACTTATATCCCTATGGGGTTACTCAAATTTCGAGTAGCAACACTCGTTGGATGAATAATTTGATTCCTCATCCAATGAGTACCCATGCTACATACTTTCGATGGACCCTAATACATGAAAAATGAGAAATACATGAAAAATGTGATTGCAATCACGTTTTTTCATATATTTCTCATTTTTCGTGTAGCAAGGTCCATCGAAAGTATTCAACATGGGTACTCCTTGGATGAGGAATTAAATTATGCACGCAATGAGTACTCTTGCTAGAAATTTGAGTAAAACCTTAGGGAGATAAGTTGAAAATACGAGTTGAAAAAGTAGTTTTGTTATTTTATTATCTTTTAATCTTTCTACTTTTTTACTCCAAAAATGGTTAATCATCCCCCATATTTGACATCATCATCTTGAATCCTATTGGCTCTTGGTTGTACATTTTTCTTAGGAGGCCCATTTTAGACCTCAAAATTTCCCTAATGTTTGGCTTAATGGTGTGAGCATCTACAACATGTAATTTTGTTTTCATTAATAAAATTATGATTTTTCCTTGGGAAAAAATGCATTATTAATGGTGGATATTTTTATCATTATAATTTTATGATTCTACCAAGTATGAAAAGAATATCTATCTTATACCAAGGGTATTGGACTCTACAACTACACTCCTCTCATTTGAACTCTTGCTTATTTTCCTTCGCTCCTTAAATCCATATGGATTTCTTGTCCAAGTACCATTTTTCATGAAGTATTTGCTCTCTCTCATAAAGCAACAAGTTTCCTTGAATGTTACAAAGCATAATTCAATAAATCAATGGTTAACCTATCAAGAAATTTGTATTAAGACCCTATGGCATCTTGCTAAGTGATTTTTAATTTATGTATTTACTTATTCTATTGTTTTTATTGAGGTGTAAATCTTGAAATGTCTCATATTGGTCTCCCTAATAAGAATACAAACAAATTGTCAATTATTGTTGCATTTGGCCTTGCACAACATTATAATAAACCATGTAATCTTCAAAATGAATTTGATGCTCATCTACATGAAGATGATGAATCAGATAGTGTATAGCATGTTGAAAGAGAACAACCATCAAAGAAACACAAAAGAATATTCAAATCTAAATGGAATGGGATATTTCCATGGGCTTATGTTGTAAAATATTGTAATGGTAATGAAAGGATAAAATGTTCTTCATGTGTTAAATTTAAAAGAGATACTTCATTTGCAAAAGTGGGAAACACCACTCTTCAAGTTAGTGATCTAAGTGGCCATGCAAAATCAGAAGCTCATAAATTATGTTTACAACTTTTGGAGGGAGAAAGAAAACAAAGTAATATTCCAATTACTAAACATGTCAAACTAATGGTAGATGTTGAGAAGGAGATAATTATATCATTGATTAAAAACATGTATTTTGTTGCTATACATAATTTATCTTTAGAAGTGTATAAGTCAATATTTCACTTGAATAGGTATAAATGCACTCCACACATGCTTCTAATAGATGAATATTTTTCATACACAAGTACAACATCAGGAAAAGAGTTTCTTCAAGCTACTAAAGAGGTGTATTTGAACAAACTAAAAGAGGAGATTTTACATAGCCTGTTTTACTCAATTTTAGTTGATGAAAGAACTGATCAAATTATGGAACACCATTTGATAATTTATATTACATATTTGAAAAATGGAGGAAGAGGTCAATGTTTAACAAATTTTATATGCTTTCTTCAAATAAAGGATGAACAACTCAATGTATGCATGATGCAGTGATAACCCTTTTATTGGAAATGGATATATCTTTGATGATGTTTGCTGGTTTTGGTTCAGATTGTGTATCTTCCATGAGGGGTATTCATGAATGTTTATGTTCTAATATTTGTCAAGATGTTCCTCATTTATTATATATCCATTTCATAATTCATACGGAAGCATTAATAACCAATGAGGCTTCATCTCATTTTCCAGAGTTTCAATATATTGACAAATTTGAAAACAAAGTTTATTCATGGCTTGGGAAATCAACTAAAAGACATGGAGAATTGAAGAAGCTAATGTAATAATTTAAAATCACTAATTTAGAGGTCTTACAAATTATTCAAATTAGGTGCCTCTCTAGATGATAGGTCATGGAAAGACTTGTTAAATTCATGCATTCTTTGTTAAATGATTGGGAGTTAGGTGAGAAAAAAATGTATGAGTTGGAAACAATATTTCAAATGAAATTTTTCATCCATCTACTTGTAGATGTGCTCATTGAATTAAATAAGTTGAATCAAAAGATCCAAGAGGATCATGTTGATATTATATGTATTAGCACTACTTTAGATGTTTCTATTAGCATGCTTCATAAACGATTTTTGGGAAGCATTTTTAGGGTAGGTGTAGTGCACATGTCTCTTTTTCTAGTTAAAGAACAAGGAGAAACCCTTGAATTTGTAGAAAGCACAAGTATGATACATTTACATCCATTGAGGTTCAAACATTTTCCAAAGATGAAAAGATCGGAGACACTAAATGATTGTATTCTTTTGGGAAAATGTATTGTTGTAAAGGTGATTGAATCTTTAGATATGAGATTCATAGATTTACATGTATTTAATGTTTCTAACTTTTTCAATCCTCAACATTATTATGAATAAGTGAATGATATAAATTGTCAAACAAAAATATGGTTGAAATGTTTATGTGAAAAAATTAGGATTGGGGAATCATTTGTTATTGATATTACTAGATGTTTGAGTGAAATGGATGAATTTATTTTTATTATTTCTAAATCATACCCTAAAAAACATATGTGTGGAGCATGGGACCTATGTGGAGATGAACGTGAATGGTTTGAAGGCTCCATATTTGATGTAATTATGACAATCTATTCTCATTATCCCAATAATCACAACAATTTTTGAAATAATTTTTTGAAAACTAAATATAATAAAAAAAGATAACAGATCAAGACTTTCATTGGAGACACTATATATGATCTAGGAGGATCTTAAAAAGTACCAGTGGCATGGTATAAAGGCTAAAAAATTCAAAGTGGCATAATCTCTACAAACTTAGCATCAGATCAAAGTGCTCGTCACCCTGATTCCAATGGTGTGAACGACACTCGAATCCGAGCTTGTATGTAGAAGTTAGAGAAAGTCAAAATTCAAGTTTGACTTGGATAGGTGGCAGAGGAAATGATGTGGTATAACTCTTCAACGAATGGGGAAGCACCAAGTGGAAGGATGCCATTGGCCCCGCATTTTGCTGATCACAAAGGGCGAAGGTCTGTGGTTAAAGGATTGGCCCCAACAGTCTCTAGATTGAAATTGTGATATCACAATTGTAGATCGAAGGAGGGTTGGTGGTATAAAATAGGCCCCCATACAGAACCAGAGTGCGATGCGATAATCACATATCGTAGATCGCATAGCAGTGTGGTTCAGAATCAGCCCCCAGATCAGAGTGCGATGCGATAATCACATATCATAGATCACAAAGCAGTCATGTTTTAGAATCGGCCCTCGGACTAGACCAGAGTACAATGAGATAATCTCATATCGCACATCGCATAAGACATCAGTAAGAATTGGCCCCCGAGCAAGCGCGGAGTGCGATGCAATATCGCACATCGCACATCGATGAAGTATAGAGCTCTCTTATATGTGTTACCCCTGGCTCCGGCCGATTGCGATTTATGATGGTGTATAGGCACCGATGAATTATGGTTCTCCATTCATAGCATTTTTGGGTCCATTAAAGTCGCCAGTTTAAGGAGTTAAGCATTGATTCTTTGTGTTTAAGCCTCTAGTTTAGGGAATTAATTAGCGGTTAAGAAGATAAGAAAGAAATATTACGTGGAACTATTTTTTTTGGTATTTTTACTATGTTTAATAGGGTTGTACCTACGCACTATTCCGAGACTGAGAATCTTTGTGTATTGAAACAACCTGCCTTCTATGTTTATCATTTTGTTAACTGCTCGGTTCATGGAGCAATCTGTCGACCGAAATTTATATGGATTATCTGCATTGGATAAGGGGAGAGCAGCAGTAGGATTTCTCAGAATACCATTGTAGAGTAATAGCACCTGCTCCTGGCAGGTTGACAAAACCTTGCCTCAAGTGTCTAAAAGTTTTGAGAGGTGCAGGAAGCCCTTTTATCAGAATTGGGCATTCGGACAGGCATTTCTGCATGATTTTTTGCCAGGATTTCAGTGATGTTGTAAGTTTCTAGAGCCTAGTGTTAAGGCATGCTAGAAGCCAGGCTAAAATTCCAATATTTCCTAGGTGCTAGGGTCTACCAACACGTGCCAAGGAGTATTAAGGAGTACTAGGGAAACATAAAGGAGAACTAGGTCAAAATGCATGGAAATGAATATTGAATAAGAGTTTGTGACTAGGAGTGTCAACAAGCTCTAAGTGTGCTAAGGAGAGAGTGACAAGGTATGCTAGGTAGTGCCAAGGAATGCTAGAGTGCTAGGGTGACATGCCAAGATGTGCCAAGTGCTAGGGTATGCCAATGCATACTAGGGAGTGTCAGGGAAACACAAGGAAGCACTAGATCAAAATTCATGGAAATGAATGATTAAGAGTGTGTGACAGGGAGTGTCAATGAGTTCTAGGTGTGTTAAGGAGGGAGTGACAAGGTTATATGCTAGGTAGTGCCAAGGTATGCTAAACTACCAAGGCATGTTAGGAAGTTCTAGGGTGTGTTAGGGAGTGTCAAAGCATGCAAAGGAATGTAGGGGATTCTAACACATGCCACATAGTGCTAAGGCATTCTAAGACATGTCAGCTGCTATGGCATGTCAAGATGTAAAATGTGTTACTTAGTTGTTTTATGGCCACGGTTGGATGTTATGAGCATTGTCTTCATAACTTGTTAAGTGGGATGAGTTGAGATTGAACATGAGTAACCTAAGATGAGTTACAGGTAGTTCTTAGTGTTGGCTAGTTGAATTGTTTATGAATTAAACAATCAAGTACCACATTAATTGTCAACCAGGGAAAGTCTTTTTATTCCAAAGGCTACCGCGTACTGTATGTACTTAAATTCTAAAAGCATTGAAAAGCTGTAGTATACGTAATTCTTACACTAAGTCATCACAGTACTGTTAAAATTAAAGTAATTAATTAAAACTACAAATCTGAAAACCAAAGTGATGGATGCTCTGTTGGCAGAGGATCAGGACCCTATCCTCCAGGTGGGGACGTTCAGCACCTGCCCCTGTAATCAGATTGCTAATACACACTGCACTCTAATTCACCGGTGAGAAACAACTTCAAGCAATTAATGAAACAGAGTACTAGCAAAACAGAAATACCAGAGGTAATGCTACAGAATCCAAACAGAGTACCAGTAGAAAGAAACTATTACACACTTACACACTTGACAGAAAAGTAAATGGGTGAATCTTGTGAGGAAGGTGGGCCCAGTCCTTCTCACAAGATTCCCCGGAACACGAAGGCTAGATTAAGTGCTCAAAACAATTTTATATTCATCTGCCAAAAGGATTCAAGTACAATAAAGTTCAGACTTGCTGATGTCTCTCAAAATATCACTTACGGACTGACTATCCGTTCTCATGTAGATGTCTCCTCTTTATAGAGGAGACATCTATTACAATAGATGATTACAGTTCATTCGGTTAGCCCATTCTATCAAAAATAAGAATTACAGAACGTTGTTACAACAATATAATAATATGTTCTTTCTTAGGTTCTGGCAGTTACACAGCTGGTAACTGACTTCGACCGTTTTCTCGGGATCTTCGTATTCCTTTGCCGTTTCCCCATGCTGTTCCTGATTTAGGCAATGGTGACTGTGTTCTACCCGCTTTAGACATCCGCTTGATTATGCCGCGTCAAAGTTCTTTAGATAGTTGCCGTCTGTTATTCGCAGATGTTGCAAAATAGCTTGCTTTAGATGATTGTTGTTGCTGACTGTAGCAACTGCGGAGTTGCTGCTTCTGGTGTTGCAGCAACTGCGTAGTTGTTGTTTCTGGTGTTACAGCAACTATAAATTATAATTCCTGCAAGCTTAAGACAATTACTTGACAATTTAGTCAGCTTTTCCAAGGATAAATATAAAGATACTCACGAATATGCAATGAACAATTAAACATAGATATGCGGGAAGTTACTTCGTACCTTGGGGTAATTAAGTCATTATAAAATCAAAAGCTTTCAACCTATGACTGTAAAAGGATAATATTATGGCAAAAAGATAAGGTCAAAATAGGTCAATTATGAGTCCCAACATCCCCCCCAACTGAAGAGATTGCATGTCCCCATGCAATGGCTACTCTGAGTCTGAGTCGGAGAACTGGGATGAACAATGTAGATTACTGAGACAATAGCTATAGGGAGTGGCATCAAACTTCTCCCTGAACCCACAAACGGTCTGTATATGCTTCCATGCTGCTGCTTCTTCCTTGTTGGATAGTCCAAACTGGCCCTTATATTGTTCACCAGATAACCATAAAAGTGGAAATTTAAATTTGTAACCCATCCAATTTTCAGCACAAAGTTGCATGCATTTAACATACTGAGGTACCCTTGAGAGTGCTACTTGCAAATTTGATGGATTATAAGGGTGATATTCCTGCCTTTCCCTGTGTGATAGGTGTGATGGTAATTTTCCTGCAACTAGATAATTGGCAATGTCTGCATACCAAGGTGAGTGAGCAGATACTGCAAATAAATACTCATCAGGAAAAGAATCATCTACTGGAGCATTTTCATCAGTTTTTAAACGAGAAAGGAAATCAGCAACTACATTTTCTTTTCCTGGCCTATCTACAATTGTGATATCAAATTCTTGTAATAGTAATAACCACCTGGTGACTCGGGCATTTGTAATTGATTTATTCATTAAATACTTAATGGCCGAGTGATCAGTATGCACAAAAGTAGTATAGCCAGTAATATAATGCCGAAATTTATTAATAGCATAAATAACTGCTAAAAATTCTTTCTCAGTCACTGTATAATTTAGCTCAGCTGGTGTCATGTTTTTGCTAATGAAATAGATGGCATAGGGGAGATTGTTTTCTTCCTGACCCAGGACAGCTCCAATTGCCGTATCTGAGGCATCAGAGGAGATATGAAAGGGTAATGCCCAATCAGGTCCTCTCAAAATGGGAGCTGCGGACAACTGATGTTTAAGTTTATTGAATGCATTTTCGCAGTCATCAGTCCACTTGAATTCAGCATTTTTCATTAACAACACAAATAGAGGAGAAGTTATTTTGGAAAAATCCTTAATGAATCTTCTATAATATCCGACATGTCCTAAAAAACTTCTCACCTCAGTTTGTGTTTTGGGGATAGGAAGGTTCTGAATCACCTGAAGTTTAGCTGGATCGACTTGAATTCCTAAAAATGAAATGAAATGACCTAATACAATACCTTGATTCATCATCATATGGCACTTTTCAGTGCTTAAGGCAAGGTGTGCTTCTATGCACCGCTTAAGTACTTTTTCAAGGTTTTGCAGTGCATCTTCAAAGGTCACTCCATAAGGAGTAAAGTCATCCATGAATATTTCTAATGAATCATTTAACATATCAGAAAAGATCCCTATCACCGCTCTTTGGAATGTTGCTGGAGCGTTGCATAGCCCAAATGGAAGTACTCTGTAAGCAAAGGTTCCCCATGGGCTAGTAAATGTGGTTTTGTCCTGGTCCTGGGGTGCAATCCTAATCTGATTGTATCCACTAAACCCATCCAAGAATGAGAAGAATTTCTTACCTGCTAAATTATCCAATACCTGATCAATAAAAGGTAAAGGGAAATGGTCTTTTTGGGTGGCTTTATTCAATGGTCTATAGTCCACACATACTTGCCATTTCCCATTCTTCTTCGGTACAATTACAAGTGGGGAAACCCACTCACTATCAAATATCAGATATATAAATCCTGCATTTAAGAGTTTTTGGAGTTCCTCCTTCACAATTTCTCTAAGGTTGGGTTCATTCTTCGCCGGGGTTGACAGACTGGCCGGGATCCCTCCTTAATATAAATACGGTGAGTGCATAGTTCAGGGGAGATCCCTTTCATGTATGTGTAGTCCCATGCAAATGCCTCTTTATTTGCTTGGAGTAACTTTATTAATTGCTGTCTTTCATTATCAACCAAGTCAGGATTTATATTTAGTGTTTTACCAGGTTCAATTTCAATTGTTGTGCTCTTGGAAGGGCTGCCTAATGCTGTCTGGCATAAGTTTTCATCTTTCATATTGTGTTGGGATTCAGATTCTAAGATTGCAGTGAAGTAGTTATATGTTTCAGGGTTAACCGAAGAGGGTTCAGAAATAAAGCTGCTAATTAGTTCATCTTCGGTGGAGTCCTTAAAAGTCAAGGCTTGTCCAATAGTCGGTATTGGTTGGGTTTCTTCATCCTCATAGTCTACCCATACAGAATTGTCACTATTAATCATGGGTGTGGCATGAGGATAGAGGGTAAGCTGTTTAGTTTCCTGCCCATTGGAGATGGTCATTGATCCTAATCTACAGCTGATGAAAGCATCTGTTGTAGCTAGCCAAGGTCTCCCTAGAATCAATGGATGACCCCCCAACTTTGTTTTAGTTTGTAGCACCACAAAGTTAGCCGGGTAGTTCCAGGATTCTACAGAAATTATAAGATCCTCAATGACCCCCTCAGGTTTAATTGTAGATCGGTCAGCCAACTCTAAAATTGTTGGAGTTTCCCTAATTAAGTTTTTCAACTGAAGCAGTTGTGTTGTTTCGAGTGTCATAATATTTATTGCAGCTCCTAAGTCTACTAGAACTTTAGAGATAAAGGTTTTTCCGACCTGGACTGTTACTGTAGGGTGACCAAGGTCACCATACTTCACAGGATAATCTTTTTCGGTCATTAAAGCAGTTAATTCTCCCATCACATGAACTGTGAGGGGATCCTTAGCCTTTCTTCCCGATTTCTTTATACAAATGTCTCTAATGGTTCTAGCATAAATAGGCACATCTCTTAATGCTTGCAATAATGGGATTTTAACATACAAATTCTGTAATTCTCCTAAAAGGTTAAAGGTAGGTTGCTCAAGTGTTTTCGTGAGAGCTAGTCGTTCAGGAAAGGGTGGATCTATCGTTTGATCATTATTATTAGGTGCTGATTCTGCTGTTTCAGCATTGTTGTTAGGTGATTTTTCTTTTCTAACTTCTTCTTTGTCAAAGTCAGTGATATCATCTATAATGGGTTCAACAATTCTCCCAGAGCGAAGATGGATATCGTTGCATTGCAGGGGAGAGACAGGTTGATTGTGAATGTCAATTACTTGCAGGGCTTTATTATTATTTGGATTAGGGTTAGGTTGTACAGGCAGCTGTGGTCTAATTGCCTGATTATTTGGAGGAGTATTAGATGGTAAGGAAAGAGACTGTTGTTGTGGAGGAAATGGCATCTGTTGGGCTGCCCAATTTGGATTCCATATAGTAGGATCATGGAAAGGAAGATTTGGTTGCTGCATAGGAGGAAAGTTCATTGTATTAAAGGGTGGGTACTACATTTGGTTCATGGGTGGGTAAAAAGGAGGATTATTATTCCAACGACTGAATGTTGTGTTAGAGCTCATACCTTGTCTCTGTGGCCATTGCCTCCTCTGTGTCATTAAGTACACTGCTTCAGCCTCTTCTTTAGTTGACTGCAGTGCTGCTTTGATTCCAGGCAGAGAGGGGCATTGCTGCGTTTCATGGTCCTTCTCGCAGATTGTGCAGATAGGTATCTTATCCAGTGGGCATTCCCTCAGTGGGTGCTTTTCTCTGCATTTGGAACAGAAGATAGCTAGAGCAGCTTCTGCTTCCGCCTGTTTCTTCTTAACCTGCAGAGCATCGATTTGTGAAGCAAAAGAGCTTAGCATCTCAGTTTTAAATTCTTCTAATAAGTTACCTATTTCGGCTCTTGTTGCTCCTCCACTGGCTGACTTCTGAACTCTTGAATACACATTATCTCTGCTCTTTGATCTGTTGCCTGCTCCTCTTGAGCATCTCATGCAGAGATTGATGATTTCATCAAATGATTCTTTGGAAATGTCCCCTTTTCCTAGCATGTTCAGCATGTCCAAGTAGTCATCTCTTACCCCTTTCAGCAATATGGTCTTTAGAATGTCTTTACTCATATTAGGATGGTCGGACCTCTGCAGATTATACTGCAGTCTTTCCACAAAATCTTCTAAGCTCTCGTCTTCCTTCTAAACCATTTTGAACAGTTCTTCCTTCCTTTCTCTCGTTCGGCAATAGTCTTGATATTTGGCCAAGAATCCTTCTTTCATCTGGTCCCAGGTGGTGATTACCTGAGCTCCTAAGCTCATGAACCACCTCAGCGCATTCCCTTTTAGTGTTGCTGGAAACAATTTAAGTTTCTGATTAGGATTCACATAATCATAACTTCTGCATAGTATGTCGAATTCAAAGAGGAATTCATCTGGGTCTTCAGAGGATAACCCATGGAAGTTGGGTAATGCTGAGAGTGGAATATTCTTCATAGGGGTCGTTCCTCTCGGGAGCTCCCCAATAGGAAATTCCAGGGTAGAGAGCAAATTTTCCCCTCTTCCTTCTGTTCTGTTATCCTCCATTGGTCTCTTTCCTGAATCACTTAGTTTGTCTTCTGTATCTTCAGGTTCTTCCACCGGTTCCTCAGTGTATTCTGGTGCTTCCAGCTTCCTTTCAGGTCCCAGTACTTCCTCCGTCTGTTGGTCCGTCTGTGAGGAGTATTGGATTTGCGGTCTCCGGGAACTCGTCCTCTGTGATGTTTCGGCCTTTGAGATGATCTCGTCAATAAAAGTCTTTCTTCCTCCCCTGCTGCCTGTGAAATTAGGTTTCTTGCGTCCTCTCATGCACCTGTTATTTTCACAAAGAAACCATTAATGCTTTTAGAAATCTTTAGTTGCCTTCCCCGGCAACGGCACCAAAATGTTGGCTAGTTGAATTATTTATGAATTAAACAATCAAGTACCACATTAATTGTCAACCAGGGAAAGTCTTTTTATTCCAAAGGCTACTGCGTACTGTATGTACTTAAATTCTAAAAGCATTGAAAAGCTGTAGTATACGTAATTCTTATGCTAAGTCATCACAGTACTGTTAAAATGAAAGTAATTAATTAAAACTACAAATCTGAAAAGCAAAGTGATGGATGCTCTGTTGGCAGAGGATCAGGACCCTATCCTCCAGGTGGGGACGTTCAGCACCTGCCCCTGTAATCAGATTGCTAATACACACTGCACTCTAATTCACCGGTGAGAAACAACTTCAAGTAATTAATGAAACAAAGTACTAGCAAAACAGAAATACCAGAGGTAATGCTACAGAATCCAAACAGAGTACCAGCAGAAAGAAACTATTACACACTTACACACTTGACAGAAAAGTAAATGGGTGAATCTTGTGAGGAAGGTGGGCCCAGTCCTTCTCACAAGATTCCCCGGAACACGAAGGCTAGATTAAGTGCTCAAAACAATTTTATATTCATCTGCCAAAAGGATTCAAGTACAATAAAGTTTAGACTTGCTGATGTCTCTCAAAATATCACTTACGGACTGACTATCCGTTCTCATGTAGATGTCTCCTCTTTATAGAGGAGACATCTATTACAATAGACGATTACAGTTCATTCGGTTAACCCATTCTATCAAAAATAAGAATTACAGAACGTTGTTACAACAGTATAATAATATGTTCTTTCTTAGGTTCTGGCTGTTACACAGCTGGTAACTGACTTCGACCGTTTTCTCGGGATCTTCGTATTCCTTTGCCGTTTCCCTATGTTGTTCCTGATTTAGGCAATGGTGACTGTGTTCTACCCGCTTTAGACATCCGCTTGATTATGCCGCGTCAGAGTTCTTTAGATAGTTGCCGTCTGTTATTCGCAGCTGTTGCAAAATAGTTTGCTTTAGATGATTGTTGTTGCTGACTGTAGCAATTGCGGAGTTGCTGCTTCTGGTGTTGCAGCAACTGCGTAGTTGCTGTTTCTGGTGTTACAGCAACTATAAATTATAATTCCTGCAAGCTTAAGACAATTACTTGACAATTTAGTCAGCTTTTCCAAGGATAAATATAAAGATACTCACGAATATGCAATGAACAATTAAACATAGATATGCGGGAAGTTACTTCGTACCTTGGGGTAATTAAATCATTATAAAATCAAAAGCTTTCAACCTATGACTGCAAAAGGATAATATTATGGCAAAAAGATAAGGTCAAAATAGGTCAATTCTGAGTCCCAACACTTAGGTGAACAAGGCATATGTTGAATTTCCACAGCACATGAGAATCTGGGTTTGGTCTTAGAATATTTGATGCAAGCACACTCAAGTGCCATAACACATCTACTTTACAAAATGAAATCTACACACATCAGGGAATAAACTAATGCACATGACAATTTTTAACTTTTTCAAACTCTTCTTCATTATATTACAGACTATAATAGGACATGCAAGAGCTCACATACCAGGGATCATGTCCCTTTACAATCACACTGATACAAGGAATACAACTAAGGCTTGTTGTTAGTCCTTTAACAACCAATTGAAAGGAAAAGTGCATTATCCTAGCCCCTTTCACCATATCCTGATAAAGGTTATAGTGCTCCATCAGTTGAAAGAGAATAACATGACATGGGACACAAACGCATAAAACCACGTCACCAAACCAGCACCAAACCATGTCAGTACAACCCATGGAGGTGGGGTCATCAAGAAAACATGATGAGGTTTCCAAGGCACCTAGGCCAAAGGTGACAAAGACATATCAGAGAGGTAGAAGCCTTTTGTTTTCTCCTCAAATTGAGGAAGGGGCCAAGCCTACTTCATCAGCAGAACAAGGATCACCATCACATCATGGGGCTTCTTTGCATGATGAGGAGCCCATTGAGCATGAATTTAACCTAGTTGACTTGGAGGCACATGATGAGCATCAAAACCTACAACAAGTCATCAAAGAGAAGGATTCTCAGATCATGGAGCTCAAGGACAATTTGGAAAGGGCCAAATTCATCATTTCATTCCTTGAGCAAGAAAACAATCAACTTAATGCAAAACAAATAGTCATGGAGAAAGAGAAATTCAAAGCCAAGAAACAAGAGATGAAAGGCAAGGAAATGGTGGACCATGAGGACACTGAACATCATGAAGTACATGTGGAAAGGAAGAGACCAAGGACAATGGGTCTTAGGAAGGCACTTCAGAGGGAAAGAGAACAAAAGCCACCAATGGAAGAATTGACCTTTGAAGAGAGGATTGCCATGGAAATAAATGAGGACAGGGAGTTTTGGCTTGAAAAATTCAATTTCCACCTTGATAAGATCCTTGAAAAGGCCAACAGGGATAACAAGTTGCAAAAGAAAATGGCCATCCATTATTACACAAGGAATCAGGTTGCCAAGGTCAAAATCAAGCAGTTGAAGGAAAAACTCAAGGAAATCCTAATCAGCCAAGAGGAGAAGGGTAAGTTAGATTTTCTCGTTGATGCATCCATGATTGCATAACATACATCATAAGGCATCTCTGGATAAATTTGGGGAGGATTTGGAGAAAATTTTGTGTTTTGGTGCACACTTGCAATTTTTTGGCAATTTTCTGTTTAAGAGCGCAGCGAGCTCACGCTGCACTTCTTCCTTAGGGCTCCAAATGATGGAGATGTAGCATTTTTCAAAATCTTATGACCCCTTATCAAAACCCATTTTCTCACTTTCCTAGTCTGGGGCTCATTTGTTGAGAAATTTGCAAAAAATAGGCCAAAAATAACCTTTCTACCCCTCTTTTTCAATTTCGTTGCACACCTCAAGACACCTTGGGAGAATGGCCATATCTTAGCCAAAAATAGTTCATTTTGAGTGAGAAAATACTCTAAATACATATAAAATCTCCCATATTTTTAGAAAATTCTTCAAATATGGATTTGGACTTCAGAAAGGCACTCAAAAATGGCCTCCAACATCTCGCTGTAAACCTGGAAATTTATGAGATTTTTATAAAATTTTCATTATGTAATTTTTTGTAATTCCTAGTTTGACTTTGGTAAAATTCAAAAGGGTGAGGTAGATGAATTTGAGGGTTAAAAGTAATTGTAAATAATGGGTGGTTATTCTTTGTGATATGTTTTGATGTAAATTTGACCTCATTTATGAGAGAGGCTGGAGTCAAAGTTAATTGTAGAAGTTGTTTTAAACTTCCCTAAACATTAGGGTTTGGTTAGAAAACCTCATTGAACAATTCCTAGATTCATGGATTCGACCCCTAAGAGTGGGGAGATGTTGCTTTGGTCTTTATGTACCAGTTTCTCAATGACAGAATGGGTTGGATTTCAGAGGAGAGAACTATTGTAGCTTGTACTTGGACATTTTTTGGAAATGAAAGGACACAATTTGCAACTATTATCTAGGAATTCATGTGCAATAATTTTGTGATGTTATTTTTTCTCTGTTATAGCTTTATATGAAATATATTCATCTTCTCTTTCCATTCATCAATTATTCAATGGTTTTCCTTACAGTTTATAAACAAAATTCTTGCGTAAAGCTCTGTTTTGATGGACAAATCATTATGTGTTACTTTCTTTCTTGCTTAATGAATTCATGTTCCATGCTCATCAAGACCTTTTGCTTCTTCTAAACACTACACTACACTGAAAAGCCCTAATATCCATAAAAAATTAATGCTGCCTTGCTCCTTTATATCTTTTCTATTGTAACCCTTTGATCCTCTGACCTAGCTACCTAGTTTTTCTCCCCTATCTAGCAACAAAACCCACCTCAGCCTAGCTATCTAGCCTAAAATTCTTTACATTCCAGTCATCGCTTGAATATGATTGCATAGAGAGATCCCTCTCTGGTTTGGTATGGCTAGCTACCAAACTAAAATCTTGGTCTGCGGTTACCTCCGTCGATCTCATCATCAGCCTGGGACATTATGGAGGATAACAGAGGGCATGACAACTAGGGAGTGCCAAGGTGTTCTAGTGAATGTAGGTTTCCCAAGTCATGGAAAATATAATGCTAGTTGTGAGGTCATGACTGCCAAGGTGTGTTAGGGAATGCTAGGGCATGCTAAAATTTTCCAGATAGTACGAAGACATGTCAAACAAGATAAGATGTTCCAAGTGCTAAGGCATGCCAAGATGTACTAGGGTGTGACAATGCATGCCAGGGACTATCAAGGCAACAAAAGGGAGGAAAAAGTTAAAATAAAAGGAAATGAGCACATAATAGGGTTAATAAATCATGAATTTACCTTTTCCATGAGGGGCATGCTAGGCACACCAACACTAGGTGCCAATAGGTTCCAAGTGCCAAGTGTCAATGCATTCTGACTGCCAAATCTTCCTCCATTTCTTCTCATCTAGTTTCCAACAATTTATCTCAAATAGCTTTAACATTAAACCATGCCAAAGCATACCAAGTCATCTCAAAGCATGCCAAACATGCTAAGACTTGCCAAGTGCCAATGTGCATCAGGGAGTGTGATGCATGTTATGAAGTGGCAGACCATATCAAAGAGCGCTAAGGTGTGCTAGAGAGTGCCAATGCATGCTCAGGAGTGTTACAGAGTACTAGGACAACAAAAGGGAGAACTAGGTCAAAATGCATGGAAGTGAATGAATATGAGGGTGTGTCGGGAAGTGTCAATGAGTGCTAGATGTCATGCCAATGAGGTAGTGACAAGGTATGCTAAGCATGGGTAAGGCATGCTAGGGAAGATCAGGGAATGTCAAGAAGTACTAGAGTGTGCTAGGTAGTTCTGGGATGTGCTAATATGTGCCCAATAGTGCCAAGGCATGTGAGGTGCCAAGACATGCTAGGATGCACCTGGTGCTAGAGTATGCCAATATGCATCAAGGAGTTTCAACGCAACAAAAGGAATAACCAAGCTAAAATGCAAGGAAATGAACACATAAGAGGGTTAATAAGTCGAGACTTTATCTTTTTAAAAAGTGGCATGTTGGGTGTTAGAGTCAGTATTTGCATACTGCCATCAATGATCAAAACTCTTTTTATATCATATTAGGGTCCCATTATGAAATTTTTGTCATTCCACTTAAGTCCTCAGTCAAGGTTTACTCACTGATGGTAGCCCAAGCCAAAAAGCCCACTCTCCCTCAAAAATCAATTCTTGCTGGCCCACCTTCATGTCTTACTGATCATACATCAATCATAAAAGCTCATTTCATCATGTTTTTATGTCAATCAAGTCAACATGGAGTCTGGTCATTCAAGATCCCATTAGGTCACTAGATTTCATTTTCCAAGGTTCAATAATACTCCATTTCACTGCATAAGGCCAGTAAAAATGTATGAGAGTAAAAAAATAATATCCCTTTTTCATTTAAAGAGGATTTTCAAACATGTAACTATGGTTGCCCAAGTTCTAATTTTCATTGCAAGTATGAGTTTTATTTCAGATTGCAATTTTATTCCAAAAAACAGAGATGTAATATTATTTTTTAATTTATGTAATTTTATGTTTATTATATGTAATAAGTATTTTTCCTAAGCTACCAACTCAAACTCTATATGCCAAATTCATCAAAGCAAAGTCAAATGTAAAGAGTGCCAAACTCGAGAATCATCAATCTGCAAAGAAGAAAATCAAAGTGTAAAGGGTAATTAGAAAATTTTTCAATGGTGAATTGAAACATTAGAAAGTGGGTTTTAAAGTTAAAAAAATCAAATTCACTCAAGTATAAGAGCCTTCATAGCATCAAACTCAACTTCATTTGTGTCCTACCATCGATTGAGAAAACCTCAAGAGAGCATTTTCCTTGATTCTGGGCAAAATTGAAAAAATAGAGCAGGTATTGTACACTTCCTTCAGATGCTATGCACTTCCTTCTGGCATTGTGCACTTCCTTCAAGCGCTACGCACTTGCCAGAGAAAGGGTGCACTTCCTTGTGGTGCTTCTCACTTGTCCTGGAAAGCCAGAATCTCCTCCAAAGATCCACCAATCTTATATTTAACCTCCAGGAAGTGAGTAATAGACAAAGATAGCATTCTTCTCCTCCTATAGTCATTTCTTAA
Source organism: Pinus tabuliformis (assembly GCA_031772625.1). Taxonomy (NCBI): domain Eukaryota; kingdom Viridiplantae; phylum Streptophyta; class Pinopsida; order Pinales; family Pinaceae; genus Pinus; species Pinus tabuliformis. The sequence continues at coordinate 1,922,146,949 of CM062816.1, read as the reverse complement.
GGTGTTTTGAAAGTTTATTTAAAATTTTGGTGTTTTTCTCATATCAAAACCCTAGTATTTCCCTCAAAACCACCATTTCACTCTCAATTCCCAAAATTTCACTCCCCTACACTTTCATACCCTCCCCTACACTTTCATTCCATTTCCCTAAACCCTTTATCCCAATACTCTAAACCCTTTATCCCAAAACCCTAAGCCCTAGGTGCTACAACTACCTAGGCTCCCAACCCCCAACATGTAAACAATTTTCCCATCCTAAAATTCCATCATATTATTATCCCCTGTCCTCTCCCCCATTTCATAAATCCCTAACCCCATCTCCTTCAATTTCCCTTTCCCACTCCTTACTCCCAAAAACCACATTCCACCAAAATTATACCTCCATATGGTTTTGACATTAAAACACCATGGCGGAAGAAGAAAACAAACCATAGAGTGAGGGAGAAGAAACAGAGGTGAAGAGACCACACAAAGGGGGCAGAGTACTCAGATTTGAGCCAATAGATATCAGGGAACTCTTGGCATCTCCTATGGCTGTGACATATTTCAAATATCTTGGTTGTTATGAAATTTGTGAGCAAATTCAAAAAGTCCAACACCTTGCTATGTAGACTAGACTCTTCATATATAAAATCAATGACAACCAAGTTAATCTAGTTGGCGTTACTTTTACTTTATCCACTGCCATTATATCAGCTGCCACCGAGATCCCAGATGTTGGGGAGAAATGGTTCAAGCAAGGTGAGTTGGAGAAACATTACTATGAACCTTTAATAAAACCAAGGTACAAAAATGAGAGGAAGAGATATTTTCCTTTTTCTCACCTACTAGACAAATATGCCCTAATGATGAAGATTATCATGAAATACTTTTCATGTGAAGGTAGATTTTATAGAATTTATTCCTATCACATCCGGCTCTTAATGCATTTCACTAGGGTAAAGATGCTCAACATACCCTACTACCTTTTTCAGAGCATTGATAAGATGGCATATATTGTCCAGGAAAGAGAGTATGAACATAAAATGAAAATTCTTTTTCATCATTCCCTCATCAAAATCATAGTCCTTTATCATCTCAATGAGCTAAACATTTCATGGAGTACCTTCATAGCTAATCCCATATTCACTGATCCATCTCTTGAGAATGTTCAAAATGATCCTTCATCATCTCATCCTTCCACATCCATTCCTCCATCTTAGCCCATAGATCATTCATCATCATCATATTAATCTCTTTCACCATCACCTCCACCATCACCTTCTCATGAGCATATTGAGTAACCTAGCTGAGATGAGATCAGTGAGCTAGAGCAGATTGAGAAGGTTGAGGTCATCAAGCCTAAAAGGGTAGATTTGGGCACATTCACACACACTTATCAGGGAGGCCATAGACAGGTGTTTTCCCCACATATTGTGGTAGGGGCCTTTCCTTCTTCACCAACAAAGTAGGTACACAAAGGCAAAGAGAAGATGACAAAGACAAAGATTCAGCACGAGGAGGAGGACCTTCATGAGACAGAGAAGGATTTTGACTTGGTTGAACTAGGTGAGCATGATGACAATAAGGACACCAAAATTATCATCAAGGAAAAATATGCACTCATCAGGGAGCTCTAGATCAACTTAGAGAGGTCAAAATACATTATTTCATATTATGAGCAAGAAAATCAGCAGCTTCAAGCCAAACATGATGTCATGGAGATTCAACTCATCAAGGAAAAAAGGGAAGAAATGAAGGCCAAGGCATTTCTTGATGAGGCCTATGATAGGTATGGTGAACCTAAAGAAGATAAATAACCAAAAAATAGACCTAGGACTAGAGGGCTGAAAAGAGCTCTAGAACTAGACAAACAAAAGGAGGCTAATCTTGCAAATTAGCTCACATGGAATGAGAAGTTCTCCATCTTGATTAATGAGAACTGGGAGCATTGGCTTGACAAATTCAATCAGCATTTATAAAATCTCCTAGACAAGGCCAATCATCAAAATGACATTGAGAGGAAGATGGCAAAACATTATGGCAACAAAGTAAGAAATGCAAGGGAAAAGCTCAAAGCAGCAAAGGCACAAATTGAAGCCCTAACTCACCAAGAAGAGAAAAAGAAACTTGATATACTTGCGGAGGCTTGACTCCAAACCTAGCCTCACCAACATCAGCTACTTGACCAATTTTGAAGCCTCTTGGCTCATTTTTGCAAATTTTGTCTTTTATGTGATTTTTTAGGCAATTTTATATCAGAAGCATGGTCAAATGTGCATCTCCCTAGGTGCTACGCACTTTTTTGGGGCACTTTTTGAGAAAATGGAGACCACCACTATATGCATAATCACAAATACATCTAAGAAAACCATGTTTCCAGCCTTAGTTTTCAAAACTAGCAGGTGAAAAGGGAAAACAACAAGCAAACAATCATGTTTCTGCCTCAATTTTGGCCTAGGCACTACACATACACTAGTCTTGGACGAATAAACTTGTGGAGGGTCAAATCAAGGCCATTTTGGAAACTAAAGGCATATTTGGAAGCTAGACAAGACAAAATTTCCAATGGGCTACCCTGGGCTCAATTTGGACACCAAGAAGGCAATCATAAGTAGCCTGCAAAGTGGTGGGTGGACTTGACAGAAAGATGGCGCACTTGACTATTTGCCTGATTTTTCACTGTTTTCCTCCAAATTTGATTTTCATCCTTGGAAATCAACTTTTACTGATGTAATTGATTGTAAATGTAATTATGGTCTTTTACTATCACCTATGGTAAATACATTAGGTAAATAGACTTCATCAAGTCAAATGAATCAGTTTCAATGTAATTAGGGAGGAGTCACTTAGAGCTCCCTACACTCTAGGTATCAGTTCAGATTTTTATGGATCTCTTCCTCAAGTCAAGGATTTGACCCTTAAGGATGATATAATGTTGTTTTGATGTCTACATATTCCCTTTCTTCACTCTTTTCAGAGGTTGGACTCAGTTGGATGTTGTACTAGTTATTAGAGACACTATTGTATCAAATTTTGGCTAGTTTTAATAGATGAGTTGCAGTTATTTCTTTGGGATACACGTGGTATGAATGTTTAGCATTATTTCTTCTTTTTAAACATTTGTATTAATGTTTTTTAAGTTCATAAACCATTTCATATATGTTATATGGTAATTTTCAAGTTGATAGGAAAAATACATGTTTGCTCATGCTCTGTTTTGGGAAAGTGATCATAATTTGTCCATTTTTTCTTTAGTTTAGGAGGAATACATCTCCTATGCTCTTCCTAACTCCTCATATAAGTCTTAAACCATCTCACAAAATCACCTTTTAAGTGTTAAGCCTTCTTCCTACCTTGCCCCTTTGAATGTCTGCAATCATATCTTATTTTCCCTGACGTAGCCTCTTTGACCTAATATCCTTATCCAACAATAACCCAATCAAATCAAATAAAATCAACCTCTACACTTTATACCTAGCCTAAAATCCTAATCCATCTAGTCCTCTTGGCCGTGATTCTTTGGAGAGAGCCCTCTCCGGCCTAGGAGGGCTAGCTACCAAGTCAAAAGATTGGCCTGTGTTTACCTCAGTTGGACTCTTGCTTAGCCTTAGAGATCTGAAGGAGTGATAACACTGGGCACACTAATAATATGTTCCAATACATGCCAAGTGCTAATGAATGCCAAGTGCTAATGTTTGGCAATGCAATATTATGCTAAGGTGCTCTAGGGCATGCTAGGGACTACAGGGCATGCGAATACATGATAGGGGAGTGCTGTGCTATGCTAAGGCATGCCAACATGTGCTTGGGCGTCCTACTCATGGCGAGATGTTCTAGGTACAAATATGTTCCAAGACATGCGAGGTGCCAAGGAATGTTAGTGTACTATTCCAAAGCATGTTAAGGTGTGCCATGAATGTTGAGGAGTTCTAGGTCTCTCTTGTTAATATAATTGACAGATCTTGATTATGTATTAAATAATATAATTCCTACACACACTAATGGAACTTTATTTAAAGGAAATTTGTTAGATAATAAACCTAATAGAGATGAATCATGTGTTGACTCATAGGAAAACTTTATTCTTATGACTTGAGGGAAATGATACACACTAATTACTTCTTAACAAATTGACTGACTATTATAACCACTATGGCCTTGGACACATAAAGAAAAAGACTCCACAACAATGGTCTTAAATCGCTATCTTTTGACAAAAAATATAGTAACAGGTACATAGCATCATCCAAAACTCATTGGAATGATCAATGATGATGATATTTTATTGACCTGAGCATGTTGATAGGGTTCTGTGGTATTTACTTGTTGAGCCTCAAACCTGCACCTTCCTATACACCCTCTCAGCCTTCTTTTTCCACTTACTTCATCTACCCAGCTGTTAAATCATTGCATTATAGTCTAAAAAGAGCTTTTTACATGGTTTTCTGACTATGCTTATGACTGTTGTTTGGTTTAGTTTTTTGTTCATGCAGCTGCAGAAACTTGTCAGTTTCCGCAGCCAGCACAGGTTTCCGCAACCAGCACAGGATTCCGCAGCTATTTTGTTAAAAGCTATGCTACAGGTGTCATATGAAGAAACGAGCCACATGGGCAAGCTCCAGGTGACAGATACATGGAACGTGTCCCTTCAAATCAGCCAAATCATCCATGGAAGGTCACGGTCAAAGAGGGTCAAAGGAAAAGCCAACCAAGGAGTTCAGCGGTGGCACGTCTCTGTTTTGAGCACGTGAAAGTTTACGTGTCACAGTCCTCAGCCCACGGAGACAGCGGGACACCTGGAGATCATCCCCGTAACCTGAATCCAATAGCTACCACTCCGAAGATTTAATAAACATGATGACAATTACGCTAGATCTCGGCTGAAGGGATCTACGTGTCTTTGGCAACGCAGTTAATAGCGTAGGATTTAGTTAGTTAGTTTCAGCATTTTGTCATTATAAATAACGCGTTGATGAACGCTGTAAAGAAGCTTTATGATATGTAATTTCTGAACTGTTGTTGTTATCACCCCACTGTTTTATATATGTTGTTGCGTTAATACATGAGAAGACTTTTCTTAGTTTATTTGTGTGACTACTCGTTGACTGGCTGAAGTGGAAGAGGGCCCCTGCGCGCTGAAGCCTTGTAAAGTTTTCATTTGGTTTTATTATGTTTCCGCTTTCATAATCTTTAGCTTGTACATAACACGCTGTTTTAATGTTTCTTAACTCACTGTTGTTTATATTTTCACCTCTGTTTTCTTATAGCTGTCAACTGATCAGTGCTTTTCTGCAGCTTTTCTTAGGCAGCCCGGAAAAATTTTCATCTTTTTGATAACTATTGGCATATGAGATCATCTTGTCCTTCCTACTAACTTTCATTTTCTGAAGTTTAATTCCAGCACTGTCTTTTTCAAGTTGTGATTTGCTTATTTATTTTTTTCTGTTATTTAGATATCATATTGCTCATCAGTTTATGGTTTCTTTCTATAGTCAAGTGACTCTATTAGCAAGAAATCAGAATATTACTAACTGTAGTGTGATTTAGTTATCATATTGCTTAAACTTATTCATGATTGCTTCCCACAAGGTAGATTGAGCTGAAGGGTAAAGGATCAGAAGAGTTGAAGTAGTGTGATTAGTTTCCTTTCTGCAATTTAATTTCTTGCAATTTAGTTATCATATTGCTTAAACTTATTCATGGTTGCTTCCCAGAAGGTAGATTGAGCTGAAGGGTAAAGGACCATAAGAGTTAAAGTAGTTTGACTAGTTTCTTTTATGCAATTTAATTTCTTGCCATTTAGATATCATATTTCTTGACTTGTTCATGATTGCTTCGCACAAGGTAGATTGAGCTGAAGGGTAAAGGATCTGAAGAGTTTAAGTAGTGTGAATTAGTTGCTTTGCTTTTGGTTTGAGTTGCTTTAAGTTCAATTTTTACTTTCTTTTCATTCAGCAGCAAGGATACTGGGCCATTGTCATTAGTTCATTGTTTGATGCATTTACTTCCTCTTAAGAATTGATTTCAGTTTGGTTGTTTTAAAGCTTTCTTTTTGAGCACTTTCAAGTTTGAGAAAATCACTGTAGAAACCACCATCGCCATCCATACTCCATACTTCACTTTCATTTTCACCATCACACATTAGGGAAAGATAAATCCAAAATCAAACTAAAAAAAACTCAAAAACGACAAAAGACTAAGGAAATGGTTATCTAGTACATATAGTACAGTTCACTTCGTCAGTTTACGAATCCCGGATTGACATTTTAAATAGTAATTTAGATCACACTAAATTGACCAAAAATTTTGGCGGCGTTGCCGGGGAAGTGAAATTAGGTAGCCAATTTCTTAAAAAAAAAAAACAAAACAAGAAAATTTCAAGGAAGGAAAATTGATAACCTCTCAAAGTATGCTCTCCTCTTGCACTTAGTGTGATCTGGAGGATCAGAAAAGAGAAAGCTATTGGTTTAATAGTTTCTTGAGTATGCTCTCTTCTTGCACCTAGAGTGACCTGGAAGATCAGAAAGAGAATTATTAGCCTGACTTGAAGAAAAATAAAAAAAATGACATGCATAGAGCAAGAGATTCTAGGGGAAGGTTTTTAGCTAGAGCCAAGAGTTCGATTTTTACAACTCCATCTACTTCAAGGAATAGACAAGAGACACCTCCATCATCTCCAACCTACACTCCTAGCCCTAGGATTCCTGGAATTCAAGAGGCAGTAGTTGACTCTCCCACACCATCCATTGAATCTGAATTAGGAAGAGATCCTTTCCTTCTTTCTACAGGGAGACAAATTGTAATTGAAGAAGTAGAATCACCTGAAGAAGAAGAGGGAGAAATTCCTTCTCGTTCGCCCTTAGTAGAGGAACCAAAGGACTCTGAAGTCTTCGAGGAAACTACAATGACAGAAGAAGGAGCAAATGGATTTGGTAGAGGTAGAGGTAGAGGAGGAGGAGGAGGAAATAATGGAGGAGGTAGAGGTAACATTGGGGGAAATAGGGATGGAGACAACTCATTCGGATTTCCTATAGTCAATGGGACTCTCGAGCAACAATGAAAAATACTTCACCATCTGTCCTCCCAAACTTTCATGGGTTAAGAAATGAGGATCCTGAAACATTTCTATTTGAGTTTGAGGTCGAGTGTCAAACTTATGATTATCTGGAAGACTCTCAAAAACTCAAACTGTTTCCTTCAACATTGAAAGGAGCAGCTTTGAAATGTTTCATGGGATTACTCACTCAATCCATTAGGACTTGGAATGATATGAAACAAACATTTTTGGATAGGTACCTGGACTATTGTATGCCCACCAATCACAAGGATGAGGTATTCAAAATGGTGCAAAGAGAAGCTGAAAACTTGGAGGATTTACTTGAAAGATTTCAAGACAACCTGAAAAGAGCAAAAATGAATAACTTAGATGAGGAAACCTTAAAAGCCCTTCTATTAAAAGCCATTAGAGATGAATGGATAGATATTTTGAACATGATGGGAGAAGGAGACATATCTCAACTTCCACTTCATGATATAGCAGAGCTATGTGTCCATCTCTCAAGGGGGAAATCTAAAACTCAAAAAGGGCCTAGAGGTCCTTCTCTCATCAGAGCAAAAAAATCTGCAACTGGATCAGTAAGTAGGGCTGAGATTGGCAACATGCTTGATGAATTCAAAACTGATATCTTAGGGAGTCTTAGTGAACAACTAGACACTCTTAAGATACACAACAAGCAGAAAGCAGAAGCTGAGGCTTTAGCCATCTTTTGCCCAAAGTGTAGAAAGAAACATGCTCTAAGGGAATGTCCCTTGGATGCAAAAGTTGTAGAAACATGTGTAATTTGTTCAGAGAATCATGAGACCAAGGATTGTCCTTCAATTCCTGGGCTCAAAGCTGTCTTTCAAGAAGATCCAAATAGAATCGAGTCTCTCTGTTTTGTTGCAAGGAGACCTTGGCAAGGGCAACAAAATCAAGGGTTTAACAACTCTATGAACTTTCAACCCCCACCAAATTGGAATCCTTGGCAACAACCTTTGTCCCAACCTCAAAATCCTTTTCAATCATGGGTACAAGGTATGCAAAATCCTTATGGGAGATTTGCTCAATTTTATAATATCCTCCATCTTTTCAAAACCAACAAGCTCCACAACTTCCAAATCAAAATCCACAATTATCATTGCCATTTCCACAACAACAACAACCTTCTCAACATAATCCAAATTCTCAACTCTTGCTTCCATTCCAACAGAAGTCAAATCAACTTCCTTCTCAGTCATTGCCAAACCCCAATAATAAAAACCCTCAAAATGCTTACATAATAGAAGGTCAACAATTTCCTGCCTATATGATTGTTCCTCTCAATGATGTACAACTTAGATCAGGTAGAGTCTTAGATAAGCCTTCTATAGATGCTCAAAAGCAAAGCATTTCTGAGGAAGATTCTCTTGAAGCCAATAAGGGTTCTGAAGCATCTCTTCAAAACCCAAACACTCAAAAAGGAAAAGAAAAAGAGTTAACCCCCACAACTCCTATAGTTGAGCAACCTGCATCTTCATCCACACCTCCTTTTCCTGAAATATTACAAATTGACAAAGGGGTGGAAAAACAAGTCTTGTTGCCTGACTATGATTTTCTAGATGAATTGAAGAATGTCTGTATCAAGATTCCCTTGTTACAAGCCATTAAAGAGATTCCTATTCTAGCGAAAACAATAAAGAAGTTGAGTCTTAAAAGACCAGGAAGGAAACCAAGAGATACAAGAAGAATCCACCTGGTAGGAAAAATTGCAGATATCATGATGGGAAAAATTACTATGCAGAAGTATGTAGATCCCAGTAGTCCAATTGTCAAAACACATATCAATGGGGTAGAAATTCCAAATACTTTGATTGATTTAGGGGCTGCTATCAACATCATGAGTAGACAGACTATGGAACAGCTAAAACTTCCTAATCTTCTTTTTACACCTACTTTATTGCAACTTGCAGATCGATCAATTATCAAACCAGATGGTGTATTAGAAGACATTTCAGTCTCCTTAGACTATTGGGAATATCCAGTAGATTTCATGATTTTAACTCCCAAGAGTAATTTAGGAGGACATCCTCTCATTTTAGGAAGACCTTGGATAGCCACAGCTAATGCTTTTATCAATTGTAGGTCTGGGGATATGTATATTTTTGATGGTAATTCGACAAAGAAATTCAATCTGTATCCTCCAGCAAAAGCAATTATATAAATAGGAGATAATGAGTGGGTTGATGATGAAGATACTATACAACCTGTCTTTACCATTTCCGAGATCAGTGAAGATAGTCAAATTCTGAACACATTAGAAAACTTTGAAACATCTTTAGAATATGACCACACACAATTTCAGTTAGATTCTGACATTGAGTATCTATCATCTAGAAAAATGTCTCTTTTCTCTATGGAAGAGTTTGGTAGTTCCGCCATTGAGATCTTTCCAGGAAAAACATTGAATATCAACAAAAACTTGGAAAAATCACAACAGGAAGAGCTAACCAAAATCTTGCAAAAACTTTCTACTGCATTTGCATGGGAGTATACCGATATGAAAGGTATTGACCCTAAGACTTGCATTCATCACGTCTACATTGAGGAAAACAGTAGACCAATCAGACAACCTCAAAGAAGGATTAATCCAAACCTTAGGGAGATAGTGAAAGAAGAGCTCCAAAAGTTACTTAATGTGAACTTCATTTATCCAATTTCAGATAGCCGATGGGTTTCTCCTTTGGTTATAGTACCTAAAAAGAATGGTAAATGGAGGGTTTGCGTTGATTACAGGGAATTGAACAAAGCAACTTTGAAGGATCACTTTCCTTTACCCTTTATAGATCAGGTATTAGATACTTTAGTAGGCAAAAAGTATTTCTCATTTTTGGATGGTTTTAGTGGTTATAATCGGATTCAGGTAGCACCTGAAGATCAGGACAAGACCACATTTACCTGTCCATGGGGAACTTTTGCTTACCGAGTACTTCCTTTTGCATTATGTAATGCACCCGCAACATTTCAAAGGGCAGTACTAGGAATATTTTCTGATCTAATTCATGATTGTGTAGAGGTTTATATGGATGATTTTACAGTTTATGGTAATTCATTTGAAGAGGCATTAGAGAATTTGGAAAAAGTCCTTATAAGATGTAAAGAAACAAACCTTTCATTAAGTCATGAGAAATGCTTTATGATGTTTACTGAAGGGATTTTTTTAGGACATCATATTTCAGGGGATGGGATTAAAGTTGATAGATCAAAAGTTGAAGTCATCTCCAAGTTGCCTATTCCAAATTGTCAAAAAGATGTTAGAATTTTTCTTGGATTTACTGGATATTATAGAAGATTTATTGAAAACTTCACCAAAATAGCATCTCCACTCTTCAAATTACTTACAAAAGACTGTGAATTCAAATGGGATCCTGATTATCAATCTGTATTTGAAACTCTGAAAACAAGAATATTTGAAGCACCCATTTTAAGAGGGCCAAATTGGAAACTTCCTTTCCATATTTCTACAGATGCTTCAGATACAACTCTAGGAGCTGTGTTGGGACAAAAGGATTTAGTTCCTTATGACATTTACTACACCAGTAAAAATTTGACTCCCACTGAGTTAAACTATATTGTGACTGAGAAAGAGTTTTTAGCTGTTGTTCATGCAATCAACAAGTTTAGACATTATATAACCGGCTATGAAACTTTTGTCCATACTGATCATTTTGCAATTAGATATCTCATGAACAAACCTGTTACTAATGGTAGAGTTACAAGATGGATTTTACTTTTACAAGAATTCAATATTACTGTGTTGGATAGACCAGGGAAACAAAATACAGTAGCTGATTTCTTGTCTAGAATCCAAAATACTAACGAAGATTCTCCTGTAGAGGATAAGTTTCTAGATGAATATTTGTTTGCAGTAACTACTAAGACTCCTTGGTATGCAGATATTGCTAACTATTTAGTTACAGGGAAGCTACCTCCACATTTATTTCCTAATGAAAAGAGAAAAATTATTCAGGAGAGTTCAAGTTATTCATGGATTTCTAATGAATTGTTCAAAACAGGGCTAGATTGTGTGATGAGAAGATGTGTTCGGGAAGATGAAATGCCTGACATCCTTAAGGCATGTCATGATGAACCATGCGGTGGGCACTTTGCTGACAAGAGGATGACCTATAAAATCCTTTCTTTAGGATATTATTGGCCTTCCCTCTTCAAAGATGCAAAACAATATGTCAGAAGGTGTGACAGCTGCCAGAGAGTTGGGAGACCAACTCTTTCAAATGAAATGCCATTATAGCCACAGGTACTCATCGAACCCTTTGAAAAATGGGCTTTAGATTTCATTGGACCAATTAATCTACCATCTAAACAAAAGAAGTATATATTGGTTTGCACTGACTATGTCACTAAATGGGTAGAAGCCAAAGCATTGCCTTCTGCCACTGAAAATTCAGTTGTTCAATTTCTTTTTGAGGATATTTTTACTCGTTTTGGTGTCCCAAGAGAAATTGTGACAGATCAGGGAAGTCAATTTACATCTAACTTGATGGAGAAGCTGATGGAAGAATACAAAATCAAGCACAGAAAATCTACTTCTTACCATTCGCAAGAAAATGGCCAAGTGGAATCTACAAACAAAGTTCTTGAGAGCATCATCACCAAAACTGTTCATCTACACAGAAGAGATTGGGCAGAAAGGCTTCCTGAAGCCTTATGGGCCTACAGAACTACATGGAGGAATACAACAGGACATTCCCCCTATGAACTTGTTTATGGGAAAGAAGTCATGCTCCCCATTGAGTTTCAAGTCAAGACTTTCAAGATGGCAGTTCAGTTGGGGATGAATCTATCAGAAGCCCAAAAGCACAGAATGGAGCAGTTGAATGAGCTAGATGAGATCAGACAAGATGCAATTTTAAGGACTGATCTAGTTCAACATCAAAGAGCTAAGTGGCATGACAGATATATCAAAGAGAGAAAGTTTCAAGAGGGAGATTGGGCTTTACTATTTGATTCCAAGTTTAAAGACTTCAAAGGGAAGTTTCAGACTCATTGGCTTGGGCCATATGAGACTGATGATGAATTTCATAGATGGTCACACTCTTAATTTGCCTCATTTTCTGCTATCAAGTTTGAAAAATATGAGTTTTACAGTTCAAAAACACGTAGGCAACATTGAACCTCATCTCTACCATCATGGGCTCATAAAAATTCTTATTGAGGATCAGTTGAAGAAAACTAAGGATACTTGGGAGCAATTTTTGACAAGAAACTACTTCCAAGAGCCGTCTGAGGCCTCTGGAAGCAGTCCACCAAAGATTCCAAGGAAAAGTAGGAGGAAAGAAAAGAACATTACAATCCAAGACTCCCCTACAATAGAAATTCAAGAAACTGTCCAAAAAGAAGAAGAAGACAGAGCTAAAAGTAAGAAACAGAAGAAAGAAAAAGGCAAAAGAACCATTCAAGAGGTCTATCCATCCCCTGAGCAATCCATAGAAGAGGATTATCAGCCTCTGTCAGAAATATTAATAGATCTTCAAGCTGCTGCCATAGCCAAGAAAAAGAAAAAAGGAAAACAAAGTGCACAAGAGAAGAGTACTAGTTCATACTTAAGAAGGAGCACTAGGCTAAAAGGGAAGGGGAATAAAACCAAAGAAAAGTAGTCTCACTTTATTGATTTAGGTGAAGAGACACTTGAGAAATCTCCAGCCCAGCCAAGCATTGAGTCAAGTCCTCCACGTGAGGAAAGCCTTTTTCGGCCGGAAAGAGAGAACAATCCTCCTCCACCAGATTTTGAGTTTAGGCCGAGAAAGACACCTGAGGTAGATCCTAGTCAGCAAGAGGTATATAACTACCTGGAATCCTTAGAACAATCAGCTGCAGGACCGAGTACCACTCTGCCACTTGATGCACAAGTTCAGTCTTTGAAACATGAAGTATTTGAGTTAGAAGTCCTAAATAGGCATATCATACAGGAAAATGAATCACTCAAAGAGCAGAGTAAAGTAGACAAGATTGTCCATGATAACACTATGCTCCATTTAGGACTGTGGCAAAAGAAAAACAGAAAACTGAAGAAGAAGTGCAAAAAGTTAAGCAGAGCATTGATTAACCTCAAGTTCAAATGTCTAGTCAGGAAGCCAAGGATGATGTTAGCATCAAGGAAGAAGAAAAGAGGGCTAGATGTCCTTGCAGAAGCATCAGAACATATGGATTAGAGGGAAATATCTCAATTTTGGTTGCATGAGGACATGAAACACCTTCACAGTGGGGGTATGTTGAGCCTCAAACCTGCACCTTCCTATACACCCTCTCAGCCTTCTTTTTCCACTTACTTCATCTACCCAGCTGTTAAATCATTACATTATAGTCTAAAAAGAGCTTTTTACATGGTTTTCTGACTATGATTATGACTATTGTTTGGTTTAGTTTTTTGTTCATGCAGCTGCAGAAACTTGTCAGTTTCCGCAGCCAGCACAGGTTTTCGCAGCCAGCACAGGATTCCGCAGCAATTTTGTTAAAAGCTGTGCTACAGGTGTCATATGAAGAAACGAGCCACATGGGCAAGCTCTAGGTGACGGATACATGGAACATGTCCCTTCAAATCAACCAAATCATCCATGGAAGGTCACGGTCAACGAGGGTCAAAGGCAAAGCCAACCAAGGAGTTCAGTGGTGGCACGTCTCTGTTTTGAGCACGTGAAAGTTTACGTGTCATAGTCCTCAGCCCACGGAGACAGCGGGATACCTGGAGATCATCCCCGTAACCTGAATCCAACAGCTACCACTCTGAAGATTTAATAAACATGATGACAGTTACGCTAGATCTCGGCTGAAGGGATCTACGTGTCTTTGGCAACGCAGTTAATAGCGTAGGATTCAGTTAGTTAGTTTCATCATTTTGTCATTATAAATAACGCGTCAATGAACGCTGTAAAGAAGCTTTATGATATGTAATTTCTGAACTGTTGTTGTTATCACCCCACTGTTTTATATATGTTGCTGCGTTAATACATGAGAAGACTTTTCTGAGTTTATTCGTGTGACTACTCATTGACTGGCTGAAGTGGCAGAGGGCCCCTGCGCGCTGAGGCCTTGTAAAGTTTTCATTTGGTTTTATTATGTTTCCGCTTTCATAATCTTTAGCTTGTACATAACACGCTGTTTTAATGTTTCTTAACTCACTGCTGTTTATATTTTCACCTCTATTTTCTTATAGCTGTCAACTGATCAGTGCTTTTCTGCAGGTTTTCTTAGGCAACCCGGGAAAATTTTCATCTTTTTGATAACTATTGGCATATGAGATCATCTTGTCCTTCCTGCTAACTTTCATTTTCTGAAGTTTAATTCCAGCACTGTCTTTTTCAAGTTGTGATTTGTTATTTATTTTTTTCTGTTATTTAGATATCATACTGCTCATCAGTTTATGGTTTCTTTCTATAGTCAAGTGACTCTATTAGCAAGAAATCAGAATATTACTAACTGTAGTGTGATTTAGTTATCATATTGCTTAAACTTATTCATGATTGCTTCCCACAAGGTAGATTGAGCTGAAGGGTAAAGGATCAGAAGAGTTGAAGTAGTGTGATTAGTTTCCTTTCTGCAATTTAATTTCTTGCAATTTAGTTATCATATTGCTTAAACTTATTCATGGTTGCTTCCCAGAAGGTAGATTGAGCTGAAGGGTAAAGGACCAGAAGAGTTAAAGTAGTGTGACTAGTTTCTTTTATGCAATTTAATTTCTTGCCATTTAGATATCATATTGCTTGACTTGTTCATGATTGCTTCCCACAAGGTAGATTGAGCTGAAGGGTAAAGGATCTGAAGAGTTTAAGTAGTGTGAATTAGTTGCTTTGCTTTTGGTTTGAGTTGCTTTAAGTTCAGTTTTTACTTTCTTTTCATTCAGCAGCAAGGATACTGGGCCATTGTCATTAGTTCACTGTTTGATGCATTTACTTCCTCTTAAGAATTGATTTCAGTTTGGTTGTTTTAAAGCTTTCTTTTTGAGCACTTTCAAGTTTGAGAAAATCACTGTAGAAACCACCATCACCATCCATACTCCATACTTCACTTTCATTTTCGCCATCACACATTAGGGAAAGATAAATACAAAATCAAACTAAAAAAAACTCAAAAACGACAAAAGACTAAGGAAATGGTTATCTAGTACATATAGTACACTTCACTTCGTCAGTTTACGAATCCCGGATTGACATTTTAAATAGAAATTTAGATCACACTAAATTGACCAAACATTACTATATACAAAATTTGCAATATGAACCTTGTTAGAATTTAATTCCTATATGAAATAAACATGTGGATTAACTACGGGTTACCCAATCCCAACCCTTTGAACCCTCCAGAATTACACTTTCTATGGGCAACTCTTCCTCAGGATCAGTGGTTCATCCACAGTGGGGACCTGCTTTGGGATCAAAATCAGATCAACGACGGGTGGCGTTTGGGGCTATATCAATGGTAGTGATCGTGGGGAGGGATTTAGAGGGTAACTACCCTCCCCTCATAGGCATTATGTTGTCTCATTGTGCATGCTCATTGCTTAAGATCTCTGCTCTATAATTTTTTCAGCGTTTAGCATTTTCCTATGGTTTCCATGATTATGTTTCTGTCCTATTGATGTCATGGTGTGCACATGTTTTCCAGCGAGGGTTTTCACTAGTGAGATAATTTGACCTACTAAGCTCAAATTTTCACCTTATTCAATTTTTTGTGACATTATTCTAATGTTTTTGGGTTTTATGTTACAAGAATGGAGACCAGTGGTCATTCCCATCCCAAAATTCGACTACCCATCTCATTTAAATCTCTTTTTCTTTACACGACCTAGGTAAATAGTTAATTATAATGCATGTATATTCTTTTATGTGTAATGACCAACCAAAAGAGGTTCTTAACTCATTTTTATTCCTTATTCTTTATTGCAGGAGAACCTCCTTTGCACGTTTCAAAGGGTCGTATGAAAGGTATGAAACTGGAGTTCCAAACCTTAGCCATATGACCACTAGAACCTCCAGGTGTGATTGTTATGTCTCAGGGTGTAAAATCCTGCTTTCTTAAGTGAAGGGTTTTTGTTATATTTCGCATAACCTCTACCCATAATTCTAGAAATGTTTCTATTACCGATTATATGGGGTTTTAATTCATGGGTTTTTCATCACCCATAAGGTTTTGTTTTCTTAATTTTAAAGATTTCTAGTTAAAGGTCATAGACAACAATAGTTGTATTTCTTCTAGACGAACTCTCCACCTTGCTTGGATGCAAAAGAGAAGATGTTTCTTTTATTTTTTAACTCGAGTCTCAGTTGAGCTAGGTCATGGACACATGCTATTATCTATGTTCATATTTTTTGTGTAATTAAAGTTAATGTTTCTAACATTTGTTACCTTAATAAGCTTTACTGTATTCGCTGGAATTTTTTAATATTGAAACGTTTACTTCCATGCTTTCCTTAAACTTGTTGGGAAATGTGAAATTTGCATTTACTGTATTGGAATTGTATATATAAATGTTATATTGTATTCTTTAATTACTGTGAGATTTAAATGCATAATAATTTTTTGTTATTCTTATTCTCGTCTGCATATTAGAAATAAAGTTTTGTCGGTTAACTATTATAGTCGTAATATGGTTATTGTTCCTCCGAAGTCTGCAAATGGCCTCACTAGTGAACTAACCTTGTGTCCTTGAGCCTTTTATCGCTACATATCAACTTTTAAATTCTTCCCTGTAATTTAAAATGACTCCTACATATCTAGGTTCATAGGTAATTCTGCCATGTCCCCTTAGATTGTTTTCGAAACCCCACACTAGCATTGACCCAAAAGGGTTACTATTGCCTCAACCTGCAACCTATTTCTAAACTATGTTCATAACATGTTTGCTTTCGAATATCACTTTAGAGTCATGCATCATAATTTTCTTGGGTATTCCCAAGTACAAAACTCAGTAGGTTTATAATTACCATCACTGCCAGTTTTGTTTAGTAAGGAATACATAGTTTCCAAGATTACAATTTATACCTTATTTTCTTTTAATCACCAGTTATCAAAGTATATAACAACAAAACCATAATGTAAATTCAAATAAATAATAACAATGTCCTTCCACCAATTTCTATAGAATTCAATACACAGAATTCACTATTCTTACATAAATACTAGTTTCTTGAAATTACTAATAAAGGTACCAAGATTATAAGTACTTATTTGTTATCCAAATTTATCTACCACAAGGTTAAAAAAGGAGGATATTCCTCCCAACCTGCGAGAACTAGAATCAATCTTGGTGCTCCCCCCAATCCAATTTCATGCTAAAAAACAACTAGATTGCCTTGTCTCTTGACCACCTAGTCCCAACCAGTTTTAGTCACAGAAAATTACCGAGTTTACCTAGCCATCCGGCTCGAGAACTAGAGTGTGGTTTGATTTTCTTCACGTCCTCATAGACTCTACAAAACCAAAAAGATTTTTTCTTTTCTCTCTCTTCCTCTGCAAGTTCCCAATACCCTCTTGGCCTCCAAGAATTACTTTTCCCTAGAGAGAGAAATTAGGTAGCTAACTGCCAACCCTTAACTGTCTTAACTATTTTTGAACATGAAACCTTGTCTCACATCCATGTTTTCATAACCTTGTAGTCGACCCGTTCTTAAAACAACTTCTAGAAATATATGTATTTACTTATATACAAATCATTCATAATTTTCGAATAAGTATTTTATTGTAGTAAAACAAGTAATCCTGAAATTTACCCCAACAACTGAGGGACGTCACATCTTATCCGCCTCAAGAGAAACACCATCCTTGGTGTTTATTTGCCTCTGGAACAAGCTCGGATAATCTTCCTACATTACTTGTTCATTGTCTTAGGTGGTCTCTTTCGAGCTGAAGTGCTTCCATTCCACCCTAACCTAGGGGATAACTCGTTTACGCAAAATTATTTCTATCTGATCGAGAATATGTAGGGGTTTGACTATGAATTCCCCATCTGGTTCGACTTGCATTCAAACAAGTTCAATGTTACATCTATAATGCATTATGAATGAAAAAGGAATTTTTTTGTTTTGTTTTAGTTACACTACCTAAACATCTTGCCACTGAATTATGTGTCCAAGATCATGTATGTACTTTTTTAGCAAAGACACATGGAACACGTATATGTCTAGGAAAAGCTAATTGATAAGCTACTAGACCAACCCTTGAAATAATCTGGAAGGGGCCACAAAATCGTGAGGCTAGTGTAAAGCAATCATTCCACCTTAGGGTACTTCTATTGGGTTTCACTCTTAAATATATATGATCTCCCACTTGAAACTCTCAATACGATCTTCGTTGATCAACATAATTCTTTTACTGATCGTGGGCAACTTTTAAATTGGACCGTACCTTTTTCACTATAGCTTCCATGTCCTTAAGCATGTCAGGCCCTAGAATTAGTTTATCCTCCAAGCTATTCCAATTAATCGACACTCTACACTTCCTTCCATACAACACTTCGAATGGACTCATTTTCAACGATGCATGATAAGCATTGTTATAAGAAAATTCCACCAAGTGTATATATTCCTCCCATTTCATGGGTTGTTGCATTACATACATTCTAAGCATATCCTCCAACACCTGGTTTACTCACTTAGTTTGTCCATCCTTCTGTGGATGGTAGGCAGTACTGAATTGTACCTGGGTGCCCAAGCCAATGAACAGGGCCTTCCAAAAAGCAGAGGTAAACTTCACATCTCTGTCTAAGATAACCATCTTGGGGATTCCGTGTAATCTGAAAATTTCCTTCATGAAGATGTTGACGATTTGTATAGCCTTATAAGTTGATTGGACCGTGATAAAATAAGAAACTTTTCTCAACTTTTCTACTACCACCATTATAGATTCATTCTGTCTTTTCGATTTCGGTAGTCCAGTAATAAAGTCTAAGGTCACAATCTCCCATTTCCATTTAGGAATGGGTAGAGGGTGAAGCAGGCTAGCTAGATGTTGATGTTTATCTTTCACTTGCTGGCATTCCAAACACTGTGCCAAGTACTGGGTTGTTTCTGTATTCATACCCAGCCAGCAGTAGTCCTTCCTTAACACTGTGATTAATTTTTTATATCTCGGGTGGGTAGTATATGGATTTCTGTGATATTCATCCAAAACAAACTGCTTAGTAGCTTGTTGATTTGGCATGTAAATGTGATTGTTGTACTTCAACATTCCTTCATTGTTAACATCGTAGCCTAAATTCCTTTTATATTTGTCTCCTTGTTTTTCCTGCTACCATAAAAAATGGTATTTTGGATCTTTCAGAGAAGATTCCTTTATCTGATTTGAAAAATCAAATTTTACCCTACTAAAAGAAATCTTGTAGATACAGTTCAATTTTCGACTTAAAGAATCAACCACCAAATTTTCCTTGCCCTTCAATGCTTAATGTCGAAGCGAAATTTTCTTAGAAATGTGGTCCATTGTGCTTGACAGGCATTCAGGTTTGGTTGATGGAAGAAGTTTGTTAGGCTATTTTGATCAATCATAAGAATAAACTTCCCCAACAGATAATGCTACCAAATTTTTAATGCATGAAATATTGTGGCGAGATCTAATTCATAGGATAAGTAGATTTTTTCATGTTCCTTCAACTTTCGTGACTCATATGCCACCACATGACCATCCTACATCAATTCACCCCCAATTCTAGTTTGGCACGCAGCGGTACATACAAAGAACTCCTTGTTCAGATCTACTATCCTGAGAATTGGTGTTGTAGTTAGTAAATGTCTTAGTTGTTCAAAGCTTTTTTGGTAGTTCTTAGTCCACTTAATATCTCTCCCCTTTTTCTGTAAGGACGTCAAGGGGTAGGACACGTTATAAAATCCTTTTATAAAAAGGTGTCAATACCTAGCCAATCCTAGGAAAGAATGGATATCCGCCATGTTCTTGGGAACATGCCACTCCATGATTGTTTTAATTTTCTTTAAGTCTACCGTTATGCATTCCTGTGTGATAGTATACCCAAGATATTGTATCTCTTCCTTATAGAATTCACATTTACTGTATTTCACATACAGTTGATGTTCTCTTAAGGTCTGCAACACAATTTGTAAGTGTTTGTGATTTTCTTACAAACTTTTAGAATAAATTAAAATATCATCGATAAAAATCAATACAAATTTGTCAAGATACGGATGAAATATCCCATTCATGAGATTCATGAATGTAGATGGCGCATTAGTCAGCCCAGAGGGTAGAACTACAAACTCATAATTCCCATAGCGGGTACTGAATGCAGTCTTGCATATATCCTCCTCCTTTATTCTGATCTGATGATACCTTGATCTTAGATCAATTTTCGAGAATACCTTGGCGCCCTTGACTTGATCAAATAGATCGTCAATTTTGGGCAGTGGATATTTATTTTTGACATTAAATTTGTTTAGCTGTCGATAATCAATTCACAGTATTAGGGTGCCATCCTTCCTTTTAACAAACAACACTAGAGATTCCCATGGGGATATAGGGGCGTATATAGTTTTTATCTAACAATTCTAGTAGCTGGATTTTTAGTTATGTGAGATCTGCTATACTCATCCTATAGGGAGGTCTTGATACTGGGGCAGCCCCTAGAACTAACTCAATAGTGAAATCTATATCCCTTTTCGGTGGTAACCCCATTATCTCTTCAGGAAACAGATCTGTGAACTATTGGATTATCGGCAGTCTATCAATTCAAATGTTATTGCATCAGTTTTAGCATAACCCACTTGCACCGCATATATACAACAACCAATCTGCAAACATTTCCCCAGATGATATGCAGTAATTGGCCTCAATTGTACAGGTCTCTTAATCCCTTGAACTTCACACCTAATACCTGCCTCATTCAAATAACTAACAATTTTCTCTTTACAATTTACCAAAGACTAGTGAGCCTCCAGCCAATCCATTCCTATTAGAATGTCATAAGATCCCAAAGGAAAGAAATTCAGGTTCACTTTAATGGTTTGGTCTGCTAATTCGATAAAGATGTCTTATACTTTAGCCCCCACTCATCTCTTGGCTCCTGTGGCTAGTTAAACTAGCCAAAGGTTTTTAAATTTCTATGTCTATAACTGAAAAAGTTTTACTACTCTAGGACTTATGTAACTTAAACTAGGGCCAGGATCTATCAAAATTGAAACAATATTTTTAAAAATTTTACATTCTATTTTGATCATACTAGGTTGATAGTCTCTTTAACGGTCTTCAAAATCCGTATTAATTTTCAGTATGCTTCTTGCTACTTTGCCCACTGTTGAAGCCTCATGTGTGTTAGTTATTATTTCTAATCTCCCATGGTGAGGAAATTTCTTAATGTAGTTCGGTTCTCCACAAACCCAACATTGCAGGGGCAGTTTATGTCCTTGATTACCCTCAAACTTAGTAGATGGTTCCACTATTCTGGTCTCATTCTAAGGTCGAAATTTCTGTTGGTTTTTCTCCATATTTATGCCTTGCTACCCTTAAAGGTATTCCTAGGATTGTTTGTTCTATTATTTCTACTATTTTGTGCAGGTTTTTGTCCCTTCTTGTCAGCCCAACTTTTACCATTATCCTTTTCCTGCATCTACTGATAGTAGATTCATGCTTTCCTTACATCATCACCCATATTTTTGGGATAATCAAACTCAAGTCGTTCCTTCATATGCATTGGAAAGATGCTAACAAACCTTTGCACTGTAGCTTTCTCCTCTCATAAGTATGGTAAATATCGTAGCAAGGAGTTAAACTTGGCCACATATTCATCCATAGTCAGCTGACCCAACCTTATGTTAGAAAATTATATATTATAGAGCAATGGAAAGCATAAAATATTTCAAAAATATAAAAACAAAAAACACATAAACAGGAGAGACACAAATATACGTGGTTCACCCAATTTGGGCTATGTCCACGAAGAAATAGCCAGTCCTTCTTTTTATATTATCCAAAAATGAAGAGATACAACCTACAGTAGATCTGTTGTAATTCCCTCTTCTCTCTCACACAATATCCTCTCTCTTTCTCATTCAGAATACATAACTACATAGACACAATATAGTTCCCTCATATATAGTGAGGGGCTGCCTTCTAGGTGTTTCCGAGAAAACTAGTGTCTTTTCGATCTGCTAGTCCCACTAAGATGGGTAGCTATCATAGAAACAAATAATCAAAGCACTTTGTGATTTCCTTTCTGTATGATAGATAAGAGGGAAGCAAAGGGGCCAACCTGGATCTTCCGTTTGACTCCTTGCTTGATTTATCTCTCCCTTGATGGAGCTTATGACTCCTCTCCTACTTGTCCCACTTTAGAGAATACCTGTAGAGACAAAGTAACAAAACACCATCAAAGCATCTCGATCTATGATATCATAAACAATGCAGAATTAGAAACACATTGACCATACAATTGCATTCACAAACAACAAGATTCACAAATGCACGATTATATGGAGGAAAACTCAAAGAACTTTATTAATAGTAGAAGAGAGGATTACAACCCAGCTGTCTGATCTAGAATCATCCTCCTAGCATCAAATCCCTCTTCACTTCATGAAAAGCAAGATCACCCAACAATACAATGATTCTTATCAAAGACAAACTAACAGTACTTCTTTACAAATTACAAAATTCCAGCCTTTAGATCTCTCAGATGAGGGATCCATTTATAGATGTTTGCAGAGGTGTGAGTCATCTCTGGGTTTTTGATTAGTGTCATTCCACTTGTAGTTCTTAGTTCCACTTGGAGATTTCTTGGATCTCTTACTCATCCCTAGGCGAATTCATAGAGGCAAGTGTCATAGAGGAAGTTTCTAGAAGATTCCATGAGCATCCACTTAGCAAACTACCTCAGACATATGTCCATTCTCGCTCATTGCACCCCACAGAAGGCCTCTTCAAAATGCATCGGACCTAGCTAGTGTAGGAGTCAGTATGCATCACACCTTGACCAAGGAGCAGTCAGTATGGTCCAGTTTTGGCCAGTTCTAAGTGGTTTTTCAGGTGGAACTTTTGGGAAATGATGTAATCAGTTGACCATGATATTTTATGGTATGAAACAACACTTTTAGGGGTTAAAGAGCCATTGGTTTATAGACATATATGATTGGGGTTGAAGTGCCCAAATATTTCTATAACAGTTGCGCTCTAAAGCATGAGGTCATAAATCTTCTGATGTTGGGTGAAATGCTTTATCATGAGGATTCGAGGTATTCGAACTGGAAGGTGACCTGTATAAAATACAATACAATACATCATCATCATATTATTTTCATGATCTAGCTGAGGCGGGCATTCCCATGCTCAGCTTTATAAATTCATTTTCATGTACATAAGACAGATAATCATCTGTTGTTGCATACTGGTGATTCTTTGTATGTAGAGTCATCATCCCTTAGCTTGGATGATCATCTGTGAAGCTTAAGTGTACATTTGATGTCTTTATATTCCTGATTATATCGCAGCCCAGATGGATGAAACTAGATATGGGGTCTTCAAACTCGTATAATCTTCATCCGATGTACAAGTCAATCCATGTGAAAAGATGTCCTGAAATCAAACATGGAAAGACATCACCTAATTACCAGCCAATGATGTGAGATGTTAACAGGCGTGAGAGGGATCACCAATAATGATAATGACCCTCAAGGTGCTACAATACAATTCACGTGGTGTGAATATATGATCTGACATTGAACACCACACAAAATATTTTGGTCAAAGGCCATTGCTGTAAACCTGTCGCCGGAAGTGAGAAACTTGCCATTGAGGCATCCAAGCTTCAAAGTATTGAAAGGGTTGTTTCTAAGTCAACTTCTTGGATAATGAGCTGATGTCGACAAGAAGTGACCCGTCGTAGGAGGGCCTTAATGTATCCCACATCTACAACACGAAATGAGGCAAATGATTTTCTAGAGGTGAAAATGATCCGATGATACAAGGTTCAGGAATGGCGGTCATGAAAAATGGAGGGTGAAGGTATTACAGTGGATGAGGCATTAGCTCAGTGGTGAATTCTCTGAATGACTTCTCTTGAACATATCGGCGACACTGAGATGGATTGGTAGCGTTAACCCCAAAATATGGAAGGTGTGGAGGACCAATGGTGATATGACTGGTGAACAGAATAACCCAACCCGACTCAATCATGGTGATGGAGTGAAAGTGTCATGTTTAAGAGCGACCTACTACCAATGAAGTTCTTCAAGTTTTCTTACTTTTTTCCCCAGTCATTGTTGACCAGTACCTCTTTATTTTTGTCAAGCTTGAGGAGGATAACATATGCTTGTTCTATAATTTGCCCTTCGGGCAAACCTATCGTTATGTTTTAGTGAGCCTAGCGACAGTGAAACTCGCTCTTGTCCGGGTGGACAAGTTTGTCGCTATTATTTTAACGAGTTTAATGACAAGGATAACTTGGTCCTTTTCATTTTTAGAGAGTTTGAAAAGGGACGAAAAGGAAACTCCAACAGTCCTTTTTCGTAGCATAATCCCTTAAGTTCGAAAAAGTATAAAATAATACAAAAGGGATGACTTTTCGATCACTTTAGCGAGCCGAAAAAGACAAGCGCTTGATCTTTTTGTGGGATGATCCCTCAGGTCCAAAAATATTAAAATGTAGATGAGGGATGGAACTTCCCCTTACTTTAATTAGCTGGAAAGGCTAATAGCTTGGCAATCTTTTCATATTTAATGAGTCTAAAAAGAGCTTAAAAGAGACTCATTTTTGAGGAACGAGTGATGTTTTCAGGTAGCAACTGGTTCCGGGTAAGTTTGGAACTTCTCGAAAAATGGCAGTGTGAAGAGGGTGGCTAACAGAATCACTCATTGCAGTTGTTCCTCAAAAGGGTAAACAATCAAGTGGAAGTGTATGATCGGCCAAAATAATGGAGGTGATGCTGGGAACATAAACAAGGCTCAAAAGGCTAATAGCAATGCAATCACAGAGGTCGTTTACTGAAGGCGAGTTTATTTTTTAATGAGCTTGAACCTTGCGTTAACATGTGCTCTGTGGTGGGTTTATTTTTTAATGATCTTAAACCTTGTGGAAACATTGCTCATTCTAGTCATTAAAGATGTCTCTTATTGGTAGGTTTATTTTTTAGTGAGCTTGAACTCTACGATAACATATGCTCATTGCCTTTTTCTGTAGGCTAGAAATGACCAAACTATAAAGCTAAAAAAAACTAAAAAGCTAAGGAACTACTAAGGTTAGGTAGGATGGTTTTGTCTTTTCCAGATAAAACCCTTCCTTTGGTCCATCTGGTGTGTAGATGTTTCTAGACCAACTGCCTAACTTAAGAAGTTTAAAACTAAAAAGCTAAAAAATCTAAAAAGCTAAGAAATGAAATTGGTTGATTTTTGCTTACATAAAAAGGTTTGCATGCCCCCAGGCATCGAGAAGAGTAGAGCCTCCAGGTTACCATATGGAAGTTACTACAATTAAGAAGGATTGTTTCATTCTCAAAGTGGATAAAACATTTCCTTGGCTTTGTCCGCAGCGCAGACAAAGTTGAATGGTGTGGGTCGGCACTTCCAATCACATAACCTACAAGGAAATGGTGTTTCAGATCAATCACATTACCTACAAGGAAATGGCATTTCAGACTATTCACATTACCTACAAGGGAATGGTGTTTTAGACCAATCACATAACCTACAAGGAAATGGTGTTTTGGACCATTCACATATCCTACGAGGAAATGGTGTTTCAGACCAATCACATAACCTACAAGGAAACCTATCTTTTTGGGTGGGTTTGTCTGCTGTAGCAGACCAGGGTACATGTCCGCTAAGCTTCATTACATTCACCGAACTGCTCGTCGTGATCAGGTGGATGGAATGAAGGTTGAAGAGACATTCTCAATGCAAAGAGACCATTTAGGGATGATGTTTGACTTGTAGCTATGTTTGAACTGGGAAATGAGAACTGGTCAATAAGCTGTACCATTTTTCCTTCATGCGGGAAACACATCACTCGAAAGAGTGTGGAAACAATAGCTTCCATGCTATATATATAGTCACATCTAAGAATTAGATTGTAATCTAATGGTCTTTGGACTACCATCACATTCAAGTGAACGGTTTTCATTTTCAAATTTATCGGCAACTTCGGAAGGATCCCTAATAGTCAACTAGTTACTTTGTTAAAGCTTGACAAATTTTGTGTCTTAGGCAGAAGCGATGGTGAACCAAGTTCTTTCCAAGCAGCTGAGGAAAGGATACTCACTGGAGCCCCTTCATCTATGATAGTGCCGGACACAATCATTTTGTAAACTTGTACTATGATCCGGAATGGTACATTAGACAGAAGGCAGGGTCTTGCTAGTTGATTCCAATTGAAGGAAACAACTAGACTACTCGGAGGGGGTACCAGATAAACAGTTGGATGAACCCCTTGAATTGGGGGACTTTCCTCCTGTTGTAAAGGAACAGGTGGATTTCCCCCAAGTTCATCAGACTCTATATTAACAAAAAGAATTTGAACAACATTGTTTTCATTCTCTTTGGAAATAGTATCATTTGAAGGTGGACCTTCTGAAGGAAAGACTGGGTCGACTGCCATCTTGACTTGTTGAGTTTGGTCCGGTATGGACTCAGAAGGTTCACTCTCAATGATAGGCGTTTCGACTGACGATTGAGTTATGTCAGTCGGGTTTTCAACTAGCGATGGACTTGGTAAGAGTTTCTTGTATCCAGGTGGAAGTCGCTGCAGTGAAGCAGGACGATTATGCAAGATTCTCTTGGCCTCATCTAGAAAAGGACAACGGGGAAGGTGATGGTCTCCTTCACATAATAGACATGGAGTTTTGACCTTTCTTTCCTATCCAGGACTTTCATTTTCACTAGTTGATGGTGTGCTGTCAACTTGATCGCCAGAGGTTGATGACACTGGATGGTGTGAATGGGGAGACCATTCTCTCAAGATCCGCAGAATGCAAGGACAATCTCTATGAAAATGGTTTCCTTTGCAAATTAGATAAGGATATCTAGAAGATTTAATGTGTGGATTTTCACCAGATGATTCATTGTTGCCCCCTTTCTTAACTGACTTCTTCTTCTTCTTCTCCTTCCCTCTCTTCTTCTTCTCAGCCACTTCGTTTTTAGTATCACTAGTTTCACCAAGCGAAGAGGAAGAAGGGGAGGGAGAAACAAATGAAGTAGAAGGTGAAGGGACAACTTTAGTATCATTTGGTTACTGATTCGATTGCTGAGGAAAAACAGTATTTTGAACGAAAGAGGTTGAGAATAGCCATACTAGCAGGCCAATTGTTATTCTCTGAAGGGACAATGTAGCCATATATGGAGCACCGATATCTCCCCAAGAAGAGAAAGGACTAGGATTCCCCCAAGAGGGATTCCTTGATTGGTGGACTCCATTACCTCAACCTAAGATCAATAAAGGAACAGGGATGTTATTCTGAATTAAATAAATTTTAATGATGCTTTGACACAACTTTGCTTTTTCAATTTTTAAGAGTCGATAAAAAGCCAAAGATGACTCTAGTCCCCTTCGATTTTTAAAGAGCCTAAAGTGACAAGTGCTTAGATGGACCTTTTCTTTTAAGGATTAGAAAAGGAATGAAAGTGACTACTCTAGAAATCTAGATAGAGGGATTACCAAACCAATCGCAAAACTGCAATATACACCTTGGTGGTAAATTAAAAAGAAATTACCAAGGACTTATGTACGTCAGTCAATCTTCACGAATGCTGTGTTCAGTGCATTGCAATTGATAGGGTAGCAGACACAGCTTCCTATGGATAAAGGATATCAGCCTATTGTGGTCTCCCAATATACTCGACGGTATGTGGAGCACAAGTCCATACTAGCACTTGTTGTATCAAAGAGGAGGAATCACCCAACCTTCGATGAAAACAATAGTTACCAGGTTTTATGACAATGGAACACGCCTCTAGCCTAGACTTCTAGATGTGTTACATTAGGTTCCAAAGCATTGTTAAGTTCATTGAGATTTATTTTATAGTTGATCTTTTTTAGAAGTTTGCCTTTCAAGGTTCACCGCGTGATGTAGATGTAAAATTCCTAAATATGCAATTTAAAATGATAAAAAGTCGTTTATTTTTTTCTTTTAGCAATGAAAATCTTAGCTACTAAGGAAAGAATATCACGATTTTTTCAAAAGAGAGCAAAGAGCACACACTAAATGCACTTTTCCTAAATCATTTTCCACATACAGTCTAGATGCAAAAGCAAATGCATGTATTTGTTTTTCGTTTCCTTAATGTGAGAATGCCAAAAAGGAAAACTAAGTACAGATCTGAACTATTTTCTTTAAAGCGACACTTTGATAATTTCTTTTTCAAAATGAAAGGAAGACTAAAACGACACTTCGATTTCGAATAGAAAACCACTTTTGACACTTCAAATATTAACAATTCAAATCAAATACAATGTCAAAAGTACAATCGACTATCTAGAGGTTGAAGACTTTACGACACTCTTCTTTTTTATTCAAAATGACAGTTACGACACTTTTGCATCAAAATGATAGTTCGATTTAGGCTACTTTTGACGAAGGACTGTAAATGATGGACAAATACATAAATTTTTTACTAATCCTAATCAATGGAGGCTGAACAATGTAAAGGAAAGAGGCTTCAGCAATGAGATACTAATCATAAGCAGTAAAAAAACTGAATAGAGCTGAAAACAAGGAGGAAAAAACCAAATTTCAAAGAGAGAAATAATATCACTTAGTCATCGCACCTATCCTTCAGAGAAACAGGGATGCATCTCACTTGCTACACACAAGAGTTGTGATGCATACAGGCTTCCAGTTACAGACAGTGTGATGGGCTAGGGAGCGAAACTGAGTTGGGTTTTTGCTCAAAATTTGCAGCTAAGTTTAGTGATTTAAGCTGAACTATGATGGATAGTAAAAACAAAGTACAGGGGTATGATTTTAGGAGGTTATTGAGCTACCACAAGGGCTTTTAGAATGCTTGTAAGTCAAATGTTCAGTTCATAAACCAACTTGGAGATTGACTGAAGCAACATTCATCTACTTTGCAATTGCATAGCAAGAGTAGTTCAAAGGCTATCTGGCTAACTTCAAGCTCCGTCTATAGCTTATAAATTAAACAATAATAACAAACAAACAAACTATTCGGTCCCCAGCAGAGTTTCCATTTTGTTTCCGGGAAAACTAGTGTCTTTTTGATCTGCTAGTCCCACTAAGTTGGGTAGCTATCTTAGAAACAAACAATCAAAGCACTTTGTGATTTCCTTTATGTATGATAGATAAGAGAGAAGCAAAGGGGCCAACCTAGATCTTCTACTTGACTCCTTGCTTGATTTCTCTCTCCCTTGATGGAACTTGCGACTCCTCTCCTACTTGTCCTGCTTTAGAGAATACGTGTAGAGACAAAGTAACAAAACACCATCAAAGCATCTCGATCTATGATATCATAAAAAATGTAGAATCAGAAACACATTGACCATACAATTGCATTCACAAACAACAAGATTCACAAATGAATGACTATATGGAGGAAAACTCAAAGAACTTTATTAATAGTAGAAGAGAGGATTACAACCCTGCTGTCTGATCCAGCATCATCCTCCCAGCATCAAAACCCTCTTCACCTCATGAAAATCAATATCACCCAACAATACAATGCTTCTTCTCAAAGACAAACTAACAACACTTCTTTACAAATTACAAAATTCCAGCCTTTAGATCTCTTAGATAAGGGATCCATTTATAGATGTTTGTAGAGGTGTGAGTCATCTCTAGGTTTTTGATTAGTGTCATTCCACTTGTAGTTCTTAGTCCCACTTGGAGATTTCTTGGATCTCTTACTCATCCCTAGGCGAATTTAGAGAGGCAAGTGTCATAGAGGAAGTTTCTAGAAGATTCCATGAGCATCCACTTAGCAAACTGCCTTAGACATTTGTCCATTCTTGCTCATTGCACCCCAAAGAAGGCATCTTTAGAATGCATTGCACCTGGCTAGTGTAGGAGCCAGTATGCATCACACCTGGCTACTGTAGGAGTCAGTATGCATCGCACCTTGAACAAGGAGCAGTCAGTATGGTCTAGTTTTGGCCAATTCTGAGTGGTTTTTTAGGTGGAACTTTTGGGCAATGATGTAATCAGTTGACCATGATCTTTTAGGGTATGAAACAACACTTTTAGAGATTAAAGAGCCCTTGGTTTATCAACATATATGATTGGGGTCATAGTGCCCAAATATGTCTATAACACTAGGGAAAAAAACCCTAAATTAAACATAACATCTACCGTCAGATCTCCGCCTAATGAATAGCCCAGATTGACTATGAAATTAAAAAAATTTACAAGGAAATTTTACATTTATTTTTAGCTTTAGGGTCACTGCCCCCAATTCCTCACCAAGGGGGGGGGGGGTCCCAAATATCGCAACCCCCCCTGGACCCCCCTTGTAGCATACATTTTACAGGCGGCGTTGCTACCACATTACGAACTGGGGTCCAATGTGGTGATACCTCTAAATAAAGAGGATAATCAGTCTCCACACCCAACAATCTCCCACTTGGAGACTGATTATAACTACTCCACCACTACTTCATTTGCTAGAAAATGACTCCACTTTGGAACTAGTTGTTTCTCATCTTCTTCATCATACTTGAAGACCAATTGAAACTGAACAGAATCTCAGTTTCTCCTTGGTTACAAATTTTCTTAACATATCTAAAGGATTCTGGCTAGTGTGTATCTTTTCCAGCTTCAACTGTCCATCTTCAAATGTTGACTGTATGAAATGGTACTTGAGATATATATGTTTAGTCTTGGTATGAAATGCAGAGTTCTTTGCAAGATGTATGGCACTCTGGCTATCGCTGTATAACCTGTCCAACTCCTGCTTCTTACCTAATTCATCCAGAAACCTTTGTAACCAAATCATTTCTTTACTAGCCTCTCTAGTAGCAACATACCCTACTTATGTTTTTGAGAGTGCAACAACACTTTACAGTTTTGAGACCCAAATGACAGTTGTTCCACCTACAGTAAACACATACACTATTGTGCTCCTCCTGCTATCTCTATCACACTCCATATCTGCATCAACATATCCATGTAGAGCAATGTTTGAACCACCAAAGTATAATGCTTGATTTGTGGTACCTCTCAAATACCTGAGAATCCATTTCACCACCATCTAGTGTTCTTTTCCTGGATTGTTCATGTACCTGCTTACAACTCCCACTGCATGTGCAATATCAGGTGTTGTGCATACCATTGCATACATTAAGCTTGTAACTACTGATGCATATGGAACTTTAGACATATAAGCCATTTCTTCCTGAGTATTGGGACGCACTTCCTTACTTAGTTTGAAATGGCTAGCCAAAGGTATACTAACTGGTTTCGTATTCTTCATGTTAAATATTTTCAACACTTTTTCTATGTACTCACTCTGAGACAATGTTAATTTTCGATTCTTCCTGTCTCTAGTTATTCTCATACCAAGGATTTGTTTTGTAGCACCTAAATCCTTCATTGCAAATGAGTTTGCCAATTTTCCTCTGAGAAATTTTTTTCCTGCATGTTAGAACCTGCAACAAGCATGTCATCTACATACAATAACATTATAATATAGTTGCCATCATTTTTCCTTTTGAGATAAACACAATGATCAGAGTGACATCTAGTATAACCTTGTTCAGACATAAACCTGTCAAATTTTAGATACCACTGCCTTGGAGCCTATGTTAATCCATACAAGCTCTTCTTCAGCCTGGACACTAGTTTCTCCTTCCATTTTACCTCATATCCTTGTGGATACTGCATATATATCTCTTCCTCCAAATCCCCAAGGAGAAAGGTTTTCTTTACATCTATCTGCTCAAGATGAAAACCTTCAGCTACAACTAGACTTAAGATACTTCTGATTGAAGTCATTTTAACAACAGGAGAAAATATCTCATCAAAGTCTATACCCTTTTTCTGTGCAAACCCCCTCACCACAAGTCTAGCTTTATACCTTTTTCTACCTCCATCTTCCTCCTTGAACATGTAAACCCATTTATTATGCAATGTTGTTTTACCTACAGGCAACCTGACTATGTCCCAAGTCTGGTTA
This sequence comes from Pinus tabuliformis, assembly GCA_031772625.1. NCBI lineage: Eukaryota > Viridiplantae > Streptophyta > Pinopsida > Pinales > Pinaceae > Pinus > Pinus tabuliformis. The sequence goes on along the minus strand of CM062816.1, from coordinate 1,922,114,821 downwards.
TGTGCTAAGGAGTCCATCTCTTCTTTCATGGCTTGCTCCCACTTCTTCCTGGTTTCTACCTGCACTGCTTCTTCATAACATTCTAGTTCACCAGAATCAGTCAACAATACATAATATAATGAAGGAGAGTATCGTTCAGGGCATCTACTTATCCTGTTGTATCTTCTAACACCACTTCAGGTGTTTGAGGTGCTTGTTGTTGTTGTGGTTGTTGTTGTTATTGTTCTGGGTATTGATCATTATGATTTTTAGGCACCTTCACTTTTTTTGTGATCTCATCAAGCATTGTGTATTCTCTGTTTTCTTTTTCCTGTTTCTTTTCCTGCATTTGATCCTTATACAAAGACTTTTCATTGAATATGATATCTCTGCTCCTAATGATTTTTTGTTTTTCATAATCATAAAAGTGATAATTAAAATCATTACCACCATATCCAATAAAGGTAAATTTCTTTGATTTTTCCTCATGCTTTGTTCTATTTTCTTTATTAATGTGGACAAAGTCTTCACAACCAAAAGTATTTAAAATGAGTAGTTTACCTTTTTACCTGTCCATGCCTCCTCTAGAATACCACTGTTGGCTTGATGGGGCCTGACCTAGGTTTAGAGTTAATTAGCCAAACAAATCCCTACACTACTAGCCCTTTCGGCAACAGCCCGCAGAGCACAGACTAAGGTCTCACCTGAAGCAGTATGGGGGGATGCTGGAACCAAGTTTCCGCATCCTTGAGATGTCTAAGGGGTCGATTTAGTCCAACTGTGAATGGCTTCACGTTGGTCACTTAGCGCACTGTCCTGACCTGCGAGGCCTTCACAATCTATTACAAATGCCTTCATGTAGCCCTAACTAGGGGCTGACGTGCTTTCGCACTGCTAAGGCAACGATCTTCTCTATTTCCCCAAGTTACACCTCAGATCTTACTTATCTTCTTATAACTTTTAGTTAACTTCGCTTAAACAGATACTTTATCTTATATTCACTTAATTAACACAATCATATAAGTTCGCGCACCATATAAACAATGAAATTGCAATTTATACCCAATACATTCAATGCACAAAATAGGGGAAAGATACACAGAAATGATATGAAACTTCTCTTTATTACTTCTCCAACGATTACAAACTTGACATGCCCTACATACTCAGCTACAGGGGTCCACACACTCAGCTACAGAGCCTTCTCCTACTCTATGAACCAAAGACTCGACTCTACACTTAGATCTTCTGCCATGCTTCTATTCCATCATCATTTCTTCCGTTCTTTACAACTTAGAGCCTCGCTTTATTTATACAATCCCATGGTCCACAGACCACAGGTAGATCTCCAAAGTCAACATTACATTACAAAACTGAGGGCGGACAACCCTATGACTCATTTACAAGCTCGCGCTCCGTGCCCACAAAATGTGGAGTCTTTACATTAGATTTAGTCAAAATCCAGGCTTTAAGCCCTAAAACTTCCCTTGGGGGATCCCACACCGAATAGGCCCCCAACACAAACATCGTGACTCGCCCTCGAGTCACTCTGTCGATGCGGAGACCTCCCAATTCTCCCCGGATTGCTGCAAGATCGACAACGCACTGAGCAGCTACCTGTTGTACCTCGTAGACGCGTTGTTCAGAGACCGCGGTAGTTGAACTGCTTCCCTATATCTGCTCCTACATTCCCTACATCTTCGCAAGCTTGGCTTCGATCGAGGATGTAATGATGAAGGCCTCATCAATCCATGGTTGGATGCACACCTTTAAAATCACTTCCTTATGTCACGCCGTGTTTACTTTCTCCTTGATCGCTTTTGCCTGTTGCATCTACGAGACCCTCTATGTAAGGGCCACCATCTGTGTGATCCCTTTTATGTCATCATACTTTTGCTGCAGCTCACATGCCTCTGTTTCTAAGTGTTGTATGTTCGCGTCCTCCTGTAGAGTGGTGAGTACCTCGAATGACTCTTCAAATAATTTGGTGCAGTCCTTCACCACACTGCTGATCTCCTCTATTCCCATTATAATGGCACTGGCGCATTGTTCCCTCACCTCTAGTGGAGTTGAAGGTTGAGCCTTCAATTGTAGCTCAACTATCTCAATGTTCATCTCTAGCTGAACCTTAGCCATCTCTTACTTCTTCTCGCGCACCCCTGCTACTAGCCTCCGGATGCATGCCTCTGCTAGTGCCTCTGTTGGGATGGCCAATTCAGGGACCATCTAGTAGGCTTCTTCAACCACCTGCACAATCTATCAGTTCTGCGCCATTACCTTGTCGCACTGGAGGCTTAGTTGTTCCATGTTAATTTGTTGTTCACTCATCACCTAGAGCGTGTGACCCTCCCTAGCCCGCAGTTCTATAGTCACTCCGTCCTACAGAGCATAGAGTGTCTCTCCAGGGAGTGCAACCATGTTGATCCCAACTCCCTTCAGTGCACTGACCGTAGGCCTATCAGCCTAATTTTCTGCAACTAGTGCCCCCTCTGGCAGCACTATAGTGTTGGTCATGTGAGTGCACAACATTTCCTTAGCTGGGGTTGTGCCTACTGCGAGGCTGGTCGACAGAGTACCAGCCTGAGGAGTGTGCACCTACAACTCCTGTATTTGTGCCAGGAGGACCCCCAATACCACCTGATTTTCCTCCGCAAACTAATCGAGGGCCTCCGCAGTGATGTCACGCACTGTCTCCCCTATATAATGTAGATCCCCCTTAGTGGGGGACCATTTTTTGGCTTGATGGGGCCTAACCCAGGTTTAGAGTTAATTAGCCAAACAAATCCCTACACTATTAGCCCTTTCAGCAACAGCCCGCGGACCGCGGACTGAGGTCTCACCCGAAGCAGTATGGGGGGATGCTAGAACCAAGTTTCCGCACCCTTGAGATGTTCGAGGGGTTAATTTAGTCCAACTGTGAATGGATTCGTGCAGGTCACTTCGGGCACTATCCTGACCTGCGAGGCCTTCGCAATCTATTACAAACCAGGAACTGAGGTGATTTCGCGCTCATAAGGTAGCAATCTACACTATTTCCCCAAGTTACACCTCAAATCTTACTTATCTTCTTATAACTGTTAGTTAACTTCACGTAAACAAATAGTTTATCTTATATTCACTTAATCAACACAATCATATAAGTTCGTGCACCATATAAATAGTGAAATTGCAATTTATACCTAATACATTCAATGCACAAAACAGGAAAAAGATACACAGAAATGATTTGAAACTTCTCTTTATTACTTCTCCAATGGTTACAGACTTGATCTGCCCTGCACATTCAGCTGCAGGGGTCTGTGCACTCAACTTCAGACTACTAGGCCTCTACGTACTCAGTTGGAAAGCCTTCTCCTACTCTACAACCCAAAGACTCAACTCTACACTTAGATCTTCTGCTATGCTTCTATTCCATCATCATTTCTTCCATTATTTACAACTTAGAGCCACGCTCCATTTATACAATCCCATGGTCCACAGACCATGGGTAGATCTCTAAAGCTAACATTACATTACAAAAATGAGGGTGGACAACCCTATGACTCATTTACAAGCTCGTGCTCCGCGCCCACAAAACGCGGAGTCTTTACATCGGATTTTGTCAAAATCTGGGCTTTAAGCCCAAAAAATTCCCTTGGGGGATCTCGTGCCCAACAACACCATCCAAGGAACTTAAAGGCCCTCTGTTTATTAGATAAACAACAATATCTACAACATCTTCCCAAAATTGTAGAGGCAATCCTGCATGCAATATCATGCACCTTGCATGCTCCATGATTGTCATGTTCATCCTTTCTGACAAACCATTTTCTTGTAGTGTTCCTGAAACTGTCTTCTCTATGCGAATTCCATTCTCTAAACAGTACCTATCAAGCTCTTTGTTGCAATATTCACCTCCATTGTTTGATCTGAGACACTTCAACCTTTTTCCTGTCTCATTTTCAACCAAATCTTTCCATTTCTTGAAAATATCAAATACATCAGATTTATTTTGAATCTAATAAATCCAGGTTTTTTTGGTTGCATCATCAATAAAAGTAACATAATAACGAGAGTCACGAAGAGATGATACCTGAGAAGTTCCCCATACATGTGTATGCACAAGCTCTAATTTTTCGCTCTTCTTTTCTTTCCCAACTCTGAGGAATCTGACTCTCTTTTCTTTTCCATAAACACAATTCTCACAAAATTTTAAATCAACATGTTTCAAAATGGCAACAAATTTCTTGAGTGGAGAATCTGCATCCCCTTCTCACTCATGTGCTCAAGCCTATGATGCCACAATTTTGTATCTTCTCCTATAGAGGTTAAAGCATTAACATAATTAGAAATACCATTGCATAAATACAATGTACCAACCTTTTCTCCTTTTTCTATTACCAAGGCTCCTTTAGTGACCTTCCAAGTTTTATCTGTAAAAGTAGTTACACAGCCTTCAACTCCCAACTTCCCTGTTGAAATCAGATTTTTCTTCAGATCTAGAACATGCCTTACCTCCTTCAATATCTATTGATTTCCATTCTATTGTTTTATGAAAACTGTACCCATTCCAGTGCTTTTACAGGGTTTGTCATCACCCAATCGAACCTATCCAAAATCTCCTTGAACATAATCATAAAAATGTTTCCTATCAGGTGTGGCATGGAATGAGGCCCCTGAATCTACCACCTAGGCATCAATAATATTTTCTAATCAAAGAATCTTGCAGCACATCACCTGTCACATTCGCTTCATGATTGTTTTGTAATTGTGCGTCTCCTTCTTTTCCCTTCCAAGACTTGCAGTATTTCTTTAGGTGTCCTTTCTTTCTACATTTCCAGCACACTATCCCTAATCTGGACTTGGATCTTCCTTTCCTTGTCTTACTGTGATATCCTAGGCTCTTTCCTCTTTCCATTTTTCTTCCCCTAGTCTCTGCAGTCAAAGCATTTCCTGATGTCTCACCGGAGCTTTTCTGTCACATTCCCTCACTAAGGATTGCATCGACAACATCATCAAACTTTATGTACTAGATCCAGAGACAAATTTACTAATGGCCATAACTAAACCATTCCAACTTTTTGGCAGTGAGCACATAAATAACAGAGCCCTAACTTCATCATCAAAAGTTACCCCTTCAAAACTTAACTGACTGGTAACTGTATTAAATTCATTTAAATGATCAGCAATGAAACCACCTTCTAACATCTTCATATTAAATAAACGCTTCATAAGAAATACCTTATTTGAGGTCGAGGGTTTTTCATAGTTTGGCCAATGCCGACATTAAACCCTCAGTTGTCGTTTCCTTTGAAATATTAAAGGCTACCGACGCTGCTAGGCATAGCGGTATTGTTCCAAGTGCCTTTCTGTCGAGAATATCCCATTCTGTGTCTGTCATACTCATTGGCTTCTTTATCTTTCTGCTCAATGGTAGGTACATATCTTTTTGATACAGATAATATTCCATCTGCATCTTCCATAGCTGGTAGTTTTGGCAATTAAATCTTTTGACCCTAAACCTACTATCTTCCGCCATTGCTCCCACTCGAACTAGGAACCCTTATCTCCTACGGGTTTATCAGCCAAATAGACCTTCGGCTCTGATACACGTTGTTAGAAAATTATATATTACAGAGCAATGGAATAGATAAAATATTGCAGAAATATAAACACAGAAAACACATAAAACAAGAGAGACATAGATATATGTGGTTCACCCAATTTGGGCTATATCTACGGAGAAATAGCCAATCCTTCCTTTTATATTATGCATCAAAATGAAGAGATACAACCTACAGCAGATCCACTATAATACCCTCTTCGCTCTCACACAATATCCTCTCTCTTTCTCACTCAGAATATAGATCTACATAAACATAATATAATTCCCTCATATATAGTGAGGGGTTACCTTCTAGGGAAAAGAACCCTAAATTAAACATAACTTCTACCATCAGATCTCCGCCTAATGAATGGCCTAGATTGACAACGAAATTACAACATTTTACAAGGAAAATTTACATCTATTTTTAGCTTCGGGGGCACTGCCCCCGATCCCCTTTTAGGGGGGGGGGGGGGGGGGGGCTCCCAAAGATCACAGCCGCCCCCCTAGACTGCCCTTGCAGTGTACATTTTACTGGTGGCATTTCCACCACATTACGAACTGGGGTCCAATGTGGTGATACCTCTAAAGAAAGAAGATAATCAGGCTCCACACCCAACACCTTAGCTCATGGAATTATTTAGTCTTATCATCATAAAACCATTTTGTTAAATATTTATTCTTGAAATATCTCGGAACAATTCCAAAGTAATCGATTGCTCATCAATAACATGCACCGCTTTTATTTCTTCCCACCACAAGGTAGCCTTTCCTTATAATTGGTAAATGGCTAGTTGGGATTTTAAATTTTCATCATAATCATAGATTTGAAAGTACTTGGTTATATTTATTAACCAAGACTCTATTGATTCCTCAACTTCACCATCATAACTTGGAGGCTTAATATTCTTAAATTCACCTTGCAATTCAACTTTCCATTTCTTTTCCTTTTTGCGTCCGTCACTATCTAATGTGTCTCCAGACTCCTTTTCTTGCATTTTCTGATTCCCCTTGATTCATGTGTTTAACTTTCTTCTGGTATTGTATCCCTCTCCTTATGTGAGATTCTTCTTTATTACCATTTTCAAAACTAGGTTTAGAATTTTGATGGTTCTATTTATCTTTCAAGCTCTTCATAATGCGTTCTTATTCACGTATTAAACATTCATTTTCAGTCCGAAGGGTTTCCATTTCTGACTGGAGTTACTGGATTGTTTTCATAATTGCGGCAATCTTGTTACAAGATTCATTCTCTAGATGAATCCATAGCTCAGGATTAGTCCCTTCTACAAGTATTGATTCAAGCTCAGTACTGGGTCTTGCTGATGGTGTGAAAGCAACTCCACCTCTTCTTGATCACGTGCTCAAAATTAGGCTGAAAAATCAAAGTGTCAAAATCTTGATAAAGTTAGCTTTAGATCGAAGAGCTCATCATTCTAATTCCAATGGTGTGAATGACACTCAAATTTGAGCTCATATGCAAAAGTTATAAAAAGTCAAAGTTCAGGTTTTACTTTCTCACATGGCAGGATTGGATGACGTGGCAACTTTCATTAGAGAATCAAGAAGCGCCAAGTGGCAGGCCACCATTGGTCCCTGCATTTCTTAAATCTCATATCGGAGGCAGGTTGACATTAAAAAGCGGCCCTAGATCAAGCCAGGGTGCGATGCGAGAATCACAATCGCACATCGGCAAAGGGAGGTGTTATAGATTCAGCCTCGACAGGTTTGGGTTGCAATGTGATATCACAAAAGTATATCGCAATAGGACATGTCCTGCATATGCATAAGACCATTGGTTTTCCGCCGATTGTGATATCTCGGATGCGATAAGGTTATAGGCTGCAGTTAATGTCCCGTCGGGTCCACCGTATCACAATCACACATCGCCTGCCTTGTTCACAGACCATAAGTTCGTAGGACTCTGCCAATTGCAATTTGCGATAAGACAGTCAGTTCTGACAGATTATGGCCCACTGCGCTGTGAAATTTTTGTCGAGTTAGCGCGTTTTTGGGGCTAATTTGTAGCGTCACGCTGTAAATGGGGAAATTTTTGGAGCAAATAATGGGAAAACAAGGGGAAGTCATAAATTCTTTAGTTTTTCACCAAATTGGATAAGAAAAGAGGAAAAATAGCCATTTTTGAACATTCTGAATTAATTGGAGCAATTTTCAGAACCATTTGAGCATTGTAAACACATATTTTTACACTTTTGAGCATAATAGAGAGGCTCAATCCATTGGAAGCTCAACCAAGGAGACGTAGGCCAGGAGGGCTGAACTCCTTTATCATGTGCTTATTGTAATGTGTTTTTGATGATGTTCTGTACATCTTTATGTTGCTATTCAATTTCTGATTTATGTTAAATTGCTCATAAAATTAACATAAAAAATCTTCATTTCACTTGCAAAAATTGATGAATCCTTAAGCACAATGAAAGCATTTTGTTTATAATCTAAGGAAGATCTTAGCACTGCAAACTAATATTCTAAATCAAATCAAATTTGGTATCAGACCACTAGGTTTTTCTTTGTGAAAGAAGGATTTAATTGTTTGCAAGTTTATGTCATGCTTGCAAGGTTAAAACTCAAAAGGGGTGAAGGAAAGTTGGTTGGAAGCCCTGAAGTTGGGTCAAGAGGAAGAAAAGAAAGGTTGCCACAATGTCCAACACCAATTCCATGTTAAGTTGTAGTTGAGACTCCAGAGATCATGTTTCATGAAGGAGAACCTACAAACATGATAGAATATGAGAAGAGCTTCAGAAAGCCTTTCTTTGATATGACAGAGATGGCAAAGGCCCTGTATGAAGAGAGGAATACCGAGTTGGAAGGAGAAAGTTCCAAACCTGCCAAAGGACAAGGATCTTCAAGAGGAGGTAATGGAAATGGAGACAAACCTCTAGCCTGTCCACCATCTTCTTCATCTTCTTCTTCACAAACATCTTCACCGTCTTCCACTAACACAACCCTTACTGATACTCATCATCATACTTCAAAAGGAACTGGCAAATCATATTTTTTAAAACTCGATGCTAAATTCAAGTTGCCCGTGTATAATGGTGAAGTGAATGAAAAGAAGCTTGATAATTGGATTCGTTAGTTGGAGGTCTATTTCATGATTCAAAACCTTCAAGAGGATGACATAAAGATTTAGTTATCTTCCTTAAGAATGGAGGGTGCAACATTTGTATGGTGGGAATCAAAGACACAAGAGGAGATTAAAAAACATGGTAAGATATCTATTTCTTGGAATGATTTCATTGCTGAAATCAAAAGACAATTCTACCCTCTATCTTATATGCCGAAAGCCATCATGAATTGGGAGAACTTTTTAGAGAGCTTAAAGGTCAAAATGTGCAAGATTACACCCAAGAATTCAGAAAAAGGTCTTTGATGTTAGGTGTAGATTTGAAATCACAAGACACTTTATTGAAACACATAGGGGGTTTACACAGTTACCTTAGGCATACCATCTTAATTTTTAATCCTAGTAATCTAGATGATGTGTGTGTGCAAGCCACTCATCTTGAGGAAAGAGGGAAAAACACCCCAGTAGAAGGTAGTAAAAAGTTGTTTAAGGAAGAGAAAGAAAATGGTTTCAAGGGAAAGAAAAATGCATCCATTAAAAAGGAAGGAGAGAAAACAATATGTAAACATTGTTCTAGAGAGGATCACGATGAATCTCACTATTGAATGCTTCATCCCGAAATGAAACCAAAGAAATTCATCAACAAAGGAAAATAAAAGACAACTGCAATCACTCAAGAAGAGGATTTGGGATCCGAATCAGGTAATGAAACAAAAATCACAGCCATGGGGTTTCGAGGAAAGGAATCCATTGTCAGCACTAGTTCTTCAAACTCACATAATGAAACTCCAAATGAAAAGAGGAGAATAGAACTGTTTCACATAAGTATGATATCGAAACATAACAAGATTGATACGTTGTTTGATAACGACTCTCAAGCTAATCTTATCTGAGAAAACATTGTCAAGAGTTTAAATCTGGAAATTGTTCCACATCATAAACCATATCCACTTGGATGGGTATGTGACAATGAACAATTTTCAGAGATGAAGTGGAGCTTGACTTTGTGCCGTTAGATATCTATGGCATTTTTTTGGGTAGTCTATACCTTTATGACAAAAACGCTATCTTCCATCATTATGAAAACAAATATCACATATTAAAAAATGGAGTAGAATTTATTGTGAAAGCTCACAACAAAAAAACAAATATTTTGCTTGTTAATGTAGGGAATATGAAAATACTGGTGAATTCAAGCAAGAATCTTGTGCTTCTCATGATCAAGAATGATATTGATTATGAAGCGTTTGATGATTGTAATTCAAACCTAAAAATTGATTTGGTTGATGCTGTTAACCAATATGATGAGGTGTTTCAGGAATCAAAGGGATTACTTTCGAAGGGAGGAATCCAACACGAGATACAGTTGAAACAATATTGTCCTCTTCCTAACATTGGCATGTACAGGATGTTTGATCTGAAAATGGAATGTACTTGTTTAAGGGTGCAAGGTATCCATTTCCAATAATTTCAACTGTGAGCTATACACTCCAAGTGACCTCTGAAAATGTGAAAACTTCTTATTTCTTATACAGAGATAGACTGTAGGGGCATTCACCGGACATGTCACCTCTAAAAAGAGGATGAGTTCCAGAGGCTACCTGGCCCTCTACAGGCTCTGCCTAAAGAAATAACAAAGTAAACACTTAGAAGTCTTTGACATACACATACTTGAAGTTTAAGGTCTTGCGAAATAAGACAAGTAACTTTCTGTAGCTGAATAGGTGATTATGTGTGTATGCAAGTTATGTATATTTGCTGTTTAATACTTTATATCAGTTTTGTTTAGCATATCATCTTCAGCAAATAAAGACATCAAAATGATAAAGCAGTTCACCCCCTCCTGGGCTACATCTGCTGGACCAAACCTCTCCAACTAGGCTTGTCCTCTTGTATTAAAAATGCTACAAAGGCTAATACAAGAATATGAGAGTCTCGAAAGATAGATCTGACTGTAAATACAGAATCAGAAGATAGGAATTAGCTAAACATGCTCTTTCCCAAACACTAAACAGTGAATTTGTACCTTTTTACAGTACTTTCCCCAATTGGCCCTGGTGGCCCTTTAAACTTGAATGGAGAATTTCGAGGTGAAAATGACCTCAATTGGTTCTGAAACCTCTGCCATTAGACTCAGAAGGTCGTAAATAGCAAACATAGGCTTTTGAATCACCAAAAATGGATGAACATAGCCCCCAAACCGCTCAAGCACTGAAATGGCCCTAGTGGCCCTGAAAGCTTCCCTGAAGCTAAACAGTGGGAAGAATGACTCAAAAGGAAAAAAGAGCTGAAGAAATGGATTCAGAATGCTGAAAAACTTCAGGAATGACCTTCGTTCCACATTCACTGGCTGCACAATTCCCAATGCAGCTCCCAAACTGATTTGGCCCTAGTGGCTCCTGGAACTTCCATGAAGCTAAAACACCTGAAAATGACCTCAGATGGCTGTAAAACCTATGCCAATGGCTTCATAAGGTCGAAGAGACCCAAAATCAAAAAAAAAATCTTCCAAAACCGCCTTTCCTAGCCAAAGTTATGGCCAATTAAAGTTTTCCTCCAATTATGCCTAGAAACACTCCAGCGAACTTTAGTTGGAGTCCAGTTAGGCCCGCCAATTTTGGCACTCCTGCCAGAATCTCCGCCAAACGAACTGCAGTTACATTAAATGCTGATGCATGGATGGCGGTTTATCTCGGATTTCGTGCCCGGCGGTTAGGGGGTTGAGCCCACGGTTATGGGCCCATGGTCATATGGTATGGGGGGGCTGGCCCCCTTCAGGCCCCGCCCAACAGAAGTTCAAAATTTGAACATCTTTTTTCCGCCAATATGACAGATCCGCTCCCGTGGCCTAACGGTAAGGCGTTGTATTGATGTAGATGAGGTCGTGGGTTCAAAACTTTGAACTCCCAAAAATTTTGAATATGCGCCCATAATGCTTGTTTGTCATCTGGGGGCCATGTGGCGGCCTCCGGGCCTGCCACGTGGCAGATTTCTATTGGTTGTGTAAAGGGAATATTCCAAAGAATATTCTGCGGAATATTCCTTTTTTAATTTTTTTTTGAAAAATTAAAATTTCCAATGTTATTGACAAATTCTTCTTTTTGCCATAACTTTCTCATACGGCGACCGTTTTTCGAACCGTTTGCGACGTCGGAATTAGGAAGATGAGCTCTATCCGGTCGTTCAGGTTCCAATCAGTTCTGAGCACCTTCATTTTTGACCATTTTGCGACACTTGGTCCTGAGCTCCTGATCAATGTTAGTAATGGCAAGTGCATAAATTAAGACGCAAAGCTAGGGATTGTTGTATAAAAGGATCATTCGGCCTACTCCTTTACCATGTGGTGCACCTCTTATTTCAAAACCCAAAAAGAATGTTAAGCATTTCGTTGAATGGGCCTCAACAAGTGGTTTTCATCAAAGTATAGTTGTTGAACAAGATCTATGGAAGATGACATTTAAAACCAAGCAAGGTTTGTTTGAATGGCTTGTTATGATTTTCGGTCTTTTCCATGCTCCTACTACTTTTATGCATATGAAGAAAGATGTGTTGAATCCATTTCTAGACAAGATAGTCTATTTCAATGACATTTTCATTTTAAAAAAAAAAATCATTATGAACATGCCATGTATGAGAAAAAATACTTGATGTCGTATGTCAAGAACATTTGTTTATGAATATGTCAATGTATATGTTGGATAAAACTTCTTTGATGTACTTGAGCCATGAAATTGGTTCTTCCAAGTGTGTTCAGGTTCCCAAAGGATTTTTGGCAGTCTGCATGAGACATGGAGAAGGTGAGCTGAAGTTATACCTCTCCAAGATTGAAGCCGTAACAGTCTGTGGTGGTATTGACTCCATTCCTGCAGACACAAGTGAAAGAATCATGCATCGTCGTGCAACCACAAATGCCTTTGATCTGCTCGTAATTTACATAGGCATGCTCAAGATAGTCATTTGTATAAGAGGTTTTTTGGGAGCAAACAAATGTTGGAGGATAAATTTTGTTAATTTTTCTTCTATTGTAGTTCATTTGCATTCATTGGTAGTTGTGCAAAATGTCTTCCAGCGGGGAGGAAAACAATGAGATGCATTTGATGCTTTAAAACAAAAGATCAGTACAACTCCAATACTTTCTTTTCTAGACTTGAGACATTCCTTTAAGTTTCAAGTTGTTGTATGTGACTATGCCATGGGCGCAGTATTTTTGCAATGTGGTAAGCCCATTTCTTTTCATTCATAAATTTTCAATGATAAAGTGTTTAAGTTGCGACGACAAAGGCACTTCCATTGGATGGGTTTTCCTCTACTATTCCACTTGGTCAAAAGGAATAAGAAAGGTATAAGTGACAAGTTTTTTGATGTACTTTCTAGGTTTATATTTTGTATAACTACTTTCCTCAAGCATCATTTTGTTTTACATGAAAGTTATGTTGAGAAAAATACATACTTTCAAGATGTACATTCAAGCTTGAGTCAAAGGAATCAAGTGCAGGAATTTGTTTACAATTTCCATCATAATGTATTGTATCATCTTGGTAAGAAGGATGTTTCTACTGATAGTGATATGGACAAGGCCAAATAGTTCATTGAATGACCCTAAATTGTACATAAGGCAGTGCAAGAACAACTTGAAAAGGTTAAAGGAGAGTACACAGAAAGGCGCGACAAGAATCGTGCAGATCACAAGTTCTAATTCAGTGATCAATGGATCGAGATTAGAAACATGAAGGAACTATACCCTCACCTGATAAACAATTGAATGTGATCCTTTTGGGGTCTGAAAGGCTTCCAATGGGGAGGAGTGATCAGGTGCTCAAAAGTAGGCTCAAAAATCAAAGTGTCAGAATCTTGATAAACTTTGCTTTAGATCGAAGAGCTCATCATTCTGATTTAAACAATATAAACGACACTCAAATCCAAGCTCATATGCAGAATTTAGAGGAATTCAAAGTTCAAGTTTGATTTGCTCACATGGCAAGATTGGATGTCATGGCATGTTTCATCAGTGAACTAGGAAGCGCCAAGTGGCAGGCTTCCATTGGTCCTCGAATTTTGAAAATCGTATATCGGAGGTAGGTTAGTGTTAAAATTCGGCCCGAGAGAAAGCCAGGGTGTGATGCGAGAATCACAATCCCACATTGGCAAAGGGAGGTGTTACAGAATCAGCCCCGATAGGTTTGGGTTGCGATGTGATATCAAAATCATATATCAAAATAGGACAGGTCCTACATAGGTATAAGACCATTGGTTTTCCACTGATTGTGATATCCCAGATGCAATAAGGTTATAGGCTGTAGTTAATGTCCATTGGGTCTGTTGTATCGCAATCGTACATCACCCACCTTATTCATAGACCATAAGCCCGCAGGACTCTGTCGATTGCGATTTGTGATAAGACAGTCGGTGCCACCAGATTATGCCTCGTTGCACAGCGAAAGTTTTGCCCATTTAGTGCGTTTTTGGGGCTAATTTGTAGGATCATCCAACAAAGGTGCAATGTGTGGAGCGAATAATGGGAAAATAAGGGGAAGTCATAACTTCTTTAGTTTTTCACTAAATTGGATAAGAAAAGAGGAAAAATAGCCAATTTTGAACATTCTGAGCTGATTGGAGCAGTTCTTAGAAGCATTTGAACATTGTAAACATATATTTTTACACTTTTGAGCATAATAGAGAGGGCCAAGCCATTGGAAGATGGACCAAGGAGACGTAGCCCAGGAGGGGTGAAATCCTTTATCATGTGTTTGTTGTAATTTATTTTTGATGATGTTCTGTACATGTTTATTCTACTTTTTAGTTTTTGATTTATGTTAAATTTCTTATAAAATTAACATAAAAACTCTTCATTTCACTGGCAAAAATTGATGAATCCTTAAGCACAATGAAAACATTTTGTTTATAATTTGAGGAATATCTTAGCACTGAAAACTAATATTTTAAATCATATCACTTCTCCTAATAATGATCGCTCTTTATTTCTCTCTGTGAACACACACAACACAATTTTGTTTTGCACCCAATCAAGTACTTGGTGAAGAACCTAAGCTCTGATACCACCTGTAATGGTCCTCCTCCATAATTTTTTTTCTTTACATATATATATATCTAAACATCAAGGTATGCATAAATATGAAGTTAAATTTAACTTATCGAGCATGTTAATAGGGTTTTGTGGTATTTACTATATACAAACTTTGCAATATGCACATTGTTAACATTTCTACTTTCTACTTTCTACATGACATTGTTAACCCTTCGAACCCTCCAGGGTTCCACTTTCTACGTGGCATATCTTCCTCAAGATCAGTGGTTCATCCACGATGGGGACCTGCTTTAGGATCAAAACTAGATCAACGGTGGGTGGTATTTGGGGCTAGATAGATGATAGTGATTGTGGGGAGGGAGTTATAGGGTAACTACCCTCGTCTTGCAGGCGTTATGTTGTCTAATTTTGCATACTCATGTTGGAAATAATACTGAGAGGGGGCGTGAACTAGGAATGATCAAATCAATAAATTTTTCATTTCATACTCAGATTTATATACACTACTTCAATGAAGGTAACTCACGTGTACACGCAACTGTCTTTAAAGCAACGAGTGTATATCCAACAAACTTATGATTCTGTTAATTCATCATATGTTGATCTTTAATCAATGCATCAATACTTCATTAACCATATAAACAATAACCATGTGTAGTAATAATAGAATAAACCATTACACATAAGCAACACACATGAACACCAATATTTAAGGTGGAAACCCAAAGCGGGACAAAAACCACCTGTTGTTGTCTTCTTTTAATATAAGAAAAACCTGTTTACAATCTTGTACTAGTGCAGACTCATACTAGTACGCAGGCACCCACCTATAGAAGGTTACAACCTTCTCTTGCTTTCCATCTACTATTGGAAGGGAGCTCCAACCCCTAGTGCTTGTACTAGCCAATCCATTTACTAGTACGTAGGTGCTGGCCTACAGAAGACTCCAACCTTCACTTGTTTTCCAGCTGCTACTGGAAGGGAGCTCCAACCCCTTGGCTCTTATACTAGCCAATATGTTTACCACTACGTAGGCGTCAGCCTACAAAAGGCTATAACCTTCTCTCTTCCACCAGGGACCACGTTTCATAAACTTTTAGACTGGATACTCCTAGAACACAACACCACAATTTGAAGGCCTCGTTTCATCAAATTTTCATATTAGATCCATCAACAACATTGAAGCTCAAAATCAATCACCACTGCAATACAACCAATCACTGAAAACCCATCATCACTGAAGCAAATCACAATCAGTCAATCTGAACACTCAGAACACTGTCACCAAAACACAGTTACCAGAACATAGATCAGAACTCAAAACTTCGCATCAACAACCAAAACCAACTGCAACTGCAAACATCATATTTCATAATGTATACGCTACTTCGATGTGCTTAACCATCGTGTATACATTCTTTTATCAAAGCAAACCAGTGTACAAATATGAAAATACTAACTTAAAATATCACAACTATTCCATACTTCAGCGATACCCAGATCAGAACATTTACAGTCTAAATCATGCATTAGCATTCAGATCTTGACTATCCATGATCAGACCACATAATGATAATTCATTTCAGGTCTTATGATCCTAATCCATCATTAGATCTCATCCCTCATCAACCACTAAGGTTCATCCTTAATTCAGATCAAGCAAAGCATGAGAAACCCACAACATGCATATTTTCTTTTGATCTCACTCTTCATAGGATATCCATTACTTGCACACCATGAGGTAATGATCTTCTCCTCCTTATATAGTTTTAGGCCTTTCTCAATACCTCAAACCAAAACTACTTAGGACCCATGGTATTCTTGGGCGGGATTCGGGATCAAATAGTGATTACTCCACTCAACATTGTGGGCTAATACCATGGTATTGACCCCTGATATTGTCTCCTATTGAATTTCCTTGTTTTTCCAACATGTACGTGCTTTTCCTCTTATGAGACTGTTTGTATACGTATACACTCTTTTTGTTTTGTGGACCCGTGTGTATACGTTGCTTGGACAAAGTGAACCAGCGTGTACTTCCTAAACCACTCTATTTCTTCAATCTCTGGATTCTGATTTGTAATCCTTTGTTGTTAACATGTTGCACTGTGAATTGTCATCTATGTGAGTTGCCATCAAGGACAACACCTATATCATAATGCCAATATTTCATTGCTTCAAACTCATGCTCTATAATTTCTTCAACATTTAGTGCTTTCCTTTGGTTTCCATGATTATTTTGTCGTCCTATTGATGTCATGGTGTGCACAGACTTGTATTCTAGCCAGGGTTTCATTGGTGAGATAATTTGATTTGCTAAACTCGAATTTTCACATTATTCAATTTTTTGTGACAACATTCTAATGTTTGGGGGTTTATGTTATAGGAATGGATACCAGTCGTCATTCCCATCCCAAAATTTGACTATCCATCTTGTTCAACTCTCCTTTTCTTTACATGGCCTAGGTAAACAATTAATTCTAATGCATGTATATTCTTTTATGTGTAAAGATCCACCCAGAGAGGTTCTTAACTCATTTTGATTCCTTCTTCTTTATCACAGGAGAATCTCCATCACACGTTTCAGAGGATTATATGAAAGGTATGCCAATGGAGTTCTGCCTATTAGCTAGATGACCTCCAGAACCTCCAAGTGTGATTGTAATGTCTTAGGGTGTAAAACCCTGCTTTCTTACCTCAAGGGTTTCTGTTATATTTCGCATAACGTCTACCCATAATTCCAAAAGGGTTTCTATTCTCGGTTATATGGGGTTTTAGTTCATGGGTTTTTCGTCACCCAAAAGGGTTTCTTTTCTTAAGTTTAAGGATTGTCATTTAATGGGCGTAGCCAATAGTAGATGTATTTCTTCCACACGGACTCTCGGTCTTGCTTGGTTGTAAGAGAGAAAGATGCTTTTTTTTTTTTAACTAAATGGTCACTCATGCTAGGTCATGGACACATGCTATTATCTTGGTTCATATGTTTTGTGTGTTAAACGTTAATGTTTCTGACATTTATTATCTTAACAAGCTTTATTGAATTTGCTGGAATTTGTTAATATTGAAAGGTTTACTTCCGTGCTTTGCTTAAACGTGCTGGGAAATGTGAAATTGTGTTTACTGTACTGGAATTGTATAAATAAATGCTATATTGTATTATTTAGTTACTCTGAGATTTCAATGCATAAGAATTCTATTGTTATTCTTATTCTCGCTTGCATATTTGAAAGAAAGTTATGTTGGTTTACTATTATAGTTGTAATATGGTTAGGGTTCTGCCTACTGGGGACTGTTCCTCGGTGGTCAACAAACGACCTCGCCAGGTATCTAACCCTGCATCCTCGAGTCTTTTGCTGCTACATATCAACTTTTAAATTCTTCCATGTATTGTAAAATGACTCCTACATAACTTGGTTCGCAGGTAATTCTTCCATGTCCCTGCAAATAGTTTTCGAAACCCCACACCAACTTTGACCCAAAAGGGTTACTATTGCCTCAACCTGCAATTTATTTCTGAATTCTATTCATAACATGTTTGTTTTTGAATATCACTTCACAGTTATGCATCATAATTTTCTTGGGTATTCCCAAGTACAAAACTCACTAGGTTTATAATTACCATCAATATCAGTTTTGTTTAGTAAGGAATACAAAGTTTCCAAAAGCACAATCTATACCTTATATTATTTTAATCCCTGGTTATTAGTGTATCTAACAACAACACAATCATGTAAATTCACATGCATAACAACGATGTCAATATGTTGATTTCTACCAAATTCAATGCACAAAATTCATTATTCTTATATAAATTCTAGTTTCTTGGAATTACTAATAAAGGTACCAAGATTATAAGTATTTATCTGTTATCCAAATTTGTCAGCCATAAGGTTATAGAAAGGAGGATACTCCTCCTAACCTGCGAGAACCAGAATCAATCCTGGTGCTCCCCCTGAGCCAATTTCATGCTAAAAAACAACTAGACAAACTTGTCTCTTGACCACCTAGTCCCAACCAGCTTTCGTCACAAATAATTACTGAGTTCCACTGGTCATCTAGCTTGAGAACTCGAATGTGGTTTTCTTTTTTTCACGTCTTCAAAGACTCTACAAAACCAAAAACATTTTTCCTTCTCTCTTTCGCCTAAGGTTCCAAATACTCTCTTGACCTCTAGTAATTAATTTTCCCCAGAGAGAGAGAAATTGGATAGTTAAATGCGAGCCCTTAACTATCTTAACTGTTTTTGAACATGAAATCTTGTCTCAAATCCTTCCTTTCCTAACCTTGTAGTCGACCCTTTTTTAAAACATTTTCCAGAAATATATGTATTTATTTTATAGAAATCATTCATAATTTTCTAACAAGTCCCTACTGTAGTAAAATAAGTAAAAGAAATAATCCTAAAATTTACCCCAACAACTGAGGTGTTGACTCAAGAATGTGAAATGTGATTTACATGAAGAATTATCTTGAAAAAACTTTCAAATGGTTGGATTTTAAAATTCTCCTCATGGCCATGTAAAGCTTACAAACTAAATCTCTTAAAAACTAATAATCACATTAATAATATTTGATTTTATATATAATTCAACTTAAATTTATCAATAATAAATTGTTTTATTGTGCTAAAAGGTGATCTACAACCTAGTATGGGGTAGATGTCAAACATAAATGTTTAGCATTTAACATTTGTCAAATTTAATTTAATGTCAATGTCGGCCCTAATTAAAGATCGATATAATTATTATGTATAAACAAAATATAAATTCAACATTGGTGTTATTAGACAGTGGGAAGTGGAATTATGTTTATGAGAAATGGTGACATAATTAAAGTAAAATAGTTAATTTAATGTTGGTGGGATCTAGATTTTGAAAATAATATTTAATTTTAAAATATAATATAATATTTTTTTATTTTTAAATAAAATTACTCATTCTTTATTAGGCTTAGAGGAGTATAACGTGTTAATGTAATAAAAATTTTGACTCGAAAAAAATAAAATATGGTAGTCCACGTGATTGATTCCCAATGAGGTGAGTGTGAAAATTCAACACCCCCCAAGGCAAATCGGGGAATCTAACCTCCGCCAAGGCTTTGATACCATGTTAGGTTTTCCATTACACCAAAAGCCATAGGCATTAGTAAACTTGAAAACCATTATCATTACCTTTTTAAGTGGTCCCAGGGTGGATCCTAGAGTGGTAGTTAGTCCACATGATGGATTCCCAATGAGGTGGGTGTGAAAATCCAACACTTAACTATGAAAGTGAGCTAAGGCGAGAGGAGGTGGGAGAAATATTAGGTAAAATGTAATTATTACATTTTATCTAATTTTTATGCCTACCTTCATCCACTTTTTACTAGTGTAAACTATAATATTATAATATTATATTTTACCCAATATTTCCCCTCAAATGGTCCACTTTTTATTGTAATTTATATTTATATTTGAAGTTTCAATGTAAACAAACTCAACTATAAAGTTAGTAGGGGTGAAGGGAAATATTGAGATGTTTAGGAGATGATTGGAAGGTTTGGGAGACCCTTGGGTGACTTGGTGTGGCTTCCTAGAGGTTTTCCCTCAATTCGGCCTCAAAACAGGCCACTACAAGAAAACTTACAGGATGTACTAGAAACCTACAGGATTCCCTGTATTTCTACAGGATACATCCGAGAACAAAACCATGGTTGCTGGAGGTGATGGAAGGCTTAAGGAAGGTGGTGGATGGGTGGAATGGAGTGAGAAAATGCCCAGGATCACTCAAAACTCAATACAAAGGTTAGGAGATGGTTGGATTCACTCAACATGCTTGGAGGAATTTCTATGTAAAATGATGAGATTGGTGAAGATCTTGGTGAAAGCAAGGGATGATTATGAATGGATGAAGTTGGGAGGTGGTTGCCTGATATGAGATCCCTTTAGATTTCTAAAGCACCTATTCTACATCAAACATTTATAATTGCCACAAAGTCATGTAAACAAGAAGAATTCTAACAAGCTAGAAAAGCAGAATTTAATGAACTAGTTGTCTACTTCATGCATGAAGAAAATTGTTCAACAAAATGGAATCATGGATGAGATCTACTGAAAGAATGAAGATGGAAAAGATGGAAACTAAATCCTACACTTGTAAAAATGATCAAATGCTAGTTTAAGTACAGTAAACTCTAAATCTTATGAAGAAATGGAAATCTGTGTTTTTGGGGCTGCTTAAGGGTATTTTCCTCAAATCATTATCCCTGAGGAAAGAGGTGAGGCCAAGACACCCACTGCCAGCTTTGTGGTGCTCCTTTTATCTCTTCTACCCTACTACTGAAGTAAAGCACAAATGGGAACAAACTAATAAACAACTAATCAAATCCATAATACTTGCAATGAAAAACTTCTAGAGATAATTTAACCGTGAATCTATGAAACTAAGCTAAGCATATAGATACAAGAAGAGGAGCCTTTGCTACTAGGGTTGGGCCATAACCCAAGAGCTTCAACCCTCTGAGTCAACTCAATGCTGGATCAAGAAAAATCTCATTTTCATTTTCAAAACTAAAAATTACATCAATGTCTTCCACAAGTCTGGAGCTCGAAAATAACTAGTGCTTTCGCAACAAAAATTCGAATCCTAATGATGCTCTAGGCCTCTCTACTTATACAACTGAAGTCTCCAATGAATTCCTTAAATCTAGGGAGGCTTGGCTCCCAAATTTGAGATGAACTAACTTTTTTCTATCACTTGTTCGACTACCTTTTGATCTTCATGACTTGGCTGCTTGCACTCTGAGTAGGTGTGATTAATGGAGGAATATTCTAGTGGGGTAGGAGTAAATGAGGAGGATTTACCTCCTACAATCTCTCTGCATTGTCCCATTCTCTTCCAAACCTGCATTCAATGCATATTAGTTCACTAGGCATAATATCTCACTTTAACTCATCCCATTAAACAAAATATAATCAAAACATGTAATAAGTTGTGAGAAGTGTTGATTTGACTAAGCTATGAGGTGAGTTAAGGCCCATATAATTACCCAATGATGAGGCTCATCATCACCCTCCTACTAAAAGTGTTGCTTATCCTGTGAGCAACTCAATCAATATCCATGTCTTTCATAGCTTTAGTGGCTTCCTTGACATCCCATGGCTTTGCTTTGGTTTCTTCTTCTTGTGCATAGAATCCTGCCTTCTTTTCTACATCCTCCCACTACCTTCTTTCTTCCTCTTCCTTCCATCCTTCTAACCTCCCCAAGAGCATTGGGGGACTGAGTTTCAAGCCAATCCAATTGACTTTGAGCCTTTGGATGGATTGCTTGTACATGGGTGTCCTGTTCAGTGCTTCTCTCATCCTTTGAGGAGAGTAGTACTCTTTGCTATTCAAATTGTATGGAAATGTATTCCATCTCCTTAGGCAAGCTTGCATGCTGTCATCCCCTAATAATTTGAACATGTCCTCAAAATGTGTAATTGCTTGCTCTTGGGTAGAAAGATACCTAGGTGCAAGTTGAAGATCATTTTCAATTAAATTATGCGTAATGATGAGTGCCATTGGATTGGACTGCTCAGCTCTGATCATAAGAGGCTCTATTTGTTCTCTTGTGTTATAGACATATTTCAGCACTTCAACCCCAAACTTATATGTCAATAAACTAGGGCTCATCAACCCCTAAAAGAATTGTTTCATACCCTAAAAGAACATGGTCATCTGATTACATCATTCCCCAAAAGTTCCACCTGAGAAACCATCCAGAAATGGCCTAAACTGAACCATACTGATTGCTACACTGGCCAGGTGAGATGCATACTCAGTGGTACACTGCTCAGGTGTGATTCATACTGATTAGGCATTTTACAGGGTGCGATAGGCGAGGATGGACAAATGTCTGAGACAGTTTGCTAGGTGGTTGCTCAAGGAATCTTCTAGAAACTTCTCCTATGACACTTGCCTCTCTGAATTCGCCCTGGGATGAGTAAGAGATCCAAGAAATTTACAAGTGGAACCAATTGTAACAAGTGGAATGACACTAATCAAAACCCCAGAGATGACTCACACCCTTGCACACATCTATAAATGGATCCCTCATCTAAGAGATCTAGGGGCGGGAATATTGTGAATTGCAAGGAAGTGCTGATAGTTTGTAATTGAGGAAGGAGAATTGTATTGTTGTTGTGATCTTGCTATTTCATGAGGTGGAGAGGGATTGATGCTGGGAGGATGATGCTGGATCAGACAACTGGGTTGTAATTCTCCCTTCTATTTAATAAAGTTCTTCAAGTTTTCTTCCATATGATTGTGCACTTGTGAATGTTATCATTTGTGAATGTTATTGTATGTTTATTATATATCTGATTCTGTAATGTTTACGTTATAATAGATCAATATGCTTTGACGGTTCTTTGTTACTATGTTTCTACAGGTACTCTCCAAGTGGGATAAGTACGGGGAGGAGTTGCAAGCTCTATCAAGGGGGAGAGAGATCAAGAAAGGGATTAAGCAGAAGTTCCAGGTTGGTTCCATTGTCTTTCTCTTATCTATTATACATAGAAGAAATTGTGAATTGCTTTAAACTATTGTTTCTAGGGTAGCTGCCAAACCTAGACGGCTAGTCATTTGAAAAGACACTAGTTTTCCCAGAAACAAATTGGCAACTCCACTGGGGAGCAAATGGATGTTTGTTTGTTGTTATTATTTGTTTTATAAACTATAGACAGAGCCTGAAGTCAGCCAGCTAGCCTTCGAACTACTCTTGCTCTGCAATTGCATAGTAGATGAATGCTTCTTCAGTCAATCTTTGTTTTAGTTTATGAATTAAACATTTGACTTACAAGCATTCTAGATGCCCTTTTGGTAGCTCAGTAACCTCTCAAGACATTCCTCTGTACTTTTCTCTTTACTGTCCATCATAGCTCAACTTAACTCACTAAAAATAACTACACATCTGAGCCAAAACCCACTTCAGCTGCGCTCCCTGGCCCATCGCACTATCTGTCACTGTAAACCAGTATGCATCACACCTCCCGAGTGTGTAAAGTGTGATGCATCCCTGTTTCTGTGAAGCCCAAGTGCGATGACTGACTGAACTTATTTCCATTCTAGAAATTAGGGGTTTTTGTCCTTGTTTTCAGTTTTGTTTAGTTGTTTTGCTGCTTATGAACAGTGCCTCCTTACTGAAGCCTACCTTGCATCACATAGATCAGCCTCCCTTAGATTAGGATTAGTAAAAAAAAAATTTGTATTTTTCCATCATTTACAATCCTTTATCGAAAAGTTGCTTAAATCGATCTATCGCTTTGGTACAAAAAGTGTCATAATTGTCATTTTGTGTCGAAAGGAGAAGTGTCGTGGATTCTTCCTTCCCAGGATAGTCGATTGAACTTTTCATCATGTATTTGGTTTGATTTGTTTATGTTTGAAGTGCCAAAAACATTTTTTGTTCAAAATTGAAAAGTGTCATTTAGTCTTCTTTTCTCTTTTGAAGAAGAAATTGTCGAAAATGTCATTTTGAAAGAAATATTTCAGATCTTTGCTGCATTTGGTTTTCCTTTTTGGCATTTTTCACATTAAGGAGAATGAAAAACAAATACATGCATTTGCATTTGCATTTAGTTTGTGTGTGAAAAATGATTTAGGAAAATGCACTAGTGTGTGCTCTTTGCTCTTTGTTTGAAAGAATTGTAATCTTCTTTCCCTAGTAGCTAGGATTTTCATTGCTCAAAATAAACAAAGTTTGTTTATCATTGTATATTTCATTTTAGGAATTTCAAATTAACATCACCCGGTGAACCATTGAAAGGCAAAATTTAAACAATATCAACTCTAAAATAAATTTCAATGAACCTAACAACGCTTTGGAACTTAACACAACACATCTAGAGGTCTAGGCTAGAGATGTGTTCCGGCGTCGTAAAAACTAGTAACTATCATTTTCATCGAAGGTTGGGTGATTCCTCCTCCTTGATACGACAAGTGCTAGCATAGACTTGTGCTCCTCGTACCATCACGTATATATTCGGAGACCACAATAGGCTTATATCCTTTATCCATAGGAAGTCGAGTCTGCTGTCTTATTGATCGCAATGCACCGAACACAGCATTCGAGAAGATTGGCTGTCATACATAAGTCCTTGGTAATTTCTCTTTAATTTATCACCAAGGTGTATATTGCAGTTTTGCGATTGGTCTGGTAATCCCTCTGTCTATGTTTTCCAGAGTAGTCACTTTCGTTCCTTTTCGACTCTTTAAAAGAAAAGGTTCATCTGAGCACTTGTCACTTCAGGCTCATTAAAAATCGAAGGAGACTAGAGTCATCTTTAGCTTTTTCTCGACTCTTAAAAACTGAAAAAGAAAAGTTGTGTCAAAGCATCTTTAAAATTAATTGAATTCGAAATAACATCATTTTCCACTTAATTTTGAGTTTATCAAGTAATCCACAATCGTGGAAGAAATTCAATAAAAACCCCATCATTTGTGGAGACTAGCGAGTCAACCATCTTTGACTCTAGAAGCAAAGCCAATCTGGGCAAAACGGTCTCATTTAACTGAGTCCAATTCATCTGGTTTATTTGAAACTTTTGTTTCAACATCGTCAGAGACTACAGTTACTCCGATCATTTCTGGTACATCTGCCTTTAGAGAAGAAGTTCCACAGTTACAAGAGGACATTAGAACTGATCCTAGTGTAACGGTAGATACTTCTATACCTGAAACAACTCCATCTAGAGTTGATCTAGAACCCATCTCAGTTCAAATCGAGGCTACATTTGAACCAGTAGTTGTTCAAGAACCTCCCTTTGAGACTGAAGTTCACTTACCTGAACATCTGGAAGTTGAGTTTCAGAATTCAGAAGGTGTCACCCCTCCAGTATCTGTCACTACAGAAGCTATACCTTCTTCGGCTCCAAAAATCTTTTACGGACCTGACGGTCTACCTCTTCCACCTGGTCTGATTTCTATAGAGGAGATAGTAGAGGATCCTCCATCTAGTACCCCATTACATTTTTAAACTGGGATTCATTTGTGTCCTTCTGCTCTTGAGTTTGGTTCTTGATTTGGTACGCGGAAAATCTGTCTTTTTCATGGGAGATAATCCTTCATCACAAGTTCCTGTCGAATCGCTAGGAAATCTTTTGGATAGACTAAACATGTCTGAGCAACCATCAACATCTAGGACTGTGTCATCTTGTTAGGCCCCTATACTACTAGTGTAACCCCTTATTGGTATTAGTACAACCCACTTATTATATTGATGTACCCATGTAGTGACCATATTGTTACTATTGTGCCACATAGAAGCCCACTATTGTTATTATTGTGCCCTTACATTATTATTGTTATGTCGGCTCTAATTATGTTATGACCCCTTAGACTCCTATATATAGAAAGGAGGTCTTTTCATTTGTATCATCGAAGAATTGTTCATTTATGTAATGTAAAGGAGGTTTCCCCCTCTAAGAGGCTAAATTCTAAGGCGTTGATCTATCTTTTCTATCTTTTTCTTGAGCTGGTTTCATAACATTTGGTATTAGAGCTTTGGATTCTAGGGTTTCGCTGCTCCAAACAGGTCATCGTAGAATTTTCGCTATAACTTTTTTTTTGCGATGTTTCAGAAGCTAAAACAAAAACACATTTGAGAATAAATCATGCTGAACCTCGGATCCGAATTTCAGAGCTTTTTACGTTATATTTGCGGAGATATGATCTGAGGAAGTCGGTCTTTTTGTAGACTCCTGAATTACATTCCAAACAGGTGACCTTGGGAAAATCATCATAAATTTCTCTCTGAGCATCGGATTGAAATTTTGTAAGAAGGTACAGAAAGATAATGGATTTTAGTTTCTTGTATATATTTTTCAGAGCCAAAGGTCAAAACAGTGACACGTGGTACTTCATACAAGTTCGCTCTTCTGGAAAGGTCTATAATCAGGTCATCTTGGGAGATTGTGCATAACTCTTTCTTGGAGAATCCAATTTGGATCAGATTGGTGGCATTAGAAAGAGGACATAGAGGGCTACTACAAATCATAACTTCAGAACTTAAAGATCCAAAAGTACATAGTTACGGTCGTTTCAATATCAAGCTCCTAAAATCAAGAAAAAGCAAGATGAGGAAGTTTGATGGCAAGGATCTAGTAAATTGGATACTTTAGATGGAGCAATATTTTGATCTACATGGTGTACCACTGTTACAAAACGTATGTATTGCATCTTCATATTTAGAACCAGATCAATTTTTATGATATGAAGGGCTTTGTTCTCATAAACAACTTGTTACGTGGTCAATTTTCACAGAGGAAATGATGGCACATTATGAGGATACAAAGAGCAACACCTTCTTTAGAGCAACACCACAACAATTGGAAAGAGTAAAAGGGCTTTGTGACATAGTGGAAAGCAAAATTATGGAAACCAAGAAGCATACCACTCACAACTATAAAGATTGAAGTGTTGTTTCTCCTAGCCTTCCACAACCTACAAGGGTTACACCACAACAATTGGAAGAAAAAAGAGAAAAAGGGCTTTGTTACAATTGTGATAGCAAATGCACTAAAGGTCATAAGTGTGCTGAGAATAAATTATTTTACATAGAATATGAAGAGGAGGAAGAAAAGGATCAAGAAACATCAAAAGAAGAAGATATATGCCAAGACCCCACCCCAGAGAAAGAAGAAATGAATCAGAACATATCTTGTAAAGCATTGGAAAGAATTACCACTCCTCAAACTCTCAAGATAGAAAGACATATCAAGAAGAAAAAGGTGCAAGAAGTGAAAGATCACATCGAGAAAGAAGAAATGAATCCAACCATATCTTGTAATTCATTGGTCGAAATTACCACTACTCAAACTATCAAGATAGAAGGACATATCAAGAAGAAAAATGTTCAAGAAGTGAAAGATCACATCAAGCATCAAGAAATGAATCCGACCATATCTTGTAAAGGATTGGAAGAAATTACCACTCCTCAAACTCTAGAGATAGAAGGACATATCAAGAAGAAAAAGGCTCAATCAGAGAAAGATCACATCGAGCATCAACAACAAGTTCTCCAACTTTTAAAGGATAATGCCACTTTGGCGCAAAATCAAACGAAACAATAGGTAGATCAACATCGTAGTGAAAAATGTTTTGATGTAGGTGATTGGGTATTTTTACTGCTACATCTCAAGCAAGATATTTATGAGAAGGAAATGTTGGCAATACTACATGCACTTAAAAAATGGCGACCTTATCGAATGGGAAGACTCTTCAAGGATGAGGATGTGGAAGCATTGTTTTGTGTTATTTCTATTATCCAACCAGATTGGATAAACGAAGCAAGGGATGAATGGAAGAAGGACGAAGAAGTATGGCCACTTATTCAAAAGTTGCAAAAGATACCAATTCAAACAATATTGCCAGAAATTGAAGAGGAAGGAAAAATCATATTGGAACCTGGAGCAGTCACAGAAACAAGAACCCGACAGCTACGAAATCGATCAATTTCAGAGTATCTCATCAAGTGGAAGAACTTACCTGCTGAAGATTCCACATGGGAGGACAAGAATTTTATACAGAAGCATCAAGAACTACTCAAGCATTGAGGACAATGCTTTTTGAAGGGGAGGGGCATGTTAGGCCCCTATACTACTAGTGCAACCCCTTATTGTTATTAGTACAACCCACTTATTATATTGATGTACCCATGTAGTGACCATATTGTTACTATTGTGCCACATAGAAGCCCACTATTGTTATTATTGTGCCCTTACATTATTATTGTTATGTCGGCTCTAATTATGTTATGACCCCTTAGACTCCTATATATAGAAAGGAGGTCTTTTCATTTGTATCATCCAAGAATTGTTCATTTATGAAATGTAAAGGAGGTTTCCCCCTCGGAGAGGCTGAATTTTAAGGCGTTGATCTATCTTTTCTATCTTTTTCTCGAGCTGGTTTCACAACACATCTGATGCAGCCACGATAGAATTTCCTATTGCCATTCCGACAATGTTTGCTGGTATACCATCTGTTCCAGCTAGTTATCAATCACTAGTTGGAGTCCACTCAGGGCTGCTTCGGCAACATGGTCTGCTCCTATTTATTCATCCAGAGTCCCATCTGGTATTTCTTATGTTGAAACTCAGCAATTTGATCCTGCATGAGAGTATCAATTTGGGTAGAGTAGTCTTCAAAGACCAGTATATCCTTTAAACACTGGACTGCCGCCATATGGAGGGCAGTATGCTTTTTCATTGTTACCTCCTGGGGAACAACCATATGAGAGTTTACAACAAAATTTAGGTCAAACTGGAATTACATCTAATGGTTGGGTACCAATACTGCCACAACAACCAAGGGTTGTATATTCAATGCAACCGATCCAACCTGTGTCGAATATTCCCACTACACCTGCTATTATGACTGTGTCACAAGTACAAGCACTGCCTATTGTGTCTCAACCTCATGTCTCTTAGGTTGCAATACAACAACCTCTTGTCTCTACGGCTGCATCGCAACCTAAGGCTAGTGATTCCTTATCTGGAATGACTCAGGCTCAAACGAGTATTGTAACTCCGCATCTTGATCAATCTTCTAGTATTGGGCAACAGCAAATGGTACAACAACCATGGTTGGTACAATACCAACAGCCGCAATTCCAGCAAACCCAACCTCAGTTTGGGCTTAGTTTACAAGCTCAAACTAGATTTGGTCAATATCAAACCTACCAAGGACCTGAGCAACAAGGCTTTGTAGGTAATGGACAACTGCATTTTCAAAATGGTTATCAACAACCACACTATATTGGTTATGTCCAACAACCTTATCAAAGTTACCAGCGTCATATACATTATGCTGGTATGCAAAGACCTACTGCTCAAGCGATTCCATCTTATCCTGGGTATGCTTCACCTAACCTGAATCAGCAGTTACCTTTTGTAGCAACTCTAGAATTACCAGATTTGAACCAGCTGATGAATGTTCCAGCTGAATATGCCCCTTGGTGGCCAGTAATTCCTCATAAACTTCCCTCTGATATTCCTAAATTCAATGGAAATCCAGGTGAGGATCCATTGAATCACTTGATGACTTTTCGTTTGTGGTGCTCATCTAACACCCTGAATGATGATTCGATTAGGCTTCGCCTTTTTCAGAGAACGCTTACTGGTCTAGCAACAAATGTTATATTGAATTCTGTAGAGGTTCATTTGATAACTTCAACACCCTTGCCACTACTTTTCTAACCCACTTTCAGTTACCCATCAGGTACGAAATGGGAATAAAACTCCTTACCAACTTTAAACAGACCACGGCCACTCACATACCTGATCGTGTTCATGAGTGGCGGCGTCATCATCGAATGGAAAAGACGTATGTTCCTGATCAGCTGTTAGCTGAGTGGTTTATTAAGTCCTTATTTCCATCTATCACTGAGGACATGGTGAAAGGAGGAGTTGTCACTGAAGAGTAAGTCATTGCTCATGCCCAATATTTAGACTTGATCTATACTCAGTTTGGCACACTCTACCACAAAATTCCTAACTCTCCTAGACCATAATTTTCCATTCCAACTCCTCCTAAATCAAATAGGGACTCTCACGCCAGTGACGGCATGATTGGTGCCTCAAGCACGCAAATTGCAAAGGCTCCATCTGGCAAAGCTCTTGCTATTTCTAGTCAGAATGCAAATGACAAAGCTCTTGCCTCGGAGATTAATGCCAAGTCATCTGACAAAGGCAAAAATCCAAAGCAACCAGGGGGCAAGAAAAAAGGAAAAAATAATAAGAAGAAATAGAAGAATTCAACTCTTGAAAAATCTTTTGAGAACCCTGCTGGGCCAAAGAAACCTCCTCATTTTCCATGTTACAGATGTAACGAGGAGCATTATATGAGAGATTATCCACATCGAGCTGAGGTTGTGAAATTTTTAAATGCTTGAAGTACCTCAGCGGTGTTGACTGATCCGTTTCCAAACCCAGAAACTAATCTGGTTGCTATCGATCATGCTTCCACATCCCAAGTGCTTATGCTATCCATCTCAAAAAAGAAAAATGATGCTTTGATATCGAAAAGGAATAAATATTATGGGAATCCATCATCGTCAAACAACCAAGCTACAGATCAACCTAGTGGTTCGACAACGACTTCGCCAGAAGTTGTTCCACCCATTATTTATGAATTAACTATAAAGCCGCCAAAGGTATTCGTACATAAATCGACATTTAATCCCCGTGCTCGAGCTTCTCAGAATTATAATATAGTAGAGGATCTAGCTCAATCGCCATCCGCTATGTCGACACTTGAGGTATTTCAAAATTGTCCCTCCTAAAAGCAGGCTTTGTTATCAGTGATAGGTGGGATTGATCCAGCAGATTCCAATCTTGTGGCCTTTAATCATAAAGGATTTACACCTCAGTTACCAGCCCAACTCACTTTCCTTATATAGGTAAAAGCCCTCAATAAAAATGTTCATTGAATAATCATTGATGAGGGGGCATCTACCTATATTATGTCAATGAGTTGCTGGAAAACTCTGGGTTCACCACCCTTGTCACGATCATCGACGACATTAAAAGCATTCGATGGAAGAACATACACTCTGTATGGGATTTTAAGTAACTTGCAAGTTGAACTGGGGGGCAAGACAGTAAAGATTGAAGTCAAGGTCATTGATGGAAACCTTGATTACAATATCTTATTGGGAAGGCCCTGGATTTATGCTATGGTTGCCGTTGTGTCTACATATTTTAGAAAGATTGCATTCCCCTTCCAAGGTGGAATCACAATCGTTGACCAACTAGCCTTTTTCCCTAACAATTCACAAGCTACTGGAAGCATTCCATTAATCCATGGAAATTCTCAATTGCTTCAAAATGTTGGAGTAGGTCTCCTAAAAGACCCTTCCTTAATTGATACTTTTGCCCTCCCGCCTCCATCTGGTCTTGTGGAAGTGGAAACAGTGGAAACCTATCATATGATATCTTCTACATCATCTGAGTTTAAGAAGAAACCGACCATCTTGATAGTGCGGATCACCGCGAGGTATTGCCACCAAGCCCCATAGAATCTTTATAGCAATCAATTTTTTGGGCTGGGTGGCAAACCCGAATCAGCACTCAACGAGTGTTTGGATAGATAGGTCTTTAGAGTATGGTACCTCTTCCGATCCTTGGTCTCGTATACATTCTACAGATGAAGGAATCATCCAATCAATGATGACAGGAGAGACGCCATGGGAAGATTACCACCATTGTTCCCACCTTCAAGATAGCAATGAAGATTATTCAAATGACCTCAATCATCCTTCAATTTTTGATTTTTTATTGAATACTGTAAATGCAGTAGATTCCGAGCGAAATCTGTCCAACATTGAAGAAACTATCGCCATTAATATTTCAACCAAACCTAATGTTGTAGAGAATATTCATGTTGGAAAATCTTTTTCTCCATCAGAACTGGAAATTTACTACGCTCTTTTTTGCGAATTCAGAGATGTCTTTGAATGGTCATATGAAGAAATGCTAGGCATTGACTAGATAATTGTTGAACATGAAATCAAGATGTATCTAGACGTCAAACCAGTATGATAACGACTTCGACTTGTCCATCCGAAGAAAGTCGTTGCCATTAAAGCAGAAGTTGAAAAACTTTTGCATGTTGGTTTTATTTACCCTATTCCTTTAACTGATTGGGTATTGAATATTGTTCCTGTAATGAAAAAACAAGGAACGATTAGAGTGTGTGTCGATTATAGGGACATAAATCAAGCATGTCCAAAAGACAACTATCCTACACCCTTTATCGACCAGATTATTGATGAATGTGCCGGATGCGAAATCTTTTCATTCATGGATGGATTTTTCGGATACAATCAAATCAATATCCGCCCAGAGGACCTGTCAGAAACTGCATTTATATGTCTGTGGGGAACATTCACATATCGTAAATTACCATTCGGTCTGAAGGACGCAGGGGAAACATTTCAGAGGGCAATGAATTACGCCTTCCATGACATCAAACACATCGTTCAACCATATCTCGACGATCTACCGGCTCATTCGTAAAAGCAGATTGATCATCTGCAACATTTGAGAGCCATTTTTCTACGTTGCCGACACTACAAGATACGACTCAATCCACACAAGTGTGTGTTTTGTGTTGGTTCTGGTTGATTACTTGGTTTTGTATTTTCTAAGGACGGAATTCGACTCGACCCATTTAAGGTTCAGGCAATCCTTGACATGCCTCCACCTTCAAATTTTCTTCAGATTCAGAGACTCCAAGGGAAAGCTAACTTTCTAAGGAGGTTCATTCCACATTATGCTGAACTCGCTAAAGGTTATACACATCTTTTGAAAAAGGGAGTACCCTTCCACTGGGATCAGGTTGTGCAAGCTTCCTTTGATGCTTTAAAAGATTCCTTGATAAAAGCATCATTAATGTACGCTCCTGACTATCAAAAATACTTTAACCTGTATCTCGCTGCTGCAGATACAACCATCGCCATGGTTTTAGTGCAAGAAGATAATGGAATTGAACATCCTATATATTATTTAAGTTGCAATCTTAATGATACAGAAAGCAAGTACTCTTATGTTGAAAAGTTGGCTTTAGTAGCCGTTCAAGTAGTACAGAGATTTCGACACTATGTTCTCTTTCGCAAAACTACCATTGTGTCAGATTGCAACCCTATAACCTACATTCTGTCACGTCAATTACTAGGGGGCAAATATTCCAAATGGATAGCGATTTTACAGGGGTTTGATATGGAATTCACCAAATCCAAATCAAAGTATCTTGTCTTTGCAGAGTTACTTTGTGACCTTCCCGAAGAAAAGGACGATGTTTCATTTGCAATAAAGCAGGTCACTATGCAAGGGAATGCCCTAATAGAAAGGACTCTCACCATGACAATGATCAAAATCCCTCTGATGGTAATCGAAGGAATGGAAAATTCAACAGCAAAGGTAAAAGGAATGTTGGAAATCAAGGAAGAGGGAAACCATTCAAGAAGGCTAGAAATTCCAGGTATGAATCTAACAATGTTGACAATAAGCAGGCTGAATATTATCTACCAGCTACTCTATCTACCTTTGCTCCTTCGGACTCAATGGGAATTTGGCTCATTGATAGTGGTGCCTCAAGACACTTCACTCGTTACAAAGAAGTACTCCATAATCTGGTAGAGAAACAAACTAACCTGGAAATTGTCCTTGGAGATGACATGAAATACCCAGTGAAAGGTGTAAGCAATGTTTCTCTCAAATTGAGTCAAGGTAATATGATTCACTTACAAGATGTGTTATATGTACTTGATCTCAAAAAGAACCTGGTATCCATCTCGGCAATGGAAGACAAAGGCTACAAGGTAACCTTCAGCAATGGTAAGGTACGTATATGGAAAAATAATGTTAAAGATGCTTTCACTCTTGGGTTTTGAGTTGATTCTTTATATCAAGTCGGTGGAAGTCCGCTAGGTGTCATGTCTTGTGACACAACGCTTTAGTCCGAACTTTGGCATCAGAGGTTTTCCCACCTTCATTACAAAGCTCTGCCCGATGTAAGATAGATGGTAACATGGATGCCCGAATTCCAAGTAGAGAAAGAAGGTATATGTCCGGGATGTGCTGAAGGAAAGCTCAAAAGGGGACCATTCCATTCTAGTCAAAGCAAGACCTCCGATATATTACAACTAGTTCACTCAGACATATCAGGTATGATGCCTGTGAACTCCTTGGGAGGATATTCACATTATCTCACTTTTACAAATGACTATTCTCGAAAGACCTGGATATACTTCTTGAAAAAGAAGGATGAAGTGTTCCCTTTGTTTCGACACTTCAAAGACCTAATCGAGAATCAAACCGAGAAGGAGATCAAGATCTTAAGAACTGATAATGGGACTGAATATGAATCTAATGAGTTCCATGATTTTTGTAAAGAGGTTGGCATCAAGAGGGAGACTACTACACCATATACTCCTGAATAGAATGGTGTGGCAGAAAGAAAGAACCACACAATTATGGAAGTTGTCCGGGCCAAGCTACATGATCAAGGACTTCCAAAGTTTCTATGGGCTGAAGCTGCAAACACTACCGTATATGTATAGAATCGATGCCCTCATCAAGCATTGGGTTCCAAGACTCCCGAAGAAAAATTCATGGTGAGAAACCTGATGTTTCTCATTTTAGAATTTTTGGAAGCCCTGTATATTTTCATGTGCCAAAAGAGAAAAGAAATAAATTGGGTGCATCTGGAAAGAAGGGAATTTTCATGGGCTATGTGAAAATACTAAAGGCTATAGAATCTATGTAGCTGGTCAAAGGGAAATCGTAATTAGTCATGATGTCACCTTTGACGAAGATATGGCTCTCAGCAAGGTGAACAATCTTCCAACTTTGAGGAGCTCTCAAGAAGCCAACACCAGGGAACCGAAAGAAAAGGATGATGAATCAATGCCTGATGTAGAAGAACCCATGGATCTGATTGATCCTCCTCCACATGAGCCTTCCTCTTCTAGGAAGAGGCCTTCATGGCTTAGGGGGCTACTTGATGATGCTAAAGGACATGTTGCACCCCGAGGAACCTTTCGTGAAAGTAAGAAACCTAATAGGTATCAGGGATACCTGACCATCATGAGCATGATCATATAAAATGAGCCTTCATCATTCTCAGACACCATCAAGCATCAATTATGGAAGGATGCTATGACCGAAGAATATGAGTGTATCATGAAGAATTATGTCTGGGAAGTAGTTCCCAGACCCCAGGACAAGACAATTGTTACTTCCAAATGGCTTTACAAGATAAAGCATGCAGCAGATGGAAGTGCAAAAAAGTATAAGGCTCATTTTTTTTATCATGGTTTCTCCCAGAAGGAAGGTATAGACTATGATGAGATATTTGCACCTGTTTCCAGATATACGACCATCTGCTCGATCATAGCCCTTGCCGCTTCACAAGGATGGAACCTACATCAGATGGATGTCAAGACTGCGTTCTTACAGAGCTCGATCAAAGAAGAGGTCTACGTAGAGCAACCCGAAGGATTTGAAATTTATGATCGAAAATATCATGTATGCAAGTTGAAGAAGGCTCTCTATGGGCTGAAGCAAGCACCCCGAGCATGGTATGAGAGGATCGATGGCTACTTGATGAAGTTGAGATTCACTAGGAGTGAAGCCGATCCTAACCTTTACTTTAAGGTTGAAGATGATAAACCTCTCATACTGGTGTTGTATGTGGATGACCTCTTTCTAACAGGTGCAGACCCCCTCATTCTCAAATGTAAGAGGGAGTTGGCTTCTGAATTTAAAATGAAGGACCTAGGACTGATGCACTATTTCCTAGGACTTGAATTCTGGCAGAAGCCAGGAGAAACTTTCCTATCTCAAGGAAAATATGTGGTGAAGATATTGGAAAGATTCGGTATGGTGGACTGCAAGCTTGTAACTACCCCGATGGAGCTTGACTTCGAGAAGTTAAGCAGTAGTGCTGCTGGACCTGTTTTACGAAATGCTACCAAGTATCGGCAACTCGTCGAAGCATTAATGTTCTTAGTGAACTCCCGTCCAGATATATGCTTTGCAGTCAACACGTTGAGTCAACATATGGTTGAACCCCACCACATACACTGGATTGGTGCCAAGAATCTGCTGAGATATCTTCGTGGCACTATCACTTATGGGTTAAGATACACTACCGGAGATGTAAGACTATTTGGATACACAGATGCTGACTGGGCAGGCAATGTGGGGGACCGTAAGAGCACTTCCAGATGTTGTTTCTCCTTGGGATCTACTTCGATATCCTGGATGAGCAGGAAGCAGAAGTCGGTGGCTTTGAGCACCACCGAAGTAGAGTATATTGCTGCCAGCATGGCTTCCTATGAGGCAGTTTGGTTGCGAAAGATCTTCAGTGAGCTGTTTGGATTTACATTGGATACCATCGTGATCCTCTTTGACAACCAGAGTGGGATTCGTTTGTCAGAGAATCCCATATTTCATGATTGCTCCAAGCATATCGATATCAGATACCATTATATTCGAGATATGGTGCAACGGGGAGCTATAAGGCTCCAACATATCGGTACAAATGAACAGGGCGCCGACATTCTGACAAAACCACTTAGGAAAGTAAAATTTCTGACATTCCAAGAACAACTTGGAGTTGTTAAAAGACACTCTGATGAGGGTCATGTATGATGCATTGAGCTCTAGGAGCTCCAGGGGGGTGTGGGGTGCTTCTTGGAGCAGCATATGACCACAGGATGATTCACTATCCCCTGGTGGTATACAGGTACAACCCGTGGCAACATTGTAGTAGGATTGATGTGTTCTCCTGTGAGGCCTGGATTGATGTGTTCTCCATGGCGGCCTGGATTGATGTGTTCTCCATGGCGATTGTAGCAGGATTGAAGTATTCTCCTGTGAGGACAGGATTGATTAGTTCTCCTATCGAGGCATCCTACTCATGTAGTTTGGGATTCATGGGAAGTACCTCTCATCTGATCAATGAGAAGGGAAATGAAGTTAGGGACCATAGTAGTACCGATGGATGGATCTTTGTATCTATCGTACTCCCTATGCTAGGATGACCTCCATTGATCTGGGATCAATGATACTGGTCTGGGACTAGTGGTAGGAGTTGTACCATACTATGACACTGACTTCGGGTTGGTTGAGACTGGTCTAGGACCAGTGGTACATACTCTGAGACTGACTTCGTGTCAGTGCAGTACTGGTCTGGGACCAGTGAGAGTGGTACATACTATGTCGCTGACTTCGTTTTGGTTGAGACTGGTCTGGGACCAGTGGTACACTCTCTGAGACTGCGATACTGGTCTGGGACTTGTGGTAGGAGTAGTACTTACTATGAAGCTAACTTTGGGTCGGCTGAGACTAGTCTGGGACCAGTGGTACGCACTCTGAGACTGACTTTGAGTCAGTGGAGGATGATACTGGTCTAGGACCAGTGGAGTTGTACTCACTATGACGCTGACTTCAAGTTGGTTAAGACTGGTCTGGGACCAGTGGTACATACTCTGAGACTGACTTTGAGTCAGTATGATACATCCTTGATCATTTCTTCTTCTTCATAATTTGGACAAAAGAAGAGCAGAACAGAACAATGCAAGAGCAGAGTAGAACAGAGCAAAACAACATAGATCAGTACAGGGTAGAACAAGATAAAGCAGAACAGGAAGAATAGAGCAGAGTAGGGCAAGGGACAGGTTGTACAAGGCAGTGCATTTGATGGATGAATAGTAACGACCAATAGACAGATTACAGATGAACTTCTCCCTAGTTGAGAGAGAGTGTTAAAATTGGAAACTAGGGAAAAACTTCATGTGGGTCATCTTATTCATGGCTGATAATATTTTTATTAGATTCCTCTCGTTGAGAAGTGTAGGATTGATATAAATATCATCCGATTCTGATAAGTATTCATGGAGATATGAATTTATTTTGATTATGGAATTATTATCAAGCCGACCTACAACTCATGTAGGCTCAGAAGCCCAATAGTCGCATCTATTCAAACACCAATGTTGTGTATAAATATAAGAGGACTTTTCCTCATTTAGACTCACTCATCTCATCACATCTCTCTCTCTCTACTGCGCAGAAATGAGTCTCTTCTCTATTGCGCAGAAAAGGGTCTCTCTCACACATGTGAAGCCAGAAGTTGTTGAACCTGAAGCTGCAACTGCAGATCCAAAGTTTGACCAGCGTTGACCATCAGATCTCCTCTTTAGAACTGTGTTGTAGGTCCATCTAGATCTCCTCTAAAGTCACAACTTTTGGTGGTGGAATGAAGTCAATCCGACGAACAGCTTGCAAGATATCGACTGCCCTAGTTTGAAGTCGGAAACTGTTGAAACTGAAGCTACAACTGTAGAAGTAAAGATTGACCTACATGGACTAGAAGATCTCCTCTTTGGAATTTCCCTGTAGGTCCATCTGGATCTCCTCTGAAAGCCGCAACTTTTGGTGGTGGAATGAAGTCAATTCGATGAACGATTTGTGAGATATCATCTGCCCTAGTTTGATAATGAAGCCGCTAATGCTGATGCTGCTGATCTAGGGTTTGCTACTGCTGATATGAATCAGATTTATTGTACTATTTCTCTCTGCTGAATTATTTAAGATAAAATAAGATTTGATCAAAGGGTTTCCCCACACATTGTGGGGTTTGTCCCTCGCTAGCCGCCACATCTTGTGTCTCTTGTCTTGGCTTGTTTTCTGTCAATCGTTTAATGTTCTATCTGCACTTTACTTTATGTACATGTGATTTCTAATCTGTGGAATATAATAAGGAAAAGAAGTAAACTGTTATAAGCATATAACATACCATAACTTAATAGCTTAAATGGTGGATTTAATGAAGTTATGAGTGATAAGGAGGGTTTCTCTCCCATAATATGCCATTTTAGTAGTGATTAAGGACTTATAGGCCAATTTTCGCCTATAATTCTGAGAATTCATGATCCCATGGTGCCAAAGGAAGGGAATGAGGACACTAACCCTGGACCCACCAACAACAACACTTGTGCCTTGTAGGTACTCTTATTGTACCATTTCACTCTTTTTCATGATGACCAAATACAGGGAAAAGTGACACTGCGATCTTGAGATGATAAATTGGTTTTGTTGGATCATTTATTTTTCCTTAACATCTCTATGACGACATGTTCATATTTTAGGGTTCTCAAAAACTCTTTATAGAGCACTTCCCCAAGGTAGATCGCTATCTATACATGCTTTATGAAATGACAAAAAAAATATGGTGGCTTTGGATGCACTTGAAATGACAAAAAAAATATGGTGGCGTTGGATGCACTTGAAGTAGAAATGGAGAAATTCAAAGCAGCCTAATGACTAACAATAAGTATACACTAGCTTAAGAGCATGACTGGTCTGAATTAACTGTCAAATTTTTGGTAAATCTAAGGTTTTACATTAATATAGTTTATGGTTATCTAAGGATGTTATGCTAGTAGTAAAATAATCCATGCATCAAGTAAGGTGTGTCATATAAAATGTCTGAGGTGATGAAGAGAGAAGATAACAGAAACCATGCAAAATAGCTCGTTGTTAAATCAATAAGATGCTTCAACCATATTGATGGAAAAGTGGTACTCATAATAGAGATTGTTGTGTACAAATATAATTGGTTTCGATAAAATGATATCTAGCAATCTTTTCAAATAAACTGACAATCCTACAATCCAAAATGCATATTTTGTACCACTATTTCCTATGGAGCAATATGGGAGAAGTCTACCTGTTAGATTGCATTGATAGTTTTGTCTGGTTTTGAATATGACAACATAACAATTATTGCATAAACAATTTATTTTAAGGAATTTAACAATTGATGAGTACACATAGTGCCCAAAACTTGATGGGTGTGGAATTGAGAACCTTGTAATCTTAATTTATAATTCATGTATGGGAGGTGTATGTACTTGCATAATTATTTCTCAATTGGTTCTCAACATACACTAAATTTGTTCATGGCCAACAAGGTGTTGTAAGAAGTGTAAAAAGAGGAACAAGAAATCATATGACATAACTACTTTATGTGTGGAGTACTTTTGAGTACCGACCAATGATTTTCTTGGCTAGAGACAAGGTTAATTTTTTTTAGTAAACTTCAAGTATAATACTTAAGGCCATACTAGATTAGCTATCAAATGCTTGCTTTATGATTGGGGGAGATCATATTGCGCTATTATTAAGACCCGGTCAAGAGAAAAATTCAATACCACAACTCAAAGTTATTATTATTGTAAAATTGTATTATGCAAAGTTACCTTTATGTTATCATTTTCTCGAATTTTCCTGCAACCAAAAGAGTAGCTAAATAAAAGCAGTTGAATACTTGACATAACATTATTCAGTTAGGCTTTGGCTGAAAAAGTTGAACAGGTCCATAAATTCCTCATTCTCCAATTAACAAATCAAGGATGATTTTATTAGACTTGGCTGAAGATAGTGTGAACAAATAAAGGAAATTTTGTCATTGAGTTGATGTTACGATAATAATACTAACATGGGTTAAAAACAAATGGAACATGTATAGGTCCTACATAGGATGCTATGGACATTAAGTATCGTGTAGACATTGTAATGGTATTACTGTGTACATGTGGTACATATGGTACTAGTATGGATGCATGTATTGCATGATGTTGGATGATGTGTATAGTTGTATGTCTGTGTTGTATACATAATTGAGGAGAAGGAATTGGGTGATTTCCTAGTGTGGCAAGCATTCCGTAGTGTGTACAAAAGAAAGAAAAAGGTGGAAGCTAAGGATTGATTAATGGATAAGTACCCGTATTCTGTTTCAGTTTAGTATGCATGATATTTATGATTTTGGCCTATGATGATTACATGTGATCTATGATTGGTTGTTACATATGATTTATGGTTTTGATGGTTATGTTTTGAGATATCATGATGTCATATTATTATACATGTTGATTGGTCAAATGTGCTAGTTTGACTTCTTGCGACTAATATAGGGAGACTGTAAGAAGAAAGTGTTCAGAAACAACACAAATGCATTGGAAGAGCATGCATTTCTTCCTATTAGAATACAATGAAAATTTGGAATCATAGTTAAATTGTGGGCAACATTAACCCATATTCACTCAAATAGTAGTGTGGTTATATCAAGTTATGACATTAACTGTGGTAAACAAAATTGAGTTTTTTTTTATGGCATCTAAATCCTCTCACATAATTAATTGAAAAAATGTTACAAGTAGCAATTGAAGGAGAATTGTGGTAGAGCTCCTTTGTAACCTATATATCAAAAGAACTGCTTCAGATGGCAAGGCCACGGAAACATGAAA
Organism: Pinus tabuliformis; assembly: GCA_031772625.1. Taxonomy (NCBI): domain Eukaryota; kingdom Viridiplantae; phylum Streptophyta; class Pinopsida; order Pinales; family Pinaceae; genus Pinus; species Pinus tabuliformis. The sequence continues at coordinate 1,922,073,289 of CM062816.1, read as the reverse complement.
ATTCAGAAACAACTACCTGTGAATGAGGAAATAAATTGTAAGATGCAATAATACACCGAGGACGGTGTAAATTTAAGGGGGAGAGTATGTAGCACCCTCCATTGTATGTAACAGTTTGTTGACCAGAGCTAAGAAAATTTAGGTCTCATGTATAACAATGAAAGTAAATACTTTATTATTAAATAAATAATAAAAATAATTTAATCACATTGAAAATGAGACACCAAGAGATGAGATTCTTGGCAAATGAAATCTCATTGTTGAATGGGAATGTATAACTCTTTCATGATGAAACTTCTAGATCCAATTCTAGATAAGCTTAATGGATTGGGACATAAACATCCATTAAGTTACTTAGCTCGAGAAATATGTTAAGCTTAAGAAAAAAATAAAACTCGTGGGAAAGAAAGGCAATCTTTTATGAGGAAAATCCTCACGGGAGAGAAAGGCGAGCTTTTCTAGGAAAAGCCTAGGAAAATAGATAAAAATATCCATAAAATTGGGACGTTGCTAAAGGAAACCATATCATGAAAGAGGGAATTAAATATCCATTGATGAGATCAACAAGAGGTAGTTGATCCATGGCAAGAACTCTCAGCTCAGGGGTGAACTAGAGGAAGTCAGTTCTAGGTTAGGTGGTGGAGCTCGATTTTCCTAGTGAGATTCGTTCCACTACTCTGATCTTATTCAATTTCATGATATGTTATGTATGTTGGCTCCTTACTCTTTATGTTGTAGAATCTTTAATATTATGGGTATAATTGCATGTGTTATCTTTGTTTATGAGATAATTGAATAATTATGCATGTGACAACTACTAAAACTAAATTTAATCGAACTTAAATTTAGTAATGGGAGCATATTAGGTGATTGTTAGGTTGGGTCAAGGAGGTATGTCACAGAGAGACACACAATGATACCTATTATTGAAGATATCTTACAACAGAAACATGGTTCTCATAGTATTTCTTATTGTCGCATCTAGAACGAAAGGAACACTACTATAGACAGTCTCTCTAAAGTGGTGCTCAACAGAATCTAGACCCTTAGAAGATCATGGAGCATTTATATGATACTTTATATGAGTGGTATCTTAGGCCTTTCATATAAGTCATGCAACTAGAGATCATACATGAATGAAGATAACATATTCAAATTTGTTTATGTTTTTTTCTCCAAGATATAATTGTTGGATGATTGGTAGCTTATGGTATTTTGTGCTATGTATTTAGGCTTAGGATATGTATTGATCGACTTGATAGGACATGATGGGGATTTTAAAAGGCTTGATATTTTTCTCCTTTTCATGGATGGTTGTACTACAAAACAACCCATTTTTTAATGCACAATTGTGCATATCCAAAATGTAATTTTCACAATTCTTTAATAAAAACTGATATTTTTCTTGAAAAATAATCTTATAATTTTTATCCATTTATCTCATTAACTTACATATAAAATATCTATACATATTTTCAAGATATAAAATATACAACAAAATTTTTCATAATATACCCCTTTAGTTATCATTAAAATAATATATTATGTTTTCTATACACATTAAAACAAGTGCAATATGCATGATTGCTACTTGGTTCCTACGTCTTATGCAAAAATTAGTTTATAGAAATAATCCCCGTAAGAATAATTAAAGGGTAGTATAATATAGAATTCAAATAAAGTAATTATTTAAGAAAATCAAAACTTATTTATGAAAATTTTATGATAAAAATAATTGCAAATACAAGTGGTTATGATGTTTTGATTATACCTATGTCTGCCAACTATTAATAGAAAGAAAATAAGTTACTAAATATATAATTAATTCTAATTTTTAAATCCAACATTAAAATAGAATTTATATAGATTGAGATTATTAATATCAAAAATAATTTTAATATAATTGATATTTTTAATATTTAATATAAATTATTTTATTTTACTAAAAGAAAAATAATAAATCCACTTTAAACATAATAAAAAAAATAAAAATAAATAAATAAATTAGTTTAAGTTGACAATTCTCCAATAAAAATAGTATTTATATTTTGATAGATTCATAATTAAATAATTTAGTTATTCTAGACATATATTTGATAAATTTAATGTATGTAATTATTTTTAAGCTAGATGATTTCTAATAATTAAATTATAAACATCAAAGTTTAAAAAAATAATAATAACAATTTATATTTGGAAAATTAATATTATGATGTAATTATTTAAAAAAAATTAAAAAAATCCATGTTTTTTTCAATATTAAAGTGTAGAAAAAATAATATTTTTACTTTTACAATATTAATAAAATATTAGTATTTTAATGATATTAATAGTAGTTATATTTTTGCTTTTCATGCTTATTATGGATTGATGATTATTGATAGTTATATCATTCCACGAATTTGTTTATTTATTTCAATCATAAATTACGAAATAATGAATTAAAATATGAATCACTGCTAAATTGTGAAGTGTGAGAAACACATAGTCTTTTGAATTATAAAATGGTCACATATGGGAAATACATAATTTTTTTCAATATTTTGAAATGGGTGTGAGAAATGCATAGTTTTTTGAATTATAAAATGGTTATGATAGTGTCGTGCTCCTATAGTGGTATATACTCGGCATTCTAAACTCGACATTCTGTGTTTATAAACCAATTCTAAACCATATACTCAACATTCTGAACTCGGCATTCTGTGTTTATATATCGGTCTCTTCAGTGATCTTGGGTGTGCATGGTATATATATCTTCTGAACTCGGTGGTCTGAAACCAATTCTAAACCATATACTTAGCATTCTAAACTCGGCATTCTGTGTTTATATATCGGTATCTTCGGTGATCTTGGGTGCACGTGGTATATATATCTTCTGAACTCGGCAGTCTGAAACCAATTCTAAACCATATACTCGCTCTGGTTTTGAGTCTATATATTCGCTCTGGTTTTGAGTCTATATATTCGCTCTGGTTCCTAGCATTCTGAGGCTCACATTCTAAAGCTCGCATTCTGAGGCTCGCATTACTAAGCTCGTATTAGGAGAAGATCACATTTTGAGGCTCATATTACTATTTTAAAACTCGCATTTTGAGGCTCACAAAACTGTGTTGCGAATCAGTGGATTGATCATTCATTTCAGAACCAGTGAAGTAAGGCACATTGCAGCGGCCATTGTTTTTCGAGAAAATTGCTCCAGGCCTTAGACCAAACGAACAAGAGGAAATACCACGACACTTCAAACCCCCTTCATAGAATAGTGCAACAGTCGATGCACTCCAGGGTTTCAATTTCAGCTCTAGGGTTTCCGCTCTTGTAAAATTATCCTTTTCTTGTCCAAAAAATTGCAACGACCATTGTTTTCGAGAATATTGCTCCCGATCCAATCAGGTCTGCGGGTTGCGGTGGGCACGTGCGATCTGCAGTCAGGTTTGCTGATATCAGGTGCACACATTCCTTATCTTTTTCTAATACATATTTGCTCATATATTTTCAAGTATGAATATTTCACCACAACTACCAAATATTACCAAAGGTAGACCTAGCACAATTACTCTACAAGGCCTTTATGAGTATATAGAGTCTTTAGAGAAACATAGAGAATAAAGAGAAGTCAAGCTACAAACAGAGTTAGAAGCCATGCTGGAAAATAAATTTGCATCTCTTGAAGACACGATCCAAAAACAAATAGAAAATAAAATATAACTATTGGAGAATAAAATGGAGGCAATAGAGACTAGGTTGCAGGTTATAGAAAAACAAAACCAAGATACTAACCAAGCATCCTAGCAAGGAGATGCTGATAATTTAGAGAATTTTAAAACGAAGGACATGGTTAAAGAACTAGAAGAAAAAGTTAATAGCCACCTCACCCTAAATAATTTGGTAGATAAATTAGATATCAAACCAATTAAAGATGAAATGAAAAAAATTAATAGAATTAGACCATGAGTGTAACAAAAGGGCCTTGAACCTTATAATATTTTGTTTAAAAGAGGAGGTAGATGAGGATACTTTAGCCATAGCCCAGATAGAACTACATAATAGATTACAAATTGAAACAACGTGTTTCATAGAAGCAAAAAGGTTGGGAAAATTAACCGAGAATAAAGGAAGACTGATCCGAATAAAGGTGAGCTCTATTGATCATAAGTACGACATACTTAGTAAAACCTCAAGCCTAAAAGGAATGAGAATATTTATAAATGAAGATCTCATTCTAGAAGATCAAGCAGAATTAAGAAAGGAGGTTCAAAAGGTAAAAGAAGCTAGAAAGGAAGGAAAATGGGAAATAATCAGAAATAGAAAATCCTGTATTCGAGATAGAAACAAAAAGGATAGTAATAAATAGAAATTCAACATGCTCCAGATTCTTTCTTGGAACTGTCGGGATTTTCCATGGAACAAATTCCCCAAGCTCAGTTGGATCTCAAATGATGTTGATATTATTTTTCTTGTTGAAACTTGGGAACACGAAGAATCTAAGGTCCCTAACATAGATGGCTTTAAGTTATGGTCTACCTGGAACAAGCGATCCTCCCGTAGAGGCATTGGGGGAAGAACATCTGCCCCCATGCTAGGATTTATAAAAACGACCCTTACAACCAATATATTTGGATACAAATCAGTGACATTAATAATAAAAAGACCAACATAGCAATATGTTATTTTCCTCCCATCAATTCTAACTTCTATAAGAAGAAGAATCTAGATAAAAATAGTCCTTACAATGGTTTAGAAAATGATATTTCTAGCCTAAGGAATGAAGGTAATATCCTTTTCATAGGTGACTTTAATGTTCGAACTTCAAGCAACCAAGCTATTATTCTAAGCAATCATTCCAACCCTAATCCTCTTTGGTTAGACGAAGACCCTACTGTGGCTAGTAGGTACAAAAGGAGCTCTGAAGATCTCGAGGAGAATTTGTTTGGGTTGGAGCTAGTCAAGCTCTGTAGTGCTCAGGATCTCATAATTTGCAATGGTCTAAAGAAGTGGCCCAATTCTAGCCAGATGACCTGCATCCATGGGCTTGGTAGCAGCGTGGTAGACTATGTTATTTCCGATCTCCCTTTATACAACAAAATAATAAATTTTGACATCTTAAACGACCACGAGCCTGACTCTAATCATAGGCCTTTACTTATAACTCTCAATTTTGTCATGCATAGAGATCCAATAGAAAATAATCCTTATAGCGAAAATAACTTAATATTTGATAGAAATAAAAGCGATCTCTTTCTAAATGAATTAAAAATTGATTTGCTTCCTTTATCTAGTATAGACAACATAGAAGACCTCTATCATAATTTTACTACAACCCTCTCATATTCTATTAACAATTTCTCAATTGAAGTTTCAAATAATAAAAGAAATAGCAAAACCAACCCATGGTATGACAAAGATTGTAAAAGTGTGAGGAGAGCAATTAAGGAAGTTGTTGATGAATCTCTTAAAATGGGCAAGATAAAAATATACAAAGCCCTAACTAAAAGGAAAAAGAGGCAGTACATTCATAAAAGACAAGAGAATCTCTTACACCTCTCTAAGGTAGCTCCTAAGAAATTTTGGAGGCAGATTCTGACTAGGAAAACTAAAGATAATATTAAAATTGCTCTACACAATTGGAATTCCTATCTTAAAAAAGTTTATGAATCTCCAAATGTCATGGATAACTTTATAACCCTGCTCACAACAAAAGAAGTTTTCTCTTTAGAATACATTGAGTTTGGGGTTAAACGCCTGGCTAATGGGAAATCTAAGGACATTCAAGGTTACCAGGCGGAAATCTTAAAAATTGGAGGTCCTGTCCTCATCCCCCACATCCACAAGCTTTTCAATCAAGCAATCAAGCAAGGGTTCCCTAAACCATGGACTAAGAGCCTCATTATCCCTATTTTTAAAAGTGGGGATACAAATAACCCCTCTAATTATCAAACAATTATGACCAACCCTCTCTTAGCCAAGTTACATGGTAGTATTTTGGAAAAGAAGTTGAGCATATGGTTTGAAAGTGAAGATAAGCGGGCTAAAGGCCAAGTGGGTTTGAAAAGGCATCACTCAACAACAGACCACCTCATTACACTTAGGATCATTGTGGAGGAATATCGTAATGATAAATCCAATATCTTTTGTTGCTTTGTGGACTTTAGAAAGGCTTTCGATACGGTTCCTAGAAACAACCTTTGGAATAGATTAGAAGAGCTAAAGGTTCCTTTCGAGCTGAGAGCTGTCGCTATAAGGTTATATGAGAATGTAATTGCCAAGCTAAAGAGAAATGAGGGGTGGTCGAAAGATATTAAGTGTAATATCAGAGTTAAACAAGGTTGTCCCCTCTCCCCTACCCTATTTGGCATTTACATTGACAAGCTCGAAGGTTATTTAGAGGAAGTAGGATGTGTTGGCACAATCTTAGCCTAGATAGTCATCATACTTCTTCTCTATGCTGATGATATTGTTCTTCTTGCAAGGTGCCCATCTGATCTTGATAAGAAACTTAGGTTTCTTAAGGATTTCTACTCTACCATGGTTATGACTATTAACACTAACAAAACAAAAGTTATGATTATCAAATCCAAGAAGGACACTTACGCTAATTTTATGTATGACAATAATAACTTGGAGGAAGTGTATTCTTACAAGTACCTAGGAATTGATATTCATCACAAGATCAACTGAAACTATAGCATTGAGAAAGGGATTAATGGGGGGTGGAAAGCTTTTTTTGGTCTTGAAAATAATTGTAAAACGACAAACCTCATAATGCGGGATAAAAAGAAGTTCCTTCTTGAAACTTTAGTCACTCCTATTATCTTATATGGATGTGAGGTTTGGGGCTGCAGCGTCTCTAGAGAATCCTAGAGAAAGTTTGAGAAAATCCAGAAGCGTTTTATAATGTATAACCTGAAAATTAAAAGCAATACACCCTATCCTATTCTCCTTATAGAAGTAGGTCTTTCCCCTATCGAGAGCCTAACTATGATTAGGCTTCTATTGTACAAGCACAAACTCAATAACATAGGAGATCATAGACTTCCTAAGCTAGCTTTAAATTCCAGCCAAAACCACCTAAGGCTCAAAGGGGGGTGGTATAAAGGCACGAGGGCCTAGTTAAACTATTGGGAGATCAACGAGAATGATGCATTGCAAAACATTAATAACATTAAAAATATTGTTACTTCTAAGTTCAAAGAAAAAATGTGGTGTGAGAAAGATTTAGCAGCTAAAAGAAAATTAAGTTATTATAAGAAGGTCATCAACCACACGCTAGAAGATCAAAAGTATCTCTCTATTTTAACTAGCTCAAAGAAGAAAATTAATATAGCGAAGATTAGAATGAACTCTCATGAGCTCCATAGTGAAACAAGTCGTTGGGCAGTTCCTAAAACACCATGGATGGAAAGGATCTGCCATCTCTGTGAGAATAGGAACATCGATGATGAAAATCACTTCCTCTTAGAGTGCCTCGCGTACAACCACATTAAATCTTAGTTTCATAATCTTTGTCGCAATACTGACCTTCCTAGCCTTTTACGATATCAAAATTATAGTGAGCTCGGGAGGCTTCTCCCCAAGCTTTTTGAGCATAGGACTAAAATCTTAAATCAAATTAAATAATTTGTTTCTTTAGGTCCGATAGACCAAAGTTTGGTCTTAGTGGACGTTAACCATCATCATCATCATCATCATCATCATGTATATATATATATATATGGGTGTGAGAAACACATAGTTTTTTGAATTATAAAATTGTCCCGTATGAGAAATACATAAAAATTTTAAATATTTTGAAATGGGTATGAGAAACTCATAAGTTACTAAGTATATAATTATTTCTAATTTTTAAATCCAACATTAAAATAGAGTTTATATAAATTGAGATTATTAGTATCAAAAATAATTTTAATATCATTGATAATTTATATTTAATATAAATTATTTTATTTTACAAGAAGAAAAATAATAAATCCACTTTAAACATAAAAAAATGTAGTTTATGTTTACAATTCTCCAATTAAAATAGTATTTATATTTTGATAGATTCATAATTAAATAATTTAGTTATTCTAGACATATATTTGATAAATTTAATGTATGTAATTATTTTTAAGCTAGATGATTTCTAATAATTAAATTATAAAAATCAAAGTTTTAAAAAATAATAATAAGAAGTTATATTTGGAAAATTAATATTATGATGTAATTATTTAAAAAAAAAATTAAAAAATTCCGTATATACTTAGCTCATGTTTTTTTCAATATTAAAGTGTAGAAAAAATAATATTTTTACTTTTACAATATTAATAAAATATTAGTATTTTAATGATATTAATAGTAGTTATATTTTTTCTTTTCATGCTTATTATGGATTGATGATTATTGATAGTTATATCATTCCACCAATTTGTTTATTTATTTTCAATCATAAATTATGAAATAATGAATTAAAATATGAATCACTACTAAATTGTGAAGTGTGAGAAACACATAGCCTTTTGAATTATAAAATGGTCACATATGGGAAATACATAATTTTTTTCAATATTTTGAAATGGGTGTGAGAAACGCATAGTTTTTTGAATTATAAAATGGTTATGAGAAATATATATATATATATATATATATAGAGAGAGAGAGAGAGAGAGAGAGAGAGAGAGAGAGAGAGGTTTTTGAACTATAAAATGGTCCTATATGAGTTTACAATTTTCCAATAAAAATAATATTTATATTTTGATAGATTCATAATTAAATAATTTTGTTATTCTAGACATATATTTGATAATTTTAATGTATGTAATTATTTTTAAGCTAGATGATTTCTAATAATTAAAGTATAAAAGTCAAAGTTTTAAAAAATAATAAGTTACTAAATATATAATTAATTCTAATTTTTAAATACAACGCTAAAATAGAATTTATATAGATTAAGATTATTAATATCAAAAATAATTTTAATATTTAATATAAATTATTTTATTTTACTAAAAGAAAAATAATAAATCCTCTTTAAACATAAAAAAAAAATGTAGATTAAGTTTACAATTTTCCAATAAAAATAGTATTTATATTTTGATAGATTCATAATTAAATAATTTAGTTATTCTACAAATATATTTGATAAATTTAATGTATGTAATTATTTTTAAGCTAGATGATTTCTAATAATTAAATTATAAAAGTCAAAGTTTTAAAAAATAATAAGTTACTAAATATATAATTAATTCTAATTTTTAAATTCAACATTAAAATAGAATTTATATAGATTGAGATTATTAATATGAAAAATAATTTTAATAATTTTAATATTTAATATAAATTATTTTATTTTAGTAAAAGAAAAATAATAAATCCACTTTAAACATAATAAAAAAAAAATGTAATTTAAGTTTACAATTTTCCAATAAAAATAGTATTTATATTTTGATAGATTCATAATTAACTAATTTAGTTATTCTAGACATATATTTGATAAATTCAATGTATGTAATTATTTTTAAGCTAGATGATTTCTAATAATTAAATTATAAAAGTCAAAGTTTTTAAAAATAATAAGTTACTAAATATATAATTAATTCTAATTTTTAAATTCAACATTAAAATAGAATTTCTATAGATTGATATTATTAATATCAAAAATAATTTTAATAATTTTATAATACACCCTATCCTATTCTCCTTATCGAAGCAAGTCTTTCCCCTATTGAGAGCCTAGCTATGATTAGGTTTCTGGTGTACAAGCACAAACTCAATAACATAGACGATCATAGACTTCCTAAGCTAGCTTTAAATTCCAGCCAAAACCACCTAAGGCTCAATCGGGGTGGCATAAAGACACAAGGGCCTGGTTAAACTATTGGGAGATCAACGAGAATGATGCTGTGATGACCCCGTAAAAATGTAATTACTTAGAAGTTACTACAGCAAAAAACTGAATTGAAATGATATTGAAGAATTTATTTTCTTTTGAGGATATTCTGTTGATTTTACATGTGCACTAAATTAATGATTAAAAGAATTAATCATGAAGATATCTGAATTCCCAAAAGGGAACTGGAAAAGAAAAGTTAGTTAATAAACTAGAAATAACCACCTTCCCTAACTGGAAGGGTTTCCAGGGAAAAAGGGAGGTTGGTTGAGAAACTCGGGGCTGTAGAGACAGGAGAGAAAGAGAAAGGGAAGGAAAAACCCTGTATGGACTAAGTCTGGTAAGGACCAGATAGTCAAGCACATAGTGCTGGCTTACTGAGGATAGTGATCCGGTAAGCGGAAGCTTGGGGGGAGACTCAGGTCTTGAAGGACTGGTCTCACGGTTGGGTGGAAAACAAGCGTTACACAGCGATTTGGCAGGAGACTTGTTCCAGACTCATCTTACCAGTGGGGATCAGGTAAGTAACGGAACCCTAATGTCCCCTAGTTATCTGTGTAACTTGTAGTGTAATTGTGATTGTCTGAGCAATAAACTGTAAACAGCGTATAGTGTAACTGTGATTATAGACAGCCTAGCTGTAAAAATCGAAAGATAGTACGACTATGATTATCTGTACAAGCTATAGACAGTCTAGCTGCATAAATCAAAAGATATTGTGACTGTGATTATCTGTACAAGGTATAGACAGCCTAGCTGTAAAAACCAAAAGACAGTGTAACTGTGGTTAACTTTACAAGATATCGACAGTATATCTGTAAAAACAAAAAGATGATATAACTATGACTTTCTGTGCGAAAGAAGACTATAGACAATATATCTGTAAACTTCAAAGAACAAGAGAACTGAGAACAATTAAACATCTAAACAAAGGAGGCAATCTATTTATAAAACAAGCCTATCCTTACAAGATAAATGGGTTCACAGTCTAGAAGTATCCGAACCCAGGAAACTGGTTATTCATGCAGATAACAAACCCTGGGTCGATATCATATCAAGACCCTGAAGATCACAGTCAGTCGTATAGATCTCATGATACTCTTAAACAAAATGCCAGTAGAGATTTTAATAAGATAATGAGAAGGCATAAATAAACGCTGAACCCCGAACTCGGTCCAACCATAGTAGGTGGGGTTCTGGCGAGTCTAAAACGACGGAAGAGAACCTAGATATTATCCAAAATTAAAGACCTGTATAGTAGGAAGTTGAATATTACATGGTTAAATTTGCAAATCATTATAGAGACGAGCAAAGAGTCATGCGACAGAACCATATTGACATTCCTGTAATGTACAGCGGAAACATTTAAAATGTGTTAAGGAAAGTATTAAAACATGCAATCGCATTGAGGCCGCAGATGTATTGTCTGCTAATAACAAACCCGAAATTAACAACTATACTGATTAACCGTTATATAACTTTCAGGCCCTCAGGGTTTCTGTTACGGAGAGTCCATAACCAGTCGGCCATACATCTATAGTAATCAGATGTTGGCGCGACAGCTCGTAACTCTTTACATATCTGTTCAATACATTGACGATATGGAACAGAGTCTTAGATCATACTGTAACCAAATGCATGTATGCCGTAATCAAACAAGCAAGATACCAAAACGAGAAAACGCATTACGCATCTGGGTATTAATCAAACCCTATATTACATGAAAGCAAAACCATTCTTATCAGCATGAGAAATAAAGCTTTTACGTAACAATAACAGAGAGTTATATTAAAACTATCGGCCTTAGGCCATATGAGTCCAAAGTCAAACAAGCACGCTGGCTTCCAACCAGGGTTCCATGACAGTCATCATACATGGCTATAGTCACAGTATATTCAACCAAACAAAATATAAACAGCCGTATAATAGAATCAAGCGGAAACTCTAGCCTCGGAACCAAAGGTAAAAACCCAAATCACCGCAAACGAAGAGGACCCCAAATTCCTTAATCAGTCCCAGAACTGTTGAAAACGGAATAGGAGCATTGGTCCATCATGACCTGTGACCAACCGAGTGATAATAAGGTTTGGGTCTCAATCTTAGCACAGAGGAAAACCCCTGGCAAACCGAAATGAGACAGAGGAGGACCAACCGAAACTAAACCCTTGAACTCAGATAAATATCTGTGTAAACTTGGCGGGCTTCATCTGGAGTGATTTTCTCCAAGCCATCGATGCTGGAAGATGCTCGTTCACAACCTGTCAAACAAGGGACAGAAGATTAGACTCCTGCACAAATATTAAATTCAAAATTGCAACAGATCTTCTAACTGATTGTGTAAATCACCTGACTGATTCGAGTATGAAAACCATGGAGCGGAAGACCCTCTGGAATGACGCATGTGCCTGGAATAGCGGTGGCCTTGGAGCGGAACCGTGGAGTAAACCCTTACAGTGATGAACAAAGAGCTGGAACGCGTTGAACAGTATGAGGAAAACCTCGAATAATCCGGAGAACACCACGTATATACCCTGCCTGCCAGCGGTGGAGGTGTGGAGCAATTTCGACCCTCGATCTCACACAGAAACTGTGCACCGTAGATGGAGGCGACTTTACCCCAAAAGCCCGGCGCGAGAAAGTCCCATAGAAACCATGCCCGAATCATGTGATCAAACCGGAAAGAATCAATTCCATCGCCAGATGTCCAGCGCAGGAGGCGCCAACAAGTGAGCACAGTACAGTCTGGATACACTCGAGGAGAAGACATAAGGTTTTCATGCCATTGTGTTAACGATTAAACATAGACAAGTATTAATCGATGATTAATCAATGATACGACAAACGTTACCTGCCGCATTATACACCGCCTCAGGTTAGGCATGTATACGAGGTGGTGGCCATTCGACATAGTTATATACTTAAATAAAGTGCAGATGCTTAACCAAAGTATGGATATATATATATAAGAATTTTTTTTTTTTATGTATATGTTTTAGCATGTAGATATGTGACAATTGGTATCAGAGCCCAGATTACCCATACTGTGGCCTCTGGGATGTGAATGAAGTATTAAAGATGAGAAGGTCATTATGACATTGATATTCTTTTTGGGATAACAAAATTGTGCAGGTATCTCACAATGTTAACTGTTTCATGATCAGACTAGGCCAGGGACAGGCTAGTCAGAGGAAAGAAAAGAGCAACCAAGGTATCGCAAAGAAATAGTTAGTATGCAGGGAGCTGGCAGCGCACCGCATAGGTCCACAGCCAATCGAGGGCCTGCACCAAATCTTGGAGAAAACCCAGAGTTGTGGGTGCAGCTGGGTGAGGAGACCCGCAGCACGAATCTGGCCATACTAGAAACAGTTCAAGAGCTGAAGAATGAAATGGCTTGGCTACGGGAGGATAATGCGCGATTGACAATGGAGCAAGAAAGGATTTTAAAAAGTTTGTCTGACAAACAGAACCCGCCATTAGCTAATCCCAGTGCAGAACAGCAGAGAATGACGGAGGAGCAACATTATCAAGCAGAATCTGAAATCCCTGAAGAAGGAGAGGATCAATCTGATAATGCATCAGAACAGCAGACCTCAAAGCGTCAAAAGGTGGAATTACAAGGAGAATTTCGAAAGATTAAACCCCCACACTACGATGGGGAAAAAGAGGAAGCGGTTGAGGCATGGCTAATCAATATGAATAAATATTTTCAGTTATATGAGTATGATCATAATTTGAAGGCACGATTGGCTATCTTCCAGTTACAAGGGAAGGCGACACTGTGGTGGGAGGAAGTTAAAATCGTTAAAGGGGTAAGCGAGCGAACCATAACGTGGGAAAAATTCCAGAAATATTTTAAGGAGAGATACTTGACGGAACGCTTTTATGATGAAAAAGCAAAGGAATTCCATGATCTGCGACTGGGACAGCAGACTATGGATGAATTCATCAATCGGTTCACATCTTTGCTTCGCTATGTACCCTACCTTAAAGAAGAAAAAGCCAAGGTACAACGGTTTGTTAGCAGTTTGCCCATGTACATGAGGGAAAGGATTGAATTTGACAATCCTAGAACCATGGATGAAGCTATTCGAAAGGCCAGAATCTGCTACCAGCAGAGCAAGCAGAAAGGGGACAGTTCCAACAGAAAATGGAATGAGAAAAAGAATAGTAAGATTGTTGGAAATAATAAGGGAAGTCGGAGCAGTGGAGTCAAAGGAAGCAGCAAGGGCCAGAACAGTAGAGCAGCACCGAGAGGTTCATTCAGATCCAAGCCCATCAGTGAAACCAGAATGGGTGAACAACCCGCCAAGATGGATACTGAAGGAATAACGAGACCCCCAGTGCAGTGCTGTAGTTGTGGTGGACCGCACTACGTCAAGAATTGTCCGCAAAGGAAGGGAACTGACCAGATATCCCAGATTCATGAGGCATCAACCGTGGGTGACGTGGGACGAAGTATGCCAAGAATTAACGCAGCCTTGGACGACCGCCAGGCAGAATACCAGCCCACCATGGTAGAGTTTGAAGGTAAAATTTTAGACCTTTCCATCACTGTTCTAATTGATCCTGGAGCTACTTTAAGTTATATTAGTCCAAAGATAGTTGAACAGTGTAAATTGCAGCCTGAAAAATTCAGGAATCCTTGGCTGGTACAGCTAGCTACAGGGACCAAAAGACGATTAATGGCAAAAATCAAAAGCTGCCCTATAGTGATAGTAGGACAGCCAGTAGTGGCAGACCTGAACATGCTTCCCCTCGGGTCCTATGATGTCCTAATTGGGATGAACTGGCTAGAAAAGCATTGGGCTTTAGTGAACTGCAAAACGAAGGTTATACGGTACAAGGATGATGCTGGAATAGAACAAGAAATGCAGGGAATTAAACGACCAGTGCAGGTCCGACCAATCACTGCATCTCAGCTGGCAAAATGCATCCAGAATAGATGCCAAGTGTATGCTATTCAGGTGGGCTATGCAGAAACTAAGAATAAGGAAAACCCGCTAGACCACCTCCCGGTAATAAAAGAGTTCGCAGACGTGTTTCCAGAGGAAATTCCTGGACTACCTCCAAAGAGGGATATAGACTTCACCATTGAGTTAATACCATGAGCCGCTCCAGTTTCGCGGACACCTTATAGAATGAGTGTACCGGAGTTGACTGAATTAAAAATGCAACTACAAGAATTGTTGGATAAAAATTATATCTGCCCCAGTGTATCTCCATGGGGAGCTTCGGTATTATTCGTCAGGAAGAAAGACGGAACTCTTCGAATGTGTATTGATTACCGGCAGCTAAACAAGCTCACAATTAAAAATAAATACCCTTTACCTCGGATCGATGAGCTTTTTGATCAAGTCAAGGGGGCGACAGTATTTTCTAAAATTGATTTGCGATCTGGTTACCATCAGATCAGAATTAAAGAAGAAGATATCGCTAAAACAGCCTTCAGGACCCGGTATGGACACTACGAGTTTGTAGTGCTGCCTTTTGGATTGACTAATGCACCCGCTACGTTCATGTGTTTAATGAACAGCGTGTTCCATCAATTTTTAGACAAATTTGTACTAATATTCATTGATGATATTTTGATTTATTCTCTCTCTAAGGAGGAGCATGAGGAACATCTCCGGATGGTACTGCAAACTTTGCGAGAACATCAGTTGTATGCTAAGCTCAGCAAATGTGATTTCTATAAAGAGGAAATCCAGTATTTGGGTCATGTGATTTCAAAGGAAGGGATTGCCGTGGATCCTGAGAAAATAAAAACCATACTGGATTGGCCTGTGCCAAAAGATGTGGCGGATATCAGATCCTTCATGGGATTGGCTGGATATTACAGAAGATTTGTGGAAGGTTTTTCAAGGGTGGCATATCCCATCACGTCCTTGCAAAAGAAAGGGAGGACATTCAAATGGAGTTCTGAATGTCAACAAAGTTTTGAGAGGCTTAAGCAATTACTCACGTCTGCTCCTGTTTTAAGTATAGCTGATCCGGACAAGGACTATGTGGTATGTACCGATGCCAGCCGAGAAGGCGTCGGAGGTGTGTTAATGCAAGAAGGGAAAGTAATCGCCTATGAATCGAGAAAATTGAAGGAACATGAACATAAGTATTTTGCCTATGATTTGGAATTGGCAGCTGTCATACATGCGCTTAAGATGTGGCGACACTACCTTTTGGGAAGTAAATTTCTGTTATTAACAGATCATCACAGCTTAACAAATTATTTTAGTCAGCCCACACTGAACGCAAGACAAGCTCGTTGGGCAGATTTCTTAAGTGGGTTCGACTTTGACATTAAACATCTGAAGGGAAAGGAAAATCGTGTAGCCGACGCACTGAGTCGAAAGGTACAATGTTTGTATGAAGTTACATTCAGTAGGTGGGAAAATTCCTTGCGGGAAATGATGAAAACAGCAGCAAGCCAAGATGCTGAATACCAACAGATGAAGCGGCAAACGCCACTTTCCAGCGAGGGAAGTCCGCAGGAATATGAGGTTAGCAAGGATGGAATGCTGCTTTACAAAAAAATATTGTTTGTACCAAATGACAACAACCTCAAAAATTTAATCTTGAATGAGTTTCATACCAGTCACTACGCTGGTCATCCCGGGTACCAGAAAATGCTGACTGCACTTTGGAAGGAATATTACTGGCCGAGAATGAAAAAGCATGTGGCTGAATATTTAGCGCGATGTTTGGAGTGTCAACAGATCAAGACGGAGCACCAGCATCCGGCTGGATTATTGCAACCCCTGCCCATTCCAGAATGGAAATGGGAAATTATATCAATGGACTTTATCACTGGGCTGCCTAAAACAAAGAGAAACAATGACTCTATTATGGTAGTGGTTGATAAGTTAAGTAAGGCATCACACTTCATACCAGTACAATCCACCTACAGGGCAGTACAAATTGCACACATCTTCATGCAAAATGTGTTCAGACTTCATGGACTCCCAAAGACTATAATATCAGATCGGGATGTAAAGTTTACGTCCGCCTTTTGGAGAGCGCTATTTGCAGAATTGGGTACACAGCTAAATTTTAGCACAGCTTACCATCCCCAGACTGATGGACAGACGGAGAGAGTAAATCAGATGGTGGAGGACATGTTGAGAGCATGTGTCATGCAGAAACCGACACAATGGGAGGACTATTTGCACTTGGTGGAATTCGCTTACAACAATGGATATCACACCTCAATTCAGATGTCTCCATTTGAAGTCTTGTATGGACGAAAATGTCGGACGCCCTCAAATTGGAGTGGCCCGGAGGACAAATTAAGGTTGGGACCAGAAATGCTCAAGGAGATGGAGGACATGGTCAAAAAGGTGCGAGCCAACCTGAAGGCTGCTCAAGATCGGTAGAAAAATTTTGCAAATCGGAAAAGAAGGTTCAAAGAGTATCAAGTGGGCGATCACGTTTACATCAGAATTCAGGCCAGAAAAAGTACTCTGCAATGGAGCAGTTGTGCTAAACTTGCACCCCGTTACTTCGGACCTTTTCAGGTCTTGGCAAGGGTTGGGCCAGTAGCTTATCAGCTAGCTTTACCAAGCCACATCAGAATTCATAATGTCTTCCATGTATCCATGCTTAAGAAGTATATCTATGACCCTAAGCATGTGATCAAGTGGCAAGATATAAGGGTAAGGATTGCTTTTAATTGAACTAATTGAAAACGTATCTGGAACAAAAGACTGATACTGTTATTGGTTGCAGGTCGAACCGGAAGGAGAGGTCCTGGTCGAGCCGCTGAGCATTCTCGACCGGAGAGAAGTGCAGTTGCGGAAGCGGGTTATTACCCAAATTAAAGTGCAGTGGCAGCACTATGGGCCTGAAGAGGCTACTTGGGAGGACGAAGAGCTGTTTCGGAAAGCTTATCCGGAACTTTTTGGAGACACTAGACATCGGGACGATGTCCAATCTCAGGAGGGGGAGATGTGATGACCCCGTAAAAATGTAATTACTTAGAAGTTACTACAGCAAAAAACTGAATTGAAATGATATTGAAGAATTTATTTTCTTTTGAGGATATTCTGTTGATTTTACATGTGCACTAAATTAATGATTAAAAGAATTAATCATGAAGATATCTGAATTCCCAAAAGGGAACTGGAAAAGAAAAGTTAGTTAATAAACTAGAAATAACCACCTTCCCTAACTGGAAGGGTTTCCAGGGAAAAAGGGAGGTTGGTTGAGAAACTCGGGGCTGTAGAGACAGGAGAGAAAGAGAAAGGGAAGGAAAAACCCTGTATGGACTAAGTCTGGTAAGGACCAGATAGTCAAGCACATAGTGTTGGCTTACTGAGGATAGTGATCCGGTAAGCGGAAGCTTGGGGGGAGACTCAGGTCTTGAAGGACTGGTCTCACGGTTGGGTGGAAAACAAGCGTTACACAGCGATTTGGCAGGAGACTTGTTCCAGACTCATCTTACCAGTGGGGATCAGGTAAGTAACGGAACCCTAATGTCCCCTAGTTATCTGTGTAACTTGTAGTGTAACTGTGATTGTCTGAGCAATAAACTGTAAACAACGTATAGTGTAACTGTGATTATAGACAGCCTAGCTGTAAAAATCGAAAGATAGTACGACTATGATTATCTGTACAAGCTATAGACAGTCTAGCTGCATAAATCAAAAGATATTGTGACTGTGATTATCTGTACAAGGTATAGACAGCCTAGCTGTAAAAACCAAAAGACAGTGTAATTGTGGTTAACTTTACAAGATATCGACAGTATATCTGTAAAAACAAAAAGATGATATAACTATGACTTTCTGTGCGAAAGAAGACTATATACAGTATATCTGTAAACTTCAAAGAACAAGAGAACTGAGAACAATTGAACATCTAAACAAAGGAGGCAGTCTATTTATAAAACAAGCCTATCCTTACAAGATAAATGGGTTCACAGTCTAGAAGTATCCGAACCCAGGAAACTGGTTATTCATGCAGATAATAAACCCTGGGTCGATATCATATCAAGACCCTAAAGATCACAGTCAGCCGTATAGATCTCATGATACTCTTAAACAAAATGCCAGTAGAGATTTTAATAAGATAATGAGAAGGCATAAATAAACGCTGAACCCCGAACTCGGTCCAACCGTAGCAGGTGGGGTTCTGGCGAGTCTAAAACGACGGAAGAGAACCTAGATATTATACAAAATTAAAGACCTGTATAGTAGGAAGTTGAATATTACATGGTTAAATTTGCAAATCATTACAGAGACGAGCAAAGAGTCATGCGACAGAACCATATTGACATTCCTGTAATGTACAGCGGAAACATTTAAAATGTGGTAAGGAAAGTATTAAAACATGCAATCGCATTGAGGCCGCAGATGTATTATCTGCTAATAACAAACCCGAAATTATCAACTATACTGATTAACCGTTATATAACTTTCAGGCCCTCAGGGTTTCTGTTACGGAGAGTCCATAACCAGTCGGCCATACATCTATAGTAATCAGATGTTGGCGCGACAGCTCGTAACTCTTTACATATCTGTTCAATACATTGACGATATGGAATAGAGTCTCAGATCATACTGTAACCAAATGCATGTATGCCGTAATCAAACAAGCAAGATACCAAAACGAGAAAATGCATTACGCATCTGGGTATTAATCAAACCCTATATTACATGAAAGCAAAACCATTCTTATCAGCATGAGAAATAAAGCTTTTGCGTAACAATAACAGAGAGTTATATTAAAACTATCGGCCTTAGGCCATATGAGTCCAAAGTCAAACAAGCACGCTGGCTTCCAACCAGGGTTCCATGACAGTCATCATACATGGCTATAGTCACAGTATATTCAACCAAACAAAATATAAACAACCGTATAATAGAATCAAGCGGAAACTCTAGCCTCGGAACCAAAGGTAAAAACCCAAATCACCGCAAACGAAGAGGACCCCAAATTCCTTAATCAGTCCCAGAACTTTTGAAAACGGAATAGGAGCATTGGTCCATCATGACCTGCGACCAACCGAGTGATAATAAGGTTTGGGTCTCAATCTTAGCACAGAGGAAAACCCCTGGCAAACCGAAATGAGACAGAGGAGGACCAACCGAAACTAAACCCTTGAACTCAGATAAATACCTGTGTAAACTCGGCGGGCTTCATCTGGAGTGATTTTCTCCAAGCCATCGATGCTGGAAGATGCTCGTTCACAACCTGTCAAACAAGGGACAGAAGATTAGACTTCTGCACAAATATTAAATTCAAAATTGCAACAGATCTTCTAACTGATTGTGTAAATCACCTGACTGATTCGAGTATGAAAACCATGGAGCGGAAGACCCTCTGGAATGACGCATGTGCCTGGAATAGCGGTGGCCTCGGAGCGGAACCGTGGAGTAAACCCTTACAGTGATGAACAGAGAGCTGGAACGCGTTGAACAGTATGAGGAAAACCTCGAATAATCCGGAGAACACCACGTATATACCCTGCCTGCCAGCGGTGGAAGCGTGGAGCAATTTCGACCCTCGATCTCACACAGAAACTGTGCACCGTAGATGGAGGCGACTTTACCCCAAAAGCCCGGCGCGGGAAAGTCCCAAGCATAGAAACCATGCCCGAATCACGTGATCAAACCGGCAAGAATCAATGCCATCGCCAGATGTCCAGCGCAGGAGGCGCCAACAAGTGAGCACAGTACAGTCTGGATACACTCGAGGAGAAGACATAAGGTTTTCATGCCATTGTGTTAACGATAAAACATAGACAAGTATTAATCGATGATTAATCAATGATATGACAAACGTTACCTGCCACATTATACACCGCCTCAGGTTAGGCATGTATACTAGGTGGTGGCCATTCGACATAGTTATATACTTAAATAAAGTGCAGATGCTTAACCAAAGTATGGATATATATATATAAGAAAAAAAAAAAAAATATGTATATGTTTTAGCATGTAGATATGTGACAGATGCATTACAAGACATAAATAACATTAAAGATATTGTTATTTCTAAGTTCAAAGAAAAAATGTGGTGTGAGAAATATTTAGCGGGTAAAAGAAAATTAAGTTATTATAAGAAGGTCATCAACTCCACCCTAGAAGATCAAAAGTATCTCTCTATTTTAACTAGCTCAAAGAAGAAAATTAATATAGCAAAGATTAGAACGAATTCTCATGAGCTCCATAGTGAAACAGGTTGTTGGGCAGTTCCTAAAAGGCCATGGATGGAAAGGATTTGCCATATATGTGAGAATAGGAACATCGAGGATGAAAACCACTTCCTCTGCCATGGATGGAAAGGATTTGCCATATATGTGAGAATAGGAACATCGAGGATGAAAACCACTTCCTCTTAGAGTGCCCCACATACAACCACATTAGATCTCAGTTTCACAATCTTTGTTACAATACTCACCTTCCTAACCTTTTACAATGTCAAAATTATAGTGAACTCGGAAGGCTTCTCTCCAAGCTTTTTGAGCATAGGAATAAAATCTTAAATCAAATTAAATAATTTGTTTTTAGGTCTGATAGACCAATGTTTGGTCTCAGGGGGACGTTAACCACCACCATCATCATCATCATCATCAATTTAAATATTTAATATAAATTATTTTATTTTACTAAAAGAAAAATAATAAATCCACTTTAAACATAAAAAATAAAAAATAAATAATAAATAATAATAAAAAATGTAGATTACGTTTACAATTTTCCAATAAAAATAGTATTTATATTTTGATAGATTCATAATTAAATAATTTAGTTATTCTAGACATATATTTGATAAATTTAATGTATGTAATTGTTTTTAAGCTAGACGATTTCTAATAATTAAATTATAAAAGTCAAAGTTTTAAAAAATAATAGGTTACTAAATATATAATTAATTCTAATTTTTAAATCCAACATCAAAATAGAATTTATATAGATTGAGATTATTAATATCAAAAATAATTTTAATAATTTAAATATTAAATATAAATTATTTTATTTTACTAAAAGAAAAATAATAAATCCACTTTAAACATAAAAAAAAGAAAATGTAGTTTAGGTTTACAATTTTCCAATAAAAATAGTATTTATATTTTGATAGATTCATAATTAAATAATTTAGTTATTCTAGACATATATTTGATAAATTTAATGTATGTAATTATTTTTAGGCTAGATGATTTCTAATAATTAAATTATAAAATTCAAAGTTTTAAAAAATAATAAGTTACCAAATATATAATTAATTCTAATTTTTAAGTCCAACATTAAAATAGAATTTATATAGATTGAGATTATTAATATCAAAAATAATTTTAATATTTATTATAAATTATTTTATTTTACTAAAAGAAAAATAACAAATCCACTTTAAACATAAAAAAAGAAAATGTAGATTAAGTTTACAATTTTCTAGTAAAAATAATATTTATATTTTGATAGATTCATAATTAAATAATTTAGTTATGCTACACATATATTTGATAAATTTAATGTATGTAATTAATTTTAAGCTAAATGATTTCTAATAACTAAATTATAAAAGTCAAAGTTTTAAAAAATAATAAGTTACTAAATATATAATTAATTCTAATTTTTAAACCAAACATTAAAATAGAATCTGTATACTTGATTCTAATTTTTAAATCAAACATTAAAATATAATTTATATACATAGGTGATCTACCTCCCACGACTTGGCTTCGGTCCCCTCCTTCTTCCTTTGTCCGCTCTGATACGGCCAGCCAGCATCATTGTAAGAATCCAATCAGTATCGGTGGTTCATTTACCTGGTGCACCTACCCACCTCACTCAAACGACTGGGCTTATTCCACCACCACTTTGTTTCGCTAAGCTTCAATCTATCTTTGTCCAAAGGAGGGCATAGGGTGTAGGTATGAGTGTACCAGGGCTAGTCCCACCCGGAGGTAAAGTTTCCTAGGCGTAGGTAAAGTTCCCAAGGCATAGGTATGAGGCGGAGATTTCCAAGTACGTAGTTGAATTTTGGAGGTCTCATAAATCCACTTTAAACATAAAAAAATAAAATGTAGTTTAAGTTTACAATTTTCCAATAAAAATAGTATTTATATTTTGATAGATTCATAATTAAATAATTTAGTTATTCTAGACATATATTTGATAAATTTAATGGATGTAATTATTTTTAAGCTAGATGATTTGTAATAATTAAGTTATAAATGTCAAAGTTTTAAAAAATAATAAGTTATTAAATATATAATTAATTCTAATTTTTAAATCCAATATTAAAATAGAATTTATATTGATTGAGATTATTAATATCAAAAATAATTTAAATATTTAATATAAATTATTTTATTTTATTAAAAGAAAAATAATAAATCCACTTTAAACATAAAAAAAGAAAAAGAAAATGTAGATTAAGTTTAGAATTTTCCAATAAAAATAGTATTTATATTCTGATAGATTCATAATTAAATAATTTGGTTATTCTAGACATATATTTGATAAATTTAATGTATTTAATTATTTTTAAGCTAGATGATTTCTAATAGTTAAATTATAAAAGTCAAAGTTTTAAAAAATAATAAGTTACTAAATATATAATTAATTCTAATTTTTAAATCCAACATTAAAATAGAATTTATATAGATTGAGATTATTAATATCAAAAATAGTTTTAATAATTTAAATATTTAATATAAATTATTTTATTTTGCTAAAAGAAAAATAATAAATCCACTTTAAACATAAAAAAAGAGAATGTACTTTAAGCTTACAATTATCCAATAAAAATAGTATTTATATTTTGATAGATTCATAATTAAATAATTTAGTTATTCTAGACATATATTTGATAAATTCAATGTATGTAATTATTTTTAAGCTAGATGATTTCTAATAATTAAATTATAAATGTCAAAGTTTTAAAAAATAAAAAGTTACTAAATATATAATTAATTCTAATTTTTAAATCCAACATTAAAATAGAATTTATATAGATTGAGAT
This sequence comes from Pinus tabuliformis, assembly GCA_031772625.1. Lineage (NCBI taxonomy): Eukaryota > Viridiplantae > Streptophyta > Pinopsida > Pinales > Pinaceae > Pinus > Pinus tabuliformis. Next base: position 1,922,049,462 of record CM062816.1, on the reverse strand, counting down.
TATTAATATCAAAAATAATTTTAATAATTTTAGTAATTTTAATATTTAATATAAATTACTTTATTTTACTAAAAGAAAAATAATAAATCCACTTTAAACATAAAAAAAAATGTAGTTTAAGTTTACAATTCTCCAATAAAAATAGTATTTATATTTTGATAGATTCATAATTAAATAATTTAGTTATTCTAGACATATAATTGATAAATTTAATGTATGTAATTATTTTTAAGCTAGATGATTTCTAATAATTAAATTATAAAAAACAAAGTTTTAAAAAATAATAATAAGAAGTTATATGTCATGACTCTACCATATCAATTTACTATTCACACAGGCACATAAAAAAATTTTTATTGTACCATGCATAACTTGATTAGGTGCACCTATTTCAATGTATGACGCTGCTACAACTTCAATGGTTTTTGGTACTACCATAGTCGTTGCACTATTAAACAAATTAATGTTTGATGACCTGGCTAATTAGCTGGCTGGGTTTATTGCGATGGTTTAGTTTTTAATGTTAGAATTCCACACGGCTTGATGCTCAACACCCAAGGTGTTTCATGTTGTTGCCATCACATGGCCCTCCACGCTTGCAGCGATTGTCGTTAACTCCACTGCTCCCACCCTGTACATGGCCTGAGCAGGATGTCCGGTCCCGGCCGCTCCTCTTGGAATCTCTGCCTCATCAATGGTGTAGTGCACTCCTCGCGATCCTACAGTGGCACTATCCTGGGGTTCTACTCTTCTCCGGAATGCAATGGTATTGACCTCATTCTTCTGGTAGCTTCCTTGCGGAGCCTACTCTGATGTGGCCCTTTCCTTAGCCCCCTATGCAACTAGAGACACTCGGAATGATGTGAATGATGCCTTTGTTGTTTTGAGCTCATGGTCCAGTGGCAGTCAAGACTATTTCAGGTAACCCTGTTATTTGCATTTGATTTTTTCTTCTTTTTTCTTCCTCCTCCTTTCTAGCAGATTGCATTATTTGTTCGCCAATCTCCTTAATCGTTTCATGTGGGTTATAAACCTTGCAGGGTGTCTAGTTACCGATTTGAGGCTCGCACTATACCAGTGGGGAAGGTGCTCCTCTAGTGTCAGGCTTCGACAGCGACCGGGTAAGAATCAATCCGGTTGGAGAGTTATGGGTCATGTCTGTCATCTGGCCTCGGCCCATCACATTCTTTTGGCTTTTCGTTTAGTAGCATACTGTCGCCGAATGGTTAAGGTCTCTTAAGGAAGTTTTTCCTTTGTTAGTTGCAGAGCTCTCCTCTGTTTCTTTAAGGTTTTCCTTTTGTTGAAGTGGACTTAGTTCCCACAAAGACTCCTGAACTCTCTGATACACAGCTCTATCTAAATTTTGTTATTCTTGCTTGGAATATGTAAGGGATTTTCGGCTACAATTTGTAAGATTATTTCTCGGTTGTATTACAGTTATTTTGGTACAAAACCGGAACTGTGTATATATTTAAATTTCTTTAATCCATTACATATTTAAAGTTCTTATGTGGATCCTCCAATATTCTCATACGTTTATTTGTTTCGGGACTATTCAGTTTTTCTTTTTTTTATTACTGAGTTTTCTGTAATGAAAATTAAGGTTTTCAGGCCCAGAATGTGGCCTCGAACTAACTTGTAAAATAGTTCAATAAATAATTTTTGAATGTTTGTTGAAGGAATTTCTTGTAAATCGCGTTTGGGGCTTTTGTGAACAAATTATTGGAGTCATACCCCAAACAGAGCTTAGGGTTTTTTTTATTTCTCTGGATATCAATCCCTTTATGGGTTTCGCTCTCCATTGTCATTTCCAGGAAGTTCTCTATAGGGTTTTTACCCCTCGATAAGTTATATCAAGACAGGTGGGGTTATATTGAAGTTCTCATCCTTGGAAGTTGCTTGCGTCCATTCAGGGTTCAAAACCCTGAAAAAACCTGAGTGAGTCTGATGTTCGTCTATTTCATTTAATATGTTATTCATGCTACAGTTATCTACCAAAAACTCTTATATGAACTTGCGCGAAGTCTCTTAGCTTGCAGGGGTGATTTGAATACTGGACGATGTCCTGGTTAATTTCCTATTTTCCTTTCATCTGTCTAATTTTCTTTAAAAATACACTTGTACAGCATAGCTCCAATGTGGTTCCATTTATTTCTGTTTTTTTTTTTTTTTTTTTAAGAACTGTAATTGTATGTTTTCCTATTTATTTCTGCACTTAACAGAACAGTAATAATAGCTTCTTTTCTATTCCTGCATTCTACAGAATTGTAATAATTTTTCTTTACAAGTACTATTGTTGTCGTTCCAGTTCCATAATTGGTCGGTACTGAATTTTCCACAAATAATATATGAAACGTATTCATAGGAGAGGGCATCGAAGGCATATAAAATAGTTAAATATAATATACCCAAATCCACAGTGAGATAATCTCACTTTGACAACTATATTTTCAAAAGCTATATTTTCCTCTTTATTTTAAGAAATATCAAACCCTGTAAATAAAACTCTTTCTATAAATGTATATCAGTTGTGAATACTTAAAAAGAAAACCTTCTACTTGCAAGACCCTTCCAATTCAGTTCAATTTATCAGCATTTCACCAGAAGGTACCACATACCTGAGTGCTTTTAATTAAGTACTCTACAAGGAGAGGTCACCTCTGGTTGAAGCTAGTCACACCTCCTGACCTTGAGATTGTCTTTTGGGACCAAATCTCCCCCCTAGCTTGCTCACAAGACTAACAGTGTTTTACAAGTTGCACGCGCACTGCGCCCTTACCATATGATCATCACCAAACATAGTAAGCCCCTTTTCCTTTTCCTCGTGCCTGTCCTCTACTGCACAATTTTTTCCCCCCTTTCCCCCTTTTTCCTGGAAATCATCCCACGGTTGGGGGGGGGCAGTTAGGGTTTTGCAACTGTTTTTTTATTATTATCAAAAACATAATTTCCCTCCTCAGAAGTTACATGATATCCCCATGACTAGGAAATCATTTGTTTTTTTTTATTCACTAATAATAAAATGTCAATTTATACAGCAGATAATAACCATCATCCATTAGTTTGCTTTTTTCCTTTTTAACTATGGTAAATAAAATATTTACAATATTTTGGGGTATTACATCTTCCCCCCCTGAAGTTGGACATCAGCCCGATGTCCTTCAGTTATAAACAGCTATGGGTAAGCCTATTTCATGAATTCTTCATCCTCCCAAATGGCCTTATCAGGCCCAAAGTGCTGCCATTGCACTTTAACTTGGGTAATAGCTTGCTTCTGCAGCAGTACTTCTCTCCGGTCAAGAATGTTCAGCAGCTCAACCAAGATTTCTCCTTCCAGTTTGACCTGCAACATACAACAGCCTAAATCAGTTTCTTTAAAAGAAAACTTTTAGACTGGTCTACTAGAAATAATTCTCACCTGTATATCCTGCCATCTGATCACATGTTTAGGGTCATGAACCTTTTTTTTTAACACGGAGACATGAAAGACATTGTGGACTCGTATATGACTTGGCAAAGCGAGCTGGTAAGCTACCAGTCCAATTCTTGCTAAGACCTGGAATGGTCCACAATATCGAGGTGCCAACTTAGCGCACCCACTCCATTGTAATGTGCCATTTTCGCTCAAATTGTCACATACACATGATCACCAACTTGATACTCCTTAAACCTCCTTTTCTGGTCAGCAAAGTTCTTTTGCCTATCATGCATTGCCTTTAGATTGGAATGTATCTTTTTAACCAGTTCCTCCATCTCCTTAAGCATTTCAGGACCTAACATCAATCTATCTTCCGGTCCACCCCAGCTCGAGGGGGTGCGGCACTTTCACCCATACAATACTTCAAAAGGGCTCATTTGCAATGATGTGTGGTAGCCATTATTGTATGCGAACTCAACCAAGTGCAGGTAGTCCTCCCACTTGGTTGGTTGCTGCATCACAAATGCCCTTAACATGTCTTCCACCACCTGGTTCACCCATTTGGTTTGTCCATCAGTCTGGGGGTGATACATTGTACTGAAATTCAGCTGTGTCCCTAATTCTGCAAATAATGTTTTCCAAAAGATTGATGTGAATTTCACATCACGGTCCGAAATTATTGTCCTTGGTAGCCCATGCAATCTAAATACGTTTTGCAGAAAAATATGGGCAATCTTTATAGCTCTATAGGTGGATTTCACAGGTATAAAATGTGCTGCTTTACTCAATTTGTCTACCACCACCATAATGGAATCGTTATTCTTCCTTGTCTTTCCTTGTAATACAGCATTCTAGCAGCATCCACAGTATAATCCTGCTGGTTTTCTTTCTTGGTGGGGTGTTGTACTTGCTGCCTTATTTGCTGATATACCATATCTTGCTCTGCTGCCCTTTGAATCATCTCTGCAAAGGGACTTTTCCATTCGCTGGATGAAATCTCATATAAACTTTGTAACTTCCGACTTAAAGTGTCTGCCATCCAGTTCTCTTTCCCTTTCAAATGTTTGATCTCAAAATCAAAACCACCTAGAAAATCCACCCATTGTGCTTGCCTAGCATTTAAGGTGGGCTGGCTAAAATAATTGGTTAGACTGTGGTGGTTTGTCAATAGTAAAAATTTCCTTCCCATAAGATAATGTCGCCACATTTTGAAGGCGTGAATGATGGCTACCAATTCCAAATCATAAGCAGAATATTTCTGCTCATGTTCTTTCAGTTTCCTGGACTCGTAAGCAATTACCTTCCCTTCTTGCATCAACACACCTTCTACACCTTCTTTGCTTGTGTCAGTGCACACTGCATAATCTTTGTTAGGATTAGTTATGCTTAGAATGGGTGCGGTGGTGAGCAGACGCTTAAGCTACTCAAAACTTTTTTGGCATTCTGGGGTCCATCTAAAGGCTCTTCCTTTTTTCTGTAAGGAAGTGATAGGATACGCTACTCTTGAGAATCCTTCTACAAATCATCTGTAATAACCAACTAACCCCATGAATGATTTGATGTCTACCACATCTTTAGGTACTGGCCACTCCATTATTGTCCTTATCTTTTTAGGATCCACCGTGATCCCTTCTTTTGTGATTATATGCCCCAAATATTGTATTTCTTCCTTAAAGAAGTTGCAGTTGCTGAACTTGGCATATAACTGGTGTTCTCGGAGGGTTTGCAGCACCAATCGGAGGTGCTCCTTGTGCTGTTCCATAGTTCGAGAAAATATCAATATATCATCAATAAAAATCAACACGACTCTATCCAAATATTGATGAAATATGTTGTTCATTAAGCACATAAAAGTCGCGGGGGTGTTGGTTAACCCAAAGGGTAGCACCACAAACTCGTAATGTCCATACCTTGTTCTAAAAGCTGTTTTAGCTATGTCTTCTTCCTTAATCCTGATTTGGTGATACCCTGATCGCAAATCGATCTTGGAAAATACTGTTGCACCTTTCACTTGATCGAAAAGTTCATCAATCTGGGGTAGAGGATACTTATTTTTGATTGTCAATTTATTCAACTGACGATAATCTATGCACATGCGAAGGGTCCCGTCCTTTTTCTTAACAAACAATACCAGAGCTCCCCAGGGTGACACACTGGGGCGAATGTAGGATTTGTCTAGCAGTTCCTGTAACTGCATTTTCAATTCTGTCAACTCGGGTGTGCTCATTCTGTAAGGTGCTCGGGATACCGGGGCTGCCCCTGGCATTAATTCGATAGTAAAGTCTATGTCCCTTTTAGGTGGCAGCCCGGGAATCTCTTCCGGAAACACATCAGCAAATTCTTGAATTACTAGGATGTTTTCCAATAGGGTTGTTTTATTTTTCGAGTCAGCATAACCCACCTGGATGGCATAAATCTGACACCCCTTTCTAATGCATTTCGCTAGCTGAGAGGCGGTTATTGGCTGAATCTGCACTGGTCGCTTAATCCCCTGCATCTCTTGCCTTGCTCCAAGCTCATCCTTGTAATAGATAGTCTTTGTTTTACAGTTGACTATGGACCAGTGTTTTTCTAACCAGTCCATACCAATTAAGACATCATATGAGCCAAGAGGAAGCACATTTAAATATGCCTTCACTGGCTGTCCTGCTATATTTAAGGGGCAGTTATTGACCTTGGCAATTACTCGTCTTTTTGCCCCTGTAGCCAACTGTACTAACCATGGGTTTTTAAATTTAACAAGTTGCAATTTACAATGCTCCACAATCCTAGGACTAATATAGCTTAATGTGGCTCCAGGGTCAATTAAAACAGTTATAGTAAGGTATGAAATTTTACCTTCGAATTCCACCATGGTCAGCTGGTACTCCGCCTGACGATCTTCTAGGGCCGCATTAATTCTTGGTAGACTACGTCCTACATCACCAACTGTAGATGCTTCATGGATTTGGGAAACCTTTTCAGTTCCTTTCCGCTGCAGGAAGTTTTTAATGTAATGAGGCCCACCGCAGCCCCAACATTGCACCGAAGGTCTTGCTGTCCCTTCACTATCCATCTTACCCTACTGTTCACTGATTCTGGATTCATTAGCAGGCTTTGATCTAAGCGAATTCTTCTGTAAATTCCTGTTGTTTTGTCCCTTGGTGAAACTCTTGTTACCACTACCACGATTCCCTTTATTATTTACAGTCATCTTGCTACTTCTCTTATCATTCCATTTCTTACCCGGGATTTCTCCCTTTTGTTTACTTTGCTGGTAACAAATTTTGGCTTTACGTATTACTTCATCCATGGTCTTTGGATTGTCAAACTCGATTCTTTCCCTCATTCTCAAAGGTAAACTACTGATGAACCTCTGTACTTTTTCCTTTTCCTCTCGAATATAAGGCACGTAACACAGTAATGAAGTAAGGTGAGTAATAAATTCATCCATGGTTTATTGTCCCAACCGCAAGTCATGGAATTCCCTAGCCTTCTCGTCATAGAAACGCTCAGTCAAGTATCTTTCCTTAAAGTACCTCTGAAATTTTTCCCAAGTAATATTCTGTTCGATTGCTCCTCTTACAATTTTAACTTCTTCCCACCACAAAGTGGCTTTTCCCTGCAATTGGAAAATGGCGAACCGTGCTTTCAGGTTGTGGTCATACTCATATAGCTGGAAATATTTGTTCATATTAATCAACCATGCCTCAGTGGCTTCCTCCACTTCCCCATCAAAGTGTGGTGGTTTGATCTTGCGAAATTCCCCTTGCAACTCTATCCATTGCCTTTTCGAGGTGTGCTACTCGGAAGCATTATCAAATCGTTCCTCCTCCCTTCCTTCTGTCCCCTCAGGTCCTGTATGGTGATTTCGCTCCTCAGACTCCCTTTGTTGCTCAGCACTGGGATTTAGTGCTTGCTGGTTTTGCTTGTCAGATAGGCTTTTTATAATCCTTTCCTGCTCCAGAGTAAACCTTGCGTTATCTTCTCGTAGACGGGCCATTTCATTTTTCAACTCCTGCACAGTCTCAAGTATTGCAAGGTTCGTATTGTGAGCCTCTTCTCCAAGCTGTACCCATAATTCTAGGTTATTTTCAGGACCTGTTACAGGCCCCTGACCCATTGTAAACCTACGTGAGACACTGTATGCTCTTCTCATTTTGGTAGTCTTCTGTTTTCCTATACTTAACCTAAGGAAAGTGACAGAAGTGTTATAGACATATTTGGGCATTGCAACCCCAATCACATATGTCCATAAACCAAGGGCTTCTAAGTCCCTAAAAGTGTTGTTTCATACCCTAAAGGAGCAAGGTTAGTTGATTACATCATCTCCCAGAAGTTTTCCATGAAAAACTGCTCAAAACTGGTCAAAACTGGATCGTCTCACTTGCTCCATGATCAGGGTGCGATGCATCTCACCTACTACACATGGGAGGTGTGATGCATACTGAAAATTCCATCTATAGGGTGCGATGAGCGAGAATAGACAAGTGGCAGAGATAGTTTGCTAAGTGGATGATCAAGGAATCTTCTAGAAACTTCTCATATGACACTTGCCTCTCAGAATTCGCCCAGGGATGAGTAAGAGCTCAATGAAATCTCCAAGTGGAACCAACAACTATCAGTGGAATGACACTAATCAAAAACCCAGAGCTGACTCACACCTCTGCAAATATCTATATATGGATCCCTCATCCCAAAGATCTAGAGGTTGGAATTTGGTAATTTGCAAATAGGTGTTGCTAGTTTCTCTTTGAAGACATTGTTGGGTGATCTTGCTTTGTATGAGGTGAAGAGGGCTTTCAAGCTAGGAGGATGGCACTGGGTCAGACCAAGTGGTTGTAATCCTCTCTTCTACGACTTTTACTAATAAAGCTATTTGAGTTTTCCTCCATATTCTTGTGTACCTCTGCATATTGTGTTGATATATGCATTTGTATGGCCAATATATATCTGATCCTATATTGTTTACAGTGAAAGATCTCTATGCTTTGATGGTATTATGTTGTTGTGAATCTACAGGTGCTCTTTGAAGCAGGACAAGTAAGGAAGCAGTGGCGAGATTCTGTCAAAGGGGAAAGGAAACAAGAAAGGAGCCAAACGGAAGACTGAGGTTGGTACTCTCTGCTTCTTTCTCATCTCTCTCTCGTAAAGGAAAAACAAGTGACTTTAATCTATTTGTTTCTAAGATAACTACCTGTCTTAGCGGGACTAGCAGCTCTAAATAGACACTAGATTTCCTGATAACAAAATGGTGACTCCGCTGGGGAGCGATTAGTTTGATTACTTGTCTCTATTTGTTTGATTCATAAACCACAGATGGAGCCTGAAGTTAAGCCAGCTAGCATTCGAACTGCATTTGCTATGCAAGTGTGAAGTAGATCAACACTGCTTCAGTCAATCTCCGAGTTTGTTTATGAACTGAACAATTGACTTGCAAACATCCTATGTGCCCTAGAGGTAGCTTGAGTAACCTCATTAGATCAGCCCCTGTACTTTGTAGTTACTGACTATCATTTGCTCGACCTAAATCCCTGAACTAAACTGCAAACGGTGACCAAAAACCAAGTTAAAGTCTCATCCCTGGACCATCGCACCCTGTCTTCTTGGAAATCTGGATGCATCGCACCTCTCGTGTGCAGTAGGTGGGATGCATCCCTGTTTCCCTGTGTTACAGGTGCGATGATCAGACAAGACTAAATTTGCCTCCAGATTTTGGTTTTTTCTTCACTCTCTTCAGTTTTATTAAGGAGTTTTATTGTTTGTGATCAGTCGACCACTGTTGAAACCCCATTTCTTTGCATCATCCAACCTCCATTGTATAAAGAATTGTGAATTTTTTTATGTATTGTGTGTCATTTATAGTTCTCTTTTACAAAGAAGTAGCTTAATCGAACTGTCGTCCTTTGATTTGGAAGTGTCGCAAGTGTCGTTTTCAGTCAACGAAAAAGAATAATGAGGTCGATTACATTGTTACTCTTGTATTTGATCTAGATTTATAAGTATTTCAAGTGTCGAAAGCAGTTTTCAATTCAAAATCGTAGAGTGTCGTCTTGTCTCTTTTTTGTTTTTTGAAAAGAAAATCGTTAGTACTGTCGCTTTGAAAGAAGAAATAATTCAAATTTGTATTTAGCATTCTTTTTGTCATTCACAGATTAAGAAAGTGGAAAACAAATACATGCACGTGCATTTGCATTTAGACTGCTTGTTGATTGTGATTTAGGACAGTGCATCTAGTGTGTGCTCTCTGCTCTATGTTGAAAGAATTTCATTTCCCTTTCCTTAGTAGCTAGGATTTTCATTGCAAAAAGAAGATTAAACGACTGTTTATCATCTTAGATTGCATTTTAAGAATTTTATATCTACATCACGCGGTGAACCTTAAAGGCAAACTTCTTAAGAAAGATCAACTGTAAAATAAATTCAATGAACATAAAAACGCTTTGGAATCTAACGCACAACATCTAGAAGTCTAGGCTAGAGAAGTATTCCGGCGTCGTAAAGCCTAGTAACTGTCGCTTTCATCATAGGTTGGGTGATTCCTCCTCTTTGAGACGATAAGTGCCAGTACAGACTTGTGCTCCCATGTACCGTCGAGTATATATTAGGAGACCACAATAGGCTATATCCTTGATCCTTAGGAAGCCATGTCTGTCGCCCTATCGATCGCAATGCACTGAACACAGCATTTGGGAAGATTGACTGTCGTACCGTAAAAGGTATTATGTAGTTTTGCGATTGGTTTGGTAATCCCTCTGTCTAGATTTCCAGAGCAGTCTCTTTCATTCCTTTTCAGACTCCTTAAAGGAAAAGGTCCATCTGAGCACTTGTCACTTCAGGCTCATTAAAAATCGAAGGTGACTAGAGTCATCTTTAGCTTTTTCCTGACTCTTAAAAATTGAAAAAGCAAGTTGTGTCAAAGCGTCTAAAATTTATTTTAATCAGAATAACGTCACTATTCCCTCGTTGGTCTTAGGTTGAGAAAATGGAGTCCACCAACCTAGGATTTCCCCTTGGGGGAAGTCCTAGTCCTTTCTCCTCTTGGGGAGATGTTGGTGCACCTCATATGGCCACATTGTCCCTTCCAAGACTGATAATTGGCATACCGATATGGCTTTTCTTGACCTCTGTCGTTCAAAACACCGTGATTCCTGAACAATCAAATCAGCAACTAGATGATACCAGAGTCTCCCCCCAACCTTCTACTTCGTTTGTCTCTCCCTATCCTTCCTCTTCGCTTGGTAAAGATAGTAAAACTAAAAACCAAGTAACTGAGAAGAAGAAGAAGGGGAAGGAGAAGAAGAAGAAGGAGCCAATGACAAAAAGGGGCAACCATGCATCGTCTAGCGAAAATCCACACACTGCACCGTCCAAACCTAAATCTCCATGTGTCATCTGCAAAGGAGACCACTATCACCGAGATTGTCCTTGCATCCCACGGATCCTAAGGGACTGGTCTCCCCGCTTGCACAATCCGATGTCGTCAACCTCTGATGATCATGTTGAAAGTACACCGTCAACTAGTGAAAGCGAAGTCACCGGACAAAAAGGAAAATCTAAATTTCCCTGCAGACTGTGTGAAGGCGATCATGCCCTCCACCGTTGTCCCTTCCTGGACGAAGCTAAAAGAGTCTTGGATAATTGTCCTGTATCACCGCAGCGACTCCCTCCTAGGTACAAGAAACTCTTGCCGAATCCATCACTATTTGAAAATCTGACTGACCCACTGTTGGAGTCGGTCGAAGCACCTATCATTGAAGATAAACCCTCTAAGTCCACATCAAACCAAAGTCAACAGGTCGAGACGGCAGTTGATCCCATCTTGACTTCAGAAGATTTACCTTTAGATGATACAGTCACTGAAGAGAATGAGAATGAAACCGTTCAAATTCTTTTCGTAAACACAGACTCCAATGAACATGGGGGAAATTTGCCCATTCCTTTAATGTAGGAAGGAAATTTGTCAGAGTTGTATCCGGTCATTTATTCAGTCCCACCTCCAAGCAACCTAGTCGTTTCCTTCGATTGGAATCTACTAGGCAGACCTCGTTTACCATGTAATGTACCATTTCGAATCATAGTGAAAACTTACAAAATGGTCATGGTTGGTACCATCATAGATGAAGGGGCTTCTGTGAGTATCCTTTCCTCAACTGCTTGGAAAGTGATTGGTTCGCCATCACTTTTTCTTGAGATGCGAAATCTGACAGGCTTTGATAAAGGAACCAGTCGACCGTTAGGGCTCCTTCCAAGTTTACCTATAACTTTAAGAAGGAAAACCATTTATCTGAACGTAATGGTAGTCCAAGGACCTTTAGATTACAATCTACTCCTTGGGTGCGACTACATTTATAGCATGGGAGCCATCATCTCCTCTCTCTTTCGAGTAATGTGTTTTCCGCATGAAGGCAGAGTGGTCCAGCTCGTAGACCAGCTTTCATTCCCTAGTTCACACATAGCTAATAGTCAAATGTCATCCCTAACAGGTCTCTTTGCACAAGGAATGTCTCGTCAATCTCCAGTCCATCCACCTGATGAATGCGAGTGATTCGGTGGTTGTGATTGAAACCCAGGGGGCATGCACCCTGGTCTGCTCTGGCAGGAAAACTTTAGGTATAGGGTAGGTTTCCGAAGAGGATATATGACTAGTCTGACACACCCGTTCATTTAGGAAAATGGGATTAGACTAGAATAAGATACCTCTGTTAGAAGGTAGGCCTCTCCCGATAGAAAAAAAATTTTGTCTACAAATTGAGGGGTAACCTGGAGAAGGTAGGCCTTTCCCGATAGAACAAATGTTTTGTCTGCAAATTGAGGGGTAACCTAGGAAACTCTACTTCGCTATACCTAGGGGCATGCAAACCTTTTGGCGTGAAAGTGAAAAGCAACCATTTATTTTCTTAGTTTGTAGGTTCTTAACCCTTTAAACTCGTAGGACTGGTCGTTCCTAGCTTACATAATAAAAGGAGTCTGAGCATATGTTGTCGCATGGTTTAAGCTCATTAAAAAATGAACAAGGCCACGAGCAGTGTTACCGCAGGGTTCAAGCTCGTTAAAAAAAATAAACCCACCACGAGCTGTTTTACGCGAAGTTCAAGCTCGTTAAAAATTAAACCTATCAATGCGCATATGTTCCACCAGAGTTTAAGCTCATTAAAAAATGAACCCACCTCCGGTAAATAACCATTGTGAATGATTATCATCAGCTTTTGAGCCTTGGTCATGTTCTTACCATCACCTCCACTTTGTTTTAACTGATCATTCACCTCCATTTGATTGTTTATCCCTTTTTAGGAACAGCTGCAACGAGTGATCCTATTAGCCACCTTCTTTACACTGCCGTGATTGGAAAGTTCCAAACCTTACCTGGAACCAGCTGCTATCTGAAAACATCACTCGTTCCTCAGAAAACGAGTCTCCTTTAAGCTCTTTTCATCTGAATCGTAAAATATGATTGCTGAGAAATTGGCCTCTCCAGCTCATTAAAGTGATTGGAAGTGCTATCCCTCCTCTAGATTTTAATCTTTTTGGACCTGAGGGATTATTACACAAAAAGATTGAGCGTTTGTCTTGTTCGGCTCATTAACACTATCGAAAAGTCATCCATTTCGCATTGTTTTATACTTTTTCGAGCTTAAGGGATTATATTACGAAAAAGGAATATTGGAGTCTTCTTTCCATCTCTTTTCAGACTCTCTAAAATTGAAAAGAATCGAGTTATCCTTGTCATTAAACTCGTTAAAGCAATAGCGACAAACTTGTCCATTTAGATAAGAGCGAGTTTCACTGTCGCTAGGCTCGTTAAAACATAGCGACGGGTTTGCCCCAAGGGAAAATTATAGAACAAGCATATGCTATCCTCCTCAAGCTTGACAAAAATAAAGAGGTAATGGTCATAAATGACTGGGGAAAATTGGGAAGAAAACTTGAAGAAACTTTATTGGTAGCAGGTCGCTCTTGAACATGACACTTTCACTCCATCACCATGATTGAGTCGAGTTGGGTTATTCCATTCACCGGTCATATCACCATTGGTCCACTGTACCATACACTTTTGGGGTTAATGCTACCAATCCATTTCAGTGTCACCGATATGTTGAAGAGAAGTTTCTCAGAGGATTCACCTACCTAGCTTGTGTCTCATCCACTAAAATACCTTCACGCTTCATTCTTTCATGACCGCCACCCTAAACCTTGTATCATTAGATCGTTTTCACCTCTACAAAATCATTTGCTCCATTCTGTATCGTAGATGTGGGACCCATTAATGCCTTCCTACGATGGGTCACTTCTTGTCGACATCAGCTCATTATCCAAGAAGCCGACCTAGGGACAACCCTTCTAGTACTTTGAAGCTTGCATGCCTCAATGGAAAGTTTCTCACTTCCGGCGACAGGTTTACATTAATGGCCTTCAACCGAAAGATTTTGCGTGGTGTTCGACATCGACTCATGTATTCACACCACGTGAATTGTACTGCAGTACCTTGAGGATCATCATCATCATCGGTGATTCCTCTCGCTTCTATTAATACCTTACATCATTGGCTGGTAATCAGGCAATGTCTTTCCATGTTCGACATCAGAACATCTTTTAACATGGATCGACTTGTACTTTCGGGCGAAGATTGAACGAATTTTGAAGACCCCGGATCTAGTTTCATCCATCCGGGCTGTGATATATTCAAGAAAATAAAGACATCAAATGTACATCATTGTTGCACAGATAATCATCCAAACTAAGGGATGATGGCTCTACCAGAATCATCAGTCTGCACACAGACGGTTGTCTGTCCTATGTACATGAAAATGAATTTATCAAGGTGAGCATGGGAATGCCCGCCTCAGTTAGATCATGAAAATATTATGAATATAATGTATTGTATTGTATCTTATTATAGGTCACCTTCCAGTGCGAAAAACCTTGGATCCTCATTATAAAGCATTTCACCCGACATCAAAAGATTTACAACCTCATGCTTTAGGGGGAAACTGTTATAGACATATTTGGGAACTGCAACCCCAATCACATATGTCCATAAACCAAGGGCTCCTAAGTCCCTAAAAGTGTTGTTTCATACCCTAAAGGAGCAAGGTCAGCTAATTACATCATCTCTCAAAAGTTTTCCATGAAAAACTACTCAAAACTGGTCAAAACTGGATCATCTCGCTTGCTCCATGGCCAGGGTGTGATGCATCTCACCTACTACACATGGGAGGTGTGATGCATACTGAAAAGTCCTTCTATGCGGTGTGATGAGAGAGAATAGACAAGTGTCAGAGACAGTTTGCTAAGTGGATGATCAAGGAATCTTCTAGAAACTTCTCATATGACACTTGCCTCTCAGAATTCACCCAGGGATGAGTAAGAGATCAATGAAATCTCCAAGTGGAACCAAGAACTATCAGTGGAATGACATTAATCAAAAACCCAGAGATGACTCACACCTCTGCAAATATCTATATATGGATCCCTCATCCCAGAGATCCAGAGGTTGGAATTTGGTAATTTGCAAAGAGGTGTTGCTAGTTTCTCTTTGAAGACATTGTTGGGTGATCTTGCTTTGTGTGAGGTGAAGAGGGCTTTCAAGCTGGGAGGATGGCGCTGGGTGAGACCAAGTGGTTGTAATCCTCTCTTCTATGACTTTTAATAATAAAGCTATTTGAGTTTTCCTCCATATTCTTGTGTACCTCTGAATATTGTGTTTATATATGCATTTGTATGGTCAATATATATCTGATCCTATATTGTTTACAGTGAAAGATCTCTATGCTTTGATGGTATTATGCTGTTGTGAATCTATAGGTGCTCTTTGAAGCAGGACAAGTAAGGAAGCAGTGGCGAGATTCTGTCAAAGTGGAAAGGAAACAACCAAGGAGCCAAACGGAAGACTAAGGTTGGTACTCTTTGTTTCTTTCTCATCTCTCTCTCGTAAAGGAAAAACAAGTGACTTTAATCTGTTTATTTCTGTTGTGGGGAAAAATGCCTATGCAGGACGATCCTATCCACCTAAGGTGTGACAGTGCCTTAGCAACAAACAGAAACAACTATTCTAGTATTCTTCCTTTATGAATTAAGAATGAAGAGAGATGGATGGACTGACCGGTGTCTTCCGTTTGTCCCTCGATCCGGTTTCTCTTCTCTTTGGGAGTTCCCAGCTACTTGCCTTCTCGCTCGCCCAACTTCAACAGGTCTCTGCAAGATCACAAGAAGAGAACACTACACAAAGACATGGATTCATATTCATAACTAGTTCAGGATTAGAAATAAACTAAACATACTAATGCAATCATACATCAAAGATACATCAGTATATAGGAGAAACCAAAATAGCTTTATTGATGAATAACAAGGTTCACGAGGAGATACAACCAAGAGGGCTCCAATCCAGCATCTCCTTCCCAGCAAATGAAATTCCTATCTTCACCTCCCTTCAAAGCATTAAGCACCCAATGATTCCAATCTCAAACCAACAGCAATTCTTTGCAATAACAAGATTCCAGCCCCCCCCCCCCGGGATCTCATGGAGGAGAGATCCATATATAGATGTTTGGAGAGAGGATGAGTCAGCTTGAGATCTGACTAGTGTCCTCTCCCTCTGTCAGTTCTTGCTTCCACTTGGAGACTAAGAGCCTCTTACTCATCACTAGTTGAATTCATTGAGGCAAGTGTCATTGGAGAAGATTCTGGAAGCTTCCAGGGTCTTTCCACCTCGTTGAATGAACTTGCCATTTGTCACTTCCCGCTCAGCGCACCCTGGTAGTGCTTCTACCTGCGTTGCAGTGCACCTAGCTAGTGTAATCTCTACATTTCAGCGTAGACAGCTAGTGGAGCCTCTGAATTGATCCTGAATTGACTTGCTTTTGAGCAGTTTCTGGTGGAGAACTTCTGTGAATTGCTGTGGTTTGTTAGCCTTGTTCCTCTAGGGGTAGGAACAACATGTTTAGGGACTTCGGATCCCTTAGATTATGGACATTTCATGCTTATAGCTGTAAGGCACAAAAATGTCTATAACAGTTGCCCCCTAAAGTATGAGGCCGTTTATCGGGTGAAATGCTTTATTAGGAGGATCCGAAGTTCATCCAATGCTGGGAGGAGACCTGTAATAAGATACAATACAATACATTATTTTTCATACTGCTTTCATGATTTAGGTTAGGCGGGAATTCCCATGCTCAGCTTTATAAATTCATTTTTCTGTACATAGAACAGACAATCGTCTGATGGTAGACTGATAATTTTGATGAAATTATCATCCTTTGGGTAGGATGATTATCTGCTGCAATGATGTACATGTCAATGTCTTTATCTTTCCTGAATATATATCGCAGCCCGGATGGATGAAACTAGATCGAGGGTCTTCAAACTCGTTCGATCTTTACTCTAAGTACAAGTCGATCCATGTGAGAAATGTTCTGAAGTCGAACAGGAAAGACATCGCTTGATTACCGGTCAATGAGGTAAACCGTTAACAAGCGCGAGAGGAATCACTGATAATTATAATGACCCTCAAGGTACTACAGTACAATTCACGTGGTGTGAATAAAGGACTTGGCGTCGAACACCACGCAAAATCTTTCGGTCGAAGGTCATTGATGTATACCTGTCGCCGGAAGTGAGAAACCTTCCATTGAGGCATGCAAGCTTCAAAGTACTGAAGGGGGTGTTCCTAGATCAACTTCTTGGATAATGAGCTGATGTCGACAAGAAGCGATCCGTCAAAGGAGGGCCTTAATGAATCCCACATCAATGACACGGAACGGAGCTAATGATTTTGATGGAGGTGAAAACGATTTGATGACATATGATTCAGGGTGGCGGTCATGAAAGGATGAAGGATAATGTACGACAGTGGATGGGACACAGTTGACTTCTCTGAACGACTTCTCTTGAACATATGGCGACACTTATGCGATGGATCGGTAGCATTACCCCAAATATGGATGGTATGGTGAGACCATGGTGATGTGACCGGTGAGTGAAACAACCCAACCCGATTGTGGTACGGAGGAAAAGTGTCATGTTCAAGAGCGACTTGCTACCATCAAAGTTTTCTTGAGTTTCTCCCAATTTTCCCCAGTCATTGCTGACCAATACCTCTTTATTTTTGTCAAGCTTGAGGAGGATAACATATGCTTGTTATATAACTTGCCCTTAGGGCAAGCCCATCGCTATGTTTTAACGAGCCTAGCGATAGTGAAACTCGTTCTCGTCTAAAGACAAGTTTGTCGCTATTTAATGATTTTAACGAGTCTAACGACAAAGATAACTCGGTCCTTTTCATTTTTAGAGAGTCTGAAAAGGTACGTAAAGTCAACTCCGAAAGTCCTTTTTCGTCATCTAATCCCTTAAGTCCGAAAAAGTATAAAACAATACAAAGGGATGGATTTTCGATAGTTTTAACGAGCCAAACAAAACAAGCGCTCGATCTTTTTGTGCAATAATCCCTCAGGTCCAAAAAGATTAAAATCTAGAGGAGGGATAGCACTTCCGGTCGCTTTAACGAGCTGGAAGGCCAAAACTCGGCAATCTTTTCATATTTTACGAGTCAGACGAAAAGAGCTTAAAGAAGACTCGTCTTTTGAGGAACGAGTGATGAAACGGGTTAGCAGCTGATTCCAGGTACGGCTTGAAATTTTCTAATCACGGCAGTGTCACAAGGATGGCTAGTGAAATCACTCTTCGCAGCTGTTTCTCAAAATGGGTAAACAATCAAATGGAGGTGAATGATCGGCCAATGGAAAAGTGGAGGTGATGGTGCAAACACGACCAAGGATTTAATGGCTGATAATTTACGTTCGCAGTGGTTATTTACTGGGTAGTTCATTTTTTAACGAGCTTAAACGCGGATTGAAACACTTGCTCGATCTTATGTTTATTTTTTAACGAGCATGAACTATGTGCTAAAACTGCTCGATTTTATGTTTATTTTTTAACGAGCATGAACTATACGCTAAAACTGCTCGATGAAGTTTGCATGCCCCCAACATAATAACGCAAATCGAGGTGCATGCCCCCCAAGCTTCATTGCAGTCAACTCGGTGGTTGGAATGAAGGTTTACCTTTGAGATTTGAAAAGGGGATTTGTTTCATTTTTTTAATGAGGTTGACACAGTAAAAGAACTATCCTCGACATCCACCGTATTTACAGTATTTGATAGAAAATCAAAAACTGAAGGATGATAAAGGTCATCTTGAGTATCTTCTCCACAATTCGGGAGAAGGGAACGATGGCGGAAATCATTCCATGGTGCCCCGTCAATTACCATTGATTAGGCAATTCCTTTGTTGGTTCCATGCACTCGCGACCAAGGCTCTGAAGGGGTACCATATTCTCTAGACCTATCTATCCAAACGCTTGATGAGCGTTGCTTTGGGGTTGCCCCCCAGGCCAAGAAAATTGATTGCTACAATATTTCTAAAATGGCGATGATCCACGTCGACAAAATGTTCAGGAATCTTTGGAATCCATTAGATATAGAAGATTTCATATTGTAGGTTTCCACTGTGGCCACTTCCGCCAGATTACTCGGAGGCGGTAGGGCAAAATTACCCATTAAGGTAGGGTCTTTTAGGAGACCTACTCCAATATTTTGAAGCGAATGATTGCTTCCATGGATCATTGAAATGCTTCCCGTAACTTGTGAACTGTCAGGGAGGAAAGTTTGTTGGTCGACGACTGTAATTCTTCCTTGAAAGGGAAATGCAATCTTCCTGAAGTAGGTCGACACAACTGTGGCCATGGCATATATCCAGGGCCTTCCCAGTAGGATGTTGTAATCGAGGTTTCCATCAATTACTTCAACATCAATTTCTACTGTTTTTCCCCCTAGTTCAACCTTCAAGTTATTTAGGATACCATATGGGGTATATGTCCTTCCGTCGAATGCTTTTAACGTCGCCGAAGATCGCGACAAGGTTGGAGATCCTAAAGTTTTCCAGCAACTCATCGACATAATACATGTAGATGCCCCCTCATCAATAATTGTTCGGTGAACAGTTTTGTTGAGGGCTCTCACTTGAATAAGGAAAGCTAGTTGAGCTGGTAACTGAGGATCGTATCCTTTGTGGTCAAAGGATACAAGATTGGAATCCTTAGGATCAACCCCGCCAATGGCCGATAACAAAGCCTGCCTTTGGGATGGACAATTTTGTAGTACTTCAAGAGTCGACATAGCGGATGGCGATTGGGCCAAATCTTCCACTATGTTATAATGCTGCGTCGCTCTGGCGCGAGGATTAAACGTCGACTTGTGTACTACTCCCTTTGGCAGTTTTATTGTTAATTCAGGAATGATGGGCGGTACAACTTCTGTCGAAGTTGTTGTCGAACTACTTGGTTGATCTTTACCTTTGTCATTCGACAGCTGCGGATTCCCGTAATCTTTGTTCCTTGTCGAAATTAAAGCATCATTTTGTTGCTTGGAAATCGACAACATTAGCACTTGCTACGGGGAAGCATTTCCACTATCAACCAGATTTGTACCTGGATTAGGAAACGGATCAGTTAACACAGTTGAGGTTTGCGAACTCTTAAAGAATCTTTTAAGCTCAGCTTTGTATGGACATTGCGAGGTCCAATGATCCTTATCACATATCTGACATGGACTTTTTGGTTTCCTATTTCCAGGAGGGTTTGAAGAAGTTTTTTCGGGAGATGACTCTCCTTGTTTCTTCTTCTTCCCTTTTTTTTGCTTCTTCTTGCTTCCTGGTTGTTTGGTTTCTTTGCCTTTATCTGCTGATACGGCATTTACTTCCAAAGCAAGAATTTTGTCTTTTGCATTTTGATCTGAAATCTTACGGGCTTTCTTGGACGAAGCCTTTGTCGATTTCGCGTTTGTCATGCCAATCACGCCATCACCGGCATGAGAGTCATTATTTGATTTAGGAGGAGGAGGAATTGAGAATTCCAGTCTAGGGGCATCAGGTATTTTGTCGTAGAGCGTGCCAGACTGAGTATAGACCAAGTCTAGATATTGTGCACGAGCGATGACTTGCTCTTCCGTTACGACTCCCCCCTTTGCCACATCTTCCGTTATGGCAGGAAGTAACGACTTGATAAACCATTCAGCTAATAGTTGATCGGGAACATACGTTTTTACCATCCTACGACGACGTCGCCACTCATGTATATGATCGGATATGTGAGTGGCCATTGTCTGTTTGAAGTTGGTTAAGATTTCTGTTCCCGTTTCATACCTTATCTGTAATTGAAAATGGGTTAAGAAAGTCGTGGCTAAGGTGTTGAAATTGTCGAACGAAGCTCTAGGTAATTCAATATACCATTTTGCCGCTGGACCCGTTAACGTCCTCTGAAAAAGGCGAAGCCTTATCGAATCATCGTTTAGGGTGTTTGATGAACACCACAGATGAAATGTCATCACGTGATTCGATGGGTCTTCACCTGGATTTCCATTAAATTTAGGAATGTCCGATGGAAGTTTGTGAGGAATCGCTGGCCACCAAGGGGCGTAAGCAATTGGATCGTTTGTTAAACGGTGTAAATCGGGTAACTCTAAAGTTGCCACAAATGGTAACTGTTGATTCAGGTTAGGTGAAGCATACCCAGGGTACGATGGAATTGCCTGAGCAGTTGGCCTTTGCATACCAGCATAATGTAATTGATGCTGGTATGACTGATACGGTTGGTGGACTTGACCACTGTAAAGTGGTTGATTTTGACTGTTTTGAATGTACGGTTGTCCATTGTTCGCAAAGGTCTGCTGCTCAGAACCTTGGTACACTTGTTGGAATTGTGGTTGTTGGTATTGCACCAGCCACGGTTTTGAAGCCATGTTCTGTTGCACTATACTAACCGTCGGACCAAGATGTGGGGTAATTCTACCCGTTTGGACCTGTGTCGCCCCACCAGTTGGCGATTGTGGTTGAGTCACAGGGTCAAGGGGCTGTTGCATTACAACCTGAGAAATCTGAGGTTGACATACAACAGGCATCGTTTGAACTTGTGACACTGTTACAATAGCTGGTGTTGTCGGGATGTTCGACATAGGTACACATTGTTGCATAGAATACACAACTCTTGGTTGTTGGGGTAGTATAGGTACCCAACCACTTGTCGTAACTCCAGTATAACCTGAATATTGTTGAGAACTCCCGTATGGATATCCTCCCGGAGGGGGTAATGAAAGGGCATACTGCCCCCCATACGGTGGTAATCCGGAACTCAAGGGGATTGTTTGCCCTTGGGGACTGGATGGCCCAAATTGACCTCCAAATGGATCGATTTGTCGAGTCTCGACATAAGAGTTGTCGGATATTATTCCGGAAGAACAAACAGGAACGGACCACACTGTCGAGATAGTCCCTGGATGGACTCCTTCTAGCGGTTGTGAGCTAGTTGGGACAGATGGTACGCTGGCAAAAATTGTCGGAGTGACGGCAGGGAGTTCTGTTGCCGCTGTGTCATTCGACACAGTCCTAGATGTTGATGGTTGTTCAGACATTTTGAGTCTATCCAATAGATTTCCTAGCGATTCTACAGGAAATTCCACTTGCGGTAGACTAACTTCTGATGACGAAGGAAATAGAGTGACCCCGACTCCAAAATGTGTTGGAGTACTTGCTTGCGGATCTTCTACAATTTCCTCTATCACAATTAAACCAGGTGGAAGAGGAAGACCGTCAGGTCCGTAAAATATTTATGGTGCCGAAGAAGGGGTTGAATCGACAGCGACAGATGTTTGAGGAACAAGACTCTCTGAACCGGTTGCAGACGGAACTGGTTCAGTAACGCAAGTATTTGCTCTCAGACTAGGATCAGTATCACTGTCCCTCTGTGGCTGTTGAACTTCTTCTATAGAGGCAGGGTTTCCATAAATGTTTGGAGTAACCGGAATCTCAGATGTCGTTGGAACACTTGTTCTAACTTTGATAGGAGATTTCGAACCGGTTAAACAAGTTCGCTTTGTCCATACTGTTTTCGATTTCGGAGAAAAAGACATTTGACTCGTAAGCCTCCGCGAACGACGGGGTTTCAATTGACTTTCTTCCATGATTGTGGATTACTCGATCAACCAAAATACAAAAAGGGGAAAGTGTGTTTCCGAATTAAATGAATTTTTAGACGCTTTAGACACAACTTGCTTTTTCACTTTTAAAGAGTCAAGAAAAAGCTAAAGATGACTCTAGTCTCCTTCGATGTTTTAACGAGCCCGAAGTGACAAATGCTCAGATGGACTTTTTCTATTATAGAGTCTGAAAAAGGCCAAAAGAAACTGCTTTGGAGTTCTAGGCAGAGGGTGTGCCAAACTTTTCGCAAAACCGCAGAATACTTTTTAGGGTACGGGCGGTCGATCTTCCTGAATGCTGTGTTCAGTGCATTGCGATCAATAGGGCGGCCGACACGGCTTCCTATGGATAAAAGGTTATATTCCTATAGGGGTCTCCCAATATATACGCGACGGTACGTGGGAGCACAATCCGTACTAGCGCTATCGTCCCTCAGGAGGAATCACCCACCATCAGCGAGATCGACAGTCACCAGGCTTTACGACGCCGGAACACGTCTCTAGCCTAGACCTCTATGTTGTGCGTTATGTTGCAAAGCGTTGTTAAGTTCATTCGATTTATTTTAGGTTGATCTTTTTAGAAGTTTGCCTTTTTGGATCACCACGAGATGTATGATACAATTCCTAAATGCAGTCTAAAGATGATAAGCAAGCTTTTATATCTTTTCAACTATGAAAATCCTAGCTACAAAGGGAAAAGAAAGACACCATCTTTTCTCAAAGAGCAATCAGCACACTCTAATGCACTTTTCCTAAATCAAGCATGCAAACTATCAAGATGCAAATGAACAATGCAGGTGTTTGTTTTCCGCTTTCTTAGTATTGATGCCTAAAAAGAAAGCTTTTTGTACAACTTTGAATTTGCTTTTAAATGACAAATACAAACAAGTTTACTTTTTCGAAATCAGAAAGGGTAGAAGAGAATACAACACTTTACGACTTTCGAAATGAACACTTGTTTCGACACTTAAAAGAGACAAACTCAAACCAAAAGCAAAAGTAAATGTATAATCAACTGTAAACAGCCAATGAACTCTCTCCTAAGATCACAATCAACAGATTTGAATCAAGGGCTACAGGACGATTATTTCACTCTTGCAAAGGAAAAATGTAAATGACGCCACAAACACATAAAAACACTCACAGTCTTTTGTACAAAAGGAGGCGGAATTTAAGCAGAGAAAAGGAGTTATCAGACAGGTACCTATGCTGGTTACAGGCTGCAAAAATCAGAGATCAAAACAAGGCAAAACAGAGCAGAGAACCCCAGCTGCACAAGGCCTAACTGGATCAACGCACCCTCAACACAGAGGTTTTGACATTCAGCGCAGGTAGCCTTCACGGGACCTGCGTTGAAATGCAGAACCTCTTCACAGAGTCTGCGCTGAAGGAGAAACGAGAGTTCCTCACTAGGTTCTGGGTCATAGTTTGCTGATTAATCTACGGTTTCAGGCCAAATAAAAGCAACAAGCAAGGTACAATCAAAGGGATGCTTTGAGGGAGGACTAAGATCTATCACAAAGGATCATCAAATCATTTGTGAGTCCGTAGTTCAGATCATAGACAAATCCAGTGATTGGATCAAAGCAGCAACTGTCTACTTTGCATCTGAGAATAGCAGATGCAGTTCGATTGTTGCTATTGAGTCTATGAAACAAACAATGATAGAGACACAAATAAAACGACTAAACAGATCTTCCCAGCGGAGTCGCCAATTTGTTGTGGGGAAAAATGCTTATGCAGGACGATCCTATCCACCTAAGGTGTGACAGTGCCTTAGCAACAAACAGAAACAGCTATTCTAGTATTCTTCCTTTATGAATTAAGAATGAAGAGAGATGGATGGACTAACCGGTGTCTTCCGTTTGTCCCTCGATCCGGTTTCTCTTCTCTTTGGGAGTTCCCAGCTACTTGCCTTCTCGCTCGCCCAGATTCAACAGGTCTCTGCAAGATCACAAGAAGAGAACACTACACAAAGACATGGATTCATATTCATAACTAGTTCAGGATTAGAAATAAACTAAACATACTAATGCAATCATACATCAAAGATACATCAGTATATAGGAGAAACCAAAATAGCTTTATTGATGAATAACAAGGTTCAGGAGGAGATACAACCAAGAGGGCTCCAATCCAGCATCTCCTTCCCAGAAAATGAAATTCCTATCTTCACCTCCCTTCAAAGCATTAAGCACCCAATGATTCCAATCTCAAACCAACAACAATTCTTTGCAATAACAAAATTCCAGCCCCCCCGGGATCTCATGGAGGAGAGATCCATATATAGATGTTTGGAGAGAGGATGAGTCAGCTTGAGATCTGACTAGTGTCCTCTCCCTCTGTCAGTTCTTGCTTCCACTTGGAGACTAAGAGCCTCTTACTCATCACTAGTCGAATTCATTGAGGCAAGTGTCATTGAAGAAGATTCTGGAAGCTTCCAGGGTCTTTCCACCTCGTTGAATGAACTTGCCATTTGTCACTTCCCGCTCAGCACACCCTGGTAGTGCTTCTACCTGCGTTGCAGTGCACCTAGCTAGTGTAATCTCTGCATTTCAGCGCAGATAGCTAGTGGAGCCTCTGAATTGATCCTGAATTGACTTGTTTTTGAGTAGTTTCTGGTGGAGAACTTCTGTGAATTGCTGTGGTTTGTTAGCCTTGTTCCTCTAGGGGTAGTAACAACATGTTTAGGGACTTTGGATCCCTTAGATTATGGACATTTCATGCTTATAGCTGTAAGGCACAAAAATGTCTATAACAGTTTCTAAGATAGCTACCCATCTTAGTGGGACTAGTAGCTCTGAATAGACACTAGATTTCCCGATAACAAGAAGGAGGATTAATGCTTTAACTATTTTTTTTTTATAAAAACAACATAACTCGCAAAATTGAACTGGGAATAAAAATGATTTTACTTTTATCTGTCCTTGGTTAGTCTTTTTTTTAATATAAAGATATATTTCCTAGAGGCCACAGTTTTTGGAACTTGGCTCTGATACCAATTGTCATGACTCTACCATATCAATTTACTATTTACACAGTCACATAATTTTTTTTTTACTATACCATGCATAACTTGATTAGCTACACCTATTTCAATGTATGACGCTGCTACAACTTCAATGGTTTTTTATACTACCATACCCGTCGCACTATTAAACAAATTAATGTTTGATGACCTGGCTAATTAGTTGGCTGGGTTTATTGGGATGGTTTAGTTTTTAATGTTGGAATTCCACGTGGCTTGATGCTCAACACCCAAGGTGTTTCATGCTATTGCCATCACATGGCCCTCCATGCTTGCAGCGATTGTCATTAACTCCACTGCTCCCGCCCTGTACGTGGCCTGAGCAGGCTGTCCAGTCCCGGCTGCTCCTCTTGGAATCTCTGCCTCATCAACGGTGTAGCGCACTTCTCGCGATCCTACGGTGGCACTATCCCGGGGTTCTACTCTTCTCCGGAATGCAATGGTATTGACCTCATTCTTCTGGTAGCTTCCCTGCGGAGCCTGCTCTGATCTGGCCCTTTCCTTAGCCCCCTATGCAACTAGACACACTCGGAACGGTGTGAATGATGCCTTTGCTATTTTGAGCTCATGGTCTAGTGGTGGTCAAGACTGTTTCAGGTAACCCTATTATTTGCATTTGATTTTTTTTCTTTTTTCTTCCTCCTCCTTTCTAGCTGATTGCGTTATTTGTTCGCCAGTCTCCTTAATCGTTTCATGTGGGTTATAAACCTTGCAGGGTGTTTGGTTACCGATTTGAGGCTCGCACCTATACTAGTGGGGAAGGCGCTCCTCCAGTGTCAAGCTTCGACAGCGACCGCGTAAGAATCATTCTAGTTGGAGAGTTATGGGTCCTGTCTGTCATCTGGCGTTGGCCCATCATAGTCTTTTGGCTATTCGTTTAGTAGCATACTGTCGCCGAATGGTTAGGGTCTCTTAAGGAATTTTTTCCTTTGTTAGTTGCAGAGCTCTCCTCTGTTTCTTTAAGGTTTTCCTTTTGTTGAAGTGGGCTTAGTTCCCACCAAGACTCCTGAACTCTCTGATACACAATTCTATCTAAATTTTGCTATTCTTGCTTGGAATATGTAAGGGATTTTTGGCTACAATTTGTAAGATTATTTCTCGGTTGTATTACAGTTATTTTGGTACAAAACTGGAACTGTGTATATATTTAAATTTCTTTAATCCATTACATATTTAAAGTTCTTATGTGGATCCTCCAATATTCTCATACGTTTATTTGTTCTGGGACTATTAAGTTTTTCTTTTTTCTTTTTTACTGAGTTTTCTGTAATGAAAATTAAGGTTTTCAAGCCCAGAATGTGGCCTCGAATTAACTTGTAAAATAGTTCAATAAATAATTTTTTAATGTCTGTTGAAGGAATTTCTTGTAAATCACGTTTGTGGCTTTTGTGAACAAATTATTGGAGTCATACCCCAAACAGAGCTTAGGGTTTTTTTTTTTTATTTCTCTAGATATCAATCCCTCTATGGGTTTCGCTCTCCATTGTCATTTCCAGGAAGTTCTCTAGAGGTTTTTTACCCCTCGGTAAGTTATATCAAGATAGGTGGGGTTATATTGAAGTTCTCATCCTTGGAAGTTGCTTGCGTCCCTTCAAGGTTCAAAACCCTGAATAACCCTGAGTGACTCAGGGGTTTGAGTATATTTCATTTAATATGATATTCATGCAACAGTTATCTACCAACAACTCTTATATGATCTTGCGTGAAGTCTCTTAGCTTGCAGGGGTGATTTGAATACTGGACAATGTCCAGGTTAATTTCGTATTTTTCTTTCATCTGTCTAATTTTTTTTAAAAATACACTTGTACAGTGTAGCTCCAATGTGGTTCCGTTTATTTCTGTTTTTTTTTTTTTTTTTTTTTAAAGAACTGTAATTGTATGTTTTCCTATTTATTTCTGCACTTAACAGAACAGTAGTAATAGCTTCTTTTCTATTCCTACATTCTACAGAACTGTAATAATTTTTCTTTACAAGTACTACTATTGTCCTTCCAGTTCCACAGTTAGTCAGTACTGAATTTTCCACAAATAATATATGAAACATATTCACAGGAGAAGGCGTCGAAGGCATATAAAATAGTTGAATTTAATATACCCAAATCCACAGTGAGATAATCTCACTTTGATAACTATATTTTCAAAAGCTATATTTTCCTCTTTATTTTAAGAAATATCAAACCCTATAAATAAAACTCTTTCTATAAATGCATATCAGTTGTGAATACTTAAAAGAAAACCTTCTACTTGCAAGACCCTTCCAATTCAATTCAATTTATCAGCATTTCACCAGAAGGTACCACATACCTGAGTGCTTTTAATTAAGTACTCTACAAGGAGAGGTCACCTCTGGTTGAAGCTAGTCACACATCCTGACCTTGAGATTGTCTTTTGGGACCAAATCTCCCCCCTAGCTTGCTCACAAGACTAACAGTCTTTTACAAGTTGCACGCGCACTGCACCCTTACCATCTGATCATCACGAGACATAGTAAGCCCCTTTTCCTTTTCCTCCTGCCTGTCCTCCACAACACAGTTTTTCCCCCCTTTCCCCCTTTTTCCTGGAAACCATCCCACGGTTGGGGGGGGCAATTAGGGTTTTTTTTTAATATTAAAAACATAACTTCCCTCCTCAGAAGTTACATGATATCCCCGTGACTAGGAAATCATTTTTTATTTTTATTTTTATTTACTAATAATAAAATGTCAATTTATACAGCAGATAATAACCATCATCCATAAGTTTGTTTTTTTCCTTTTTAACTATGGTAAATAAAATATTTACAATATTCCGGGGGTATTACATTATATTTGGAAAATTAATATTATGATGTAATTATTTCAAAAAAAAAACTAAAAATTTTTGTATATACTTAGCTCATGTTTTTTTCAATATTAAAGTGTAGAAAAAATAATATTTTTACTTTTACAATATTAATAAAATATCAGTATTTTAATGATATTAATAGTAGTTATATTTTTTCTTTTGATGCTTATTCTGGATTGATGATTATTGATAGTTATATCATTCCACTAATTTGTTTATTTATTTTCAATCATGAATTACAAAATAATGAATTAAAATATGAAGCTAAATTGTGAAGTGTGAGAAACACATAGTTTTTTGAATTATAAAATGGTCACATATGGGAAATACATAATTCTTTTCAATATTTTGAAATGGGTGTGAGAAACACATAGTTTTTTGAATTATAAAATGGTTATGAGAAATATATATATACATATGGGTGTGAGAAACACATAGTTTTTTGAATTATAAATGGTCCATATGAAAAATACATAAATTTTTTAAATATTTTAAAATTGGTATGAGACACTGGTGTGTGATGGAATGGAATGAATCCAAAATAAATAAGGAAATCACCATCATTCATCTTTGACATTATGGATGTTATCTTACCAACACAACACAAGGCTATAAAAGGGGGACGTCCTCCACGGATTGATAAGTATCGCAATAATAACGTTTGGCATCTGAAATTATTGTTATTATTTCATTTGAGGTAGCCATGAGGATCAGCTCATTTAGCTTTGGTTTACCTCTCATATTACTACTCGCAGTGGTGGGCGCGCAGGCGGAAGACTGCACGACGGGTGTCTCTCATAGCTGTAACGCCGCGACATACCCAGACAACAGTCCTCTACAGGCTTCTCTGACAGCCATAATCACGGATCTGGAAGAAAACACGTTTTCAGATGGTCATTATGACACGTTTTCGAATAGTCTAACCTACAAGAACTACATTACAAATACCAACGAATTTCCCGCTGCCTACGGGCAAGGAGTCTGCATGTCTGAACTTGGTACGAGCTTGTGCGCGGCCTGCCTTACCAACCTCGCCAATTGCATCTCGAGCGCTTGCGGCCCTACCGTCGGTGCTTGGGCTCAAGCCAATGACCACTACTGTTTCATGCGCTACGAGACGTACAAGTTTTACTGATTATATGTCTCATAGCGTATCTATCTATTTCTCTAGGTCCAGCGTTGCTATCTATTTCTCTAGGTCCAGCGTATCTATCTATTTAGGTACGGTGTAGGTCCAGCGTATCTATCTATTTCTTCAATGTTGCAGAATGTGTGGTGTTTCAACGTAAATGTTGTAGAATGTTTAATGTTTACCGTCAATGTCAATTAAGTTACGTTAACGTGAATGTTTTTTTGTCCCTGATGTCTTGTTCTTACAATGTAATACAGTGAATGTTTTTCGTTCCTGATGTCCTGTTCTTACAATGTAATACATTAATACTATGGTAAACAAAGTTTATATTTATTATACTTTTTAAATTTTACTATTTCAAACAACATTTTTTTAGTTTTCGATTATTCATTTATTATTTGCAAAGTCCTGATGATTTCCAACTAGAGATCATTTTATTTAAATGGGTTTGGGTTAAATAGTTTCCAATTCTTACTGCTTTTTTATTAAAGTTTAATAGATATTTAGATTCTTTCCAAAATAGATTTCATGGATATGAATGTAGTTTTAATTTCATTATTTATTAGTGTTGGATTATTTATGAGTGTTGGATATTAAATTGTAATTTTGAGAAATTTATGTCAAAATTTCTTATAAAATTGACTAGGAAAAATTACACCTAAAAGAAATAAAAGAACATCAAAATTCAAGGTACATCAAAAACATAAATAACTCAAGTATACATATGAGAAAATGTCAAAATTTATTATAAAAATGGCTATGAAAAATTACACCCAAAAGAAATAAAAGAATGAAAAATTCAAAGTAAATTAAGTTTTTGCAATATTTTCAAGCCCCTCCCGAAGCAAGCAAGCATTACTAACGTAATCTTGTTGGCACTTTCTTTCCTCGGCGTTATGAATGATGAAAATAATCAATCTCTCATTGGTTCAATGTCCCAGGCATACTTACATAAAGTTCTTCAAAACTTTTAAAGGGATTAACTTGACTTTCGGCTGAAGCCAAAAGGAGGGGTGAATTAAAGAGTGCCACAATTTCCAGTGAATTAGCCATCACATGTATTTTCTTTGTCGATGACGTTGTTTTATCCTAATGATGGTCCAAGTTTGATTTTTCACTCGCCAATAAGGCTACATGTAGGCTGATAAATATTCATAAGTCAACTTTATTAGCAGTGGGATTGTCTAGGGAAAAGCTCACAAAGTCTCACAATCCATTTTCTTATCCATTTGTTTAGCGTGGGTGGACTAATGCTTATCCATTTGTTTAGCGTGGGTGGACTAATGCTTATCCAATTCGCTCTAGAAGTTATGCCAGTCTTATGGATGTCTTTGTGCTTGATTCCAAAATGGATTTTTAAATCTATTTGTAAGATTAGCTGCAGATTTCTATGGATGGGTTAGAAATATGGTAGGGTTTTTAATTTTTTCAAATGGGATAAAATAAATTTTCCAAAGATGTTGAAAGGTTGAGACCTAAAAGGTCTTATTCTTTGTTTAAGTTGTTGGCGGCTAAGGTTTGATGGAGATTGTTATACACAAATAACCTATGGATAGAAGTGGTATTCATAAAGTATATTTACCCTATCTCTATTGAACATTGGATCAGGAACCCGAAAAAGAAAAGGATACATTTTTTTGTTGTTTCGAAGGTAGTATTAGCTTCATTCAAAGTGGTCGAAGAAGGACTATCCTAGAAGTTAGAAAATGGTGAAGAAGGAAGAATGGGTATCGACAAATGTGTAGGGTGTGGGGAAAATTATTTTTTTCCAGAATTTTGTTGAATTCCTAAATGAAAATAGGAGGTCTACTCTGAACCAGGTGGTAGATCCTACTAGAATATCTATTTGGGTTGATGGATGGCATCATGCTAATTAGCTAAATATCCCTTTTGATTTTTCAATTCAATGGATAATTACACTACTGCCCTAAATATATTGGATGTTCACCTCAAGGAGAGGGAACAAACATTATGTTGGGTGCACTCCTCTCTTGGGGAATATTCTCCATAAATGTGTTGTTTGAATATCATTGTTGACAGGGGGATTTAGCTTGGTGATGTAAAATATTATGGAACCTAAGTTGTTTAGAAAATGAAAGGATCCTCCAATGGTGCATATAGGAAAATAAGATCCCATAGATGACAACTTATAGAAGGGAAGCATGATCATGCCTAGTTGGTCTACCCTATGTATAAATGTCAGGATTATGTGGACCATCTCTTCCTTATGTGTCCTTTTGCCCTGGATGTGTGGAACATTGTTTGAATTTTTTTTTCCTTAGACTCCATGTGGCAGGGTATCTCATGCAAACAAGTTGGAACAAGAAGACCCAAAAAATGTCATAAATCTCTTGCATATCGTCAATTGGTGCATACAGATTGCAAGGAACAATGGCATCATCCAAGCAAATATTAAAGACTCCTAAACGGCTAACAACACAAGTTCTAACCACATATGACTTAATTTCAAAAGTTGTTCATGTGCACTAGCCATGGAACATTACTGTTGAAGAAGATGTGCATTCGTATCCCTAGGCATACTTTGATAAGGCATCCCTTGCTAGGGTGAGTGTGTGGGAAAGGATATGATGTATTTGTAGGTTTTAACCTTGTACAGAAATTACCTGCATACGAATTCTAAAACACAGAAAAGAAACAATGCGAGAGCATAACACATAAAACACATGTACACAGAGATTTTCCCCTGGATCCCAAAACCGGGACTACCAGCTTGATTTTTCATTATGTTCCTTTCAATGTTATGATACATATTTATACATGCCGAAGCATCCAATACCATGGACTGAGAAACCATTGAGTCCAAAACCATGTGCGAAAACCCCCTTTGACTCCCCCCCGCTATGCAATTGGCGCAATGAAGGGGGGCTTTGCCCCCCTTCTAACCCCCCAGTTAACTATGTGGGCTAGTTGTGGAAAGAATATAACACAACCCAACATTGTCCCACTTGTTGTTTTCTTTCCACAGGGGGCCACAAGAGAGCTTAGTCACTTATCCAGCCTTGCAATGCCCATTGTTTCTCTACACCAAGAGAACTTCTCAGAGCTCAGAGATTTTGTCAATGCATCTGTAGTATTCTTAAAAGTGTCCACCTTTACTAGCAACACCTTTTTGTCTTCCATCATATCCCTCACAAAGTGATACTGAACATCAATGTGCTTTGTCTTTGAATGATATGCAGGGTTCTTTGCCAAGAAAATTGCACTTTGGTTGTCACAGTCTATCCTTATAGCTCCCTGTACTAACCCCATACTTGAACACAATATTTGCAACCATACTGCTTCCTTGCTTGCATGAGTGGCTGCCATGTATTCTGCCTCTGTAGTTGATAGTGTCACTACAGTTTGTTTCTTACTCATCCAACTGACTGCACCTCCAAATAGGTTAAACACATACCCACTTGTAGATCTTCTCTGATCTAGATTTCTAGCCCAGTCTGCATCAGCAAAGCCACGAATATCCAACACTCTGTCCAATCCTGGTCTTCCTTGGTAGCACAGACCATAATCACTAGTGCCACGCAAATACCTGAAAACCCGCTTCACTGCTGTCTAGTGCTCCTTTCCTGGTTTTGACATAAACTTGCTCAATACTCCCATTGCATGTGCAATGTTTGGTCTAGTACAGACCATTGCATACATCAGGATACCGACTGCACTTGCATATGGAACACGGGACATGTCCTCTTCCTCTTCTTGTGTCTTGGGACACTTTTCAGCAGATAACTTTACACCTACAGGAATAGGAACCTTCACCGGTTTACTATCCTGCATATTAAACCTCTGTAATATTGTCTCGACATACTTCCTCTAGTTTAACCAAAGCTTCCTCTTTGTCCGATCTCTTTTAATTTCCATGCCCAAAATATAGTTTACAGCACCAATATCTTTCATGTCGAATTTGGAGGACAAATGGGTCTTCAAATATTGGATAATTTCTTTGTCATTTCCAACTAGCAGCATATCATCCACATACAAGACCAGATAAATAAAACGGTCACCAATTAATTTAAAATACACACAGTGATCGTCTTTGCTTCTGGTGAAGCCAAGTCCCCATATAAATGTATCAAATTTCTGATACCACATCCTTGGTGATTGTTTTAACCCATACAAAGGCTTCTTTAACTTACATACCAGTTCTTTCTTACCCTTAACCACAAAGCCTTCAGGTTGCTTCATGTAGATCTCCTCTTCCAGATCCCCGTGAAGAAATGTTGTGTTCACATCCATCTGTTCTACCTCAAAATCAAAAGTTGCAGCAAGAGATAAAAGTAATCTAATAGAAGTTACCTTGGCAAAGGAGAAAAAATATCACCAAAATCCATACTGGCACCTGGGAATAACCTTTTGCTACCAACCGAGCTTTGTATTTCTCCACCTTTCCTTCTGCATTTGTCTTCTTCTTGAACACCCATTTGCTGCCAATGGGTTTTCTTCCACCTGGAAACTCCACCAGATCCCAAGCCTCATTTTTATGCAAATATGCCATTTCATCAACCATGGCCTCTTTCTAGAGTTTTCCATCCTATGAATCTATTTCTTCCTTCATAGTTCTAGGATCGTCATTAGTAATAGATAACGAAAAATTTGAACAGAAAGCAGATGGACTATACCTTTCTGGCTGCCTTCTTTCTCGAACTGTTCTTCTCACACCTAGAGTTTGTGGCTCTTCATCTTCTGATGCCTCCTCTACTGTAGAGTCTGATTCTTCCTCCTTTATCTCAAACTCTATCTTCTGAGGTTCCTTTGGTTGAACTTCATGTTTAATAAAATATTTCACCTCTCTGAACACCACATCTCGGCTGTACACAACCTTCCTTGTTACTTAGTTACAAAGCTTATAACCCTTTAAACCATCCTTATACCCAATAAAGATGCACTTTTCATATTTACTATCCAACTTGGTTCGTTTCTCCTTTGGAATATGTACATATGCATCACATCCAAATACCCTCAGATGTGAAAGAGAGGGTTTCTTACCATTCCATACCTCTTGTGGAGTCTTATCCTTGAACGCTGATGAAGGTGATCTGTTGACCAGGTAACATGCTGTCTCCTCCACTTTTGCCCATAATTCGTGTCCTAACTCGACACCACTGAGCATGCTTCTTGCCCTTTCCATCAACGTCTTGTTCATTCTTTGTGCAGCTCCATTTTGCTTAGGTGTGTATGGAGTAGTCTTCTACCATGCTATACCACACTTCTTACATAATTCTTCAAATTCCTTACTGCAAAACTCTCCACCGTTATCTGTCCTCAGCACCTTTATCTTCTTCTTTGTTTGGTTTTCCACCAGAGCCTTAAATTCTTTAAACCTGTCAAAGACTTCAGATTTCTTCTTAAGGAAATATATCCATGTATTCCTTGAGAAGTCATCTATAAAGGATAGATAGTACATAGACTTACCTAGTGATGAAACCTTCACATGTCCAAGCACATCACTATACACAAGCTCTAATATCTGTTTCGCCCTCTTACCACCAGAGGGGAAACTCACCCGATTCTGTTTCCCATATACTCAAT
The DNA here is from genome assembly GCA_031772625.1 of Pinus tabuliformis. Classification (NCBI taxonomy): domain Eukaryota; kingdom Viridiplantae; phylum Streptophyta; class Pinopsida; order Pinales; family Pinaceae; genus Pinus; species Pinus tabuliformis. The sequence continues at coordinate 1,922,014,510 of CM062816.1, read as the reverse complement.
TTTCACAAAAATCAAAATCCAAAGAGCTATTACTCATACCTTCTACCATACCTTTACCATGAAATATTCGAAGGCCCTTCTCTCCAATATGTCCAAGCCTTTGATGCCACAACATGGTCTTCTCTCCAGAGACCACTAGATTTTCTGCTCCACTTTCAGGAACCACAGAAATTTTGCACCTACCAACAACAGTGCTACTTGCAGCTTGTACAGAGTTCCAATCCAAACTCCCCGCATCAATACTAGTGCCCCCCTAACCATATTACAGGTATCCTTCTCGAGTACTATTTTTACACTTGCATCATCCAGCTTTCTTACTGAAACTAGATTTCTGGCCAATATAGGAATATGCAGAACACCTGGAGGTGTTCTAACCCTTCCACCTTGCAACTTCAACTTTACTTTTCCACGACCAATGATTCTATCTTTCTTGTCATCCCCCAAGAAGACATCACCACCATCATATTTCTCATAATCGTAGAACCACTTTCTATGGGGAGTGAAGTGAAAGGATGCACTTGAGTCAATCATCCATGCCTCGTGATCTACATGGGTACTTGAAGAAGCCAAGTACACATCCCCACCTTCATCTGAGGTGGTTTTTGCCTCTGCAGAAGGAGCATCATTAGATCCATTTCCTTTATCAGGAGCTTTAGATTTACAGTCCCTTTTGTAGTGCCATTCCTTTCCGCATTTCCAGCACACCACATTTACAGGTTTTCTTGGAGATTTAGATCTCCCTCTAGATTTATATGTTGGAAATAATACTGAGAGTGGGGGGTGAATCAGTATTATCAAACTCTTTCAATATACCTTTCAAATTTATCCTTTAATTTATTCTTCAGATGTTGACCTGATCCTTCTACTGCGCTGCGTACCCCCGCACTGCGCCTTCTATTGCGCTGCGTACCTCCGCACCTTCGCCTTTGGATCGCCTGCGGACCTCCGAATAGAGCCAAATTATCAGTCCTCCAATGTGCCACAGACTGTCAGATCCACAGATCTGATCATGCGCCCAAGAGATCACGACATCTCAATAGATCCGCCTTACAGTTTTCACCTTGATTTAGATTTAGCTTTTAAACCGATTACCAAAATTTCAGATCTTAAGATATTCAAAATTCACAAGTGTCTAGCCAAATGATCTCCTTTCCTTTTTATAGGCTAGGCCTTTGCTCAAACCGTGGTCCAAAACCATAGAGAACCAATACAAGGGACCCAAAACCGGGGTTCAATAATTTAGATGCTATACCACGGACCAAAACCATAATATCATAAACGTCGGACTAAATACCATGGACCATTCATAAGAATTCCCACGTGCGCACGCTTCTCTGCATTGGAGTGAGTGAAATTGAGGTCCGCACCTTTTGAACAGAGTACCTGCGGGTATGTCCGCACTTCTTGGTAGGGGTACCTGCGGGTCCGCAGCTTTTCTCATTTTCTATGATTTTGAGAGCCTGAACAGAGATCTGCCACTTGAGTGTGTTGCCATCAAGTACAACACCTGTGCCATAGTGCCACACCTGAATCATAATGCCAACAATCTCCCCCTTTGGACTTGATGGCAACCCCAAGATCCTCAAAGCCATTCTCCCCCTTTGACATCAAGGGCAAAGGGTTATGCTCCCCTTGAGAACATGCTGAAATCTCTGCTTTGCTGTGCTGATCATGCTCCCCCTGACTATAGACCAGATCTGCAAAAGAAAATTTCTTCAAGAAGAACCATAATCCATCATACACCATAAATGACCTTGAAAGAGATAGAGACATATTAGCAGCAATATTTAGATCAGCATCCATGTTCTCCTTCTGTACATTCTTCTCCAAGATCTTCTACCATAATGCCAACAATGCATTATTAGAAGAATATATGCTCCCCCTGAACCTGTGCCATTCGATCTTCGACCAAACCATAAACCAGCAAATGTACGCGTATACCCCATATGAAACTCGCGTACAACCAACAATCCCTGAAACAGATGAGATTCAACAACAAGATGATGCATCAACTACCCCCAGCTTTTGCCTGAGGTATTCAAAGGTCTCCCTGGGCAGTGGTTTGGTGAGTATATCAGCAACTTGTTCCTTAGAAGGAACATACTCCAACTTGACCTTTTGTTCAAGCACTTGTTCCCGAAGAAAATGATATTTGATAGGTATATGCTTGGTCTTTGAATGCATGACTGGGTTCTTTGAAATGCTGGTAACACTTGTATTATCACATAAGATGGAGATAGGTGGTGTAAAAGTGATCTGAAAATCCTGCAAGGTTTGCATCATCCAAAGGAGTTGAGTGCAGCAAGATGCAACAGCCACATATTCCGCTTCAACTGTAGATAAAGCAATTGAACTCTGTTTCTTACTGAACCAAGATACTAATCTGGGACCCATAAAGAATGCACCACCACTTGTGCTCTTTCTGTCATCCATGCTTCCAGCCCAATCTGCATCTGTATAAGCATGAAGAGTGAGATCTGTATCTTTAGGATACCATAAGCCATAGTTTTGAGTTCCTTGAAGGTACTTGAAAATTCTCTTTACTGCCTGAAGATGAGTTTCCTTTGGATTTGCCTGAAATGTTCCAACTATTCCCACTGCATGCATGATGTCTGGTCGGGTACCTGTCAAATAAAGTAGACTTCCAATCATAGATCTATAGGTTGGTTGATGCACTGCTGCTGATTCATCATTTGCACTGAGGCTGCATCCTGTGACCATGGGGTACATACTGGTTTTGCATCTTCCATGCCATATTTCTTCAAAATCTACTTGAGATACTTGGTTTGCGACAAAAAGATACCGCCTTCATTTTGTTGGATTTGCAATCCAAGAAAATATGTCAGTTCTCCAAGCAAAGACATTTCGAATTCTTTCTGCATCACCGAGGCAAAGCTTTGACTCATAGCTTCTTCATTGCTGCCAAAGATAATATCATCTACATACACAACAAGTATTAGCAATTTTTCATTTTCAATTTTTATATAAAGATTGCTATCTGCTGACCCTTTTGAGAAACCTTGTTGATGAAGATATTTGTCCAAACGGTAGTACCAAGCCCTTGGAGCTTGTTTAAGACCATAGAGGGCCTTTTTTAGTTTGTATACAAGATTTGGATCATTCCTAAGAATGAAACCATCTGGTTGCTCAATGTACACTTCTTCTTCTAAGTCTCCATTCAAAAAGGTTGATTTCACGTCCATTTGAAATACTTTGAACTTCTGAAAACTTGAGAGAGCAAGGAACATTCGGATGGCCTCAAGTCTAGCAACGGGAGCAAAAGTTTCTTCAAAGTCTATTCCTTCTTGTTGAGCATACCCTTTACAAACAAGTCTGGCCTTGTTTCTAATCACTTCCCCATTTTCATTTAACTTGTTCTTGAAGATCCATTTTGTTCCTATGACATTCTTATTTTTTGGTCTAGGAACCAACTCCCAAGTGTTGTTCTTTTCGATCTGCACAAGTTCTTCATCCATTGCCTTGACCTAGCATTCATCTTTGCATGCCTCTTTTACATTTTGTGGTTCAGTGGAGGAGAGTAAAGCCAAATAGCTTGAGGCTTCTGCAATTGTTCTTCTTGTTTGTACACCTGCCTCTTTCTGCCCCAAAATTTGAGATTCTTGATGATTCTTTTGAACATACCTGGATGGAGTCTTTTCTTCTATCCTTATCTATTCCTCTAGTGCCTCTTGAGGTTCTTCTTCATCATCAGTCTGATTTTGAGGGTAGTCTTCATCCTCTTCGATATTTTCATAATTTACTTGCCTAGGAATGTATCCTTTTTCATCAACCACTACATCAATGCTGTCAACAATTCTTCCAAGTCTTTTATTGTAACACTTATATGCTTTGCTGTGGGGAGAATAACCAAGGAGAATGCCTTCATCTACTCTAGGTTCAAGTTTGCCAAGCTGTTCATCATTATTCTTAATATAGCATTTGCTTCCAAAATTTTTGAAATGCTTTACCGAAGGAGTCTCACCATACCAGAGCTCATGAGGAGTTTGAGTGCTGTTCACTCGGACATTTGTTTTGTTGAGAATAACAACCGCAGCAAATGCAGCTTCACCCCAGAAGGTTGCGGGAGTTCCAGACTCATCAAGCATAGCACGAGCCATTTGTTGAACTGTTCTGTTCATCCTTTCCACCACTCCATTTTGCTAAGGAGTCCTAGCTGTAGAGAATTCCCTTCTTATTCCATGTTCTTCACAGAAATCGAAAAATTCATTTGAGGTAAACTCCCCACCTCTGTCAGACCTGAGGCACTTAATTTTGTGATCTGATTCGTTTTCATCCAAGGCTTTGAAAGATTTGAATTTTTCGAATGCTTCGTCTTTGTGCTTCATAAGTCCTAACCAGACCATCTTGGAGAAGTCGTCAATGAATAATATAAATTATTCTTCTCCTCGAGGTGACCTTGTCCTAAATGGACCACATACATCTGTATGGACTAGCTCAAGAGGCCTGCTAGCTGATCCTTCCTTCTTAGGGAAGTTAGTTCTAGTTTGCTTACCAAACTGACATGATTTGCATATTGTGTTGTCTGGAATTTTGATATCTGGAAGACCATGAACTGCTTAGTATTTGCATGCTTTCCTTATTTGTGAAAAGCTTAGATGCCCCAACCTCTGGTGCCATAACCAGTGTTCATCATCCTTGCTCAAATAGCATTGTTGTTGTCCTTCTTCAAATATGTATAAATTATTTGGAGTTCTTCTGCCTTTGATCACTGTTTTTCCTGTATCAAGATCACGAACACTACATCCACTTGATCGAAATATTACCTCGGTTCCTTGATCACACATCTGACTGACACTCAGTAGATTATGCTTCAAGCCATCAACATACAAAACATTTCCATCTTTGACTTTTTCTTTCAACTGAACAGTGACTTTTCCTTTTATGACTGTAGGGGTATCATTTCCAAAAGAAACTTTCTTTCCCTTTTCTAAAGCACTATATGATTGAAGTTTTTCTTTATCACCTGTCATATGCTTCGAACATCCACTGTCGATGTACCATTGATTTTCCTGTCCTTCTGCATATAAAGCTCTCCCACATCTTTCTAGTTGTGGTTCCTTCATTCTCCATGTTTTGGCACTTGAGGTTTGTTCCTTCTGAGTTGTCTTCCAAAACCTGCTCCTGCATTCAGAATCTTCATGACCGAAGTTATTACAAATAGAACATTCAATTTCATTTTCAAGGACGGAAAAGTTGTTATAGGTCCTTTTCGTGATTCCAGTCATACTTCTTTATTTTTGAGCTTCTCTAGTCATGATTGTCTTATAGGCAACACATTGAGCTGCTTTGTGGCCAAAGTTATGGCAAGAGAAACATTGGCCATTGAAGAAACTCCTGCGATTATCAAATCTACCAGCCAAATGATTTTAGTTTCTATTGTCATCCATTCTTGAGGCAAATTAAGAAGATTTTACCTGTGGCTGGTTGTAGCTTTTGTTCATCCTTAAGAAGGATTGCCCCCGATTTACCTGGTAGTATTTGTTTATTCTTGATGTAAATCGTCCCTGTTTTACCTGATGATTTCCATTGGGCTTTTGCTCATTCCTCCTTGCTGCATCAAGATAACTTTTTGAGGTGGATTCTTGAGATGCTTCTCCATTATATCCCAGACCTGTCTTGATTAGTGGAGAATGCTGCACATTGATAATCTCATCCATAGTTTCAGATCCTTTAACAAATTTAAGATTAAGAGCTTTTGTTTTCTCAATCTCTTTTCTAAGACCAACAATTTCACATTCTAGCCTTTCATGATGTTTTTCTCTTTCAACCAGTTGACATTGCAGAGAATCAATAATCACATTTTTCTCTTCTAAACAAATTTTGAGATTAGAAATCTCTTCATACAGACCTTCTTCATCTATAGCATCCATGTAATCATCATCTTCAAAATCCATTAAAAGTTTATAATTGTTACCTCGTTCATCTTCATCAATATTTGAAAGTCCATCACTATCTTCATGAGTGTAATAGCTTTTCTTGGTTACACTCTGTTTCTTGTTCCATCTGACAGGTTCTTTACCTTTATCAAGCTTGTCTTTATGTGGACACTTTGTAGCATAGTGACCGACTCTTCCACAAGCAAAGCATTTGAAAGGTAACTTACCTTTGAATCTTCTAGCACCTCCTTGAAGGTTCTTGACGAAATTTGATTCTTCTTCTTCTTCTGACGTGTGTCCTGACTCATAGTAGTCTCCTTTGCCTAAAGCCTTGAAGGCAGCTTCTCTCCTATCTGATGGTCCTCCTTTCCTCATTTCATAAGTAGTTAGAATTCCGTGCAGCTGTGACATTGTAAGGTTTCGTAGATTCTCTTTTTCTTCTATTGCAGAAACTTTAGATTCAAACTTAGGGGACAAAGATCTTAGAACTTTTTCAACCACAACAGCCTCTTTTATTTCTTCACCCAAGTTTTTCATACAATTAACAATCTCATCTACATGAAGAAAATAGTTAGCCACACTTTCATCATTGTACATTTTGAGATTTTCATACTGAATTCTGAGGGTTTGAAGTTTTGCTCGTTTTACTTAATCATCTCCTTCATAGCTCAGAACAATCTTGTCCCATATTTCTTTTGCGGATTTATACTGCATAACCTTGACAAATTCTGATTGAGATAGACATCCTAATAGAGTATTGACCACCTTTGCATTTGTTTCATATTTCTTCTTCTCAGCCGGATCTGTAGGAGTTGCTGATGGAAAAGTATACCCGGTATCTATGATATCTCAGACTTCTGTACCAAGAGATTGAAGATAGGCAGTAACTCTTACCTTCCAATATACGAAGTTTGTCCCATCAAAAATCGGTGGCCTGATTGATGCTTCCCTCTCGTAGTTGCTCATGATGAAAGATCTTCCTTCAAGCGATCAAGCTTCTTCTGAACGACCCGCTTTGATACCGATTGTTGGAAATAATACTGAGAAGGGGGGGTGAATCAGTATTATCAAACTCTTTCAATATACCTTTCAAATTTATCCTTTAATTTATTCTTCAGATTTTGATCATTAATTTGTATGTCAGTACCATATAATAATGAACAAGAACAAGAAAAATAGATAGTCACACCAAAGAACACCAGATATAAGGTGGAAACCCAATGCGGGTGAAAACCACCTGCTGCAATATGTCTCTATCTTCTTTCAATTAGAAACTTCTTTTTACAATGATTTTGTACTGGTTCAGTCTTTTACCAGTACGCAGGCTGCAACCTGCAGAGAGCTACAACCCTCTCTCGTTTTCCAGACTCTCCTGGAAGGGAGCTACAACCCCCTTGGCTATTGTACTAGCCAAGATAGTCGTACGTAGGTGCAGGCCTACTTCTTCCAAGGACCATGTTTCATTAATTTTCAGACTGGATCCATGAACATCAAATAATCATCAAGTACATATGAATCACCCAATATCCTTTTACAATCAACCAATGAATCAACCAATAACTTCTCAGAATGTAGTAACCAGAACAGCAATACCAGTAATCTGAACCTCTAACTCTTCAGCAATAGATAAAAGGCAGCCAACAATAATTTTAAGGAAAGTCCGCAACTTCACCGATAGAAACCTACGTAGATCCACACCCAATCTTTCTTATGCTCTGCGTATCTCCGCACCTACCCCTTCTGCTGCACTGCGTACCTCTACGCAGATCCGCACCTGCACTGTCTGCTCGATAGCGTACCTCCGCACCTGATCCTTCTACTGCGCTGCGTACCCCCGCACTGCGCCTTCTGTTGCGCTGCGTACCACCGCGCTGCGTACCTCCGCACCTTCGCCTTTGGATCGCCTGCGGACCTCCGAATAGAGCCAAATTATCAGTCCTCCAATGTGCCACAGACTGTCAGATCCACAGATCTGATCATGCGCCCAAGAGATCACGACCTCTCAATAGATCCGCCTTACAGTTTTCACCTTGATTTAGATTTAGCTTTTAAACCGATTACCAAAATTTCAGATCTTAAGATATTCAAAATTCACAAGTGTCTAGCCAAATGATCTCCTTTCCTTTTTATAGGCTAGGCCTTTGCTCAAACCATGGTCCAAAACCATAGAGAACTAATACAAGGGACCCAAAACCAGGGTTCAATAATTTAGATGCTATACCACGGACCAAAACCATAGGATCATAAACGTCGGACTAAATACCATGGACCATTCATAAGAATTCCCACGTGTGCACGCTTCTCTGCATTGGAGTGAGTGAAATTGAGGTCCGCACCTTTTGAACAGAGTACCTGCGGGTATGTCTGCACTTCTTGGTAGGGGTACCTATGGGTCCGCAGCTTTTCTTAGGCTCACCTGTGTGTATCTCATTTTCTATGATTTTGAGAGCCTGAACATAGATCTGCCACTTGAGTGTGTTGCCATCAAGTACAAAACCTGTGCCATAGCGCCAAACCTGAATCATAATGCCAACATTATACCTCCCACTCGATGACCTATTTTTGTTTCTGTTCTGGGACCGTCCTCGTACAAACAAGGTATCACCATTCTGGCTGTCCATATTTTTCCGTCTTATTTCCTCCGTCAGCAAGGATGAGACTATTTCATCAAACTGCAAGGCAGTTGCATTGCTACCTATTGCAATAACAAAACTATCCCACGAATCTGGTAGAGAACACAACAAATTGATGCAATTATCTTCATTTGAAATTTTAATATCAACAGACGATAACTGACTTACCACAGTATTAAACGCATTCAGATGCTCTGTCACTGAGTCTCCATCTTTCATCCTCAGGTTATACAATTTTTTCCGTAGGAACAGTTTATTCAGCAGAGACTTAGATTGGTACAAAGTCCCTAACTTGTCCCACAAAGCCTTTGCTGTAGCTTCCCGTGATACATTCAGAAATACTGAATCATAGACACACAATCGTATTGTGCTCTTTGCCTTCCAATCCAACTTCTTCCGTTCTTCATTAGAAACTCTCATTGGTTTAGAACCCGTATCTACCATGATCCACTGATCTTTATCCACCAATAGATCCTCCATCTTGAGTTTCCACAACTCAAAACTTTGACCATTAAATTTATCGATCTCTATCTTTCCACTGCTCGCCATCTTCTTTCACCCTGAGAATCGATCCCGCAAATCTCCCACTAAACAGGGCCTACCACAGGCTTGAGTGAAACCTCTCAACAACAAAGGCGTCCCCTTGAAGCCAAAATGACTCTGATACCAAATGTAGGTTTTAACCCTGTACAGAAATTACCTGCATACGAATTCTAAAACACAGAAAATAAACAATGCGAGAGCATAACACATAAAACATATATACATAGAGATTTTCCCCTGGATCCCAAAACCGGGACTACCAGCTTGATTTTTCATTATGTTCCTTTCAATGTTACAATAAATATTTATACATGCCGAAGCATCCAATACCATGGACTAAAAACTATCACGTCCAAAACCATGGACCAAAAAACCATCGAGTCCAAAACCATGTGCGAAAAAATACACAAAACCATAGGTAGGTCCTTCCAACCTAATATAGGGTCCAAAACCAAAATTTTCCAGGCCCTCAAACCGATTGTGACTCCCCCCACTATGCAATTGACACAATGAAGGGGGGCTCCACACCCCTTCTAACCCCCCAATTAGCTACGTGGGCTAGTCGTGGAAAGAATATAACACAACCCAACATTATTAACAAAAGGAGATTAAGAACCACTTAGAAAAACTCTAGTGTAAAAAGAAAAGATGATTTACTCTAATTTCCAAGCTAAAAAGAATCTTACCATCTAAAATTGAACAACCAATATGATGCAATTACAAATATAACTATTTAATTTCTTGTGGATGCGAAACATTATTTAAATAAAAATGTTACATCAAATAACTCTTTTTAATTACTATTCAAAACTATATGAAATAGCTAAAACCTTAAAAAAATCGAACAAGACTTGACTTTTCAACTCTCATTCTAGCCATACGATATATCCAATCGATAATTGATATAAGATTAAAAAGAAATTAAATTTTCAATTTTCCCAGGTAAATCGCAACAATTTCTTACATCCAAGAAATGATCCAAATCAAATCACGAATGTTCCTTTACACATATTTCCAAATGAAGGTATTTTAAGTAAAACTTAACATTAAAATTTAAATGAACATCTTGCATCTTAGCACAAAGAATTAAGAAACATGAGTGGTTTCAATGTAATTGAATCTAATTTCAAGAAATCATGACCTAGAAACAATGTGCTACTTCATTGTCCCTTTTCCTATGCATTCTCATAAGCTTGCAAGAGAATGTCTATAAATTGCATTTGGAATGAAACTTTTGACTCACTGGAGAATGTTTATAAATCGCATTTGGAATGCAACTAGTGATTCACTCCAGCAATCTAGAAATTAAGTCAAATAAATTTCCCTTCATGACCGCTAACTATTTATCACTTCAATAACTTCAATTTCACACATAAGTGTTAGTACACAGTAAAATTAGTTGCATGGATAGAAGATATATCAGTTTCAAGACACTGAAAGAGAATAAAATGTTTGTTCTTCATTCCATCTAACTCATTCCTCGAATACAATTCTACACACTCTTCCTTAATTCACTCTCCACAGGTTTCTTCTTTCTTAATATGTAGCCCCAAAATGGTTACAACCAAATTTTGTTTATATCCAAAATAGTAGGATCTAGTTGAAAAAATAGGGAGAAAAATCCTAATGAACTAATACAATTCCAACACACAATAGGTATCTTTCTACTTCTGGATAATTGCAAGCTACATTTGGGCAATAAGCCATTTATTGGAACACACCTCACCATCCACTCAAGAAACATAGATTTCTAGAAGTTACATGGAAAATAAAGATTTTGCATGATGCTCCTGCATCATACACCAAAACATCAAATTGGTCATGGACTCTTGTCCATGAGGTCCCATTCGACTTCCTTTTTGTAACAATGCAGCAGATACCCAAGGTTTCTTCTTTGGGTGGTTCCCCCATTTAAGTAATTCTTTCATCCATTTCTTCCATCATAGTTTCATTAGATGTAGTTGAGCTTTCCACCTTTTATCTTGAGATGGCACATGATTTTCCTGAATTTGTTTCTCCTAGATTACGAAAAATGTTCTTTTTACTATCTAGGTAATTGAAAATCACAAAATTGCATGGATTAATTGGAACCATCAATGTTGGGTCCGTTGTCTTGTGTTGGATTTTTCCTCAAGATACCCTACTACTTTACCATTTGTAGCATTGTTCCAAAACTTCTTACACTACTATCCTTCAGAATTATTAACTACTACTCATTCATTTGAATCTCCTATTTCATAACCATTTTTTTCTATTCAAAAGCACTATTTGTTTTGCAATTTTTTTTTGAAACCATTCATTAAGCATTTTATCTTCAAAATTAAATAAATTCTGGTTTGTTCAAGGCAAATTAGTCACCTTCAAATCTTTTTCTGCAATCTTTGTCTTATATTTTTTGTCATATTCCCTATTTTCTACATCCCTAGTTGACATTTTTTTCTCACTCATCAAAAGCATGCTTGGATCCAATATCTCTCTGATCCCTTCATTTTTTATTAGTAGTAACACATGCTTTTGTCCATATTTTTCAAAAGTGTAGGTCTTTCCAGGGTCTTTCTAGAAGGACATGACAAGTATCTATCTACAAAATATCACAAAGAACTTGTTCTTAATATTTTCCAATTTGGAACTCCGCTTGGAATTTCTCACTTACAAATATTTGTTGTCCCTTCTGCAATTATGAAACCTTATACAATGTAGGATGTGGTATCCTATCTAGCCATAATTTCTCTTCCATTTTTGAGGAAAACCAGATTGTAAGAACTACCATTATCAATAATCAACTTGCAACATTTACCCTTTTCTTTAGAAGTTGTCCTGAATAAGCTTCTTATTTTCACTAGTTCACCTACATAATTGTCTCTTCCTGGTATCTCTCGCTTCATCATTAAATCTTATCCTTCTTCTAGAACATTGACACATTATTCTTCCCCCTTTGGAGTTTCAACTTCAGGTTGTATTACTTTTGCGTGTCTTCTCCTTGCAGCATTATTTGGACAGTCCCATGAATAATCACCCAATTCACCACAAGTATAACATCTCACTTTTTGATCTCTCACTCTTCCTCATCCTCTTAAAGAAGACCTTCTCCCTTTGGAATCACTGATTCTTTCTAGTTTTAGTTGTTGGCCTGAGCTGCTAGCTTCTCTCTTCTTTTGTTATTATTTTCCTCCAGAACACCTTACTCTCCTTCTTTGAATATGCTTCCTCATCAATGTTTCTTCATTTTTCAATGCAACCTGATAAGCTTCTTCAATAGATCTCTATTACATTAGAGCGTATATAACCTAAATGTCAAATCTCAAATCATTGATATAGATGGAAGATCTCTCACGTGTGCCCTCTATGTATCATCATCTATTGTTCACTTTATAAAATTCATATTTATAAGATTATTCATATTCATAAACAAAATTAATTGATAACATTCAGGAAGGAATGTATGATCCAATTGATTAGTCATCCTACTCCCTCTCTTGAGCTTTTCTTTGTTCTTCAAGGCCCTTTCTTCCTGCACCCTGTCCCACCATAAAGCTGCATGTCCTCTCATCTTTGCAATAATAAACTTAACTTGGTTCTACTCTGGTATATCTGCATACTCAAAATTCTTGTTCAAATAATTTATCCTATCCACCAATTCTTATGGATCCAAACTTCCACTATATGTAGGTACTTCTTCCTTTGACCTGAAGCCTCGACCAAAATATACTTTAAAATTTTACCTTCAGGGTTCTACAACTATCTCATCTTCCTCCTATGCAAGTTCTTCATCACTTGTATCACATGTATGATCATAATTCCCGGTAGCCTCTATGGCTTATTGCCTTCACCAAAGAGTTCTCACATATTCCCTCAACTCTGTATTTACCACTATTCAACCTCTTCCTTGACCTCTACCTCTTCCAACTCTAAATGCCATCCTTTGACAAATAGATCGGTCATAGGGACAACCTACATTACTTAGATTCCTCTTTTAATTACCTTACTACTCTAATACCGAATGATGCAATAGCCAAAGGAGATTAAGATGCACCAAGAAAAACTCTAGTTATAAAAAGAAGATGATTAACTCGCGTTTTCAATCCAAAAAGAATCTTACCATCTACAATTGAACCACCAATCTGATGAAATTACAAATATAACAATTTGATTTTTTGTGGATGAAAAACATTATTTAAATTAAAATGTTGCATCACACAACTCTTTCTAAATAGCTCCCCAAACCTATAAGAAACTAAGTTCAACCTTAAAAAAGAAGCCAAACAGGAGTTGGTTATGTTGGAAATAATACTGAGAGGGGGGGTGAATCAGTATTAGTCAAGTCAATAATATTTTTCTTTTCATACTCAAATTTGTATACGCTACTTCCATGAGGGTAACCTATGTGTACACGCCAATGTGCTTAAGGAAACAAGCGTATATCGAGCAGACTAATGATTCAGTTAATTCATCATATATTGATCTTTAATTTGTGCATCAATACTTCATTAAACATTAAACATTAACCATATGTATTTAATAACAGAGTGAACTATCACACACAAGCAACACACATGAACACCAATATTTAAGGTGGAAACCCATTGTGGGTGAAAACCACTTGCTATTGTTGTCTCCATCTTCTTTTAATAATAAGAAAATCTATTTACAACAATGTACTGGTGTAGACTCATACCAGTACGCAGGCTTCTACCTGCAGAAGGCTACAACCTTCTATCATTCTCTAGCTTCTACTGGAAGGGAGCTACAACCCGCTAGCTCTTGTACTAGCCGATATGTTTACTAGTACGTAGGCACCAACCTACAGAAGGCTACAACCTTCTCTCTTCCTCTAGGGACGTCGTTTCATAAATTTTCAGACTAGATACTCCCGGAACACAACATCATAATCTGAAGGCCACATTTCATCCAATTTTCATACTGGACCCATCAACAACATTGAAGCTCAAATTCAATCACCACTGCAATACATTCATCAACTGTATCTACATCAATCAATCACTAAAACTCAATCTGAATCAACCAAACTCAATCAATCACTGATAACCTCTGAACCTATGACAAAACTAAATCAATCATTCATTCAAACTTTACCAATCAATTGCAACAGATAGATCACTGTAACCAGTACCTAGATCTGAGTTACATTAACATTCAAAATGAGTTGTAATCTTAAAACCATGCTTCAGAGTGTATACACTATTTGACAGAAGCCAACCTGAGTGTATACATAGCTTCCCTGAAGCAAACCAGCGTGTAGTTCTGTAAACACTTTGCTGCACTTCCAGACTTCAGACATAATCACACATAGAGGATAAAACATGTGTTAGTGATTAGATCTAGCACATCTATTATCAGATCACATAATGATAAGTCATTATGATCTTGATCCATCATTAGATTTCATCCATCAACACTGAAGCTAATCACAATCAACCAATCTGAATATGGAGAATACTGTCACCAGAAAATAGTCACCAGAACATAATATAGAACCCAGAATATTGCATCATCAAACAAAACCCTTATAGATCATACTTTAGAATATATATGCTACATCCATAAGCCGAACCAGCATGTATACACTCTTTTACCAAGGGAAACCAGCATACAGATCTGCAAATTCCATTCTGTGATGTATACGCTACTTTTGTATGCTGAATCAGTGTGTATACACTATTTTACCAAGGCCAACCTGCGTACAGCTCTAGAAATGCTAACTTAAAGCATTACAACTAATTTCAGACTTCATTCATACCCAAATCATCACATTTACATAAGAAAAACATGCGTCAGTATTCAGATCTAGAATGTTCAAGATCAAACCACATAATGATAATACATATAAGTCTTCATGATCTTGATCCATCAAATTTCATCAACCATATAGGTGCATCCTTAGTTTAGATCAGAAACCCATAGCCTGCATACTTGATCTCACACTTCATCAAATATTCAATACTTGCTTTTCTTGGCCTAATGATCTTCTCCTCCTTATATAGTTTTAGGTCTTTCTCAATACCATGGAACAAAACCATTTAGGACCAATACCATAGACCAAATAGCTTGGGTCAGATACCTTGGACCAACGAAATACCTTGGACCCAAAAAAACTTTTTTTCCCAAGATATACGTACTTTTCCTTCTGTGAAAGTGCGTGTACGTATACACTTCTTTTGTTCAATGAACCTGCGTGCATACGCCGGTTGGTCAAGGTGAACCTGCATATACCTTTCTTTCTTCATTCTATGTGGCCTGTAATTCTTTGCTGTTAACCTGTAGTCCATAGATCTTTCATCTGAGTGAGTTGCCATCAAGGACAACACTTGTATCATAATGCCAACAATCACCCCCTTTGGACTTGATGGCAATGTTAACTTGCTGCACTGTGAACTGTCATCTTAGTGAGTTGCCATTATACATTACTTCTGAACTGATTCCTTTGAACTACCCTGCATCACATCTGATATCTCTTCTGTAGATTCATCTAGTTACCATATACAAGAGAGTTGTTATGCTACAAGTGGTTTGCCATCAAGTACAACACATGCATCGTAATGCCAACAATCTCCCCCTTTGGACTTGATGGCAACAACAACACCAAGTCACTCTCCCCCTTTGACATCAAGGGCAAAGGGTCATGCTCCCCCTAAGTGCATGCTAAATTCTCTGATATGCTGATTGAGCCCCCATGATCGAGTCCATGCTCCCCCTAAGTGCATGTTGACTTCTCTTATTGAATTTCCCCTTTGTTCATGCTGAGATGTATTGTATCATCCATGCTCCCCCTGAGCATAATCAAATTCTGCAAAAAGATGTTCTAAAAGAAGAACATGACTCTATATATTCATCACAAATGACCTTCCTATCACCAATGACTCATACATGCATCCATCTCCCAACCAAGTGGGGATATACCAAATTTGACTCATCCATCCAACCAAGTGGGGATATACGAATTGTTTATACATGTCAAAAACAAGAAACATTACATCATCCATCCCATGCATAGTGGGGGTACAAATTACATCATATGACCAAAAGGGACTCATTAAAAGACTACAACAGATAGAGACAAATTATTACATCATGAGTCTTGATATGACCTTTACATTGAATGATATATATATGACATTTATAACAAAGACCAAATATCTAAACAAGACCATCATAGTCATCAGCAACTATCATACACCATGTATGATCTGCTCCATAGGCATATGTCAACAGTATCCATACCAGCAACCTGTATATGTCGATGTCAGTGTAAATATCATCAACCTATGATAAAGTATATAGATATCAACTCATCCTCTTGATCTCATCAAGATCAACTTGCTTCGTTTCCTTCCATGAATCAACTCAGCATATGTCATATCTCCAAGTAGTAACAAAACCATTCACACCATATCATATGTGAAAACACCATAGTCATCACATGATCTTTCACATCATCATTAAGAACTGCATGATCTTTCCTCAACCATGTATCATCACTAGGGAACATCCCACATCTGATAAGCATCAACTATGATAATCAACATATATGAGTATTAACTATCATCATAAGGTAAGAACTCATCATCATTATGTGACTAAGTAAGCCATGTCTTCGAATATCAATGTCTTCAAATAGCTATGTCATCATGCGACCTGCAATAACACCATTCTCTTGGCCAACCAACAATATGCAACTAGAGTAATCATCCATGTATCCATCAAAGAGATATTAATATGTATCTAGCAAACTATGAGCTCATGGTCATTTTGTCAAAACAGAAACAATCTTCAACCGTGTCAGAGCCAAGATCTATATGAATCCCGTATCATAACTACACCATATGAACTTTATGCATCTTTGAGGGCATGATGACAACAACATAAAAGAAATGAGTGGCTCATCATCAAATAATGAAGTTGTGTACTCAAGATTTGTACTTCTCTTTGTCCTTATGAAGATCATCATGTAAGCAACATATATGTATTATATGCATCATCAAAGAGTCATCCACAATCATCCATAAATCTGATCTGAACACCAACTATGTGACCCCAAGAATCATATGAGATTTTGTAATGGGCAACTCATAACCGTATCATAGCAAGATGTATTATTTAGCCATATAAGCATCATCATCATTGATTATATAAACATAATGCCAACAATTCTTTATTAGATGCATAACATGTTCTCCCCTAAACCTGTTCCACCTGTTCATTGTCAGATCTGATCATTGCATATATTACTAAAAAGTATCAAGGCATCATCATCAATCAGATATACATCAAGTTATCAATAACTTGTGAGGATTAACAACACTTCTAAATAACATCCACAGACTGTAGTCATCTATCATCATGATAGAAAAGATAACTGATAATTGTCTAAACCATATCAAATCAGTTTTTTTGAGTCTGTCCCTACTGCATTTTTCTCAAACCCACATATACGTGACTATGCAGCTCCAAACTCGCGTATATACGCGACTTGTCTTCATGAAACTTGCGTATGAGATTTTGAACACTGAGGTTTCATACTTTCAGCTCCCCCTGAGTCTGTCATGTCTGTACATTTTGCCATGCCACATTTTTCTGACTGTACTTCCTTCTTCTTCCATATCTTCAACTCTGATGATGTTTTCTCCTTTTGGTATGGTGCCCGAAATATTCTCCTGCATTCCTTTGCAATATGTCCAAGCTTGTTACATGCATTACATCTTACATGTTTCATATTTTTTCTATAGCAGTCAATAGCTTTGTGACCAAACATATTGCAAGAGAAACAATATCCCTTAAAGTACCTGCAAGTTGATGATCTCTCTATGTGATTGTCTTGAACCATTCTTCTTCTGCATCTTGCTGCAACATGTCCACGATTACGACATATAAAACATTCAACATTATTCATTTGAGGAAATAGCCGACTATCACTTCCATAGCTAGGGGTAAAAGATTTTCTTTGAGGAATTTCTTTCCTTGGTTGTTGATGGGATTGACCTCTTATCTCCTTGTTGAGCATTTCAGGTTTTACACTAGAGTTCCTTTTCTTAGTTTGTGAGCTGGATTCACCTTCAATAGATTCATGGAAACCAAAACCAGATTTGATGGTGGGAGACCTTTGACTACTAAGAATATCATCCAAAATCTTAGTACTATCTTGAAATCGTAAAAGCTTGCCCTTTTCTTCTAATTTACCTTTTAGAATATTTATTTCAACTTGATGTTGCTCTTCCTTTTCAAGATACTGCTTTTTCATGATTTCTTTAGTTTTTCTTCCTTCTTCCATCTGTTGCCTTAATTCAAGAACTTTGTTTTCTTGTATTTCAAGAGCTTGGAGCAGTTCTTCATTCTGCTTATTTGATTTTTCAAGATCTTCTTTTAGCGAGAGGATCTTAGCTTCAAGACTTTCATAGTAACAAGATCTATTTTTGAGTTTCTTGATTGTTGTGCTCCTTTCATTTACTTCATTTCTTAATGATGTCACTTCATCCTACAACTTTTGACATTGACCTTCATTTTCCTTGAATTGCTTCCTTACTTTGTTTCCTTCCTCTAGTTGAGCTTTTAGTTTGGTAGCTTCTTCTTTGAAGGCACATTCCCTTTTGTCCAATAGATCTTTTTGATCTCTAATTTTGTCCATAAGCCTTTTAAATTCTGCCTCTATTTGATATCTTTCTTCCTCACCCATAAGAGAAAATTCAATTGTTTCGCTATCACTTTCATCATCTTCAAATGGATGGAGAAATGTATCACCAGAGGATAACAAATTCATACCTAATAGTTCTTTTTCTTGTTCATGTTGATTCTAAGGTGATTCTGAATCTAAAGAGTTGCTTCTACATAATCCCTAATCGATTCTCCCACTGTCATAGTTCCTTTGAGACGTCTTCTTCTTCTGAGGCACTTTCTTCTTTAGCTTCTTTCCCATTGTTCTATGGATCTCCCTCAAGCAATCAAGCTTCTACCAAAGGACCTGCTCTAATACCAATTGTTGGAAATAATACTGGGGGAGGGGTGAATCAATATTAGTCAAGTCAATAATATTTTTCTTTTCATACTCAAATTTGTATACGCTACTTCCATGAGGGTAACCCGTGTGTACACACAACTGTGCTTAAGGAAACAAGCGTATATCCAACAGACTAATGATTCAGTTAATTTATCATATATTTATCTTTAATCTGTGCATCAACACTTCATTAAACATTAAACATTAACCATATGCAATTAATAACAGAGTGAACTATCACACACAAGCAACACACATGAACACCAAGATTTAAGGTGGAAACCCAATGTGGGTGAAAACCACCTGCTGCTGTTGTCTTTGTCTTCTTTTATTAATAAGAAAATCTATTTGCAACAATGTACTGGTGTAGACACATACCAGTACGCAGGCTTCTACCCGTAGAAGGCTACAACCTTCTCTCGTTCTCCTGCTTCTACTGGAAGGGAGCTACAACCCCCTAGCTCTTGTACTATCCAATATGTTTACTAGTACGTAGGTGCCAACCTACAGAAGGCTACAACCTTCTCTCTTCCTCTAGGGACCTCATTTCATAAATTTTCAGACTGGATACTCCTAGAACACAACATCATAATCTGAAGGCCACGTTCATCCAATTTTCATACTGGACCCATCAATAACATTGAAGCTCAAATTCAATCACCATTGAAATACATTCATCAACTATATCTGCATCAACCAATCACTGAAACTCAATCTGAATCAACCAAACTCAATCAATCACTGACAACCTTTGAACCTCTGACACAACTGAATCAATCATTCATTCAAACTTTAACCAATAAATTGCAATAGATAGATCACTATAACCAGTACCCAAATCTGAGTTACATTAACATTCAAAATCAGTTGAAATATTAACACCATGCTTCAGAGTGTATACGCTATTTGGCAGAAGCCAACCTACGAGTATACGTAGCTTCCCTGAAGCAACCAGTGTGTAGATCTGCAAACACTTTGCCGCACTTCCAGACTTCAGACATAATCACACATAGAGGATAAAACATGTGTTAGTGATCAGATCTAGCCCATCTATTATCAGATCACATAATGATAAGTCATTATGATCCTGATCCATCATTAGATTTCATCCATCAACACTGAAGATAATCGCAATCAACCAATATGAATATGTAGAATACTGTCACTAGAAAACAGTCACTAGAACACAATACAGAACCCAGAATACTGCATCATCAAACAAAACCCTTATAGATCATACTTCAGAAGATATATGCTACATCCATAAGCCAAACCAGCGTGTATACGCTCTTTTACCAAGGGAAACCAGCATACATATCTACAAATTCCATTCTGTGATGTATACGCTACTTCTGTATGCTGAACTAGTGTGTATATGTTGTTTTACCAAGGCCAACCTGCGTACAGCTCTGGAAATGCTAACTTAAAGCATTACAACTAATTTCAAACTTCATTCATACCCAAATCATCACATTTACATAATAAAAACATGCATCAGTATTCAGATCTAGAATGTTCAAGATCAAACCACATAATGATAATACATATAAGTCTTCATGATCCCGATCCATCAACTTTCATCAGCCATATAGGTGCATCCTTAGTTTGGATCAGAAACCCATAACCTGCATACTTGATGTCACACTTCATCAGATATTCAATACTTGCTTTTCTTGGCCTAATGATCTTCTCCTCCTTATATAGTTTTAGGTCTTTCTCAATACCATGGACCAAAACCATTTAGGACCAATACCACGGACCAAATACCTTGGGTCAGTTATCTTGGACCAAAGAAATACTTCGGACCCAAAAAACTTGTTTTCCTAAGATATACGCACTTTTCCTTCTGTGAAAGTGCGTATGTATGTATACACTTCTTTTGTTCAATGAACCTACATGTATACGCGGGTTGGTCAAGGTAAACCTGTGTATACCTTTCTTTCTTCATTCTATGTGGCCTGTAATTCTTTGCTGTTAACTTGCAGTCCATAGATCTTTCATTTGAGTGAGTTGCCATCAAGGACAACACCTGTATCATAATGCCAACAAGTTATTCACCTCTTACTTTGGCCATACGATGTATCCAATTGATGATTGATATTAGACTAAAAACCAAGAAAAGTTTCACTTTTTCTAGGTAAATCATAGCCATTAATTACATCCATCCAACAATCGAAATCAAATCTGGAACGCTCCTCTATAATAGTATTTCCAAAGATAGAGCTTTGAAAAAAAGATTTGCATCAAATTTTAAATGAGTACCTTGCAACTTAACACAAATAATTCAATGCCATGATTGGTTTCAATGTAATTGAAGCAAACCATAATAAATCATGATGTGGAAACAATGTTTTATGTCACTTTCCTTTTTCTTATGCATTCTCATAAGCTCATTGGATAATTCTGGTAAATCAACTTCATAATGTAGCTTGTGGCTCACTCCAACAATCTAGGAATTAGGTCAAATAAATTTCCATTCATGAAAGCTCAATAATTATTGCTGCCACATCTTCAATTCCACAAATTTAAGTATTATTACACAATAAAAATTCTTTTCTAGAAAAATATATATGAATTTCAAGAAACTGAGATAGAATAAAACCATTGTTCTTCATTCCATCCAACACATTCTTTGGATACAATTCTACACACTTTTCCCTCATTCTCTTTGCATAAGTGTCTTATTTTTTAATATGTGGCCAAAAAATGTTTACAACGAGATTTTGTTTACATCCACAAAAGTAAGATCTAGTCAACATATTAGGGAGAAAAATCCTAATGAACTAATACAATTCCAACGCACATCAGGTAGTTCCCAACTTTGGGATAATTGTAAGCTACATTTTTCCAATAAGCTATTTATTGAAACACCTCACTTTCTATTCAGAAAAATTAGATTTTCTATAAATTACATGGAAAATAAAAATTTTGGATGATGCTTAGGATCCATTTTATTTCTAGAGGAAAAACACTACTACAAGCATCAAAGTGGTCTAGGGAGGGGTAATAATAACTATGTAGAGTTACTTAGCCTTAATCTTTCGATCTTGTTTGCTAATGAAGAGGGATGAAGGTAGTGATAATTTTTCGAGGATTATATTATTATTATAAATTGGTTCAATGAGATCATCAAATGTCACAATGTAACTCCCCTCTGTTGTATGTAACACTCTATTGACCAAAGCTAGGAAATACTAGGTCTGAGGTATAAAAATGAAATAAAATACTTTATTATTAATTAAATAATAAAGATAATTTAATCACTTGGAAAATGAGACACCAAGAGATGATATTCTTGCCAAATGAAATCCCATTGGTGAATGGGAATGGATGACTCTTTCATGATAAGACTTCTAGATCCACTTCTAGATAAGCTTAATGGAGTGGGAGATAAACATCCATTAAGTTACTTAGCTGGAGAAGGACTCTAAGTTTAAGAAGAACATAAAAGCCTTGTGGGCGAAAAAAACAAATTTTTATGAGGAAAATCCTCTCGGGAGAGAAAGGAAAACTTTTCTCAGAAAAGCCTAGAAAAATGGATAAAAAGATCCATAAAAGCGGGACATCATTAAAGGATACCATATCATGAAAGAGGGAATTAAATATCCATTAATGAGATCAACAAGAGGCAATTGATCCATGGCAATAACTCTTGGCTCGGGGGTGAACTAGAGGAAGTCAGTTCTAGGTTTGGTGGCAGTGCTCGATTTTTGAAGTGACATTCTTTCCTCTACTCTGGTTTGATTCGATTTCATGAGATGTTTTGTATGTTGTCTCCTTACTCTTTATGTTCTCGAATCTTTAAGATTATGGGTATAATTACATGTGTTATCTTTTTTTATGATATAATTGAATAATTCTGTATGTGACAACTACTGAAACTAAATTTAATCGAAGATCAATTTAGTAATGGTGGCATAGTAGGTGATTTCTAGGTTGGGTGAAGGAGGTATGTGGCAAATGGTAATTGATCTCTAAGTTAAAACATTGTGGCCTATGGGCCAATCCACCTCTGTAAGATATGCATGAGTTGTAGGTCCTAAACTGTGTCCTAAACAAATAAGAGGTTACTGAAGGGGATGGTTATAAAATTTGTATAAGAAAAATATTCCAATGAATTATAAAGTAGTGCCTAAGGCCCTAGAAGCCATTAAGGTTGCAAAAAAATCTTAAAACGATTTATTTGTGAAGGAATTTGAAATCGAAGGTAATTTTGAACTGAGGTTGCTTTAAAATCTGTGACTTTCTTTATATCTTTAAGGATTGCAATGTTATAGAATGTTTGCTCAGGTTATCTATGCCCTAGGTTATCTTTGCTATGCATTATGAATCATGATTTGAATTGCAACCACTCAAGATAATTTTAGTTATGATGCATATTATTCACTGTTGAAAATGGCAACAAGAAATTGCTAAAAATAGAAGTGCTAAAAATAGCACTGCTAAAAATAGCAGTTTGGGTACCAGTGCTGGATTGGGCAATAGGGAATGAAAAATGGAAGTGCTAAAAATAGAATTTCTATTTTTAGCACTTCGGGATGGATTCCTATTTTTAGTTAGTCCCTAGACTAAAATAGAGAGTAAAATTTGAAATTGAACTTAATAGCTGTTTGAAAATAAATTAATTAATTCTCCATGAGTTAATTAGTTGTGAAAAATCAAACATGAAGTCTATGTGAGAACATGCAATAGTTTATCTATTAATTGAGGAATTTATCCATCAGTTAAAGAGAAAAGGATGAGTTCTAATTATGAGTTGTAATTAGTTGGCTCAGTTAACTGAGTCAAGTCCAGTTAGATTAATTTAACAAGTTGTTAAATTAATGAGATTCAGTTTTTTAATGCTTGCATGCATGTAACAATTGGTATTTTCAGATAACTGAATATTATAGCTTAAATAACTCATGCATGTCAGTTCAAACAGAGACCCAGTTGAGATCAGAGAAGGGACAGTGTACTATCAGTTGGATGAATATTTTTCCTATAAAGGAAGCTCATCCATGATGAGGATTTATCTCCTTCAAGTTTGTGCAGTTAGATCAGAGGTTAGTGAGTGTGTGAAGAAACCAATTCACACAGGTGGTAGCACTGGACCCCAAGGAAGCTGCACAAGGAAATAGGAGGCTTGGAGGGTAGAGGAGAAGGTTTGTGAGAAGCCTTTGACTGTCTATGAGTAGCAGAGGGATTTTACTAAGAGCTGGATAGCTTCCGAGCTAAGGCTTTGTGTAATCTGGACTATATTTCCACTTGTATGATAATACAGAGATGGGGTTTTAGGCAGGTGCTTTCCCCAGGTAAATTCTTCTATGTTATGTGTGATTGATTCCTTTTTATCAATTGTATGTGTTCTTATTGATGTTGCTCATGGTTGATTAAGCTTCCGCTAAATTTTTTGTAGAAGTAGATCAAGTGTTTTGCTTTAGTAAATTGCATTACCAGGTTGATCTACAGGTGGGAAATTTCTACATGGTATCAGAGTTAGATGATTTAAAAAAAATTCTGCATGGTATCGGAGCTAGCTAATTTGTAGAAAAATTCTACATGGTATCAAAGCTAGCTGATGTGTAGAAAAATTCTACAAAATTCTACATGGTATCAGAGCCAAGTTATCAAGGAGAGAACGGTATACTGAGAGGAGATTTCAAAGTTTTGAGTTTTGGGCTGAGAGTTTGCAGAGCAGATATGAAAATTTCTGTACAAAATTTTTAGAAATAAATAGAAGATTTGGATTCCTTGCATAAAAATACCCAAAATAAAAAATAAAAAAAATCTGGCTGAATCGGAGTGCGGATGAGGGAGATATCGCTGATTTAAAATCAACTCTTTTTCTAGAAAATTTCGTGACGGCGGGAAAGTAGAAATAGATTGGTGTGCTAGCCAAGAACCTGTATGCACTTGAGGTACAAGATGCATGCAAAGCCTTGAGGAGTAAGGCAAAGGTTAGATACTTGGTGGTTGAGAGGGAGAGTAAATTACCTCTCAACATGCAGCGCCAGAAGAAGTCTCAGACGATTGTGGAGGAGCCACAATTGGTGTAGCAGCTTCAGGAGGTTGTGGAGCAGCCACAACAGGGGAAGCTAAGAGGAAATCGAGTAGAGACATCTACTCATGTAGAGACCTCCAGTAGGGGGAAACTTCGAGCTAGGTGGGCAGATGGATCACATGCAGCCATACCTCCAGGTAGGAGGTGGGGCGATGTGGAGTGATCGTCCCAAGGAGGAGGGGCAGGATCCTTGAGGTACCCAACCTCTTTGATTTGAATTTGATATAGGAGCCCCGATGAGGAGTAGTAGGACTGGCTGATTGGGTAGAGACAGATGCAGATGGAGCGGCAAAGAGAGCTACAGTGCAGGAATCCTAGGACAACGTAGAGCTAGCAGGCTGCAACAATGCGAGAGGCACAAGTGTGTTGCACCAGTGCAGGATGGCACAGAGAGGTGTGCAACAGTGCAAGAGGCACAAGTGTGTTGCACCAGTGCAGGATGGCATAGAGAGGTGTGCAACGGTGCGAGATGCATGGAGATGTTGCAGTAACGCAGAGGTCAAAGAGGGAGCACTTGTCAGCAGCAGGTAGAGCTTCAGCATTAGAGTATGTTTCTAGCCCAACAGAAAGGTCAGTTGGGAGTTTTTTTTGTTTCGAGAGTTGCTGGGGCAACCACACTTGGTAGAAGTTTTGCATGCAGAACATTCCGAAGGTACAAGATCAGATTCGAGAGGAAGCCTTTCTTGTTGAGAGGGAGTGATGAAAATGGCAACAAGAAATTGTTAAAAATAGAAGTGCTAAAAATAGCAGTTTGGGTACCAGTGCTGGATTGGGCAATAGGGAATGAAAAATGGAAGTGCTAAAAATATAATTTCTATTTTTAGCAGTTTGGGATGGATTCCTATTTTTAGTCAGTCCCTGGACTAAAATAGGAAGTAAAATTTGAATTTGAACTTAACAGCTGTTTGAAAATAAATTAATTAATTCTCCATGAGTTAATTAGTTGTGAAAAATCAAACATGAAGTCTATGTGAGAACATGCAATAGTTTATCTATTAATTGAGGAATTTATCCATCAGTTAAAGAGATAAGGATGAGTTCTAATTATGAGTTGTAATTAGTTGGCTCAGTTAACTGAGTCAATTCCAGTTAGATTAATTTAACAAGTTGTTAAATTAATGAGATTCAGTTTGTTAATTCTTGCATGCATGTAACAACTGGTATTTTCAGATAACTGAATATTATAGCTTAAATAACTCATGCATGTCAGTTCAAACAGAGACCCAGTTGAGATCAAAGAAGGGACAGTGTACTATAATTTGGATGAATATTTTTCCTATAAAGGAAGCTCATCCATGATGAGGATTTATCTCCTTCAAGTTTGTGCAGTTAGATCAGAGGTTAGTGAGTGTGTGAAGAGGCCAATTCACACAGGTGGTATTACTGGACCCCAAGGAAACTACACAAGGAAATAGGAGGCTTGGAGGGTAGAGGAGAAGGTTTGTGAGAAGCCTTTGACTGTCTATGAGCAGCAGAGGGATTGTACTGAGAGCTGGATAGTTTTGAGCTAAGGCTTTGTGTAATCTGGACTATATTTCCACTTGTATGATAATACAGAGATGGGGTTTTAGGCAGGTGCTTTCCCCAGGTAAATTCTTCTGTGTTATGTGTGATTGATTCCTTCTTATCAGTTATATGTGTTCTTATTGATGTTGCTCATGGTTGATTAAGCTTCCGCTAAATTGTTTGTAGAAGTAGATCAAGTGTTTTTCTTTAGTACATTGCATTACCAGGTTGATCTATAGGTGGGAAATTTCTACATGGTATCAGAGCTAGATGATTTGTAGAAAATATTCTACATGGTATCCGAGCTAGCTAAGTTGTAGGAAAATTCTACATGGTATCAGAGCTAGCTAATGTGTAGAAAAATTCTACAAAATTCTACATTCACTATGTTTCGTATTGCATAAAACATAGGTCATTAATGCCTTCAACTAGGACAGTAGGACTATGATCATGTTGTATGGCAATACTAGCTATTTTTGACAACGTAGACATGGGGGTGACAACTTGCCTATTGAATATGAAGTTGTGATTTGTATGGAATGCATTAGTGCTTGTTTTGGTCATCAAGGGAATGAAACCAAAATGCCTAATTTTATCATGTTGAATTCCCAGGTTGATTCTTTCCTTTGGGATATAATGTATGCATAGTAAATGTGAAGTGTTGATTTGGAATGTAGTAGATAAATCTATTAATTTGGACCTAACACCCACATTGGTTGATGTAGTGTATCCACTATATATATGGAGTTAAACTACATATCTCAGTGACCATTGTAGCATTTGATGGAGTGAGTTTTAGAACAAGTAAAGAATTACTGTGTGTATGGATCACTAAAGAATACTGAGGGTTGAAGTGTTATGAGAATTATGTGTGAGGTTAAGATTGAAGGTCGATTAATATCTTGTTTTTCAAAGATAAACATAAATGATGTATGTATATGTAATGGTCGATACTTAAATGAGGGTGCATAGAATAAAAGATGATTAGGACAAATTTAAGACTCCTTTTAGTCAATGAAAGTTAATTCGAAGCTTATATTTATCTGCTCATATCAATAAATGTAATGAACATTAAACATTCTCTTGGTAGGTACCTTACCCAGCAAGATTGAACTTATTTTCCATGACTGCTTGACCTTCTTTGTGGCTTGAATATTATATTATGTTTTGAGTTGTTGACTATTTTTGTATATATGGCTGATGGCTCACAACATGTCTCCACGTCTCACATTTTCAATGTTACAGTTTCATGTTGTCCACTCCTTTTAGCTCCTGCTCTCCATGAACAATAGTTTGTTCAATTCATTCCCATGGCTCGTAATACAATTTGTGGTTTTCATTCTCCATGTGGCAATGTTGTGCTCAAGGAAATTTTGATGCGGGTTTTCACACGCACAACCACACTCAAACAAACAAATTCTAGAATAACTCATGCATGATGCATCAGTTGAAATCAATTCCTTCAGAGTGTTCATTGACCATATACACAACGTACATTAAAAATGTGTATAAGTCAAGAATCAAAATAAATATGGCCAAACAACGGATTTACAATAAATTTTTTATGTAAATTACGTAGGCTGAAAATTTAAGGAATATATTAAATATAGATCTATATGAAATGTTAAGAGAGGAATCCCTAAAGTATTAACTTGGTTGAAAATTATGTCTCTTTAATGTAGGCACTGGCTGCTCTAATAACGAAGTGTATATGGGTTGTGTATGAAAACAAAGGAGTAACTCTTAAGGCTTTGATTTATCCAAGCCTTACTATTGAAGTGACTTATCCCTGCCTTTTTATGGGGATTACATCTGAGAACAACCTCGCTGATACCACAAGAGAATGGATGCATTATAGCCCTCTATTACACCCTTATTTTTCTAATGAAATCTTTGAGTACTAATATTTCGAATTGTAACAAGAATGTGTATGAATTGACCTATCCCTCTGCGGTGCTTAAAATTGGGCACTGTCAATCAACCTCGACCCAAATCATGGAGGTCATGACAAACCAGAGAGAGACCTCCACGACACTCATTAATTAATAGATACTTCCGCATTTTTTAGTTACTACTTCCAATTTTTTTTTCAAAACCCCGTGTCATTAAGCTCGATGGGAACATTTGATTTAAATAAATGACACCTTTTCAATTTGATCGTTATAGAAAATCTCCTTGTCAACTGATGTTTCCCTATCAATACTACTTTTCCACTTGCTTTATCCATAGATCCGGAGATGTATGAATTGCGCAACTATAAAAAATATGAGCTTACTCTTTGTTGTGGAATCTTCTACTCCACAAAATCATTCAGTGGATAATGGATATCCTCATGGTCATGGTTATCCTTAATTTGGATAGTGTTTATCCTTCATTACACGTAGAAAAAACACACTAACTTTATCTTCTACTTGTGATGGACACAAATGTGTAAGGTTAAGAGAAGATCAAGGCTAACATTAATACCACATCTTAGGCTCCTCCAGCTCTTGCCATAGAGGAATGTAGGTGTAAAATCATATGGAAACATATATCGGGATTTCCCAGTGGTGGTAGTAGGCGATGGTCATATGCATGGATTGTGACGTCCCTTACTTTACTGTAATACTCTGTGATCGAGCATGGTTAAGGTAGTGTGTTGAAAGAAAAGGCCAATCTCCTCTACAACGAAATTCAGAACTTCAACACTGAGGAACATTTTTTTCCTGTTCTTCAAAGGATTAAGGACATTCTGGTCAATTAATTGCTAACACAAAGTAACTAGCAAGAAGCGTTAGTGTGGTATTATTTAAAGAATGAGCTGCCTCGCAGAGCGATAGAGTTGAGTGGTTAAAGGTCGCGATGGTGGTCTGAATTGGCTACAATAGTGGTTTGACCATTGTCCAATTAGTGGAAATGTTGTGGTTAACTACATTCTGTTGGTCAATGTTGTTATTAGTAATTGAGTTCCTTATGATGGGTATTTTACCCTGAATCTATAGTTGGCGTAGCATTAGAAAATGGACGACAAAAATTTGAGTCTAAACATGACTTATTTGAGATATTTGAGTCTAAATTATATATACCCTCTTTGGTTTAATTTTTTTTTAGAATTTTACCACTAGAATATTACAAATGTTACATGTTGATTGCAGGAGCATGTTGATTTGGCTCAAAGCTATGGAGTATGCTCGCCAAGCGTTGACATTTTTTTAGTTGTTCAAAGATGTTTTATTTGTCTTGCAATTGGAAATTTGATGGCAGTTGGGATTGCAAGCTGACTTCGTGGTGAAGCACCTCCATGCGAGCATTCACTTAATGATTGGAGGGAATTGTTCTAGATGGCATCACTACCAAAAAAATGACTTGGTTCTTTTAGCATCATGGTAATAATTTTCTTCCCTAATGTTGCAGGTATAATTTTAAGAGATACGATTGTGCATTGCATGTTTTTTTCATAAGCCACCTATGCTCACAATTTAAGAAGTTTATTCTTTATACACACTTCATAGTAATTTTTTTACTTTATATTGAATTTATCAAGTCTATGTATTGTATTCATACACTGTGGTGGATAACTATAATAGCATTGTGGGAGAAGAAACCATGTAAGGTTAGATTTGAGTAATCCAAAGAAGTGAAAACAATTAACTTGTTGAATATTTTCAAGAGGTAGAAGTGGTCAACCATAAAGTGGTTACTGTTTTATTGTGCCTAACTATCAATGGTTTCGAATTATGTGAAGATTAATGTTTTATTTCATTATATGTTCTGCAAGTTTTTTCCAAACTTGTTGTCAAATTCTCTTGTGATGGCACAAAGTATCTATACCATGATTTAAAATTGGTTTAAGATACTTGTTAGTGTCAGTCTTTGAAGCCTTCCTCCAGTGATCAAACATGCTCTTACAAAGTGATTTTAAGGTGTCAAGGTCAAATTTTGTCATTTCAGTGAGTATTCAAGCAAAATTTGGTCACTAGGTATTAGGTCTAGGGTTTTTTTCACTCCTTTCAAAGTTGTCCAAATGTTGGTCCATGTCAACATTCATCTGAGTGTACCATCATTCAGAGGGTTGTCATCATCATGTCAGGTTCCAATGGGTCATTTTACACCTTGTTCATGCTTCAGTTGTGCCTAGGTAAGGTTCATTTGCCTCTTCTAGGGTTTTGAAGGTAATTTCTCTTGGATGGTCAAATCATCAGCAAAACTTGTATCTTGATGTTCATACACCTACCCCTATCCTTAATGTACCTTATTAAACACCTCCCATCACCGATATCCCTCAAATTCCTCATTTTCGCACAAACCCTAGTTTCTTGCTACAATTTGACAATTTTCTAGGCTAGCCCTGTGTTTTG
This sequence comes from Pinus tabuliformis, assembly GCA_031772625.1. Lineage (NCBI taxonomy): Eukaryota > Viridiplantae > Streptophyta > Pinopsida > Pinales > Pinaceae > Pinus > Pinus tabuliformis. Next base: position 1,921,983,542 of record CM062816.1, on the reverse strand, counting down.
CCCTTTTGGACACCTTCCCCTCACTAAATCTTTGAAATTCCACTTTCCCCTGCTTCCTAACATCCCTCCCTACTTCCAAAAATTTTCTCAAGAATTTAGAAGCCCCTTATCCCCTTCATTTCACTTCATTTCGACAAATCCCCTGTTCCACACATCGGGATAGGTTTTACTCCAATGATGTTTCTGAGCAAAAAAAGATGAATTTGGGAAAACTAAGAGAGGTTTTTGTCCAAAATAGACCAAGGAAGAAAAAAATCCTTCACTTTTTACACATGTGTCATGGTTTTAGAGAAATGTCAAAACTATAGTTGCCTCAAGAGAATTGATGCACCTCTGAAGTGACCTTGGGAAAATCAAGATTTCGCCTAGCTTGGTTGGCCAAATTACTTTCTTGATGAGTCAAATGATAACTAGACACAAAGAGATTTCCAATGAGCTATCATGAGCTCAATTTGGGGTTGAGAAGACCTTCAAAAGTTGACTGCAACAGCACTCTGCCTTTAGGCAGCCTCATTTTGCACATTTTGACCAGTCTTGGGAGATTTGACTTTTGATAGGGAAAATGAACTCCAAATTGAAAAATTCAAGTTTTTTTGGAAATTAGATTCAATAATATTTCCCACCAGATATCTTGCACCCAATTTTGACACCAAGAAGGCCTCCAAAACTGGTCTTCAAAAAGGCACTATGCACCTGTTCCTTGGCGCAGCGCACCTGGGTAGTGGCGCGGTGCACCTGCCTGCTTAGCCCAAATTTCACTCAAATCATCTTGCAAAGCTCCCAAATCTTGAAAAATTTATTCCAAAAGTAAGTGAAGCATTCTACTTTGCCATTTCAAAATATTTACTCATCCTTCATGGTGTTTTAAAAGGTGAAAAAACAAACCCTACTTGTTGCACAGTTACACTATAAAAATTGCCTAGGGTTTGCAAAATTGTCATTTTTGCTGTCTTATTCCCCTATATCATTTTCACATCCCCTTTCTCTAAATTTTCCTCATTTCATTTCCCTTTCCCTCTCTCATTTTCACTCATCCTACCCCCTATCCCCAAAACCCTAAAACCCTATCAAATTCCCACTATTCCCAAACCCTAATTAGCATCCCCAAACCCTATCACTCCCTAAAAACCACTATATCCAGCATCAAAATCCCTCATTCACTATCCCCCTCATCAGTCCCATTCATCAAATAGCAAACACCTATTCTTAATATAAAATCTCTTCATACTCATCATTGAAAACCAAATAGTGGCAAATATGGAAACAGATTCACCTTATGAAAGAGATGAGGAAACAGTGAGTGATTCCTCCCAAGAGATTCATGCACCAAGAAAACCACACAAGGGAGGAAAACACATCCAGGAGGAGCCCACTACACTTACAGAGCTATTGGCTTGTCCTCTTGCAATAGCATGTTTCAAACATCAATCTTGCTATCAGTTTTGTGAGATGGTGGAAAGAGTCAAATACCACCATGAGCTTGCTAGACTTTTTGTCCTTCATCTTCACAATGGCCAGGTCAACTTGGCAGGTGTTACATTCACTTTGACACCTGAAACTATAGCTGAAGCAACAAGTATTCCAAATGTGGGTGAACAGTGGAACAAAGGACAGTTGGTGGACAAAGAGCATTATGAGCCTTATATCAAGGCTGGCTATCAGAAGCAAATCAGTAGGGTCTTCCCTTTCAGATACCTACAGGACACATATGCTCCACTCATGAAGCTCATAATCAAATACTTCAGCTGTGAAGGCAGATTTTCTCGCTTATACACTTATCATGTCAGATTATTGATGCATTTCACTAGAGTGAGGATGATGAACCTCTCCTATTTCATGTGCCGGAATATTGAGAAAATGACCACATTGGTGCAAAGGAAACTTCCTCATCAATAGTACAATAGCATTTATCATTTTGCACTGATCAATATTGTTGTTTTGCGTCAGCTGAGTTTGCTGAATGTTTCATGGGATGATTTCATTTCACATGAGGTTTTCACAAGTCCTCAAGTGACCCCATCAGTTTTTCATGAGGCAAGAGGGCCTTCACATCAGCAAGAAGTGCATGAGACTCAAACTACTAGTGTGCCAATATTTGTCACTTACCAAAAGGGCACAAGGAGATTATTTGCAGCTACCAAATGAGTACTATCTCCACCCAAGGTGAAAGGGGTCTCGTTTCCTTCAACAACAGAGCAGGTACAGGACAAAGGTAAGCAGCCATTGCATGATGAGGGGTCTTCTAAAGGTCAAGGGAGGGAGTTCATTCTCATTCAAGATGATGACATTGATTTGGGCTCCCAAAGCTCAAAGCTCAAGGAGATCATCCAGGAACAACAAGCTGACATTCATGACTTGTCTCTTAACCTGGAAAGAGCCAAGTGGGTAATAAAATATCTTGAGCAAAGGAACAAGCAGTTGGAAGACCAGCAGACTATCATGGAGCTGCAAAACATAAGAGAAAACTGGCAAGCAACAAAGAGGAGAAAAATCAAGTTGACACCGCTAGAGCAAGAGATTGAAGCTGATCGTGAATCTTGGCTTGAGAGGGAAAACATGCACTTGGAGAAGATGCTGGAGAAGGCCAAAAAAGAGAAGAAGATGTTGAGGTACATGGCCTATCACTATTTGGCAAGAAACAAAGTTTGCTAAGCAAGAATAAGAACCTTGAAGGCTAAGTTGAGAAAATTTTGAGGAGGAAGAAAGAGCAAGACAAGCTCAAGATTTTGGCTGAGGCTTCCTTAGCCCAACATAGCACTTGATGCAGGTCACTCAACCCAAATTTCAAGAAATTTGGCACACTTTTTGTCAATTTTGAATTTTTGAAGCAAAACACAGATTTTTCTGCTTGGTGCGTAGCGCCACCCGGCGCTCGCTTTTGCTAGGGACCTCCTCTAGAGGAAAACTCTACATTTTTGGATTCCTCATGAAAAATTATAAATGGATAGAAATGGCTAGAAAGTTTTGTCAAGTTTTGAGCTTCCAAAAGGGTCAAAAACACCTCAAAAATTCCCTTTCTGCCCCTTTTTGGCCACACAGGAAGCAGTATTAGGAGAATTCACTTTTGGAGGGGCAAATGGACACCAAATTTATAAATTACACCTGTTCTAGAAAGTAGATAGATAGACCTTTCCAACAAGTCCACTTGGAGAAAATTTGGTGCATGGGAAGGCCTCCAAAATCAGCTGCAAAAAGGCACTACGCACAGGGATAGTGGTGCGGCGCACAAGATGAAAAATTGCTATTTTTGCCAAAAAACTCTTTTTTTCGCCTAGTTTTTTCTCAGTTTGAATTTTCTCTCTCTCATGGTCAAACTCTTGATGTAAATTTATGTAACTTGATGGAATTTGATGTAAAAATGTTGAAAATTCACTCATGGAGGTAGATACATCATGAAAAGGTAGTTTTGAACTGAATGAATCAGTTTCCTAGGTTTTAGAGGCAAGCTGTTCCACTGCCTACTTTTTAGTTCTTAGTTTAGATCTTGTTGAAACAGCTCCTAAACTCATGAATTCGACCCCTAAATCTTAGCATGAGTTGTTTGTTGCCTATATCTATTAGTTTTTTAGTCATTTGTAAAGGTTGGACTCTTGTGAATGCTTTGAGTATTATTGTACATTCATCTCTGTAGTTTGGCAAGGAAATAGACCAGGGTTTGCAGCATTTTGTGGGATTCTTGTGGCAAGGTGATTTAGTATTGTTTCTCCTTTTGTATTTCAAGTTATCATGTGTTTATGTGTGTCATTATCTCTCTCTTTTCAGCTTAACTAAATGAATCAAGTATAAAGGTAGAATTCATTGATGTTGCAGTGCTCTACCTTAGGGTTTGTTTAGTCTTATATGTTTTCTACTGTTTGAATAGGATCCCTGAAACTTTCATGCCCTCTTCATCTCCTCACCGGTCTTAAATCTCTCCATTTCACTTAATTCAAGATACTAAAGCATTTTCCTACCTCGCCCCACAGAAACCTCTGCAAGACTGAGTCCATTCCCCGGACCCAAAACTGCCTTTCACTTTTGATCCAGCAAACCAACATAAATTTCAATCAAACTCATCTGAGCATATACCTAGCCTAAAATTAGTCTTTACATCAGTCATCTCAAACCTCATTTGCTATATTTTCCTGATATTGACAAGGAGAGAGCCCTCTCCTAACCTGGTAGGGCTAGCTACCAGGTTAAGCTTGGTTTGATGTTACCCTAGACCTGCCTTTATCAGCCTGAGGTAGATTTAGGCCATAACAATACTTACACATGATAGACCTAGCTTTATATTCTTAGAGTCGAGCTTGATGAATGAATGCATTTGAAATAATTGTAAGGTATGATTATGGAGAGTCTTGATGATGATATTTAGTGGTGTGGTCATCATGGCTTATGAATATGAAAGAAAGTGTTGAAAGGAGTAATGGTGGATAAGGAAAGTTTGAATCCTATGGGTAACTGCATGTTGATATGTCTCCTCTTACATATTATCATCATATTACTTTACTCATATTAAAATTAAATTATGGGTTTCATGATTGCGAAGTGTAGTATAATCGAGGACATAGCTTAATATAATGAAGTTATACTTATAAGAGATCTTAAGGGAAGAAGCATTGAACTATTATGAGGTAACGAGAAAACAAAAATAGATAACATAATAAATTCTATTTCCATAGATCATGGTGAACACGAAGAAAGATAGATGGAATCTATATTAGGAAATAAGTTCATGATATTTTATCAATGTAGCCGAAATTGATGGGTAATTAATTGATTTCCATCCTAGAACATATTCTGAAGGTTTTATTTAATTGTATCTATTCATGAAGTTCCCATGAAATATCGTTAAGTTCATGAAAGACAAGTCCTTGTGTGTGCTATGAGACTATGGATTTTTTTGTAAATTATCTTTCAATTTAATATTTTTTGTTAATTGGTGCATCTACATGTAATGATGCAATTCATTTTTTGATGTGGTTTTGACCACAGGTTGAACTATTAACTCACCCTTATGGGGAAAACACTTCAAATATACACTACTAAAAGGAACTAAACCTTACCAGGTCATTACTCATATATTTAGTAGCAACATGCATATTTAATTGAACATGCATAGTTTGGAACCTACAGGTTCCTTTGAGTAAAGAAATATCTCAATAATTATAACTAAGAGATGTAAGAGGCATTTAAATTGAAATAAGGTCAGAGCTGTGAAGTGTATGTACACATGTAATACAACTCACTATATACATGTTGAAGAGGACATTATACATTAATAATTTTATGACATTCATAAGTAGGTCAATGGAACTGGCACCCAAAACTACATCTAGTGTAAATACATAATAGGAATGTAAAAGAGGCTCCTAGTGCTTCTTGATTAATAGAAGTAAGACAATATTAAATACAATCTCAAGAGCACATTCCCAAGTTCACTCAAATTTCAATGTGTAAATTTTTGCAAATCAAGTTTGTAATCTCAAACTTCACAACCTTGATGTGCATATCCATCTAGATAAATATGGGGTTCTGTCAATATCTAACAAATAGGAACCTTTCAAATCTACAACAAAAAGACGATGCTTCCAGTAGAATGAGTGTAGATCTTACAAATGTAATTCTTGTGGGAAGTGATAAGATAAAAATGAACCATGTGCTTCTACTATAATAAACAAAGTATCCATGCTTTATGAAATGACAAACCTATTAGATATGGTGGTCTTGGATGCACTTGAAGTAGAAATAGGGAAATTATGTAACACCCCTCCATTGTATGTAAAAATTTTCTAACCTAAGCTACGAAAAGTTAGGTCTGATGTGTAACAAAAAAAAGCAAATAATTTATCGTGAAATAAATAAAATAATCTCTTGGGAAACCGAGACACCAAGAGATGAGATTCTTTCCAAATCCCATTGGTGAATGGGATGAGATAATTATTTCATGATAAGACTTCTAGATCCAAATCTAGATAAACTTAGTGGATTTGGAGATAAATATCCATTAAGCTACTTGGCTGCAGAAAGATTCTAAGTTAAGAAAAAACATAAAATATTTGCGGGAAATAAATGAAAGCTTTTATGAGGAAACACCTCGAGGGAGATAAAGGCGAGCCTTTCTGGGAAAAGCCAATGCAAATGGATAAACAATATCCATAAAAGCGGGACACCGCTAATGGAAACCATATCATGAAAGAGGGTATTAAATACCCGTTGAAGAGATCAAAAGAGGAAGTTGATCCATGGCAAGAACCTCTGCTCGGGGGTGAACTAAAAGAAGACAGTTCTAGGTTGGGTGGCGGTGCTCAATTTTCCAAGTGACTATCTACAAATAAGCAAGTTTACTTCAATTTCTTGGGATGTATTGTATGTGGCCCCTTTACTCTCTTTGTTTTCACATATTTAAACTTATGAGTACAATTACATGATGCTATATTATTACTCATTACTCTTAGTGTTGTGGAATTTGTGAGTGTATGATGCATGAGTAATCCTTGTGGTGAGATGATGGAATAATGGTGATTAATTATACATGAGACAACTATTTTTAAAGAGTAATTATGTTTTAAAATGTGAAATGGTATAGTTTATGGTTCAGGTTATTTATGCTACGCATTATGCATCACGAGGTGAATTTCATTTGCAAAGCCATTGTGTACCCATTTATTCATATTACTTAAAATATTTATGAGTAATACTTCGACTATGCCAGGTAGGACTATGATCATGATTCATGGCCATGCTAGCTACAACAATATTATGGATAATATTCTATTAATGTTTGTGTTGTGTCATTAAAGAATCTTATTGGTTGCATGCCATAATTGATTCTTTTCTCCAAGTTGAAATTTATGTTTAAGGGTTGATTTGAAATGTAAGTCTTGTAATTGAATGAAAAGGTCCACATGATGGATTCGGTAGAGCATAGAAGGAAATGGTAGTATTGTACCCAGGGGGTATGTGAAAAATGGTATCGATGCTTAAGTACAAACCTTTCTGCCTATGGGCCAATCTGCTTCTGTAGGATATGAATAGGTTTCCGGTCCTAAATTTGGCCTTACACTACTAATATGTTTAATTGAGGGTGTTGGTTACCAAATATCCTTGCTTTTTCCCTACATTTCCACTCATCTTTTGATCCTTTTTTCACTCATTAACATGTATCTACTATGCTAACCCTATGAGGTAACCCTCCTTTCTTTGTCTCTTGGAATATTTAATTAATGAAGTAAAGTCATGAGGATTTTACCTACGAGAGCCACTAAAAATTGTTATGTCCGCAGTTTCGGAGAATATGTGTTGATCTCCTAGCATATAGCGGCAGTTCCATGATTCACAACAGCCATTCAACAGAGCTAAAACAGGATAACCAACTTGTAGCTATTTCTGATCCGTTTTGGATCATTTCTGTTCTCGCTCTCTCGGCACTAGTGCTGTTTTGAACTGATGTATATTTTTGGGCATGTAGTTACTAGGTTTTGGGGAAAGATGTTATCACCCCCCTTGTATTGTATAAGAGAGGGATCGTTCCTGTGCGAAGGGTTAGCTGTACCAGGATATGTATTGTAACAACTTTTCTTCATATTAATAAAATATAAATGTTTTGTTGTTCTATCTTCGCTTGTCAGTAAACGCAGCCCTGATCAGAGAGTTGGGCCCGCTCTTCTGATCAGGTGTTGTGTGTTTCCTTTTTAGTGTGTTGTTTTACTTGCTATATCTATTTCCTTATTGTTGTTACAGATTACATAGCTTGTTGTGAATGCCTTTTTAAGTTATACAGTTTATTTCCATTACTGTTACAACGATGTTTTGATTTCTTAATCAAGAACCCTGGGTTGATGTAGATTGTAACCTTGCTCCTGCATATACCTTGTGTGTTACCTTGGAAAGAGTACGCACACAGATTGATGAATTAGTGTCGGAAAAGGGTTGACAAATTGTACATACCTGGACACCGACATTTTGGAGCCATTTCTGGGGAAGGCTAACAAGGTGCAGGACATGATCTGTATTGAATAGAGGGTCAATATCTCATCCTGGGGAGAGAAAGAGTTTTCTCACTCTGCTCCAAGTCTTGAGCATATTCGTTTCTTTGTTTTGTTGTTTTCCTCTCAGTTTTTTCCATTTTTAACTTTAGGCGCAGTCTCTCGTCTTGGGGAGGGAATGGTATTTTGACCCCCTGCTCCAAGCCCCGAGCTTAATTTATTCTTGCATTTTTGTTTGTTTTTGGGAAAAACCCAGTCTCTCATCCTAGGGAGGGAGTGGTCCTTTGAGGCCATGCTTCAGGTTCCGAGCGTTGAATTTCCTAGTATGTGTTCTTTTTTTTGTTTGGTTTCTTGTCCTAGGGAGGGAAGGGTCCTTTGACACCATGCTCCAGGCCCTAAACCCTAGTTTTTAGTTGTTTTCCTTTTTGCTTGATCTCTCGTCCTGGGGAGGGAATGGTCTTTTGACACCTTGCTCGAGGTCCTGAGCATTGTGATGGTATCGACATCTTCATCACATCAACTTACATGAACAGAGATTCAAATAAAAGGGGCAGAGGAAGAGCCCCAAAGAAGGGAGGACATGATTTGGGAAGGAATACTTATATCCAGCAAATCATCACGAAAGTTGAATTAGAGGCATCTTCTCGTGCTGCTTTGATGCTGGGTATGCGGACAAAATTGGAAGGACAATTTGTAGATCAACCAGTGCTGTCCACAGCACCCCCTGTTGATTCGATACAACAGACCCTTCCAGTAGCCGAAGGGACAAGCAGAACATCTGAGGGACCAACCCATTCCAGTAGTGAAGAAGAAGTTGTAGAGAGGAGGTATGAAGGGTGAAGCCCCTGTGACATAGAGGAAGAAGTTGTAGGAGCATTTATATCACCAAAGGATAGAGGAAATGTTGTTAAAGAAACTCAAACACCTGTGATAAGATCCCTTCTATCATCTCCTGCAAAGCCTGCTAAAATCCCCAGTGATTACTGGAGGATATTCATGGCACCTATAACCTCCACTTTTGACTTCCCAATTGGGGATCTTGGCACTAACACACCAACAAAGCCCATTCCTTTAACAACTTTACCTAGCTTTCATGGGCTTACTTCAGAAGATCCTGACACATTCCTATTTGAATTTGACATTGTGTGTCGGGGATATGATTATATAATGGATGCTCATAAATTGAAAATCTTTCCTGCCACACTAAAGGGGACAACCCTACGATGGTTTATGGGTCTTGGGGGAAGGACTATTTCAACATGGGAAGAGATGAAAACTGCTTTCTTGGAGAAATACCAGGATTACTGTAAATCACGGGATATTAAGGAAGAACTCTTCAAGTTTACACAGAAAGAGGACAAAAATATGGAAGACTGTGTGGAACATTTTAAATACACATTGCAGAGATCAGGTCACTCCAACCTGGATAAGGACATTTTGAAAATTATCATTCTCCGGGCCTTTCGAGAGGACTCTTTGGAATTGTTAAACATAGTCAGAAAGGGAGATATATCAAAATATAACTTTGACACCATCTGTGAGTTGTGCATATAGTGCTCAAGTGGAGTTGAAAGGAATAAAAAAGGGATTCGGTCAATGAAAGTATCATGTGGAGGTGTCACAGAAGAAGAAATTGGAAATCTGTTGGATAGCTTGAGGACTAATATGCTGAGTACCCTGTCTCAACAAATGGACACACTGTAGGTAAAACAGAAACAACTGGAATTGGAAAGAACTATGGATATATTTTGCCCAAAGTGCAGGAATAAACACCCAAAGAGGGAATGCCCATTGAACTTTGCAGAGGAATGTGCAATCTGTGAGTTGAATCATGCAACAAGTTCATGCCCATCCTTGCCAGGATTGAAAGCCATTTTTTAAGGGAGAGGTGAAGAGATGGAGCAGATGTACTTTATGGGACCTAAGAAGCCATGGAAACCTCGGTCATCAATGGGAAATCAAGGTATGTTCTCGGACCCATCTCAATATTTTAGTAATTTTAATATGGGTCCCCAGTCCATGCCTTATCCAACTATGTGGCCCTAGTACCAGCTTCCACCCTGGCAGCAATGGGCTCCTCAAGCTAGTTTGAGTTCCTCATGGGCTTCCAACTAGTGTGGACCTTCTCCTCCTGGGTAATTTCCCCAGCCAATGCCACAACAACAACTCCAGTTGCCCTCTAATATTTCCACTAGTAATCAGCCTGTTTGCCCTCAACTTCCCATCCAACCCAATCCACACACTAACAATAAAGGGGCTCAGCAAGCTGACACCCTCAACCTACCTTCATACAACATCTCCACCGTAGAATTGTATGAGATGAATTTAAGATCTTGGCAGGTAGTAGATGCTCAACCCTCACCTGTTATCACTGAACAAGTTATCAATGAGGTAAAGGAACCAAAAATGGTTGAAGAGGAATCGAACCAAGTCAGCAAAAATCGAACACCTCCTCAGCCGCTAATTACTCAAAAACACCAAACTGAACCATCCTATCCAGAATGATTGGCTTTGAGTAAACAGATCCCTCAAGATGAGTTTGATTTGTTAGGGGAGCTACAAAATTTGTTTGTTAAGATCCCCCTGCTGCAAGCTATGAGGGATGTACCTATATATGCAAAAACTCTCAAGGAATATTGCACTAAGAAGCCTAAAAATAAATCAAAGGACCCACTCACCATTCATGTTATGGGAAAGCTATCTGATTTTATGATGGGGAAGGTCATGCCTATGAAATATGGGGATCCCGGGAACCCAATTTTAACCGTGAAAATTAATGGAGTAGAAATTCTAAACGTGCTGGTAGATTTGGGTGCCGCCATAAATGTCATTACCACTGAGACCATGCAGGCATTGGGTCTTTGGAACTTGAAACCTACACCTACTATGTTAGAGCTGGCAGATCAATCTACGGTTAAACCGGTAGGGAAGTTAGAAGATATTACAATCTCAGTTGATTCATGGCACTACCGTGTGGACTTCCTAGTACTGCAAATGCAATCCCTAGCTGGTGGCCATCCCCTAATTCTGGGAAGACCGTGGCTGGCAACTGCAGACGCTTATATTGTGTATCGTTCTGGACATATGGTTATCTTGAATGGATAGAGTACTAAGAATTTAGTGTTATATCCTCCTCCATAACCTAGTCCATCAGTGAAACCATCAGTCCACAAGAAACCTTTACCAAAGGAAGAATCTGAATCTGAAAATGAGGAATTAAGACCAGTCCTTACTGTTGTACAGGCTCTTCAGTTGAAAACAGAAACAAAAGATGATACAAATACTACTTTTATTAGTGATCCCTGTTCTATTTCAGATTCAACCCAGCGAATCCTAGAGTCTGTTTTGAGCTGTGAAATGCAGGAAAGTATTGGAACAACCAATGGATTCGATGAGCTACCTACAACTGCGTCTCATGACAACATTTCGGTGGAAATAGAGCCAGGGAAGACCCTGAATATTAATCCAGATCTGTCAGAATCCCAGACGAAACAACTATTGCATATTCTTCGAAAACACAAAGAATAATTCGCCTAGGATTATACAGACATGAAAGGGATTCCGGCCAATTTATGCACCCATCATATATACATCAAAGAGGACTGTCATCCTGTGAGACAGCCTCAGGGAAGGATGAACGCTGCTCTAAAAAACATTGTCAAGGAAGAACTTCGAAAGCTACTAGACGTGGGATTTATCTACCCCATTTCAGATAGTCAATGGGTTTCCCCATTGGTGATGGTTCCTAAGAAAAATGGTTAATGGCAGATATGCGTGGATTACAAAGAATTGAATAAGGCAATGCAGAAAGACCATTTTCCATTACCTTTCATTGACCAAGTCTTAGATACTCTGGCTGGGAAGAATTTCTTCTCCTTCCTAGATGGGTTTAGTGGGTACAACCAGATCTAGATAGCCCCTGAAGATCAGGATAAAACCACTTTCACATGTCCTTGGGGAACTTTCGCATACTGGGTCCTTCCATTTGGTCTCTGTAATGCAACTGCAACATTCCAAAGGGAAATTTTGGGAATTTTCTCTGATCTGGTAGATGACAGTGTTCAGATTTATATGGATGATTTAACTCCATACGCAGATTCATTCAAGGAGGGGTTGGAAAATCTGAAAAAAAAGTACTTGAAAGATGTAAGTGGGTGCATGTCTATTTGAGTATGGTAAAATGCCACATGATGATGAAGGAAGGAATAGTTTTGGGACATTTACTCTCAGCTGTTGGAATTCGAATGGATCTAGCTAAGATAAAGGTAATATTGCACTTCCTGATACCTAAAACACCCACACAGGTACGTAGATTTATTGGTTGTGCTGGTTATTACAGGTGCTTTATAGAAATTTTTTCTAAAATAGCCCATACACTTTTTCAATTACTGACAAAAGATGCATATTTTGTGTGGATAGATGACTGTGATGCAGCCTTTGTAAAGGTCAAGGAACTTGTCTATAGCACTCCAATCCTTCGAGGGCTAGACTAGACATTACCATTCCATATCCATGCTGAGGCTTCTCAGATAGCAGTTGGGGCAGTTTTGGGACAGCAAGTAGATAACGTACCATATGCAGTCTACTATGTTAGTAAGAATTTGGCTCCAGCTGAGTTGAACTACACAGTGACCAAAAAAGAATTCCTCGTTGTCATCTACGCCATCAACAAGTTTCGACATTATATTACTGGGTACCCCACCTTTGTACATACTGATCACGCAGCAATCAGGTATCTGATGAATAAACCCATTACTCCTGGTCGTATTACGAGATGGCTTTTGTTACTTCAAGAGTTTGGCATTACCATAGTAGATAAACCAAGGAAGGACAATGTGGTTGCTGATTTTCTGTCTAGGCTAGAAAATAATGTTGAAGGTACACCCATCGAAGATAGTTTTCTAGATGAACATCTTTTTGCAATTTCTGCTAACACTTCATGGTCTGCAGATATTTCTAACTAACTTTCCACAGGGAAGGTACCCCGTCATTTGTCAAACAGGGATCAATGGAAAATTATTCATCAAAGTACCCAATATTCATGGATGGCAGGGTACCTCTTCCATACAGGTGTTGATCAGCAGATTCGGCACTACATATCAGAGGATGACATCTATGAAATACTGAAGGCTACCCATGATGGCCCTTGTGGAGGACATTTTTCAGATAAAAGAATGGGCCACAAGGTGCTGCAAATGGGATACTACTGGCCTTTTATCTTTCGTGATGCCCGAGATTATGTCTGAGGATGTGAGAGTTGTCAAGGGATGGGACAGCATGGGAAATCGGATGAGATGCCACTACAACCCTAGATAGTCCTCAAACATTTTGAAAAGTGGGCCATTGAATTCGTTGGACCCTTCAACCCACCTTCTCACCAAAAGGTTCACATTCTGATCTACATCGATTATGTGACTAAGTGGGTGGAATCCAGAGCTGTTGCGAAAGCAACAGAACAGGTGGTTGCAGATTTTCTTTTTGAAGATATTTTTGCTCGATATAATACTCCAAGGGAGAATGTTTCATATAGGGGAGCACAGTTCATATCCCACATGATAGGAAGGCTTATGCAGAAATACAGGGTTAAACACAGAGTGACAACTCCTTACCATCCCCAGGTGAATGGGCAAGTAGAAAGTACAAACAAGGTATTGGAAAATATCTTGAAAAAAACTATAGCATGTCATCGTCGGGATTGGTCTCAGAAAATTCTGGAACCTCTTTGGGCGTATAGGACAACATGGAGGAATACAACTGGGTTTTCACCATTTGAGTTAGTCTATGGGAAATCCCCCCTGTTCCTAGTATAATTTGAGATCAGCACGCTCAGAACAGCTTTGGAAGTGGGATTAGACTTATCAGAGGCCCAGAAACACCAGTTGGAACAACTCAATGAGTTAGATGAGATCCGTTCAGTGGCTGTCCAGAAAACTACTGCTATTCAACAATAGAGAATGAAGTGGCATGATAAATTCATCAAGAACAAGTTGTTTCATACAGGAGATTGGGCATTTCTCTGTGACTCCTGATTCAAAGACTTTAAAGGGAAGCTTCACACTCGTTGGATGGGACCCTATGAAGTGGACGCTGTGTTTGACAATGGAACAGTCAGATTAATTACAATAGATGAAACTCGTACTTCTTTCCTAGTGAATGGACATCGTCTAAAATTATACCACCATCCAGCTTCTAAGGATGCCTTCATCAAACATCTCTCTGATAACTTTAGTTTGATGGTTGTTGTTGCAGAGAATGATCTCTCTCCCTGCTAAATATATATATATATATATATATATATATATACATATATATATATATATATATATATATATATATATATACATATATATATATATATATATATATATACATATATATATATATATATATATATATATATATATATATATATGCTGTTACTACTTACTTATTTGTCTTTTGCAGGGATAATGATTGAATTATGACAAGAAGGAGCTGAAAGAAAAATTTTCCAAGGAATATTTCATGTTGTTACTCCATCACTGTTGTTACTCCTAAATATTTTTTTAAGTGTCGGGTGCTGTTACTCCATCGGTGTTGTTACTCCACTGTTGCTGTTACTCTGTCAGTGTTGTTACTCCACCATTGTTGTTACTCCGTCGGTGTTGTTACTCCGTCATTGCTTTTACTTCGTCGGTGTTGTTACTCTGTCATTGTTGTTACTCTGTCGGTGCTGTTACTCCGCCGCCGCTGTTACTTCGTCAACGTTGTTACTCCGACGTTGTTGTTAATCGGGGCTGTTACTTCCCCATTGTTGTTACTCCACCAGTCATTTTTGTTGCTACTCCATCACTAAGTAGGTCACCAGGTACGCATCCGATGACTCTTACAAATTTAATTAAAATATTCCATTAAAGAGACTATTACATGCCGCAGAAAACCGCATTTAAGTTGGGGGGGTCCCATCATAAACAAACGACGACATATTATTAATCATATTCGTACCACATCATTACAAAATCCAATGTGAACGGGAATCAAAAAAATATTGTGATTTCATAATTATGATTCCGACACATTGGGATTTGAATTCGTATGCCAAAAACCTCATCGGTCCTTTCCCTAATACACTGCATTTAATTATTGTAATCATTCTGCTGTACTGGCATGACTTGCCATTATTAGCTGCATTTCCCAAGAATTTACCGTCACTTTCACCAACTCTTTTACCTTGCAACCATTATGTTGTTACCATCGCCACTCTTAGCGCAGATTGTAGCTACTCTCCCCCTACTAGCCAATTGTGTCCACTGTGCTATTATCGTTTCTACGGCGATGGGTGGATTGGTCGTGCGCCATGAGCTGGAGGATACAACAGTGGTCCGAAACAACAGAGAAGTATGGCAGATTTTCGTAAATGTAGGTTGGGACATCTATCTTAATAGGTTGTAGGGGTTAAACAAAGCAGTTGCAATTGAATTTGCACTCAATTTAGGTGAGGAAAGCTCTCAGGTTTGAGGAATAAAAATCCCTGTCACAGAGGAAGCCATCGTGGAGGTCAGCGAGCTACCACAGCAAGGATAGAGCTGGTTTTCACGAAGAACCTCCCTCCGAGAGTTCCCCGATGCATTTCTGCAAGCTGGTGAGAACGTCATCCAAAAAGGCCAAGGGTATGACCGGAATTCATTACCACAACCATGGGGTGATGTAGCAAGTTTTGTAATGAGGTATATAACCTATGAAGGGAGTATACCACTGTATTTAAGTACCATTTCAGAGTGTTGGCTCACCTCTGGTTTCCACTATCGAAAGCTTTTTCATTAAACATGCCTTTCTTCTTGCTAAAAAGCCTCCAGCTGATGGCACAATATGCTCGGTGTTCACAGAAAGTTGCGGCAGTTATCACCAACCATGGGTTGGTTCGGCTATTGGTCATGCATGCAATTGCCCGGTTTTAAATCCCGTGGGAAACATTTCGGGAATCTATAGAGGAAGAGATAGCAGCTATTATAGCCACTAGATAGGAAGAGCCAGAAGCAATGGAGGAAGGGCCAGTAGCAGAGGATGAATACGTGGATCAAGAAGAACTGGAGGAAATGGAGATGGAGACCGAGTAGTCAGAACAAAATAGAGAGCTTGAAGCGGAAAGGACAGTCGAGGCTGTTACACAAGAACCAGCCTCAACTGTGGAAACAATGGAAGAAGAAGTGCTGCAGCAAGAGAGAGATGATATAGAAGAAGTTAGTGGCAGCACGGCCAAGGTTGTCCCACAAGAACTAGCCTTGACTGTGGAGCCGAGGGAGCATATTGACAACACCATAATGGGAGAAGAGGTACCACGACAAGCTGAGGTAGAAGGAATTGTCAACATTACGGCTGAGGCTATCCCACAAGAACTAGCCTCGACTGTGGAGCCAATGGAGGAAGATGGACCAGGACAAGAGGGGCCCGAGCCTGAAGGAACCGTGGGATCAACAGGAGGAAAAACTATGGTCACAATGGACGGGGTCAACACGGTGATACAAGAGTCCACTTTCATCAATGCTAGGTTGGAAGGAACAACGCCTACATCAGCCATTCGAGAGATGTTAGATATGGGTGGTGGTGTCACACAAGAACCACCACCAACCCGTCCGACTCCGGAAATTGTAAAGGAGTTGAATCCTGACGTCGACACTATTCCACAAGAACAAGTGTCGACTGCGGGATAGGAAACCATGCAGGAAGAAGTTTCGACCCAGAGCGGAGATGTTGCAGATAAAGGAAAAGAGCTCAAGGTCACAGTTGGGGCTGGGATAGACCAGGCAGAAAACTTCTTTCAATTCCCTTCTTATTTCTCCATTCTGAGATGGGTAAGGGTGTCATGCTCTTCCTCACACACAAAGGAGGAGGTTGTCGTTCCTCCTATTTTGAATTTTGATTTTCGATCAAAGGACCAGCTGCCGTAGGGCTATTGGCCATAGACTCCCAGCGAGACCTTTCTGAGGGACAAAGGGAGGAAGGACAACCCACAGAGCCACAAGTACAACAATTGGGTGAGGAAAACATTGTTTGGGCAACAGGTACCCAAGAACCCAGAAGAGAGGAAGAGACAGGTGTTTCTGAAATAAGGGAACCTGGAGGGGAGATGCTGGCTGAAATGCCAATGGATATCCATCCAGTGGATCCACCGAATACCGAGACAGCTTCACAGTGGGTCAAGGTAGCGGTTAAAAAGGAAGCACCTGCCCTCGAGGAGGAGGGACCAAGCATAGCGGTCCCGACAATTGAACCTCTGGATACTCCCTTGAGTAATCCACCATCTCCCGAACTAGTGGCAAGACCAGTCAAGGTGGTCGTGAAGCAAGAAATGATTGAGAAAGAGCAAGTAATGGAAGAAAACTCGACAATAGTTCTAGCAAATATCCCACCGGGTGACCTAACTCCTACTGAACCAGCTGTAGTACTAGATGAGGTGGTGGTCAAGAAGGAATGGATAGAGTTGTGCAAGCAACAGAGGCTTCTTGTTAAGCAGAAATATCAGCTGCAATTTAGGGACGCGATGCAGCTAAAAACAGAGGTTAGGAGGCTGAGAAGACAGGTGCACCAGCTAAAGAAACAGGTGAAGAAATATAGGCGGCTGGCTAAGAAGCCCAAAGCCACGGTGGCCGAAGCAGAAACACAGGTGGACAATGTGACAACAACCTCAGTTTCCACTCAGACAGAACCTATCGAGCATTTGTTCGAAGACCGTGAGTTTTCCTTGACAGCTGAAGTTCAAACCTGGAAATCCACCGTGGCTCGATATCAGAATGAAGTGAAGAGAACCCAGGAACAAGCACCCAAGGCTATCTTCGAATATGTGGAGCGCATAGAGATATTGTGATTAAGGCATGCAAAGCAGATGCTCAAGGTGGAGTGGTTGGAGGGACAAGTGACAGAATTGAAGGTTGACAAAGAACAGATGTTCAGTTTGACAGAAGAGGTAATGGCATATCGCCCTCCTGCTTCTATCTTTGCTTTGTTCTTGCATGAGTGATTTATTTTCTTCTATTTGGAGAGCATTGAGAAGGAAATTAGTCACGAGATCGAGGACTGTGTACAATTCCTCCAGATATTGAGGGCTCACGATTTCCAAGTCAACATTTGATGTGTGAGATTTATATGCATGGATACATTCTGCATGCAGACAAAGAGTTTAATCCAGTCCCATATGTGGGGGACATTGATTTAAGGGCCCTCACCTCTTATACTCTCAATCAGATAATTTGGCAGAAGGCTTCCAACACGTTGGAGTCAAATCAGACCACAAAGCCTTTTATGATGAGAGGGGAGCACGAGCGGTCAGTGACTATGTACAATAAGCACAACACCTTTTTAGAAATTGAAGGAAATAGAGAACGGATGTTGAGGACACAAAAGTGGTGCATTGATCTTTGTGTCAAACAAATAGTCATGTTTCAAGATGAGGCCCTTGACAGTTGCCAGAAAGGGTGGATGATGTCACCCATGTCTATTCAGAATAGGGAACTATTTGGAGCACCAAATTTTGCACAGGCACTAAGCAGGGTGCCAAGATACGTGGCATGCATCCAAACATGTGGGGTTTGGTGGATGGGAATTCGGTTCCAGTTCCCTATCATTTGGTTGCCAGCAGAGCACTATACCCCAGCATATAATGTACCAAATGATTGGTGGAAGGAATTTCTTCTTTCACAAGGGTATAAGGTTCTAGGAACAAACATGGCAGAGGAATATGATCTCGCTCGGCTTCATGAGGCCCATAGTCTATCCAATCCAGACCTGCGGAGGAGGCGAGCTGCATGAGGGCATGCGGAAGGCTAGTTGGGGGGAGATGTTGGGCACCAAACCTGCTTAACTTTTCCCTACATTTCCAATCATCATTTCATCATTTTTGCACTCATTAACATGTATCTACTATGCTAAACCTATGAGGTAACCCTCCTTTATTTGTCTCTTGGAATATTTAATTAATGAAGTAAAGTCATGAGGATTTTACCTATAAGAGCCACTAAAACTTGTTATGTCCGCAGATTCTAGAGAATAGGTGTTGATCTCCCGGCATATAGCGGTAGTAACGCAGTTCACAGTAGCCGTTCAGCAGAGCTAAAATACCATAACCAACTTGCAGCAGTTCACCCCCCTTGTATCGTATAAAAGAGGGATATTTCTTGTGCGAAGGGTTAGCCATAACAGGATATAGATTGCAACAACTTTTCTTCATATTAATAAACTATAAACGTTTTGTTGTTCTATCTTCACTTGTGTGTAAACACAGCCCTGATCAGAGAGTTGGGCCCGCTCTTCTGATCAAGTACTGCATGTTTCCTTTTTGGTGTGTTGTTTTACTTGTTGTATCTATTTCCTTATTGCTGTTGTAGATTACATAGACTATTGTGAATGCCTTTTTAAGTTCTGCAGTTCATTTCCATTACTGTTACAACGATGTTTTGATTTCTTAATCACAAGCCCTTGGTTGATGTAGATTGTAACCTTGCTCCTGCATATACCTTGCATGTTACCTTAAAAAGAGTACACACCTGGATTGATGAATTAATGTAGGAAAAGGGTTGACAAATTGTTCATACCTGGACACCATAGAGGGTTCAGGTTATAAGTGCCAAATATGCAAGAATCCATAATGGTGGAAATAAAATCCTAAAATGATTATGGAAGGGGCATATTGTCGGAATAGAAATATAATATAATGTGCTATATATATTATATTGATTAATTAAGGTCTCGACCAATACTAGACATTTATAACTCTCCATGCAAATGAAGTAAAATATATTAAAACATTGCAAAGGGAATATTTAACAATGTACGGGTTATATGGCCATGACCACATTTATAAAAAAATCTGAGAGCGTTCAGTATTTACCAAATTCTTGGCATTAATTGAGCAATAGGATTTAGTCTCATAAATGCATGAGCACTCTAGTGCGTTGATATGGATGACTAAATAGCATGGATCGAATTATGTAGAGTTAGTCAAAATGATCAAGAGCATAAGCTCTTGAATTTCATATGTTAATTTGTCTCCTAGGTTTATGTAGAGCTTGATTCAAGTGAGAGAAGTTCTGGTCTGGCCAGGCAAGATGAGTTGTAACGAAAGCCTTTGGGAATCCTCCTATTGTTTGAAATGGAGGTTCTCCATAATACCCTTTCTTAAATGTTTAGTTCAAGTTTGATCTTTATCTAGTGCGTGGATGTCCTGTGCAACTCAACGTCATCTCATCGCAAATGATAATTGAAATATGTAGCGATAATGGTGATTGGGTTCTTTTTTATGGACTTTATTATATTCATGGCCTTAGGCCAGAAGCCTAAATTCGAAGTAATAATTCCATGAAAATTGTCGTTTTCCACGAATTCAACATTACCGCTCTTACAAGGCATCGAGAGGAGCCACTCATAGAAGCCGGTGGACGTCAACGGTGGAAATGGGAGCGTTTCTCATGCGTACAGTTTTCGTCATGGGAAATACGGGTAATACAATGTCATATGACTTATAGTTTTTCTTATAGTCATTTAGGGTAGGTTGCATGTGTCTGATTTGTATATTGAGGGAATGCTTGCTAGATGAAGACTTCAAGTTTGCCTAAGGTTAAATCGAATATTAAGTCCAGTAAAGATAGAAAATTTAAAAATGATGGGATAAGTGTGGTCAATTATCCAATCTGATTGATCTAAATAGAAAACAAATGTAGTCCATCAAAGTCTAAATGGATCTTTTAATTGATCTTCATTTGGAAGATATTAGACAATTACAATAATATCAATAACGACTTAATATGAATATATGAATTTGCAAGTGCAAGACAAGACTCAATTTCATGTTAATTCATGATATTTTGGAGCAATTTATGTCTAAATTTTTTTGGAAGATTATTCCCAGATTTAATACTTATTAAAGTATATATTAATCCATTGGATTATATTTGGAAAATTTTTATTTTATTTCTATATTTATGAATGAATTTATTTTATCAATTCATTAGCTCAAATATCAAAATTTAAAAAAAAAAGCAAAAAAAGTGTCTATATCCATTTAGCTATAAAAACGTGATTGACTTTCACACGGATCTGTATAAAGAGCAGAGCTAGGGTAGTAATGTTTCAATAAGGATGCATAAACCTTGATTTTTGTATGCTCAGGAATAGTGGTTTGTTTTACATGGGATTCTGCTCTTTTTAATCTATTATCTTAAAAACTTACAGTGTTTGATGGTAGATTAAATGTAATGATGAATTCATTTTTTTAGCATGTGCTAACATTTTTTGGTTGAGACATGCTTGTTTCTCAATTGGAAATATGAGGGCTGTTGGGATTGAAGGAAGACTTCGTGATGAATCACCTCCACTACTGCATCACGGTAATAATTTCCCTCCCTGATATGGTAGTTTAAAATTCCCGAGTTATGATTATGCATTGCTTGTTTATCATGAAATTCGCAAGTCTATGTATTATGGTGGATGCATTATGGTAGTTGGAGATGCACAACTACATGATTATTTTAAAATTGTTGTTCATGGTCAAAGGTACGAATTATGTATAACCAAGCTACACAGATGTGTGTATAAGTTTACATAATCTATACTTTTATTTTTCATAAAGCCTCCAATGAAAATGTGAATGAAATCCTTGGAGTTATGTGGTTAAATGACACTGAGAAGTAAAACTATCTTATCCATGTGGGAAAAGCTAGGGTAGGAAGAAGAAACAAGAAAAATAAAATCTTATGATACTATAGGATGATTCTATTGACAAATTTAATAATTAATGTCTTCATTATGAGCTAGGTATACCAATGAATCCCAATAATTATAATAAAAACAAAGCTTGAGACTCAAGGTGCCCTACCAAGGGAGGACCCCAATAATAACCAATGAAGTGCCCAGATCTAAGTATTTTTTATAACTATAGTAGCCTCAGGGGGAGAAGAACCTGTGAAAAGCTATGTGGGAATAAATAATGCTTCCATGTTTTATTGTAGGGGAGAAATGAGCAATGCAAAGAAAAAACAAATAAATAACATATTGATTATTTCAATAAGTAAAAAAGGGTCAACCATAAACTGGTTATATATATATATATATTTCTTTTTTTTATGGGCCTACTTATTGAGTATTAGAAATTGCATGCGCCGGGTTAATAAGTTATTATATCCTTGAATTAGAGAATCCTCAAATACAAAACACCTCGACATGAGAGGAGTAGAAGCCTATAACCAGTGCTAGAAAGGATAATTGATATGAAGGTTATGAATAAATGACAGTGATGAATATGTGTTTTTTTAAAGTAGAGTTATTTGATAGATTTTAGCGATATGATCATCATATCATTTTACTCATATTAAAATTATATTATGAGGACATAGCTTAATGAGTTACAAACTAATTCAGGTAAAGATAGTCCAGTCAATAAAATAACTTAATGGAATAAAGTTTATACTCCTAGAGATTGTTATGTAACCGGCTCACAAAATAGAAGTAAGATACATATCAACGACTTCAAAAGTAGACTCTTCGAGGGGGAACCTCCTTTACATTACATAAAATGAACAATTCTTCGATGATACCAATGACAAGACCTCCTTTCTATATATAGGAGTCCAAGGGGTCACAATATAATCAGAGCTGACATAAAAATAATAATTTAAGGTCACAACAATAACAATAATGGGCTTCTATGGGGCACAATAAAAAAAATATGGGGACAACATGGGCACAACAATAACAATAAGGGGTACAATGAAAATAATAATAAGGGAATACACTAGTATTATAGGGACCTAACACGCCCCTCTCCTTCAAAAAATTGTTGTCCTCAATGCTTGAATAGTTCTATATGATTTTGTATAAAATTCTCATCCTCCCATGTGGAATCTTCATCGGGTAAGTTCTTCCACTTGATGAGAGACTTTGAAATTGATCATTTTCGTAGATGTCAAGTTCTTATATCTGTGACTGCTTTAGGTTCCACTATGATTTTCCCTCCTCGTCAAGTTCTGGCAATATTGTTTGAACTAGGAGCTTGTCACCTATAACCTTCTTTAAGCAAGTAACATGGAAAACTAGGTGCACTCGAGAAGATGTAGGAAGTTTCAATTTGTATGCCATACTACCAATCCTTTGCAACACCTTTTACGGACAATTATGCATGTGACAACTACTAAAACTAAATTTAATCGAACTTAAATTTAGTAATGGGATCATAGTAGGTGATTTTTATGTTGGGTCAAGTAGGTATGTAACAGACAGGCACACAATAATACCTATTATTGAAGATATCTTACAACAGAAACATGGTTTTGATCATATTTCTTGTTGTCACATTTAGAAGGAAAAGAACACTACTATAGACACTCTCTCTAAAGTGGCGCTGAGCAGAATCTAGGCCCTTGGAAGATCAAGGAGTAGTTATATGATACTTTATATGAGTGATATCATAGGCCTTTCATAGAAGTCATGCAACTAGAGATCATACATGAATGAAGATAACATATTCAAATTTGTTTATGTTTTTTTCTCCGAGATATAATTCTCGGATGATTATTAGCTTATGGTATTTTGTTCTATGTATTTAGGCTTAGGATATGTAATGATGGACTTGATAATACATGGGGAGGGATTTTAAAAGGTTTGATATTTTTCTCCTTTTCATGGATGGTTGTACTGCAAAACAACCCATTTTTTAATGCACAATTGTGCATATCCAAAATGTAATTTTCACAATTCTTTAATAAAAATTGATATTTTTCTTGAAAAATAATCTTATAGTTTTTATCCATTTATCTCATTAACTTACATATAAAATATCTATACACATTTTCAAGATATAAAATATACATAATTTTTTTTCATAATATACCCCTTTAGATATCGTTAATATATTATGTTTTCTATACACATTAGAACAAGTGCAATATGCATGATTTCTACTTGGTACCTACCTCTTATGCAAAAAGCAGTTGATAGCAATAATCCCTGTAAGAATAATTAAAGGTAGTATAATATAGAATTTAAATGAAGTAATTATTTAAGAAAATCAAAACTTATTTATGAAAAATTTATGATAAAAATAATTGCAAATACAAGTGGTTATGATGTTTTGATTATACCTATGTCTGCCAATTATTAATAGAAAAAAATAAGTTACTAAATATATAATTAATTCTAATTTTTAAATCCAACATTAAAATATAATTTATATAGATTGACATTATTAATATCAAAAATAAATAATTGTGATATAATTGATCATTTAAATATTTAATAACATGGCTGGAGGTGACCAATATTATCCCTCTACCTACGGGCAAGGAATCTGCGATTATGGTATCAATTCGTCTCAGTGCACGGGCTGCCTTACTAGCCTCTTCAATTGCATCTCGAGCCTTTACTTGCGCTACGAGGAGTAAAACTTTTAGTATAAGCTTTTAGTACTGATTATATGTCTCTTCAAATAATTATTATTGAGTCGAACAAGTAATTAGTTTTTCCATAGCTTCTCAAATGCATAAATAAATTTAGCATAAAAAACTTTTTAATACAATTTATTTTTTATGAATTATATAGTTAAAAATTGCAATTTTGAGAAATTTATGTCAAAGTTTCTTAGAAATTTGACTAGGAAAAATTACACCTAAAAGAAATAAACAAATACAAAAATTCAAGGTACATCAAAGACATATATAACTCAAGTATACATATGAGAAAATGTCAGAATTTCTTATAAAATTGGCTATGAAAAATTGCACCTAAAAGAAATAAAAGAATGCAAAAATTCAAGATACATTAAAAACATATATAATTCAAGTATACATATGAGAAGACCATGGAATTGAATGTGACATCCATGAATTTCCCTTGTCTATCTATCTAATTGCACAATATTTATTGTTGTGGTAGATAGTATACAATTTAGTGGAATTGACTTTATTTTAAATTCGAAAGAAAATTGTATATTATCTATTTTAGTCATATATAATTTTGAATCTATATATATATATATATATATATATATATATATATTGCTGGCCACAATATAATTTAATTGAGTAAATAAACATGGCTTCATAATCCCCATCACTATAAATGGGTACATTAAGGTAATAGGAGAATCTTTACATTTTGAACATATGGGTAAAGTAAGGTATTAGGAGAATCTTTACATATTGTACATTAGAGTTATTATAAGATTTTACCTTAAAATATGTGATTAAAATTTAAAATGATTATTAAAATATATAATAATTTTAAAATACGTGACTATCTTTTCAATCAATGAAATTAAAAATAATCATAATATCTCATATTAATTAACATTAATTACTCCCATAACTTTCATCTTTTTGTTGAAGGAATTTTGTTTGCATCTAATACAAAAAAAAAAAAAATACATTTGAAATGAAATTGGAACATTGTTAATATATTTTATTGGAAAATTGTGCAACTGCATTTACAAGATCATTGATTAAAGTTGATCTTGTCAAAAAATGTGTTCAAGGACGAATTTTCTTTTGTGGAGGTTGTTAGTGTCAGTCTTTGCAGCCTTCCTCCAGTGATCAAATATGCTCTTACAAAGTGATTGTAAGGTGTCAAGGTCAAATTTTGTCATTTCAGTGAGTCTTCAAGTAAAATTTGGTCACTAGGCATTAGGTCTAGGGTTGGCTTTTACTCCTGTCAAAGTTGTCCAAATGTCGGCCCATGTCACCGTTCAGATGAGTGTGCCATCATTTAGAGGATTTTCATTATCATGTCAGGGTCTAATGGGTCATTTTACACCTTGTTCATGCTTCAACCATGCCTAGGTAAGGTTCATTTCCCTCTCTTAGGGTTTTGAAGGCAATTTCTCTTGAATGGTCAAATCATTGGCAAAACTTCTATCCTGATGTTCATACACCTTCCCCTATCCTTAATGTACCTTATTAAACACTTCTCATCATTGAGATCCCCCAAATTCCTCATTTTCGCGCAAACCCTAGTTTCTTCCTACAACTTGGCAATTTTCTAGGCTAGGCCTGTGTTTAGCCATTTTGGACCCCTTCCCCTCACTCAATCTTTGACATTCCACTTTCCTCTACTTCGTAACATCCCTCCCTACTTCCCAAAATTTTCTCAAGAATTTAGAAGCCCCTTATCCCATTCATTTCGCTTCATTTCGACAAATCCCCTGTTCCACACATCGGGGTAGGTTTTACTCAAATGATTCTTCTGAGCAAGGAAAGATGAATTTGGAAAAACTGAGAGAGGTTTTTGTCCAAATTAGACCAAGGAAGAAACACCTCCTTCACTTTTTACACAAGTGTCGTGGTTTTAGAGAAATGTCAAAAATATAGTTGCCTCGGGAGAATTGATGCACCTCTAAAGGGACCTTGGGAAAATCAAGTTTTCTCCTAGCTTGGTTGGCCAAATAACTTGCTTGATGAGTCAAATAATAACTATACACAAATATCTTTCCAATGAGCTATCATGAGCTCAATTTGGAGTTGAGGAATGCACTCAAAAGTTGACTACAACAGCACTCTTCCTTTAGGCAGCCTCATTTGGCACATTTTGACCAGTCTTGGGAGATTTGATTTTTGACAGGGAAAATGAAATCCAAATTGAAAAGTTCCACTTGGGTTGGAAAGTAGACTCAGGTACCTTTCCAAAAAGCTATCCTGTGCCCAATTTGGAAATCGGGAAGGCCTCCAAAAGTCTCCTGTAAAAAGCACTACGCATAGGGAAGGCGCGGCGCATTGGGCTACATTTCTCAGTGCAAAAATACATTGGTGCGGCGCATAGGGAAGGCCCAACGCATTGGGCTAAAAAGCCTGAAATTCATTGAAATCTTCCTCCAAATTGCAAATTCTTCATTCCACAAGTGGGTAGAGCCTCCATTTTTGTGTTTCATCCAAGTTTGTGCTAAGGTATGGTGGTTGATGGATGGTAATGGTTAAAACAAAAACATCAAACCCTATCTTTTAAAATACCTCAAGGAAACTTGCTGCTAGGGTTTCAAATCACTGTTTTGTCACCAAGTTCACTCCCTCATCTCATTTGTCCCTTGTTTTCATTATTCCCTAAGTTCCACTACCCTTTAAATTCATTCATCCCCTATCCCAAGTTCCCTTTCCCAAATTTCCTAATGTCCTCAAACCCTAACCCTATGCAAAAATTCCCAACCCTATACATAAATTCCCAAACTCTCCCATATTTCCCTAACTGATTTTATCCCAACAGTCCCTAATCCCTCACTATTCTCCCCTCCCTTTGTAGTCCCTTGTTTCACTGTTTTCCCCTTGGTGACGGAGGTCAAGCACATCACTAAAGAGTAGTCCAACACAGTTTCATACACTGTTGGCATTATGATTCAGGTTTGGCGCTATGGCACAGGTGTTGTACTTGATGGAAACACACTCA
This sequence comes from Pinus tabuliformis, assembly GCA_031772625.1. NCBI lineage: Eukaryota > Viridiplantae > Streptophyta > Pinopsida > Pinales > Pinaceae > Pinus > Pinus tabuliformis. Next base: position 1,921,956,180 of record CM062816.1, on the reverse strand, counting down.
AGTGGCAGATCTCTGTTCAGGCTCTCAAAATCATATAAAATGAGATACCCGTAGGTGAGCCTAAGAAAAGCTGCGGACCCGCAGGTACCCCTACCAAGAAGTGCGAACATACCCGCAGGTACTCTGTTCAAAAGGTGCGGACCTCAATTTCACTCACTCCAATGCAGAGAAGCGCGTGCACGTGGGAATTCTTATGAATGGTCCATGGTATTTAGTCCGACGTTTATGATCCTATGGTTTTGGTCCGTGGTATAGCATCTAAATTATTGAACCCCGGTTTTGGGTCCCTTGTATTGGTTCTCTATGGTTTTGGACCATGGTTTGACCAAGGGCCTAGCCTATAAAAAGGAAAGGAGATCATTTGGCTAGACACTTGTGAATTTTGAATATCTTAAGATCTGAAATTTTGGTAATCAGTTTAAAAGCTAAATCTAAATCAAGGAGAAAACTGTAAGATGGATCTATTGAGAGGTCGTGATCTCTTGGGCGCATGATCAGATCTGTGGATCTAACAGTCTATGGCACATTGGAGGACTAATAATTTGGCTCTATTCAGAGGTCTGCAGGTGATCCAAAGGCGAAGGTGCGGAGGTACGCAGCGCAGTAGAAGGATCAGGTGCGGAGGTACGCAGAGAGACGAAAGGATCAGGTGCGGAGGTACGCTATCGAGCAGACAGTGTAGGTGCGGATCTGCACAGAGGTACGTAGTGCAGCAGAAGGGGTAGGTGCGGAGATACGCAGAGCATAAGAAGGATTGGGTGTGGATCTACGCAGGTTTCTATCGGTGAAGTTGCGGACTTTTCTTAAAATGATTGTTGGATGCCTTTTATCTATTGTTGAAGAGTTCTGGGTTTAGATTACTGGTATTGCTGTTCTGGTTACTGCATTCTGAGAAGTTATTGGTTGATTCATTGGTTGATTGTAAAAGGAGATTGGGTGATTCATATGTACTTGATGATTATTTGATGTTCATGGATCCAGTCTGAAAATTAATGAAACGTGGTCCTTGGAAGAAGTAGGCCTGCACCTACGTACGAGTATCTTGGCTAGTACAAGAGCTAAGGGGGTTGTAGCTCCCTTCCAGGAGAGTCTAGAAAACGAGAGAGGTTGTAGCTCTCTGCAGGTTGAAGCCTGCGTACTGGTAAAAGACTGCACTAGTACAAAATCATTGTAAAAAGAAGTTTCTAATTGAAAGAAGGTGGAGACATATTGCAGCAGGTGGTTTTCACCCACATTGGGTTTCCACCTTATATCTGGTGTTCTTTGGTGTGACTATCTGTTTTTCTTGTTCTTGTTCATTATTATATGGTATTGACATACAAATTAATGATCAACATCTAAAGAATAAATTAAAGGATAAATTTGAAAGGTATATTGAAAGAGTTTGATAATACTGATTCACCCCCCCCCTCTCAGTATTATTTCCAACAATTGGTATCAGAGCGGGTCCTTCAGAAGAAGCTTGATCGCTTGAAGGAAGATCTTTCATCATGAGCAACTACGAGAGGGAAGCATCAATCAGGCCACCGATTTTTGATGGGACAAACTTCGTATATTGGAAGGTAAGAGTTACTGCCTATCTTCAATCTCTTGGTACAGAAGTCTGGGATATCATAGATACCGAGTATACTTTTCCATCAGCAACTCCTACAGATCCGGTTGAGAAGAAGAAATATGAAACAAATGCAAAGGCGGTCAATACTCTATTAGGATGTCTATCTCAATCAGAATTTGTCAAGGTTATGCAGTATAAATCCACAAAAGAAATATGGGACAAGATTGTTCTGAGCTATGAAGGAGATGATCAGGTAAAACGAGCAAAACTTCAAACCCTCAGAATTCAGTATGAAAATCTCAGAATGTACAATGATGAAAGTGTGGCTAACTATTTTCTTCGTGTAGATGAGATTGTTAATTGTATGAAAAACTTGGGTGAAGAAATAAAAGAGGCTGATGTGGTTGAAAAAGTTCTAAGACCTTTGTCCCCTAAGTTTGAATCTAAAGTTTCTGCAATAGAAGAAAAAGAGAATCTACGAAACCTTACAATGTCACAGCTGCACGGAATTCTAACTGCTTATGAAATGAGGAAAGGAGGACCATCAGACAGGAGAGAAGCTGCCTTCAAGGCTTCAGGCAAAGGAGACTACTATGAGTCAGGACACATGTCAGAAGAAGAAGAAGAATCAAATTTCGTCAAGAACCTTCAATGGGGTGCTGGAAGATTCAAAGGTAAGTTACCTTTCAAATGCTTTGCTTTTGGAAGAGTCGGTCACTATGCTGCAAAGTGTCCACATAAAGACAAGCTTGATAAAGGTAAAGAACCTGTCAGATGGAACAAGAAACAAAATGTAACCAAGAAAAGCTATTACACTCATGAAGATAGTGATGGACTTTCAAATAGTGATGAAGATGAACGAGGTAATAATTATAAACTTTTAATGGCTTTTGAAGATGATGATTACATGGATGCTATAGATGAAGAAGGTCTGTATGAAGAGATTTCTAATCTCAAAATTTCTTTAGAAGAGAAAAATGTGATTATTGATTCTCTGCAATGTCAACTGGCTGAAAGAGAAAAACATCATGAAAGGCTAGAATGTGAAATTGTTGGTCTTAGAAAAGAGATTGAGAAAACAAAAGCTCTTAATCTTAAATTTGTTAAAGGATCTGAAACTCTGGATGAGATTATCAATGTGCAGCGTTCTCCACTAATCAAGACAGGTCTGGGATATAATGGAGAAGCATCTCAAGAATCCACCTCAAAAAGTTATCTTGATGCAGCAAGGAGGAATGAGCAAAAGCCCAATGGAGATCATCAGGTAAAACAGGGATGATTTACATCAAGAATAAACAAAGACTACTAGGTAAATCGGGGGCAATTCTTCTTAAGGATGAACAAAAGCTACAACCAGCCACAGGTAAAATCATCTCAATTTGCCTCAAGAATGGATGACAAAAGAAACTACAATTATTTGGCTGGTAGATTTGATAATCGCAGGAGTTTCTTCAATGGCCAATGTTTCTCTTGCCATAACTTTGGCCACAAAGCAGCTCAATGTGTTGCCTATAAGACAATCATGACTAGAGAAGCTCAAAAACAAAGAAGTATGACTGGAATCACGAAAAGGACCTATAACAACTTTTCCATCCTTGAAAATGAAATTGAATGTTCTATTTGTAATAACTTCGGTCATGAAGATTCTGAATGCAGGAGCAGGTTTTGGAAGACAACTCAGAAGGAACAAACCTCAAGTGCCAGAACATGGAGAATGAAGGAACCGCAACCAGAAATATGTGGGATAGCTTTATATGCAGAAGGACAGGAAAATCAATGGTACATCGACAGTGGATGTTCAAAGCATATGACAGGTGATAAAGAAAAACTTCAATCATATAGTGCTTTAGAAAAGGGAAAGAAAGTTTCTTTTGGAAATGATACCCCTACAGTCATAAAAGGAAAAGGCACTGTTCAGTTGAAAGAAAAAGTCAAAGCTGGAAATGTTTTGTATGTTGATGGCTTGAAGCATAATCTACTGAGTGTCAGTCAGATGTGCGATCAAGGAACCAAGGTAATATTTCGATCAAGTGGATGTAGTGTTCGTGATCTTGATACAGAAAAAACAGTGATCAAAGGCAGAAGAACTCCAAATAATTTATACATATTTGAAGAAGGACAACAACAATGCTATTTGAGCAAGGATGATGAACACTGGTTATGGCACCGGAGGTTGGGGCATCTAAGCTTTTCACAAATAAGGAAAGCATGCAAATACCAGGCAGTTCATGGTCTTCCAGATATCAAAATTCCAGACAACACAATATGCAAATCATGTCAGTTTGGTAAGCAAACCAGAACTAACTTCCCTGAGAAGGAAGGATCAGCTAGCAGGCCTCTTGAGCTAGTCCATACAGATGTATGTGGTCCATTTAGGACAAGGTCACCTCGAGGAGAAGAATACTTTATATTATTCATTGACGACTTCTCCAGGATGGTTTGGTTAGGACTTATGAAGCACAAAGACGAAGCATTCAAAAAATTCAAATCTTTCAAAGCCTTGGCTGAAAACGAATCAGATCACAAAATTAAGTGCCTCAGGTCTGACAGAGGTGGGGATTTTACCTCAAATGAATTTTTCGATTTCTGTGAAGAACATGGAATAAGAAGGGAATTCTCTACAGCGAGGACTTCTCAGCAAAATGGAGTGGTGGAAAGGATGAACAGAACAGTTCAAAAAATGGCTCATGCTATGCTTGATGAGTCTGGAACTCCCGCAACCTTCTAGGGTGAAGCTGCATTTGCTGCGGTTGTTATTCTCAACAAAACAAATGTCCGAGTGAACAGCACTCAAACTCCTCATGAGCTCTGGTATGGTGAGACTCCTTCGGTAAAGCATTTCAAAATTTTTGGAAGCAAATGATATATTAAGAATAATGATGAATAGCTTGGCAAACTTGAACCTAGAGCAGATGAAGGCATTCTAATTGGTTATTCTCCCCACAGCAAAGCATATAAGTGTTACAATAAAAGACTTGGAAGAATTGTTGACAGCATTGATGTAGTGGTTGATGAAAAATGATACATTCCTAGGCAAGTAAATTATGAAAATATCGAAGAGGATGAAGACTACCCTCAAAATCAGACTGATGATGAAGAAGAACCTCAAGAGGCACCAGAGGAACATATAAGGATAGAAGAAAAGACTCCATCTAGGTATGTTCAGAAGAATCATCCAAATCTCAAATTTTGGGGCAGAAAGAGGCAGGTGTACAAACAAGAAGAACAATTGCAGAAGCCTCAAGCTATTTGGCTTTACTCTCCTCCACTGAACCACAAAATGTAAAAGAGGCATGCAAAGATGAATGCTGGGTCAAGGCAATGGATGAAGAACTTGAGCAGATCGAAAAGAACAACACTTGAGAGTTGGTTCCTACACCAAAAGATAAGAATGTCATAGGAACAAAATGGATCTTCAAGAACAAGTTAAATGAAAATGGGGAAGTGATTAGAAACAAGGCTAGACTTGTTTGTAAAGGGTATGCTCAACAAGAAGGAATAGACTTTGAAGAAACTTTTGCTCCCGTTGCTAGACTTGAGGCCATCCAAATGTTCCTTGCTCTCTCAAGTTTTCAGAAGTTCAAGGTATTTCAAATGGACGTGAAATCAGCCTTTCTGAATGGAGACTTAGAAGAAGAAGTGTACATTGAGCAACCAGATGGTTTCATTCTTGGGAATGATCCAAATCTTGTATGCAGACTAAAAAAGGCTCTCTATGGTCTTAAACAAGCTCCAAGGGCTTGGTACTATCGTTTGGACAAATATCTTCATCAACAAGGTTTTTCAAAAGGGTTAGCAGATAGCAATATTTATATAAAAATTGAAAATGACAAATTGCTAATACTTGTTGTGTATGTAGATGATATTATCTTTGGCAGCAATGAAGAAGCTATGAGTCAAAGCTTTGCCTCGGTGATGCAGAAAGAATTCGAAATGTCTTTGCTTGGAGAACTGACATATTTTCTTGGATTGCAAATCCAACAAAATGAAGGCGGTATCTTTTTGTCTCAAACCAAGTATCTCAAGCAGATTTTGAAGAAATATGGCATGGAAGATGCAAAACCAGTATGTACCCCCATGGTCACAGGATGCAACCTCAGTGCAAATGATGAATCAGCAACAGTGCATCAACCAACCTATAGATCTATGATTGGAAGTCTACTTTATTTGACAGGTACCTGACCAAACATCATGCATGCAGTGGGAATAGTTGGAAGATTTCAGGCAAATCCAAAGGAAACTCATCTTCAGGCAGTAAAGAGAATTTTCAAGTACCTTCAAGGAACTCAAAACTATGGCTTATGGTATCCTAGAGATACAGATCTCACTCTTCATGCTTATACAGATGCAGATTGGGCTGGAAGCGTGGATGACAGAAAGAGCACAAGTGGTGGTGCATTCTTTATGGGTTCCAGATTAGTATCTTGGTTCAGCAAGAAACAGAGTTCGATTGCTTTATCTACAACTGAAGCGGAATATGTGGCTGCTGCATCTTGCTGCACTCAACTCCTTTGGATGATGCAAACCTTGCAGGATTTTCAGATCACTTATACACCACCTATCTCCATCTTATGTGATAATACAAGTGCTATCAGCATTTCAAAGAACCCAGTCATGCATTCAAAGACCAAGCATATACCTATCAAATATCATTTTCTTCGGGAACAAGTGCTTGAACAAAAGGTCAAGTTGGAGTATGTTCCTTCTAAGGAACAAGTTGTTGATATACTCACCAAACCACTGCCCAGGGAGACCTTTGAATACCTCAGGCAAAAGCTGGGGGTAGTTGATGCATCATCTTGTTGTTGAATCTCATCTGTTTCAGGGATTGTTGGTTGTACACGAGTTTCATATGGGGTATACACGTACATTTGCTGGTTTATGGATTGGTCGAAGATCGAATGGCACAGGTTCAGGGGGAGCATATATTCTTCTAATAATGCATTGTTGGCATTATGGTAGAAGATCTTGGAGAAGAATGTACAGAAGGAGAACATGGATGCTGATCTGAATATTGCTGCTAATATGTCTCTATCTCTTTCAAGGTCATTTATGGTGTATGATGGATTATGGTTCTTCTTGAAGAAATTTTATTTTGCAGATCTGGTCTATAGTCAGGGGGAGCATGATCAACACAACAAAGCAGAGATTTCAGCATGTTCTCAGGGGGAGCATAACCCTTTGCCCTTGATGTCAAAGGGGGAGAATGGATTTGAGGATCTTGGGGTTGCCATCAAGTCCAAAGGGGGAGATTGTTGGCATTATGATTCAGGTTTGGCGCTATGGCACAGGTGTTGTACTTGATGGCAACACACTCAAGTGGCAGATCTCTGTCCAGGCTCTCAAAATCATAGAAAATGAGATACCCGCAGGTGAGCCTAAGAAAAGCTGCGGACCGCAGGTACCCCTACCAAGAAGTGCGGACATACCCGCAGGTACTCTGTTCAAAAGGTGCGGACCTTAATTTCACTCACTCCAATGCAGAGAAGCACGTGCATGTGGGAATTCTTATGAATGGTCCATGGTACTTAGTCCGACGTTTATGATCCTATGGTTTTGGTCCGTGGTATAGCATCTAAATTATTGAACCCCGGTTTTGGGTCCCTTGTATTGGTTCTCTATGGTTTTGGACCATGGTTTGAGCAAAGGCCTAGCCTATAAAAAGGAAAGGAGATCATTTGGCTAGACACTTGTGAATTTTGAATATCTTAAGATCTGAAATTTTGGTAATCGGTTTAAAAGCTAAATCTAAATCAAGGTGAAAACTGTAAGGCGGATCTATTGAGAGGTCGTGATCTCTTGGGCGCATGATCAGATCTGTGGATCTGACAGTCTGTGGCACATTGGAGGACTGATAATTTGGCTCTATTCGGAGGTCCGCAGGTGATCCAAAGGCAAGGTGCAGAGGTACGCAGCGCAGTGGTACGTAGCGCAACAGAAGGCACAATGCGGGGGTACGCAGCGCAGTAGAAGGATCAGGTGCGGAGGTATGCTGTCAAGAAGACAGTGCAGGTGCGGATCTGCACAGAGGTACGCAGTGCAGCAGAAGGGGTAGGTGTGGAGATACGCAGAGCATAAGAAGGATTGGGTGTGGATCTACGCAAGTTTCTATCGGTGAAGTTGCAGACTTTTCTTAAAATCATTGTTGGCTGCCTTTTATCTATTGCTAAAGAGTTCTGGGTTTAGATTACTGGTATTGCTATTCTGGTTGCTGCATTCTGAGAAGTTATTGGTTGATTCATTGGTTGATTGTAAAAGGAGATTGGGTGATTCATATGTACTTGATGATTATTTGATGTTCATGGATCCAGTCTGAAAATTAATGAAACGTGGTCCTTGGAAGAAGTAGGCCTGCACCTACGTACTAGTATCTTGGCTAGTACAAGAGCTAAGGGGGTTGTAGCTCCCTTCCAGGAGAGTTTGGAAAATGAGAGACGGTTGTATCTCTCTGCAGGTTGCAGGCTGCGTACTAGTAAAAGACTGCACCAGTACAAAATCGTTGTAAAAAGAAGTTTCTAATTGAAAGAAGATAGAGACATATTGCAGCAGGTGGTTTTCACCCACATTAGGTTTCTACCATATATCTGGTGTTCTTTGGTGTGACTATCTATTTTTCTTGTTTTTGTTCATTATTATATGGTACTGACATACAAATTAATGATCAACATCTGAAGAATAAATTAAAGGATAAATTTGAAAGGTATATTGAAAGATTTTGATAATACTGATTCACTCCCCCCTCTCAGTATTATTTCCAACATACACCAGCATCTATTTCTCTAAGGCAATTTGTATAGCAACAGTTATGTCATCCGGTCATTCATCTGATTATGGAGTGGAGACCCAAAGTGACTCACCCATGGAGGAACATGCACCCCGGAGGCCTCATAGAGGTGGCAAAACATCCGTGAAGACCAACAGGCTGCCCAAAGAAGCCTAAATGAGATGACACCCATTCAGCAGGAGATAAAGGCTGATCGAGAGATTTGGCTTGAGAGAGTCAACATCCACTTAGAGAGACTGATGAACAAGGCTGATAAGGACAAAGCATTGCTAAGACACATGGCTTTCCACTACATGGCATGGAACAAAGTTTGCAAGGCACGAATAAGGAATCTAAAGGCAAAATTAAAGAAGGCAATAAGGAAACAAAAGAGGCAAAAGGAGCTTGATCGTCTTCGGATATTGGCCGAAGCCTCTTTAGCCTAGCATGACACTTGATGGAGAAGTTCGAGCCCAAATTTCAAGAAATTTGGCACATTTTTGGCATTTTGACAAATTTTGGCACAAAAAACAGGGTTTTTCTCCCTATGCGCTACGCCACGTGGCGCGCGCTTTTGCTAGGGAGCTCCAAATCACAAAAAGTTTACATTTCTAGATTTTTCATGATAAATTATGGTTTTTGGTGCATGGACAAGAAATTTGGGCAAGTTTTGAGTCCTTAGGAGGTCAAAAACACTCAAAAATTGACCTCACTGCCCCTATTTTGACACACAGGAAGTAGTCTTGGGAGATTGAAGTTTTGGAGGGGAAAATGACATCCAAATTTAGAAATTCCACTTGGGTTGGAAAGTAGATAGGTAGGGCTTTCCAACAAGCACACTTGGGATCAATTTAGACTTCCGGAAGTGCCTCAAAATCAGCTCCAAAGTGGTGCAACGCATAGAGAATCAGGCGCGGTGCATAGAGGATTTTTGCCCATTTTTCACTATTCAGCTCAGGAATTCGCCTAGTTTTGACCAGTTTTGCTTCTTGAAGTTACTCTTGACCTTTCATGATGTAATTTTATAACCATGATGTAATATTGGCACATTTTTACTTGTTCTAGAGGATTCATTCACTAAAAGGTGAAAATTGAATGAATGAATCAGTTTCCTAGCATATAGGGGTAAGTTGTTTGATGACCTAGATTTCAGTTCCTTGTTTAGAATTAGTTCAAACAGCTCCTAGAATGATGAGCTCGACCCCTAGAGGCAAGGGAATAGGTTTGGCTTGTATATATTATGTAATTTCTAAGTCATTTTCAGGGTTGGATACTTGGGATTGTTTGGCACCTCATTGTACATTTCATTTCTGCAATTTTGGCAAAGGAAAGGCCAGGGTTTTGCAGCACTTGTTGGGATCCATGTGGCTCTATGTTTTGATAGTGTGTTTCTCTATGTATTTGTAAGTTAATTGATGTTATTGAGTATCATTTTCCCTTCTCTTGTCTTCTGCAATTAAACAAATGAGTGATTAAGGTAGAATTTATGGACTGCTATGCTCTGCCTGGATATTTTGTTTAATTCTTCATGTTTTCATCTGTTTGAGGAGGACTCTTGAGACCTTCTTTCCCTCCTTGGCCCCTCACTGGTCTGATCCACCCATTCATTCAATCCAAAGCATCAAAACTACTACCTATCTTGCCCCTACTTGACCTCTGCAAAAATCTGGCCTCATCCCCGGACCCAAAATTTGCCTGTCCCTTTTTTCAACAAAACCCTCAAAAACTTAAATAAAATCTTTGCACTTCATACCTAGCCTAAAATTAGTTTGTATTTCTATCATCTCAAGCCCCATCGATTATCTTTTGCTGACATTGACCCGGAGAGAGCCCTCTCCTGTCCTCGTAGGGCTAGCTACGAGGCTGAGCGTGGTTTGATGTGGACCTAGAACCTTGTCTTTTCAACCTGAGGCAAATCTAGGCTCTAACATAGTGGCGACCATACTAGGGAAGAAAATGGTTTGCTTGTTGATGTCATTTGTTTTATAAGCTATAGACAGAGCCTGAAGTTATGCCAGGTAGCCTTCGAAACACTTTTGCTTTGCATTAGTGCAAGTAGATAAACGCTGCTTCAGTCAATCTCCGGTCTAGCTTGTAATCGTGACACTTGATTTGTAAATTGCCCCAATACATGTATCAAGTTAGATCTGATGGTTGATGGTGGACAACGATCAGACACTGCAAGGCTGAAATCATTCACCTGGCGACTCCATTCACTGAAAAATCTAGAAATCAATCATTCACCTAGTGACTCCACTGCAGGAAGATCAATAGCTTTAAGATTTTCAAGATGGAACGGGTTGCAAGAAGATACGCTCCCATGAGCCGAGATCACATTCCATGTTTTCCAAATAAAATTTCAAAGGTAGATTGGTCAAGGAATTTGCCTACGTTTAAAGATGATGATAGGAAGGATGTTGCTTTACATCTGGTTAGATTTCACATGCATATTTGCAAGTTGAAGGTTGATTTTCCTGAAGATTGCTTGATGAAGATATTCTTGGCCACTCTGGAAGGTGAAGCCCAATCTTGGTATGAAAGTTTTTCGCCTACTTGTATTTACTGTTTAAAGGATTTTCATACCATGTTCTTTGAAAGGTATAAATAATCTTATCCATCATTAAATCTAGTTCAGGACTGTTGCAAACATGCTTATAGTTTTATTGAAAGCCTTGAGAAATATTATGAAGATGATAATTTCATGGATGATGAGATCATGGAAGCCCTGTATGAAAATCCATTTCAGCAGCAGAAAGAGGATACTTATCAAGATGTGTAGGAAAATTTGCAGTAGGATCAAGATCTAAGTACAGTGGAAAATTATGAAAGAGAAGGTTTTATTTCAGATCTGTCCATAGATGAAGAAAATAGTATGCAGGAAAGTCAAGTTTCAATTTCAGAATGTGATAAAGTCAAGTCGGCTATTTCAGATCTAGATTCAGATAGTGACGATCAAGAATACCTTGTGCTGAATCCCATGAAGGAGAGCTCTGCTATTGAGATCGTTCTCAGTTCATTAGAACACAAACTTCATGAAGAGGTAATCCAGTCAGTTCATGAAAAACAGAATGAGATCTTTGTTCGAGTAAGTGATAAATTTTCTTTCAATAATTCAGTGATAAATGATAATTTGATTGCCATGTCATATGAAGACAATTATTGTTTGAGCAAAAGAAAACAAAAAGCATTATCTCCTTTGTCTGAAGATGAGATAGATCAACTCTTGAAAGCTCATGTTACAGCCCAAGCTAACGCAGATTTGTAGTGCACACATGGTCAAGAAAGTGTTGGTGAAAATTCTTCCTATTTTGCAAATGATGATGGTCTTGTAATCAGTTTTATAGATCAGCAAATAGATAATATTTTCTTTCACAAAGATGATAAGGCTGTCATGTTTGATAATCTTGAAGATTGTTTTTTGTTTAAGAATGACCTAGACCATGAAGTTGAGGAATATGAGCTTGAGAGAGACAATATGCTAGGATTTCTCATGGTCAAGGAACCTACAGCTAACACTCAGATGGCAGAAGCACATACCTCTATGTGCATTCCTATCCCTCGGAAATCAATTGTTCTTTTAGATCAAAATGGAGGGAGTACTTGTATTTTTGCAGCTGGATCTCGAGATAAGCCAGTGCTTCAGGATTTTCAAGATCCCTTCGGCATTCTTTTGCAAGCACCTGAGAATATGAATGTTGGCTGGTTCGTTATCATAAGCCTTGGTTTCAGTTGTTATTGTGAGTTGCCTAAAGGTTCATCGTTTCGCCTGCTCAAGAAAAGTGAGAGCCGAAATTTGGTATGTAGCCATCTGCTGGATTGGTTACATTGGAAAGCTCATTATACATGATTGTACATATTTCATTAGTATGCAGGTGGTTGTCATCATGATTTGAAATCTTGATGGACTGCTGCCCTTCAATAAGCTTTGTAAGTTCTTGTTTTAGTTAAGTCAGTCATGAGTCATTTGTGAGTCAGTTTGCAGTCTTTTTGTTAAGTTAGTTTGTGTCGGTTTTTAGTCATGCATTTTAGCTTGATTTTTGACTCCATTGCCCAATGGATGAAGGCACTGTCTGCTCTCCCAAAGATCTGCTGTTCTTGGCACCTCTAAGGAGCTACCATCCCCATTGGAGCCAATGTTAGTGTCAGTCTTTGTAACCTTCCTCCAGTGATCAAATATGCTCTTACAAAGTGATTGTAAGGTGTCAAGGTCAAATTTTGTCATTTCAGTGAGTCTTCAAGTAAAATTTGGTCACTAGGCATTAGGTATAGGGTTTGATTTTACTCCTGTCAAAGTTGTCCAAATGTCGGCCCATGTCACTGTTCAGATGAGTGTGCCATCATTCAGAGGATTGTCATTATCATGTCAGGGTCTAATGAGTCATTTTACACCTTGTTCATGCTTTAGTCGTGCCTAGGTAAGGTTCATTTCCCTCTCCTAGGGTTTTGAAGGCAATTTCTCTTGAATGGTGAAATCATCGGCAAAACTTGTATCCTGATGTTCATACACCTTCCCCTATCCTTAATGTACCTTATTAAACACTTCCCATCACTGAGATCCCCCAAATTCCTCATTTTCGCCCAAACCCTAGTTTCTTGCTACAACTTGGCAATTTTTTAGGCTAGGCCTATGTTTAGCCCTTTTGGACCCCTTCCCCTCACTCAATCTTTGACATTCAACTTTTCCCTGCTTCCTAACATCCCTCCCTACTTCCCAAAATTTTCTCAATAATTTAGAAGCCCCTTATCCCCTTCATTTCGCATCATTTCGACAAATCCCCTGTTCCACACATCGGGGTAGGTTTTACTCAAATGATGCTTCTGAGCAAGGAAAGATGAATTTGGAAAAATTGAGAGATTTTTTTGTCAAAAATAGACCAAGGAAGAAAAACCTCCTTCACTTTTTACACAGGTGTCGTGGTTTTAGAGAAATGTCAAAAATAGATTTGCCTCGGGAGAATTGATGCACCTCTGAAGTGACCTTGGGAAAATCAAGTTTTCTCTTAGCTTGGTTGGCCAAATGACTTTCTTGATGAGTCAAATGATAATGAGACACAAATATATTTCCAATGAGCTATCATGAGATCAATTTGGAGTTGAGGAAGGCATTCAAAAGTTGACTACAACAACACTCTTCCTTTAGGCAGCCTCATTTGGCACATTTTGACCAGTCTTGGGAGATTTGATTTCTGACATGGAAAATGAACTCCAAATTGCAAAATTCCACTTGGGTTAGAAAATAGACTCAAATACCTTTCCAACGAGCTATCCTACCCCAATTTGGACACCAGGAAGGCCTCCAAAAGTCTCCTGCAAAACGTGATACGCATAGGGAAGGCGCGGCGCATTGGGCTGCATTTCTCAGTGCAAAAATACACTGGCGCGGCGCATAGGGAAGGCGCGGTGCATTGGGCTAAAAAGCCTAAAATTCATTGAAATCTTCCTCCAAATTTCAAATTATTCATTCCACAAGTAGGTAGAGCCTCCATTTTTGTGTTTCATCCAAGTTTGTGCTAGGGTATGGTGGTTGATGGATGGTAATGGTTAAAACAAAAACATCAAACCCTATCTTTTAAAATACCTCAAGGAAACTTGCTGCTAGGTTTTCAAATCACTGTTTTGTCATGAAGTTCACTCCCTCATCTCATTTTTCCCTTTTTTTCATTATTCCCTAAGTTCCACTACGCTTTAAATTCATTCATCCCCTATCCCAAGTTTCCTTTCCCAAATTTCCTAATGTCCTCAAACCCTAACCCTATGCAAAAATTCCCAACCCTATACATAAATTCCCAAACTCTACCATATTTCCCTAACTGATTTTATCCCAACAATCCCTAATCCCTCACTATTCTCCCCTCCCTTTGTATTCCCTTGTTTCACTGTTTTCCCCTTGGTGACGGAGGTCAAGCACATCACTAAAGAGTAGTCCAACACAATTTCATACACCAGCATCTATTTCTCTAAGGAAATTTGTATAGCAGTAGTTATGTCATCTAGTCATTCATCTGATTATGGAGTGGAGACCCAAAGTGACTCACCCATGGAGGAACATGAACCCTGGAGGCCTCATAGAGGTGGCAAAACATCCGTGAAGACCAGTAGGCTGCCCAAAGAAGCCTAAATGAGATGACACCCATTCAGCAGGAGATAGAGGCTGATCGAGAGATTTTGCGAGAGAGAGTCAACATCCACTTAGAGAGACTGATGGACAAGGCTCATAAGGACAAAGCATTTCTGAGACACATGGCTTTCCACTACATGGCATGGAACAAAGTTTGCAAGGTACGAATAAGGAATCTAAAGGCAAAATTAAAGAAGGCAATAAGGAAACAAAAGAGGCAAAAGGAGCTTGATCATCTTTGGATATTGGCTGAAGCCTCTTTAGCCCAGAATGAAACTTGATGGAGAAGCTCCAGCCCAAATTTCAAGAAATTTGTGGCATTTTTGGCATTTTGACAAATTTTGGCACAAAAAACAGGGTTTTTCTCCCTATGCGCTGCGCCACGTGGCGCGGGCTTTTGCTAGGGAGCTCCAAATCACAAAAAGTTTACATTTCTGGATTTCTCATGATAAATTATGGTTTCTGATGCATGGCCAAGAAATTTGGGCAAGTTTTGAGTCCTCAAGAGGTCAAAAACACTCAAAAAATGACCTCACTGCCCCTATTTTGACACACAGGAAGCAGTCTTGGGAGATTGAAGTTTTGGAGGGGCAAATGACATCCAAATTTAGAAATTCCACTTGGGTTGGAAAGTAGATAGGCAGGGATTTTGAACAAGCACACTTGGGCTCAATTTGAACTTTGGGAAGTGCCTCAAAATCAGCTTCAAAGTTGCACGACACACAGAGAATTAGGCGCGGCGCATAGAGGATTTTTGCCCATTTTTCACTGTTCAGCTTAGAAATTCACCCAGTTTTGACTAGTTTTGCTTCTTGAAGTTACTCTTGACCTTCATGATGTAATTTGATAACCATGATGTAATATTGGCACATTTTTACTTGTTCTAGAGGATTCATTCACTAAAAGGTGAAAATTGAATGAATGAATCAGTTTCCTAGCATATATGGGTAAGTTGTTTGACTACCTAGATTTCAGTTCCTTATTTAGAATTAGTTCAAACAGCTCCTAGAATGATGAGCTCGACCCCTAGAGGAAAGGGAATAGGTTTGGCTTGTATATATTATGTAATTTCTAAGTCATTTTTAGGGTTGGATACTTGGGATTGCTTGGCACCTCATTTTACATTTCATTTCTGCAATTTTGGCAAAGGAAAGACCAGGGTTTTGCAGCACTTGTTGGGATCCATGTGGCTCTATGTTTTGATGGTGTGTTTCTCTATGTATTTGTAAGTTCATTGATGTTATTGTGTATCATTTTCCCTTCTCTTGTCTTCTGCAATTAAACAAATGAGTGATTAAGGTAGAATTTATGGACTGCTATGCTCTGCCCGGATATTTTGTTTAATTCTTCATGTTTTCATCTGTTTGAGGGGGACTCTTGAGACCTTCTTGCCCTCCTTGGCCCCTCACCGGTCTGATCCACCCATTCATTCAATCCAAAGCATCAAAACTACTGCCTATCTTGCCCCTACCTGACCTCTGCAAAAATCTGGCCTCATCCCCGGACCCAAAATTTGCCTGTCCCTTTTTCCAACAAAACCCTCAAAAACTTAAATCAAATCTTTGCACTTCATACCTAGCCTAAAATTAGTTTGTATTTCAGTCATCTCAAGCCCCATCGATTATCTTTTGCTGAGATTGACTCGGAGAGAGCCCTCTCTTGTCCTCGTAGGGCTAGCTACGAGGCTGAGCGTGGTTTGATGTGGACCTAGAACCTTATCTTTTCAGCCTGAGGCAAATCTAGGCTCTAAGAGAGGTTACCATATACATGAGGCTAGTGGGGTGGCTCAAGAATGGCTCCACAATTTAGAAACAAAGAAAATATAAGGCTTTTTTCTTAAAATAAACCTACCCAAAGCATATGATAAGGTGAGCTAGATCTACACTAGAATGCTAATGAGACACTTGGACTTTGAGGTAAGCTTCATAAAGTGGGTAATGTGTTGCATCACGTCAATATGTTTTGCAGTGACTATTAATGGGTCAACTAAAGAATTCTTTGATTCTAAGAAAGGTTTAAGGAAAGGATGTCCACTTTCTCCATTACTATTTCTATTGGTGGTTGAAGTATTAAGTGGACTTTTGGTTGAAGCCAAAGGGAGGGGTGAATTAAAGAGTGCCACAATTTCCAGTGAATTACCCATCACACATTGTTTTATCCTAAGAGTGGTTTAGGTGGGATTTTTCACTGGCCGATAAGGCTACATGTATGTTGATAAATATTCATAAGTCAACTTTATATGAGGTGGGATTGTCTAGGGAAAGGCTAAAAAATGCTCATAATCCATTTCCTTTTCACACCAATATTTTTTATTATGAGATTAAATATATAGGATTTCATCTATGTTAGTTTTTGTACCATCATGGGTGTTCTAGTCTCGAAAATTTGTGGAGAGGCTAAAACACAGGAGTTTTTCGTAACTTAGATATCATTTATGGAAATTCAACCTAGAAATGTCTCAATTAGGTTATTAGCCTATTTTTAAATATTTCCTAAGTTTAATCTTAGGAAAATTTATTGATTAATCAATTCTAATTGAGAAAGGTGTGAATCATTGAGAAAGTCATGCGGATTGATCCAGAAATAATCTCAACCATTGATTTTGTTTTAATCTTTTCCATTAATAGTCCCAAGAATAGATTATAAGTGGAGGTGGATGGGTAGATGGAGAATATACACTTGAGAATGATTTCCTTGGACAGTTCAATTTTCTAGGCATCACCATCAGTTGCTAAAGAGTTCGAGCCAAAGAAGGGAAGAAAATATAGAGAGGGGTATGGATAGTTATCCGAAGGAAGGTTTTTATGGGGACTTTAGTCTAAAAATAACTGTGTCAAATTTATTGTGTGTGTGTGCCATTATTTTCTCATTTTCTAGTTTATCTTCCACATAATTTAATTTTGTGAAACTTGTAGTGAATTATTCGTTGTTTTTGTAGGAAAATAAACTACTAATTAATTTATAGTTAGAAGAATAATTGGATTTTCTTAATAGAAAAAATTGAGAATATATTAAAGGTTTGGAGCTATAGATGGTTGTCTAGGTTGGGTAGACTAACACTTATCAAATTCGCTCTAGAAGTTATGCCATTCTTCAGGATGTCTTTGTGCTTGATTCCAAAATGGATTTTGAAATGTATTTGTAAAATTAGCTGTAGATTTCTATGGATGGGTTAGAAATATGGTTAGGTTTTTCATTTTGTCAAATGAGATAAAATAAATTTTCCAAAGATGTTGGAAGGTTGGGGTCTTAAAAGCTGTTATTCTTTCTAGTTGTTGGCAACTAAGGTTTGATGGATATTGTTATACACAAATAACCTATGGATAAAGTAGTATTCATAAATTATATTCACCCTATCTCTATTGAAGATTGGATTAGGAACCCAAAAAATAAAAGGATTATTTTTTTTGTTGTTTCGAAGGTAGTATTAGCTTCATTCAATGTCGTCGAAGAAGGACTATCCTGGAAGTTGGAAAATGGTGAAGAAGTAAGAATGGGTATCAACAAATGTGTAGGGTGTGTGGAAAATTATATTTTTCCATAGATGTTTTTTGAATTCCTAAATGAAAATAGGAGGTGTACTCTCAACGAGGTGGCAGATCCTGCTAGAATACCTATTTGGGCTGAGGGATGGCATGATGCTAATTAGCTAAATATGCCTTTTGATTTTTCAATTTAGTGTCTAAATTACACTATTGTCCTCAATATAGTGCATGTTCACCTCAGGGAGAGGCAACATAGATTATGTTGGGTTCACTCCTCTCTTGGGGAATATTCTCCATAAATGTGTTATTTTTATATGATTGTTGACTACGGGATTTAGCTTGGTGATGGAAAAAATTATGGAATCTAAGTTGTTTGGACAAAGAAAGGATCCTCCAATGGTTCATATAGGAAAATAAGATCCCATAGATGAAAAATTATAGAAGGGTAGCATGATCATGCCTAGTTGGTGTGCCTTATGTATAAATGTCGAGGATTATGTGGACCATCTCTTCCTTATGTATCCTTTTTCCCTGGAGGTGTGGAACATTGTTTGATATTTTTTCTTAGACTCCATGTGGTAGGGTATCTCATTCAAAGAAGTTGGAAGAAGAAGGCCCAAAAAATCTCATAAATCTCCTCCATATTATCAGCTAGTGCATACAAATTGCAAGGAAAAATGACATCATCCAAGCAAAGACTAAATACTCCTAAATGGCTAACAACACAAGTTCTAACCACATATGACTTAATTTCTAAAGTTTTTCATGTGCACTAGCCATGGAACATTACTATTGAAGAAGATGGTCATTCTTATCCCTAGGCATACTTTCATAAGGCATCCCTTTCTAGGGTGAGTGTGTGGGGGCCGATATGATGTAGTAACAAAAGGAGATTAAGAACCACATAAAAAAACTCTAGCTTAAAAAAATTAAGATTTACTCTTATTTCCAAGCTCAAAAGAATCTTACCATCTATAATTGAACCACCAATCTGATGCAATTACAAATATAACTATTTGATTTGTTCTGGATGAAAAACATTATTTAAATAAAAATGTTACATAAAAATATCTTTTGAATTGCTGTTCAAAGCTATATGAAATAGATAAAAACTTAAAAAAATAAAACAAGAGTTGACTATTCAACTCTCATTTCAGCCTTACAATGTATCCAATCGATGATTGATATAAGATTGAAAAGCAAGTAAATTCTCAATTTTCCTAGGTAAATCGTAGCAATTTCTTACATCCAACCAACAATCCAAATCAAATCAAGAATGTTCCTTTACACTAGTATTTCCAAAGGAATCTATTTTATAGTAAAACTTAACATTAAATTTTAAATGAGGATCTTGCAACTTAACACAGAGAATTCAGCAACATGAGTGGTTTCAATGTAATTGAATCTAATCACAAGAAATAATGACCTCGAAACAATGTGCTACTTCATTGTCCCTTTTCCTATGTGTTCTCATAAGATCATTGGAGAATGTCTATAAATCACGTTTGGAATGCAACTTGTGACTCACTCCAACAATCTAGAAATTAGGTCAAATAAATTTACCTTCATGATGGCTAAGTTTTTATCACTTCAATAACTTCAATTCCATACATAAGTATTATTACACATTAAAATTAGTTGCATGGATAGAAGATATATTAGTTTCAAGACACTAAAAGAGAGTAAAATGTTTGTTCTTCATTCCATCTAAAACATTCCTCGAATACAATTCTACACACTTTGCCTTAATTCGCTCTCCACAGGTTTCCTCTTTCTTAATGTCTAGCCACAAAATGGTTAAAACCTGTTTTTTCGGTTGCAACTTAACTAGGGAAAATTTTAGGGGCTAATATTCGCAGGTGGGCTAATTTTCCATGTTTTTTCTAAAAAACGATCTGCCAATTTCTGTCTTTTCTAAAAATGATTCACCCACATTTTATAGTATAAAATTATTTAACCCTAAAAATCGCCAAAAAATTATATAGACTAATATAAAATCATTAGAAATATAAATATTTTTACAAAAATATTTCCAAACATTTTACAATTTGCATATTAGGGACTAGTAAGATTCACCAAGGTTTCTAAACTTTAAGATAAACTTACATCCTTAAAGTTTTCCTTGAGTTACTTAACACAGATAATTCAATAGCATTAGTGGTTTCAATGTAATTGAATCTAATCACAATAAATCATGACATGGAAACAATGTGCTACTTCATTTTCCCTTTTCCTATGTGTTCTCAGAAGCTCGCTAGAGAATTTCTATAAATCCCATGTGGAATGCAACTTGTGACTCACTCCAGCAATCTAGAAATTAAGTCAAATAAATTTCCCTTCATCACCATTGAGTATTTATCACTTCAATAACTTCAATTCCACACATAATTATTATTACATATTAAAATTAGTTGCATCGATAGAAGATATATGAGTTTCAAGACACTTAAAGATAATAAAATGTTCGTTCTTCATTCCATCTAACACATTCCTCGAATACAATTATACACAATATGCCTTAATTCGCTCTCCATAGGTTTCTTCTTTATTAATATGTAGCCACAAAATGGTTACAAACATATTTTGTTTATATCCAAAATAGTAGGATCTAGTTGAAAAAATAGGGAGAAAAATCCTAATGAACTAATACAATTCCAACACACAATAGGTAGCCTTCTACTTCTCGATAATTGCAAGCTAGATTTGGTCAATAAGCCATTTATCGGAACACACCTCATCATCCACTCAAGAAACTTAGATTTTCTAGAAACTACATGGAAAATAAAATTTTGCATGATGCTCCTGCATCATACACCAAAACTTCAAATTGGTCGTGGACTCTTGTCCATGAGGTCCCATTTGACTACCTTTTTGTAACAATTCAGTAAATACCCAAGGTTTCTTCCTTGGGTGGTTCCCCCATTTTGGTAATCAGTTCATTCGTTCCTTCCATCATAGTTTCATTAGATGTAGTTGATATTTCCACCTTTTATCTTGATATGGCACATGATTTTCCTGAATTTGTTTCTGCTCGATTAGAAAAATCGTTCTTTTTAATATCTAGGCAATTGAAAACCACAAAATGGAACGGATTAATTGGAACCATCAATGTTGCATCCATTGTCTTGTGCGAGATTTTTGCTCAAGATACCCTGCTTCTTTACCATTTACAACATTATTCCCAAACTTCTTATGCCCACTATCCTTAAGAATTATGAACTACTACTCATTCATTTGAATCTCTTGTTTCATAAACATTTTTGCTACTAAAAAGCACTATTTGTTTTATAATTTTTATTTCAACCCATTCATTAAGAGTTTTATTTTCAAAATTAAATAAATCCTGGTTTGTTTAAGGTAGATTAGTCACCTTCAAAACTCTTTTTGCAATCTTTGTCTTATATTCCGCTGATATTCCCTACTTTTTCCATCCCTAGTGGGCATTTTTTTCTCACTCATCAAAATATGCTGGGATCCACTATCTCTGTAATCTCTTCATTTTTATTGGTAGTAACACATGCTTCTATCCATGTTTTTCAAAAGTGTAGTTGTTCATTCTTCCATCTTAACTCACTCTCCTGTCATACTACCAGGGTCTTCCAAGAAAGACATGACAAGTATACATCTACAAAATATCACAAAGAACTTGTTCTTAATATTTTCCAATTTGTAACTCCAATTGGCATTGCTCACTTACCACTATTTGTTGTCCCTTCTGCAACCATGAAACCTTATACAATGTAGGATGTGGAATCCTATCCAACTGTAATTTCTCTTCCATTTTTGTGGAAACAAGATTGTCAGAACTACCATTATCAACAATCAACTTGCAACATTTACCTTTTTCTTTAGAAGTTGTCTTGAATAAGTTTCTTATTTGCACTAGTTCACTACATCCTTGTCTCCTCCTGGTATCACTCGCTTCATCATTAAAGCTTATCCTTCTCTATAACATTGACACATTATTCTTCCCCATTTAGAGTTTCAACTTTAGGTTGTATTACTTTTGCTTGTCTTCTCCTTGCATCATTTTCTGGACAGTCTGATTAATAATAACCCAATTGATCATAAGTATAACACCTCACTTGTTTATCTCTCCCTCTTCCTCAACCTCTTAAAGAAGACCTTCTCCCTCTAGCATCACTGATTCTTTTTGGTTTTAGTTGTTTTCTTGAGCTGCTAGCTTCCCTCTTCTTATGTTATTATTTTCCTCCAGAACGCCTTACTCTCCTTCTTTGACTATGCTTCCTCATCAACTTTTCTACATCTTTCAATGCAATCTAATAAGCTTCTTCAACCGATCTCAATTACATTAGAATTAATTCATCCTAAATGTCAAATTTCAAATCATTGATATAGCGGATAACTCTCTCACGTGTGCCCTCTATGTATCATGGTCTAATGCTCACTTTATAAAATTTGCCTATATGCTACCTAATAATCATCAATTTTTTCTTAAGATTGTGCCTCTTCATAACCAAAATTAATTGATAATATTCACGAAGGAATTTATGTTCCAATTGAGCAGTCATCCTACTGAATCCCTTGAGCTCTGCTTTAATCTTCAAGGCCCTTTCTTCTTGTACCCTGTCCCACCATAAGGCTACATGTCCTCTCATCTTTGCAATAATAAGCTTAACTTGGTTCTCTTCTAGTATATCTGCATATTCAAAATGTGTGTTCAAATAATTTTTCCTATCCAGTGATTCTTATGGATGCAAACTTCCACTATATGTAGGTACTTCTTCCTTTGACCTGAAGCCTCAACCAAAATATACTTTAAAATTTGACCTTTAGGGTTATACAACTATCTCATCTTCCTTCGCTCCAAGTTCATCATCACCTGTATCACATGTTTGATCATAATGTCCAACAACCTCTATGGCTTCTAGCCTTCACCGAAGAGTTCTCACATATTCCCTCAACTCTGTGTTTGAAACTATTCAACCACTTCTGTGACCTCTATCTCTTCCAACACTAAATGACATCCTTTGAAAAATAGATCAGTCAAAGGGACAAGTTACATTACTTAGTTTCCTATTTTTAATATCTTACTACTCTAATACCGAATGATGCAAGAAACAAAGGAGATTAAGATCCACCTAGAAAAACTCTACTTACAAAAAAATATGATTAAGTCGTGTTTTCAAGCCAAAAAGAATCTTACCATCTACAATTGAACCACCAATCTCAGGCAATTACAAATGTAACAATTTTATTTTTTGTGGATGTAAAAAATTATTTAAATAAAAATTTTGCATCACACAACTATTTCTAAGTAGCTCTCCAAAACCTATATGAACTAGCTTCAACGTTAAAAAAAAAGACAAACAGGAGTTGGTTATTCACCTCTTACTCTAGCCATACGATGTATCCAATCGATCATTGATATTAGATTAAAAGCCAAGAAAAGTTTCAATTCTCCTCGATAAGTCATAGCTATTGATCACATCCATCCAACAATCGAAACCACATCTGGAACGTTCCTCTATAATAGTATATCCAAAGATAGAGCTTTAAAAAAAACATTTTAAATGAGAAACATGCAACTTAATACGAATAATTCAACGTCATGATTGGTTTCAATGTAATCAAATCAAATTGTAATAAATCATGACCTAGAAACAATGTTTGACGTTGCTTTCCTTTTTCTTATGCATTCTCATAAGCTCATTGGAGAATTCTTGTAAATCAACTTCATAATGCAACTTGTCGCTCACTCCAATAATCTAGGAATTAAGTCAAATAAATTTCCATTCATGAATGCTGAGTAATTATCACCGCAACATCTTCAATTCCATAAATTTAATTATTATTATGCAGTAAAAATGGTTTTCTAGACAAAAGATATATGAATTTTAAGAAACTGACAGAGAATAAAAGCTTTGTTCTTCATTCCATCCAACACATTCTTCGAATACAATTCTACACACTTTTCCCTCATTCTCTTTGCGTAAGTGTCTTTGTTTTAAATATGTCACCAAAAAATGGTTACAACGAGATTTTGTTTAGATCCACAAAAGTAGGATATATTCAACATAATAGGGAGAAAAATCCAAATGAACTAATACAATTCCAACACACATCAAGTAGTTCCCAACTTTCGGATAATTGCAAGCTACATTGTTCCAAAAAGCTATTTATTAAAACAAACCTCACCATCTATTCAAGAAAATTAGATTTTTTATAAATTACATGGAAAATAAAAATTTGGCATGATGCTGAGGATCCATTTTATTTCTACAAGAAAAACACTACTACAAACATCAAAGTGGTCTAGGCAGGGGTAATAATAACTATGTAAAGTTACTTAGCCTCAAGATTTTGATCTTATTCACTAATGAAGAGGGATGAAGGTAGTTATAAATTTTTGAGGAATATTCGATTATTATAAATTGGTTAAATGAGATCATCAAATGTCACAGTGTAACACCCCTCCAATTTATGTAACACTTTGTTGACCAAATCCAAGAAACACTAGGTCTGAGGTATAACAATGAAAGTAAATGGATAGCAAGATCCATAAAAGCGGGATGCTGCTAAAGGAAACCATATCATGAAAGAGGTCAATAAATATATATTGATGAGATCAACAAGAGGCATTTGATCCATGGCAAGAACTCTCGGCTCAGGGGTGAACTAGAGGAAGTCAATTCTAGGTTGGGTGGCGGTGTTCGATTTTCCTTGTGACATTCTTTCCGCTACTCTGGTCTGATTCAATTTCATGATATGTTTTGTATGTTGTCTCCTTACTCTTTATGTTGTCGAATATTTAATCTTATGTGTATAATTTCATGTCTTATCTATGTTCATGATATAATCGAATAATTATACATGTGACAACTATTGAAACGAAATTTAATCGAAATTAAATTTAGTAATGGGGGCATAGTAGGTGATTGTTAGGTTGGTTCGAGAAGGTATATGACAAATGATATCGGAGCTCTAAGTTCAAACATTGCAACCTATGGGCAAATCCACCTCTGTAAGATATGACTAAGTTGTAGGTCCTAACCTAAGTCCTAAACAAATAAGACGTTACTGAAGGGGTTCATTATAAAATTGCTATAAGAAAATTATTCTAAAGCATTCTAAAGTAGTGCATAGGGACTTAGAAGCCATAAAGGTTGCAACAAAATCTTAAAATGATTTATTTGGGAAGGAATTTTAAATTGAAGGTAATTTTTAACTGAGGTTGCTTTAAAATTTGTGACTTTCTTTATATCTTTAAGGTTTGCAATGGTATAGCTTGTGTGCTCAAGTCATCTATGCCCCAGGTTATGTTTGCTATGAATTATGCATCATGATTTGAATTTCATCCAGTGAGTCTCATTTTAATTATGATACATATTATTCACTATGTTTCGGATTGCATAAAACATATGTCATTAATTCCTTCGACTATGAGAGTAGGACTATGATCATGATGTATGGCAATACGAGCTATTTTTGACAACGTAAGGATAGGGGTGACAAATTACCCATTTAATATGAAGTTGTGATTTGTATGGAATGCATTAGTGCTTTTTTTGGTCATCAAAGGAATGAAATCAAAATGCCTAATTTTATCATGTTGAATGCTCGTGTTGATTCTTTCCTTCGGGATATAATGTATGCATCGTAAACATGAAGTGTTGATTTGGAACATAGTAAAGAAATCTATTAATTTTGACCTAAAAGTCCACATTGGTTGATGTAGTGTAGCCACTATATATATGGAGTTAAAATACATATCTTAGTGATCATTGCAGCATTTGATGGAGTGTGTTTTAGAACAATTAAAGGATTACTGTGTGCATGGATCACTAAATAATAGTGAGGGTCGAAGTGTTATGAGAATTATGTGTGGGGTTAATATTAAAGGTCGATTGATATCTTTTTTTTAAATATCAACATAAAAGATGTATGTATATGTAATGGTCTATAGCAGAAAGAGGGTGCATAGAATAAAAGATGATGAGGACAAATTTAATGCTCCTTTTAGTCAATGAAAGTTAATTTGAATCCTATATTTATCGGCTCATATTAATAAATGTAATGAACATTCAACTTTCCCCGGGTAGGTACCTTACCTAGAAAGGTTCAACTTATTTTCCATGACTAGTTGTCCTTCTCTATGACATGAATATTATATTTTGTTTTGAGTCGTTGACTATTTTTGTATATATGGCTGAGGGCTCACAACGTGTCTCCACGTATCAGATTTTGAATGTTACAGTGGCATGTTATCCACTCCTTGTATCTCATACACTCCATGAACAGTAGCTCATTCTATTCATTCCCATGGCCCGCAATACAATCTGTGATTTGTATTTTCCATGTGGAAATGTTGTTCTCAAAGAATTTTTGGTGCGGCTTGTCACATGCTAACCACACTTGAACAAACAAATTCTAAAATAACTCATCCATGATGCATCAAGTTAAACGAATGCCTTCAGAGTGTTCATTGACCATATACACAACATACAATAGAAACATGTATAAGTCAAGAATCAAAATAAATATGGCCACACAACGGATTTACAATAACAATTTTATGTAAATTATGTAGGCTAAATATTTAAGGAATATATTAAATATAAATCCATATGAAATGTTAAGAGAGGAATCCCTAAAGTATTAACTTGGTTGAAAATTATGTCTCTTGACTGCAGGCACTGGCTACTCTAATACTGAAGCGTATATGGGTTCTCTGAAAACAAAGAAGTAATCCTAAAGGCTCTGATTTATCCATACCTTCCTATTCAAGTGATTGGTCCCCCACTTTTTTTGGGGATTACATCCGAGGACAAACTCGTTGATACTGCAAGAGAATGGATGTATTATAGCCCTGTATTACACCCTATTTTTTTCTAATGAAATCTTTGAGTACTAATCTTTCAACTTACAGCAAGAGTGTGTATGAATTGACCTGTCCCTCTGCGACATTTGAAACGGGGTGGTGTCAATCAACCCCGACCCGAATAATGGAGGTCATGACAAGCTAAAGAGAGACCTCCATGGTACTGGTTAATTAATAGATACTTGTGCCTTTTGCAGTTACTGCTTTGTGATTTTGTTTTTCAAAATCCCACACCATTAAGCTCGTTGGAAACATGTGATTTAAAGCAAATGACACATTTCAAATTGAAGGTATGAGAAAATATCCTTTTCAACTGTTGTTTCCCTTTCAATACAACTTTTCCACTTGATTTATCCACAGATCCGGAGATGTACGAATTGCGCAACTGTACAAAATATGAGCTTACCTTTTGCTGCAAAATCTTCTACTCTCCAAAATAATTCAGTGGATAATGGCTATCCTCATGGTAATGGTTATCCTTAGCTGCGATAGTGTTTATCCTTCATCACACATAGACAAATCACACTAAATTCATCTTCTCCTTTCGATGGACACATACATTTAAGGTTAAGAGAAGTTTAAGACTAACATTAATACCACATCATGGGCTCCTACAACTCTCACCATAGAGGCATGTGGGTGGCACATTGTATGGAAACATCTACCGGGATTGTGGAGACGAGAAGAAAGAAAAATGGAAGTATGGAGCATAACCACGATGACTTCCTTCTCTCAACACCTAGTGGTGGTAGCAGGCAACCATCATATGCATGGATTACGACATCCCTCGCTTCACTGTAGTACTCTAAGATCAAGTGCAGTTATGGTCGTGTGTTGACAGAAGGGCCAATATCCTCTACGTTGAAATTATGAACTTCATCCCCAAGGAATATTTCCTTCTTGTTCTTGAAAGGATTAAGGGAATTCATGGTCGATTAATTACTAACAAGAAACAACTAGCAGGAAGCATTAGTTTGGCTTTATTTAAAGAATGCACTACCTAGCAGAGCGATAGAGTTGAGTGGTTAAATATCACGATGGTGGTCTGAATTGGCTACAATAGTGGTTTGACCGTTGTCTAATTGGTGGCAATGTTGTAGTTAACTTTGTTCTGTTGGTCAATGTTGTTATTAGTAAACGTGTGCCTTATGATGGGTCTTTTACCATGAATATATAGTTGGTGTAGCATTAGAAAATGGAGGAAACCAATTTGAATGTAAGGATGACTTATTTGAGATATTTGAGTGCGACTTATATATACCCTCTTTGGTTTAAATTATTTGTAGAATTTTACCACTAGAAGATTGCAAATGTTACCTGTTGATTGGAGGAACATGTTGATTTGGCTCAAAGTTGCGGAGTATGCTCACCAAGTGTTCACATTTTTCTAGTTGTTCAAAGATGTTTTATTTGTCTCGCAATCAGAAATTTGATGGTAGCTAGTATTACATGCTTCCTTCATGATGAACACCTCCATGTAAGCCTTCACTTAATGATTGGATGGATATATTTTCGATGACATCACTACCAAACCACTAACTTAGTGATTTTATAATTTCCTTCCCTGATGTTGCAAGAAAAATATTGACAGATATGACTGTGCATTGCTTGTTTTTTTATAAGCCACCTATGCTCACAATTTAAGAAGTTTATTCTTTATACACACTTCATAGTAATCTTTTTACTTTATCTCGAATTTCTGAAGTCAATCTATTATATTCATACATCATGGTGGATAGCTATAAGATAGATGGAATCTATATACATCTCAAGAAAGAAGTTCATGACATTCTATCAACATAGCCAAAATTGATGGGTAATTAATTGATTTCGATCACAAAACAAATTATGAACATTTTCTTTAATTGTATCTATTCATGAAGTTCCCATGAAATATTGTTAATTTCATGAAATACAAGTCCCTGTGTGTGGTATGAGACAATGGATTTCTTTTTAAATTGTCTTTCAATTTAATATTTTGTGTTAATTGGTGCATCTACATGTAATGATGCAGTTCATTTTTTGATGTGATTATGGAAACTAGTTGAACCGTAAACACACCCTTATGGGGAAAATTATTCAAATATATGCTATTGAAAGGAACTAAACCTTACCATGTCATTACTCTGATATTGAGTAGCAACATGCATATTTAATTGGACATGGATAGTTTGGAACCTACATGTTTCTTTTAGTAAAGAAATATGTCAATAATTATAACTAAGAGATGTAAGAGGCATCTAAACTGAACTAACGTCATATCTGTGAAGTGTATGCACACATGTAATACAACTCACTGTATGCATGTTGAATAAGACATTACACATTAAAAATTTTATGACCTTCATAAGTAGGTCGATGGGAGCGGCACCCAAAATTACATATGGTGTAAATACATAATAGGGATGTAAAATCTATTCCTAGTGCTTCTTGATTAATAGCAATAAGCCAATATTAAATAAAATCTCAAGAGCAGATTCCCAAGTTCACTCAAATTTCAATGTGTAAATTTTTGCAACTCAAGTATGCAACCTCAAAATTCACAAACTTGATGTGGATATCCATCTAGATAAAGATGGGCTTCTGTCAATATGTCACAAATAGGAGCCTTTCAAATCTGTAGCAAAAATAAGATGCTTCTAGTATAATGATTGTAGATCTTACAAATGTACTTGTTGTGGGAAGTGATAAGATAAAAATGAAATATGTGTCACTAATATATATAAACAAAGTATACATGCTTTATGAAATGAAAAAAAGATTAGATATGGTGGTGTTGGATGCACTTGAAGTAGAAATAGAGCAATTCAAGGTAGCCTAATGACTAACAAGAGGTATACACTAGATTCAGAGCATGACTGGTCTGCACTAATTATCAAAATTTTGGTAAACCTAAAGGTTTTGCATTAGTAATGTTTATGTTGATCTAAGGATCTTATGCCAGTAGTAAAATAATACATGCATCAAGTAAGTTGTGTCATATAAAAGGTTATAGGTGATGAAGAGAGAGGATAACAAAATCCATGCAACAAATCATTGTTAAATCAATAAGATGGTTCAACCATATTGATGGAAAAGTGGTACTCGTAATCGAGATTGTTGTGTACAAAGATAATTGGTTTCAATAAAATGATATCTAGAAATCTATTCAAATAATTTGACAATTGTACAATCTGAAATGTATACTTTGTACCACAATTTCCTATTAAGCAATATGGGAGAAGTCTACATGTTAGATTGCATTGATAGTGTTGTCTGGCTTTGAATATGACAACATAACAATTATTGCATAAACAATTTATTTTAAGGAATTTAACAATTGATGAATTATATTCTACCAGGTAATGATCTAGTGTTAAAGTTGGGTATGAACATGCTATTGACCTAGGTTCACACCCTAGTACACATAGTGCCTAAAAACTTAGTGGGTGTGGAATTGAGAACCTTGTAACCTTAATTTATAACTCATGTATGGGAGGTGTATGTACTTGCATACTGATTGCTCAATTGGTTTTGGACATACACTGAATTTATTCATGGCCAACAAGGTGTTGGAAGAAGTGTAGAAAGAGCAACAAGAAATCATATGACATAACTAGTCTATGCATGGAGTACTTTTGAGTACCAAACAATGATTTTCTTGGCTAAAGACAAGGCTAAAAGTTGTTAGTAAAATTCAAGAATAATACTGAAGTCCATACTATATTAACTATCAAATTATTTATTTATGATTCGGCGAAGATCATATTGCGCTATTATTAAGACCAGGTCTAGAGATAGATCCAATCCCACAACTCAAAGTTATTGGTATTGTAAAATTGTATTACACAAAGTTACCTTTATGTTGTCATTTTCTTAAATTTTTGTGCAACCAAAAGATTAGCTAAATAAAAGGACTTGAATACTTGTCGTAACATTATTCCGTTAGGCTCTGGTTGCAAAAGTTGAACAGGTCCATGAATTCCTTATTCTCCAGTCAACAAATCAAGCATGGTTTGATTAGACTTGACTAAAGATAGTGTGAACAGACAAAGGAAATTTTGGCATTGATCTGATGTTATGATAATAATACTAACATGGGTTAAAAACAAATGGAATAGGTATATGTCATGCATAGGATGCTATGGACATTAAATATTGTTTACACGTTGTACTGGTAGTACTGTGTACATGTGTTATAGATGGTAATAGTATGGATGAGGGTATTGCATAATGTTGGATGATCTATATAGTTGTATGTGTGTGATGTATACATGGTTTAGGAGAAGGCACTGGGTGATTGCTTGGTGTGGAAACTGTTCTGGAGTTTGTAAAAAAGAAAGAAAAAGGTGGAAGCTAAGGATTGATTAAAGGCTAAGTACCCATATTTTATTTAAGTTTAGTATGCATGATATTTACGATTTTGGTGTATGATGATTGGATGTGATCTATGATTGATGGTTACATATGATTTATGGTTTTTATCACTATGTTTTGAGCTAACATGATGTAATATTATTACACATGTTGATTGGTCAAATGTGCTAGTTTGACTTGTTGTGATTAATGCAGGGAGACTGCAAGAAGCAAGTGTTCGACAACAACATAAATGCATTGGAAGTGCATGCATTTCTTCCTATTATAATAAAATGAAAATGAGGAATCATAGTTAAATGGAAGGCAACATTAACCCATATTTACTCAAATAGTAGTACGATTATATCAAGCTATGACATTAAATGTGGTAACTAAAATAGAGTTTTGTTTTATGGCATCTAAAGCCTCTGACATAATTGATTGAACAAATGTTACAGGTAGCAATTTAAGGAGAATTGTGGTAGAACTCCTTTGTAAACTACATACCGGAAGATATATTTTAGATGGTGAGGCCATGGAAAAATGAAAATTCAGAAACAACTACCTGTGAACGAGGAAATAAATTGTAAGATGCTATAATACACCGAGGACGGTGTAAATTTAACGGGGGAGTATGTAACACCCCTTTGTTGTATGTAACACTCTGTTGACCAAAGCTCAGAAAATATAGGTGTCAAGTATAACAATGAAAGTAAATACTTTATTATTAAATAAATAATAAAGATAATTTAATCACATTGAAAATGAGACACCAAGAGATGAGATTCTTGCCAAATGAAATCCCAATGGTGAATGGGAATGGATTACTCTTTCATGGAAAGGCTTCTAGATCCAATTATGGATAAGGTTAATGAAATAGGAGATAAATATGCATCAAGTTACTTTGCTGGAGAAAGACGTTAAGTTTAAGAAAACATAAATGTATTACGGGAGAGAAAGGCAAGGTTTTATGAGGAAAAGCCTCCCGAGAGAGAAAGGCGAGATTTTTTGGGAAAAGCCTAGAAGAATGGATAAAGAGATCCATAAAAGTCGAACGCTGCTAAAGGAAACCATATCATGAAAGAGAGAATTAAATATCCTTTGATGAGATTAGAAAGAGGCAGGTTATCCATGGGAAGAACTCTTGGCTCAGCAGTTAACTGGAGGAAGTCAGTTCTAGGTTAGGTGGTGATGCTCGATTTTCCCAATGACATTCTTTACACTACTCTTGTTTGATTCAATTTCATGAGATATTATGTATGTTGGCTCCTTACTCTTTATGTTGTTGAATCTTTAATATTATGGGTATAATTGCATGTGTTATCTTTGTTTATGAGATAATTGAATAATTATGCATGTGACAACTACTGAAACTAAATTTAATTGGGCTTAAATTTAGTAATGGGAGCATATTAGGTGATTGTTAGGTTGGGTCAAGGAGGTATGTGATAGATATAGTTCTTGGATGATTGGTAGCTTATGGTATTTTGTGCTATGTATTTAGGCTTAGGATATGTATTTATGGACTTGATTGGACACGGTGAGGGATTTTAAAAGGTTTGACAATTTTCTTCTTTTCATGGATGGCTGTACTGCAAAACAACCCATTTTTTAATGCACAATTGTTCACACCCAAAATGTAATTTTCAGAATTCTTTAATAAAAATTAATATTTTCCTTGAAAAATAATCTTATAGTTTTTATCCATTTATCTCATTAAATTACATATAAAATATCTATACATATTTTCAAGATATAAAATATACATCAACAATTTTCATAATATACCCCTTTAGATATCATAAAAATACTATATTATGTTCTCTATAGACATTAAAACAAGTGTAATATGCATAATTTCTACTTAGTATCTACATCTTAATATTATTAATTCATTTTTTCCAATATTAATATTATTAATAATGTAAAAAAACTAATATTTTTACCTTTACAATATTAATAAAATATTAGCATTTTAAAAATTTTATTTTAATGATATTAATAGTAGTTATATTTTTGTGTTTTTCTTTAAGTTTAACAACGTGATATTACGGATTAAGTATTTTCATGCTTATTATGGACTGATGTTTATTGATAGTGATATCATTCCACCAATTTGATCTTTTATTTTCAATCATAAATCCTCAAATAATGAAATAAATTATGAATTGCTAAATTGTGAAGTGTGAGAAACACATAGTTTTTTGAATTATAAAATTGTCACATATGAGAAATGCATAATTTTTTAAAATATTTTGAAATTTGTGTGAGAAACACATAGTTTTTTGAATTATAAAATGTCAAGGTATGAGAAAAACACATTTTTTTTTTTAAATATTTTGAAATGGGTGTGGAAAACAGACAATTTTTTGAATTATAAAATGGTCTGGTATGAGAAATACATAATTTTTTAATTATTTTGAAATGGGTGTGAGAAACTCATAGTTTTTTGAATTATTAAATGGTCATGTGTGAGAAATACATATTTTTTTAAAATATTTTGAAGTGGACCTACTTATACGTGTGTCATGATGTCATATCCTCAAGTGTCATATTGTTAAAATTGGCAACTAGGGCAAAACTTCATGTGGGTCATCTTATTCATGGCTGATAATATTTTTATTAGATTCCTCTCGTCGAGAGATGTAGGATTGATATAAAAATCATTCGATTCTGATAAGTATTCATGGAGATATGAATTTATTTTGATTATGGAATTATTATCAAGCTAACCTACAACTCATGTAGGCTCAAAAGCCCAACAGTCACATCTATTCAAACACCAATGTTGTGTATAAATATAGGAGGACTTTTCCTCATTTGGACTCACTCATGTCATCACATCTCTCTCTCTCTACTGCGCAGAAAAGAGTCTCTTCTCTACTACGCAGAAAAGGGTCTGTCTCTCACACATGTGAAGCCGGAAGCTGTTGAACCTGAAGCTGCAACTGCAGAAGTAAATATTGACTTGCGTGGACTAGAAGATCTCCTAATCTGAATTGCGATGTAGGTTCATCTGAACCTGCTCTAAAAGTCGCAACTTTTGGTGGTGGAATCAAGTCAATCCAACGGACGGTTTGTAAAATATCGATTGCCCTAGTTTAAAGCTGGAAGCTGCCGAAACTGAAGCTGCAACTGCAGAAGTAAAGATTGACCTATGTGGACTAGAAGATCTCCTCATCTGAACTGTGTTGTGGGTTCATATGAACCTCCTCTGGAAGCCACAACTTTTGGTGGTGGAATCAAGCTGATCCGACGGTCAGTTTGTGAGATATCGTCTGCACTAGTTTGATGATGAAGTCGCTAATGCTGATGCTGCTGATCTAGGGTTTGCTACTGCTGATATGAATCAGATTTATTGTACTATTTCTCTCTACTGAATTATTGAAGATAAAAGAAGATTTGATCAAAGGGTTTCCCCAGACATTGTGGGGTTTGTCCCTGGCTAGCCGCCACATTTTGTGTCTCTTGTCTTGGCTTGTTTTCTGTCGATCGTTTAATGTTCTATCTGCACTTTACTTTATGTACATGTGATTGCTAATCTGTGGAATATAATAAGAAAAAAGAAGTAAACTATTATAATCATAGAACATACCATAACTTAACATGGTATCAGAGCTGAGGTGAAAACAAAACCTGAGCAAGAGCAAGAAAATCACCGAAGAGAAGATTGGCAAGACTATCCTAAAAGAACTATGGGGTCCTCAACACTCTTTCCTGCTGAAGACAAGCTCCGTGAGAAAGCTGACTATCAAGGATGGAATATGTCTATCAATCTAACCCTAGAAGATCAAGGATTGCTAGACCATGGAAGAGGCAATATTGTTGAGCCTCCATCAAATGCATCCACTGCTGCCTGGAATAAATGGAAAAACGGAGAATTCAAAACAAAGAAGATCATTCGGGACTCTATCGACAAGCACTTGGTGGCCTACATCTCTGAACTGGACACCTCTAAGGAAGTCTACGATAGACTAGTGAGTTTATTTAAAGTAAATGATGCAAATCAAGTTTTGTTTCTTAGAAATAAGCTGAAGGAAATTAAGAAGGGTAAAGATGAGAGTATGCAAGCATACTTCTTAAGGATCACCGAAATCAGGAACAATCTCCTATCTATTAGGGAGGCTATTACTGACAAGGAAATGGCACTCACGACTCTTGGAGGATTACCATCCGAATGGTATGTGTTTAGGACTACTCTTCTGAACAATAATGTAATTCCTGATTTCGAGGAATTAATGGCTAGATGCATTCAAGAAGAAACAAGGGTAGAAGAGCAAGAAATGCCCATGCATAAAGGTCCTCCTGCTGCCTTTTCTTGTCATGCTAAGAAAATAAATAATTTTGGGACTAAATCAAAAGGAAAGGCTGGACCTAAGGATGGAAGAAAAGGAAGATGTTACATTTGCAATAAATTAGGTCACTATGCAAGGGGGTGCCCTGATAGAAAAGACTCACACTGGGACGATGATCAAAATCCCTCTGATGGCAATCAAAGGAATGACAAATTCAATAGCAAAGGTAAGAGGAGAGCTAGGAATCAAGGAAGAAGACAAACATTCAAGAAGGCTAGAAACTCCAAGATGTATTAAATGCACCTGACCTCAAAAAGAACCTGGTGTCCATCTCGGCAATGGAAGACAAAGGCTACAATGTAACCTTCAACGATGGCAAGGTACGTATATGGAAAAATAATGTTAAAGATGCCTTTACTCTTGGGTTTCGTGTTGATTCATTATATCAGGTCGATGGAAGTCCGCTAGGTGTCATATCTTATGACACATCTCTTCAGTCCAAACTTTGGCATTGGAGGTTTGCCCACCTTCATTATAAAGCTCTACCTGGTTTAAGACAAATGCTGATAGGGATGCCCGAATTTCGAGTAGAGAAAGAAGGTGTATGTCCATGATGTGCCGAAGGAAAGCTCAAAAGGGGACCATTCCCCCCAAGCCAAAGCAAGACCTCCGATATATTACAGTTGGTTCACTCAGGCATATCTGAGGCTGGCATTAAGAGGGAGACTACTACACCACATACTCCTGAGCAGAATGGTGTGGCGAAAAGGAAGAACCATACGATTGTGGAAAGTGTCTCTATGGGTAGATGATGTATCAAGGCCTAATGTGGAGGAACCCATGGATCTTATTTATCCACCTGAGCCTCCCTCTTCTAGGAAGAGGTCTTCATGGCTTAGGGGGATACTTGATGATGCTGAAGGACATGCTGCACCCCAAGGAACCTTCCGTGAAACTAAGAAACCTAACAGGTATCAGGGATACCTAACCATCATGAGCACAATCATACAAAATGAGCCTCCATCATTCTTAGATGCCATCAAGCATCAAGTATGGAAGGATTCTATGACCAAAGAATATGAGTCTATTATGGAGAATGATGTCTGGGAAGTAGTTCCCAAACCCCAAGACAAGACAATTGTCACTTCTAAATGGCTTTACAAGATAAAGCATGCAGCAGATGAAAGTACAGAAAAGTATAAGGCTTGTTTTGTTGCTCGTGGTTTCTCCCAAAAGGAAGGTATAGACTATGATGTGATATTTGCACCTGTTGCCAGATATATGACCATCCACTCAATCATAGCCCTTGCGGCTTCACAAGGATGAAACCTACATCATATGGATGTTAAGATAGTGTTCTTGCACAGTTTGATCAAAGAAGAGGTCTACGTGGAGCAACCCAAAGGATTTGAGATTTATGATAAAAAATCTCATGTATGCAAGTTGAAGAAGGCTCTCTATGGGCTGAAGCAAGCACCCCGAGCATGGTATGAGAGGATTGATAGCTACTTGATGAAACTGGGATTCACTAGGAGTGAAGTCGATCCTAACCTTTACTTTAAGGTTGAAGATGACAAGCCTCTCATACTGGTGTTGTATGTGGATGACCTCTTTCTAACAGGTGCAAACTCTCTCATTCACAAATGTAAGAGGGAGTTGGCTTCTGAATTTGAAATGAAGGACCAAGGACTTGAAGTGTGGCAGAAGCCAGCGGAAATTTCCCTATCTCAAGGAAAATATGTGGTAAAGATATTGGAAAGATTCGGTATGATGGACTGCAAGCCTATGACTACCTCGAGGATCTTAACTTTTAGAAGTTATATGGTAGTGATGTCAGACCAGATTTGGGAAATGCCTCTGAGTTTCATAAACTCATTCGCATTGATGTTTTTGGTGAACCTCCATCCGAACATATGTTTTGCAGTTAGCATTGTGAGCTCATATTTGGTTGAGCCTCACTGGATTGATGCCAAGAATCTTCTGAGATATCTTCGTGGCACAATGGGTTAAGATACACTACCAGAGATGTGAGACTACTTGGATATACTGATGTTGATTGGGGAAGCAGTGTCATGGACTGTAAGAGCACTTTCGGGTGCTGTTTCACCTTGGGATTTGCTTCGATATCTTGGATGAGAAGGAAGCACAAGTCAGTGGCTTTGAGCACCGCCGAAGTAGAATATATTGCTGCTAGCATGACCTCGTGTGAGGCAGTCTAGTTACGAAAGCTCTTCAGTGAGCTGTTTGGATTTACATTGGATACCATTGTGATTCTCTGTAACAACCAGAGGTGGGATTTGATTATTGAGGAATCTTGTATTTGTCGATTGCTCCAGCAGATAGACATCATTTTGGATATGGTAAGTTGATGAGCAAGGAGGCTCCATCAAATTAAGATGATGTACAGGTCGATACACCTTGTCAAAGCCCAGAGGAAAGATCTAATCTGTGATTTTCGCAAACGACTTGGAGTTGTCAAGAAACCCTTGTACAAGGGTCCTGCATGTTGCATACATTGAGCTCTGGGAGCTCTGAGGGCTTGCAGTTCTTACTGGAGCAACATACAACCACAGGGTGACTCACCCTCCCCTGGTGGTGTGCACTGGAACAAGATGATTTGCTCTCTTGTGGGACAAGATGATTCGCTCTCTTGTGGAACAGGATGATTCGCTCTCTTGTGTAGTAGGATGATTAGTTCTCCTGTGAGGCCTGGATTGATGTGTTCTCCATGGCGACTGTAGCAGGATTGATGTGTTCTCCTGTGAGGCTTGGATTGATGTGTTCTCCATGGCGACTGTAGCAAGATTGATGTTTTCTCCTGTGAGGCCTGGATTGATGTGTTCTCCATGGCCACTGTAGCAGGATTGATGTGTTCTCCTGTGAGGCCTGGATTGATGTGTTCTCCATGGCGACTATAGCAGGATTGATGTGTTATCCTGTGAAGCCTGGATTGATGTGTTCTCCATGGCGACTGTAGCAGGATTGATGTGTTCTCCTGTGAGGCCTGGATTGATGTGTTCTCCATGGCGACTATAGCAGGATTGATGTGTTCTCCTGTGAGGCCTGGATTGATGTGTTCTCCATGGCGGCTTGGATTGATGTGTTCTCCATTGCAATTATAGTAGGATTGATGTGTTCTCCTCTGAGGACAGGATTGATTAGTTCTCCTGTCGAGGCATCCTACCCATGCAGTCTGGGACTCATGGGAAGTACCTCTCATCTGATCAATGAGCAAGGAAATGAAGTTAGTGACCATAGTAGTACCGATGGACACATCATTGTATCTACCGTACTCCCTACACTAGGATGACCTCCATTGATCTGGGATCAATGATACTGGTCTGGGACTAGTGGTAGGAGTTGTACCTTACTATGACACTGACTTCGAGTTAGTTGAGACTGGTCTGGGACTAGTGGTACATACTCCAAGACTGAATTTGTGTTAGTGCAGTACTGGTCTGGGACCAGTGAGAGTGGTACATACTATGACGATGACTTCAGGTCGGTTAAGACTAGTCTGGGACCAGTGGTACACTCTCTGAGACTGTGATACTGGTCTGGAACCAGTGGTAGGAGTGGTACTTTGAAGCTAACTTCAGGTCGGTTGAGACTGGTCTGGGACTAGTGGTACGCACTTTGAGACTGACTTTGAGTCAGTGGAGGATGATACTGGTCTGGGACCAGTTGAGTTGTACTCACTATGACGTTGATTCAAGTTGGTTGAGACTGGTCTGGGACCAGTGGTACATACTCTGAGACTGAATTTTGACTCAGTATGATACATCCTCAATCAATTCTTCTTCTTCATAATTCGAACAAAAGCAGAGCAGAACAGAACAATGCAAGAGCAGAGCATAACAGAGAAGAACAATACAGATCAGTACAGGGTAGAACAAGAAAAAAAGAACAGGCAGAATAGAGCAGAGTAGGGCAAGGGTCACGTGATGAGCCCTGAATTAGGTAACTTATTGGGCTCATTTTGCCTAATTTTCCTTGATCAATCCACCATTTTTCATAGATTATGCATGTTTTTTGAGTATGTTTATGTTATTTGAACGAATAAGGGTGGTCACTTTACCAAGGAGGCTAATACGTGGTTATTTCAGGTTTTTTGGACAAATTTTGGAGCAAAGCCAAGCAATAATGAGCCAGGTGACAGCCAAGCTTGAGGAAGAAAGGGTGAGGATTTGTAGGGAGGTTGTCTCTTGCATTAAATGGCCCTTCCTCAAAATCTCCACCCTCAACTCGAAGCTCAGCAGGCCACCAAAACGAATCCTAAAGGCAGCCGAGCAGCTTTGGGAAGAGTGACTGTTTACTGGCAGTTTGAACAGCTGAGTCCCTTGAATTAAGGAGGGCTACTAGGCCCCTCGTAGTGTATAAATAGGAAGGCCTCAACCTTTGTAGTTTACTTTTGGAACTGTTGGGTTTTGCACTATAGTGCTCTCATTGTCTCAGCTCGTTTTTGTAGCTACTACTGTATAACTTTCTTGTGACATGATTATTTTTGGATAATGAAAAGCAGCTCTATTTGGCATCAACTCTGAGTTCTTTATAGGAGCCTGTAGCTCTTGGGGTTGGTCCCAACCCAAGTGCCAAGGCTTCCTTTATGTACTGTTATTTGCTTTTTATGTCTTTGCAAAATAATTTTTTTTAAGTAGATTAAAATCTTGCTGATTAACTAGGTCACTGTTGATTGCTTTGCTGCATAGTTAGTATACATGGTTTCATTGCAAATAAACTTCTGTCCATTCTCTTTACTGTTAGCTAGATCAGATTAGGTCAACGTAACTAGGTCCCTGATTTTACAAGTCTTCGTTGGTTCAGTTGGAAAAACAACTTACAGAGCACCCGTACCACTTCTCTATCTGCCCATACTCCATCAATCCCATCTGCTCCATCCCTTAACGCGGATTCTTGCCTCACGTTTGCCACATTTTCTCACATAACCCTAATTTTTATGCAACATTGCTTCACTCGTCTTTGAACAAATCCAACCATCTTCATCTCTCCTCAGCTCCATCCACCAAGTCTTGGACCTCCTCACACCCCTGTCCTACCTCCATACTCACTCCTTCACCTTTTTCTCTCCATCCATTCTCCAAAATCCCATTTCTGAGCATCCTGTAGAAAATTACAGACATCCTGTAGAAATTCCAGAACATCTTGTAGAACCCCTGCAGACTTCCTGTAGAAGCTCACGAATGAGATTTCTTGATAGCCAAACTCTGTGAAACTCTTTGAAAGGGTGTTAGGGACCCCTTAGGCCCTCTCTGAACCTTCCCGACCTCCTTCAAGCATTTCCTCTTGCCAATCCACCTCTGCACAGTCAAAAATAGTTAAATCGCATGCATGATAATTATGGCAGCTTATTCAAAAATACAAAAAGATGTTTTTTTTAGATGTTACTGTAGAAGTAGCTTAGACACATGCATTTTACCTTCCTAGAAGTCAGTGGCATCTCTTTCAGTAGCTTGCATCCTCTTTCTTGCATCAGTAGGGCTAGTTGGTAAAATTAGGGTTTGCTAGGGTTTGCGTTTCCTTTCAGCTTTCCAGTTTCTTTCTGCAAGTAGATTAGCCTTCTTTGAGTTAGCTTTCATCCATCAGTTAAAAAGCTTCTTCTAAGAGCTCATAGAAGTTGGCTTAAGCTCCTAGCGGACTTGTGCCAGCTGACCAAGTGACAACCGCGACAAGAGCTAGTACTTGTGCATACAGCACCATTGCTTCCAAGTTTGTTACGAACTACCGGGTTGATAAGAGTAAAGAAGGGAGTCCCAGGAGTTGCAGCATTATTGCTGCAATACTGGAGCCCACCATTATTTTTGGCACCGTTGCCGGGGAAGCGTCAGAGTATTTGTGATTGTTGCTTTTCTTCTATTTTTCTACTCCAACCTTCTGCTAAGTAGTTTATTTCAGTTCCATTCTGCAATTTCATTTCTACAAAAGTAAATTAGACATTTCCTGCTTTCATAGATTAACCTTTCAATTCCGCAATTTCAATTTTGCAAGCATAGAATAGAATTTCAATTCTGCAAGCGTAGTCTAGCATTTCATTCCTGCAATTTGATTTCAGCAAAATAGATTAGTCCATTCTTGCTTTCATTTCAATTCCGCATTTTCATTTCCGCAAGATAGATTTTAGTTAGTTGCAATTCCATCTGTTTCAGTTTTGCAGGTAAAAGTAGTAAAAAGCAAAAGCAGCCAAAAATCTTTTTATGCCTCGTAGGAATAGAGACAATACCGGAAAATTCCTACCCAACACCCCCACCACTTCACTGAGTCACCCTTCTCTCTTCTTTGGTGGCAGTGACCCAGAAGAACCTATAGGTGAACCTCCTGAGATATACAAAGATCCTATAATAGAAGAAGAGCAAGGAAACATTCCTTTTGAGACCATGGCTGAAAACAGAAACAGTAGAGAAGACGATGAGAGAATAGAAGGTACCTTCCCCATCCGAGAGACCAACAGGGACATGAAGATGAAGAACATAAGTCCTTTAGCTTTACCTCATTTCCATGGATTGACCACTGAAGACCCTGATGCCTTCCTGTTTGAGTTTGTTGTCCTTTGCCGAACTTATGACTATGCAGAAGACAAGCAAAAGTTGAAACTCTTTCCCTCTACCCTCAAGGATGCAGCATTACGCTAGTTCATGGGGTTACCTGGAAATAGTATCACCACTTGGGCTCAGATGTAGCAAGTGTTACACAAAATATTGTCACCATGACTATTTGCAGTCAGTATAGGTCCATCATCATCCATACTGTCCTCCTTGGAAGTCTCAAACCTCAGCACTTCATGTCAAGCTTCAAAAATGAGAGAAAGTCCTTTAAAAAGCAATAAATCTCTGGTTCCGCACTTTCTCTTACTGTTGCCTGCGGTCCCGCACTCCTTGTTCGTGTTACCTGCGGACCTGCCCGCTCTATCTCTAAAGGGGTGGGTGCGGACCCCTGTAAAAGTCAAAACGCGCAAGTTTAACTTCAAAAAACTTACTTGTGGTTGATTTTGGATGATTCTAGAAGGATTCTTGACGTGGATGGTTCGCTCCTAGGTGGTTCATGCATCCCAATACTAAAGGAGCTAATCCCTTGATAAGAGGAGCTTATCCCTTTGAAGGAGGAGCTTATCCCTTTGAAGGTGGACCTAGTAACTTCCCTCCATTGCACTATAAATTAAGGCATTGGGCTGGTTGCTGGGGAGGTTAGAAGCTGAACATTTTTAAGGGTAAATGCTGGTGGAATTGAGACTTCCTAGTTAAGCTTGAGAGGAGAGATCACATACCTTTTGGCTTCATTGGGAAGAGAGTGAACTTGTCAAAGTAGAGGAAACTTCTTGCTGGACCCTGGGAGGAGCTTGTACAGCATCAAGGCACAGGTTGTAAAGTTCTTCTTTGATTTAAATTAATACAATCAAACTCATTTTTCTCAACAAATTGTCTTATGTGATTTGTTTCATAAATTCCTTGATCATTATGATGGATATGCTTTATTATATTAGATTTTCAGGTGCTATTTAATGTGTGTGCTTGTTTGTGTCTGAAGATTCTACATAAAGGAGCTCATTTGGATCAAAGGAGCGTGGCTTCTACAAACTTGCAATGGACCCAAGATAGGCCTAAAACACTTGTTTTGCCTTTATTTATAAAGTGCATATTTAGTGAAAGATAGAATTTGGTTGGTTTGTTTGTCGCTAGATATCATTAGATACTAGGGAGGTCGGTCTTGTCTGCAAGAACGACTCATTCCGTGTGACAAAATGGCGACTCTACTGGGGAACTGATTTTTTGATTTTTCCTTTGTTTGTACTTTGGCTTGAGAAACTGTGTCTTTGTTTCTAGTTTTTGGCTTGATGTGTGTGGGATTGGGTAGGTTTAGTAGATCTTGAATTATTTTTTGTTTTTCATACTTTTGGGAGAGGACCGCACCCTCTTCTTGTAGCACAGTGTGGACTTATCCGCACTTTTGCTTTACATACAGAGCAGGACCGCACCTGTGTAAACTGGGTGCCTGCGTACCCTGTCAAAATTTTGAAAAATTTGAAATTTTCTCTTTCAGTCAGCTTAGGATTTGTTTATATGTTTTTAGCCTCTGCCCAAACCTGCGTGTGACTTGTCAGGAACTTTTCTTAGGTTGATTCCATTGGCGTTAGGGTTTTAGGTGAAATTCCTAGAAGTTTTGTGTGTGAGCTTTGATTTTTGTCCTGGTCTTGTAGTAGCTCGGAGCTTGAAAGCCTTAGATACCTCAGATCACCTTGGTTTTTACTGGCTTTCTTATGAGTCTGACCATTTGGTAAAGTCTGCCCTTGTTGAGGAATCCATCTTGTTTTTCTCCTTGCGAAACTTCGAAAAAACTTGTGTTGAAAGTTTGGATTTCATTTTTAGAAAAGAAAACAAAAGCTGATTGTTTTTTGACTGATTTGTGATTCTGGACAAATTAGTCCTTAGTTTGCTTATAGCTAAGTAAAACATCCTTGAAAATAAATCTTGTAAGCTTTTACTTCAAATAGTTGTTTTTTTTTTTAAATTTATAGATCTCAAGATTAGATTTGTCAATAGTTTTGAGTGTTTTATAAAAATATAAAAAAAATCCTCTTTTGAAGAAAAAGTTTGTTTTTGTAGTATTTGAGTGTTTGGAAAAGGAAAAGGAAATTCTCGTGAATATAACTAGTTGTCTCGTTTTTGAGTGCATTGGAAAAGACAAAAGCTCTTCTTTTGATTTCGTTGTTAGGAAAAGATTTGTTTTTACAAGCATTTGCATTCTCAATTCTCTCCTAGCTAGAAATTCATTGAAGGGAAAGGATTGCTTTTCATCTTAAGTGCATATTTTTAGTGATTTCGAGTTGAGTCTTCACACCACAAGTTTCATCTCCACACCTCTTGACTTAAAGAAAAACCAATAAAAATAACGCTTAAAGTAAAATCTATCTAGTAATCTTTTTATTTTTTAGGGCTCTTTCCACCAATCTAGCTTAGGCTAGTGTCTTGGAATAGGTTTTAGTTAACGCTCCAAGACAGTAAAACAAACAAGTAGCCGTATCTTGTGGTAGGATTAAATCCAATTGTTACATCTATGCTCTGGGAAAGCTCCTTTTAAAGGAGAAGCACGAGATCGTGTCCGAACCAGTGTGGGAATCAATCCTTCCTCATTGGGAATGATGCCAGATATTTACGTATT
This sequence comes from Pinus tabuliformis, assembly GCA_031772625.1. Lineage (NCBI taxonomy): Eukaryota > Viridiplantae > Streptophyta > Pinopsida > Pinales > Pinaceae > Pinus > Pinus tabuliformis. The sequence continues at coordinate 1,921,911,616 of CM062816.1, read as the reverse complement.
AAAAATGGTAAACCTCAGATTAACCATTGTCGAGAGCCTGGGGTCACTTGTTGGTAAACCTTGGATTATGTCAAGGAGCCTTCAAGGGGATTGAGCTTGTTACTTTGCCCTTGCGTGCGTATCGGATCGTAGACTGTTCCCCCAGGTATATTTGTTTCCGTTGGTAACCATAGTGACCATATTCTATAGGATTCTTTCCAAGGTGACGGTGGAGGGAAGATCCCACTGTACCTGGAGCAGACATCGGCTAGACTCACTTGGATTTTCTGGGGGGTTCTCTTCACTCGAGACGGTTTAGTGGAGGAACTTGTGCCAGTCTATTCATTAAGCAGGTTGGCGGGGTAACTGTTCCAACCGCCATTTATGTATTGAATTCTGCGACGTTGGATTTCATCACCAACTAGTGTTTTCGGTACGGAAAGTTATTGTTTGTGTGTGGTTTGACCTCCTAGATTCTTTAGGCGTGTGATTCAAAATTGTTTGGTTCTTTAGAGACTTTAGGTGGTTTTCTTTGAGATTTTTCTTTGTTTGCGTGTGAAGTAGTTAAAATATTTAATCGTGGCTGAATTACTGAGGAAGTCCCGTAGACTTTGGGGCCAACCTCTTGAGTTTTCACCGAGCCAGCTTGAAGGGCTATGAGCCCTTGTAACTCCTAGTGACAGTAGAGTAGGGTCACCTAAAGAAGGAGAGTCTTCTTTGGTGGTACATCCTGATTATCAAGCTCTAGTAGTAGATTATAATCCACAATCTGTTTCTGTTTCCGAAGTTACTGGTAGTGTTTCATCTACTAGTGATTTAGCCGAGGAACCTGAAATATCTGAACCTGAAACTGAATTTGCTGCTACTCCAACATTAGGATTTGCCTCTCCAGCTTCTAGTGGTTCTGGTTCACCCAGGGTAGAAAGGATAATTACCCAAAATCTTCCTTCTGGGCTTATTGCTATCGAAGAACTTGTTACTCCGGAAGAAGAAGGTATCCATATCCCTGAAAATCAGCGAGTTATAGAACTTAGGGAGCGTGAATCGATCTTTTACAGTCCACCTAGGAGGGACGCTTAGTATCTTTCATTGACCAATTTTTTGGAAAACCCGGGACTAAGTTTTTCACCACCTCGTATTCCTTTTCACCCAACACCTAGGGGTTATTATCCTTCGTTAAATATGTCAAGACAGTCGTCCATGTTTTCTCAATCTCCAGAAACTTTTTTATACGGTGGTCCTTCTGTTCCCTCTGGGTATCAGTCACTTACTGGTACTTTTTCGGGAGCATCTCCTCAACCTATTGAACAAGGGTTATTAACTGGTAATAACGGAACTAAGCCGTTGAGTGTAGAAGATATTCTTATGATGTCAGGTACTATTCCTAATCCGCAACCTCAAGGTGGCCAGTTACTGCCTGTGGGGCAGCCTCAAGGTCCTCAACTATCGCCTGGGGGGAAACCTCAAGGTACCCAATTACCACCTGGGGGGCAACCTCAAGGACAGTACATACCTATGGGACAGTACATTCCTCAAGGTCAACCCCAGACGCAATATGTACCTCAAGGCCAACCCTAGTATCAATATGTACCTCAAGGTCAACCCCAGTATCAGTACGTGCCTCAAGGTTATCAACCTCAAGGTCAGTACCCAACCCAAGGTTACCAACCACCTTTCGGTCAGTCATTTGTTCAAGGAACTGGAAATGTACCTTTGAATTATCAACCCTACCCTCAACCCGGTTATGGTCATTAATATGCCCAACCTGCTATGGGTCCATACCTCGAAATGAACTTAGTGTGGGATCCATCGCAATCTCAACAGATCTTGCAACCGAATGTGCAATTGTCATCTCAAACTGGACAACCCTTAGTTTCTGGTTCACCCAGCAACCTGTCCAGTCTACTATTCAAACTTCTGCACCTTCTGTAGTTTCTTAGCCTGGGCCTAGTACGCCTCGTACTCTGCCTCAAACGACTGCTGCAACTACTGCAACATCTATTCAATCTAACCCACCTACTTCTGGAGTATCTACAGCTCCGGTTTCTACTGTTCTTGTATCAACTCCTCAGACATTTTTACCTTAGTCTGGATCTACAATTCAGACCTCGGTTCAAATGCCTGTAGGACAACCTGGTCCAAGTACGGTTGTCACAAGTCAACCTCAATTTACTTATCAACTGTACCAGGGACAGTACCAATTCGGTCCTGCTATGCAATAGCCAGTCTATCAGTATCAACCGTACCCTGGGTATACATATCAACAACCTCAACAACCCCAGTACGGTCCGGTTAATCCTGGTTTTCCGGGAGGATATAATATCCCAAATGCAATTCCAATTCCTAGTTATCCTGGATATCCTCCTCCTGGGGCTGGTCTCATGACCCAGGGTTTCAGGGACCCTAATCGTCAGTTACCGTTCATTGCAACTTTGGACTTGCCTGACTTGTCGCGCCTTATGAACGATCCAATTAACTATCTTCCGTTTTGGCTGCCAATGCCAAATAAGTTGCCTAGTGACATTCCCAAGTTTGAAGGTAAATCAGGAGAGGATTCGTCAAACCATGTGATGAATTATCACCTCTAGTGTGCGTCTAACTCCATTTCAGATGATTCAATTCGTTTAAGGCTTTTTCAATGCACTCTAATTGGTCTTGCGGCCAAGTGGTACATTGAGTTACCGCGAGCCACTTTTTATAACTTTAGTCAGTTAGCTACTTCGTTTTTAACTCATTTTCAGTTTCCAATCAGATATGACAATGGCACGGAGTTATTAACTTCATTAAAACATTCAACGTCCACTTACATTTCAGATCACATTCATGAATGGAGAAGTCAACGACGTTTAGTGAAAGTTTTTATTCCAGATCAAATCTTAGCTAAATGGTTTGTCAAATCTTTATTACCAAAAATCACTGAGGATGTAGCTAAGGCAAGAGTCATTACTGAAGAGCAAGTGATTGCTCAAGCTCAGTAACTTGACTTAGTTTATACTCAATCAGGTACGTTACACGAGAAAATCCTGGACCTTCCCAAACAAAATCAAATCGCTGCAGCTCCTTCAGGGTCTCATGCCGTTGATGGTATGATTGGTACGGTTAATACCAAAAGTAAGAAGAAATCTTCCAAGAATTCTTCTCCTATCATAACTTTACCAGATTCCCCGACAGGAGATTCTTCCGCGGAAATTTCTGCCGATATTCATGTTGTAGAATCATCTATAGCCAAATCAAAATCCGGCGGTAAAAAGAAAGGGAAGAAGAAAAATAAAACAGATAAAAATTCAAAAGAGAAACCAGAAAAAATGGAATCTACTGATGAGAAACGCAAACCTCGTTATCCTTGTCTCATTTGTGAAGAAGAGCATTTTATAAGAGACTGCCCTCATCGCGCTGAGGTTGCAAAAATCGTCAAAGGTTCCTAAATGCCTGCTGTTTTGAAGGATCCTTTTCCTAGTCAAGACAGTAAGATGATAGGTTCTTCCTCAAGTGCCTCTGAAGAACCCATAATGATGATGTCCCATGTTAGGATTGTGACTCAATCGCAAGATTATGGAAGTAAAAGTCCTGTTGGTGGTAAGGAAGCAGAATCTTCTAGTTCGAACCCATCAACTTCAACTCTCGGTTCTGATCCACTACAGATCGAGAAACCTAACCCAGACTTAGTAATCAAACCGCCCGCCAAGGGTATACTTCGAAAGTCAACCTTCAATCCACATGCGAGAGCGGCTCAGAACTATAACATTGTTGAAGATTTGGCTATTTCACCTTCAGCAATGTCGGCTTTGGAAGTGCTGCAATCATGTCCAACACAGCGTAAATTGCTATTGTCGGCTATAGGAGCTGTTGACGTTCAGGACTCGAACCTTATAATTTTCGATCTAGAAAATAGTACACCTCGTTTACCTCATCAAATGGCTTTCCAAATTTCGGTGTTAGTCAAAAACAAGCCTTGCTATAGGACTGTGATTGATGAGGGAGCCTCAACGTGTATTATGTCGATTCAGTGTTGGAGATCACTTGGTTCTCCTACACTTAACCAATCCCTGATGATTCTAAAGGCCTTTGATGGCCGTGGGTTCCATCCTTTTAGCATTCTACAGGATTTGCCTATAGGGGTTGAAGGCAAAACTGTTAATCTAGATGTGGAGGTGGTTGATGCCCCTCTAGATTACAACCTTCTCTTGGGTCGTAGTTGGTCTTATGCTATGACAGCTGTTGTTTCATCGGTCTTTCGGCTTATAAAGTTCCCTCATAATGGAAAGATCGTAACTATAGACCAGCTGACTTACTTTTCATCCGACCCAGCCTCTTCTAAAAGTATTCAGCATGTCGGCAAAACAACTATCCCGTATAAGGATGTTGGAGTAGGACTAGTTAAAGATTCTGGTTTACTAGGAACTTTTCCTTTTCCTCCTCTCAACGTATCATCTTCTACTGCAACCATTCATATGATTTCGTCAGACGCTATTGTTTATGATGATCCTTGGATCGTACCTTTCGAATCTGAGATAGATTCATTTGGTGATGCTATGCCTTTGAGTCCATATGAAATTGCGTATCAGGTTGTACAGTCATTTTCCGACCCTTCTTCAACCGAAATTGACTTAATGAATGTGGTCCATGAACAATCACTTTCAACATCAAATTCAGATTCAATAACGTTTTCCAAACTTGTTCACACTGATGAGCAAATTCGTGAAATCCTGTGTGTTGATGATTTACCATGGGAAGATCTTCATCATAGATCTTCGTTTTTACCTGAGATTGATCGCTTTGAAAATGATTTTTCATCTATTTTTATGACTGATTATGTCAAGGAACCTCAGAATCCAATGAAAAATCCTGATTCTGAGTTAAATTTGGGAAACATTTCTCGAACTATTCCTATTGACATTTCGGTTAAGCCTGGAATTGTTGAAAATGTTCATATAGGTGCCTCTTGTACGGAAAATGAAATTCAAACATATAAGGCCTTATTTCAAGAATTCTGCGACGTGTTTGCCTGGTCATATGAGGAAATGCCAGGAATTGACCCAGCAATTGTTGTTCATGAAATCAAAACTTACCCGGATGCTAAACCCGTCTGGCAACCTTTGCGTCAGATCCACCCGCGAAAAGTTGCTGCCATTAAAGCAGAAGTTGAAAAATTACTCAAAGCAGGTTTCATTTATCCAATTTCGTTAACGGATTGGGTATCGAATATTGTTCCTGTTAACAAAAAGCAAGGAACAATAAGAATATGTATCGATTATAGGGATATTAATCGAGACTGTCCAAAAGACAATTACCCAACTCCCTATATCGATCAAATCATTGATGATTGTGCCGGTAGTGAAATTTTTTCCTTCATGGATGGTTTTTCCGGATACAATCAAATAAATATTCTACCTGCTGATCAACCAAAAACGGCTTTCATTTGTCCATGGGGGACATTTGCTTATTGCAAATTACCTTTTGGGCTCAAGAACGTTGGGGCAACTTTTCAAAGGGCCATGTCTTACGCGTTTCATGACATCAAGCACATTGTGCAACCCTATCTCGATGATTTACCTGCTCATTCGTTGCATCGAGCTGATCATCTCATCCATTTACGAGCAATCTTTATGAGGTGTAGGCATTATCGAATTAGGTTGAATCCACACAAGTGTGTTTTTTGTATAGAAACGGGTCGGTTACTGGATTTTTTGTTTCGAAAGCCGACATTCGCGTCGATCCCTCGAAGGTTGAAGCTATTGTCAAATTTCCTCCTCCTTCAAGTCTTCGCCAACTCCAAAGTTTGCAAGGGAAAGCAAAATTTTTACGTTGATTCATTCCTAACTACGCTGAGATCACTAAGGGTTTCACCCGGTTGTTGAAACAGAATACTCCATTCTTTTGGGATGAGATAGCTGACAAATCTTTTGATGCACTAAAACATGCATTGACCCATGCACCGTTATTGCATCCTCCCAAATACAACTAGGACTACTTCTTATATCTCGTCGCTTCGCATTCCACCATCGGAATGGTATTAGTTCAGGAAGACGAATTCGGTAGTGAACATGTGATATATTACCTTAGTCAGACCTTAAATCCAACTGAGCTAAAATACTCACATGTGGAGAAATTGGCTCTGGCAGCTATTCAAGCTGTCTAGCGTTTTCGTCATTACATTTTACTACGCAAAACTACAGTAATTTTCGATTGCAACCCTATGCTCTATATTTTGACAAAACAATTGCTAGGGGGCAAGTACTCCAAATGGATTGTGATCCTGCAGGAGTTTGACTTGGAGTTTGAAAAGTCTAAGTCAAAGAAATCTTTAGTTTTTGCGGAGTTAATGTGTGACTTCCCGCGTGCTGACTCTGAAACTGTGGCGGAGGAGCCCATTGCGGATGAATCCTTGTTTCTAATCGGTACTTTAGATCCATGGTATGGGGATATCATAGTTTATCTCCAAAACCAATCCTTTCGGCCTGAAATTTCAAGATCAGAGCGTCGAAAAATAGGATTCCAATCCCAACAATTCAAAATTATTGGAGATACACTTTATCGTCGTGGGGCGGACTCTATTTTCCGACGTTGTTTAACTCATGAGGAAGCTGAAAGGGTTCTAAATGACTATCACTCTGGAGCATGTGGCGGTCATATGTCTGGGTTTGCCACAGCCCAAAAGATATTGCGCGCTGGCTATTTCTGGCCGTCTTTGTTTAAAGATTGTATTAACGCGGTCCGAAAATGCCACAACTGCCAAATTTTTGATCGAAAGATGCGCGCTCCACCTGCTCCTCTCCACCCTATAATTGCCGTCGGTCCTTTTGCGAAATGGGGTATCGATTTTATTACATGTAACCCTCACTCGGCTGGGGGGCATGCGTATATCATCCTTGCGGTAGATTATTTTACCAAGTGGGCCGAGGCGATGCCTACATTTGAGGCAGACGGCAAAACTGCTGCGATTTTCGTGTTCAATCATATAATTGCTAGGTTTGGTGTTCGACAAGCGATTATCACTGATCATGGACGTCATTTTCGAAACATTATGATGACCGAACTTACATACCAACTTGGCTTGCGTCACGATAGTTCAACTCCATATTATCCACAGGCTAATGGTCTGGTTGAAGCCATCAACAAAGTTCTAGTTATCATGATCCGATGAATCATTTGGATTCATAGGTCGAATTGGCATAACATGCTTTTTCAGCACTTTGGGCGTATCGAACCTCAGTAAAAACTTCAACTGGTTTCACTCCTTTCCAACTAGTTTATGGTTTGGAAGCTGTGTTACCCATTGAATGCGAAATCTCGTCATTACAAATGGCCATCGAATTACTTCCAGCCACTTCCGAAGAGGAGAGATGTTTGTTATACTTAGCTCAGCTAGATGAGAATCGACGAGATGCTGCACTAGCAATCGAAGCTCATGCCAAACGTATTAAAGCTCAGTATGATCGAAATGTTACCCCTCGAAATTTTTCGGAAGGAGACTTAGTCTTATTGTACGATCAAGCAAATGATAAATTAGGTGCTGGAAAATTCGTACCCATGTGGCATGGTCCTTATGTTGTTAAGCGAAAGTTGGTGAAAGGGGCCTATGAATTGGTAGACTTTGATGGGGTCTCTTTAGGTAAACCCAGAAATGGTCTTTACCTGAAGAGGTATTATACTTAAATCTGGGTGTGGAGATCTTTTAGTTAGGTTAGTTTTCTTTCTAGCTGGTGTGTTTTAGATTAAAAAGTGTGCTTAGCTTAGAGAGTGTTTTTTGTCATTATTCCTGCTTATCTTGATTTTACTCTTGATATTGCAGATGTCGACGTCTCTCCAAACATACATTGGTTTTGCTGATGGTGCTTGTCATAATACACAGAACATTTCTTCCGCAGCTTGGGTTATCTATTCGCCCTCTGATGAGTTGGTATCTATGCATGGGGTAAGCCTCGGTCAAACAACAAACAACATTGCAGAGTATAGTGCAGTGATTGAGTTATTATCTGAATCCATCTCATTTGGGATTCAAAGTTTGATAGTGAGGTTAGATTCTGAACTCGTTGTATTACAGCTTAATAGAGTATATGCCATTAGAAATCCAGTATTATTGAGATTATTTTTGAGAGTTCGTCTCTTGGAACGTGAATTTGACTATATTGAATATCAGCATATTCCAAGATATTTAAACACATTAGCAGATGCAATTGCTTCTCAAATGATAAATAGACATTTGCAATAATCAAATAAGTAAATTTAAAAACATTCCATAACATGTTTTGCAAGATAAGCCGGTAATAGTAATATAGTATAGCATAGGAGTGTGTCATATATACATCGTCTTCGATCATAGGTTGAAAAACACCTTATGATTGGCAAAAATGATAGTACAAAAAGCAAAAATGTCATATGTGTCTACAACAAGCGATCATCCTATCACTGGTGATGATCACGATACGAAACCACTGTACGGGCCACCCTACAAAGGAACCTCCTAAAAGGTCCTGGGACCCCAACCACATAGCGTTGTAGCCTAATAGGAATGTCATCTATGGTGGTCTCTGGAATATCTGCTGTCAGTCGCTCTAGATGGCTCTCCAACTCGGTCAAAGTCTCTGTGGCTTCGTCCTGTGGGGCTGGTGCCGCTGCAACTGGTTGTTTTCTCTCGTAAGGCCGGAGAGTGGCTGGTTGTCATGGACCTACATCTGCATTTGAAACTTTTTGCTATCAATTTTGGGACGAAATAAAAACAAAAAAATTTATTAAATCAGAAAATGTCAAAAATGATGTTACGTGAGTCATCCCATTGCTCTCTTGGTGGAAGAGCCATGTCCGGGTCACCACGGAAATCAACCCCGGCATAAGGAAAGTCCTGAATAGCAAATATTTGGTTCTCTAACCAATGAAAGTACTTAGGAGTAAATCGAACAACTTCTGTCCCCTCCTCAGGATGACGAGCCATAACTGCGACCCATCGCATCAATTTGGTCTCTCGAGGAAGCCCAACTTCAACGGTAAGATGCTGCGGGACCAACATTGGGACCCTCTCCAGATCAAAGCTCATGACTAAAGCACCATATCCAAAGGTCTTCAGTTGTCCATTCTTGGCTCTGGTCAGTTGGCCTTTTATATTAGCCAACACAACCTCGCACCAGTTGAAGATGGTGCCTCGAAAGCAATCAAATGCCATCCACATCTGGGATCCAGTGGCCACATGTAGTACTGCGCTCCCACAGAGCCTGGTAACTATAAAAGCAATAACCATAAGTTCAGGATGGGATATGGTCTTGATATCTATCCCTTTGTCTCTGGTCTGGACATTGCACCACTCTAGCCGGAGGCTATCGACAGACTGGCCACCTGGCCTAGTCCCGAATAGAGTCAAATGTTCACCTCTCTTAGGCAAACCAGTCAGAAAATAAATGTCTTCTGGCTCCATTTCGAGCTGGTGACCACCAATAAAGAAGCATTGATCCTGGACGTTCCATCTGTCTACCAGCCACTGCAAGAAGTCCACCTGGGCCCTCATGCCAGGTATGACCCAGAATTTGTACAAGCCGCATGCCTTCAATGCATCAATCGAAGGTTGGTGATTAATCACGGCTAAATCCATGTCCTCGTGCTCCCGTTCCCGCCAATCAAGCATGATGTGTTACCTACATTCAGTAAAAAGGCGGATTAGAATATATAGAATTAAAATTTTTGGGTGAATTTTGAGTTTATTAGGTTTTAAAAACCTTTGCGCGGGGTCTGCACCCTCTCTTTTAGAGACAGTGCGTGGGTCCGTACTCTGCCTTAAGGGTAGGTGCGAACTCCCGACTTTTTTCCATATGCAAAAAAGTTGGGGTCCGCGAGTCCCCTGTGTTACACCTGCGGACCCCCGCGCGCAGGTTTTTCGCCCTAAAAACTCCCAAAAAATCAATCTAAAGCCCTAAAAATCAAATTGAAACGAATGAAATTGAAGAGTGGGATGATGTGGATTACCTGGAGGAGACGGCGTTCGATTTTAACGGTTGGATTTTCCGCAATCTTCACGGGAAGTTTCTAACCAAAAGCCCTCTTTTCTCACCTCAAAGTCAAACGGTAAAAATGAATTGACGGAAACCCTTTTTATAAGTTTTTTGGATAAATTAATTGTTTATTTGTTTATTTTTCACTTTGAAAAGGTAATTTTTGAAGCATTTTTATCCATTTTAAATAGGTGTGAGTAATGTTTCAGTTTTTGTGCAGGATAAAGTATTTTTCAGGCAAAGTTGATCATTTTTGACGAAAAACATTAGAGTCACCTTTAAGCTCTTTTCTGACTCCTAAAACATGAAAAGATTGCCGAGTTTTTGCTTTTTAAGCTCGTTAAAACGGAACTAAAAAGACGGTCCTCTTACAGCCCTTTTCTGACCATAAAAACACGAAAAGATTGCCGGATTTTTTTCGTTTCAAATTTGATAATGGTAATAAAACGACGTATCCTTGGTCGCTTTTTTACTTTTTCAGATCGGAGACACTAATTATGAAAAGTACTCCTTGGTCGTAATGATCAAGCGGTTCTCTCAAGTATTATTTTATACTTTTTCGAGCTTGGGAGACACAAATTTACGAAAAAGGACAACCATGGAGTTTTCTTAAGTTTTTTCAGACTCCCTAAAATTGAAAAACATCGAGTTTCTCCTATACTGGACTCGTTAAAATTTAACAGTAAAGGACCTGTTCAATTACAAACAGGAACGGACCACTCCTTCTTAGGGTTCGAATTTAAACTAAGTTGGACTCATTCGAAGGATGAGCTTATAATCAAGCAAAATTTATCCTCCTCAAGCTTGTTAAAAAATAAAGAGGTACTTGCCAAAAATGGTGGGGGAAAAGAGAGAAAAATGAGCCTGTTTGTCATACTTTGTAACCACTCTTGAAAACGACATTTTTTATTCACCTGGGTTGGGAAATCCTTTGCCTAACAGTTGATCAAACCATATTGAAAGTCTTCAGCCGGTTTCTAGGTATTAACTTTGGGTCAATTGTCACCAAACCATCTGTTGTGTCGTTGTGTTCAAGAGGTCAATGCAAATAAGCCATTCATCTGCAAAATATTTGTCATCCATCTTGACCATCCCTGAGTCAGTCCTTGCAACTATATTTCTTCAAACTTGATCTATGATTTTGTGTTGTGGGCTTGCCTACGATGGATCACTTTCTATCGACTTCAGCTCATTATCTAGAAAGATGATCTAGAAATCGTCAGTACCTTGGGATCTGCATGCCTCAATGGCAGGTTTCTCGCCTTTGATGACAGGTTGCATCATTGACCTTCGATCAAAGGACTCCGTGACATGTTCGACATCAACACATCTATTCACATCTCATGGATTGTACTGAGCACTTTGAGAGCCATTGAAATTAATGGTGGTTTCTCTCACACTTGTTAACAGTTTACATCATCGATTGGTAATCAAGTGGTTTCTACCATGTTCAATTTCGACACATTCATTCACATGGATAGAATCGTACTATTTCGGGAAGTAGAAATCAAGACCCTAGATCTAGTTTCCACCATCCAGGCTGCGAGGAATTTTGTATTCATTATACTGTAGACTATTCATAAACAGATGGCTGCGTCCATACTGTGTCTACATGTGTCTATACTTGTGATGTATTACAAGATCATTCCTATATCAGAGCAGTAATTAATTTTCTAGTCAGTTTTGATCTGAGTATGGGAATGCCTACCTCAGCGATGATATGATCTCATATATATATTTTACATTGAATTTTTTTACAGGTTCCAACTGGGCTCTCCATAAGATAATCCTCGAAATGATAAAGTAATTCACTCTTCTTAGATGATACATGAAACCCTTATCTACTACAGACTTCGCACTTTAGGGGGCAATCTGTTACACAAAATATTGTCACCATGACTATTTGCAGTCAGTATGGGTCCATCATCATCCATACTATCCTCCTTGGCAAGTCTCAAACCTCAGATCTTCATGTCAAGCTTCAAAAATGAGAGAAAGTCCTTTAAAAAGCAATAAATCTCTGGTTCCGCACTTTCTCTTACTGTTGCCTACGGTCCCGCACTCCTTGTTCGTGTTACCTGCGGACTTGCCCTCTCTGTCTCTAAAGGGGTGTGTGCGGACCCCTGTAAAAGTCAAAAGGTGCAAGTTTAACTTCAAAAAACTTACTTGTGGTTGATTCTGGATGATTCTAGAAGGATTCTTGATGTGGATGGTTCGCTCCTAGGTGGTTCATGCATCCCAATACTAAAGGAGCTAATCCCTTGATAAGAGGAGCTTATCCCTTTGAAGGTGGACCTAGTAACTTCCCTCCATTGCACTATAAATTAAGGCATTGGGCTGGTTACTGGGGAGGTTAGAAGCTGAACATTTTTAAGGGTAAATGCTGGTGGAATTGAGACTTCCTAGTTAAGCTTGAGAGGAGAGATCACATAACTTTTGGCTTCATTGAGAAGAGAGTGAACTTGTCAAAGTAGAGGAAAGTTCTTGTTGGACCCTGGGAGGAGCTTGTACAACATCAAGGCACAGGTTGTAAAGTTCTTCTTTGATTTAAATTAATACAATCAAACTCATTTTTCTCAACAAATTGTCTTATGTGATTTGTTTCATAAATTCCTTCATCATTATGATGGATATGCTTTATTATATTGGCTTTTTAGGTGCTATTTAATGTGTGTGCTTGTTTGTGTCTGTAGATTCTACATAAAGGAGCTCATTTGGATCAAAGGAGCATGGCTTCTACAAACTTGCACTGGACCCAAGGTAGGCCTAAAACACTTGTTTGCCTTTATTTATAAATTGCATATTTAGTGAAAGATAGAATTTGGTTGGTTTGTTTGTCGCTAGATATCATTAGATACTAGGGAGGTCGGTCTTGTCCACAAGAACGACTCATTCCGTGTGACAGCAAGCCTTTAACAACAAATATCAGGACTACTGTAGGTCAAAGGAAACAAAGAGAGAAATCTTTCGGATGACCATGGGAAATGATGAGTCTTTAGAAGACTACGAGGAAAGGTTCCAACTCAGCTATAAACAGGCCAGGTGCACACTTGACCCTGAATCTCTAAAGCTGGTTCTGCTCCGAGGAGTCCCTGAAGACCTTCTAGATACCCTTCACATGCTAGCTGGAGGAGACATCTACCAACTATCTTATGAGGACATCAAGACTGTGTTCAGAAACCATTCTAGGGAAGCCTGGAAAAGAGGTAGGGGGAATCCATTTTCAGCTAGTACCACCTTCTCCAAGCATGAGTTTGCTAATCAGATGGAAGACCTCAAAAGTGAGATGAGACAGACCATTGCATGCAACTTGATACTTTCCGAATCCAACAAAAGAAAGAGGAAGCTGAGAGGGCTTTGGCCATTTTTTGTCCTAGATGTACGAGGAAGCACCCTAAGAACGAGTGTCCATTGCACTCAGTAGAGGTATGTTTCGTTTGTGAGGAAAACCACCCCACAAACCAATGCCCAACCTTGCCCGGATTTAAAGCCATGTACCAAGGGACTGAGGCAACCACTGAACCTCTCTACTTCCTCAACCAAAGGAGGCCGCATGGGCCCAGACCTTACCAGCAGGGGATGCAAGGGACATCCCAAGCTTATTATAGCCCCAACCAATCTGCTCACATACCTTCTTGGGGTCCCCCTACTCATCCTTCCTGGTCCACACCTCCTCCGTGGTCTTATCCATCTCAATACCATACTCAACCCACTGCTCATTCATTTCACTCACATGTCTAGCCACAACCTCAGTGGAATGCACCTCACTTGGGGTGGATGCCCCAATACAATTCTCCTCCCGCAATTCTGCCTCCACCACTGGCTCAGCCACAACCATTACCTCCTGCTCCTCCAAGACAACCCCAGATGCCTGCTCAACCAAACCTGAACCCCAACAACCGACAGGCCTAGCAGGTATACACTGGGGAGACAACATGCCCTACCTATGCTGTGGAGATCCAGGAGATCAACTTGAGATCTGGGAAGACCCTTCCAGATCACCAACCTCCTCCCCAAGAGGACGAGGAAGAGAAACAAGAAAGTGAACCCAAAGTGATTCCACCCTTTCCTGAGATACTAACAGTAACCACGCAACCGAACATAGAGGAGACTGAACTTCTGGGAGAACTTAAACAGTTGTGTGTGAAAATACCACTTCTCCAGGCCATAAAAGATGTACCAATATACAACAAATTGATTAAGGAGAAGTGTTTTAGGCACCCAGGCAGGCAAAAGAGAGATGCCCTGACTATCAATGTCATAGGACAACTGTCCGATCTAATGTTGGGGCAATTCATCTGTCCGAAGTATTTGGACCCTGGGAGTCCTGTAGTTGATGTCCACATCAATGGCACCATAATCCCCCATACCTTGATTGATCTAGGGGCTGCCATTAATGTGATTACCAGGGACACCATGCTTAAACTCAACCTTAAGAGTTCCTTAAGGAAGACCTCGACAGTCCTGCAGTTAGCAGATCGCTCCACCGTGACTCCCGAAGGGATTGTGGAAGATGTCTTGGTCTCTGTTGACTCTTGGGAGTACCCTGCAGACTTCTTGGTCCTTCAGCCAAAGGCAAAGCTCACTGGATACCCCCTCATTTTGGGAAGGCCTTGGTTAGCCACTGCGGATGCTTACATCAGTTGTCGAGCTGGAAGCATGACCATCAAGAATGGGCCTACATCCAAGCAGCTAGTCCTATACCCTCCTGCCAAACCTCTTCTAGAACATGACTTACCACTCTGGTTGGAAGAGGGAGATGAGGATGAGGTCTACTCTGCACCATTGTGCACAGTAGAAACCACCGGGGGAGGTCCTCAAACCGAGGATGATTTGATTGAGAATTTGATTCGAAATCCACCTCCCAGTGCACAGTCCTTAGAAGAGTTGGTGGAGGGTACAGCAATTTAGTGGACCTCTGTGTGACTGATCTGACCTCTCCCAGAGTTAAGAATGTGGAGTTTGGCCCCAAAGGCACTTTAAAGATCAGCTCCTCCCTATCTCCCTCCCAGGAGAAGGAGTTGTGTAGCTTACTGAACAATCATCTGGATGCTTTCGCCTGGAGCTATAAGGAGATGAAAGAAGTCCACCCTTCAGTCTGTACCCATGACATCTACATTAAAGAAGATTGTAAACCAGTCAGGCGGCCTTAGAGGAGAATGAATCCAGCCCTTAAATACATTGTCAAAGAAGAATTGCAAAAATTGTTGGATGGAGGATTCATCTACCCCATCTCCGATAGTGAGTGGGTCTCACCTCTAGTGCTTGTGCCCAAGAAGAACGGGTAGTGGAGAATCTGTGTAGGTTACCGATAACTTAACAAAGCCACCAAGAAAGACCATTTCCCTTTGCCTTTCATAGATCAAGTGTTGGATGGACTGGTAGGGAAGAAGTTCTTCTCTTTCCTAGATGGGTTCAGCGGGTATAATCAGATCCAAATTAGCCCGAAGGACCAAGATAAGACCACCTTCACTTGTCCATGGGGTACCTTTGCCTACCGAGTCCTTCCCTTTGGGCTATGCAACACTCCTGCCACTTTCCAGAGAGCAATATTGAGCATATTTTCTGAGTTGGTCCATGATTCGGTAGAAATCTATATGGATGACTTTACTCCTTATGGGTCCAACTTCCAAGAAGCATTGACTAATCTGGGAAAAGTTCTAACCAAGTGCATTGAGATGAACCTGCCCCTCAGTCCCGAAAAATGTGAATTTCTGATGACTGAAGGGACTGTGCTAGGTCATACCATTTCTCGGCAAGGATTACAGGTGGATCCTAACAAGATTGCTATCATCCAGAAGGTCCCACCTCCTCAAAAGGTGAGAGATGTTCAGAGTTTCCTAGGCTTAGCAGGATATTATAGAAGATTCATTAAATATTTCAGTAAGCTAGCCTCGCCACTGTTTGGCCTCTTACGGAAAGATGTTGAGTTCAAATGGACTGACGACTGTCAAGGGGCTCTAGATGAGTTGAAAGATAAGCTGGTGTCCGCCCTGATCTTAAGAGGTCCAAACTGGGCCCTACCTTTCCACATCCACACCAATGCATCGAACAAAGCCATAGGGGCAGCCTTAGGACAAGTTGAGGAGAAACTACCATATGCCATATACTTCGTCAGCAAAAACCTGTCCAAGGCAGAAATGAACTATACTGTAACCGAGAAAGAGTTCCTAGCTGTAGTCCATTCCCTAAACAAGTTCAGACACTACATCATTGGTTATCAAACATTCGTACACACTGATCATGCTGCGATTAGATACTTAATGAATAAGCCTGATGTAAATGCTCGTATCATTAGATGGTTACTTTTGTTGCAGCAATTTGATTTGACTATTGTCGACAAGCCAGGTAAGGAAAATGTTGTTGCTGACTTCTTGTCTAGATTGGATTTGCCTGCAGGTGAAGAAGGGACAGTGGATGACCAGATGCCAGATGAACACCTATTTTCTATCTCAGTACTCTCTCCATGGTTTGCTGATATAGCAAATTACTTGGTCTCAGCACAGTTCCCTCCGCATCTATCCTCAAAGGAGAAGAGCAGAATTGTGAGGAAGAGTGCCCCGTTCACTTGGATCGGGGGCAACCTGTTTAAACTTGGCCCAGATCAGATCTTGAGGCGTTGTGTTAGGGAGGAGGAAGTCTTTGACATCCTCCTAACCTGTCATGACGGACCTTGTGGAGGCCACTTTGCAGCAAAAAGGATTGCCTTCAAAATTCTACAGGCAGGCTACTATTGGCCTACTCTTCATCAAGATGTCAGAAGATACATCAGCCAGTGTGACCGATGTTAGAGGATGGGAAAACCGACTCCAAGGGATGAAATGCCTCTCCAACCTCAAGTGACCTTCGAGCTATTTGAGAAGTGGGGCATGGATTTTGTGGGTCCTATCAACCCTCCTTCCAAGCAAAGGTCTTACATCATTATGTGCACCAACTATTTGACAAAGTGGGCAGAAACAAAGGCAATCAAAGCAACGACAGAAGAAAAGGTGGATGAGTTTTTAAGGGAAAATATCTTCTACAAGTTTCGCTACACAAGAGAGTTAGTCACCAATAAAGGAAGCCAGTTCACCTCCAACCTGATTAAAGACTTGATCGCTCATCACAAGATCAAGCACAGGACTTCCACCCCATATCATCCTCAAGCAAATGGGCAGGTGGAAGTCACTAATAGAGCATTGGAAGGGATTTTGACTAAGGTAGTGAGCAGCAGCAGAAAGGATTGGGCAGATCACCTGGTTGAGGCCACCTGGGCCTACAACACCACTTGGAAGACTACAACAGGTTTCACACCTTATGAGCTGGTCTACGGGAAGAAAGCTTTGCTGTCCATAGAGTTCGAGTACAATACATTGAGGGTGGAAGCTCAGCTGGACTTAGATCTCAGCCATGCTCAACGTGAAAGATTACTGCAGCTGAATGGATTAGATGAACAGCGAATGCAGGCCCTCCTCCACTCAGAAGTAGTTCAACTCCAGAGGAAGATATGGCATGACCGGCACCTTAATGAAAAGCAATTCCAGCTGGGAGATTGGGCGCTGCTGTATGACTCAAGATACAAGGATTTCAAAGGAAAGCTAAGGACAAGATGGTTAGGACCATATACCATTCACAAATGCAATGACAATGGTTCAGTCCTTATCAGGACCATTGATGAAGAAGCCATCCCCATGCTTGTCAATGGGCATCGATTGAAAATCTACAAGAAACCCCTTTTGAGGCAAGAGTTCATTGAAACTTTGGAAAAATTAGTGCTGGTAGTGGAGCAGGGTTCTGCCTCTATTCCACCCACACCTTGATCCTTATAAAAAAAAAAAAAAGAGGAATAAAAAAGATCCCTGGGTAAAAAACTCTCTGAGGCGCCCAGGGTAGACAGTGAGGGTGAAAACCTCATGGAGGCGCCCTAGCTGTCTCTCAGAAAATAAAGAAATGGAATAAAAAAAGATCCTTGGGTGAAAACCTCTCTAAGGCGCCCAGGGCAGATAGTGGGGGTGAAAACCTCTTGGAGGCGCCCGTGCTGTCTCTAAAAAAACAAAAAAAAGGGAAAAAAAGAAGAAAAAAGAAAAAGAAACAGGTCTAATCTCTGGAAAATTATTGCAGGTTGCAGGGAATACATTACAGATAAAGAAGGTTGCGCAAAACGAGGACAGGGGTCCATAACAGGCTACACGAAATCCTTACAGACACTCCCTCCATAGCCACTCACTTTTCCCAGGATTTGAACACATTCGGGTCGAGATTCCACCTCCTACAGGAAGTTCTGGGCTTTCTACAGGAAGTTTTGGGGCTTTCTACAGGAAGTTCTACATGTCTACAGGAAACATCCTGTAGAGCATTCGGACAGGCCAAATTCGATTTTGGAAAGGGATTTGGAGCTTGAAGTCTGTTGATTAGGCCTGTAACCACCCCTCTATTCCATCCATCACCTGTTTCATCTCTTCCCACCGCCATTGCAACAATCTGGTTATGTGTTCCTGCAGTCATGCAAGAAACACTGTTTTCCTCAGATTGAATTTTTTTCCCCAAGTGACAAATCAAGCACACAAAGGCTCGCACACTCTACCTATCAAAGCTCCATCAAGACTCTTCATTAGAGAGTAAAACCCTGCTCATTTAGGCATGCATCCTAGGAGGAGAAGCAGCTACAGGATGTCCTACAGGAATCCTGTAGCAGCTGATCCGTCTGGAGCACATACTTTGGAATCAGTAGCAGCTAAAATTGACACAGGGGACGTGAAACAAACTCCATTTGGACGTGAACACCTCCTCGACAGCTGAAATCAGACAGAGCCGTGCATGCAGTGTTTACAACTAGAGGATCAGGTTCCAAAGCCGTGCATAGAGCGTCAACCAATGAAAGAAGGAGTTCCAGCACCTGTGCACGAAGCAACAGCGAGCAAAGCCATCGTTCCAAGTCTCGAAGCCTGCAAAACACGTCCACGGCCACACAGGTAAGTGTCTAACCTTATTCGTCAAATTGCATAGACTATATTCCGAAAACTGCATGTCTGTGAATGGTTCGGATTGAACGAATTCGGTGGCCAGTCAACTGACCACCCACAGTCAGTCGAATGGCCTCGTGGGATCCGAACGAGCTCGGTTACGTTCGAATTCGCCAAAGAGACATGCAGCCGACACGTGGGAAGTGTCCAGTCGGGGAGAATCGGCGAGATTGGCAGTGGTGGCGGCGGTTAATGGCAGAGGAAAGGTAACGGCGGTCAGAGACACGCAGAGGAATGATGGCCGTGACGTTGGCTAACGGATCGGCCTGGCCACCTCACCCCCTCGCCATGAAATGCGTCGTAATTCAAAAATGCTCGGCCGAAAAACTCACGTTAACCGCTGTCATTTACACTTGCAACCATTCTCAGCGAAGTACGCGTCCTCCTCCTCCGCAGTCTGTTAGCCTGAACTTCTCGGCCGGTTTCAAAATCCTCCCGTGTCCCAAGCTTGTTCAGAAGCGTCGTGACATCCTCCAGAAGCCGGCAAAGCATTCTACAGGAAGAGGCTCTACAGGAAATACAGCATAGCCTTCTAGAGCAGAGCAAATGGATTTTTCTTCGACAAATTTGGAGTCCCGAAAGAGGTAGGCTCGAAAACCACTCTTCCCTGCATGGTATATTTTGAAAGGTGGTGAATTGAACTATCTGGAGTAGGAGAATTAGAGACAAGTCTGCCTGTGGGTCAAGAATAGTAGTTTGCCTGTGTGTTACATGGAATTTTTCAATTGGTTCTGTGTCAAATTTCCCTCCATAGTTCCTGTTAAGAAATTCCTCCGCTAGAAACAATAAACCACTGTGAGGGCTAACCTCTGCATGAAGAATGTGAATTCTATGTGGTTGTATGCATGCTAGGGATGAAAATTAAGCTCTGCACTCTGTCTGTGGAAGCCTAATCCCCTTTTGAAAGTTGAGTTTTGGGCAGCAAAAGCATTAGAACCAGGGAATTGGTGCAAAGTTGAAAGACAAACACCTGAGAAATCCTGTCCTGAGGATCAAAAGAGGAAACCATAAACAGAATTCCCCTTACTAATCAGAGCACTCTCACCATGCCAGGAGGGTTTATCAGAAAGGAACCCTCGGATTCCAGAAAATTGTGTGAAACTCCTGAGGTGGTGGACCTATTCACCCGTGCCAATTGGATGACTTTTTGCGACAGAATTCAAGGTCATGACGATGAGGTAACAGAAGAATTCTTGATGTCCCTGCAGCCTAAATCAAAGACACTGGCCACTATGAATTTCAGAGGGTTGACCCTAAAGCTTACCCCACAACTCATTAGTCGGGTTACTAATCTGCCATTAGGGATACCCTGGAGCAAAGAGGAGAGGGCATTGGGCCAAAAAGCCAAGAAAGAATTCTTCCTACCAGAGGAACAGTTTTCAGAAGATAAGAATGGGGTCCGGAGAGCTAGCCTACATCCTTTTTGGAGTGAGGTCAGCCTTCAGATCATGAAATACATTACCTGTGAGGGGCGGTTCAGTATTGTCTACGGTTATCACTTCCGGTTGCTAAGTGAACTCAGACATGGGATGGATTTACCCCCAGAACAGAAGTTAAGCATCCCCTATTTCCTCCTACAATCATTAATTGAGTGTGGCACAAAATTAAAGGAAGGGACACCGGATCAGCTAGCCCATCATGGGCTTATCAAGCTTCTAGTAGAAGATGCCCTCCATACCTACACTGTCCCTCTCTCCTGGGAGATTTTCCGCAACATGTCCAAGGATGATGATATTCGAATTCTGGCCGAGGAACTCACTTCATCCAGCAGTGAAGAAAGGGAGCACATTGAGGTAGAAGAGAAAGCCAGGGGTAAGGAAACCCAGGACAGACCACCACAGAAAGAACAAGAAGAGAAACGAGGGAAAGGCCAAGCTGCTGAGCCCAAAACTGTGGGTGGAACAAAGGCACAAACACCAAGGGAGAAACAATTGCAGAGCAGGGTAGAGAGGACTGAAAAAGTCCAAGAAAGTGAGGACACAACCAAGACAACTACACCAAAATTAAAAGGGAAGGCACCCCCAGCTAAGCAGACCAAAACAGTGAAAACAGTTTCTACAGGAAGCCAGAAAACAGTTTCTACAGGAAGCCAGAAAACAGTCAGCACAAGACTTTCTACAGGAAGTCTGGAAACAGGGCAACAGAAGGAAAAATCACCTGAGATTTTAGCCAGGGAGGCAGCAGCTGTGCTGGCTACCCTGAGCACATCTCCAAAGAAAAAAGGGAAGCGAAAGAGGGAGCCTTCCATGTATTTTAAGGCAAGAAGGAGCATGAGGATAAAGACTGGCAGACCCCAGCCACCGTCAAAAGAGCCAATCACAATTTTAGACACCCCAGCTACACAAAAGGAGAGGTCTCCCTCAAAGGAATCCATCACCTATGAATGGGGAAGCCCGAAGACATCCACTTGGAGAGAAAGAATGAAAATGTTGGACACAAAGGCCTCTCTACAGGATGCTGAGACTGTTCTACAGGAAACACTGGCTAGGCTAAAGGAGACCAAAGAAATGGAAGGAGAGGTAGCTAAATCACCACAGGAGGAAGAAAAGGTGGAGAACATTGTGGAACCTAGCCCCCAGCCCAGTTTGGGCTCCTACTATAACTTCTTAGAGGCCGGAAAGATCATTCCCCAAAAATTCACAGTGCCACTTTTCCTTGCACTAGAAGAAGAGAGAGTGAGGACCCACACTTGGATGAAGATCGCTAAGTCCAAGGGTGTGGCAGATATAGGTCCCCTGGAGGAACAACTCAAAGAGGTGAGAAAGGAATTGGCTATGGTACGACATGTGGAGAGCAGCCAACGGGCCAAGCTACAGGAAGAAAATGAGCTGCTTAAACAACAACTACAGCTACAGGGACAGAAGAAGGAAGACAGGCCTCACATCTTGGGAGAACAACAGCAACAGGAGGAGCCCACAACAGACAAAGAAACCCCTGATGAACAGCAGAAGAGAGATGGGTTGCAGGCTGAAATTGAGACACTAAATAGACAGCTACAGGAGAAGGAATTGCAAGCAGGCCAAGAGATACAGTCTCTGAAACAACAGGTACAAGAAAAGGAGGCCCAACTGGCCTGCATGGCCAGCTGGGCGATGGAAGCTCTATAGTGTAGGCAGCCTACCAAATCATACGCCCTATACCTTAAGGATCAGTGGTTGCAGTTTCAGATCAACACCTTGGCCCAAAGGGGCATCACTCCATTTCAAAATTATCATCAATTTGCAGCTTTATGTGGCAGTAGTTCATCAGAGGACAGGGCCAAATTATCAGAGTTTTACTTGCACAACTTAGCCCTTCCAAACATGAATGCATGGGATCCCAACACTATGATAAGGGATGCCCAACTTATGGCCATGGCCTCTTGGATGAATCATGAGGAAAAGAGAGCAACAGAGGTCCACAGTATTATGAGCAGAGAACTCAGTGAGCCACTAATGATCAGAGCAGAGCCGGATGACCCCTCAGTAGTGATAAGCACCCACCAGCACTTGGCCAACAGCCCTCAGGATCTACCAGAATACATTGAGCAATAGGCTCAAGCTATTGCCCACTTTGAGGACATGGAGAGACTGTTGGGAGAAAACTGCCTGCAGGCCTGCACAAGGTGGTGGAACACACTGCCTCACAGCTTGAAGATAAGGGAATACCACTCTCCCACCAGGATGAGGGAGGCCTTGGCAAGGGTACCTCTCTACAAACAGTTGATGCAAAATCTGCAGGCCAATTGGATTGCCCTGAAATTCAGTCCTCCTTTGCTTTTGGGATTGCTAGGAGTTAAGGAAGAGGAGGAAGACAGACAGTGGGAGGAAGTGGAAAGGAAAGCAGGATTCCACGACTGGGAAGAAGATATCACAGTGGAGGCCTGGGACATGAGGGAGGCGGTCAAAGCTATAAAGGATGATGAGCTGGACTAGTTGCTCAGAGGATGAGCAACCCATTTAGCAGGGGGGTGATGATGAGCCCCGAATTGGGTAACTTATTGGGCTCATTTTGCGTAATTGTCCTTGATCAATCCACCATTTTTCATAGATTATGCATGTTTTTTGAGTATGTTTATGTTATTTGAATGAATAAGGTTGGTCACTTTACCAAGGAGGCTAATACGTGGTTATTTCAGGTTTTTGCGACAAATTTTGGAGCAAAGCCAAGCAATAATGAGCCAGGTGACAGCCAAGCTTGAGGAAGCAAGGGTGAGGATTCGTAGGGAGGTTGTCTCTTGCATTAAATGGCCCTTCCTTGAAATCTCCATCCTCAACTCGAAGCTCAGCAGGCCACCAAAACGAATCCTAAAGGCAGCCGAGCAGCTTTGGGAAGAGTGACTGTTTACTAACAGTTTGAATAGCCAAGTCCCTTGAATTAAGGAGGGCTGCTAGGCCCCTCGTAGTGTATAAATAGGAAGGCCTCAGCCTTCGTAGTTTACTTTTGGAACTGTTGGGTTTTGCACTATAGTGCTCTCATTATCTCAGCTCGTTTTTGTAGCTACTGCTGTATAACTTTCTTGTGACATGATTATTTTTGGATAATGAAAAGCTACTCTATTTGGCATCAACTCTGAGTTCTTTATAGGAGCCTATAGCTCTTGGGGTTGGGCCCAACCCAAGTGCCAAGGCTTCCTTTATGTACTGTTATTTGCTTTTTATGTCTTTGTAAAATAATTTCTGTTAAGTAGATTAAAATCTTGTTGATTAACTAGGTCACTGTTGATGATTAGAAATGGTTTTGATGTTCAGACTGATTTGATAGGTTGTTAACAGGGAAAAGCTTCAGGAAAAGGCCATCAAGCACCTCTGATTTCACCTCTCCCTCAGTGGGATCAGGAGTTGGGATCAAGGTGACCTTGCTGCACAAAAGCACTGTCTTTGCTTTGCCATGCAATCATTAGTGTTCGATTTTTTTTATTTGCAGAATTTGGTTACATGTTCAGATTCTTGATTGCTTTGCTGCATAGTTAGTATACATGGTTTCATTGCAAATAAACTTCTGTCCATTCTCTTTACTGTTAGCTAGATCAGATTAGGTCAACGTAACTAGGTCCCTGATTTTACAAGTCTTCGTTGGTTCAATTGGAAAAACAACTTATAGAGAACCCGTACCACTTCTCTATCTGCCCATACTCCATCAATCCCATCTGCTCCATCCCTTAACGTGGATTCTTGCCTAACGTTTTCGACATTTGCTCACATAACCCTAATTTTTGTGCAACATTGCTTCACTCCTCTTTGAACAAATCCAACCATCTTCATCTCTCCTCAGCTCCATCCACCAAGTCTTGGACCTCCTCACACCCCTGTCCTACCTCCATACTCACTCCTTCACCTTTTTCTCTACATCCAGTCTCCAAAATCCCATTTCTGAGCATCCTATAGAAAATTACAGACATCCTGTAGAAATTCCAAAACATCCTGTAGAACCCTTGCAGACTTCCTGTAGAAGCTCACGAATGAGGTTTCTTGATAGCCAAACTCTGTGAAACTCTCTAGAAGGGTGTTAGGGACCCCTTATGCCCTCTCTGAACCTTCTTGACCTCCTCCAAGCATTTCCTCTCGCCAATCCACCTCTGCACAGTCAAAAATAGTTAAATCGCATGCATGATAATTCTGGCAACTTATTCAAAAATACAAAAAGATGTTTTTTTCAGATGTTACTGTAGAAGTAGCTTAGACACATGCATTTTACCTTCCTAGAAGTCAATGGCATCTCTTTCAGTAGCTTGCATCCTCTTTCTTGCATCAGTAGGGCTAGCTGGTAAAATTAGGGTTTGCTAGGGTTTGCGTTTCCTTTCAGCTTTCCAGTTTCTTTCTGCAAGTAGATTAGCCTTCTTTGAGTTAGCTTTCATCCATTAGTTAAAAAGATTCTTCTAAGAGCTCATAGAAGTTGGCTTAAGCTCCTAGCGGACTTGTGCCAGCTGACCAAGTGACAGCCGCGGCAAGAGCTAGTACTTGTGCATACAGCACCATCGCTTCCAAGTTTGTTACGAACTACTGGGTTGATAGGAGTAAAGAAGGGAGTCCCAGGAGTTGCAACATTATTGCTGCAATACTGGAGCCCACCATCAGGCTGTACAAGGGCAGTGCATTTGATGGATGAATAGTAACGATCGATATACAGATTGCAGATGAAGTTCTCCCTAGTTGAGAGGGAGTGTTAAAATTGGCATCTAGGGAAAAAATTCATGTGGGTCATCTTATTCATGGCTGATAATATTTTTATTAGATTCCTCTCGTCGAGAGGTGTAGGATTGATATAAAGATCATTTGATTCTGATAAGTATTCAAGGAGATATGAATTTATTTTGATTATGGAATTATTATCATGCCGACCTACAACTCATGTAGGCTCAAAAGCCCAACAGTCACATCTATTCAAACACCAACGTTGTGTATAAATATAGGAGTACTTTTCCTCATTTGGACTCACTCATCTCATCACATCTCTCTCTCTCTACTACGCAGAAAAGAGTCTCTTCTCTACTGTGCAGAAAAGGGTCTCTCTCTCACACATGTGAAGTCGGAAGCTGTTGAACCTGAAGCTGCAACTACAGAAGTAAAGATTGACTTGCGTGGACTAGAATATCTCCTCATCTGAATTGCAATGTAGGTTCATCTGAACCTCCTCTGAAAGTCGCAACTTTTGGTGGTGGAATCAAGTCAATCCGACGGATGGTTTGCAAGATATCGACTGCCCTAGTTTGAAGCCGGAAGCTGCCGAAACTGAAGCTACAACTGCAGAAGTAAAGATTGACCTACGTGGACTAGAAGATCTCCTCATCTGAACTGCGTTGTAGGTTCATCTGAACCTCCTCTGGAAGCTGCAACTTTTGGTGGTGGAATCAAGCCGATCGACGGTCAGTTTGTGAGATATCATCTGCCCTAGTTTGATGATGAAGCCGCTAATGCTGATGCTGCTGATCTAGGGTTTGCTACTGCTGATATGAATCAGATTTATTGTACTATTTCTCTCTGCTGAATTATTGAAGATAAAAGAAGATTTGATCAAAGGGTTTCCCCACACATTATGGGGTTTGTCCCTGGCTAGCTACCACATCTTGTGTCTCTTGTCTTGGCTTGTTTTCTGTCGATCGTTTAATGTTCTATCTGCACTTTACTTTATGTAAATGTGATTGCTAATCTGTGGAACATAATAAGAAAAAAGAAGTAACTTGTTATAAGCATAGAACATACCATAACTTAACACATATGAAGTGAGTTATGGTAGGCATGGTATTGTAACAAGCCCTATTTATAAACTAAATATCTTCATGGTAAAATTGTGATAAATCTCCATGGTTCCATATTTTTTTGAAATGTATACATGTTTCATATGTTTTTAAATGTTTGAAACATATACTAGTTTTTTCTAGTTAATAATAAATATTACTAATTTAAAATAAATTTTTAATTTAGTTAGTTTATGTTTTAAATAGGAGGTCTAATTTGAGCTAGGTAGAAGATCATGTTAGAACATCTATTTGGGATGAGGGATGGCATGATGCTAATCATCTAAATATGCCTTTTGATTTTTCAATTCAATGGCTAAATTACACTTTTTCCCTCAGTATATTGGATGTTCACCTCAGGGAGAGGGAAGAGACATTTTGTTGGGTGCACTCCTCTATTGGGGAATATTCGCCATAAATGTGTTGTTTTTATATCACTTTTGACAGGGGGATTTAGCTTGGTGATGGAATAAATTATGGAATCTAAGTTGTTTGGCAAAAGAAACGCTCCTCCAATGGTGCTCATAGAAAGATAAGATCCCACAAATGAAAACTTAGAGAAGGGAAGCATGGTTAGGCCTCGTTGGTGCGCCCCATGTATAAATTTCAAGGATTAGGTGGACCATACCTTTGTTATGTGTCCTTTCACCCTAGATGTGTGGAACAATGTTTAAAATTCTTTTTCCTTAGAACCCATGTTGCAGGGTATCTCATGCAAAGAAGTTGGAAGAAGAAGACCCAAAAAATCACATAAATCTTATGCATATCATCCGTTGGTGCATATTTGTTGCCAAGAACAAGTACATCATTTAAGGAAAGAGTAAAAACTAATAATATGACCATTACTATCCCTAGGCATATTTTGATAAGGCATCCCTTGTTAGGGTGAGTGTGTGGAGGGGCAGTATGATGTCGTGACAAAAGGAGATTACGAACCACGTAGAAAAACTCTAGTTTAGGAAAAAGAAAGATTATTTACTCTTGTTTCCAAGCTAAAAGGAATGTTACCATCTACAATTGAACCATCAATCTGATGAAATCACAAATATAACTATTTGATTTATTGTGGATGTAAGACATTATTTAAATAGAAACGTTACATCAAACAACTCTTTTGAATTGCTATTGAAAGCTATATGAAATAGATTCAACCTTAAAAAAAAAATAGGAGTTGAGTATTCAACTCTCACTCCAGCCATATGATTTATCAAATTAATGATATATATAAGATTGCAAAGTAAGTAAATTTTCAATTTTCCTAGGTAAATCGAAGCAATTTTTTACACCCAACCAACAATCCAAATCAAATTGGGAATGCTCCGTTATATTACTATTTCCAAAGGAATATCTTTTAATTAAAACTTCACATTAAATTTTAAATGATCATCTTACAACTTAACGAAGACAATTCAATAGCATTAGTGGTTTCAATGTAATTGAATCTAGTCACAATAAATCATGACATGGAAACAATGTGCTACTTCATTTTCCCTTTTCCTATGTGTTCTCAAAAGCTCGCTGGAGAATTTATATAAATCACATGTGGAATGCAACTTGTGACTCACTCCAGCAAACTAGAAATTAAGTCAAATAAATTTTCCTTCATGACCGTTGAGTATATATCACTTCAATAACTCCAATTCCACACATAAGTATTATTACATATTAAAATTTGTTGCATTGACAGAAGATATATGATTTTCAAGACACTTAAAGAGAATAAAATGTTTGTTCTTCATTCCATATAACACATTCCTTGAATACAATTCTACACAATCTGCCTTAATTTGCTCTCCATAGGTTTCTTCTTTATTAATATGTAGCCACAAAATGGTTACATACATATTTTGTTTATATCCAAAATAGTAGGATCTAGTTGAAAAAATAGGGAGAAAAATCCTAATGAACTAATACAATTCCAACACATAATAGGTAACTTTCTACTTCATGATAATTGCAAGTTACATTTTCCCAGTAAGCGATTTATTGGTACACACCTCACCATACACTCAAAAAATTTATATTTTCTATAAATTTCATGGAAAATCAAGATCTTTCTTGATGCTTCTGCATCATACTCTCAGACTTCAAATTTGTCATTGACTCTTGTCCATGAGGTCCCATTCGACTACCTTTTTTCAACAATGCAGCAGATACCCAAGGTTTCTTCCTTATGTGGTTCCCCCATTTATGTAATCCTTTAATCCATTTCTTCCATCATAGTTTCATTTTATGTAGTTGAGGTTTCGACCTTTTATCTTCAGATGGCACATGACTTTCCTGAATTTAGTTCTCCTAGATTAAGAAAATAATTCTTTTACTATCTAGGCAATTGAAAACCACAAAATTGCAAGGATTAATTGGAACCATCAATGTTGGATTCATTGTCTTGTGTTCGCTTTTTTCTCAAGATACCCTCCTACATTACCATTTGAAACATTGTTCCGGAAACTCCTTATGCCCACTCTCCTTTAGAATTATCAACTACTACTCATTCATTTGAATCTCTTGTTTCATAACCATGTTTGCTGCTCAAAAGAAATATTTGTTTTGCAATTTTTGGTTGAACCCATTCATAAGAATTTCAATTACAAAATTAAATAAATTATGGTTAGTTCAAGGCAGATTAGTTACCTTCAAAAATTTTGTTTCAATTTTTGTCTTATATTTTTTCTCATATTCCATAATTTTTTCATCCCTAGTCAACAATTTTTTCTCACTCATCAAAAGTATGCTTGGATCCACTATCTCTCTGATCCCTTCATTTTTTATTAGTTGTAACACATGCTTTTTTCCATCTTTTTCAAAAGTGTAGGTGTTGATTCTTCCATATTAACTAACTCCCTTGTCATACTACAAGGATTTTCAAAGCAAGACATGACAAGTATCCATCTACAAAATATCACAAATAACTTGTTCTTATTATTTTCGAATTTGGAACTCCACTTAATATTGCTCACTTACTAACAATTTTTGTCCCTTTTGCAACCATGAAACCTTATACAATGTAGGTTGTGGCATATTATACACCTATAATTTCTCTTCCATTTTTGTGGAAACCATATTGTGATAACTACCATTATCAACAATCAACATGCAATATTTATCTTTTTCTTTAGAAGTTGTCCTAAATAAGATTCTTCTTTGCACTAGTTGACATACATCCTTGTCTCTTCCCAATATCACTCGCTTCATTATTAAATCTTCTCCTTCTTATAGAACATTGATACATTATTCTCCCCCCTTTGGAGTTTCAACCTCAGGTTGTATTACTTTTGCTTGTCTTCTCCTTGTAGCTTTTTTTGGACAGTCCCATGAATAATCACTCAATTGACTACAAGTATAACATCTCACTTGTTGATCTCTTCATCTTCCTCATCCTCTTAAATAATACCTTCTCCCTCTAGCATCACTAATTCTTTTTGGTTTTAAATTTTGGCCTGAGCTGCTAGCTTCTCTCCTCTTCTGTTATTATTTTCCTCTGTAACGCCTTACTTTCCTTCTTTGACTCTGCTTCCTCATCAACTTTTATTCATATTTAAATGCAACCTGATAAGATTATTCAACATATCTCAATTACATTAGACCTAATTCATCCTAAATGTTAAATCTCAAACCACTGATATATCTGGAAACTCTCTCATGTTTTCCCTCTATGTATCATGATCTAATGTTCACTTTATAAAATTTCTCTATATGATCCCTAAGAGTCATCACCTTTTTCTTAAGATTATGCATCTTCATAAATAAAATTAATTGATAATATTCAAGAAGGAATTTACGTTCCAATTGAGCAATCATCCTACTCCATCTCTTGAGCTCTACTTTGTTCTTCAAGGTCGTTTCTTCCTACACCCTGTCCCACCATAAGGTTGAATGTCCTCTCATCTTTGTGATAATAAACTTAACTTGGTTCTCTTCAGGTATACTTGCATATTCAAAATGTTTGTTCAAATCATTTATCCTATCCACGAATTCTTATGGATCCAAACTTCCACTCTATGTAGGTAATTCTTCCTTTGACCCGAAGCCTCGACCAAAAATACACTTTAAAATTTGACATTTCGAGTTCTATAACTATCTCATATTCCTCCTCTGGAAATTCTTCATCACTTGTATCACATGTATGATCATAATGCTCGACATCCTCTATGGCTTCTAGCCTTCATTGACAAGTTCTCATATCTTCCCTTAACTCTTTATTTGCAACTATTAAACCTCTTCCTTAACCTCTAGCTCTTCCAACTGTAAATTCTGTCCTTTGACAAATATGTCAGTCATAGGGACAACTTACATTGCTTATTTTACTCTACTAAATATCTTACTACAATAATACCGGATGATGCAGCAGCTAAAGGAGATTAAGGTCCATCTGCAAAAACTCTAGTTCAAAAAAAAAGATGATTAACTCTTGTTTTCAAGCCAAAAAGAATCTTATCATCTACAATTGACATTATTTAAATAAAAAATTTGCATCAAAAAACTCTTTCTAATTAGCTCTCGCATCCTATATGAACTAACCTCAACCTTAAAAAAAAGACAAACAAGAGTTGGCTATTCGCCTCTTACTCCAACCATATGAAGTATCCAATCGATGATTGATATTATATTAAAAACCAATAAAATATTCACTTTTCCTAGGTAAATCATAGGCATTGATTACATCCATCCACCAATCAATATCAATTCTAGAATGTTCCTCTATAATTGTATTTCCAAAGATAGAGTTTTAAAAAAAACTTCGCATGAAATTTTGAATGAGCAGCTTGGAACATAACACAGAGAATTTAACGACATTATTTGTTTCATTGTAATTGAATCAAATCATAATAAATCATGACTTGGAAACAATGTTTTACATCGCTTTCCTTTTGCTTATGCATTCTCATAAGCTCATTGGAGAATTCATGTAAATCACATTCAAAATGCAACTGGTGGCTCACTCTAATGATATAGGAATTAAGTCAAATAAATTTCCATACATGAATGCTGAGTAATTATCACTACAACATCTTGAATTCCACAAATTTAAGTATTATTAAGCAGTAAAAATGGTTTTCTAGACAAAAATATATGAATTTCAAGAAACTTACAAAGAGTAAAACCTTTTGTTCTTCATTCCATCCAAGACATTCTTCAAATGCAATTCTACACACTTTTCCCTCATTCTCTTTGCGTAGGTGTCTCCTTTTTTAATATGTGGCCAAAAAATGGTTACAACCAGATTTTGTTTAGATCCACAAACTAGGATCTAGTCAACATAATAGGGAGAAAAATCCTAATGAACTAACACAATTCCAACACACATCAGGTAGTTCCCAACATTGAGATAATTGCAAGCTACATTTGTCCAATAAACTATTTATTAAAACACACATCACCATCTATTCAATAAAAATTTTGCATGATGATGAAGATAATTTTTATTTCTACAGGAAAAACACTACTACAAAATTCAAAGTGGTTTAGGCAAGGGTAATAATAACTATGTAGAGTTACTTCACCTCAAGCTTCTGATCTTGTTTTCTAATGAAGAGGGATGAAGGTAGTTATAAATTTTCGACTATTTGATTAATATAAATTGGTTCAATGAGATCATCAAATGTCACAATGTAACAACCCTCCATTGTATGTAACACTTTGTTGACCAAAGCTAAGAAAACCTAGGTCTGAGGTATAACAATGAAAAAAACGATTTATTATTAAATAAAAAATAAATATAATTTAATCACTTGGAAAATGAGACACCAAGAGATGAGATTATTTCCAAATGAAATCCCTTTGGTGAATGGGAATGGATAACTCTTTCATGATAATAGTTCTAGATCAAATTCTAGATAAGCTTAATGGATTGGGGGATAAACATCCATTAAGTTACTTAGACATTGAAGGATGCAAAGTTTAAAAAAACATAAAATCCTTTCAGGAGAGAAAGACAAACTTTTATCAGGAAAAACCTCGTGAGAGAGAAAAGCGAGCTTTTCTAGGAAAATCCTAGGAAAATGGATAAAAAGATTAATAAAAGTGGGTTGTCGCTAAAGGAAACCATATCATCAAAGAGGGCATTAAATATCCATTGATGAGATCAACAAGGGGTAGTTGATCGATGGAAATATCTCTCGTCTCGAGGGTGAACTAGAGGAAGTCAGTTCTAGGTTGGGTGGCAGTGCTCGATTTTCCATGTGACATTCTTTCTGCTACTCTGGTCTGATTCAATTTCATGAGATGTTCTGTATGTTGGCTCCTTACTCTTTATGTTGTTGAATATTTAATATTATGGGTATAATTTCATGTGTTATATTTGTTTATGATATAATTGAATAATTACGCGTGCGTAAATTACTGAAACTAAATTTAATCAATGTTACACTTTGTAATGGGAGAATAGTAGGTGATAGTTATGTTGGTTCAAGGAGGTATGTGAAAAATGATATCAAAGCTCTAGATTCAAACATTGTGGCCTATGGACTAATCCGCCTCTGTAAGATATGAATGAGTTGTAGGTCCTAAACTAGATCATAAGAAAATAATAGGTTACTAAAGGGGATGGTTATAAAATTGCTATAAGAAAGTTATTCCAATGAATTTTAAAGCAGTTCCTAATGCCTCGAACTAATAAAGGTTGTAGCAAAATATTAAAACGATTTATTCAGGAAGAACTTTGAAATCGAAGGTAATTTCGAACTGAGGGTGCTTTAAAATCTGTGACTTGCTTTATATCTTTAAGGTTTGCAATGGTATAGCTTGTGTCCTTAGGTTAGCTATGCCCCATGTTATCTTTGTTATGCATTATGCATCATGATTTAAATTGCATCCACTGAGGCTCATTTTAGTTATGATACATATTATTCACTATGTTTCGTATTGCATAAAACATATGTCATTAATGCCTTCGACTATGATAGTAGGACTACAATCATGTTGTATGGTAGTACTAGCTATATTTTAGAACATAAGCATGGGAGTGACAACTTACCCATTGAATATGAAGTTGTGATTTGTATGAAATCCATTAGTGCTTGTTTTGATCATCAAAGTAATGAAATAAAAATGCCTAATTTTATCATGTTGGATTCCCATGTTGATTCTTTCCTCCAGGATATAATGTATGTAGAGTAAATGTGAAGTGTTGATTTGGAACATGTTAAATAAATATATTAATTTAGACCTAAAATTCCACATTGGTGGATGTAGTGTAGACACTAAATACATGGAGCTAAAATACATATCTTAGTGACCATTGTAGGGATTGATGGAGGGAGTTTTAGAACAAGTAAAGGATTACTGTGTGCATAGATCACTCAAGAATAGTGAAGGTCGAAGTGTTATGAGAATTATGTGTTGGGTTAAGATTAAAGGTCAATTGATATCTTTTTTTTTCAAATATCAACATAAATAATGTATGTATATGTAATTAACGATACTTGAATAATGGTGCATAGAATAAAATATGGGGATGACAAATTTAATGCTTCTTTC
This sequence comes from Pinus tabuliformis, assembly GCA_031772625.1. NCBI lineage: Eukaryota > Viridiplantae > Streptophyta > Pinopsida > Pinales > Pinaceae > Pinus > Pinus tabuliformis. The sequence continues at coordinate 1,921,877,960 of CM062816.1, read as the reverse complement.
AGTCAATGAAAGTTAATTCAAATATTATATTTATTGGTTCGTATCAATAAATGTAATGAACATTTAACTTTCCCCGGGTAGGTAACTTGCCCAGCAAAGTTCAACTTATTTTCCATGAATTCTTAACCTTCTATGTGACTTAAATATTATATTTTCTTTTGATTTATTGACTATTTTCATATATATGGCTGAGGGCTCACAACATGTCTCCATGTCTCGCATTTTGAATGTTGCAGTGGCATGTTGTCCACTCCTTCTAGCTCACACTATCCATGAATAGTAGTTCATTCTATTCATTCTCGTGAATCGCAATACAATTTGTGATTTTCATTCTCCATTTGGCAACATTGTGCTCAAATAAATTTCGATGTGGCTTGTCACACACACAGGTAAACTCAAAAAAAAAAATTCTAGAATAACTCATGTATGATGCATGAATTGAAATTAACACCTTTGAAGTGTTCATTGACCATATATGCAACGTACATTGAAAACGTGATTAAGTAAAGAATCAAAATAAATATGGCCAAAGAGCGATTTACAATAACAATGTTACGTAAATTACTTAGGCTAAAATTTTAACTAATATATTAAATATAGACCTATATGAAATGTTAAGAGAGGAATTCCTAAAGTATTAACTTGGTTGAAAATTATGTCTCTTGACTGTAGGAACTAGCTTCTCTAATATGGAAGCATATATGGGTTATGTCTGAAAAAAAAAAGAATTAATCCTAAAGGCTCTAATTTATCGAGATCTTGCTATTCAAGTGACTGGTCGACACATTTTTTTGGGGATTACAACTAAGAACAACCTCATTGATACTGCAAGAGAATGGATATAGTATAGCCCTGTATTACATCCAGATTGTTTCTAATGAAATCTTTGAGTACTAATCTTTCAACTTGCAGCAAGAGTGTGTATGAATTGACCTATCCCTCTATGGTGTTTGAAATGGGGTGGTGTGAATCAACCCCAACTAGAATCATGTAGGTGATGAAAATATAGAGATAGACCTCCACGACACTAGTTAATTAATAGATACTTCCGCCTTTTGGAGTTAATGCTTCTACTTTTTGTTTTCAAAACCCCGCGTCATTAAGCTCAGTGGAAGCATGTGATTTGAATCAAGTGACACCTTTTCAATTTGATGGTCAGATAAAAGCTCCTTGTCCACCATTGTTTCGATTTCAATACTTCTTTTCCACGTGTGTTATCCATAGACCCGGAGATGTATGAATTGCACAACTTTACAAAATATGATCTTACCCTTTGCTGCAGAATATTCTACTCCGCAAAAGCATTTGGTGGATAATGGTTATCCTCCTGGTCATGGTTATCCTTAGTTTGGATAATGTTTATCCTTCATTACACGTAGTGTAATCGCACTAACTTTATCTTCTCCTTACGAGGGACATAGACGTGTAAGGCGAAGAGTATGTCAAGACTAACATTAATACCACATCTTGGGCTCCTACAACTCTTGCCATAAAGGCGTGTGGGCAGAACATCGTATGGAAACATCTATCGAGATTGCGGAGAGGAGCAGAAAAAAAATGGAAGTATGGAGCAATACCATGCCAACTTCCTTCTCTCGACACCTAGTGATGGTAGCAGGCAAAGGTCATATGCACATATTACGACATCCTTCAATTCACTACAGTACTTTGGGATCAAGCGTGGTTACAGTTGTGTGTTGAAAGAAAGGCCAATCTCCTCTACAATGAAATTCTAAGCTTCATCCCCGAGGAATATTTTCTTCCTCTTTGTCAAAGGATTAATTCCATTCATGGTCAATTAATTTCTAACAGGACGTAGCTAGCCAGAAGCATTAGCATGCCATTATTTAAATATTGCGCTACCTAGTAGATGGACGGAGTTGAGTGGTTAAATGTCGTGATTGTGGTCTGAATTGGCTACAATATTGGTTTGACCATTGTATAATTGGTCGCAATGTAGTGGTTAACTGTGTTCTGTTGGTCAATTTTGTTATTAGTAAGTGTGTGCCTTATGATGGGTCTTTTACCCTGAATCTATAGTTGGCATAGCATTAGAAAATTGAGGTCAAGAATTTGAGACTAAAAGATGGCTTATTTGAGATATTTGAGTCTGACTTATATATACCATCTTTGGTTTCAAATTTCTATAGAATTTTACCACGAGAAGACTGAAAATGTTACTTGTTGAGTGCAAGAACATGTTGATTTGGCTCAAGGCTTCGGAGTATGCTAGCCAAGTGTTGACATCTTTTTAGTTGTTCAAAGATGTTTTCTTTGTCTTGTAATCGAAAATTTGATGGCAGCTAGGATTGCAAGCGAGCTTCGTCATGAAGAACCTCCATGCAAAGATTGACTTAATGATTGGAGAGATATATTCTGGATGGCATCACTACCAAACGAATGACTTAGTGCTTTTAGCATCATGGTAGTAATTTCCCTCCTTGATGTTGCAGGAAAAATTTCAAGAGATATGACTAAGCATTGCTTTTTTTTTTTATAATCCACCTATGCTCACAATTTAAGAAGTTTATTATTTATACGCACTTCATTGTAATCTTTTTACTTTATCTTAAATTTTTCAGGTCTATGTATTGAATTCATACACCATGGTGGATAGCTATAATAGAATTGTGGGAGAAGAAACCCTGTAAGGTTAGATTTGAACAAATAATTTTGCAATATTTTTATATAACATAGAACCTTGCAGTGTTGTGATGGCGTAGAGAGTAATGCAAAGAAGTGAAAATAATTAACCTGTTTATTATGCTCAATAGGTAGAAGTGGTCAACCATAAAGTGGTTACTATTTTATTGTGCCTACTTACTAAGTGTTGGGAACTATGTGCAGATTGATTTTTTATTTCATTATATGTTGTGGAATTTTTTTCCAAACTTAATTTCTTTCCAAATTCTCTTGTTATACCACAAAGTCTCTATTCCATGATTTAAAATTGGTTTAAGATACTTACACATTATAGACCTAGCTTTAACTGCTCATAGTCGAGCTTGATGAGTGAACACATTTTAAATAATTGTAAGGTATGATTATGGAGAGTCTGGATAATGAAATTTACTTTTTTGGTCATCATGGCTTATGAATATGAAAGCAAGTGTTGAAAGGAGCAATGGTGGATAAGGAAAGTTTCAATCCTATGGGTAACTACATGCCGATAGGTCTCCTCTTACATACTGTCATCATATTACTTTTCTCGTATTAAAATTAAATTATGGGTTACACGATTGATATGTGTAGTAAGATTAGAGACATAGCTTAATAGAATGAAGTTATACTTATAACATATCTTAAGGGAAGAAGCATTGAACTCTTATGAGGTAACAGGAAAAAAAAATAGATAACATAATAAGTGATATTTCTATAGATCATGGTGAACATGAAAAAATAGATGGAATCTATATACATCTCAGGAAAGAAGTTCATGAAATTCTATCAACATAGTCGAAATTGCTGGGTAATTAATTGATTTCCATCCTATAATAGATTCTAAAGTTTTTCTTTAATTGTATCTATTAATGAAGTTCTCATGAAATATCGTTTAGTGCATGAGAGACAAGTCCCTTTGCGTGGTATTCGACTATGGATTTTTTTTTTAAATTGTCTTTCAATTTAATATTTTGTTTTAATTGGTGCATCTATATGTAATGATGCAGTTCATTTTTTGATGTGGTTTTTGCCACTGGTTGAACTGGATTTTTTTTTTAAATTGTCTTTCAATTTAATATTTTGTTTTAATTGGTGCATCTATATGTAATGATGCAGTTCATTTTTTGATGTGGTTTTTGCCACTGGTTGAACCGTTAACTCACCCTTATGGGGAAAATGCTTGAAATATATGCTAGTGAAAGGAACTAAACCTTACCTAGTCATTACTTAGAGATTTAGTAGAAACATGCATATTTAATTGGACATGCATATTCTGGAACCTATAGGTTTCTTTGAGTAAAGAAATGTCTCAAAAATTATAACTAAGAGATGTAATAGGCATCTAAACTGAACTAAGGTTAGAGTTCTGAAGTGTATGCACACATGTAATACAACTCGTTGTATACATGTTGAAGAAGAGATTATAAATTAATAATATTATGACCTTCATAAGTAGGCCAATGGGATTGGCACCCACAAGTACAAATGGTGTAAATACATAATAGTAATGTAAAAGTTGCTCCTAGTGCTTCTTGATTAATGGTAGTAAGACAATATTAAATACAAGCTCAAGAACCAATTCCCAAGTTCACTAAAATTTCAATGTGTAAATTTTGCAACTCAAGTATGGAACCTAAAACATCACAACCTTGATTTCCACATCCATCCAAATAAAGATGGGTTTTTTTCAATATCTCACAAATAGGAACCTTTCAAACCTGGAGAAAAAAGAGGATGCTTCCAGTAGAATGATTGTAGATAGTACAAATGTACTTCTTACGGGAAGTGATAAGATAAAAATGAACTATGTGTTTCCACTATATATAAAAAAAGTATACATTCTTTACGAAATGACAAATAGATTAGATACAGTGGTGCTCGATGCACTTGAATTAGAAATAGAGAAATTCAAAGAAACCTAATGACTAACAAGAAGAATAAACTAGATTAGGACTATGACTGGTCTGAATTAATTAACAAATTTTTGGTAAACCTAAAGGTTTTGCATTAATAGAGTTTAGGGTGATATAAGGACCTTATGTTAGTAGTAAAATAATATATGCATCAGGTAAGGTGTGTCATATAAAAGGTTCTAGGTGATGAAGAGAGACAATAGGAAACCATGCAACAACTCATTGTTAAATCATAAGATGCTTCAACCATGTCGATGGCAAAGCGGTGCTCGTAATTGCGATTATTGTGTACAAAGAAAATTGGTTTCCATAAAATGATATCTAGAAATCTATTCAAATAAATTGAAAATCGTACAATCTGAAATGCATATTTTTTACCACTATTTCCTATTAAGAAATATGGGAGAAGTCTACCTATCAAATTGCATTGATAGTGTTGTCTTGTTTTGAATATGACAACATAACAATTATTGCATAAACAATTTATTTTAAGGAATTTAGAAATTGATGCATTATATTCTACCAGGTCATGATCTAGTGTTAAAGTGGGGTATCGACATGCTATTGACCTAGGTTCACACCCTGGTACACATAGTGCCTAAAAACAGATTTACCATAACAATGTTATGTAAATTACGTATGATGCAAATTTAAGGAATATATTAAATATATATGAAATGTTAAGAGAGGAATTCCTAATGTATTAACTTGGTTGAAAATTATGTCTCATGACTACACGCTCTGGTTGCCCTAATACCAAAGCGTATATGGGCAGTGTCTCAAAACAAAGAAGTAATCCTAAAGGCTCTCATTTATCCAAACCTTACTATTCAAGTGACTTCTCCCCACCTTTTTGTGGGGATTGCATGTGAGAAAAACCTCATTGATACCACAAGAGAATGGATGCATTATAGCCCTGTCCCTCTGCATCTCTTGAAATAGGGTGGTGTCAATCAACCTCGTCCGGAATCGTGGAGGTCATGACAAGGCAGACAGAGACCTTTTGGAATTACTGCTTCCGGATTTTTTTTTCAAAACCCCGTGCCATTAAGCTCGGTGGAAACATGTGAGTTAAATAAAACTATAGCTTTTCAATTTGATGGATGGAGAAAATATCCTTGTCAACTGTTGTTTCCCTTAAAATGCCACTTGTCCACTTGCTTTATCCATGGATCTCGAGGTGTACGAAATATGATCTTACCCTTTGCTGCGGAATCTTCTACTCTACAAAAGAATTTGGAAAATAATGCCTATCCTCATGGTCATGGTTATCCCTACTTTGTATAATGTTTATCCTTCATTAAACGTAGACAGATAACACTATATTTATCTTCTCCTTGCGATGGAAACATACATTTATGGTTAAGAGCAAGTCAATACTAACATTAATACCACACCTTGGGCTCCTGTTTCTCTCACCATAGAGGCATGTGGGAGGAATTCCGTATGGAAACATCTACTAGGATGGCATAGAGGAACAGAAAAACAAGGAAGTATGGAGCACAACTGCGCTGAGTTTCTTCTCTTGACACCCAGTGGTGGTAGCAGGCGAGGGTCATATGCATGAATTATGACATCCCTCGCTTCACTATAGTACTCTATGATTGAGCGTGGTTACATTTGTGTGTTGATGATGTCCTCTACGATGAAATTTTAAGCAGTAATCATTAGTGTGCCATTATTTAAAGAATGCGTTGACTAACAGAGTGACAAAGTTGAGTGGTTAATTCAACGATGTTGATCTGAATTGCCTACAATAGTGGTTCCACTGTTCTTTAATTGGCGGAAATGTTGTGGTTAACTGCATTCTGTTGGTCAATGTTGTTATTAATAATTGTGTGCCTTATGATCAGTCTTTTACCCTGAATCTATAGTTGGAGTAGAATTAGAAAATGGAGGACAAAAATTAGAGTCTAAACATGACTTATTTGAGATATTTGAGTCTGACTTATATATACATTCTTTGGTTTAAATTTTTTGTAGAATCTTATCACCAAAAGATTGCAAATGTTACCTTCTAATTGTAGGAACATGTTGATTTGGCTCAAAGGTGCAGAGTATGCTCGCCAAGTGTTGACATTTTTTTAGTTGTTCAAAGATGTTTTCTTTGTCTTGCGACGGGAAATTTGATGGTAGTTGGGATTGCAGGCTGGCTTCATGACGAAGCACATCCATGCAAGCCTTCACTTAATAATTGAAGGGAAATATTCTTGATGGCATCAATACCAAACAATTGAATTAGTGCTTTTATCATCACAGTAATAATTTCATTTCTTATTGCTGTAGGCAAAATTTCGAGACATACGACTGTGCATTGCTTTTTTTTTATAGGCCACCTGTGCTCACAATTTAAGAAGTTTATTATTTATATGCACTTCATAGTAACATTTTTACTTTATCTTAAATTTCTCAAGTCTGTGTATTGTATTCACACACCATGATGGATCGCTATAATGGCACTATGCGAGAAGAAACCCTATCAGGTTAGATTTGAACAAATAATTTTGCAATATTGTTATATAACATAGACTTGCACAATATTGTGATGGAGTAGAGAGTAATGAAAAGAAGTGAAAACAATTACCATTTTGATTATGTTCAATAGGTAGAAGTGGTCAACTATAAAGTGGTTACAGTTTTGTTGTGCTTACTTATTAAGTGTTGGGAATTATGTGCAGATTAATCTTTTATTTCAATTTTTGTTGTGGAATTTTTTTCCAAACTTAAGTTCTTGTCAAAGTCTCTTGTGATGGAAGAATTTCTCTATTCCATGATTTAAAATTGGTTTAAGATACTTACACATGATAGACCTAGCTTCAGATTCTCATAGTGGAGCTTGATGAATGAACACATTTGAAACAATTGTAAGTTATGATTATGGAGAGTCTGGATGATGAAATTTAGTGGTGTTGTCATCATGGCTTATGAGTATGAAAGAAAATGTGTTGGCTTGTTGGGGCCTGACCGAGGTTCAGAGATGATTTAGCCAAACAAATCCCGGTACTACTAGCCCTTTTGACAATAGTCCACGGAAAGCAGACTGAGGTCTCACCTGAAGTAGTATGGGAGGGTGCTAGAAATAAGTTTCTGCACCCTGGAGATGTGTGATGGTTTCAAGTGCTCCGCGGTTCGACCCTGCATGCACGTCGCTACACACACTTGCCCGTACCTCACAGCCTGAGATGTTGCCTTCACGCAGCCCTATTTAAGGGTTGAATAGTGTTCTTACCCAAGTCCTTACTAGCAACCCGATATTAGTTGACTAACTTAGCTTGTTTGTATGCTTTCCGTTATACTTATAACATTCACAATTCATACAAGTGCGCAAAGTAAATAAACAGTATAATTGCAAATGATATCAACCATGTAATACTCAGAACAGATGCACAAAATTGGTAACAAAACCTCTCTTTATTAATATCTTTACCAGTTATAGACTCTACTCTACGCTGTCCACTCAGTTGCAGGGGTCCGCACACTCAGCTGCGTACTCTACTAGGCCTCTGCGCACTCAGTTGTAGAGCCTCTTCCTACTACTACGACCCAAGACACACTTCAACTCTTCCTCTATGCTTCGCTCTTCCTTTCCTCTCCTATCTTTTACACTTAGAGCTTCGCTCTATTTATACAATAGGTCGACATTACATTCAACACTTAGGGTGGACAACCCTATGACTCTAACATGCATTCCACGCTCGCAATTCACGGGGCTTTACAACAATATTACTCAAAACTTGGGCTTTGAGCCTCAAAAAATGATGTGGAGGGATTCCATGCTCAACAGGACCCCAACACGAACATCGTGATTCACCCTCGAGTCACTCTGTCGGAGTGACGATCTTGGCACAAAGTCCCTCCAACTCTTCTCGTACGGTGCTGATGTCTGTAGTGCACTGAGTTGTTGCTTGCTAAACATGCTACATCCTCTATTCTCAAACCTCCATGGCTAGTGTGCTTTCCTGCATTCGCGCATGCATCCCCTGAATGTGCACGAGCTTCCCTTCAATATTCGCCGTGATTGTGAATTCCTCACCAATCCATGGATAAACGCGTGCTTTAAGAATTGATTCCTTATGGTGCGCTGCGTCCACCTGCTCCTTTAATGGCTTGGCTTGCTGCATCCTCACAAGCCTCCGAGTGAGGACTACTATTCTCACAGTTCCTCTGATGTTATCGTACTACTGCTGGAGTTTGCGTGCCTCTGTCTCCAGTCGCTGGATGTTGGGGTCCTCCTGCAAAGTTATGAGGACCTCAAGTGCCTGTTCCAACATGTCGGTACCGTCATGCACTGCACCTCCAATTTCTTCCATCCCTGCTACAATAGCGCTAGCGTGTTGTTCTCAGACTTCTGGGGGAGTGGAAGGCTGCACCTTCAACTACAGCTTGACGATCTGAAGATTCAGCTCCAGCTGAACCTTTTTTGTCTCTTCTCTCGTATTGTGGACTCCACTTGACAAACTGTGGATCCGCATTTCTAACGGTAGATATGCTGCGATGACTAGCTCTGGGATGCATTGGCAAGCATCATATACAGTGTGCACCAAATGTTGATTCTGCGACACTAACTCGTCATGCTGCAAGCTGAGTTGTTCTATGTTTATTTTCTGCTCACTAAGAACCTAGATCGCGCAGCTCTCCCTGGCCTGCAACTCTGTCATTATCACATCCTGTAACTGATATAACATTTCCCAAATAAGGGTAGCCAGGTTAAGGCCAAGGTCTTTCATCATGCTAAGTGACAATTGATCCATCACAGTAGACAACACTAGAGCTCCCTCTGGAAACACTATTTTGTTTTCCATCCTTGCACGCAACATCTGCTCTACTACTAAAGTTTCGGCTGCGATGTGCGTTGACAAGGTGCCTTCCCGAGGGGGCTGCACCTGTAACTCCTGCAACTACACCCTGAGGGCCCCCAACATAGTCTAATTCTCCTGCATGAACTCCTAAAGTGCTTCACCTGTGAAATTGCGAACTGTCTCGTCGATGTCATGGAGATCACCTTTGATTAAGGTGATCGGGTTAATGGCCAACCTCGAGGCCTTGACCTTCTTCCTTGGGCCCGATCTTTCTGCGATGCACAGGTGCTTTAACTGGGTGGACACGACCCCTGGGTCCGCGATCCCTTCTACTGTTTCTATTTCCTTTGCTCCTTCCCTGAGGATGTTACTTGGCCCTCGTCTGCCTGTGCTGTTGCTGCCTCTGTTTCTACGGCCTTCTTCTGCTTGCGGCTTTCTGTACTGATTTGTACACTGCCCTTTCCTAAGCTACTACTTTTTCGTTCCACCTTTTCTCTTTTAATTGAGTGATACACAGCTTAGCATCATCCTTTTTCCTCTCGCCTACAACCTTCTCTAGTTCTGCCAAGTCTGGAGAGCACCATTCGGGAGGCCATGTCTCCAAGACAGTAAAAATTGCGTCGTTAGTGGCTACAAATGGTAGCTTCGTCCACTGCTTCGTTGGATCCTTTCGCGCCCTGATATAGATGTTGTGCATATCAGCTTTGAAGTCTACAAAACTCTACAGACTATTACGCATCGTAGGTGACAGGCCTCCTATTAATCCACATCTGGATGCTTGTCTCCATGACCACCCAAAAAAATTTGATGTCGTGGATCCATTTTGCGTCCTTGGTGGCCCAGAGTGAAGCGTACTTTGCGGCCTCTGGTAGCTCTCTGTCAATGTTGGGGAAATAATTGTCCTCTGGTAGTTCTCCCACTATTAGAAATATGGATAATAGCAACCACACATAGTGGAAGGTCTTACCCTACTCATGGGCTTCACAACAGTTTATCAAAAATTCCTCGTAGAGGAATTCGGCCTAGTTGAACTAGACCCCCTTCCATGCACTGCTCGGCCAGGGTGACCACTAGCGCTGGTACCTTATCAGCATAACACTTCCACATTACTTTGCCATCCAAGAGTTGGGTTGCTACATGCACCACTTTGTCCTTGATGCTTGAGATGACGTAGCCCCTCTTCTTCTTCTCCAACTTATATTTCGCCTTCATGGCTTTTTCAAGATGCAAATCGCTACCTTTTCTGGCTATATTCATGGGGTCCTTTTCTCTACAGGGGAGCTGAGAAATATGGTGAATGAGGTTTGCTATGATGGGAATAGGCTCCTCCAACCATAGATACCCATCATGCACCAGGCTAAGCAATTTCTTGATGACGAAAATGGTGATGGGCACGCGGTGGAAATGTGGTATCCATAACAAGTGCAGCAACCCGACCCTTTCCATGTCGCGCAACCATTTTTGCGGCTCTAAAGTTTTCACCGCCCCCTCAGTGTTCTGCTTCATTAAGTCCCCAATCTCTAGGTGCGAGAGCTTCTCGCTGTTAGCAAGGTCCCAGTCTTCGAATTTCATGGTTAGCACACGGCTTAGGAGTGCGCCCTCAAATACAATACCATCGAGGCAGAGTGGGGTCTAGAGTGAGATTTTCATTTCATCTAGGTCCTTCAACACTTTGGTTTTCCCTTTCTGTGGAGGGACATACATTGGCAGTTTTGTTGTAGAGCAAAATGGTTGGATATCCTCCTCCATGTCTTCTTCTCCCTCTACTGCTGCAATCAGGGCCTACAAGTCTTCTTCTTACTCTTCTATTTCTATTGCGACTGCCTTCCCCTTCTCTTCCATGGATAGTTTTCTGTGTCACGAATTCCTTGGGGACATGTGTACTGGACCCATTGCTTGTTTATCCTTCCTAGGCCTAAATGTTCACGGTGATTTGGGGATTTCTATCACCACCCCGACACCTTCTGGAACATCCTCCACCATGTGGGTCTGCACGGCCTCGCTGACGGGTACCTCTTCAATTTCCAACCCATCCTTAGTGGCCGTCATCCTTTCTAGGCTGTATTCTATCTCTTGCAAACTTAGGGGCTCAATTATCGCTTGGATCCTAATGCTCTGTGCTCTGCTCAAGCGCTCAATTCTCAAATTACCAAGTTTTGTCCAATGGCCAACCTTTTGAGTTTTATAGTGCCTTTCGAATTCGAATTCGATCGTTCCCCCTAATTTTGGGCCATTAATGCTTTCTTGGTGGTAGATTTTCCCAGATCTTGCCCATAACTTGCGCCTTAAGTGCTTGTCGCAAACTCCATCTAGCCTCAAATCGAACATTCCATTGTGAATAGTGATACCAACAGTCACTTCCCATCCGACCCGCGCTACAATGCAACCATCCATAGGCAATCGCGAACCCTGTGACGTTTTGATTCTACGCACATCTCCAATATCGTGCAGTTCCTAGGTAGAATATTTTATATTCCCGCACTCCCTTTCAACTACCTGGAGCACTAAGACTGTTCTCCCCATGGCTAGTCAGGTGGTCGCACTGACCTTGTAGGGTTCCATCCCATCCTCCAGCATGGTTCATAGAGAATCCCCATCTTCCACTATGATGATCGGCATCACACACTCTCCTATTTGCAATGTGCTACCCTGTTTGGTGATATGCAATCCCAGCCATGGCAGCAGACTAACTAGTATATGGTGATAGTCCTCCAACTCATTAGTACGATGTACACACCTTGCCTCGCCATCCTCAATTTTTCAACGAGAAATTGTTCCTTTATTTCGTTTTCCAGCTTCTTGACCTCTGCGTCCATTAAAGCACTTTTCTCGCTTAGCTGTACCCTGTATTTTTCAAGTTCGTGAAGTCTAAAGCTTCCCCATCGGATTTCTTCCTCAAGTCTTATATGTTCTGTTTCGCGTGGCTATGTGATTTCTTCATTCCAATCTATGCAAATTGTCATATCTATGGGTGTTGTTACACGTGGACTCAGCTTCGCATGCTCCATAGGGACTACATCCTCTGCTCATTACTTCAGCTTTAGAAACGCTTGCGTGGTCAAAGTTTTGCGCATGGTCCTATAAGCCCATACAAACGCTAGTACACGCAGGTCCCAATTGGTGCATCTCACATGGTGGACCATGTTCAACACTTTGCACACCATGTCAAAGGCTTCCCTGTGTATGATTTTTAGTGCGCTAGTTTGTATCATAATTCGTTGTTCGCGCACTTGTCCTGCCTGCTTGTGCTTGTTGTTGCTATTTCCTATCATGAGAGTGGTGTGCGTTTGTGCAGGTTGTGTACCATATGCCTGTACCCATCTAGAAAGGTGGGTGCGTAGACTATTTTTTCCATCATTCCCATTGTCCATATGCATATGAGGCTTCCCAAATCGTAAGTGCATCATATTTATGCATTCGCGCCAATCCCCGAGACTCTGCTGGTGCGTACCCCACCACCTTGCAGGTGTAGTGCGCAGTGCCCATTTCATAGCATCAAACCGTTTTTGTTTGGGTGCTTGTTTTTGAAATTTGTTCTAGAATTCATCCACTACTGTCAACCCATCATACACAGGCAGATTTCTTATCTCGGTTTTCATGAAGCGTAGTGATCTTACCATCATGTTGCAATTGAGGGTGGTTACCTCATGTAAACGGTTTTGCCATTGTTTTATTTCCTCATCTGAATCCGATGTGCAGAGCTTTCATGCTCCCACAAAATATGGCCATCCATTGTAGGATTCACCCAATCCTGTTCCAAGCGGTTATCTTGTAGATACAGTCTAGATCATCATCACTATCATCATTGCACAATAGTTTTGTGTAGCACGATCCTTCCGCAGGGTCTAAAGGCACCACTACCTATAGTGACTTTTCATCAAAAATCATTTTGCACTTCTTTAGATTTATCACCCCCCTCATATCAGTAGCCCAATCAATTCCCAGTAGATCAAGATAGGGATTGCTATCATCTAAAACTGCTATCACCTCGAAATCTGCAAGCGCACTCGCACCTTCGATGTCTACCATTATTCCATGCAATCTTCCCATCAGTAGGATCTTTTGTTGGTTCGCCATTCACAATTGAATAGGGGACCATTGCAATGCAAGCCTACCCATATGCTCCCATGTTTGCTTTTGTAGTACATTCACATTTGATCCTAGATCCAGAATTACTTGATCCATTTTATACTCCCCAATTTGCGTAGTCAATCTCATTTCCCTTCAATCTCATTTCCCTTCCTGTTTGCGATGTGTGCTTTCCGAGCTTTTGGACTACGCACAATTATCCAGACCCAACGCACTTAGTGATAATATCTGGTAGTCCCTTCACCGCTTTGCTGTCGCGTAGTAGCTTCATACATGTCTCCAGAAAGATAGTGATCATTGAAGGATCCAACTGCGACTCTAGTTGATCCTTACTACCTGAAGTGGAGGCCTTCGTGAAGCTCTTCTTAGCTTCCATGAATGTCTCCTTCACTCACCCCAAATCAAATTCAGGTTCCTTTGTAGGAGCCTTGCGGACCCATGCACTTTCTTCAGGCTACTTACCTTTGTCATCTCCTGTCTTGATACTGCTTCGGAGCACTATGTTTACATTTGGGACCTCTTCACGCGGCTCAGACCTCATCATTTGCAAATTTTGAGTTGGGGGAGGCTGGAGTATCCATTTATCGCGCAACTTCGCTATCACCGTAGGGCAGTCCTCCATCTCATGATAAAACTAAGTATAATATAAACATGATTCTCTTGTCTCTTTTGTACAATCATTGGCATAATGCCTTAGCCCTCCGCAATTGTAAAAAAATCAGCTATCTGCGACCCCTTCTTGGTCCCATTCCACCTCGACCACATTTGCACCCCTCAAATCCAGCGCAAGCCATCCCTATAGTTCGATCCATCATTAGCTCATAACTTCTGCAGGTGCACTCATCATGGCCTACCGACCTGCAGAAATTACAAAATAATTGTTGGGATGTCTGCATATACTTTTGTAATAAGTGACAACTATCCGTAGCATGTTTTCCCCCTATATGAAAAATCACGCACCATAATGCAGGTGCCGTTCTTGCTCCTCCTTGTGCCTCTAGTCTTAATGGCATCGGCCCTCCTCCTACCAAGTAATTCGCAAAGACTAGACAATGGTCCTTCTCATGCCCCTGGCCTTTGCAATTTATGCATCATACCTCCTCGCGCGCTTCTAGGTGAGTTGTCCTGTCCTGTTTCAAGCTCTGCATTTCCAGACACAAATGGTGTTTCCCCAAAATGGCACCCTCATGCTTGGATTTGGCCAATTCAACATCATTAAGTAAGATGGGGCCCCTCCTTGAACCTTGATGGGACCCCACCTTGAGGGGGCCTCGTGAAATGGGTCCCCTTCACCCCACCTTCCAACCATCCACTAATGGGGCCCCTCCTTGAACCTTGAACCTTGAGCCTTGATGGGGCCCCATCACCCCACCTTCCAACCAAACATCCACCAACCCCACCCAACCTTGTTGGGTTATCTTTTTTCATATATATAAATAGTCCATCAGCTATGAGCCATGGGCTTCAACCAGTTCAACTTCACAAGATTAAAATTTAAGCTTCTATCCCCTCTTGTTGGACTCTGATGCTTAGATCTTGTATTAGGGTCTCATGTAGTTTCATTGCAATCTCCAAAGCCTCGGCCTGGGTGGATAACTTCTGCTGCGACAACGCCATCCTTAAATGCGGCATTAGTGATGCTAAAAACCATGCACGGTGTTGTCCATCCGTTAAGGTCATGTTGGCTTCGCGAATCATACTCTTCAGTATCTGATCCAGATCCCATGGGGTCTCGCCTGGAAGGATCGCGATTTCCTTAAACCTGATAATCGATGTGTCTCCGACTTTGGCCTGCTAAATTCCCTGTTTAGCACGACCTAGATATCTACAATCCTCGCGTTTGGATGGTCATTAGAATGCTTAATGTACCATGTTAGTGTGCGATCATGCAAAGCGCTTACCAGTTTTGTCTTCTTCATATTGTCATCCACGACTACTTGTGCTTCCCATACAACTTTTAATATGAACCAAAATTGGTTCGGGTCTTTGTTCCCTACTCCTCTGAATACTGGAAATTTTATTGCACTCGCCCTATTGAACTATGGTGGTGGCGGAGGTGGTGTGGGTGGAGATGGAGGTGACGATGGTGAGACTGGTGGTGTAGGTGGAGGTGGTATGCGTGGAATTCACTGCCTTATCAGATTGATCACGCTTCTTGAAGAAACTTTCACGAGCTCTTCTTCACTTTCCCACTGTGGTGAAGTCAAGGGACTATTTTCTATCTCTGCGCTACCTTCATTTCTATAGATCCTCCTACTTTGCATAGTCCCAAACATCAATTTATTCGGATAACCCGCTTTTCACACAATAGCATTTTAATCCAAGTTTTCAACGATTTAATGTACTTACCTCACGATCCCTTAAGGAAGCGTTGTTCTGCCTCGTTGTAGCTAATGGTCGTATCTACCATGAAATTGGTGATAAACCCTCCTATAATTCAATCGAGCCAATGGTCCACAACATGCGCAACCTTATCTTTCGATGCTTCTAGTATGCGCACCAATTCCAGAGTCCACACAATTGGTTTGTCAAGTCTACACCTTCCCTGACTATCTGCTAGCTTCGCGATCCACTCATATAACTCAGAGGGGAAGGATGGAAATAAAATTTCATGGATTTCCGTATATAAGTAGCGCTCCAACCACTGTTCCTTTAATACTCACGGATTCTTGTTTTCCTATACTGCGAACTCGTGAATTTTTTGTCCAACCACCCTTTAATTTATTTCTTTGTTGGATTCCAGTGACACAACATCAGATCTTGGTCCCCGCAACAGAACCATTTGTTGGCTTGTTGGGGACTGACCCAGGTTCAGAGGTGATTTAGCCAAACAAATCCCACTACTACTGGCTCTTTCAGCAACAGTTTGCGGAGCGCGGACTGAGGTCTCACTCGAAGTATTATGGGAGGGTGCTAGAACCAGGTTTCCACACCCTAGAGATGTTTGATGGTTTTAGGTGGTCCGTGGTTTGACCATGCGCACATGTCGCTACGCACACTTTCCCATACCTCGCAGCCTAAGATGTTGCCTTTGCGCAGCCCTATTCGGGGGCCGAACAATGTTCTTACCCAAGTCCTTACTAGCAACTCGATATTAGTTGACTAACTTAGCTTATTTGTATGCTTTCAGTTATACTTACAACATTCACAATTCATACAAGTGCACATAGTAAATAAACAATATAATTGCAAGTGATATCAAACATGTAATACTCAGAACAGATGAACAGAATTGGTAAAAAAACCTTTCTTTATTAATCTCTTTTCCGATTATAAACTCTACTCTACCTTGCACAATAAGTTGCAAGGGTCTGCGCACTCAGCTGCGGACTCTAATAGGCCTTTGCGCACTCAGTTGCAAAGCCTCTTCCTACTACTACAACCCAAGACACACTTCGACTCTTCCTCTATACTTCACTCTTCCTTTCTTCTCCTATCTTTTACACTTAGAGCTTCACTCTATTTATACAATTCTGTTATAGACATTTTTGTGCCTTACAGCATTGAGCATGAAATGTCCATAATCTAAGGGATCCAAAGTCCCTAAACATGTTGTTCCTACCCCTAGAGGAACAAGGCCAACAAACCACAGCAATTCACAGAAGTTCTCCACCTGAAACTGCTCAAAAACAAGTCAATTCAGGATCATGTCAACTGCTCCACTGACCATCTGCGCTGAATGTCAATGGCTCCACTGGCTACCTGCGCTGAATGTCAACTCCAACACTGGCTACCTGTGCTGAGCGAGTTTGGACATGTGGCAGACTCATTCCTCAAGGTGTCAGAACCTAGGAAGCTTCCAAAATGACACTTGCCTCAGGGAATTCGACTGGTGATGAGTAAGAGGTTCCAAACCTCCAAGTGGAAGCAAGAACCTCCAAGTGGAATCAAGAACTGACAGAGGGAGAGGACACTAGTCAGATCTCAAGCTGACTCATCCTCTCTCCAAAACATCTATATATGGATCTCTCCTCCATGAGATCTGGAAGGCTGGAATTTTGTTATTGCAAAGAATTGTTGTTGGTTTGAGACTGGAATCATTGGGTGCTTAATGCTTTGAAGGAAGGTGAAGATAGGAATTCCATTCTGCTGGGAAGGAGATGCTGGATTGGAGCCCTCTGGGTTGTATCTCTTCCTGAACCTTGTTATTTATCAATAAAGCTATCTTGGTTTTCTCCTATATACTGATGTATCTTTGATGTATGATTGCATTAGTGTATTTGATTTATTTCTAATCCTGAATCATTTATGAATATGAATATCTGCCTTTGTGTTGTGTTCTTCTCTTGTTCAAGTAGCTGTTCTCTTGTGGTTTTGCGAGGAGGCAAGTAGCTGTGAACACCCAAAGAGAAGAGGATCTAGATCGAGGGACAAACGGAAGACACCGGTAAGTCCATTGATCTCTCTTCTTTCCCATTTCATAAAGGAAGAAACCAGAATAGCTGTCTCTGTTTGTTGCTAAGGCACTGTCACACCTTAGGTGGATAGGATCGTCCTGCATAGGCATTTTTCCCCACAACAAATTGGCGACTCCACTGGGGAAATTTGTTTTAGTCATTTTATTTGTGTTTACATCATTGTTTGTTTCATAGACTCAACAGCAACGATCGAACTGCTTCTGCAAAGTAGACAGTTGCTGCCTTGATCCTTCACTGGATTTTGTCTATGATCTAAACAATGGACTCACAAATGACTTGATGATCCTTTGTGATAGATCTTATTACCCCCTCAAAGCATCCCTTTGATTGTACCTTGCTTGTGTTTCTGATTTGGCCTGAAACCGTTGATTTTTGAGCAATCTGTGACCCAGAACCCAGTGAGAAACGAGAGTTTCTCCTTCAGCGCAACTGCTGTGAAGGCAGTCTGCATTTCAACACAGGTACCGTGAAGGCTACCTGCGCTGAATGTCAATCCCACAGTGTTGGAGTTGCGTTGAACCAGTTTAGCCTTGTGCAGCTGGGGTTCTCTGCTCTCTGTTGCCCTGTTTTGATCTCTGTTTTTTGCAGCCTGTAACCAGCATAGGTACCAGTCTGATAACTCCTTTTCTTTGCTTAGATTCTGCCTCCTTTTGTACAAAAAGACTGTGAGTGTTTTTATGTGTTTGTGGCGTCATTTACAGTTTTCCTTTGCATGAGTGAAATAATCATCCTGTAGCCCTTGATTCAGATCAGATTGACTGTGATCTTAGGAGAGAGTTCATTGGCTGTTTACAGTTGATTATACATTTGCTTTTGCTTATTGGTTTGAGTTTGTCTCTTTTAAGTGTCGAAACAAGTATTCATTTCGAAAGTCGCAAAGTGATTGTAATCTCTTCTACCCTTGTTGATTTCGAAAAAGTAAACTTGTTTGTATTGGTCATTTAAAAGCAAATTCAAAGTTGTACAAAAAGCTTTCTTTGTAGGCATCAATACTAAGAAAGCGGAAAACAAACACCTGCATTGTGCATTTGCATTTTGATAAGTTTGCATGCTTGATTTAGGAAAAGTGCATTAGAGTGTGCTGATTGCTCTTTGAGAAAAGATGGTGTCTTTCTTTTCCCTTAGTAGCTAGGATTTTCAAAGTTGAAAAGATAATAAAGCTTGCTTATCATCTTAGACTGCATTTAGGAATTGTACCATACATCTCGTGGTGATCCAGAAAGGCAAACTTCTAAAAAGATCAACTTAAAATAAACTGAATGAACCTAACAACGCTTTGCAACATAACGCACAACATAGAGGTCTAGGCTAGAGACGTGTTCCAGCGTCGTTAAGCCTAGTGACTGTCGATCTCGTGGAAGGTGGGTGATTCCTCCTGACGGACGATAGCGCTAGTACGGATTGTGCTCCCACGTACCGTCGCGTATATATTGGGAGACCCCTATAGGCATATATCCTTTATCCTTAGGAAGTCGTGTCGGCCGCCCTACTGATCGCAATGCAGTGAACACAGCATTCACGAAGATCGACCGCCCGTACCTTAAAAAGTATTCTGCGGTTTTGCAAAAAGTTTGGCACACCCTCTGCCTAGAACTCCAGAGCAGTTTCTTTTGGCCTTTTTCAGACTCTATAACAGAAAAAGTCCATCCGAGCATTTGTCACTTCGGGCTCGTTAAAACATCGAAGGAGACTAGAGTCATCTTTAGCTTTTTCTCGACTCTTTAAAAGTGAAAAAGCAAGTTGTGTCTAAAGCGTCGTTAACAATTTATTTTAAACGGAACAATCACCCTTTATTCCCGCATTGATCTTTAGGTTGAAAAGATGGAGCACACCAACCAAGGAATTCCCCTTGGTGGAAATCCTAGTCCCTTCTCCTCTTAGGGAGATGTTGGTGCGCCCCACATGGCCACTTTGTCACTTCCAGGATTGACAATTGGCCTACCAGTCTGGCTCTTTTCAACCAATGTCGTTCAGAACACCACCATTCCTGAACAGTCGAGTCAACAGTTAGACCAGACCAGAGTTTCCCACCAGCCTTCGACTTCTAATTCTTCCTCCCCTCCTTCCTCTTCGCTTGACGGAACTGGTAGAACAAAAAACCGAGTTCCTAAGGAGAAGAAGGAGAAGAAGAAGAAAGAGAAGAAGAAGAAGGAGCCAAAGGCGACTGGGGGCAAACAAGTGTCGTCTGACAAAAATCCACACACTGCACTAGCAAGGCCTAAATCGCCATGCGTCATATGCAAGGGAGACCACTTCCACCGAGATTGTCCCTGTATCCCCCGGATACTAAGAGACTGGTCCCCCCGTTTGCACAATTCGGTAGCGTCGACCTCTGATAGCCATGTTGACTGCTCACCGTCAACTAGCGGAAGTGAAGCCCCAGGACAGAGTGGGAAAGCTAGATTTCCCTGCAAACTGTGTGAAGGCGATCACGCCATCCACCGTTGTCCCTTCTTAGACGAGGCAAAAAGAGTTCTAGAAGATCGCCCGATTTTACGAGCGCAACTTCCTCCTGGATATCAAAGACTCCTGCCAAGTCCTTCGCTAGTTGAGAACCCGGCTGACCCGCCCAGGTGGTCAGCCGAAGCACCTGTCATTGAAGATGAACCGTCTGAATCCACACCTGACGAAAGTCTAAAGGTTGAAACGACAGTTGACCCGGTTTTGCCTTCAGAGGCTCTATCTTCGAATGACACCATCACAGAGGAGAATAAAGACGACACCGTCCAAATTCTCTTCATCAGCACTGACTCTGATGATCAAGGGGGCAATGCCACCATTCCTTTATCGCAGGAAGTTCATCAGAGCGATATCCGGCCGTCTATTCGGTCCCACCACCAAGCAACCTGGTTGTGTCCTTCGACTGGAACCAACTAGGCAGACCCCGCTTGCCAGCTAGCATACCATTCAGAATTATTGTCCAAATATACAGAATGGTAATGGCTGGCACAGTTATTGATGAAGGGGCATCTGTGAGTATCCTTTCCTCTATTGCTTGGAAAGCGCTTGGTTCGCCAGCGCTTTTGCCTGAAATGAGAAATCTATCAGGCTTTGATAAGGGAACCAGTCGACCTTTAGGGATCCTCCCCAATGTGCCCATAACATTGAAAGGGAAGACCGTTCAAATGAACGTGATGGTCGTTCAAGGACCCTTGGATTATAACCTACTCCTTGGACGAGACTATATATATTGCATGGGAGCCGTCGTCTCCTCACTCTTTAGAGTAATGTGTTTTCCGCATGAAGGAAGAGTGGTCAAGCTCGTGGACCAACTTTCATTTCCTGGATCACGCATCGCAAATAGTCATGTACCATCCCTAAATGGTCTATTCACGCAAGAAGTGTCTCAACCCACGGTCCGTCCTCCTGATGAGCGCGAGTAATCTGGGAGGATATGACTGGAACCCAGGGGGCATGCGTCCTGGTCTGCTTCGGCAGAGAACTTTGGGTATAGGGTAGGTTTCCGCGGGAGAATATGACTAGTCCGTACCCCATCCGTAGAGGAAGAGGGGTTGTTCTAGAATATGATTCTTTTGTCAAAGTTATGTGAGTCGGCGGGCGTCGTCGCTCACCGTTGGTAGACATCGCCGAAGAAGTGTTTTATTCGTAGCCGCGAACGAGACAATCTTTGGGTAACCTGAAAGAGGTAAGCCTCTCTCGTTAAAACAAATGTTTTGACGGAAAAGAAGTAGAGGTAACCTTGAAACTCTGTCTTATGCCTGGGGGCATGCAAACCTTTTGGAGTGCAAGCAAGGGGCGGCTATTTATTTTTTAAATTTTTAGGACCTCTAACCCTTTAAACTCGTAGGATTAGTCGTTTCCGAACTTGCATAACGAAAGGATCCGGGGCAAAGCTTCGTGAGATGAAGCTCCATAAAAAATAGAATCTCAATGAGACACTCTTATCATATGACTGGTATAAACGAGCAGTTTTAGCATAAAGTTCATGCTCGTTAAAAAATAAACGCAAGATCCGAGCAGTTTTAACGCGGAATTCATGCTCGTTAAAAAATAAACATAAGCGCCACCCGGTAAATAACCACTGTGAATGTAACCTTATCAGCCATTAAAGCCTTGGTCGTGTTTGCACCGTCACCTCCACTTTTCATTTGGCCGATCGTTCACCTCCATATGATTGTTTACCCATTTTGAGGAACAGCTGCGAAGAGTGATTTCACCTAGCCATCCTTGTGACACTGCCGTAATTGGAAAATTCCAACCTGTACCTGGAATCAGCTGCTAACCCTGTTTATCACTCGTTCCTCAAAAGACGAGTCTTCTTTAAGCTCTTTTCAACTGACTCGTAAAAAATGAAAAGATTGCCGAGTTTTGGCCTTCGAGCTCGTTAAAGCGACCGGAAATGCTATCCCTCCTCTAGATTTTAATCTTTTTGGACCTGAGGGATTATTGCACAAAACGATCGAGCGCTTGTTTTGTTCGGCTCGTTAAAACTATCGAAAATTCATCCCTTCTGTATTGTTTTATACTTTTTCGGACTCAAGGGATTAGATGACGAAAAAGGAATTTTGGAGTTAACTTTACGTACCTTTTCAGACTCTCTAAAAATGAAAAGGGACCGAGTTGTCTTTGTCGTTAGACTCGTTAAAATCATTAAATAGCGACAAACTTGTCTTTAGACGAGAACGAGTTTCACTATCGCTAGGCTCGTTAAAACATAGCGATGGGCTTGCCCGAAGGGCAGGTTATAGAACAAGCATATGTTATCCTCCTCAAGCTTGACAAAAATAAAGAGGTACTGGTCAGCAATGACTGGGGAAAAATTGGGAGAAAACTAAAGAAAACTTTGATGGTAGCAAGTCGCTCTTGAACATGACACTTTTCCTCCGTACTACAATCGGGTTGGGTTGTTTCATTCACCGGTCACATCACCATGGTCTCGCCATACCATCCATATTTGGGGTAATGCTACCGATCCATCGCATCAGTGTCGCCATATGTTCAAGAGAAGTCGTTCAGAAAGAGTCAACTGGGTCCCATCCACTGGCATACATTATCCTTCATCCATTCATGACCGCCACCCTGAATCATATGTCACAGATCGTTTTCACCTCCATCAAAATCATTAGCTCCGTTCCGTGTCACTGATGTGGGATTCATTAAGGCCCTCCTTTGACGGATTGCTTCTTGTCGACATCAGCTCATTATCCAAGAAGTTGATCTAGGAACAACCCCATCAGTACTTTGAAGCTTGCATGCCTCAATGGCAAGTTTCTCACTTTCGGCGACAGGTATACATCAATGACCTTCGACCGGAAGATTTTGCGTGGTGTTCGACGCCAAGTCCTTTATTCACACCACGTGAATTGTACTGCAGTACCTTGAGGGTCATTATCATTATCGGTGATTCCTCTCGCGCTTGTTAACGGTTTACATCATTGACCGGTAATCAAGCGATGTCTTTCCATGTTCGACTTCAGAAAAATTCTCACATGGATCGACTTGTACTTAGAGTGAAGATCGAACGAGTTTGAAGACCCCGGATCTAGTTTCATCCATCCGGGCTGCGATATATATTCAGGAAAGATAAAGACATTTGACATGTACATCATTGCAGCAGATGATCATCCTACTCAAAGGATGATAATTTCACCAAAATTATCAGTCTACCATCAGACGATTGTCTGTTCTATGTACAAAAATGAATTTATAAAGCTGAGCATGGGAATGCCCGCCTCAGCTAGATCATGAAAGCAGTATGAAAAATAATGTATTGTATTGTATCTTATTACAGGTCTCCTCCCAGCAAATGGATGAACTTCGGACCCTCCTCGATAAAGCATTTCACCCGATAAACAGCCTCATACTTTAGGGGGCAACTGTTATAGACATTTTTGTGCCTTACAGCATTGAGCATGAAATGTCCATAATCTAAGGGATCCAAAGTCCCTAAACATGTTGTTCCTACCCCTAGAGGAACAAGGCCAACAAACCACAACAATTCACAGAAGTTCTCCACCTGAAACTGCTCAAAAACAAGTCAATTCAGGATCATGTCAATTGCTCCACTGACCATCTGCGCTGAATGTCAATGGCTCACTGGCTACCTGCGCTGAATGTCAACTCCAACACTGGCTACCTGCGCTGAGCGAGTTTGGACATGTGGCAGACTCATTCCTCAAGGTGTCAGAACCCAGGAAGCTTCCAAAATGACACTTGCCTCAGGGAATTCGACTGGTGATGAGTAAGAGGTTCCAAACCTCCAAGTGGAAGCAAGAACCTCCAAGTGGAATCAAGAACTGACAGAGGGAGAGGACACTAGTCAGATCTCAAGCTGACTCATCCTCTCTCCAAAACATCTATATATGGATCTCTCCTCCATGAGATCTGGAAGGCTGGAATTTTGTTATTGCAAAGAATTGCTGTTGGTTTGAGACTGGAATCATTGGGTGCTTAATGCTTTGAAGGGAGGTGAAGATAGGAATTCCATTCTGCTAGGAAGGAGATGCTGGATTGGAGCCCTCTGGGTTGTATCTCTTCCTGAACCTTGTTATTTATCAATAAAGCTATCTTGGTTTTCTCCTATATACTGATGTATCTTTGATGTATGATTGCATTAGTGTATTTGATTTATTTCTAATCCTGAATCATTTATGAATATGAATATCTGCCTTTGTGTTGTGTTCTTCTCTTGTCTCAAGTAGCTGTTCTCTTGTCGCAAGTAGCTGTTCTCTTGTGATCTTGCAGGAAGGCAAGTAGTTGTTCTCTTGTGGTTTTGCGAGGAGGCAAGTAGCTGTGAACACCCAAAGAGAAGAGGATCTAGATCGAGGGACAAACGGAAGACACCGGTAAGTCCATTGATCTCTCTTCTTTCCCATTTCATAAAGGAAGAAACCAGAATAGCTGTCTCTATTTGTTGCTAAGGCATTGTCACACCTTAGGTGGATAGGATCGTCCTGCATAGGCATTTTTCCCCACAACAAATTCCATGGTCCACGGACCATGGGTAGGTCGACATGACATTCATCACATATGGCAGACAACCCTATGACTCTAACATACATTCCACACCCGCAATTCATGGGGCTTTACAATAATATTACTCAAAACTTGGGCTTTAAGCCCAAAAACATGCTGTGCGGGGATTCCATGCCCAACAAAGTGTTGAAAGAAGTAATGGTGGATAAGAAAAGTTTGAATCCTATGGGTAACTGCATGCCGATAGGTCTCTTATTACATACTCTCGTCATATTACTTTTCTCATATTAAAATTAAATTATGGGTTGCAAGATTTCTATGCGTAGTATAATCAAGGACATAGCTTAGTAGAATGAAGTTATACTTATAAGAGATCTTAAAGGAAGAAGCATTGAACTCTTTTGAGGTAAGAGGAAAGCAAAAATAGATAAAATAATAAGTGATCTTTCCATAGATCATGGTGAACACAAAAAAATATAGATGGAATCTATATACATGTCACGAAAGAAGTTCATGACATTCTATTAACAAAGCCAAAATTGATGGATAATTAATTTATTTCCATCCTAGAATAGATTCAGAAGGTTTTCTTTAATTGTATCTATTCATGAAGTTCCCATGAAATGTCATTAAGTTCATGAAATACAAGTCCCTGTCTGTTGTATGAAACTATGGATTTTATTTTAATTTTTGTTTGAATTTAATATTTTATTTTAATTGGTGCATCTACATGTAATGACGCAGTTCATTTTTTGATATGGTTTTGGCCACTAGCTGAACTGTTAACTCACCCTTATGGGGAAAATGCTTCAAATATATGCTACAGAAAGGAACTAAACCTTACCAGATTATTACTCAGATATTCAGTAGCAACATGCATATTTAATTGGACATGCATAGTTTGGAACGTACATGTTTCTTTGAGTAAAGAAATATCTCAATAATTATAACTAAGAGATATAAGAGGCATCTAAACTGAACTAAGGTCATAGTTGTGAAGTGTATGCACACATGTAATACAACTCACTATATACATGTTGAAGAAGAAATTAAACATTAATAATTGTATGATCTTCATAAGTAGGTCAATTGGAGTGGTAGACAAAAGTACATATGGTGTAAATACATAATAGGAACGTAAAAGATGCTCCTAGTGCTTCTTGATTAATAGTAGTAACACAATATTAAATACAAGCTCAAGAACAGATTCCCAAGTTCACTCAAATTTCAATGTGTAAATTTTTGCAACGCAATTATAAAACATCAAACTTTGCATTTTGAATGTTATAGTGGCATGTTGTACACTCCTTGTAGCTCGCACTCTCCATGAAAATCAATTCATTCTATTCATTCTCATGGCTCTTAATACAATATGTGATTTTCATTCTCCATGTGGAAACACTGAGCTCAAAGAAATTTCGATGTGGCTTGTCACACACACAACCACACTCAAACAAACAAATTTTATAATAACTCTTGCATGATGCATCAGTTGAAACCGAGCCTTCAGAGTGTTCATTGATCATATACACAACGTACGTTAAAAATGTGTATATATCAAGAATCAAAATAAATATGGCCAAATAAAAATATGTCTCTTTACTACAGGCACTGGCTGCTCTAATACCGAAGCATATATGGGTTGTGTTTGAAAACAATGAAATCATCCTAAATTCTCTGATTTATCGAGACCTTACTATTCAAGTGACTGATCCTTGCCTTTTTGCGGGGACGACATCTGAGAACAACTGCGTTGATACCACAAGAGAATGGATGCATTATAGTCCTTTAATACACCCTGATTTTTTCTAATGAAATATTTTAGTGCTAATATTTCAACTTGCCGCAAAAGTGTGTATGAATTGACCTGTTCCTTTGTAGTTCTTGAAACGGGGTCGTGTCAATCAACCCTATCTTGAATCATGGAGGTCACGACAAGCTAGAGAGAGACCTCCACAACATTGGTTAATTAATAGATACTTATGCCTTTTGTAGTTACTGCTTCTATATTTATTTTTTCAAAACCCCGCACCATGAAGCTCGGTGGAAACATGTGATTTAAAGCAAACAACACCTTTTCAATTTGATGGTCAAAAAAAATCTCCTTGTCAACCATTTTTTCCCTTTCAATATTGATTTCCCACTTGCTTTATCAACGGGTTTGGAGATGTATGAATTGCGCAATTGCAGAAGATATGAGATTATCCTTTGCTACGCAATCTTCTACTTTGAAAAATAATTCGGTGGATAATGGCTACCCTCATGGTCATGGTTATCCTTATTTTGGATAGTGTTTATCCTTCATCACACATAGACAAATAACACTAAATTTATCTTCTCGTTGTGATGGACACATACGTGTAAAGTTAAGACTAGATCAAAACTAAAATTAACACCACATCTTGGCCTCCTGTAGCTGTCACCATAGAGGCATGTGGGTGGAACATCATATGGAAACATCTACTGGAATTGTAGAGAGGAGCATAAAAAATTATGAACGTATGCAGCACAACCGCAATGACTTCCTTGTGTTGATGCCCAGTGGTGGTAGCAAGCGACGGTCATATGCATGGAATGCGATATCCCTCGCTTCATTGTAGTACTTTTGGATCGAGTGAGATTACGGTTATTTGTTGACAAAAAGGCAAATATATTCTGCGATGAAATTATGAGCTTCATCGCCAAGGAATATTTTCTAGTTTTTCATCACAAGATTAAGGGAATTCATGGTCAATTAATTGCTAATAGGAAGTAGCTAGCAGGAAGCGTTAGCGTGGCATTAGTTAAAGAATGGGCTGCCTAAAAGAGTGACAAAGTTGAGTAGTTAAATGGTGTGATGGTGGTTTGAATTCGCTAAGTGGTTTGACCATTGTCTAATTGGTGGCAATGCTGTGGTTAACTGTGTTCTATTTGTTAATGTTGTTATTAGTAATTGCATACCTTATGATAGGTATTTTAGCTTGAATCTATAGTTGGCGTGGCCTTAGAAAATGGAGGACAACAATTTGAATCTAAACATGACTTATTTGAGATATTTGAGTGTGACTTATATATACCCTCTTTGGTTTAAAAGTTTTGTAGAATTTTAGCACCAGAAGATTGGAAATGTTACCTGTTGATTGCAAGGACATGTTGACTTGGTTAAAAGTTGCAGACTATGCTCGCCAAGTGTTGACATTTTTCTAGTTGTTCAAAGATGTTTTCTTTGTCTCACAATCAGAAATTTGATGGCAGCTAGGATTGCAGGTCGGCTTCATGGTGAAGCACCTCCATGCAAGCCTTCACTTAATTATTGGAGGGAAATATTCTAGATGGAACCACTACCAAACAACTGGCTTATTTCTTTTAGCATCACGGTAATAATTTCCTTCCTTGATGTTGTAGGAAAAAGTTCGAGAGATATGACTGTGCATTGCTTGTTTTTTTATAAGCCACTTATGCTCACAATTTAAGAATTTTATTATTTATACACACTTCATGGTAACATTTTTACTTTATCTTTAATTTCTCAAGTCTATGTATTGTATTCATACACCATGGTGGATAGTTATAATAGCACTAAGGGAGAAGAAACCCTGTAAAGTTAGATTTGAACGAATAATTTTGCAATATTCTTATATAACATAGAACTGCACAATATTATGATGGAGTAGAGAGTAATGAAAAGAAGTGAAAACAATTACCATGTTGATTATGTTCAATAGGTAGAAGTGGTCAACTATAAAGTGGTTACAGTTTTGTTGTGCATACTTATTAAGTGTTGGGAATTATGTGCAGATTAATTTTTTATTTCATTTTATGTTGTGAAAGTTTTTTCCAAACCTAAGTTCTTGTCAAATGCTCTTGTGATGGCACAAAGTCGCTATACCATGATTTAAAATTGGTTTAAGATACTTACACATGATATATCTAGCTTTAGATGCTCATAGTCGAGCTTGATGAACGAACACATTTGAAATAATTGTAAGTTATGATTTTGGAGAGCCTTGATGATGAAACTTAGTGGTGTCATCATAATGGCTTATGAATATGAAAGCAAGTGTTGAAAGAATTAATGGTGGATAAGAAAATTTTGAATCTTATTGGTAACTAAATGCCGATAGGTCTCCTATTACATACTATCATCATATTAATTTTCTGATATTCAAATTAAATTACGGGTTGCAAGATTTCTATGAATAGTATAATCAAATACATAGCTTAATAGAATGAAGTTATACTTATAAGAGATCTTTAGCGAAGAAGCATTGAACTCTTATAAGGTAACAATCAAACAAAAATAGATAAAATAATAAGGGATATTTCCATAGATCATGGTGAACACGAAAAAAGATAGATGGAATCTATATACATCTCACGAAAGAAATTCATGACATTCTATCAATATAGCCGAAATTGATGGGTAATTAATTGATTTCCATCCTAGAACAAATTCTGAAGGTTTTCTTTAATTGTATCTATTCATCAAGTTCCCATGAAATATCGTTAAGTTCATGAAATACAAGTCCATGTGTGTGGTATTAAACTATGGATTTTTTTTAAATTGTATTTCAATTTAATATTTTGTGTTAATTGGTGCATCTACATGTAATGATGTAGTTCATTTTTTGATGTTATTTTGGCCATTGGTTGAACAGTTAACTCACCCTTATGGTGAAAATTCTTCATATATATGCCACTGAAAGGAACTAAACTTTACCAGGTCATTACTCAGATATTCAGTAGCAACATACATAGCTTGGAAACTACATGTTTCTTTGAGTAAGGAAATATCTCAATAATTATAACTAAGATACGTAAGGGGCTTCTAAACTGAACTAAGGTCAGAGTTGTGAAGTGTATGCACATATGTAATACAACTCATTGTATACATGTTGAAGAATACATTACACATCAATAATTTTATGACCTTGATAAGTAGTTCAATGGGAGTGGCACACAAAACTACATCTACTATAAATACATAATAGGAATGTAAATGAAACTCATAGAGTTTCAAGATTAATAGCAGTAACACAATAATAAATACAAGCTCAAGAGCACATTCCCAAGTTCACTCAAATTTCAATGTGTAAATTTTAATGCAACTCAAGTATGTAACCTCAAAATTCACAACCTCGATTTGTCTATCCATCCAGATAAATATGGGGGTTTGTCAATATCTTACAAATATGAACCTTTTAAATATGCAGCAAAAAGAAGATGCTTCAAGTAGAATTATTGTAGATCTTAAAAATGTACTTATTGTGGGAAGCAATAAGATAAAAGTGAACTGTGTGTTTCTACTATATATAAAAAAAGTATACATGCTTTATGAAATGAAAAAAAAATTATATATGGTGGTGTTGGATGCACTTGAAGTAGAAATAGATAAATTCAAAGCAGCCTAATGACTAACAATAATTATACACTAGATTCAGAGCATGACTGGTCTAAATTAATTATCAATTTTTTGGTAAACCTAAATGTTTTGCATTAATACAGTTTACGGTGATGTAAGGATGTTATGCCAGTAGTAAAATGATACATGCATCAAGTAAGGTGTGTCATATAAAATCAAAAACCATGCAAGATAACTCGTTGGTAAATCAATAAGATGCTTCAACCATATCGATGGAAAAGTGGTACTCGTAATAGAGATTGTTGTGCACAAATATAATTTGTTTCGATAAAATGATATCTAGCAATCTTTTCGAATAAACTGACAATCATACAATCAGAAATGCATATTTTGTACCACTATTTCCTATTACAAAATATGGGAGTAGTCTACTTGTTAGATTGCATTTATAGTGTTGTCTGGTTTTGAATATGACAACATAAAAA
Source organism: Pinus tabuliformis (assembly GCA_031772625.1). NCBI lineage: Eukaryota > Viridiplantae > Streptophyta > Pinopsida > Pinales > Pinaceae > Pinus > Pinus tabuliformis. The sequence continues at coordinate 1,921,847,318 of CM062816.1, read as the reverse complement.
TTATTGCACAAACAATTTATTTTAAGGAATTTAACAATTGATGAGTACACATAGTGCCATAAAAATTAGTGGGTGTGGAATTGAGAACCTTGTAACCTTAATTTATAACTCATGTATGGGAGGTGTATGTACTTTCATACTGATTGCTCAATTGGTTCTTGACATACACTACATTTATTCATGGCCAACAATGTGTTGGAAGTGTAAAAAGAGAAACAAGAAATCATATGACATAACTAGTCTATGTGTGGAGTACTTTTAAGTACTCACCAAAGATTTTCTTGGATGGAGACAAGGCTAATTTTTTTTAGTAAACTTCAAGTATAATACTTAATTCCATACTAGATTAGCTATGAAATGCTTGCTTTATGATTGGGGGAGATCATATTGCGCTATTTTTAAGACCCAGTCGAGAGAAAAAGTCAATCCCATAACTCAAAGTTAGTGTTATTATAAAATTGTATTATGCAAAGTTACCCTTATGTTATCATTTGCTCGAATTTTCCTGCAACCAAAAGATTGGATAAATAAAAGAAGTCAAATACTTGACATAACATTATTCAGTTAGGCTCTGGCTGAAAAAGTTGAACAGGTCCATGAATACCTTATTCTCCAATTGACAAATCAAGGATGATTTGATTAGACTTGACTAAAGACAGTGTGAACAAATAAAGGAAATTTTGGCATTGAGCTGATGTTATGATAATAATACTAACATGGGTTAAAAACAAATGGAACATGTATAGGTCATGCATAGGATGGTATGGACATTAAGTATTGTGTATACGTTGTACTGGTAGTACTGTGTACATGTGGTACAGATGGTACTAGTATGGATGCATGTATTGCATGATGTTGGATGATGTGTATAGCTGTATGTGTGTGATGTATACATGGTTGAGGAGAAGGAACTGGGTGATTGCCTTGTGTGGCAAGCGTGCCAGAGTGCGTACAAAAGAAAGAAAAAGGTGGAAGCTAAGGATTGATTAAAGGATAAGTACCCATATTCTATTTGAGTTTAGTATGCATGATATTTATGATTTTGGTCTATGATGATTACATGTGATCTATGATTGATCGTTACATATGATTTATGGTTTTAATGGTTATGTTTTGAGCTATCATGATGTCATATTATTATACAAGTTGACTAATATAGGGAGACTACAAGAAGCAAGTGTTCAGAAACAACACAAATGCAATGGAAGAGCATGCATTTATTCCTATTAGAATACAATGAAAATGAGGAATCATAGTTAAATTGTGGGAAACATTAACCCATATTCACTCAAATAGTAGTACGGTTATATCAAGTTATGACACTAACTGTGGTAAACAAAATCGAGTTTTTTTATGGCATCTAAATCCTGTCACAGAATTGATTGAAAAAATGTTACAGGTAGGAATTGAAGGAGAATTGTGGTAGAGCTCCTTTGTAACCTATATATCAGAAGATCTGCTTCAGATGGCAAGGCCATGGAAACCTGAAAATTCAAAAACAACTACTTGTGAACGAGGAAATAAATTGTAAGATGCAATAATACACCAAGGACGGTGTAAATTTAAGGGGGTGAGTATGTAGCACCCTCCATTGTATGTAACAGTTTGTTGACCAAATCTAACAAAATCTAGGTCTCATGTATAAAAATGAAAGTAAATACTTTATTATTAAATAAATAATAAAGATAATTTAATCACATTGAAAACGACACACAAAGAGATGAGATTCTTCCCAAATGAAATCTCAGCATTGAATGGGAATGGTAACTCTTTCATGATAACACTTCTAGATCCAATTCTAGATAATCTTAATGGATTGGGAGATAAACATCCATTAATTTACTTAGCTCGAGAAAGATGTTAATCTTAAGGAAAACATAAAACTCTTATGGGAAAGAAAGGCAATCTTTTATGAGGAAAATCCTCGTGGGAGAGAAAGGCGAGCTTTTGTGGGAAAAGCCTAGGAAAATAGATAAAAATATTCATAAAAGTTGGAAGTTGCTAAAGGAAACCATATCATGAAAGAGGGAATTAAATATCCATTGATGAGATCTGCAAGAGGAATTTGATCCATGGCAAGAACTCTCAACTCGAGGGTGAACTGGAGGAAGTCAGTTCTAGGTTAGGTGGTGGTGCTCAATTTTCCCAGTGACATTCATTCCACTACTATGATCTTATCCAATTTCATTATATGTTATGTATGTTGGCTCCTTACTCTTTATGTTATCGAACCTTTAATATTATGGGTATAATTGCATGTGTTATCTTTGTTTATGAGATAATTGAATAATTATGCATGTGACAACTACTGAAACTGAATTTAATTGAACTTAAATTTAGTAATGGGAGCATATAAGGTGATTGTTAGGTTGGGTCAAGGAGATATGTCATAGACGGACACACAATGATAGCTATTATTGAAGATATCTTACAATGGAAACATGGTTCTAATTGTATTTCTTGTTGTCACATCTAGAACGAAAGGAACACTATTATAGACACTCTCTCTAAAGTGGTGCTGAGCAGAATCTAGGCCCTTACAATATCATGAAGCAGTTATATGATACTTTATATGAGTGGTATCATAGGCCTTTCATAAGAGTCATGCAAATAGAGATCATACATGAATGAATATAACATATTCAAATTTGTTTATGTTTTTTTGTCTGAGATATAATTGTTAGATGATTGGTAGCTTATGGTATTTTGTGCTATGTATTTAGGTTTAGGATATATATTGATCGACTTGTTAGGACATGGGGAGGGATTTTAAACGGTTTGATATTTCCTCCATTTCATGGATGGTTGTACTCCAAAACAACCCATTTTTTAATTCACAATTGTGCATATCCAAAATGTAATTTTCACAACTATTTAATAAAAATTGATATTTTTCTTGAAAAATAATCTTATAGTTTTTATCCATTTAACTTCCCATCTTTTGAATTATAAGATGGTCAAGCATAATAACTAGTTTTCTTAACCATCCAATATATGGTTGTTATTACAAAATATATTACATCCATTTCATAATGCTAAATTCCAATCTATTTGGAAAATCCGAAAATAATATTAAAAAAAAAAATAGATAAAATGAAATACATTTTTTCCTAATATAATAGAAATATAATTTAATAATAATTTACTTAACTTTTTAAATAAATAAAAAATTCTTAATATATAAGATTTATTTATACAACATGAAATACAGTTACTTCATAATACTAATAAATCAAGTTCCGTTGGGTGAGGGTAAGGATAAGGATGAGATTAAATGAGAGAAAGTAAGGGTAATTTTGAGAATGCCCTGGTGTGAAGGAATGGAATGAATCCAAAATGAATAAGGAAATCACCATTATTCATCGTTGACTTTACGGATGTTATCTTACCCACACAACACAACACAATACAACATAACACAATGCAACCATGTCCCGCAAGGGCTATAAAAGGGGGACATACTCCCCAGATTGATAAGTATCGCAATAATAACGTTTTTCATCTGAAGGAATCATTATTATTATTATTTCATTTGAGGTAGCCATGAGGATCGGGTCATTTAGCTTTGGTTTAGCTCTCATATTACTACTCACAGTGGTGGCTGCGCAGGATGAAGACTGCACGAAGGATGTATCTCATAGTTGTAACGCCACGATATACCCAAACAACAATCCTTTATAGGCTTCTCTGACAACTGTGGTCACGGGTCTGGAAGAACACACGTGGTCGAAGGGTTGGGAAGATAGCAATGGTATTGGGTATAGGAAAGAGATTACAAATGTCAACGAGTTTCCCAATGCCTGTAGGCAAGGAGTCTGCGCTGCTATTATGGATAGGCCCTCATGCAAGGCCTACCATACCAACCTCATCAATTGCATCTCGAGCCTTTGCAGACCCATTTCATTATGTAATTGCATTTATAAGGTCATAGATAAAACCATTGCAAATAGTTTGAAGTTAATCTTGTCAAAAAATGTGTTAAAGGAGAAATTTTATTTTCTGGAGGTTACCATAGTCATGAGGCTAGTGGGGTAGCTCAGGAATGACTCCACAATTTAAAAAAAAAAGAAAATATAATGCTTTTTCCTTAAAATAAACCTACCCAAAGTATATGATAGGGTAAGCTGAATCCACACTAGAGTGTTAATCAGCCACTTGGACTTTGATGTAAGCTTTGTAAAGTGGGTAATGTGTTGCATCACATCAATATGTTTTGCAGTGACTATTAATGGGTCAACTAAAGCATTATTCGATTCTAAGTAAGGTTAAGAAAAGGATGTCCACTTTCTCCATTACTATTTCTATTGGTGGCTGAAGGATTAACTAGACTTTTGGCTGAAGCCAAAGGGAGGGGTGAATTAAAGAGTGCCACAATTGCTAGTGAATTAGCCATCACACATATTTTCTTTGTGGATGACATTATTTTGTCGTAATGATGGTCCAGGTGTGATTTTTCACTCACCGATAAGGCTACATGTAGGCTGATAAATATTCATAAGTCAACTTTATTTGCAGTGGGATCGTCTAGGGAAAAGCTCACAAAGTCTCATAATCCATTTCCTTTTAACACAAATATTTTTTATCATGAGATTAAATATATAGGATTTCATCTATGTTAGTTTTAGTAGCATCATGGGTGTTTAGTCTCAAAATTTTTGGAGAGAGTAAAACACAGGAGTTTTTCATAACTTATAAATCATTTATGGAAATTCCACCCAGAAATGTCTCAATTATGTTATTATCCTATTTTTAAACATTTCCCAAGTTTAATCTTAGGAAAATTTGTTAATTAATCAGTTTTAAATGAGAAAGGTGTTAATCCTCTAGAAAGTCACACGGATCGATCCAAAAATAATATCAACCATCAATTATGTTTTAATCTTTTCCATTAATAGTCCCAAGAAGAAATTATAATAGGAGCCTAATGTGTAGATGGGGAAAATTGTTGGCTATGTGGGGCTTGACCCAGGTTCAGAAGTGATTTAGCCAAGCAAATCCCGGTACTACTGGCCCTTTCGGCAATAGTCCGCGAAGTGCAGACTGAGGTCTCACTCGAAGTAGTATGGGAGGGTGTTGGAACCAGGTTTCCACACCTTAGGGATGTCTTGAAGAAGGTTTTAGAGGTTCACGGTCCGAACCTGCACGCTTGCGTTGCTCCGTGCAGCGGCCTGTGCGCACCTCTGTAAGGGGCGTGAATACAGTACTATCCTGCTCTCGATCCTTCCTGCGCTATTATATCAGTGCTTTGAATTAATTTGTGTGGGCCCAATATTCTTATTACTTATTCAACTTTCAAGTAAGTGCGTGTAATCAAAACCGATATAAAGATAAATAGAACCATAGATGCACAATATTCTGAATCAAACTTATCTTTATTAATAATCCTTTTCAAGTTTAGTTCAATTATAGACCTGACTCCGCCCTGCACACTCAGTTGTAGGAGTCTGCGAAGTCAGCTGCAGACTCGACTAGGCCTCTGCGCACTCAACTGTAGAGCCTCTTCCTACTACTACAACCCAATACACTTCAGATCCACTTCTATCCTCTAACCAAGCCTTCACATCTATCTATTACTTGCTTCCCCCAAAACTATCTTTACACTTAGAGCCTCTCGCTATTTATACAATCCCATGGTCCGCGGACCATGGGTAGGCCGACATAACTTTACATTATTTACAATTCTTAGGGCAGACAACCCTATGACTCATCCTAGAATTTCACGCTCTGCACCCATACTTCGTGGAGTCTTTACATTACATTGACCAAAACTCGGTGTTACACTAAAAAATGTCACCATGACTATTTGCAGTTAGTATGGCTCCATCAACTATCATACTATCCTCCTTGGCAAGTCTCATGCCTCTGCTTTCCATGTCAAAATCAAAGAAAGAGAGAAAAGTCATTTAAAGTCAAGTTATCTCTGGTATGCAGTTTCTCTCAGCCTTACCTGCGGGTACGCAATCCAAGTTCACAATACCTACATACTTGTACACTCTGTCTGTAAAGCAATGGGTGCGTACTCCTGTAAAGGTCAATAAGCGCAAGTTTCACTCCAAAAAAGTTACTTGTGGTTATTTCTAGAGCATTCTAGAAGCTTGTTTGACGTGTATGGAGCGCCTCCAGATGGTTCATGTATCCCTATGGAAGAGGAACTTATCCCATCAAGAGGGGAGCTAACCCACCCAAAGAGGGGCTTATCCCATTGATGGTGGACCTGATTAACTTCCTCTACAGCACTATAAATACATGCATTGGGCCAGAGGGAGGGGAGGTTGAAAGCTGAAAATTCCTAAGGGTAGATGCTGTTGAGATTAGGACTTCCTTGTAGAAGCTTGTGAGGAGAGATTGTCATCATTTCTTGTTTCATTTGGAAGTGGGTGAGCTGATCAAAGTAAAGGAAAACTCTTGCTAGACCCTGGGAGGAACTTGCACAACACCAAGGCTCAGGTTGTAATGGTTTCTTTTGTTTCCTATTAATACAAATAAGTCCATTCTTCTCAACAATTTGTTATTTATGAGTTGTTTCATATACTCCTTGGTCTGTATGTTAAATATGTTTTGTTTTATGAGATATTCAGGTGCTATTTAATCGTTTGATTGTTAGTGAATGCAGATTTCGAAGAGAAGGAGGAGCTCATCCGGATCGACGAGGCTGGACTACTACAACAGCATTGGGTTACAGGTAGGATCTAAACACTTGATTTCTTGTATGATAAATGCATATTTAGAGAAGGATTGCTCTTAATTGTCTTGTTTGTCACTAGAAAGCCTTAAGCTTCTAGGGAGGTTGGTTGTGTCTGCACTATCGACTCTTTCCGCATGACAAAATGGCAACTCCACTGGGGAACTCCATTGATGTGAATGATTTTTCCTTTGTGTGAAACTTTGATTTGAGATAAGTCGTTTTCTTTCTGGTTTTTGGCTATCTGACTGTGTATTTGGGTGGCTTAGATTAGGGTTAAATTAGATTTTAGTTTTTCTTGGTTTTGCTAGAAGTACGCAGCCTCTGCGTTAAGCACAGTGCGTACCTGTACGCACTGCAGCTTTGTGCACAGAGCGTACATGCACCTGTTCAAACAGGTTGCCTGCGTGCCCCTGTCAAAAGCCTAGAAAATTTCAATTTCTTCTTTTTTATCTTTTAGATTTTGTTTATAGCTTGTTTTTGCTGCCCAGATCCACTGTTCACCTGTCAGAAGCTTTCATCTTGGCTAATTTCATTGGAAGTCCTGCTTTAAACTTTTATCAATTGGGTGTTTTGAGTCTCTTTTTTAAGAAATTCTAAATTTGATTTCCTTTGGTCATTACTTGGAGGTTTGTCTCAGTCTTTTCACAATACCTACATACTTGTACGCTCTGTCTGTAAATCAATGGGTGCGTACTCCTGTAAAGGTCAATAAGCGCAAGTTTCACTCCAAAAAAGTTACTTGTGGTTATTTCTAGAGCATTCTAGAAGCTTGTTTGACGTGTATGGAGCGCCTCCAGATGGTTCATGTATCCCTATGGAAGAGGAACTTATCCCATCAAGAGGGGAGCTAACCCACCCAAAGAGGGGCTTATCCCATTGATGGTGGACCTGATTAACTTCCTCTACAGCACTATAAATACATGCATTGGGCCAGAGGGAGGGGAGGTTGAAAGCTGAAAATTCCTAAGGGTAGATGCTGCTGAGATTAGGACTTCCTTGTAGAAGCTTGTGAGGAGAGATTGTCATCATTTCTTGTTTCATTTGGAAGTGGGTGAGCTGATCAAAGTAAAGGAAAACTCTTGCTAGACCCTGGGAGGAACTTGCACAACACCAAGGCTCAGGTTGTAATGGTTTCTTTTGTTTCCTATTAATACAAATAAGTCCATTCTTCTCAACAATTTGTTATTTATGAGTTGTTTCATATACTCCTTGGTCTGTATGTTAAATATGTTTTGTTTTATGAGATATTCAGGTGCTATTTAATCGTTTGATTGTTAGTGAATGCAGGTTTCGAAGAGAAGGAGGAGCTCATCCGGATCGACGAGGCTGGACTACTACAACATCGTTGGGTTACAGGTAGGATCTAAACACTTGATTTCTTGTATGATAAATGCATATTTAGAGAAGGATTGCTCTTAATTGTCTTGTTTGTCACTAGAAAGCCTTAAGCTTCTAGGGAGGTTGGTTGTGTCCGCACTATCGACTCTTTCCGCATGACAAAATGGTGACTCCACTGGGGAACTCCATTGATGTGAATGATTTTTCCTTTGTGTGAAACTTTGATTTGAGATAAGTCGTTTCCTTTCTGGTTTTTGGCTATCTGATTGTGTATTTGGGTGGCTTAGCTTAGGGTTAAATTAGATTTTAGTTTTTCTTGGTTTTGCTAGAAGTATGCAGCCTCTGCGTTAAGCATAGTGCGTACCTGTACGCACTGCAGCTTTGTGCACAGAGCGTACACGCACCTGTTCAAACAGGTTGCCTGCGTGCCCCTGTCAAAAGCCTAGAAAATTTCAATTTCTTCTTTTTTATCTTTTAGATTTTGTTTATAGCTTGTTTTTGCTGCCCAGATCCACTGTTCACCTGTCAGAAGCTTTCATCTTGGCTAATTTCATTGGCAGTCCTGCTTTAAGCTTTTATCAATTGGGTGTTTTGAGTCTCTTCTTTGAGAAATTCTAAATTTGATTTCCTTTGGTCATTACTTGGAGGTTTGTCTCAGTCTTTTCACAATTTTGCATCTTTTTGCTCTTGTTTTTGCAAAAAAATCTCCCCCTCATTCGTCGAGGGGGGGGGGGGGGGCTAAATTGTGTATGAGTGTTAATCGCCTTTGAGTGTTTTTATTTTTTTTGATCTTTGGAACTCTCACCCAATTTTCTCGACTTGCACTTGATTGGTTCTTAGATTACATTAGAATCATCTTGTGTTTGAGAATTCTCTTGCATAGATCACATTTGCATAATTAGAATTCTCATTTTCAGAATATTAATGAAAAATGTGCATAGATTACATTTGCATACTTTTCAAGTGAATTGTGCATAGATTACAATTGCATAGTTTACATTCTGAAAAATCAATCGTAGATTTAGATCAGTTTTCTTTGATTTGAATTTACACAAAAATAAAAATAAAAAAACTTTTGGAATTGATTTGCATTAGTTTTTATTGATGAAATTAGTGCATTAGAGAATTTGTTATATTTTCTCTTAGTGATCAATTTTTTGCATTGTTGGAAGTGAATGGAAACTCTCTCCTTACTTTAATTAGGATTCATCGAATTGAAAAGATCACATTATCATATTCGATTGCATTCAGTTGAGTCGGGTCATAACACCATTGGTTTCATATCCATTTACCCATTTGAGTAATAACAGCCTTAATAACACAACGCTTAATTAAAATTCATCTAGTAATTTTTACATTTCTAGGGCTCTGAAACACCAACATAGATCGGGCTAGTGTCTTGGAGTAGGAGAGTAATTAACTCTCCAAGACACTAAAACCAAACAAGTAGCTCATCTCGTGGTAGGATAAATCCAACTGTTACATTTATGCTCTGGGAAAGCTCCTCTTAAAGGAGAAGCACGAGATCGTGTCCGAACCAGTGAGGGGATCAATCCTCCTTCATTGGGAAAGATGCCAGATATGCACGTACTACAAACGTTAAACCTCAGATTATTGTTGAGGAGCCTGGGGTCACTTGTCGGTAAACCTTGGATTATTGTCAAGGCGCCGGCAAGGGGATTGAGCTTGTTACTCTGCCCTTGCGTGCTATCGGGTCGTAGACTGTTCCCCCAGGTATATTTGTTGTTGTTGTTGACCTTAGTGACCATTATATTTAGGGTTCTACCCAAGGTGACGGTGGAGGGAAGATCCCACTGTACCTAGAGCAGACGTCGGCTAGACTCACTTGGATTTTCTGGGGGGTTCACTTCACTCGAGACGGTTAAAGTGGAGGAACTTGGTCCAATCTATTCATTAAGCAGGTTGTCGGGGTAACTGTTCCACCCGCCATTTCTGTACTGAATTCTGCGATGTTGGATTTCATCACCAACTAGTGTTTTCGGTCTGGAAAGTTACTGTTTGTGTGTGGTTTGACTCCTAGATTTGATAGCGCGTGTTAATTTGTTTGTTTTTACTTTTAGAGACCATAGGTGTGAATTGTGAATTTTAATTGTTAGGTGTGAATTGTGAATTGTTAATTTTAGTTATAAATTGTTAATAAAATTCACTGAAGTTGAATATAATGGCAAATGTTCCGGAATTTACCAACCTAGGAAACCCTCCTAACGAGAATCCTAGTACTTTTCCTTACTTTGGAAATGTTGGTCCTCCTTATATGGCTACTTTGTCATTACCTGGATTTACAATAGGTTTACCGATATGGTTATTTTCAACTTCGTTGGCCCAAAATACTCCAATTGTTCCACCTCAACCGAATGCTTCACCTCAACAGAGTTCACCATCTCAACATCACCAACCTTTTGTTGACCCTTTACCTTCTTCGCCTAATTTTTCTTCCTCCATTTCTTCCTCTTCGCTTGGTAAAAGTCTTGATGCTAGTAACCAGGTGTCTAAGAAGAAGAAGAAAGGGAAGAAGAAGAAGAAGAAGAAGAAGAAGCAAGATAAGAAAGAAGTCAACCAACCAACCGTGGTTGTAAGTGTTAGTTGTGTTGAGGAAAACTCCAACATGCATCGTAAACCCAAATACCCTTGCAGGCTTTGTAAGGGTGACCACTTCCTTGTCAATTGTCCTGGTATTCCAAAGGTCTTGGAAGTATGGTCAGGAAAATCTCATCAATTTTCCATTGATCCATCAACCAGTGATAGTTAGGTTCCTGGGAAAAAGGGTAAAGTTAGGTTTCCTTGTAAGTTATGCAAAGGGAGTCATCAAACTCACATTTGCCCTCACATGGATGAAGCCTCGAAATTGTTGGAAAACCTTACTGTTCCACAGCAAGAATTTCCAACTGGTTACTGTAAACTTTCTCCCAACCTACCGTCAACTGACGGAGTGATTGATTTAATTTCAAGTACAGTCAATCACACTCTTCCATTGGAGAGTGGAACTCATGTCACTCAGGTTGATGATCCATTAGTTGATCAAGTGGTCGATTCAATTTCACATTCGATCGATCCCACTTTCCCTTTAGAGAGTGAACTTCATACCGCTCAGGTTCTTCTTGTTACATCAGATTCTTCTATGCCGGGAGGCATTTCACCTATTTCTACAGAACCCCCTCCAAGTACTGAGGTCTTTTCCTTTGATTGGAATAGACTGACAGAACCTCGTCTTCCTTCCTCCATCCATTTCCAAATCATTGTCAAGGCTGGTAGTAGGGACATACATCGTACACAGGTAGATGAAGGTGCTTCTGTTAGTATTTTATCCTCAACTGTTTGGAAAGCTTTGGGTTCCCCTCAGCTTGCGCCTATTACGCAGAATCTGAAAGCTTTTAACAGAACCATTAGTGAACCTTTAGGGATCCTTCCTAAGTTTTCTATTACCTTGGAAGGTAAAACTGTCTGTATTGATCTTATGGTAGTTCGAGGTCCCTTGGATTTCAATTTACTCCTTGGGCGAGACTATGTTTATGCAATGAAAGCTGTCATATCGACACTCTTTCGCGTGATGTCTTTCCCTCACAATGGCAGTATTGTGACTATAGACCAGCTTTCGTTCCCTAGTCTTGTTTCAATTACCAACAATATGACAGCCTTAAATGTTCCTGATTCTCAAGTGGTATCTACCCCACCACGGGTTAATTATGTGGCAACTGGTCCCATGTTTTCAGTTACCGATGTAAGTGAGCCTCTCACTGTTTGCTCATCTTCCTTTGATTTAGATCCGGTAATTGACATGGAGAACTCTATGGGATTACTTGAACATGATGTTCTTATCCCTTTTGAGTCCCTTGACTTGTGTTCCTTCCAAAGAACTATTCTTCCTTCTGATGAAGACCTCTTGGAAGCCATGATCAAGGTGTGTCCATTGACAACTCTTTCTTCCAGTTGGAAGCCATGATCAGTGTAGCGAGGATAGTTTTTTCCTGTATCAACCTCGTTAAAAAAGGAAACGGGCTAGTACGAGGAAAGTTCCTTTTACTATGTCGACCTCGTTAAAAAATGAATCAGTGAGTACGAGGATAGTTTTTTCCTGTATCAACCTCGTTAAAAAATGAAACAGACTGCTATGAGGATAGTTCTTTTCCTGTGTCAACCTCGTTAAAAAATGAATCAGTTAAATGAGGAAAGTTCCTTTTACTGTGTCAACCTCGTTAAAAAATGAATCAGTTGGTCAGAGGATAGTTCTTTTTACTGAGTCAACCTCATTAAAAAATGAATCAGGTAGATTTAAGGATATGTAGGTAGATCGTAGAAAGTAGGGTTTGAGGATAGTTCTTGTTACTGAGTCAACCTCGTTAAAAAATGAATCAGGTATGAGGATAGTTCTTTTCTTGTGTCAACCTCCTTAAAAATGAAACAACTCCCTTTTCAAGTTAAATATTGAAATTAAACCTTCATTCCATCCATCTGGTTGAATGCAATGAAGCCTGGGGGGCATGTACCTCTCTTTGCATCATTATACTGGGGGCATGCGAACGTTTTGAGCATAGTTCTTTGTCTTGTGTCAAGCTCGTTAAAAAATGAAACAAGGGTAGGTTAAGTAGGTAGATTGTAGAGAGTAGTCATGAGCATAGTTCCTTGTCTTGTGTCAAGCTCATTAAAAAATGAATCAAGGATTTTAGAGCATAGTTCCTTGTCTTGTGTCAAGCTCGTTAAAAAATGAATCAAGGTTTTTATAGTAAAGTTTTTTGTTAGGTAGATTGTAGAGAGTAGTTATGAGCATAGTTCCTTATCTTGTGTCAAGCTCATTTTCAAACATGAAACAAGGGTTTTGAGGATAGTTCTTTTCTTGTGTCAACCTCACTAAAAAATGAAACAACTCCGACAAGTCTTTCCAAGATCTTGAAAGTAAAGCTTCATTCCATCCACCTAGTTGAATGCAATGAAGCTTGGGGGGCATGTACCTCGTTTTGCGTCATTATGCTAGGGGTATGTGAACTTATAACAAGCATAGTTTTTCATTTCAAGCTTGCATAAACATGAAACCGAATCCAAGCATAGTTCTTTTCCTGTGTCAAGCTCGTTAAAAAATGAAACAAATCCTCCTCTAATTGATTCAAGAGTTTGACAAGATCTCATAAATGTTAAGTTGTATATTTAGGTTAGTTATTTTAGTTTTTGTATCTTTTCTTACTGTTTTAGGTCGAATCTTTCAATGATCTCGTAACTCAACCTTCATTTCATCCAACTAGTTGAATGAAATGAAGCTGGGGGGGCATGCGCTCTAGCAGTTATGCTTAGGGGGCATCAAGCACAGTTTTTTCTCTGTTTCAAGCTTGTGAAAAAATGAAACTACTTTGAAGCATAGTTTTTCTTTGTTTCAAGCTTTTGTAAAAATGAAACCTATCTCGAGTCAATTTCGGTTATTTTCAAGACTCGTTAAACTCATGAAAATCCCGAGAATATTTTGCTATCTTTCATTCTCGTAAAACAAATGAAAATGTCGAGTTCTTTCCGTCTTTTCCTGCTCGTAAATTAAATTGAAAGTCGGCCATATGAGTACATTTTTACCCTTTTTTGAACTCATTAAAATTTACGAAAAAGTGAAAACCATGAGTACATTTTTAACATTTTTCCGAACTCGTTAAAACTTACGAAAAAATGAAACATCAGAGTCATCTTTTAAGCCATTTTCTGACTCCTAAAACATGAAAAGATTGTCGAGCGTTTCTTTTACACTCGTTAAAATGGAATTAAAAGACAGTCCTCTTATAGCCCTTTTCTGACCGTAAAAACACGAAAATATTGGCGGATTTTTGTCGTTTCAAATTCGATACTGGAAATAAAACGGCGTGCCCTTGATCACTTTTTACTTTTCAGGTCAGAGGCACTAATCATGAAAGTACTCCTTGGTCGCAAGATCAAGCGGTTCTCTCAAGCATCATTTTATACTTTTTCGGGCTTGGGAGACATAAATTTACGAAAACGTTCAACCCTGGAGTCTTCTTTATTTTTTTCAGACTCTCTAAAATTGAAAAATGCCGAGTTTCTCCTATACTGGACTCGTTAAAATTTCACAGTAAAGGACCTGTTCGATTACAAACAGGAACAGACTACTCCTTCTTAGGTTCAAATCTAAACTAAGTTGGACTCATTCGAAGGATGAGCTTATAATCAAGCATATGTTATCCTCCTCAAGCTTGTAAAAAATAAAGAGGTGCTTGCCAGAAATGGTGGGGGAAAAGAGAGAAAAAATGAGCCTATTTGATATCCTTTGTCACAGGAAAAACCTTATTACCACTCTTGAACACGACACTTTTCATTCACCTGGGTTGGGAAATCCTGTGTCTTAAAGTTGATTAAACCACTTTGAAGGTCTTCAACCATTTCTAGGTATTAGCTTTGGGTCAATCGTCGCCAAGCCATCTGTCATGTCATTATGTGTTCAATAGGTCTCTGCAAATAAACTATTCATATGCAAAATACTTGTCATCCATTTTGACCATCCCTGAGTCAGTCCTTACAGCAACATTTCTTCAACTTGAACTATGATTTCGTGTTGTGGGCTTGCCTGCAACGGGTCGCTTTCTATCGACATCAACACATTATCTAGAGAGCTGACTTAGAAATCGTCAGTACCTTCAAGTCTGCATGAATCAATGGCAGGTTTCTCGCCTTTGACGACAGTTTACATCATTGACTTTCGATCGAAGGATTCCGTGACATGTTCGACATCAACCCATTCATTCGCATCTCATGGATTGTACTGGGTACTTTGAGAACCATTGACATCACTGGTGGTCTCTCTCACACTTGTTAACAGTTTACATCATTGACTGGTAATCAAGTGGTTTCTACCATGTTTGACATCAACTCATTTATTCACATGGATAGAATCGTACCAATTTGGGAAGTAGAAATGAAGACCCTGGATCTAGTTTCCACCATCCAGGCTGCGAGGAGTTTTGTATTCATTGTATAAAGTAGACTAACTATAAACAGATGGCTGCGTCCATACTGTGTCTACATGAGTCTATGATTATGATGTACTGCGAAATCGTTCCTGTATCAGAGCAGTAGTTAGATTGTTAGTTAAAGTTTTCAATCTGAGTATGGGAATGCCTACCTCAGCGAGGATATCATCTTATATATGTATTTTGTGTTGAATATTTGCAGGTTCTAACCAGGCTCTCCGCAAGATAATCCTTGAAATGATAAAGTACTTCACCCTTCCTAGATGATTTGAAACCCTAAATCTACTTCAGGCTTTGCACTTTAGGGGGCAATCTGTTACACTAAAAAATGTCACCATGACTATTTGCAGTTAGTATGGCTCCATCAACGGTCATACTATCCTCCTTGGAAAGTCTCATGCCTCTGCTTTCCATGTCAAACTCAAAGAAAGAGAGAAAAGTCATTTAAAGTCAAGTTATCTCTGGTACGCAGCTTCTCTCATCCTTACCTGCGAGTTCGCAATCCAAGTTCACAATACCTGCGTACTTGTACGCTCTGTCTGTAAAGCAATGGGTGCGTACTCCTGTAAAGGTCAATAAGCGCAAGTTTCACTCCAAAAAAGTTACTTGTGGTTATTTCTAGAGCATTCTAGAAGCTTGTTTGACGTGTATGGAGCGCCTCCAGATGGTTCATGTATCCCTATGGAAGAGGAACTTATCCCATCAAAAGGGGAGCTAACCCACCCAAAGAGGGGCTTATCCCATTGATGGTGGACCTGATTAACTTCCTCTACAGCACTATAAATACATGCATTGGGCCAGAGGGAGGGGAGGTTGAAAGCTGAAAATTCCTAAGGGTAGATGCTGCTGAGATTAGGACTTCCTTGTAGAAGCTTGTGAGGAGAGATTGTCATCCTTTCTTGTTTCATTTGGAAGTGGGTGAGCTGATCAAAGTAAAGGAAAACTCTTGCTGGACCCTGGGAGGAACTTGCACAACACCAAGGCTCAGGTTGTAATGGTTTCTTTTGTTTCCTATTAATACAAATAAGTCCATTCTTCTCAACAATTTGTTATTTATGAGTTGTTTCATATACTCCTTGGTCTGTATGTTAAATATGTTTTGTTTTATGAGATATTCAGGTGCTATTTAATCGTTTGATTGTTAGTGAATGCAGGTTTCGAAGAGAAGGAGGAGCTCATCCGGATCGACGAGGCTGGACTACTACAACAGCGTTGGGTTACAGGTAGGATCTAAACACTTGATTTCTTGTATGATAAATGCATATTTAGAGAAGGATTGCTCTTAATTGTCTTGTTTGTCACTAGAAAGCCTTAAGCTTCTAGGGAGGTTGGTTGTGTCCGCACTATCGACTCTTGCCGCATGACACTCGGGCTTTATGCCCCAAAAAAATGCTGTTGGGGGATCTGCTACCCAATAGGCCCCCAACACAATCATCGTGACTCGTCTTGAGTCACTTTGCTGGTGTGACGATCTTTGTGTGATGTCCATCCAGCAAGTCTCGTGTAGCTTGGGTGTCCGCAACACACTGTTCCGTTGTCTGTTGTACTTGTTGCACACGTATCTTTGAACCTTCATGAGTAGGGTCACATTCCTGTCTAACCACATAAAGTTCATGCATTTGTGCCAGCTTCCCTTCAATGGAAGCTATAATTGTGAAAGCTTCATCGATCCATAGTTGGATGTGTGCTTTAAGCAAGGCATATTTTTGGCGCACGACGTCTAATTGGTCCTTCAGTGCCCTTGCCTACTGTAGTCTGGCAAGTCGTTGAGTAAGGAAAACCATCTGCACGGTGCCCTGGACACTGTCGTACTCCTGCTACAACTCGCGCACCTCTATCTCTAGGCGTTGTAGGTTCGGGTCTTCCTACAGGTGCATAAGCATGGTTAGTGCTTGCTCAAACATCCTAGTAAAATCATGTGTCGCCTGGCCAATTTTCTCCAACCCCATCTGGATAGCGTGGGCACGCTACTCTCTAACGTCTGGGGGCGTGCAGGGATGTGCCTTTAATCGTAGCTCGACGATCTGCAGGTTCAGCTCCAACTGAACCTTCATCGTTTCCTCCCTAGCCTTGCGGGCTCCGGCTGCCACTCTATGGACCTGCTCTGCTGCTGGTAGTTCTGCCAGCATGGCCAACTCCGGAACACTCCTACATACATCCTCTACTACCTGCTCTAGTTCGTGAGCCTACGCAACCAACTCATCATGTTGGAGGTTGAGCTGATCCACATATAGTTTCTGCTCGTTCAAGACCTAGATTGCGCGGCCTTCCCTAGTGCGGAGCTTAGTGATGACCCCATCCTGTAACTAGTATAGGGTTTCACATGGCAGGGCTAGCAAGTTTAAGCTGATGCCTCTCATGCTACTCATCATAGCCTTGTCAACCTCGCTTGCTGCTACTAGGATGCCTTCGGGCAACATGAAAGGGTCGTCCCTACGGGCGCACAGCATCTATTCGGTTTCTACAGTTCCTGTTGTGACATACGGAGCCATTGTACCTATTTGGAGGGATTGTACCTGTGAGCCTTGTAGCTGCACGTTGAGTGCAGCCAACATAGTGTTCTGCTCCATCCTTAGTTCCTGGAGCATGTCCTTCATGACCTCATGAATCGTTTCGCTGATGTCAAACAGATCACCTTCTATGAGCGTGATCAGATCGACGGACGTCTTTGTCACTTTTACCTTCTTCCTGGGAGCTGTTTTATCAGGGCCGTGTGGCCGCTTGAGTCGGGAAGATGCTAAATCAGGGTCTGCGCATTCTTATGTCCTGTCCACTTCCCCGTTCTGTTGCCCAGTGGAGATCTCCTGACCCTCCTCGGTCTCTCTTGATGGTGCTGTTGTGGTTTTTTCCATCTGCGCCATTGCTTCTGCATCAGCCGTCTTCTGCTGTGCGGCTGCTTCTTGTTCCTGGCACCTCTCTTCTGCTAGTTGTGTGATGCATAGCTTGGTGTCCTTCTTTCTTTGATGGGCTGTAGCCTTCTCCATTTCTGCCAAGTCTGGGGTGCACCAATCTAGAGGCCATGACTCCATTACTATGAAGATCGCGTCATCCATTACGATGAACGAAAGCTTCACCCATTTCTGCGTTGAATCCTTGTGCGCCTGGATATATAGGTTATGTATATCTGCCTTGAACTCTACCACGCTCTAAAAGCTGTTATGAACTGTAGGAGACAGGCACGGCCTTCAGTTGATCCACATTCAGATGCTCACCTCCATGAACACCCATAACACCTTCGTCTCGCGAATCCTCTTCGCATCTTTTGTAGCCCAGAGTGAGGTGTACCTCGCGGCTTCGGGAAAATCACCCTCAATATTGGGAAACTGGCTATCCTCCGATAGTCCCCCTACAACCAACAAGATGGATAAGAGCAACCACGCATAGTGGAGGGTCTTACCCTACTCTTGGGCCTCCTTGCAGTTCGTCAGAAACTCCTTGTAGAGGAACTGCGCCCAATTGAACTGTACCCCCTCTGTGCACTGCTCTGCCAATGCAATCACACACGCTGGTACTTCTTCTATGCAACATTTCCTCATTATCTTGCTGGCCAGCAGCTGGGTGGCTACGTGCACCCCTTTGTCCTTAATACTTGCTATTGCATACCCCATCTTTTTCTTCTCTAGTTTATACTTGGCCTTCATGGCTTCTGTGAGGGCCAAGTTACTGCTTTTTCCTGCTATGGTCGCAGGGACATGTCCTTGGAATGGCAGTCGAGAAATTATGTGAATTATGTCAACAATGATGGGAATAGGCTCATCCAGCCAAAGATACCCATCATGCACCAAGCACGATAGCTGCCTAATGACGAAAATGGTGATGGGTGCGTGGTGGTAGTGGGGTATCCATCACAGATGGAGTAACCCAGCCTTCTCCACACCGTGCAACCATTTTTGCTTCATTAACCTTTCCATGGCCAGGTGTGGGAACTTCTTGCTATCCGTGAGGTCCCAATCCTCGAACTTCATGGTCGGTATTCATCCCAAAGGTAGACCTTCAAACATTATAACGTCGAGGAGGAGCATGGTCTGGAGCGCACTCTTCGTGACCTCCAGGTCTTTCGGTATCTTGGCTCTCCCTTTCCACGGGGGGATGTACAGAGGTAACTTTGTTGCGGAAGCCATTAGTGAGACATCCTCTGCCTCATCATTTTGCACCTCAATTTGAGCGATTAGAGCTTGCAAGTCTTCCTCCTCCTCGTCTGATTCAACGATGACGACTTTTCCCTTTTCTGCATTGACAATTTGCCAAACTATGGGTTTCTTGGGGATACACGGACTGGGCCCATAGTCTGCTTATCATTCTATGGCTGTGGCGTTCATGGTGATTTTTGAACTTCTGGTGCAGCTGCCACCTCTCTAGGCTCCTCATGGGCCATATAGGGCTCCACGGTAACTTCGGCGAATCACACTCTTGTTCTAGCAATCGTCATTGTGTCTATAGTCAAACGTGGTAACTGCTAAATTCTCACACAACCAAGTGTTGCCTCGAGGCTAGCCCTAGGGATTTTATAGCATCTTTTGAATTTGAATTCGACCGTTCCCCCCATTTCTGAGTCCTTAATGCCTTCTTGGCGGTAGATCATCCCAAATCTAGCTCTTAATTCATGTCTTAATTGCCCGCTGCCCGCTCCTTTTTGCCTTAAATTGGACATCTTGTCATGAACAATGACACCAATGGTCACCTCCCAGCCTACCTATGCAGCAGCGCAACCCCCTATGCACGAGCACAACCCCTGTGACATACTGATCCTGCGCGCAAACTCCTTATCGCGCAACTCCCATATAGACTCTTTTTTAGTCCCACACTGTCTTTCAACTCCTTGGAGCGCTGAGACTATGCTCCCTACGGATAGTCAGGTGGTCGCACCACCTATGCGAGGCTCCAATTCACTTTCTAACCTAGTCCATGGGCACTCCTCAATTACCCTCGCAACAGCCAGCGTCGCGCATTCTTCCTTATGCGGTGCGCTCCCCTGGTTACTTTGTATGGTAAGGTGGGATCGCAGCCATGATAGAAGAGCCACAAATTCTTGGCGGAAATATTCTAATGTAGTAGTATGTTTGCCCATATATTGTCCTGTCATTCTTAGTTTATTGACACGGCATGCTTGCACGATTTCATTTTCCAGTTCGTTGATCTCTGCATCCCTTAACACGTTTTTCTTCCTCAGTTGTACCCGATCTTTGAGTTCGTGAAGCTTAAGTTCCCTCGCCGAATGACTTCCTGTAACTGCATAATTCATTCATCCGGGTCCTCACGTGCTGTCCCAACTGTGGGAGCTACTACGTGAGGATTCCTTCCTTCCAAAACTATGGCCTCGACTCTGCTCATCAACTTCAGGATCCTCTCCACACTCAGGTTTTTGTACATGGCCCTAGAGGCCCATCGGACCATTAGTACGCACAGGTCCCAATTAGTTCGTCTTGCCTGGTGAAACCTGTTTAGGATTTTGCATACCTTCTTGAATGCTTTTATGTGGAATGTTTGTGGTACACATCTCTTTTCCTACTGCTACATCCTGTTCTAATTTTTGATCCTTAGTTTGGGGTGTGCTCGTGTAGACTGCACATCACATGTCTGTACCCATCGACATAGGTGGGTGTGCAAGCTGCTTCGTCCTGGCTGCACAACTCTCGTTCGAAGCAGGGGGCTTCCAAACCACAGGTGCATCATCCTTCTATATCCATGCCAGTATTTAAAGTTTTCTTGATCTGTACCCCACCATTATATGGGTGTTGCGCACATTGCCCATTTCAACGCATCGAACCGCTGCCATTTCGGTACTGCACTTTCAAATTTTCTCAAGAATTCGCCCACCGCTGTCAATCCATCATATGTCGGCAGCTCTTGTGCCTCTGTTGTCATGCAACACAGTGATCTAACCATCATGTTGCAGTTCAGTGTTGTCACTTTGTGCAGTCAATTCTGCCATCGTTCTACATCT
The DNA here is from genome assembly GCA_031772625.1 of Pinus tabuliformis. Taxonomy (NCBI): domain Eukaryota; kingdom Viridiplantae; phylum Streptophyta; class Pinopsida; order Pinales; family Pinaceae; genus Pinus; species Pinus tabuliformis. The sequence continues at coordinate 1,921,826,374 of CM062816.1, read as the reverse complement.
TCATCTAAATCCGAAGTGCAAGAGCTTTCGCGCTCCCATGAGATTCTCCCATTTGCAATTGGATTCACCCAATCCTAGTCTCATGTAGTTATCTTGTAAATACAATCTAGCTCATCATCACTTTCATTGTCGCGCACTGGTTTAGTATAGCGTGCTCCTTCGGTTGGGTCTAGCAAGACTACTACGCATAGTGACATTTTCTCGAATATCAACTTCCAATTCTTCATGTTAGTGACTCCCTTCATATCGGTGGCCCAGTCTATTCCTAACAGCACGGGACAAGGGTTGCGGTCATCGACAATCTCTATTACCTCAAAATCCGCCTGCACGCTAGTGCCTTCAATATCAACTATTACTCCTTGCAACCTCCCCATGAGCAAAATCTTCTGTTGGTTCACAGTTTGTAGTTGAATAGGGGACCATTGTAACGTGGGCCTGCCCATGCATTCCCATGTTTGCTTTGGTAACACATTCACGTGTAAACCCAGATCTAGGATTACCTGGTCCATTTCATACTCACCAATCTGTGCAGTCAATCTCATTTCCCTTCTGGTGCACAAGGTGTTAACACCCAGGTTGTTCCCTTTGACTCCCAAGGGAATACGGCTGGGGTAACCACTAACCAATCTTTGGATTACAGTTTCTAGCCAAACTATGATCAAAGAGGGCTCTCTCTTTATGATTTGTCTCTGTTTTGAAAGTATTTTAGGCTAGCTATAATTTTCAGGGTTTTGTTTTATGTTTTGGTTGAGGGATGTCTTCTGCATCTAAGGTGTAAGTTTTCAGGCAGTATTAGCCCATTGGGCAATGGAGTCCGTGGCTACAGGTTGTCTGAAATATTGAGTTGAGTTGCTGAAACTGCAGGGCCATTTAAATATCTCATGGAACAGATCTAAAATTGTGATTATGAGGTGTGTTCAACCAGTGAAAGGCAATTAAGAATTTTCCACTAAGCTGGGTGTGAGAAAGAGATATGTTGCACAGGAGCAAAATTGAATTCCTGAAACAATAATCACTGTGAAAGCATATAGTTTGAAGGTGCAGCAATTGAGAATTACACTTTATGACTATATCTGAAGAAAACACTTATAATAGCATAGATTGAGTTCAGGGTATTGTGTGAATAAATCCAGGAACTATTATTTTTCTTTGCTATTAACTATGAAACATAGAAGCATGACTGAGCTATGAAAAGATAACAAAAACACATAACGAGAGTTTGAAGAGGACTTATTGTGCCATGAAACACGCAGGAATCCTGTAACATTCAGCAAAACACCACAATAACTCAGATAATGCAGAGTTTTGGAAATTCCATCAGCTTTTGTATTAATAGTATGGAAATTTACAGCATAAGAGACTCTTGAAGAGAGATCAACAACAACCCCTGCAAGATTATGCAAGGGGGGAATATATACAATCGGTCATACAAAATATCTGGAGCGTTGAGTCATTTAGAAATGAATACGTTCACCAACTTTTCAAGATAGTAGATAAGAAAGTTATTACATCCTTGAATACAAAATAAGTGCTCTTTATGTATGTCAGAAGATATTTTGACCTTTGGAGGCCACTGAGTCGGTCTGAATGTTCTGCTTTAATTCTGGAAAAATGGGCCTTTGTGGCTGTCGTGCTGTAGTTTTTTGGCCCTGTCACCTGTAGCTATCAATCTTGCTTTATTGGCCGATTAGTTCTGCTGAGTTGGCCCAGCCTTTTCCTTTTCATGCATGCTGGTTTTGTCAAATTTTCCTGTGCATGATCACCTATGAATTTAAATGAAAAATTTGATTTACAGGCTCTGGTTTATAATATCAACTGTATCATTTTGGTCCAGTATTCCTGTGTGGGCAATTGATGTCTCAGAATTGCCTCTAATGTCTCATCTGCCTCTGTGTATTTGTAGAAGTTGGGAGGCACTTCAAACAGATGTTTGATCTCATCCATAATAAAAAATAAGTTCTCTACCCTGTTGTAGAGACTTTGTCCTGTTGCTGGCCCTGTTTCCTCTGAGGTGCTGACCTTTTCTGTGATCTGATTTGTGGAAAAGGTGTTCACCTTCTTGGCATAGTTTTCATGTGAAAGCAGTCTTCCTGAGCTGTTCAGTAAGCTTGGGAGACCTCTGTTTTGCAATGCGACAAATTTGTCCATGAATCTATTGACCTCTGTCTGCATGTCCTGGGTCCTTCTTTCTAGTGTCTACACCAGGCTTTTTAGTGTTAGGACCCTCTTTAATAACAAAATAGTCTCATTCTTGTTGGAGATTCCCATAGTTGCCAACTGAGCACTTGTTCTGTTGTTGAGCACATTGATCATTCTATTGGCAACCTCAGGCATATTGCCTAGAGATGCCCTAGCTCTTTGGATTTCCCTATGTGCTTTTGCAATGAGCTCCGTCTGCTCATGAATTGTCTCAATATATTGCCATTGATCAGTGATGGATTGGCCAATATTGGCCCATAGCACTGTCTTGAGCTCAGCCACTACTTTATCCAGTGTGAGCTCCTTCTCCAGCTCCTTTATCCTTTCTTTGAGAGCCTTTATCTCTCTTCCTTTCTCAGCCACATTTTGTTTTGATTTATCATATTTTTCATTTACCTTGGCTAAATTCTCCCTGGCCTCATTTAGTTCTGTCATTTGGGCTTCCAGGGCCTGAATTTCATTTCTCAGCTTTTGCATGTCCAGGCTTGGGGCCTGCTCTGTTGTTGGTGCTGGTGCTGAGGTAGAAGGTGCTGCCTGTTCTATTTGTTGAGTAAGGGGAGCAGTAGTTGGAGGAGCTTCCTCAAGGTTAATTATTTCTGGAGGAGGCTGAGATGTTTGACCTCGTTCCTTTTGCTGTAATGCTACTTGCAATGCTGCCTGTGCAGCCTCTGATTCTCCCAACTTCTCTTGTGTCTGGATCAGCTGTTTGTATAAAGACACCAGCAAAGCTGCCGCATCTTGATCATGTCTCAGCTGGGAAACTTCTTCCATTTGAGGGTGAATAGTTGCTGGGACTTTGATCCTTTTCCTCAATTCTGCCATGTCTACATCCCTCAATTTCAATAATGCTTGTATGCCCTTGATGTCTTTGGGATCATGCCCAATCTCTATGATTATATCTTCTAAGGCCCTGATCCTGTTGTCCTTTGCTTGAGAGGATGCTCTCTCCAACTCCAGTTGGGCAGTGGTGTTGTTTAGGATATTTTCTAGCCTGTAGTTCACCAAAGTCTTGTCTGCCAAGGAGGCATACACCATCTCACCCGTTTGCTTGTGTAGTTCAATCTGATCCATCGGGTGGATGTCCTTGGCAAGGACATCAAAATTGGTCCTCAAGTAGTCTGCAGGGGACTGTGGTTGCAATGCAGTTGGCATGAAGTGACTCATGATCATTTTGCCTTCATTGACATCATATGCAGACATTAGTCTTTGCTGGTTAGTGGGAGCCATTTTCAACAAATGATTATATAGTTGTATTTTTATTGGCTCATTCCTCTTCTTTATGTCAATGAACTGCTGTTTGATGCCCAGTTCACCTTCTCTTTGCTGGCTTGAGGAGCTCACTTCTCCTCCCACTATCCTCTCTTGTTCCTGCTGGAAGGAACTTGCTGAGGCCTCCATACTTGGTGGGCCCATGCCCAAAGATCGCCCTATAGGCATTTCCTCTTCTGAAAGGGGATTCATTCTGTGTCTTTTTTCCCCTTGAGTTGTTGTTGTTGTGAGGGGAGTCTCTCTGTCCCTCTTTCTACTTATATCCTCCTTTTGTGGGGTTTGGAGGATTGAGGCTTCAGCTTTTGTTTCCTGCCTAGGAGGCACAATTTGTGGTGGCTGCTGCTCAGTGAAAATTGGGGCCTCAGCTGCCTTTTCTTGTTGTAGTGGCTTCTCTTTCTCTTGCTACCCCTCTTGTGGCTGTTGTACCTGTTGTTGTTGCTGTTGTACCTCCTCATGAGGTGGCTATTCTGGTTCCATCTCCTTTTCCTTGCCTTTGGTAGAGGTTTGCTCAGTAGCTTTGGCTGCTTGCTGATTTGCTGTGGAGGAAGAGGCAGCTGCTCCCACTTGAGTGCTTGGAAGAGTAAACACCTGTGAACAAAGCTCTAGGTCAGCCACCTTTTTCAGATTTCTTAGTGCTCTTTGATTTAACTCTTCTTGTGTGAGAGGCTCCTCTAAGGTTCCTATCCTCCACTTTGTTTGATTTGCATATTTTTCTATATGAGGAATCCTTACGTGGTCATAACTGGCCAGCCTATATTTGACCCTTCTTAGGCTTATGAAGTGACCGGGGTCATATGGTTTCCAAAGGAAACTGGTTTGCAAGCCAAGGGATTCTAACATTCTATCCGCCTCTTGCCAACCTTCCTCCCTTTTGTTGTAGATAAAGTGGCCTAATTGGTTCCTGACCTTGAGCTGTGCTTTCTTGCCTCTGCCTGAAAAGTGTAGCACATCAACATTCCCAAATTGCCTGAAGTATTCCAGGGCAAACAATCTCATGGGCACATATTTGGGCAATCTGTATGGGGGCAACTCACACCCATATATCCTTATAACTGTGTGGTTCTGGTAGAAGTACCAGTCCCCAATGCTGTATAATTTAGACAATTGAAGTACCCTTTGCATCTCATCAGTTAGTCTTGGAGGAGGTGAGCTCATCAGCAGAGACATGGTTGGGTGGATGAAGAGATCTATGAACTCACAGTAAGTATATGGAGAGTGAGATCTGTAGTGGAAGGCAGAGGACCAATAGATCACTGACCTTGGATTGCCTTGGGCATCCACTCATTTCACAGCAAAAGAAAACTTTTCATGTTGATAATATAGGATTAAGTGGTAGATGTAAGAGGTGTATCTGAACACCTTTTCTCTTGCCAAGTTCATCAACTGCTCATGTATTTTATCAGAGATGTAGGTGGCATAATCATAGCAGATTGGAGACTTGCCAGGAGAGAACATGAGCATGATCACCAGCACAGTTTCATCAACAAATTCAATTGAATTATAGCCCAGAATGGGACTAATCATGTCTGCAAGATCTTTGCCCAATTGGTTGAGGTATACTTGGTTAAGAGGAGGATACTTCACCGTGTCAGAGTCAATGTACAGCTGATTGAGTTTGGTGACCTGAGCATCTGTCAATCTAGATCCTTGATTTATCAAATCTATTAGTGATAAAGGAACTAATTTCTTCTCAGTCTTGAAGTGCAACATCTCTTTGATAGCTTCAGGGGTGATATAGAAAACAACTGAGCCTGAAGGGTCAAGCACAGCCCTCTGAGTAGGGTCATAGCATTCGGCACATAGGTGGATTAAATCAGGAAACTGGTTGACCTGAGGGAGCTTGAAGATAGGGAGAAAAGAGTCCCATATGCCCAATACATCTGTTCCACTCTCATGTTTAGCCTTCAATTCATTTAGCAGGTGGATGTGGAACTTGGTATTCATCAGCATTTCCTCTGATATTTGATAATCCAGGTCAGCTAGAGGTTTCCATTCCAATTCTCTCTGAGGGGCATTTAAAGGGGCAACATTCAAGGCTACAGGTGCTACTGGAGTATCCATAGTTAGTTTAGGATTCTGCTTATATAAGAACTGGTGTTACTGTGCAGAGCAACACAAAGGAGTATTTCTTGGAAAAGAAAGGTGAATTACTGAGGAACAGAGGATAGAATGGTCAATTGCAGCAATTGAAATACTGCTCAAAGCTTTGATGAGACAAATTCTTGGCCTCAAACTCTTTTTCACAGCAAATTGGTGCAGTTTGGATTTCCCGTTCACGATTGCGCGAACAGAATGCAGGTTTTGTGAAAAACTCAGGTAAACAAGGCTCAGCAGGTGAATTTCGACCTTACAGTTGCAAATGGAGACTAGCTATAGGGGATTTTCCGGTAAATTATGTGTTTTTCACTCTTTTAAGCTTTGTTTCAGACAATTCTGGACACAACCGAGCACAGGGGAGGTGAATTTGATAAATACCTGGTAAATTTGCTTGGCAATGGTGACAATGCAGGTGGATTTGGCGCGCCAATGGTATCCAGGTCGAATTCAGCAGGTTGGCGACAGTTTGGACGTAAATTACATGCAGAGGAAACAACAGTTGTTTTTGCGAAAAGTGCAAAAAACACGGCTTTTTGGCCAAAATATGGATTTTTTGGAACATTGGCGCTTTTTTTGGATGACGTCAGCATGACGTCATCAGGTGGGGTCAAGGTCGGATGACGTCAGCATGACGTCATCGGGTGACGTGGCGGCCTGTAAGTGGTCCATGGGTATGGTGAGGTGGCGGACAGGTGGAGCAAATGGCTAACGGGGGCGCTGACACGGCGATGACGTAGCAGTGACGTGGTAGTGACGTTGGCAGGGCGGGTTGGCAGAAACCGGAAACAGTAAGCGGTATCATATCGCACCGCTTATTATACGGAGGCGGAATTGTCAGAGGAGGCTCCGATACAATTTGGGGGTGACGCGTGGCAGAGGCCTGACGTCACCCTCTGACAAATTTCGGAAGGTAATTCACGGACGTCGGGGCCGGTCCAAAATGCATGAGGGCCGTCGGATGAAAAGGGCCCGATCCGACGGTCGACGGATCATTGAGCTGCCAGGTGGATACGGGTACGGGCGGGGATTAAAATAATATTTTCTTTGGTAAATGCGCCCGGCGGGGACCTTAGAACATTGGCGCATTTGCTGTGTTTTTTCAATGTTTTTTATAAAATCGCGCATAGCGCCCAGACTTTGGATAAATCGGAAAAAGTGGGTTTTCATGTGTATTTTGCAATTGAGCGGGTTAAGGGTGAAAACGGGGTTTTTTACAAGGTTTTTTAGCAAATGAAGGGTTAAATGGGTTAAATGACTTCTGAAGGGGAAAGAGGGGTAAGGCTTAGGGTTCTCAAACTGACCAGATGTCAATTTAATCCCTAACAGTGAACATATGGCTATAATCCCAAGAGGAGGGATATTTATACAATGCTTGGGGTTTATACACCATAGTGTTATAATAGTAGGGAAAGGGTAACATAGGGGATTTAGATAATAGAAGTTAGGGGTTAATATGGATGGAAAAGGTGAATGAGGAGTGAAATCACTAAGTTTATGTAAAGATAACTTAGCTTAGGGAGTAGATCAAAATGAAAATATTTTTAGACAAGAAATGTGGCTTTTAAAGGAATAAGAACCACCATAAAACCTCAAATTCTTCCATGAATCTCAACTGATGAAGGGATGTTAGTAATGAATGTGAAAGGGGAAAATGTGAAGTTAGACATGCTCCTTTGCTTTGCTGCAACATGATGGAGAAGAAGACCTTCTCAATCCATTGATATTCCTTTGTGAACAGGTTAGCACACATTCAATTGTAAGGAATGACATTTCTGCAACCCCATCTGCCTACCCATCTACTTGCCTAGCATTTTTTGTTTCTTCATGGAGGGTGCACTTAGACTTGCAGACCCTTATGTGCCTTTTCTTTTCTTTGGCTTTTTTCCTTTTGATTTTCTATCCAAGGTTACCCTTATTGCTTCCAAGGTCCCAGATTAAGCAGTTGGGAACCTCAATTCTCTACCTAAGCTACTGGTCTGCCAAGATTAAACAGTTTGGACAGACTTCTTTCTCTATTCTACCACCAAAATTGAAATATGGCATGATCCAGATTAGGCTATTGGACCACCCATCAAAACTTAATCAACATGAAGCTATATACACACATTGTCTTCTCTTGGAAATATGGGATCTTTGCATCACCAAAGCAGAGCATATTTGGACCTTTCTTTGCCAATCATGAAATATGAAACCTATTGGTATAGGTAGCTAACACAAGGCATGCTTCCCTAATTTCCAGACTACGCACGGCTCTCCCCCGCGCACCTGGTGATCAGCTCCTGTAGTCCATTAACTACCTTGCTGTGGTGTAGCAGTTTCATGCATGTCTCCAGAAAGGTAGTGATCATTGAAGGATCCATTCCTAGCTCTTGTTGATGCTTACTACCTAAAGTGGAGGCCTCTGTGAAGCTCTTCTTAGCTTCCATGAATGTCTCCTTTATGCATTCTAATTCAAACTCAGGTTCCTTTGCAGGAGCCTTGCGAACCCATGTATCTTCCTCTAGCTGCTTCCCCTTATCCTCTCCTGTGGTCACACCGCTTCTGAGCATCATGTTCACATTCGAGTCTTCTTCGCGCGGTTCAAACCTCATCATTTGTATATTTTGAGTCGGAGGAGGATGGAATACCCCTTTTTCGTGCATCTTTGTGATCAACGTAGGACAATCTATTGTTTCATGATCAAACAGAGCACAATACCAACAGGATATCCTCATCGGGTGGGTGCAATAGTAGGCATAGTACCCTGTTCCTCTGCAATTGTAACAAATTAACTATCCATGGCCCCTTCCTAGTCCCATTCCTCCTCGTCCTCAAGCTTGCCCCTGGAATCCAGCATGCGCCATCCCTGCAACTAGGTTGATGGCTCGCATTTCTGTTTGCATCCTATAGGTTGGGGTTTGATCCATCATTAGCTCGTAGCTGTGACAAGTGCGCTCGTCGTGGCCTATCGACCTGCAAAAATTACAAAACCGCTGTTGGGGTGTTTGTGTATACTTCTGTAACAAATGATAATTATTCGTCGTGTGTTTTCCTACTATCTGACAGATCACACACCATAACGCAGGTGTCGCACTCGGCCCTACCTGTGCCTCTGCACTTAACGACATTGGCACTCCTCCTACCAAGTAGTTTGCAAACACTAGAAAATGATCCTTGTCATGGCCCTGGCCTTTGCATTTTATGCACCATACTTCCTCGTGCACCTCCGGCCATGGGGCCCTATCTTGCTTCAAACTTTTCATTTCTAGCCATAGATTATGTAGTTGCGCATGGATTAATTTGTTGAACTCCCAACTCAGGATATTGTATCAGGGTCTCATGCAACCTCATCGCCATTTCCAATGCTTCGGCCTGGGTGGAAATATTCTATTGTGACAACGCTGTCCTCAAGTGCGGTGTTAGAGATGCCACAAACCATGTACAATGTTGTCCATCTGTCAGTGTCATATTGGATTCACAGATCACACTCTTCAGCCGCTAATCCAGATCCCAGGGAGTCTTACCCGGGAGCATCACGATCTCTTTAAACCCGATGATTGACAGTGTCTCTAATTTCGATCGGCTCAATTCTCTATTCAACACATTCTGGATCTTTGCTATCCCTGTGTTTGGGTGGTCATTAGAGTGCTTGATATACCATGTTAATGCATAATCCTATAGCGCGCTCACCAATCTAAATTTCCTAATATTTTCATCCATGACACCTTGCGCTTCCCATACCTCTCTTACCACGAACCAGAATTGGTCCGGATCTTCATTCCCTACCCCTCTGAATACTGGTAGTTTGATCATGCTCGCCATACTGAACTGTGGAGGTGGTGGAGGTGGAGTGGGTGGAGATGGAGGTGAGGGAGGTGAAGCGGGTGGTGGCATGGGTGGAGGTGGTAAACACGGAATGTGATGCCTTATCAAACTGACCTCACTTCTTGGAGAGACCTTAGTGAGCTCTTCCTCGCTCTCTCGCAAAGGTGAAATTAAGGGACTGTTTTCTAGTTCTTCACTATTTTTGTAGATATTTCCACTCTGCGTCGTCCCAAACATTAATGTATTTGCATCACCCTCTTTTCACACAATAGCATATTAATCCAAGTATTCAAAGACTTAATATACTTACCTCGTGGTCCTCTGAAAAAGCATCATTTTGCTTCGCTATAGCTCATGGTTGTGTCTACCGCAAACTCAGTGATAAATCCCCCTATTATCTAGTCGAGCCAATGGTCCACAACTCGCGCGATCTTGTCCTCTGATGCTTCTAGTCTGCTCACTACTTCCGGAGTCCACCCTATTGGTTTGTCAAGCCTACACCTGCCCTGGCTGTCTGCTAACTTCGTGATCCACTCATACAGCTCAGATGGAAAGGATGGAAAGAAAATCTCGTGGATCTCCATATACACGTAGCGCTGCAACCACTTTTCCTCAGATACCTGCAGAGCTCTGTTTTCCTGTGTCGCGAACTCGTGAATCTTCTTGTCCAACCACTCTTCAATTTCCTTCTTTGTTAGGTTCCAATGACATGACATCAGACATCCCTTATGCAGACCCCGGTCCTAGCAACAAAACCATTTTTTGGCTATGTGGGGCCTGACCTAGGTTCAGAAGTGATTTAGCCAAGAAAATCCCGGTACTACTGGCCCTTTCGGCAACAGTCCGTGAAGTGCGGACTGAGGTCTCACCCGATGTAGTATGGGAGGGTGCTAGAACCAGGTTTCCACACCCTAGGGATGTCTTGATGAAGGTTCTGGATGTTCACAGTCTGAACCTGCATGCTTGGGCTACTCCATGCAGTAGCCTGTGCACACCTCTGTAAGGGGCGCGAATACAGTACTATCCTACTCTCGATCCTTACTGCACTATTATATCAGTGCTTTGACTTAATTTGAACGGGCCCAATATTCTTATTACTTATTCAACTTTCAAGTAAGTGCGCGTAATCAAAACTAATATAAAGATAAACAAAAGAATAGATGCACAATATTCCGAATCAAACTTATCTTTATTAATAATCCTTTTCAAGTTCAGTTCAATTATAGACCTGACTCCCCCCTGCGCACTCAGCTGCAAGGGTCCGCACACTTAGCTGCGGACTCTACTAGGCCTCTGCGCACTCAGTTGTAGAGCCTCTTCCTACTACTACTACCCAATACACTTCATATCTACTTCTATCCTCTAAACATGCCTTCGCATCTATCTATTACTTTCTTCCCCAGAAACTATCTTTACACTTACAACCTCGCTCTATTTATACAATCCCATGGTCTGCGGAGCAGGGGTAGGCCGACACAACTTTACATTATTTTACAATTCTTAGGGCGGACAACTCTATGACTCATCCTCGACTTTTGCACTCCGTGCCCATACTTCACGGAGTCTTTACATTACATTGACCAAAACTCGGGCTTTAAGCCCCAAAAACATGCTGTGTGGGGATCCGCTACCCAACAAATATACACTTGAGATTGATTTCCTTTGGCAATTCAATTTTCTAGACATCAGCAAGAGTTGCTAGAAGAGTTCGAGCTAGAGAAGGGAACCAAATGTAGAGAGGGGTTTGAATAATTATCTAAAGGAAGGTTTTTATGGGGATTTTAGTCCAAAAATAACCGTGTTAAATTTGTGTGTTTGTGTGCCATTATTTTCTTATTTTCTATTTTTCTTCCACATAATTGAATTTTGTGAAACTTGTAGCTGTGAATTATTTGTTGTTTTTGTGGGAAAATAAACTACTAATTAATTTACAGTTAGAATAATAATTTCCACTTCTTTTTGAGAAGATATTAAAGGTTTAGAGCTTTATATGGTTGTTTAGCGTGGGTGGATTAATGCTTATCCAATTCGTGCTAGAAGTTATGCCAGTCTTCTGGATGTCTTTGTGCTTGATTCCAAAATGGATTTTGAAATCTATTTGTAAGATTAGCTACATATTTCTATGGATGGGTTAGAAATATGGTAGGGTTTTTAATTTTTTCAAATGGGATAAAATAAATATTCCAAACTTGTGGAAAGGTTGAGGTCTAAAAAGGTCTTATTCTTTGTCTAAGTTGTTGGCAACTAAGGTATGATGGAGACTGTTATACACAAATAACCTATGGATAGAAGTGGTATTCATAAAGTATATTCACCCTATCTGTATTGAACATTGGATTAAGAACCTGAAAAATAAAAGGATACATTTTTTTTTGTTTCGAAGGTAATATTAGCTTCATTAAAACTGGTCGAAGAAGGACTATCCTCGAAGTTGGAAAATGGTGAAGATGTAAGAATGGGTATCGACAAATGTGTAGGGTGTGGGGAAAATTAAATTTTTCCAAAGAATTTTGTTGAATTCCTAAATGGAAATTGGAGGTCTACTCTGAACCAGGTGGTAGGTCTTGCTAGAATATCTATTTGGGTTGATGGATGGAATCATGCTAATCAACTAAATATGCCTTTTGATTTTTCACTTCAGTGGCTAAATTACACTACTGCCCTCAATATATTCGATGTTCACCTCAAGGAGAGCGAACAGACATTATGTTGGGTGCACTCCTCCCTTGCGGAATATTCTCCATAAATGTGTTGTTTGAATATCATTGTTGACAGGGGGATTCAGCTTGGTGATGTAAAATATTATGGAACCTAACTTGTTTGGAAAAATAAAGGATCCTCCAATGGTGCATATATGAAAACAAGATCCCATAGATGAAAACTTATAGAAGGGAAGCATGATCATGCCTAGTTGGTGTGCCCTATGTATAAATGTCAGCATTATGTGGACCATCTCTTCCTTATTTGTCCTTTTTCCCTGGATGTGTGGAACATTGTTTGACTTTTTCTTGCCTTAGACTCCATGCGGCAAGGTATCTCATGCAAACAAGTTGGAACAAGAAGACCCAAAAAATTTCTAACCACATATGACTTAATTTCTAAAGTTGTTCATGTGAACTAGCCATGCAACATTACTATTGAAGAATATGCCCATTCGTATCCCTAGGCATAATTTGATAAGGCATCCCTTGCTAGGGTGAGTGTGTGGGAGAGGAGATGATGTATTAACAAAAGGAGATTAAGATCCACTTAGCAAAAATCTAGTGTAAAAAGAAAAGATGATATACTCTAATTTCCAAGCTAAAAAGAATCTTACCATGTACAATTGAACAACCAATATGATGCAATTACAAATATAACTATTTAATTTATTGTGGATGCAAAACATTATTTAAATAAAAATGTTACATCAAATAACTCTTTTGAAGTACTATTCAAAGCTATAGGAAATAGCTAAAACCTTAAAAAAATCGAACAAGAATTGACTTTTCAATTCTCGTTCCAGCCATACGATATATCCAATCGATAATTGGTATAAGATTAAAAAGTATTAATTTTTCAATTTTCCCAGGTAAATCACAACACATTTTTACATCCAAGAAATGATCCAAATCAAATCAAGAATGTTCCTTTACACATATTTCCAAACGAAGGTATTTTAATTAAAACTTAACATTAAAATTTAAAATAACATCTTGCATTTTAACACGGAGAATTCAACAATGTGAGTGGTTTCAATGTAATTGAATCTAATCACAAGAAATCATGACCTAGAAACAATGTGCTACTTCATTGTTCCTTTTCCTATTTGTTCTCATAAGATCGCAAGAGAATGTCTATAAATTGCATTTGGAATGAAACTTGTCACTCACTGGGGAATGTTTATAAATCGCATCTGGAATGCAACTAGTGATTCACTTCAACAATCTAGAAATTAAGTCAAATAAATTTCCCTTCATGACCACTAACTAGTTATCAGTTCAATAACTTCAATTTCACACATAAGTGTTATTACACAGTAAAATTAGTTGCATGGATAGAAGATATATCAGTTTCAAGACACTGAAAGAGAATAAAATGTTTGTTCTTCATTCCATCTAACTCATTCCTCAAATACAATTCTACACACTCTTCCTTAATACTCTCTCCACACATTTCTTCTTTCTTAATATGTAGCCCCAAAAGGGTTACAACCAGATTTTGTTTATATCCAAAATAGTAGGATCCGGTTGAAAAAGTAGAGAGAAAAATCCTAATGAACTAGCACAATAGTTATCTTTCTACTTCTGGATAATTCCAAGCTACATTTGGCCAATAAGCCATTTATTGGAACACACCTCACCATCCACTCAAGAAACATATATTTCTAGAAATTACATCGAAAATAAATATTTTTCATGGATCTCCCGCATCATACACCAAAACATCAAATTGGTCATGGACTCTTGTCCATGAGGTCCCATTCAACTGCTTTTTTGTAACAATGTAGCAGATACCCAAGGTTTCTTCCTTGCGTGGTTCCCCCATTTAAGTAATCCTTTCATCCATTCCTTCCATCATAGTTTCAATAGATGTAGTTGTGCTTTCCACCTTTTATCTTGAGATGGCACATGATTTTCCAGAATCTGTTTCTCCTAGATTACAAAAATGTTCTTTTTACTATCTAGGCAATTGAAGACCAGAAAATTTCATGGATTAATTGGAACCATCAATGTTGGATCCGTTTTCTTATGTTGGATTTTTCCTCAAGATACCCTACCACTTTACCATTTGCAGCATTGTTCCAAAACTTCTTATGCCACTATCCTTCATAATTATTAACTACTACTCCTTCATTTGAATATCCTGCTTCAGAACCATTTTTCTATTGAAAGGCACTATTTGTTTTGCAGATTTTGCTTGAAACCATTCATTAAGAATTTTATCATCAAAATTAAATAAATTCTCATTTTTTCAAGGCAAATTAGTCAGCTTCAAATATTTTGTTACAATATTTATCGTATATTTTTTGTCATATTCCCTAATTTTTGCATCCCTAGTTGACATTTTTTTCTCATTCATCAAAAGTATGCTTGGATCCAATATCTCTCTGATCCCTTAATTTTTTATTGGTAGTAACACATTCTTTTCTCCATCTTTTTCAAAAGTGTAGGTGTTCACTTTGCCATCTTTTCTCACACTCCTGTCATACCACCAGGGTCTTTGTAGAAAGACATGACAAGTATCCATCTACAAAATATCACAAAGAACTTGTTCTTAATATTTTCCAATTTGGAGCTCCACTTGGAATTTTTCACTTACAAATATTTGTTGTCCCTTCTTCAACCATGAAACCTTATACAATGTAGGATGTGGCATCCTATCCTATTGTAATTTATCTTCCATTTTTTTGGAAAACCAGATTGTCAGAACTACCATTATCAACAATCAACTTGCAACGTTTTCCTTTTTCTTTAGACATTGTCCTGAATAATCTTATTATTTTCACTAGTTCACCTACATACTTTTATCTTCATGGTATCGCTCGATTCATCATTAAAGCTTATCCTTCTTCTCCTTGCAGCATTATCTAGACAGTCCCATGAATAATCACCCAATTGATCACAAGTATAACATCTCACTTTTTGATCTCTCCCTCTTCCTCATCCTCTTAAAGAAGACCTTCTCCCTTTGGAATTACTGACTCTTTCTGGTTTTAGCTGTTGGCCTGAGCTGCTAGCTTCTCTCTTCTTTTGTTATTATTTTCCTCCAGAACACCTTACTCTCCTTCTTTAAATATGCTTCGTCATAAAATTTTCTTCATCTTTCAATGCAACCTGATAAGCTTCTTCAATATATCTCTTTTATATTAGATCATATTCAACCTAAATGTCAAATCTCAAATCATTGATATAGCTGAAAACTCTCTTACGTCTGCCCTCTATGTATCGTGGTCTAATGTTCACTTTATAAAATTCGTCTTTACAAGATTATGCATATTCATAAACAAAATTAATTGATAATATTCAAGAAGGAATGTATGTTCCAATTGAGTAGTAAACCTACTCCCTTTCTTGAGCTCTGATTTGTTCTTCAAGGCCCTCTCTTCCTGTACCCTGTCCCACCATAAAGTTGCATGTTGTTTCACCTTTGAGATAATAAAGTTAACTTGGTTCTCTTCTGGTATATCTGCATACTCAAAATTCTTGTTCAAAGAATTTATCCTATCCACCAATTCTTATGGATCCAAACTTCCCCTATATGTAGGTACTTCTTCCTTTGACCCGAAGCCTCGACCAAAATATTCTTTAAACTTTGACCTTCAGTGTTCTACAACTATCTCATCTTCCTCCTATGTAAGTTCTTCATCACTTGTATCACATGTATGATCATAATCCCTTACAGCCTCTATGGCTTATTTCCTTCACCAAGGAGTTCTCACATCTTCCCTCAACTCTGTATTTGCCACTATTTAACCTCTTCCTTGACCTCTACTTCTTCCAACTCTAAATGCCCTCCTTTGACAAATAAATTGGTTACAGGGACAACGTACATTACTTAGATTCATGTTTTAATTACATTACTACTCTAATACCAAATGTTGCAATAGCCAAAGGAGATTAAGATCCACGAGGAAAAACTCTAATTTAAAAAAAAAAAGATGATTAACTTGTGTTTTCAAGAAAAAAAGAATCTTACCATCTACAATTGAACCACCAATATGATGAAATTACAAATATAACAATTTGATTTTATGTGGATGAAAAGCATTGTTTAAATTAAAATGTTTCATCACACAACTCTTTCTAAGTAGCTCTCCAAACCTATAGGAAACAAACTTCAACCTTAAAAAAAGACAAACAGGAGTTGGTTATTCACCTCTTACTCCAGTCATATGATGTGTTCCATCGATGATTGATATTAGACTAAAAACCAAGCAAAGTTTCACTTTTCCTAGGTAAATCATAACCATTGATTGCATCCATCCAACAATCGAAATCAAATCTAGAACACTCCTCTATAATAGTATTTCTAAAGATAGAGCTTTAAAAAAAAACTTTGCATCAAATTTTAAATGAGAAACTTGCAACTTAACACAAATAATTCAACACTATGATTGGTTTCAATGTAATTGAATCAAACCATAATAAATCATGACACCGAGACATGCGATTCTTGCCAAATGAATTTCCATTGGTGAATGGGAATGGATAACTTTTTCATGATAATACTTCTAGATCCAATTCTATATACACTTAATGGTTTGGGAGGTAAATATCCTTTAAGTAACTAGCTAGAGAAATATGCTAAGTTTAAGAAAAACATAAAAACCTTGTTGGAGAGAAAGGCCAACTTTTATGGGGAAAAGCCTTGTGGGAGAAAAAGGCGAGTTTTTAATGGGAAAAGTCTATGCAAATGTATAAAAGGATCCATAAAAGTGGGACATCTCTAAAGAAAACCATATCATGAAAGGGGGAATGAAATATCCATTGATGAGATCAACAACAAGCAGTTAATCCATGGCAAGAAATCTTGGCTCGGGCGTGATATGGAGGAAGTTAGTTCTAGGTTGGGTGGCGGTGTTCGATTTTCCCAGTGGGAATCTTTCCGCTACTCTTGTCTGATTAAATTTCATGAGATGTTAGGTATGTTGGCTCCTTACTGTTTATGTTAAATGAATCTGTAATATTATGGGTATAATTACATGTGTTATCTTTGTTTATGAGATAATTGAATAAGTATGCATGTGACAACTACTGAAACTGAATTTAATCGAACTTCAATTTAGCAATGAGAGCATAGTAGGTGATTGTTAGGTTGGGTCAAGGAGTTATGTGACAGAAAAGCACACAATGATACCTATTACTGAAGATATCTTACAATGGAAACATGGTTTTGATCGTATTTCTTGTTGTCAAATCTAGAAGGAAAGGAACACTACTAGAGACACTCTCTCTAAAGTGGCGCTGAGCATAATCTAGGCCCCTTGGAAGATCGTGGAGAAGTTATATGATACTTTATATCAATGCTATCATAGGACTTTCATATAAGTCATGAAACTAGATATCATACATGAAGGAAGGTAACATATTCAAATTTATTTATGTTTTTTTCTCCAAGATATAATTCTTGCATGATTGGTAGCATATGGTATTGTGTGCTATTTATTTAGGGTTAGGATATGTACTCATGGACTTGATTGGACATGGGGAGGGATTTTAAAAGGTTTCATATTTTTCCCCTTCTCATGGATGGTTGTACTACAAAACAAATCATTTTTCAATGCACAATTGTGCATATCCAAAATGTAGTTTTCACAAATCTTTAATAAAAATTGATATTTTTCTTGAAAAATAATCTTATAATTTTAATCCATTTATCACATTAAATTACATATAAAATATCTATACATATTTTCAACATATAAAATATACATAAAAATTTCATAATATACCCCTTTCGATATCATAAAAATAATATATTATGTTTTCTATACACATTAAAAGAAGTGCAATATGCATGATTTCTACTTACTACCTACCTCTTATGCAAAAATTAGTTGATAGCAATAATCCCCGTAAGAATAATTAAAGGGTATTATATTATAGAATTTAAATAAACTAATTATTTAAGAAAATCAAAACTTATTTATCAAAATTTTATGATAAAAATAATTGAAAATACAAGTTGTTATGGTGTATTGATTATACTTATGTCTATCAACTATTTATAATTAATTCTAAATTTTAAATCCAACATTAAAATAGAATTCATATATATTGACATTATTAATATCAAAAATAATTTTGATATAATTGATAATTTAAATATTTAATATAAATTATTTTGTTTTACTAAAAAAATAGTAAATCCACTTTAAACATAAAAAAAAGTAGTTTAAGTTTACAATTCTCAAATAAAAATAGTATTTATATTTTGATAGATTCATAATGAAATAATTTAGTTATTAGAGACATATATTTAATAAATTTAATGTATGTAATTATTTTTAAGCTAGATATAAATCATTATTTCTAATAATTGAATTATAAAAATCAAAATTGAAAAAAATAATAATAAGTCATATTTGGAGAATAAATATTATGACCTAATTATTTATAATAATAAAAAAATGGTATGTTCTTAATTTTTGTTTTCAGCATGAATATTATTGGTAATGTAAGAAAATAATATTTTTACTTTTACAGTATTAATAAAATATTAGTATTTTTTGGATCCCAATCGACGTTGGTGTAAAAATTTACTATAGTAGATATTAATAGTAGTTATATTTTTATGACCTTCATAAGTAGGTCAATGGGAGTGGCAACAAAAAGTACATCTAATGTAAATACATAATATGAATGTTAAAGCAACTCCTAGTGCTTCTTGATTAATAGTTGTAAGACAATATTAAATACAATCTCAAGAGCACATTCCCAAGTTCATTGTGTAATTTTTTGCAACTCAAGTATGCAACCTCAAAATTCACAACCTTGATGTGCATATCCATCTAGATAAAGATGGGGTTCTGTCAATATCTCACAAATAGGAACCTTTCAAATCTGCAGCAAAAAGAAGATGCTTCTAGTAGAATGATTGTAGATCTTACAAATGTACTTCTTGTGGGAAGTGATAAGATAAAAATGAACTATGTGTTTCTAGTATATATAAACAAAGTATACATGCTTTATGAAATGACAAAAAAATTAGATATGCTGGTGTTGGATGCACTTGAAGTAGAAATAGAGCAATTCAAAGCAGCCTAATGACTAATAAGAAGTATACACTAGATTCGGAGCATGATTGGTCTAAATTAATTATCAAAATTTTGGTAAACCTAAAGGTTTTGCATTAATACTGTTAATGGTGATCTAAGTATCTTATGCCAGTAGTAAAATAATACATGCATCACACAAGGTGTGTCATATAAAAGGTTATAGGTGATGAAGAGAGAGGATAACAAAAACCATGAAACAACTCATTGTTAAATCAATAAGATGCTTCAACCATATTGAAGGAAAAGTCATACTCATAATCGAGATTGTTGTGTACAAAGATAATTGGTTTCGATAAAATGATATCTAGAAATCTATTCAAATAAATTGACAATCATACAATCTGAAATGCGTATTTTGTACCACTATTTCCTTTTAAGCAATATGGGAGAATTCTACATGTTAGATTGCATTGATAGTGTTGTCTGGTTTTGAATATGACAACGTATCAATTATTCCATAAACAATTTATTTTAAGGAATATAACAATTGATGAATTATATTCTACCAAGTCATGATGTAGTGTTAAAGTGGGGTATCAAGATGCTATTGACCTAGGTTCACACCCTGGTACACATAGTGCCTAAAAACTTAGTGGGTGTGGAATTGAGAACCTTGTAACCTTAATTTATAACTCATGTATGGGAGGTGTATGTACTTGCATACTGATTTCTCAATTGCTTTTGGACATACACTAAATTTATTCATGGCCAATAAGGTGTTGGAAGAAGTGTAAGAAGAGCAACAAGAAATCATATGACATAACTAGTCTATGTGTGGAGTACTTTTGAGTCCAAACATTGATTTTCTTGGTTAAAGACAGGGCTAAAAGTTTTTAGTAAACTTCAAGTATAATACTAAAGGCAATACTAGTTTAGCTATCAAATGCTTGCTTTATGATTGGGCGGAGATCATATTGCAGTATTATTAAGACCCGGTCTAGAGACAGATTCAATCCCACAACTCAAAGTTATTGGTACTGTAAAATTGTATTATGAAAAATTACCTTTATGTTATCATTTTCTAAAATTTTCCTACAACCAAAAGATTATATAAATAAAATCACTTAAATACTTGTCGTAACATTATTCATTTCGGCTCTCATTGCAAAAGTTGAACAGATCCATGAATTCCTTATTCTCCAATCGACAAATCAAGCATGGTTTGATTAGACTTGACTAAAGATTGAGCTGATGTTATGATAATAATACTAACATGGGTTAAAAAAAATGGAACACGTATATGTCGTGCATAAGATGTTATGGATATTAAGTATTATGTACACATTGTACTAGTAGTACTGTGTACATGTGGTAAAAATGGTACTAGTATGGATGTAGGTATTGCATTATGTTGGATGATGTGTAGAGTTGTATGTGTGTGATGTATACACGGTTGAGGAGAAGGAACTAGGTGATTTTGTGGTGTGGCAACCATTCTAGAGTGCATACAAAAGAAAGAAAAAGGTGGAAGCTAAGGATTGATTAAAGGATAAGTACCCAGATTTTATTTCAGTTTAGTATGCTTGAGATTTATGATTTTGGTCTATGATGATTACATGTGATCTATGATTTATGGTAACAGATGATCTATGGTTTTCATGGTTATGTTTTTAGCTAACATGATATGATATTGTTATACATGTTGGTTGGTCAAATGTGCTAGTTTGACTTGTTGTGACTAATGCAGGGAGACTACAAGAAGCAAGTGTTCTATGTAACGCTTTGTTGACAATAGCTAAGAAAATATAGGTCTAAGGTACAACAATGAAAGTAAATAATTTATTATTAAATAAATAATAAAGATAATTTAATCACATAGATAACGAGACAACAAGAGATGAGATTCTTGATAAATGGAATCCCAATGTGAATGGGAATGAATAACTCTTTCATGATAAGACTTCTAGATCAAATTATGGATAAGCTTTATGGATTTGGAGATAAACATCCATTAACTTACTTAGCTAGAGAAAGATGTTAAGTTTAAGAAAAACATAAAAGTCTTGCGGGATAGAAAGGCAAGCTTTTATGAGGAAAAGGCTCGCGGGAGAGAAAGGTGAGATTTTCTGAGAAAAGCCTAGGCAAATGGATAAAAAGATCCATAAAAGTGGGATGCTGCTAAAGGAAACCATATCGTGAAAGAGGGCATTAAATATCCATTGATGAGATCAGCAAGAGGTAGTTGATCCATGGCAAGAACTCTCGACTAGGGGGTGAACTAGAGGAAGTAAGTTCTAGGTTAGGTGGTGGTGCTCGATTTTCCCAGTGACATTCTTTCTTCTACTATGTTCTGATTCAATTTCATGAGATGTTATGTATGTTGGCTTCTTACTCTTTATGTTGTCGAATCTTTAAGATTGTGGGTATAACTGCATGTCTTATCTTTGTTTATAAGATAATTGAATAATTATGCATGTGACAACTACTGAAACTAAATTTAATCGAACTTAAATTTAGTAATGGGAGCATAGTAGTTGATTGTTAGGTTGGGTCAAGTTGGTATATAACCGACAGACACACAATAATACCTATTATTGAAGATATCTTACAACAGAAACATGGTTTTGATCATATTTATTGTTGTCGCGTCTAGAAGGAAAAGAACACTACTATAGACACTCTCTCTAAAGTGGTGCTAAGTAGAATCTAGGCCCTTCGAAGATGAAGGAGCAGTTATTTGTTACTTTATATGAGTGCTGTCATAGGCCTTTCATAGAAGTCATGCAACTAGAGATCATACAAGAATTAAGATAACATATTCAAATTTGTTTATGTTTTTTTCTCTGAGATATAATTCTTGGATGACTGGTAGCTTATGGTATTTTGTTCTATGTATTTAGGCTTAGGATATGTATTGATGGAGTTGATAGGACATGGGGAGGGATTTTAGAAGGTTGGATATTTTTCTCCTTTTCATGGATGGTTGTAGTACAAAACAACCCATTTTTTAATGCACAATTTTCCATATCCAAACTATAATTTTCACAATTATTTAATAAAAATTGATTACTTTTTGTTGAAAAATAATCTTATAGTTTTTATACATTTATCTCATTAACTTACATATAAAATATCTATAGACATTTTCATGATATAAAATATACATAAAAAAATTTCATAATATACCCCTTTAGATATCATTAAAATAATATACTATGTTTTCTATACACATTAAAACAAGTGCAATATGCATGATTGCTACTTGGTACCTACCTCTTATGCAAAAACTAGTTGATAGCAATAATCCCCTTAAGAAGAATATTTAAAGGGTGGTACAATATAGAATTTAAATAAACTAATTATTTAAGAAAATCAAAACTTATTTATGAAAATTTTATGATAAAAATAATTACAAATACAAGTGGTTATGATGTTTTGACTATACTTATGTCTACAAATTATTAATGCAAAAAAATAAGTTACTAAATATATAATTAATTCTAATTTTTAAATCCAACATTAAAATAGAATTTATATAGATTGACATTATTAATATAAAAAATAATTGTGATATAATTGATAATTTAAATATTTAAGAACATGGTTGGAGGCGACTAGTATTATATGATCCCTCTACCTACGGGCAAAGAATCTGTGATTATGGTATCAATTCATCTCAGTGCACAGGCTTCCTTACTAGCCTCTTCAATTGCATCTCAAGACTTTAAGGCCCTACCATCGGTGCTCGAGCTCAATCTCATAGTGATAGTGTTGCTTGTTGGATGGTGTAGGTCCAACGTATCTATCTATTTCTTCAATGTTCTAAATCATGTTGCAAAATGTGTGGTGTTTCAACGTAAATGTTGTAGAATGTTTAATGTTTACCATCAATGTCAATTAAATTAATTAACGTGAATTTTTTAGCTCCTAATGTATATAGTATACAATTTAGTGGAATTGACTTTATTTTAAATTCCAAAGAAAATTGTTTATTATTTATTTTAGTAATATTTGATTTCTTTTTAATTTTGAATCTATATATTACTGGCTACAACATAATTTAATTGAGTAAATAAACATCGCTTCATAATCCACATCACTATAAATGGGTACATTAAGGTAATAGGAGAATCTTTACATATCTTACATTAGAGTTATTATAAGACTTTACCTTAAAATATGCGATTAAAATTATTATTAAAACATGTAATAAAGAGTTCTAGCGAGAGAAGGGAAGCAAATATAGAGAAGGGTATGGACAGTTATCCAAAGAAAGGTTTTTATGGGGACTTTAGTCTAAAAATAACTATGTGAAATTTATTGTGTGTGTGTGTGTGCCATTATTTTCTCATTTTCTAGTTTATCTTCCACATAATTTAATTTTGTGAAACTTGTAGTTGCGAATTATTCGTTGTTTTTGTAGGAAAATAAACTACTAATTAATTTACAGTTAGAAGAATAATTTCGAGTTCCTCCAACGGTTGAAAATTTCCCAATCTGAATCCCAATTATTATAAAGTCACCTTTTCAATATATTAAAGGTTTGGAGCTTTAGATGGTTGTCTAGGTTGGGTAGACTAATGCTTCTCAATTTTGCTCTAGAGGTTATGCCATTCTTCAGGATGTCTTTGTGCTTGATTCCAAAATGGATTTTCAAATCTATTTGTAGGATTAGCTGCAGATTTGTATGGATGGGTTAGAAATATGGTTAGGTTTTTCATTTTGTCAAATGGGATAAAATAAATTTTCCAAAGATGTTGGAAGGTTGGGGTCTAAAAATCTCTTATTCTTTCTCTAAGTTGTTGGCAGCTAAGGTTTGATGGAGATTGTTATACACAAATAACCTATGGATAGAAGTGGTATTCATAAATTATATTCACCCTATCTCTATTGAAGATTGGATTAGGAACCCAAAAAATAAAAGGATTTATTTTTTGTTGTTGTTTCGAAGGTAGTATTAGCTTCATTCAACGTCGTCGAAGAAGGACTATCCTGGAAGTTGGAAAATGGTGAACAAGTAAGAATGGGTATCGAAAATTGTGTAGGGTGTGTGGAGAATTATATTTTTCCATAGAAGTTTTTTGAATTCCTAAATGCAAATAGGAGGTCTACTCTCAACGAGGTGGCAGATCCTGCTAGAATACCTATTTGGGCTGAGGGATGGCATGATGCTACTCAGCTAAATATCCCTTTTGATTTTTCAATTTAGTGGCTAAATTACACTATTATCCTCAATATATTACATGTTCACCTCAGGGAGAGGCAACATACATTATGTTGGGTGCACTCCTCTCTTGGGGAATATTCTCCATAAATGTGTTATTTGTATATCATTGTTGACTAGGGGATTTAGCTTGGTGATGGAAAAAATTATGGAATCTAAGTTGTTTGGCAAAAGAAAGGATCGTCCAATGGTTCGTATAGGAAAATAAGATCCCATAGATGAAAAATTATAGAAGGGAAGCATGATCATGCCTAGCTGGTGTGCCTTATGTATAAATGTCAAGGGTTATGTGGACCATCTCTTCCTTATGTATCCTTTTGTCTTAGATGTGTGGTACATTGTTTGGATTTTTTTTCCTTAGACTCCATGTGGCAGGGTATCTCATGCAAAGAACTTTGAACAAGAAGGCCCAAAAAAGCTCATAAATCTCCTGCATATCATCAGTTGGTTCATACAGATTGTAAGGAACAATGACATCATCCAAGCAAAGACAAAATACTCCTAAATGGCTAACAACACGAGTTCTAACCACATATGACTTAATTTCTAAAGTTGTTCATGTGCACTAGCCATGGAACATTACTATTGATGAAGATGGCCATTCTTATCCCTAGGCATACTTTCATAAGGCATCCCTTTCTAGGGTGAGTGTGCGGGGACAGATATGATGTAGTAACAAAAGGAGATTAATAACCACTTAACAAAACTCTAGTTTAAAAAAAAAAAGATCTACTCTTATTTCCAAGCTCAAAAGAATCCTACCGTCTACAATTGAACCACCAATCTCATGCAATTACAAATATAACTATTTGATTTTTTGTGCATGTAAAACATTATTTAAATAAAAATGTTACATAAAACAACTCTTTTGAATTGCTATTCAAAGCTATATGAAATAGCTAAAAACTTAAGAAAATAAAACAAGAGTTGACTAATCAAATCTGATTTCAGCCTTACAATGTATCCAATCGATGATTGATATAAGATTGAAAAGCAAGTAAATTTTCAATTTTCCTAGGTAAATCGTAGCAATTTCGTACATCCAACCAACAATCCAAATCAAATTGAGAATGTTCCTTTACACTAGTATTTCCAAAGGAAGCTATTTTAGAGTAAAACTGAACATTAAATTTTAAATCAGTGTCTTGCAACTTAACACAAAGAATTCAGTAGCATGAGTGGTTTCAATGTAATTGTGTCTAATCACAAGAAATCATGACCTCGAAACAATGTGCTACTTCATTGTCCCTTTTCCTATGTGTTCTCATGAGACCATTGGAGAATTCTATAAATCACATTTGGAATGCAACTTGTGTTTTCCTTAATTCGCTCTCCACAGGTTTCCTCTTTCTTAATGTCTAGCCACAAAATTGTTAGAACCGGTTTTTTTGGTTGCAACTTAACCAGGGAAAATTTTAGGGGCTAATATTCGCAAGTGGGCTAACTTTCCATGCTTTTTTCTAAAAAAATGATTTGCCAATTTCCATCTTTTCTAAAAATAATTCACCCACATTTTATAGTATAAAATTATTTAACCCTAAAAATCACCAAAATTTATATAGACTAATATAAAATCATTAGAAATCTAAATATTTTTACAAAAATATTTGCAAACATTTTACAATTTGCATATTAGGGACTTGTAAGATTCGCCAAGGTTTTGAAACTTTAAGATAAATTTACATCCTTAAAATTTTCCTTGAACTTAACACAGATAATTTAGTAACATTAGTGGTTTCAATTTAATTGAATCTAATCACAAGAAATCATGACAAGGAAACAATGTGCTACTTCATTTTCCCTTTTCCTATGTGTTCTTAAAAGCTCACTGGAGAATTTCTATAAATCACATGTGGAATGAAACTTGTGACTCACTCCAGTAATCTAGAAATTAAGCCAAATAAATTTCCCTTCATGAATGTTGAGTATTTATCACTTCAATAACTTAAATTCCACACATAATTATTATTACATATTAAAATTAGTTGCATCGATAGAAGATATATGAGTTTCAAGACACTTAAAGAGAATAAAATGTTCATTCTTCATTCCATCTAACACATTCCTCGAATACAATTCTACACACTATGCCTTAATACGCTCTCCACAAGTTTCTTCTTTGTTAATATGTAGCCACAAAATGGTTACAAACATATGTTGTTTATATCCAAGATAGTAGGATCTAGTTGAACAAATAGGGAGAAAAATCCTAATGAGCTAATACAATTCCAACACCCAATAGGTAGCCTTCTACTTCTCGATAATTGCAAGATAGATTGGCCAATAAGCCATTTATCGGAACACACCTCGTCATCCACTCAACAAACTTAGATTTTCTAGAAATTACATGGAAAATAAAAATTTTCATGATTCTCCTGCATCATACAACAAAACATTAAATTGGGCATGGACTCTTGTCCATGAGGTCCCATTTGACTGCCTTTTTGTAACAATTCAACATATACCCAAGGTTTCTTCCTTGGGTGGTTCCCCCATTTAGGTAATCCTTTCATCCATTCCTTCCATGATAGTTTCATTAGATGTGGTTGAGCTTTCCACCTTTTATCTTGATACAACACATGATTTTCCTGAATTTGTTTCTCCTGGATTAGGAAAATCGTTCTTTTTAATATCTAGGCAATTGAAAACCACAAAATAGCATGGATTAATTGGAACCATCAATGTTGGATCTGTTGTCTTGTGGTAGATTTTTGCTCAAGATACCTTGCTACTTTACCATTTACAACATTATTCCCAAGCTTCTTATGCCCACTATCCTTCATATGAACTACTACTCATTCATTTGAATCTCCTATTTCATAAACATTTTTTCCACTAAAAAGCACTATTTGTTTTGTAATTTTTATTGCAACCCATTCATTAAGCATTTTATTTTCAAAATTAAATAAATTTTGGTTTGCTTAAGGCAGATTAGTCACCTTCGAAACTTTTTTTGCAATCTTTGTCTTATATTTTTGCTGATATTCCCTAATTTTTCCATCCCTAGTCGGCATTTTTTTCTCACACATCAAAAGTATGTTGGGATCCACTATCTCTGTGATCTCTTCATTTTTATTGGTAGTAACACATGCTTCTATCCATGTTTTTCAAAAGTGTAGTTGTTCCATTTTCCATCTTAACTCACTCTCCTGTCATACTACCAAGGTCATCCAAGCAAGACATGACAAGTATACATCTACAAAATATCACAAAGAACTTGTTCTTAATGTTTTCCAATTTGTAACTCCAATTGGAATTGCTCAATTACCACTATTTCTTCCCCCTTTTGCAACCATGAAACCTTATAAAATGTAGGATGTGGAATCTTATCCAGCTGTAATTTCTCTTCCATTTTTGTGGAAACAAGATTGTGAGAACTACCATTATCAACAATAAACTTGGAATGCTTATCTTTTTCTTTAGAAGTTGTCTTGAATAAGATTCTTATTTGCACTAGTTCATCATTAAACCTTATCCTTCTCTATAACATTCACACATTATTCTTCCCCATTTAGAGTTTCAACCTTAGGTTGTATTACTTTCTCCTGTCTTCTCCTTGCATCATTTTCTAGACAATCCCATTAATAATCACCCAATTGACCATAAGTATAACATCTCACTTGTTGATCTCTCCATCTTCCTCAACCTCTTAAAGAAGACCTTCTCTCCCTCTGGCATCAATGATTCTTTTTGGTTTTAGTTGTTGGCCTGAGCTATTAGCTTCCCTATTCTTTTGTTATCATTTTCCTCCAGAACGCCTTACTCTCCTTCTTTGACTATGCTTCCCCATCAAATTTTCTTCATCTTTCAATGCAACCTAATAATATTCTTCAATAGATCTCAATTACATTAGACCTAATTCATCCTACATGTCAAATCTCAAATCATTGATATTGCTGACAATCCTCTCACATGTGCCCTCTATGTATCGTGGTCTAATGTTCACATTATAAAATCCACCTATATGCTCCCTTACAATCATCACCTTTTTCTTAAGATTGTGCATCTTCATAACCAAAATTAATTGATAATATTCATGAAGGAATTTATGTTCCAATTGAGCAGTCACCCTACCGAATCTCTTGAGCTCTACTTTGATCTTCAAGGCACATTCTTCTTGTACCCTATCCCACCACAAGGCTACATCTCCTCTCATCTTTGCAATAATAAACTTAACTTGGTTCTCTTCTGGTATATCTACATATTGAAAATGTGTGTTCAAAGCATTTATCCTATATTTGACTGATTCTTATGGACACAAACTTTCACTATATGTAGGTATTTCTTCCTTTGACCTGAAGCCTAGACCAAAATATACCTTAAAATTAGACCTTTAGGGTTCTACAACTATCTCATCTTCCTTCGCTACAAGTTCATCATCACCTGTATCACATGTTTGATCATAATGTCCGACAACCTCTATGGCTTCTAGCCTTCACTGAAGAGTTGTCATATCTTCCCTCAATTCTGTATTTGCAACTACTCAACCATTTCCTTGACCTCTATCTCTTCCAACTCTAAATGCCATCCTTTGAAAAATAGATCAGTCAGAGGGACAACTTACATTACTTAGTTTCCTATTTTAAAGATCTTACTACTCTAAGACTGAATGATGCAAGAATCAAAGGAGATTAAGATCCACCTAGAAAAACTCTAGATCAAAAAAAATATGATTAACTCGTGTTTTCAAGCCAAAAAGAACCTTACCATCTACAATTGAACCACTAATATGAGCCAATTATAAATATAAACAATTTTATTTTTTGTGGATGTAAAACATTCTTTAAATAAAAATGTGTCATCACACAACTCTTTGTAAGTATCTCTCTAAACCTATATGAACTAACTTCAACGTTAAAAAAAAGACAAACATGAGTTGGTTATTCACCTTTTACTCCGGCGATACGATGTATCCAATCGATGATTAATATTAGATTAAAAACCAAGGAAAGTTTCAATTTTCCTTAGTAAGTCATATTTATTGATTACATCCATCCAACAATCGAAACTACATCTAGATCATTCCTCTATAATAGTATATCCAAAGATAGAGATTTAAAAAAAAAACTTAGCATCAAATTTTAAATGGGAAACATGCAACTTAAAGCAGAGAATTCAATGCCATGATTGGTTTCAATGTAATCGAATCAAATCATAATAAATCATGACTTGGAAACAATGTTTGATGTCACTTTCCTTTTGCTTATGAATTCTCATAAGCTCACTGGAGAATTCATGTAACTTCATAATGCAACTTGTCGCTCACTCCAATAATCTAGGAATTAAGTCAAATAAATTTCCATTCACGAATGCTGAGTAATTATCGCTACAACATCTTCAATTCCATAAATTTAATTATTATTAGGTAGCAAAAATGGTTTTCTAGACAAAAAAAGATATATGAATTTTAATAAATTGACAAAGAATAAAAGCTTTACCCTTCATTCCATCCAACACATTCTTTGAATACAATTCTAGACACTTTTCCCTCATTCTCTTTGCATAAGTGTCTTTGCTTTTAATATGTGGCCAAAAAATGGTTACAATGAGATTTTGTTTAGATCCAAAAAAGTAGGATCTAGTCAACGTAATAGGGAGAAAAATCCTAATGAACTAATACCATTCCAATGCACATCAGGTAGTTCCCAACTTCTAGATAATTGCAAGCTACATTTTTCCAATAAGCTATTATTTAAAACAAAACTCACCATCTATTCAAGAAAATTAGTTCTTTTATAAATTACATGGAAAATAACAATCTCACATGATTCTCAATATCCATGTTTTATTTCTACAGGAAAAACACTACTACAAACGTCAAAGTGGTCTAGGCAGGGGTAATAATAACTATGTAGAATTACTTAGGCTCAAGATTTCGATCTTATACATTAATGAAGAGTGATGAAGGTAGTTATAAATTTTCGAGGACTATTTGATTATTATATATTGGTTAAATGAGATCATCAAATGTCACAGTGTAACACCCCTCCGTTCTATGTAACACTTTATTGATCAAATCCAAGAAACGCTAGGTCTAAGGTATAACAATGAAATTAAATGCATAAAAAGATCCATAAAAGTGGGATGCCGCTAAAGGAACCATATCATGAAAGAGGTAAATAAATATATATTGATGAGATCAACAAGAGGCATTTGATCCATGGAAAGAACTCTCGGCTTGGGGGTGAACTAGAGGGAGTCAGTTCTAGGTTGGGTGGCGGTGTTCGATTTTCCTAGTGACGTTCTTTGTGCTACTCTGGTTTGATTCAATTTCATGATATGTTCTATATGTTGTCTCCTTACTCTTTATGTTATCAAATCTTTAATCTTATGTGTATAATTTCATGTGCTATTTGTGTTCATGATATAATTGAATAATTATGCATGTGATGACTACTAAAACAAAATTTAATCGAAGTTAAGTTTAGTAATGGGGGAATACGAGGTGATTGTTAGGTTGGGTCAAGGAGGTATGTGGCAAATGA
The DNA here is from genome assembly GCA_031772625.1 of Pinus tabuliformis. Taxonomy (NCBI): domain Eukaryota; kingdom Viridiplantae; phylum Streptophyta; class Pinopsida; order Pinales; family Pinaceae; genus Pinus; species Pinus tabuliformis. The sequence continues at coordinate 1,921,795,596 of CM062816.1, read as the reverse complement.
TATTGGAGCTCTAAGTTCAAACATTGCGGCCTATTAGCGAATCCACCTCTGTAAGATATGACAGAGTTGTAGGTCCTAAACTAGGTCCTAAACAAATAAGAGGTTACTGAAGGGGTTCGTTATAAAATTGCTATAAGAAAAATATTCCAATGCATTCTAAAGTAGTGCATAAGGACTTAGAAGCCATAAAGGTTGCAAAAAAATCTTAAAATGAATTATTTGGGAAGGAATCTTAAATTGAAGGTAATTTTCAACTGAGGTTGCTTTAAAATCTATGACTTTCTTTATATCTTTAAGGTTTTCCCCATGTCATCTATGCCCCAGGTTATCTTTGCTATGAATTATGCATCGTGATTTGAATTGCATCTGGTGAGTCTCTCATTTTAGTTATGATACATATTATTCACTATGTTTCAGATTGCATAAAACATATGTCATTAATGCCTTCGACTAGGAGAGTAGGACTATGATTATGTTGTATGGCAATACTAGCTATTTTTGACAACGTAAGCATAGGGGTGACAACTTACCCATTTAGTAGGAAGTTTTGATTTGTATGGAATGCATTAGTGCTTGTTTTGGTCACCAAAGGAATGAAATCAAAATGCCTAATTTTATCATGTTGAATGCCCATGTTGAGTGTGTTTTATAACAATTAAAGGATTACTATGTGCATGGATCACTAAAGAATAGTGAGGGTCGAAGTGTTATGAGAATTATGTGCAGGGTTAATATTAAAGGTCGATTGATATCTTTTTTTCAAATATCAACATAAAAGATGTATGTATATACAATGGTCTATAGCAGAAACAGGGTTCATAGAATAAAAGATGACGAGGAAAAATTTAACACTCCTTTTAGTCAATGAAAATTAATTCGAATCCTATATTTATTGGCTTATATCAATAAATTTAATGAACATTCAACTTTCCTCGGGTAGGTACCTTACCCAGCAAGGTTCAACTTATTTTCAATGACTGGTTGACCTACTCTATGACATGAATATTATATTTTGTTTGGTGTCATTGAATATTTTCATATATATGGCTGAGGGCTCACAATGTGTCTCCACATATCAAATTTTGAATGTTACAGTGGCATGTTGTCCACTCCTCGTATCCCGCACACTCCATGAACAGTAGCTCATTCTATTCATTCCCATGGCCCGCAATACAATCTGTGATTTGTATTCTCCATGTGCCAATGTTGTTCTAAAAGAAATTTTGGTGTGCTTGTCACACACTAACCACAATCAAACAAACAAATTCTAGAATAACTCGTGCATGATGCATCAGTTGAAATGGATGCCTTTGGAGTGTTCACTGACCATATACACAACGTATAATAAAAATGTGTATAAGTCAAGAATCAAAATAAGTTTGGCCAAAGATCAGATTTACAATAAAAATGTTACGTAAATTAAGTAGGCTGAAAATTTAATGAGTATATTAAATATAAATCTATATGAAATGTTAAGAGATGAATCCCTAAAGTATTAACTTGGTTGAAAATTATGTCTCTTGACTGCAGGCACTGGGTGCCATAATACTGAAGTGTATATGGGTTCTCTGAAAACAAAGACGTAATCCTAAAGGCTCTGGTTTATCCATACCTTTCTATTCAAGTGATTCCCCCCCCCCACCCCCCTTTTTTGGGGATTACATCCGAGAACAAGCTCATTGATACAGCAATAGAATGAATGAATTATAGCCTTGTATTACGTCTTATTTTTTTCTAATAAAATCTTTGAGTACTAATCTTTCAACTTGTAGAAAGAATGTGTATGAATTGACCTCTCCCTACATGACATTTGAAATGGGGTGGTCTCAATCAACCCCAACCCGAATAATGTAGGTCATGAGAAGCTAGAGAAAGAACTCCATGGTACTGGTTAATTAATAGATACTTGCACCTTTTCCAGTTACTACTTCGAGATTTTTTTTTTCAAAATCCCAATCCATTAAGCTCAGTGGTGTGGAGTACTGAAGAAGGTATGTTTTTATTGATTATTTTTCCTTCTTTTCATTAAAACTCATAACCTCTTTGCATCATGAACTAGGTAGATAATGAGAAATCATGACAAAATCTATAGGATTTATATGCAACACAAAACTACTAATAATTTCCATTTCTTATGCAGAAAAAGGGAAAAATGAAAGATTGTCGTTCCAAACAAAAAGATAGGGCCAAGTTAACTGTTGTCCCTCTGGCAGGGAACCACATGCAAACAAGGCGATCCAAATTAAAGCATATCGGCCAAGGAAAGGAAAAGGAGATATCGACTCAGCGCAAAAGAAAAAATGGATAACGGGGAAATTAACAGTTTGGTGAATCCCTCAAGATCCTTTGATCCTCAAGGGTCACTGCCTTAACTATTTTTGCATCATTGATATCTCCACTGTAGCTGTTAGAAAAAGGGGGCAGCACTGCTAGCCCAGGGAGGATCTGCTATTAATTTCTATGTAACTTTTCTCTGCATTTGAAACTTTTATCATCGACTCTTGTTGAGAAGTGATCCGCTGTAACTCTGTTTTAATGCTTTAATACAAATCTAGTTGTTGTTCCATCTTTGATCCTAGAATAATTTCAAGTGATGTGTCCCTGGAGGCTAAGGGCCCAGCCCTAGTGGAACACTTGCTCTTGTACCATTATCTTTAGTTCATGCGTCGTTTTCATTGTCAGCTTTGTCCGGTAATCTGATGTGTTTTGCTATTTTACATCACAGTTCTATTATATTTGATCTATGATTCGGCTAGGTAATACCGTTCTTCATGACAGGAATGTTGTAGTGTTCATTCTGACTCTATAACATATTACTGTTCCTTTAATCATTACTATAATATTGCTGGTCTTTACAGAATACTATCACTGTTCAATTACAGAGTAACCGTGTTGTAACACTCCTAAATTGGTATCACTGTATTCATCCATGGTTTATGTTTAATTGCGATTGTTGATTCAACTAATATTGTTGTTCCATTATGAATTACAATTGTCGTTCTTATAACTAAGATTGATATCTATGGTATCAAGGTCAGATTACTATTTTTTCTCAATACTAAGGTGTGCCGTGTGTATTATTCATCTTGGAGTATTGTGCATTTACATTTGGCTCTAAGTGTTGTTCTATATTTCATCTCTAATCAGTTGTTGTTCTATTTCCGTGTGCTGTCCGATTTATTCTTAGGGTAAAGATTGCTATCTAATTTCTATAGGATACGATTGCTACACGTATTTCTATAGATTAAGGTGTTCTTGTTTATAAGAATTAGTTGTTGTTCCATTTCTTAATTGCTGTTCCATTTCTTAGTTGTTGTTCCATTTCCTGTTACTTGCGTTATCATTGCTTTGGTGTGCAGAACGATCTGAAACTATAGTGGGGGTTGACATTTGTTGTCTAGTTCTCAGGTTGATGATCTGTTCCTTGATTATCTTTAGTTATATCAGTTTACAGAGGGATGAGTTATTGTTACTGGACCCTTGACTGATAAGTTGCTTAGTTTTCTGAATACATGATTTAGATTTTAAAGTGCTTTGTTGTAAGTAGATCTTGTTTTAAGCATCCATTTACTCTTGTATTTTGAGCACTATACTACTAGCATTACTCTGACAAATGACAACCTCAAATTGAGTACGCTCTTTGAAAAAACAAATCGTTCCTAGATTGACAAGTTAATGTGAGGTAATTAGAGGTGAAAAAGACCCTTTTTACGGCTCGACATTTTGGCGCCGTTGCCGGGGAAGAGTGTAGCCATTTGTCTCTTTTCAGAGTAGTGTAAGAGCCTGCTAGGAAAGAATTGGGTCTTAGAAACGGAAGGTAAGAACCTGCATGTGGAGTATGTAATAGCCCTGCTCCCCTGCCCGCTTTCCTGCAGAATTGTTGTTGTTTTGTTTGGGTAGAACTTAGCAGTTGATTTGTGTGCATGACTAAGCAGAAAAAGCCAGAAAAGAATCCCAAACACCTACCCAAGCCTAATAAAGCTAAGGGGCCGATGACCCTTGGCCGATCGACCTTTATAAACGAAATCCTTAAGAAAGTAGAATCTCAGCCCTCAGTAGGACCTAGAAAAGTTACTTATAGATAGCCTACTAGTTCCCTTCAGGCCACAGGATCACCATCTGTAGCCTTTTCTGAGGTGCATAGTCAAACTAAAGAGCAAGATTTTCAAGAAATTGAAAATTCTAGCCCAAAATCACTGCAAGAAGGGAATCTTAGCAACCTCTGTGAAGGAAGAGGAGAGACAGGAGAGACTGAAGAACCAAGATCTCCTCTTGGGGTAATTCAGCCATTAAGCAGCCCAGATAAGGGAAGTGCTGCAAAAATCATTTATAACGAAGTTGAAGAAATTCAAGAACCTGAATCCCCCCAGACATTAGGCACTCTCATTATCCCAGATAAAGGAAGTGTTGTTAAGGCCATTCCTGTTAGAGCCATTCCCCCTCGACAACCTAGGAATACCCTCCTAGATATCCCGGAAGATTATTGGCATATATTTGACCAAATGGCCCAAAACCAGCCAAACACCCAAACCTCTACACTGCAATACCCCATTGTGGATACTGCAGCTAATGCACCTATGAAAGCAATTCCTCTTCAGCATATCCCTACATTCCATGGCCTTACATCAAAAGATCTGGATGCATTCCTGTTTGAATTCAATGTGCTATGTAGAGGATATGACTGTTGAGTCTTGAAAATGTCATTCATTTCCATTACACTTTCACTATTATGTCCATTATATCACCTCCATTTCACTACTATGTCACCACATTCATCCCACTTTCATTATCATTGGGCCACCTTTATGTTTTTCCAATCTTTATTATTTCTAAGCCTTTTAAGTGAATTTGTGGTTAAACATTAGAAAATAATGTGCATATGCTTATACCTAACAAATGGGTTGAGGTTGTTGACATGTGTAGGTTGAAAGGAGGCTTCTAGAAGTCCCTTATGTGGCACCCCAAGGCCAAATTCGAATTTGAGTGGAAAGAATCATGGGATCATGAGGATATGTGTCACATCTCCTAAATGTATTGTAACTCTAAGAAGACATGTGTCTTATCAGTTCCTATTTTGATTAGGACTCTAGAGGTAGAGGGAGAGATTCATGGATTCTCATTAATGAGATGGCTCTCATCATTTTGTATAAATATGAGATCTCTCTCCTTCATTTGTTAGTCTTTTTAGTTCCTAGTTCTTAAGTTTGTAGTTCTTCCTTGATGGCTTTTGAAAGCTTTGGAAAACTTTGTTGTACTTTGTACTTTTGAAGAATTTGAATAAAGCTTTGATGTTCTCAACATGGAAGGAGATGTGAAGTAGATGTCATGGAGCATATTAGGATGTAAGGTAGAGTAGATTTCATTTTGTAAATATTGCTTTGATTTGATTATGTTATTTGATTGCTTTCAAGTTTGATAGATTAGATTTTTCATTCATGCAAGTGTGTTCAATTTTTCTTTGATTTCATAGGTGGCAGAGGGCCCCTGCCTTGTATAGTTGTCATTTAATTTTGCATTTTATTTCACCATGTATATTAGCTGTACATAACAAAGCTTTTTGATTACTGTTGTTTTACATTTTTCTCATGTATATTAGCTGTACATAACAAGTTGTTTTGATTACTGTTGTTTTACATTTTTCTCATGTATATTAGCTGTACATAAATTGCTTTCAAGTTGATTGTAGATTAGTGATGCACATAGCCTTTTAATGAACTAATGACGTGATAGAATCATCTTGTCCTTTTGCTGAAGCAGCAAGGATACTGGGTCTCATAGTCATTAGCTCATTATTTGGTTATTGCATTTTATTTTGATTGAACTAGTTGTATATTTACACTTTTGTTTAAATACTAACTCCATCAATAACATGTTTTAAGTTCTTTTGAAGTGCTAAGTTTTGGAAATTATAATTAGGGACATAGGCCTTGTCTTGAAATCTTTATCCATACTTGTCCTTTAAAAGTATTCTTAAGACCTTAGAATAGGATTTCCATTTGCATTAAACACTTTAGAAAACCAACAAGAACAAAACCCCAAAAACAACATAAACTATAAAACAACGAAGTAAGAGAAAGGTTAACTAAGCACATATGGTGCACCACACTTCATCAGTTTACGATACCCGGATTGATAATTTATGTAGAGCAATTTAAGACGTTAAATTGACTAGACATTTTGGCGACGTTGTCGGGGAAGTGTAATTAGGAGACCTTATTTCTTACATCTAAAAAAAAATAAAATTAACAATTATTGAGTATGCTCTCCTCCTGCACTTTGTGTGATCTGGAGGATCAGAAAAATGATTGTTATGTAAAAAAAAAAAGAAGTTAATGATTCTTGAGTATGCTCTCCTCTTGCACTTTGTGTGATCTGGAGGATCAGAAAAAGAATTATTATGTAAAAAAAAAAGAAAAAAAAAATAGGAGACAAAATAAACTTCATCACTTCAATTGATTCAAAAAAAAGAAAGAGACAAAATAAACTTCATTTCATTTCCATTTTCACTCCATGCCATCCATTTCATCAATAAAAGTTATTTCCCCATGATCATTTCCATTAAGATTGCCTAACTATCTCTATTTAGCTAAGTGGTTGCTGTGCCAAGTTTCCGCAGCTGGAATCAGTTTCCGCAGCTGGAATCAGTTTCCGCAGCCAGAAACAGTTTCCGCAGCCACCACTCTGTTTTTCAAATTTACAGTCAAGATGTTAGTGCAATAAAATGAAAATGCAGGTATGACTAAGCATATGCTATGAAGACATGTACATGGAGCATCTACAAACATCAATAAGGAGCAATTGAGTAAGGGCTAATGGACAAACAAAGACAAGGATTCTAAAGGTTCAACTTATAGATGTCTGCACTCCCACTTTTCTTTATGAAATGGCTTCACGATTCTTCAAAAAAATGTATCCTTCATTAGTGTGTGTTTCCTATGGTTGGATTGGAAATTTCTGTACCTACCCTCCCTCTTCAATGAATGCCTTCAAATCAGCAACTACATTCATCTCAGAAGGATTTCATTATTCATATACCAATTGTGAGGGTAAGTGATCTGGTGACCTGTGACGGTTGCAGAGATAAAGCCTGTTCCTGCTCCTCCTATCAGTCGCCCCAATTCTTCAACTCTATCCCTCTGTCTAAAGATCACAAGCCTAACAGGGTTGATGAACGGGAACGTATTGAGCAAGCCGGGGGCAATGTTATGTGGGCTGGAACATGGAGAGTAGGAGGTGTTCTTGCTGTATCTCGGGCATCTGGCAATCGGTTATTGAAACAATATGTTGTGGCTGAACCTGAGATTCAGGAAGCAATAATTGATGATGATTCTTGTAATTGTTGAACCTGTGTAATACACCTGCAGAACAGTAGATCAAACAAGAAAAACGAATGCAGCAATAAAAAAATCAACTCAGAAAGAATGCAGAACAGAGAATTGTTAACTCAGAAAAATGTAAACAGCAGAAAAACGTCATATTTTAAACGTTCGATTTGCCCAAATGGAGACAAATTTTAAAAAACTAAAACATGGTTTTTTTTGCCAGGTGGGTTAATTAGATAACCCAGAAACCGTTTGAAGAAATTTGTGGCGGTCTGGGAGAAATCTTCGGTTCTTTGGAGCCTCTTTTTTGCCGCCGCGTGAAAAAAAAAAACTGGATTTGAATTGATTAACTGATAGTTTGAATGCGTGATTCAATTCCGCGTGCCTGAGGAAAGGAATTCTAATTGGGAATCAACTGCATGCTGGCATCTAAAACCTGATTACACGCCTTCCATCTTATTAAACTCAAAACCTGTTTAGAGACGTATTCCAATTGAACACGACTCTCTGTCATTAAATCCCATGAAGTCGCTGCCACCCATCTGTACATGTTTCGATACTTCCGGTTAAATGTTGGGAGGAAATGGAACAGAAGTGGAGCAACTTATAAATTGAATCTTTCTGATCAGCGAAGAGCCAAAACACAGTTCATCAAAAGCAGTGAACCGAAGGAACATGTTACCAACAGTCCGTTTACCAATAGCCCCATGTGACCAACAGTTAGTACACTGTGTTTACTTAGTTTCACCCGGCATCCCAAGCGATTTCATCCATCAAAACACTGAATGAGATATCGATGTTGACAAAGTTTCCACCAAACGATAGATAAGTCCGCACTGCCAGTCAACGAAATAAATAAGTCCGCCAGACGAGATGAGACTAGCGATACCATCACAACAAGAAAGATTTACAACAGTTGTTTGCTTGTTACATATGTCGATATACATTTTGAGGATCATATGCAAAGATATCCAGGGAGGGGCTAGAGCCTATAGCCAGAAGACAATGTTTATACGCATGCTGAAACCAGATCTTGTAGACAATGCAGATGTAGAAAATCCTGAAACCAATGTGTCATACAAACCGTTCTAGTGGAAAATTACAGCGGGCTACAATTACATACTTGGATTCAAAACAACGTATTATTGCAACATAAAGCTGCACAAATAGTCCAATCCCTGCTCAGGCCAAACAATTATGTTATTATTGAGCACGACCTTAGTATCATTGACTATTCATCAGATTTTATCTGTTGTCTGTATGAGAAGCCTGGGGCTTATTGTGTAGTAACACTGGCATTTTCAATTAGAGAAGGGATCAATATCTTTTTGGTTGGTTTTGTTTCGACTAAAAACCTCTGTTTTAAAGATGAATCACTCACTTTTAAGGTTACAGAAACTCCACAGGAAAGTGTGGAAGAGATAAAAAGCTATGCATGAAAAAAAAAGTATCCAAAATATGCGTAAAACTGATGGTTGACTGTTTCAGCCACTTTCCGCAGCTAGCCCAACTTTCCGCAGCTGATTTGTTAAACTCTAGGTTGCAGGTGTCATCAAGCAAAACAAGTCACATGGGTAGCTGGGGGAATGTCAGTACATGGATGGTGTCCTATTCATTTGGTCAAATTTGATGAAAAAGACCCTGGTCAAAAGGAAGTCAAATTGTGTGTTATCACTAAGTCGCCACACTGAGTCGCCACACTAAGTCGCTGCATGTCAAGAAAAAATAATAATTTTGAATCAATGAAATGAATAAGTTATTTGCTCACTTTTCTGAAGGTATTGATTAATTTTGGATTGATGATGAAAGATGAATGGCTAACTTTTTATTCAAGATTTTTAGCTACAGAAACTGTGCACATTCCATAGCTAAAGTCCAATTCCGCAGCTGTTCTCCAATTCCGCAGCCAGGAAAACCTCATTGTTCAAATCAGCCTAACTTTTTCATACAAAATCAGATTTTGATGATTTAAGTACCATTGGAAAGATCTCAACAAGATCTACACAATGAGAAATCCATCATTTGAGTTTGAAATGGCAAATAATGAAATAAATTGCTGAAAAGAAGCAACATCAACTTGAGGCACTAATTCCAAATCAGGTATAAATTCTTTTGAGCTTTCCTTTAAGAACTTGTTTCACTAATACAAATTCTTAGTTTTTGTGTGTAAATATCATAACTAGAGAGATTGGCCATCTCTCTCCTTTGATAATCTTACATTCCATTGCAGAAGAAGTATTAGTTTTTTTTGCAGGTTCCAGGAGGAAGGACAAATGACTACAAGAGAATGGTGTCTCTCTAAGAGACCAATTTGTTTCATAAGAGGATGATCAACAACAAAGAGGAAATATGCTGATGCAAAATCAGATCCAAACACTTGAAAAACTTTCAGATACTATTGTCTCCATCACATCCATACTTCATAATAAACTATTCACCTCATTCCGCTCCATACTTTCCACTTACATTCACATATACTTTCCATCTCTTTTTGTCCATTCATAACCCACAAATAAAAGCAAGAGGCTCATTCATATGCTTATTGCCCATTACCATTTCTACTCTCCATTACCATTTTCCATTTTCATCTTCCATTTCCTGTGATTTTCATTCCGCAAATAAGCCCTGCTTCAATGCAAATTATTGAGTCCATAGTCCTTTGAGTCTAAGTTCTTTGTAAAAACACCTTGAGGGTTGCATGCCTTAATGGCAAGTCCTCATGCTGATAAACAATGGGAATACATTAATGTCCTTTGTTCGTTAGATCTTCTAGGTGACTCGACATCAGCAAATTCATTCGTACCTAGCAAGATGTGTTTGGGCATCTTGACTCTCATTGTCATCAATGGTGAGAGTTCTCGTGTTGACTAGTGGCATCCATTAATGGCCACTAAGCCAACAATTTCCTATTATGTTCGACATCAGAACATCTTTTCACATAGTAGGAATTGTGCCAATGAGTTTTGAAGACATGAAGACTATTATTTTCAGCATTTTGGAGCAGATTCAACAAGTTTTAGTAGAAGCAATAAAAAGTCATCTTATCTCTCTATCCATGACTCCTCTTGTTCAGCCACTTGAAGAAGAATATGATCAGAAATTTTCAGCCACTACACATACAACTCATCCATTCCAAAGGGTAAGTCAAGGTACGTCATTTTCTAACTTTTGACCATAAAATTCCATAAAAAGCTAGAATGATGATTGTTGGAAAAACATTTCTCTTCCACATTTCATAAAATTGCTAATACCATCAGTTGGGGGGAGGGGAATACATTCATATTCATATCTTGCCATGTCCATATCATATTCAGGAGCTCACATACTTCCAACATATATTAATTATTACATTGATATTATGAGCATACAATGGCTTTTGAAAAAAAAAGTGCTTAAAGGATAAATTGGATACAAACAAAATCATGGTTGTCACACAAGAACCAACCATCATGCAATCCAATAAAGATATACTTTGCAACAATAATCAAAATATCATTATGCAAAGTTCAAAGATCAAAATAGAAGGCAACAAAAAAAAAAAAGGGTTGTAACACAAGAACCAACCATGTTGCAATTCAAGTGAAACACTTTGCAGAAATATGAAGTTATCAAATGATATCATGCAAAGTTAAGCCAAATCTCAAGGATCAAAAGAGTTAATGTAATATATATTGCATGAGGACATGCAATAGCTTCAGTTGGGAGGTATGTTGAGTCTTGAAAATGTCATTCATTTCCATTACACTTTCACTATTATGTCCATTATATCACCTCCATTTCACCTCCATTTCACTACTATGTCACCACATTCATCCCACTTTCATTATCATTGGGCCACCTTTATGTTTTTCCAATCTTTATTATTTCTAAGCCTTTTAAGTGAATTTGTGGTTAAACATTAGAAAATAATGTGCATATGCTTATACCTAACAAATGGGTTGAGGTTGTTGACATGTGTAGGTTGAAAGGAGGCTTCTAGAAGTCCCTTATGTGGCACCCCAAGGCCAAATTCGAATTTGAGTGGAAAGAATCATGGGATCATGAGGATATGTGTCACATCTCTTAATTGTATTGTAACTCTAAGAAGACATGCGTCTTATCAGTTCCTATTTTGATTAGGACTCTAGAGGTAGAGGGAGAGATTCATGGATTCTCATTAATGAGATGGCTCTCATCTTTTTGTATAAATAGGAGATCTCTCTCCTTCATTTGTTAGTCTTTTTAGTTCCTAGTTCTTAAGTTTGTAGTTCTTCCTTGATGGCTTTTGAAAGCTTTGGAAAACTTTGTTGTACTTTGTACTTTTGAAGAATTTGAATAAAGCTTTGATGTTCTCAACATGGAAGGAGATGTGAAGTAGATGTCATGGAGCATATTAGGATGTAAGGTAGAGTAGATTTCATTTTGTAAATATTGCTTTGATTTGATTATGTTATTTGATTGCTTTCAAGTTTGATAGATTAGATTTTTCATTCATGCAAGTGTGTTCAATTTTGCTTTGATTTCATAGGTGGCAGAGGGCCCCTGCCTTGTATAGTTGTCATTTAATTTTGCATTTTATTTCACCATGTATATTAGCTGTACATAACAAAGCTTTTTGATTACTGTTGTTTTACATTTTTCTCATGTATATTAGCTGTACATAACAAGTTGTTTTGATTACTATTGTTTTACATTTTTCTCATGTATATTAACTGTACATAACAAGTTGTTTTGATTACTATTGTTTTACATTTTTCTCATGTATATTAGCTGTACATAAATTGCTTTCAAGTTGATTGTAGATTAGTGATGCACATAGCCTTTTAATGAACTAATGACGTGATAGAATCATCTTGTCCTTTTGCTGAAGCAGCAAGGATACTGGGTCTCATAGTCATTAGCTCATTATTTGGTTATTGCATTTTATTTTGATTGAACTAGTTGTATATTTACACTTTTGTTTAAATACTAACTCCATCAATAACATGTTTTAAGTTCTTTTGAAGTGCTAAGTTTTGGAAATTACCATCAGGGACATAGGCCTTGTCTTGAAATCTTTATCCATACTTGTCCTTTAAAAGTATTCTTAAGACCTTAGAATAGGATTTCCATTTGCATTAAACACTTTAGAAAACCAACAAGAACAAAACCCCAAAAACAACATAAACTATAAAACAACGAAGTAAGAGAAAGGTTAACTAAGCACATATGGTGCACCACACTTCATCAGTTTACGATACCCAGATTGATAATTTATGTAGAGCAATTTAAGACGTTAAATTGACTAGACAATGACTATACCACCGATCCCCAGAAACTGAAATTATTCCCCTCTACATTAAAAGGGGCTGCTTTAAGATGGTTTATGGGATTAGGTGGTGGTGTTATAAGTAACTGGGATCAAATGAAAGAATATTTTCTAAAAAAATATCAGGATTATTGCAGGTCTAGAGAGTTAAAAGATGAAATATTTCAAATGGTAGCTAGACCAAATGAAACATTAGAAGAGTATGTTGAACGTTTCCAGTATAATCTTCAAAGATCTCCTTATGCATCATTACCCTTACCTGATAATGTATTAAAAACAACATTAATTAGGGGAATGAAGGAACAATGGATTGAAACATTAAATATTATGGGAAAAGGAGATATTGATCAGGAAAATTTTGTTGACATTATTAATCTATGTATCAAGAGCTCGAGAGGCAGCACAAGATTAAAACCAGCAGAACATGATCGGTTTGCAAGAGATAACAAAATTTTGGCAGAAGGAGTAACTCGTGTAGAAATTGGAAATTTATTAGAAAATTTTAAAAATGATATATTGGGGAAACTGACAACACAACTTGATATTATGCAGGCCAAACAAAAGCAAATAGAAGCGGAACAGAATTTGGCAATTTTCTATCCCAAATGTAGAAGAAACACAACCATAAGGAGTGTCCATTAGATGCAGTCCAAGTTTGCACCATTTGTACAAAAGACCACTCTACAGAGAGTTGTCCCTCACTTCTTGGATTGAAAGCAGTATACAAGGAATCAGAAGAAGAGCCAGAATCGGTGTATCTACTCAATCAGCGTCGTCAATGAAAGCCGCGACAATCAGGTACGTTTTCAGACCTAGCTTCTTCTTTTCAGCCTCCACAATATCATGCTCAACAATATAATACAATGTGGTAAAATCAACCTCCCTTCCCGAACTGGCCACAACAGTCATTTCCTTCATCATCTCCATGGCCGAATCAACCAAGTCAACCCAATTGGCCAAATTTTCCCTATACCCCACCATATTGGCAAAACAATGTTTATCCAACACAATGGACCCCTCCTACTTCATAGAGTCAATCCTGGCAAACAAACTGGAAAAGACTAATGAATCAGCCAGTAGGAACCATCCCGCTTCCTCAACCTACACTGCTAGCCCTACAACAAAACCCCCAGTCTAACTTAAGACCGCAGCTCCTAGCCCAACCCAACCCTAATCTAAATAACAGACCGGTCCAATCTATTCAAATAGTGGAAACACCAGAAATAGGAACCGATCTAAGGGAATGTAATGACCTTCAATTAAGATCTGGGCGTATCATCGAAACAGAGGGATATAAAACAACTCAAGTTGAAAATCAGTTACCTATAGAACAACCACCACAAAAATAGGACGTGACCAGACAACAAATTCATAATCAAGAAACGACATCCTCTCCCCCATTCCCAGAATGATTAATTATACCTCGACCTATACAATATCTTGATTTTGATATTCTGGGCGAATTAAAAAATTTGTACATAAAAATCCCACTCCTCCAAGCCATTCAAGACATCCCAATATATGCAAAAACTATTAAAGAGCTATGTATAAAGAAACCAAGGAGGAAAATAACAAATAACCCAAAAGTCCAAGTAGTTGGCACTCTATCTGACTTATTATCAGGATAAGAAACACCCGTTAAATACGAAGACCTAGGAAATCCAATAGTAACCGTACAAATCTATGGTCAAACCTTCTCAAATGCCTTAGTTGATCTAGGAGCTGTAATTAATATCTTAACAACCACCACTTGCCAAAAATTGGGCATTACATCAGTAGAACCAACCTCTACTTTACTAGAATTGGCTGACTGATCTGTGGTTAGGACAGAAGGCACACTACATGATGTCATGGTATCCGTTGACTCCTGGGAGTATCCGGTCGATTTTCTGATAATAAACCCCAAAAACTGACTTGATGGACATCCATTGATCTTAGGCAGACCTTGGCTTGCAACTGTCGATGGTTATATTGGTTGCCGACAAGGAAATATGACCATAACTAGAGGGGCAAATATCAAGAACCCAGCTTTATATCCCCCAGCACAGCCAAGTGTCATAATAATAAAAACTAACAAGCATCCTGTATCATACCTTACCGAAAATATTAGATCTCCATTAACTATAGAAGAGGAACTTGATTTCAAAGACCAAACAGAAGATGATGCCATTAATAATTTTATTAGCCAAGCTGAACCCAGATCCCACATACAATGTCACATGATAGAAGCAGCATTTGATAATGAATTAGAAGAAGATCCTCTTAAAGATACACACGATCAAATAATACCTACTACCTCTGTTTCAAATAGCAAAATTGTAGAAATTGAGCCAGGAAAGACTTTAAACATTAATGCCAACCTGACTTCCGAACAAGAAAAGAAGCTCATCCAACTATTGAGGAAATATAAAGAAGCTTTTGCATGGGACTACCCTGATATGAAAGGAATTGATCCCCAATTATGTATACACCACATTTACATAGAAAAGGATGTGAGACTTGTTCACCAACCACAAAGGAGACTTAATCCTCATCTAAAAGATGTTGTAAAAGCTGAACTTCAAAAACTTTTAGATGTCAACTTTATCTACCCTATCTCCGATAGTAAATGGGTCTCTCCACTTGTTGTGGTACCAAAGAAGAATGGAAAGTGGAGGATTTGTGTAGATTATAGAGAGCTAAATAAAGCAACACAAAAAGACCACTTTCCCCTTCCATTCATTGACCAAGTATTAGACACTTTGGCAGGAAAGAAATTCTTTTCTTTCTTAGATGGCTTCAATGGATACAATCAAATTCAGATTGCCCCTGAAGACCAAGACAAAACCACTTTTACTTGTCCTTGGGGAACATTTGCCTATAGAGTTCTACCTTTTGGCTTATGCAATCCTCCCGCCACATTTCAAAGGGCTATCCTCAGCATCTTTTCAGACTTAATAAATGAAGGGCTAGAAGTATACATGGATGACTTTACACCATACGGAGACAATTTTGACCCAACATTGGACACACTGGAAAAAGTCTTGCAGCGCTGCATTGCCACCAGGCTTTGTTTGAGCCATGAAAAATGCTATATGATGATGACTGAAGGACTTATTCTAGGCCATTATATCTCAGCAGCTGGCATACAGGTAGACCCAGCCAAAATTCAAATAATTTTGCTAATCCCCACTCCTACCACTCAAACAGAGGTACGGAATTTCCTTGGATTTTTTGGTTATTACAGAAGGTTTATAGAACATTTTTCGCATATTGTTGCACCTCTATATACACTAACAGGTAATGTTGACTTTCTTTGGACAGAAAAATGTGACCGTGCTTTCCAGGATCTGAAGAAGCTTGTGTCCACAGCCCCAATCCTTCAAGGACCAAATTGGGACCTGCCATTTCAAATTTCATCAGATGCCTCAGATACAGCTATTGGAGTAGCCCTTGGGTAGGAAGAAGATAAAAAACCATATGCAAATTATTATATTAGCAAGAATTTATCTCCTGCTGAATTAAATTATACTGTTACTGAAAAGGAATTTCTAGCTGTAATACATGTTGTCAATAAGTTCAGGCATTACATTATTGGATATCCTGTTATCTTGTATACAGATCACTCTGCCATAAAATATTTAGCAAATAAACCAATCACAAATGGTAGAATAACTAGATGGCTGATTTTATTGCAGGAATTTGATATTACAATCAAGGATGGACCTGGAAAAGAAAATCCTATAGCTGACTTTCTTTCGCGAATGCCAAAACCAGGGGACGCAACAATAGTTGAAGATCAATTTCTAGATGAGCATTTGTTTGTTGTCACTGTTAAAACACCCTGGTATGCTGATGTTGCAAATTACTTAGCAGTAGGTAAATTACCGAAACATCTGACCCCCAATGAAAGAAAACAGATTGTCCAGCGAAGTGCTTGATTTTCTTGGATTGGAGGCCACCTGTTCCATACAGGGGCAGATATGGACATCAGGAGATGCGTTCGCAGAGATGAAATTTTTGACATTTTGAAAGCTTGTCATGACGGACCATGTGGCAGACATTTTTCCGATCGCCAAACTAGACATAAGGTGCTGCAAATAGGGTATTATTGGCCCATGATCTTCAAAGATGCAAAGAAGTTCGTTCAAGCTTGTGACAGTTTCCAAAGATCAAGACGCCCTGGTCAGTCTGACGAAATGCCCCTAAATCCACAGCTAGTTATTGAACCATTCGAGTGATGGGCCCTCGATTTCATTGGTCTAATTAACCCATCCTCGAACCAAAAAACATATATTTTGGTAGCAACAGAATATGTCACCAAATGGGTTGAAGCAGAGGCATTGCCGAGAGCTACAGAGGATTCTGTCATACAGTTCTTGTTCCATATATTTGTGCGATATGGGCTTCCAAGAGATATAATTACAGATGGTGGACCACAGTTTGCTGGCAACAAGATTGCTGCAACACTCAAAAACTATCATATCCAGCACAAAATCAGCTCTCCATACCACCCACAGGCAAATGGTCAAGTAGAAAGGAGCAATAAAATAATAGAACCAATCTTAACAAAAACCATTGCATCACATAGATGCAATTGGGCTGTAAGACTACCAGAAGCCTTGTGGGCCTACAGAACAACGTGGAGAAGCACTACTGGCTATTCACCATACCATTGGTATTTGGAAAGCAACCCATTTTTCCCATAGAATTCAAAATCCAAACACTGCGAACAGCATAAGAAGTCGGCCTAGATCTAAACGAGGCACAGATTAATAGATTACAACAGATCAATGAGCTCGATGAAATCAGGCTCTCTGCCCTCCAAAACACTGCATTAATCCAACAACAGCGAGCTAAATGGCATGATGCTCTCATTAAAAATAAATTCATCCGTGAAGGAGAGTGGGCGCTCTTATACGATTCCAGGTTTCAGGATTTTCCCGGGAAGCTTCAGACTCATTCGCTGGGGCCATATGAGATCCAGAAGGTACATGATAATGGTACCCTTACTCCAATCACCATAGACGGATCTGGACATACCTTCAAGGCAAATGGCCACCGAGTTCGACTTTACCGCAAACCACTTACTCGAGAGTCCTTCTACCAGCAACTACGCGAAGACTCTAACATGCAAATTTTGGAGGAGGAAGAGAAATCTTCCTCACCTATGATTCATTAAGTGATTCAATTGTTTTTACATTTTGTACATAATTCCTTTTTTTGTTAGCATAAATTACTCTCTGTACATATTGCACTTTACTGTTCCTTTTCAAAGAATCAACGATTCTATCATTTTTGCTATTCCTTTTAGAAGGAACAGCACCTTCACCATTTTGCTGTTCTTTTTTTCAGCACTTGCATTTTTCTGTTGTTCCTTTTTTTCATGAGGAACAACACTATCGTTTTTGTTGTTCCTTTTCTGAAGGGATAGCATTTGTGTGCACTTTTGTTGCTTCTGTTGTTCCTTTTCCAAAGGGATAGCATTTTCGCTTTGTTGTTCCTTTTTCAAAGGAAAAACACCTTTTGTGTCAGCCGTTCCTTTTTTACTTTCATTTTGCTGTTCCTTTTTCAAAGGAACGACACTTGCATTTTTGCTGTTCCTTTTCCAAAGGAACGGCACTTTTGATTTTGGCTGTTCCTTTTCCAAAGGAACAGCACTTGTGTTTTTGCTATTCCTTTTCCAAAGGAATGACACTTTTGATTTTTGTTGTTCCTTTTCCAAAGGAACGACACTTGCGTTTTTGCTGTTCCTTTTCCAAAGGAATGGCACTTTTGATTTTTGTTGTTCCTTTTCCAAAGGAAAGGCACTTGCGTTTTCGCTGTTCCTTTTCCAAAGGAACGGCATTTCTTTTTTTGCTATTCCTTTTCCAAAGGAACGACACTTTTTGTTTTTTGTTGTTCCTCTTCCAAAGGAACGATATTTGCGTTTTCTGCTGTTCCTCTTCCAAAGGAACGACACTTTCGGTTTCTTTCCCTTCCTTTTTCAAACGACAACATTCTCGTATTCCTTTTACTTATGCTTGTTCTCCTTGTTGTTCCAATTTAAAGATACCTGTTGTTCCTCCTATTTCAAGTCTTTTGGAGCACAGCGATACACTTATGCAATGGATACAAAGCTAGAGCATACTGAAATCAGCAAATTATATAAAATCGCTACTTTTACAAGAAATTGTTGTGAATTGATAGGAGGAAAGAGGTCAGGACACAATTATTCATCACTTTTGCTATCATTACCCTACTAATACTGATATGATTGGTTATCTTTATCATGCTGGTTCTTTTTAAATTCCCATAATCTTCTTTGATCATTATTGAGGAATAAGAACAAAGGGTCTATATTTTTCTATTGAGATGTTAAGACTTCTTCCACCATTCCTACTCTTAAGGAGGGCTGAACCACCCTTTGTGTATAGATAGGAAAGAACTTTATAAAAGAAGAAAAAAAAAAGAGAAAAATGTTTTGTTTATATGAGTTGTCAAATGCAGGATAGGGGGTCTCATCAAGAGCCAGCCTACCATGATCATAAGGAAGAAAGTGAAGTGGCATTCCCACTATGGCCACCACACCAAGGATATGATCCAAGAGGCACATCAGAAAAAATAAATGAGTCCTTGGAACAGGAGGTCTCATCACGAGCCGGCCTGCCCACTTTTCACTCATTCCTAGTGAATGACATTATGGTTTAACTGGTTACCAAGCCAGCATAATGACCTCCATTTTGACATTGCACAGCACTTCCTAAGAATACACAAAGGATCATGGTTCCATGGGTGAAACGAACAACTCTGTCAAGGTTATGGACACCTGTCGGCAGCAGAGCTCTGTTAATGGTATTGAAGTCACATTCCTTATACACCAATAGCAATCATCAACACCCTTCCCTGTCTTATACCTCTATAATACGTCAAATAATATTATACATATCACTTCCCCGAACCATTAAACACATGAAAATCTATCATAACCAATCATGACGGAAAAGTCGATAATGACCGCATTAGACTGGTTGTGCACATTAGTTGTCCTATCCTCCCAGCCTCGCATCATATCATAGCATTCTCTTATTTGTTAAGCGATCCTATTATACACCTCGATTTCGGAAACCTGCTCCTTTGGTAAACATGGCATGTTCGCATACGCTGTTCCTTTATGACTCTGTACCATGGTAGTTCGGCACGCCGCTTCCTCATTTGATGGCCGAGGACGACCTATCACATTGCAGGGGGGAGGCTGACCTCATAATTTGCTGGCATACGTGTCAAACTATTATTCGGCAAACTTTTACTTGGGAATAGCAAGGCTTAACAGTATCTCGTTTTTGAATTTGCATGCCTTACTGTTCCTAAGCTATTTCCGTATTATACTCTACAGCAATTAGTAAGATTTGAACGAGCCTTGCTGTTTCGTTATTTTCTTTGTGTTATAACAGTTTGAATAGCCTGTTGTTCCATTGCCGTCTCTGCGATTTTACAGTAAGCTAAAAGCATGGGAGGAAGATCAATTTGGAGAGAACCACAGGTATTGACAGTCTCCGATGCTGCACGGGAAATCTTGCAAGGGAAGGTTGTTTAGTTTATCTCAATCATTTACAGGAATCCAATGAGACCGTAGCAATAGAATTCTTGCAGAACTTGCAAGAATATCACTCCACAGTAAGGGGGAGACACATAGAAGTCACCGATGACATAATTGCAGAGGTTTCGAGACTGTCGGCCACTGGACCTGTGTGGATGCTAAAGAAGGAGAGACTGCAAAAGATCATAAAAATCTTCCAGGATGAAGGCCAGAACCTGACAGTCAAAGGAAAGGGAGTTATACTAGCAGCATTAGGAGAGCCATGGGCAGAATTGGTGAAGATCATCCAGAGCTACATCACCTGTGAAGGCAGGAAAGACGTGGTAAGACCACGACACCTTAAAATTTTAGCCATATTAAAACAGAAATGCTCTGTGAACTTACCTGCATTTTTAAATTCATTACTTCATGATGTTGCCCGAAGCATGAAAAAGTCACAACATGTAGAATCGGTAGTAAGTCACCATGGGCTGATACGACTGATAATTAGCCACAGTCTTTCTCAGCAACAGAGCAGCTGGGAAGAGCTAATTGCTACGATAAATGGGGGACTGACTCTGCCAGCCCCAAAATGCAAACATGTTATTAGTACACCAAATAGACCATTAAAATGGAGAAAATCAGTTAGATTGGCATGGATTAGAGGGAGGTTGGAAAATCCCCAAGGGAATACCAGCCAACCTGTGGAGATAGATGATTCAGGGGACGAGCAACCCCCGCGATTGGAAGGAAATGAGGAAGGAGAAACAAAGGAAGAGACTAAGCAGCCTAGGCAGGTGGAGGCAGAGACAGAGCAATGCGGAGAAAGCCCACTGCAAAATCCATTGCAAGAGGATGAATTGGCCCAAATTCTGGCCAATATGGGTGAATATGCCCAACCTCTCAGCCCGCTAGGCCTCCATATTGAGGAAGAACCAAAAGAGCATTCTGCTCAGGACAAAAATGCACCCAAAGAATTGTGCGACGAGGAATAAAAAGAAGAGAATCATTTCGTTCATGGTGTAAGTATGACAGGAGAGAAAAGTGATGAAGATGCAGAAGGGGAACAATCCGCTCCCAGCCAGACTATACCGGAAGAATTACATGGAGAAGAAGGGGTGGAAAAAGAAGTTACCCAGGAAATAACAGAGCCAGCTAGGGTTTTTACCCCTGAGCAACCCGAACAGAACAACGAAGGAGCAACCCAAGAAGAAAACCAGGGAATTGGCCAAGATAACAGTCCAGGCCCGAATAAACAGATAGTTGTTCCTTCTAAGAAAACAGAAGAAATTAGAAGATTACGAAAAGAATAGCAAAGATTACTAAATGTGATAGCTCGACTTCGACAACAAATCAGGGCTTTGAAAATGGGAAAGAGAGTAAAAAGGACTTCGGGGGTAAGACATGCAACCACTCCGGCAAGACCCTTCAAGAAAAAGGTAACGAGGACTTAAGTCCAGCCTGCCATTCAAAACCAAAAGGAACAGCATTCAGCTGTTACCCATGTTGAAGTGAAAACATATGATATATCGGCCTGTGACAAATAAGTTCAGATAGAGGCACAACCCTCTGGAGAAACGTGAATCATAAACATGAGATGACGCAATAAGAAGATTCAAGTGAACCTTTCGCTCGCCATTACCATGTGGGATAGTGATCCAAGGACAGTAACCCTACGAGAGGGTTTGATGCAAGCTCTGCAAGCAATAGAAAAACTCACAGAACAAACGGTTTCTCGAGAAAAGTATGAAGAATTACAACAACAGCTAAGGAATGTCAATTTATCTGAAAGCCAGGCCTTTGAAGGATGGCAAAAGGAAGAAGAAAAAGTCGCAAAGGTAACTCATAGGTTAGATATAGTTATCAAGCAGATGGATACCTTATGCTATTTATACACTGATGTCCTAGCATGTAGAGCCCCTGCTAAGAATTATGCCTTGTTTTTAATGGAACGATATTTGCAATTGAAAATAAAGGCTGTCAAAGCAGGAGCCCCTATACAAATTAATACTATTGATGATTTTATAAATTGTTGTAAGCACTATGGAGTAAAGGTTCAAATATTATTGTGTGAATTCTATCTACATAACCTTGTGTTAGACCAAGAGACAGAGCAGAACCCCAGCCCTTTCATTGGGGATATCCAACGGCAAGCATTTATTTCATTTGGAGTTAATCAAATCAAATGGCTTAAAGCCTATAATGCCTTCCAAAGATAAGAAAACGGATTAGACTTATGGGTAAGAGCTGAGCCTAGAAATCCAATACAGTTATGGAAGGAACATAGGAACCTCATGAGGACTCCAGGTGTGATTGAAGCATTAAAACCCATTCATACAACAATCAATCGCCAAGGAATAGAATACCTTTTTACTATTAAAGACCTTGCCATTGGTGTTGCCAAATTTCGATATCAGATTTCTAATCCGAATATCCAACTCAGGGAACCATTTAATTATGAGAACTTTAAGTTAGTCGCCGATCGCTTGAACCTCTATGGTGAACTTATCCTCAAGGCAGGGCCATCTTGGTTAGGATATAGGTTCCGGAGTCCGATTATTTGGCACCCTGCACCTAGATACCAAGCCCTGTATGAGATGCCTGAGGGTCAGACAAGCCATCTTTTTGAATACCTAGTTAGGCATCATGGTTGTAGACCACCACATGACATCCCATCTCCAACCTACTCTCTCACTGCCTTACATGTCAACTACAATGTTTTCATGAGGGCATGAAAAAGGGTAAGCAGGGGGGTGTGTGGAGTACTGAAGAAGGTATGTTTTTATTGATTATTTTGCCTTATTTTCATTAAAACTCATAACCTCTTTGCATCATGAACTAGGTAGATAATAAGAAATTGTTGGACACCTAATCCTAAATGGTTAGTGTGGAAGTTGAATGGACAAAAGCAGTCCAAGAGACCTTGGGATCTGAAACCCAAGAGTCACATAATGTATTATAAATGTAAATCATTTGTCAATAAAAATTGAACTCACTGATTTATCTTTCACATTGTCTTGTTATCCATGTGTGTTTAACATGGTATCAGAGCGGGAGAATTCTGGCCCTGCTCATTTTTGAACCACTTGTTTTGTGGTCTCTACCTACATGTCTACCTACATGTCAGTTCTGTCTTTCTACTAATTAGAATTGATCAGAATTGCCATCTTATTGAGCGTTTTATTCCTCATTCTGCGCCATATTCTTTCCTGCGCTCTGGGCCTGACACTGACACGGTATCTCTGCCCTTCCTGCGCTTTGGGCCTGACACTGACACGGTATCTCTGCCCTTGTCAGCTCATACTTGAGCGACTTGTTTTGTTTTGTGGCCTTTCTACATAAAACGCTTCTGCGCCACTGTGTAGTAACGCCTATTCTCTTCAGTTTTTGATACCATTGTGTGCGTTATTCTTTGCATTTCTCTGTATTCTCCCATGCATAAATGCAAAAACGCTTCTTCCATTATTCTGTCCTCAAACGTCTCTATCGTTCATTTGCAACGCGTCGTTTACTGTTCTGCTCTGCCTCTGTCGTTCTGTCCACTGACATGTTAGATAGAAGAAGTGTAGGGTTGATACTAGGCCTTGTGTGAAGTCGTGAACAGCGATCCCCATGCCTGCAAACCCCAATTTTGAAGTAGAAAGGGCAATTTACTCTATCTTTCTCAGTACCAAAGATTGAAGCTAAATGTTCTGCCATGGCTTCAAATAGCTACTAGATTCAGACTTTCACAGATTATCAGCACTTCCACAACCTGTGATTGAGCCGATTACAGTTGGAATTCCTTCCAACTTGTGGAGTGAGCGGACGGCTTCACAATCTGTGGACTCAAACTTTGTACTGTGTAACCTCCAGTGCCTTCCTTTTTTCTTATTGTCACTCGGACACCCGACGTTCGATTGCGCCAGAAACATAAAGGCGAGATCTCAATAGAGGAAGTATGCGGTGATGGTTTGAAAGACTTATCTGGAGGAAGAAATTTGTGAAAATATACATCTCCACCAACTTCAGACATATGCTCAAATAATAAACTCTGAACACCCATGTGATTTGTAGTTGATGCAAGCTTCAAGTTCATATTCTCTTTGGTTAGTTCACTTGCATCCTTTGTATTCTTCTCTAAATACCTTGGATTTGCAGATCCGGGCATAAGCGCATTCTCCGAAATGTACGTATTCTTGGCGAGCACAGGCAACAGCATAAGGGTGAGAAACCCTGCCAAGCAACACACAACGCTGATGGGAACGGCGTAGCGGATGAGCAGAGCTCCCAAACGCACTATTAATCGACGGTTGTTCTTCTTTTCTTCCATTGCCATATCTTTGCCTTCACAGAACAGTGTTGTGGATGGCCTCTTTGATTTATGTAGTTCTGATATTCAGCATTGTCGATGACAGACTCCGACCGCACTCTCACTTGATCTTGTATATGATCTGGACCAAGTGGCCCTTGTCAGTCACGCATTTTAAAAGTTGCCCACCGTTCTGCACGAATCAATCCAAAGATATTATAATTTATCCAAGCATTCGATTTGCCTGTTAATAACATGCAACTGTGTTAATACGACCAATTATTGTGCTCTCTTAATCATAAGTGTAGAGTGAATTTGACAGTGTGCACCATCCTCAGCGTACGTGTTGTCAGCTCCATTGAAGCGGAAGTGTGGTGGCTTGAAACCGCCATTTGTGGCTCCCCAAACCGCCACTTCATGGTTGATTGAAAGCAAAATGTGGTTTGTTTTTGCAGTGTAAAGTTGATGTAGAGTGTGTATCATATCATGACTGTGCTGTACGTCTCTTCATTCCAATGGAAGAGCAGGATCAGGCTGAGTGAGAAGCCGAAAGCCGTATTTTGGTACCAAGTGGCTGCTTGTCTTCCAGAGCACGGCTATGCTGTAGTTTTTAATGAATAAGCTTTTGAAATTAGCAGAGATTTTATGTTTACCTAACCGCGGCTCTGTTATGTAATCCAGCCAGAAGGTATTGAATTTAGTTTTTTTTTGCGTAATGAAAATGGCGGCACAAAGCAACAGCAATAATCCGGTGGCCATGGATCATCAATATACTATGTATGTCAAGTCAGATCTCAACCAATAATTGTAAATAATCTGGCAGCAGAAAGCTTTGTGTGTCGCATATTTACCCGAAAATGCCACGGACTTCTCACAAATCCGAACATGACAACACCAAGAATATTTCTTGCATTATTTGATTAATTTCCACCTATTCTATATGAAAAGTTTGCCATGATATGAATTTCTAATTGCATCAAATGGAAAGTTCCTATAGCAGGTTGTTAGCATAATTCAGTGATCGAGATTGGTCATATGGTTGCTGAACTTCAAAAATAGTATAGTCCCATAAACATTGAGAGAACCGCGTATATATATATATATATATATATATATATATATATATATATATATATATATATAACCTGACTTCACTGTGCCAGGATTTTTGAGATCAGTATACATCCACTCAGGGCTCGATGAATTCTATAACGTATATAATGCTCAAAAGATGCGCAATCTAATCTGGGGTTCCTTGTTTACCACTGATTGTTGTTTCCCTTATAGCATTGATGTTTCCCTTATAGTATTGTTGTTTGCCATTACTAGAAGGTGCCACTTTGCATTATTTTTCAAAATAACCAGCATCTCCATCTGTGTCATGTCCATTGGTATTTCGAAGATTTCCATCCTCATCCATTCCATCAAAGAACTGAGACATTTCTATTAATGTGGTCTGAGCTGTTAAAAGGGCATCCTCATCAATTGGAGGATTAATTGGAACGACAGAGTTCAAAGTTCATAAGCATTGGGGGCTATTTATATTCTTTAAAGTTGCGGTTATTTGGAATTGTACGAGATATTTGTGCAACATTGTCATTAAATGGAGCAAATTGATGATGCATTACAGTTACTAAATAGTCTAATCTTTTCCACTGTTGATGGGACAGTCAGAATCAGTAAGGATTTTCTCTCAGAAATTCAGACATGCTTATATAATGCCCAGGAAAAGATTGATTTTTTGCAGCTTGAATCACAGCTACAGCAAGAAGAGCTACATCAAAATAGACACCATTCTGAACCTGTTTTTGTTCAGAACATTGATACAACCACCCATCAGCAGCATGTTAATAATGTTACAGTTTATTCAAATAAAGCAGCAGCTGAACATGCAGATGCAGAAACTCAATCTGCACTTCCCAAGCCCATCATCAGACCTTGGGAACAGCTTGTCCACAACAAGCACAAAACTGGTCTTGGATATGACAAGGACTTGTCCTTTCATATTCCAGACTATGCCAAGCCCATTCAGTTTCAGAGTGCTGGATTCATTTATGACAGTTCACCTGCTCCTTATGACAGTTCAGTTTCAGCTGTTCCAGATTCTACTCCTCTTCCACCGCAGCAACAACAACAACAGATTGTAAAATGCCAACACTGTGACCAAGTTGGCCATCTGAAAGATCACTGTTTTGATCTTCATCCATGTAAGCACTGTCATAAAACCAGCCATTCTTCACACAGATGCTTCAAAAACAAACGTCCTGCAAGAACAAAGATTCATCTTGGATGGATCGCTTCTTGGCAATGGGCATCAACAGCCAAGAAGATATTCCAAACACATGTCAGAACTTGTTCCAGAGTATTGAACAGTCTTGCAGTTGAGTTTTCTCCATCATCTCACCTTGTATCTGACAGGGGGGGAAATGATGGTCATCTACAAGCTTCAAAGCCACATCAAGCGAGCCTGAGCCACAACCTGCCACACCAGTTTCAGAGTTGTAGCCAGAGACAAAGATGCCTGAACATGCCTTCAGTTGGCAATCTGGGACACTTCCTCTAGCAGAAGACTCCAGCTTCTTGCCAGTTTTGGAAGAGTTCCAGGAATCGCAGAGTTGTTGGTTATCCTTAAACCATCACAGGTTGAGACTTCCCTTTTCAGGTTGAGACTTCCCTTTTCAGGTTGAAGTTTTACCTTTTATGCGGGGTGAGACCTCCCTTTTATGGTTGAAGGTTTCCCTCTTTAAAACAATAGGATCACTTCCTCTAGCAGAAAACTTCAGTTTCTTGCCAGTTTTGGAAGAGTTCTGGGAACTGCACTAAGCGTTCCAGTGTTGGTGGTCATCCTTAAACCACCGCCCTTTTTTACCAACATTTCATAGAGCACATTCAGCCTAGTGCTGCCATGTATTTTTTGCACATTTTGTATTACAGCTCTTTTCTTGGACTCATACATAACCCTTTGGATTAAGGGGGGGAATTTTGGACACCTAATCCTAAATGGTTAGTGTGGAAGTTGAATGGACAAAAGCAGTCCAAGAGACCTTGGGATCTGAAACCCAAGAGTCACATAATGTATTATAAATGTAAATCATTTGTCAATAAAAATTGAACTCACTGATTTATCTTTCACATTGTCTTGTTATCCATGTGTGTTTAACAGAAATCGTGACAAAATCTATAGGATTTATACACAACACAAAACTACTAATAATTGCCATTTCTTATGCAGAAAAAGGAAAAAAATGAAAGATTGTCGTTCCAAAGAAAGAGACAGGGCCAAGTTAACTGTTGTCCCTCTGGCGAGGAACCACATGCAAACAAGGTGATCCAAATTAAAGTGTGTCAGCCAAGGAAAGGAAAAGGAGATATCGACTCAGCGGAAAAGAACAAATGGATAACGAGGAAATTAACAGTTTGGCAAATCCCTCAGGATCCTTTGATCCTGAGGGGTCACTACCTTAACTATTTTTGCATCATTGATATCTCCATTGTAGCTGTTATAAAAAGGGGGCACTGCTAGCCCGGGGAGGATCTGCTGTTAATTTCTATGTAACTTTTATCTGTATTTGAAACTTTGATCATCGACTCTCGTTGAGAAGTGATCCTCTGTAACTCTGTTTTAATGCTTTAATACAAATCTGGTTGCTATTCCATCTTTGATCCTAGAATAATTTCAAGCGGTGTGTCCCTGGAGGCTAAGGGCCCGACCCTAGTGGAACACTTGCTCTTGTACCATTATCTTTAGTTCGTGCATGGTTTTCATTGTCATCTTTGTCCGGTAATCTGATGTGTTTTGCTATTTTACATCACGGTTCTATTATATTTGATCTATGATTCGGCTGAGTAATATCATTCTCTGTGTCAGGAATGTTGTAGTGTTCATTCTGACTCTGTAACGTATTGTTGTTCCTTTAATCATTACTATAATATTGTTGGTCTTTACAGAATACTATCTCTATTCAATTACAGAGTAACCATGTTTTAACACTCATAAATTGGTATTACTGTATTCATCCATGGTTTACATTTAATTGCGATTACTGATTCAACTAATATTGTTGTTCCATAATGAATTGTCGTTCTTATAACTAAGATTGATATCTATGGTATCAAGGTCAGATTACTATTTTTTCTCAATACTAAGGCGTGCCGTGTGTATTATTCATCTTGGAGTATTGTGCATTTACATTTGGCTCTAAGTGTTGTTCTATATTTCATCGCTAATCAGTTGTCGTTCTATTTCTGTGTGTTGTCCAATTTATTCTTAGGGTAAAGATTGCTATCTGATTTCTGTAGGATACGATTGTTGCACTTATTTCTGTAGATTAAGGTGTTGTTGTTTATAAGAATTAGTTGCTGTTCCATTTCTTAATTTCTGTTCCATTTCCTAGTTGTTGTTCCATTTCCTGTTACTTGCGTTATCATTCCTTTGGTGTGCAGAACGATCTGAAACTGTAGTGGGGGTTGACATTTGTTGTCTAGTTCCCAGGTTGATGATCTGTTCCTTGATTATCTTTAGTTATATCAGTTTACAAAGGGATGAGTTACTGTTACTAGACCCTTTACTGATAAGTTGCTTAGTTTTCTGAATACATGATTTAGATTTTAAAGTGCTTTGCTGTAAGTAGATCTTGTTTTAAGCATCCATTTACTCTTGTATTTTGAGCACTATACTACTAGCATTACTCTGACAAATGATAGCCTCAAACTAAGTACACTCTTTGAAAAAACAAATCGTTCCTGGATTGACAAGTTAATGTGAGGTAATTAGAGGTGAAAAAGACCCTTTTTACGGTTTGACAGGTGGAAACGTGTGATTTAAAGAAAACGACACATTTCAAATTAAAGGTCTGAGAATATCTCCTTGTCAATTGTTGGTTCCCTTTCAATACAACTTTTGCACTTGATTTATCCATAGATCTAGAGATGTACGAACTGCACAACTATACAAAATATGAGCTTATTGTTTGTTGTAAAATCTTCTACTCTGCAAAAGAGTTCAGTGGATAATGGCTATCATCATGGTAATGGTTATCCTTAGCTTGGATAATGTTTATCCTTCATCACACATATACAAATCACACTAACTTTATCTTCTCCTTCTAATGGACACATACGTTTAAGGTTAAGAGAAGATCAAGACTAACATTAATACCACATCTTGGGCTCCTACGGCTCTTGCCATAGAGTCGTGTGGGTGGTAGATCATATGGAAACATCTACTAGGATTTTGGAGGCGAGAAGAAAGAAAAATGGAAGTATGGAGCAAAACCACGATGACTTCCTTCTCTCAACACGCAGTGGTGATAGCAGGTGACCGTCACATGCATGGATTTCAACATCCCTCACTTCACTATAGTACTCTAGGATCGAGCTCAGTTACGGCTGTGTGTTGAGAGAAGAGCCAATATCCTTTATGATGAAATTATGAACTTCATCCTCGAGGAAGATTTTCTTCCTATTCATCAAAGGATTAAGGGAATTCATGGTCAATTAATTACAAACAAGAAGTAGCTAGTAGGAAGCGTTAGTGTGGATTTATTTAAAGAATGAAATACCTAGCAGAGCGACAAAATTGAGTGGTTAAATGTCACAATGGTGGTCTGAATTGGCTACAATAGTGGTTTGACCACTGTCAAATTGGTGGAAATGTTGCGTTTAACTTTGTTCTGTTGGTCAATGTTCTTATTAGTAAATATGTGCCTTATGATGCGTCTTTTACCATGAATCTATAGTTGGCGTAGCATTAGAAAATGGAGGACAACAATTTGAATCTAGGCATGACCTATTTGAGATATTTAAGTGCAACTTATACCCTCTTTGGTTTAAATTATTTGTATAATTTTACCACCAGAAGATTTCAAATGTTACCTTTTGAGTAGAGGAACATGTCGATTTTGCTCAAAGTTGCGGAGTATGCTCACCAATTTTTGACATTTTTCTAATTGTTCAAATATGTCTTATTTGTCTCGCAATCAGAAATTTGATGGTAGCTGGGATTACAGGCCGCCTTCGTAATGAAGTACCTCCATGCAAGCCTTCACTTAATGATTGGAGGGGAATATTCTCGATGTCATCACTACCAAACCACTGACTTAGTGATTTTAGCATCATGTTAATAATTTCCTTCCCTAATGTTGCAAGTGAAATATTGAGAGATACAACTATGCATTGCTTGTTTTTTTATAAGCCACCTATGCTCACAATTTAAGAAGTTTATTCTTTATACACACTTCATAGTAATCTTTTTACTTTATCTTGAATTTCTAAAGTCTATATATTATATTCATATATCATGGTGGATAGCTATAATAGCACTATTGGAGAAGAAACCCTGTAAATTTAGATTTGAACAAATAATTTTGCAATATTTCTATATAACATAGAACCTTGCAGTATTTTGATGTAGTAGAGAGTAATGCAAAGAAGTGAAAACAATTAACCTCTTGATTATGTTCAATAGGTAGAAGTGGTCAACCATAAATTTGTTACAATTTTATTGTGCCTACTTATTAAGTGATGGGAATTATGTGCAGATTAATTTTTTATTTCATTATATGTTGTGGAAGTTTTTTCCAAACTTAAGTTCTTGTTAAATGCTCTTGTGATGGCACAAAGTCTCTATACCATGATTTAAAAATAGTTTACTATACTTACACATGATAGGCCTAGATTTAGATGCTCATAATCGAGCTTGATGAATGAACACATTTGAAATAATTGTAAGGTATGATTATGGAGAGTCTAGATGATGAAATTTACTGGTGTGGTCATCATGGCTTATGCATATGAAAGCAAGTGTTGAAAGAAGTAATGGTGGATAAGGAATGTTTGAATCCTATGGGTAGCTACATGCCAATAGGTCTCCCCTTACGTAATGTCATCATATTACTTTGCTTGTATTAAAATTAGGTTATGGATTGCATGATTTCTATGCGTAGTATAATTAAATACATAGCTGAATAGAATGAAGTTATACTTATAACAGATCTTAAGGGAATGTTATAGACATTTTTGTGCCTTACAACATTGAGCATGAAATGTCCATAATCCAAGGGATCCAAAGTCCCTAAATGAGTTGTTCCTACCCCTAAAGGAACAAGGTCAACAAAAGACAGCTTCTCCCAGAAGTTCTCCACCAAAAACAACTCAGAAACAGTCAATTCAGGATCAATTCAGAGGCTCCACTAGCTGTCTGCGCTGAAATGTAGAGATTACACTGGCTAGGTGCACTGCAATGCAGGTAGAAGCACTACCAAGGTGCGCTGAGCGGGAAATGACAAATGGCAAGTTCATTTAATGAGGTGGAAAGACCCTGGAAGCTTCCAGAATCTTCCTCAATGACACTTGCCTCAATGAATTCGACTAGTGATGAGTAAGAGGTTCTCAACCTCCAAGTGGAAGCAAGAATTGACAGAGAGAAGCCACAAGTCAAAACATAAGCTGACTCATCCTCTCTGCTTACATCTATATATGGATCTCTCACCCAGAGGTTCAGGAGGCTGGAATTTTGTACTTTGCAGAGAATTGCTATTGGTTTGAGATTGAGATTAGTACATTGGGTGATTTATGCTTTGTTGGAGGAGAGGAAGGGATTCTTTTGCTGGGAGGTAGATGCTGGATCAGGACTCACTTGGTTGTATCTCCTCTTGAACCTTGTTATCATATCAATAAAGCTATTTTGGTTTCTCCTATATGCTTGTATTTCAATGATGTTTTGTTATATTTGCATATTTAGTTTATATCTGATCCTAAACTAGTTATGAATGTGAATCTATATCTTTCGTGTAGTTTTCCTCTCTTGTGATCTTGCAGGAACTTGGTGTAGCTGGACCAGTGAAAGAGCAGGAAGCGAGAAGCGAACGAAAGAGAGAGTGATTGGATCGACAAAGTAGCGGAAGACACCGGTTAGTTACATCCTTCTTTCTCTATTTGCATCTCATAAAGAAGAATACTCAGATAGTTTTCCTTGTTTGTTGCTAAGGCACTATCACCTCTTAGAGTGGGATAGGGGCATTCCGAATTGGATACTTTTCCCAACAACAAATTGGCGACTCCGCTGGGGAAAGTATCTTGTTAGTTTATTTGTGTTTCTATTGCTATTCATTTCATAAACTCAAGAGTGCCGAATCGAACTGCATTTGCTATTTACAAATGCAAAGTAGAGATCAACTACTCTAGTCCACTCACTGGGCTTGTTTGTGATCTGAACAGCTGATCCACAAGTGCTCTAACAGCCCTTTGTGATAGATCTTAGTCCTCCTATAAATCATCCTCCTAATTGTACCTAATTGATAGCTTTTATCCGGCCAAAAACTGTAGATCAAACTGCAAACCGTAACCCACAACCCAGAAAAAACTCTCGTTTCTGCTTCAGCGCAGACTCTGTGAAGAGGTTCTGCATTTCAACGTAGGTCCCGTGAAGGCTACCTGCGCTGAATGTCAAATCCTCTGTGTTGGGAGTGCGTTGATCAGTCTTTGCCTTGTGCAGCTGTGGTTCCCTGCTTCCTTTTGCTCAGTTTTATCTCTGTTTTTTGCAGCCTGTTATCAGTCAGTGTACCTATCTGAAACCCCTTTTCTTTGCCTCAATTCCGCCTCGGTTGTATGAAGAAAATGTATTTGTTCTTTGTGTATTTGTTACATCATTTGCAGTTTCCCATTACAAAAGTAAACTAGTCATACTGCCGCCCCTAGATCTAGACCTGTCGTAAGTGTCATTTTGATCTTAGGAGTGAGTTTGTTTGCTGTTCACAGTTGATTTAGCTTTTACTTTTTTCTTTTGGTTTGAATTTATGCATTTCAAGTGTCGAAACAAGTAAATCATAAAGTGTCGTAATCGTCTTTTTTATTTCGAAAAATGAACTTGTTTGTGTTTTCACTTGAAATCGAATTCAAATTTATATAACAGCTTTCTTTTTAGGCATCAATATTAAGAAAGCGAAAACAAATACATGCATATGTGCATTTGCATTTTGACAGTTTGTATGTTGATTTAGGGAAAAGTGCATTACTGTGTGCTCTATGCTCTTTGAGAAAAGATGGTGTCTTTCTTTTCCCTTTGTAGCTAGGATTTTCATTGTTGAAAAGATATAAAAGCTTGCTTATCATCTTTAGACTGCATTTAGGAATTGTATCATACATCTCGTGGTGATCCAAAAAGGCAAACTCCTAAGAAAGATCAACTTAAAATAAATTGAATGAACTTAACAACGCTTTGTAACATAACGCACAACATAGAGGTCTAGGCTAGAGACGTGTTCCGGCGTCGTAAAACCTGGTCACTGGTCACCTCGCTAATGGTTGGGTGATTCCTCCTGAGAGACGATAAGTGCCAGTACGGATTGTGCTCCCACGTACCGTCGCGTATATATTGGGAGACCCCTATAGGAATAAAACCTTTATCCATAGGAAGCCGTGTCGGCCGCCCTACTGATCGCAATGCACTGAACACAGCATTCAGGACGATTGACCGCCCGTACCCTAAAAAGTATTCTGCGGTTTTGCGAAAAGTTTGGCACACCCTCTACCTAGAACTCCAGAGCAGTTCCTTTTGGCCTTTTTCAGACTTTATAACAGAAAAAGTCCATCCGAGCATTTGTCACTTCGGGCTCGTTAAAACATCGAAGGAGACTAGAGTCATCTTTAGCTTTTTCTCGACTCTTTAAAAGTGAAAAAGCAAGTTGTGTCTAAGCGTCGTTAAAATTTATTTTAAACGGAACAATCACCCCTTTTTCCTGTGTTGATCTTTAGGTTGAGAAGATGGAGCCCACCAACCAAGGAATTCCCCTTGGTGGAAATCCTAGTCCTTTCTCCTCTTGGGGAGATGTTGGTGCGCCCCATATGGCCACATTGTCGCTTCCAGGACTGACAATTGGTCTGCCGGTCTGGCTTTTCTCAACGAATGTCGTTCAGAACACCACTATTCCTGAACAGTCGAATCAACAATTAGACGAGTCTAGAATTTCCCACCAACCTTCTACTTCCTATAATTCCTCCTCTCTTCCTTCCTCTTCGCGTGACGGAACTGGTAAGACTAAAAACCAAGTTCCTAAGGAGAAGAAGGAAAAGAAGAAGAAAGAGAAAAAGAAGAAGGAGCTAAAGGCAAATAAGGGAAAACAAGTGTCGTCTGATGAAAATCCACACACAGCACTGACCAGGCCTAAATCGCCATGTGTCATCTGCAAGGGAGACCACTTTCATAGAGATTTTCCCTGCATCCCTCGGATACTAAGGGACTGGTCTCCTCGTTTGCACAATCCGGTGTCATCAACCTCTGATAGCCATGTTGAAAGTACACCATCAACTAGCAAAAGTGAAGTCCCTGGACAAAAAGGGAGGGCTAGACCTCCCTGTAGACTGTGCGAAGGCAACCATGCCCTCCACCGTTGTCCCTTCTTAGACGAGGCTAAAAGAGTCTTGGAAGATCGTCCAGTTTCACCATTACGACTTCCTCCTGGATATCAAAAACTCTTTCCAAGTCCTTCGTTAGTTGAGAATCCAGCTGGCCCGCTCAAGTGGTCAGCTGAAGCGTCTATCATTGAGGATAAACCGACTGAATCCATACCAGACAAAAGTCAAAAGGTCGAGGCGGCAGTTGACCCGGTCTTGCCTTCAGAGGATTTATTTTCTAATGATACAGTCACTGAAGAGGATAAGGATGACACCATCCAGATTCTTTTCATCAACACAGACTCCGACGAACACGGGGGCAATGCACCCACTCCTTTATCGCAGGAAGGAAGTTCGTCAGAGCGATATCCGGCCGTCTACTCGGTCCCACCACCAAGCAACCTAGTTGTATCCTTCGACTGGAACCAACTAGGCAGACCCCGGTTGCCAGCCAGCATACCATTCAGAATTATCGTTCAAATATATAGAATGGTAATGGCTGGCACCATCATTGATGAGGGGGCATCTGTGAGTATCCTTTCCTCTATTGCTTGGAAAGTGCTTGGTTCGCCAACGCTTTTGCCTGAAATGAGAAATCTGACAGGCTTTGATAAAGGAACCAGTCGACCTTTAGGGATCCTCCCCAATGTGCCTATCACATTGAAAGGGAAGATCGTTCAAATGAACGTGATGGTCGTTCAAGGACCCTTGGATTATAACCTACTCCTTGGACGAGACTATATATATTGCATGGGAGCCATCGTCTCCTCACTCTTTAGAGTAATGTGTTTTCCGCACGAAGGAAGAGTGGTCAAGCTCGTGGACCAGCTTTCATTTCCCGGATCACGCATCGCAAATAGTCACATACCATCCCTAAACGGTCTCTTCACGCAAGAAATGTCTCAACCCACGGTCCGTCCTCCCGATGAGCGCGAGTGATTCGGAAGGATATGACTGGAACCCAGGGGGCATGCGTCCTGGTCTGCTTCGGCAGGAAAACTTTGGGTATAGGGTAGGTTTCCGCGGGAGAATATGACTAGTCCGTACCCCATCCGTCATGGAAGAGGGGTTGTTCTAGAATAAGATTCTTTTGTCAAAGTTATGTGTTTGGTGCTCGTTGTCACTCACCTTTGTCTATCTCGGTAGACATCGCCAAAGAAGTGTTTTGTTCGCTGCATTGATAAAACAATCTTTGGGTAACCTGAAAGAGGTAGGCCCTTCCTGATAGAACAAATGTTTTATCTGTAAATTGAGGGGTAACCTTGAAATCGTACTTTATACCTGGGGGCATGCAAACCTTTTGGAGTGCAAGCAAGGGGCGGCTATTTATTTTTTAAATTTTTAGGTCCTCCCTTTAAACCTGTAGGTCTAACCCTTTAAACTCGTAGGATTAGTCGTTTCCGAACTTGCACAAAGAAAGGATTCCGGAGCAAAGCTTTGTAAGGCGCAAGCTCCATAAAAAATGGCATCTTAAATGAGACATTCTTATCATATGACTGGATAATCGAGCAGTTTTAGCACATAGTTCATGCTCGTTAAAAAATAAACATAAGATTGAGCAGTTTTAACACATAGTTCATGCTCGTTAAAAAATAAACATAAGATCGAGCAAGTGTTTCAATCCGTGTTTAAGCTCGTTAAAAAATGAACTACCCAGTAAATAACCACTGTGAATGTAGATTTATCAGCCATTAAAGCCTTGGTCGTGTTTGCACCGTCACCTCCACTTTTCCATTGGCCGATCATTCACCTCCATTTGATTGTTTACCCATTTTGAGGAACAGCTGCGAAGAGTGATTTCACTTAGCCATCCTTGTGACACTGCCGTGATTGGAAAGTTCCAAAGCTTACCTGGAATCAGCTGCTAACCCGTTTCATCACTCGTTCCTCAAAAGACGAGTCTTCTTTAAGCTCTTTTCATCTGACTCGTAAAATATGAAAATATTGCCGAGTTTTGGCCTTCCAGCTCGTTAAAACAACCGGAAGTGCTATCCCTCCTCTAGATTTTAATCTTTTTGGACCTGAGGGATTATTGCACAAAAAGATCGAGCGCTTGTTTTGTTCGGCTCGTTAAAACTATCAAAAACTCATCCCTTTTGTATTGTTTTATACTTTTTCGGACTTAAGGGATTAGATGACGAAAAAGGAACTTTGGAGTTATCTTTACGTACCTTTTTAGACTCTCTAAAAATGAAAAGGGACCGAGTTATCTTTGTCGTTAAACTCGTTAAAAAGCATTAATAGCGACAAGCTTGTCTTTAGACGAGAACGAGTTTCACTATCGCTAGGCTCGTTAAAACATAGCGATGGGTTTGCCCAAAGGGCAAATTATAGAACAAGCATATGTTATCCTCCTCAATCTTGAAAAAAATAAAGAGGTACTG
Organism: Pinus tabuliformis; assembly: GCA_031772625.1. Taxonomy (NCBI): domain Eukaryota; kingdom Viridiplantae; phylum Streptophyta; class Pinopsida; order Pinales; family Pinaceae; genus Pinus; species Pinus tabuliformis. The sequence continues at coordinate 1,921,758,383 of CM062816.1, read as the reverse complement.
GTCAGAAATGACTGGGGAAAAATTGGGAAGAAACTCAAAGAAATTTTATTGGTAGCAAGTCGCTCTTGAACATGACACTTCCACTCCGTGCCTGAGTCGGGTTGGTTTGTTTCATTCACCGGTCACATCACCATGGTCTCGCCATACCATCCATCTTTGGGGTAAATGCTACCAATCCATCACACAAGTGTCGCCGATATGTTCAAGAGAAGTCATCCAGAGAAGTCAACCGTGTCCCATCCACTACCATACATTATCCTTCATCCTTTCATGACCGCCACCCTGAACCATATATCATCAGGTCGTTTTCACCTCCATCAAAATCATTTGCTCCGTTCCGTGTCACTGATGTGGGATACATCAAGGCCCTCCTTTGACGGGTCGCTTCTTGTCGACATCAGCTCATTATCCAAGAAGTTGATCTAGGAACACCCCCTTCAGTACTTTGAAGCTTGTATGCCTCAATGGCAAGTTTCTCACTTCTGGTGACAGGTATACATCAATGGCCTTCGACCGAAAGATTTTGCATGGTGTTCGACGCCAAGTCCTTTATTCACACCACGTGGATTGTACTGCAGTACCTTGAGGGTCATTATCATTATCGGTGATTCCTCTCGTGCTTGTTAACAGTTTACATCATTGACTGGTAATCAAGCGATGTCTTTCCATGTTCGACTTCAGAACATTTCTCACATGGATCGACTTGTACTTAGAGTGAAGATCGAACGAGATTGAAGACCCCGGATCTAGTTTCATCCATCCGGGCTGCGATATATATTCAGGAAAAATAAAGACATTGACGTGTACAGCATTGCAGCAGATAATCATCCTACCAAAAGGATGATGATTTCATCAGGATCATCAGTCTACCATCAGACGATTGTCTGTTCTATGTACAGAAAAGTGAATTTATAAAGTTGAGCATGGGAATGCCCGCCTCAGCTAGATCATGAAAGCAGCATGAAAAATAATGTATTGTATTGTATCTTATTACAGGTCTCCTCCCAGCATTGGAAGAACTTCGGATCCTCCTAATAAAGCATTTCACCCGATAAACGGCCTCATACTTTAGGGGGCAACTGTTATAGACATTTTTGTGCCTTACAACATTGAGCATGAAATGTCCATAATCCAAGGGATCCAAAGTCCCTAAATGAGTTGTTCCTACCCCTAAAGGAACAAGGTCAACAAAAGACAGCTTCTCCCAGAAGTTCTCCACCAAAAACAACTCAGAAACAGTCAATTCAGGATCAATTCAGAGGCTCCACTAGCTGTCTGCGCTGAAATGCAGAGATTACACTGGCTAGGTGCACTGCAACGCAGGTAGAAGCACTACCAGGGTGCGCTGAGCGGGAAATGACAAATGGCAAGTTCATTCAACGAGGTGGAAAGACCCTGGAAGCTTCCAGAATCTTCCTCAATGACACTTGCCTCAATGAATTCGACTAGTGATGAGTAAGAGGTTCTCAACCTCCAAGTGGAAGCAAGAACTGACAGAGAGAAGCCACAAGTCAAAACATAAGCTGACTCATCCTCTCTGCTTACATCTATATATGGATCTCTCACCCAGAGGTTCATGAGGCTGGAATTTTGTACTTTGCAGAGAATTGCTGTTGGTTTGAGATTGAGATTAGTACATTGGGTGATTTATGCTTTGTTGGAGGAGAGGAAGGGATTCTTTTGCTAGGAGGTAGATGCTGGATCGGGACTCACTTGGTTGTATCTCCTCTTGAACCTTGTTATCATATCAATAAAGCTATTTGAGTTTCTCCTATATGCTTGTATTTCAATGATGTTTTGTTATATTTGCATATTTAGTTTATATCTGATCCTAAACTAGTTATGAATGTGAATCTATATCTTTCGTGTAGTTTTCCTCTCTTGTGATCTTGCAGGAACTTGGTGTAGCTGGACCAGTGAAAGAGCAGGCAGCGGGAAGCGAACAAAAGAGAGAGTGATTGGATCGACAAACTAGCGGAAGACACCGGTTAGTTACATCCTTCTTTCTCTATTTGCATCTCATAAAGAAGAATACTCAGATAGTTTTCCTTGTTTGTTGCTAAGGCACTATCACCTCTTAGAGTGGGATAGGGGCATTCCGAATTGGATACTTTTCCCAACAACAGGGAAGAAGCGTTGAACTTTTATGAGGTAACGGGAAAACAAAAATAGATAACATAATACGTGCTCTTTCCATAGATCATGGTGAACATGAAAAAAGATAGATGGAATCTATATACATATCAGGAAAGAAGTTCATGACATTCTATCAACATAGCCAAAATTCATGGGTAATTAATTGATTTCCATCATAAAACAAATTTTCAGGATTTTCTTTAATTGTGCTATTCATGAAGCTCCCATGAAATATTGTTAATTTCATGAAATGCAAGTCCCTGTGTGTGGTATGAGACAATGGATTTTTTTTTAAATTCTCTTTCAATTTAATATTTTGTGCTAATTGGTGCATCTACATGTAATGATGCAGTTAATTTTTTGATGTGATTATGGCAATTGGTTGAACCGTTAACACACCCTTATGGGGAAAATTATTCAAATATATGCTAGTGAAAGGAAATAAACCTTACCATGCCATTACTATGATATTGAGTAGCAACATACATATTTAATTGGAAATGGATAGTTTGGAACCTACATGTTTCTTTTAGTAAAGAAATATGTCAATAATTATAACTAAGAGATGTAAGAGGCATCTAACCTGAACTAAGGTTAGATCTATGAAGTGTATGCACACATGTAATACAAGTAACTATATGCATGTTGAATGAGACATTACACATTAATAATTTTATGACCTTCATAAGTAGGTCGATAGGAGAGGCTCCCAAAAGTACATATGGTGTAAATACATAATAGGGATGTAAAATCAACCCCTATTGCTTCTTGATTAATAGCAGTAAGCCAATATAAAATAAAATCTCAAGAGCAGATCCCCGAGTTCACTCAAATTTCAATGTGTAATTTTTTTCAACTCAAGTATGCAACCTCAAAATTCACAACCTTGATGTGGATATCCATCTAGATAAAATATGGGGTTCTGTCAATATGTCACAAATAGGAGCCTTTCAAATCTGTGGCAAAAATAAGATGCTTCCAGTATAATGATTGTAGATCTTACAAATGTACTTTTTGTGGGAAGTGATCAGATAAAAATGAAATATGTGTCACTAATATATATAAACAAAGTATACATGCTTTATGAAATGAAAAACATATTATATATGGTGGTGTTAGATGCACTTGAAGTAGAAATAAAGCAATTCAAGGTAGCCTAATGACTAACATGAAGTATACACTAGATTCATAGCATGACTGGTCTGAATTAATTACAAAATTTTGGTAAACCTAAAGGTTTTGCATTAATAATGTTTATGGTGATCTAAGGATCTTATGCCAGTAGTAAAATAATACATGCATCAAGTAAGGTGTGTCATATAAAAGGTTATACGTGATGAAGGGAGAGGATAACGAAAACCATGCAACAGCTTATTGTTAAATCAATAAGATGCTTAAACCATATTGATTGCAAAGTGGTACTCGTAATCGAGATTGTTGTGTACAAAGATAATTGGTTTTGATAAAATGATATCTAGCAATCTATTAAAATAAATTGAGAATCGTACAATCTGAAATGTATACTTTGTACCAAAATTTCCTATTAAGCAATATGGGAGAAGTCTACATGTTATATTACATTGATAGTGTTGTTTGGCTTTGACTATGACAACATAACAATTATTTCATAAACAATTTATTTTAAGGAATTTAACAATTGATGAATTATATTCTACCAGGTCATGATCTAGTGTTAAACTCAGGTATGAACATGCTATTGACCTAGGTTCACACACTAGTACACAAGTGCCTAAAAACTTAGTGGGTGTGGAATTGAGAACCTTGTAACATTAATTTATAGCTCATGTATGGGAGGTGTATATACTTGCATACTGATTGCTCAATTGGTTTTGGACATACACTAAATTTATTCATGACCAACAAGGTGTTGGAATAATTGTAGAAAGAGCAACAAGAAATCATATGACATAACTAGTCTATGTGTGGAGTACTTTGAGTACCAAACAATGATTTTCTTGGCTAAAGAAAAGGCTAAAAGTTGTTAGTAAACTTGAAGAATAATATTGAAGGCCATACTACATTAGCTATCATATTCTTTCTTTATTAATTGGGGAAGATCATATTGCGCTATTATTAAGATTGGGTCTAGAGACAAATCATATCCCGTAACTCAAAGTTATTGATATTGTAAAATTGTATTACATAAAGTTACATTTATGTTATCATTTTCTTAAATTTTCCTACAACCAAAAGATTAGCTAAATAAAAGGACTTGAATACTTGTCGTAAGATTATTCATTTAGGCTCTAGTTGCAAAATTTGAATAGGTCCATGAATTCCTTATTCTCCAGTCGACAAATCAAGCATGGTTTGATTTGACTTGACTAAGGATAGTGTGAACAAACAAAGAAAATTTTGGCATTGAACTGATGTTATGATAATAACACTAACATGGGTTAAAAACAAATGGAATTGATATATGTGATGCATAGGATGCTATGGACATTAAGTATTGTTTACATGTTGTACTGGTAGTATTTTGTACATGTGGTACAACTGGTACTAGTATGGATGCGGGTATTGCATAATGTTGGATGATGTGTATAACTGTATCTGTGTGATGTATACATGGTTTAGGAGAAGGAATTGGGTGATTGTCTGGTGTGGAAATTGTTCCGGAGTGCATACAAAAGAGAGAAAAAGGTGGAAGCTAAGGATTGATTAAAGGCTAAGTACCTGTATTTTATTTTAGTTTAGTATGCATGATATTTATGATTTTGGTGTATGATGATTACATGTGATATATGATTGGTGGTTACATTTGATTTATGGTTTTTATCGTTATGTTTTGAGCTAGCATGATGTAATATTATTACACATGTTGATTTGTGAAATGTGCTAGTCTGACTTGTTGTGACTAATGCAGGGAGACTGCAAGAAGCAAGTCTTCAACAACAAGACAAATGCATTGGAGGTGCATGCATTTCTTCATATTATAATAAAATGAAAATGAGGAATAATAGTTAAATGGAACGCAACATTAACCCATATTTACTCAGATAGTAGTACGATTATATCAAGTTATGACATTAAATGTGGTAACTAATATCCAGTTTTGTTTTATGGCATCTAAAGCCTCTCACATAATTGATTGAACAAATGTTACAGGTAGAAATTGAAGGAGAATTGTGGTAGAACTCCTTTGTAACCTATATACCGGAAGATATGTTTTAGATGGCAAGGTCATGGAAACCTGAAAATTAAAAATAACTACCTATGAACAAGGAAATAAATTGTAATATGCTATAATACACCAAGGATGGTGTAAATTTAACGGGGAGTATGTAACACCCCTCCATTGTATGTAACACTCTGTTGAACAACGCTAAGAAAATATAGGTGTCAGGTATAACAATGAAAGTAAATACTTTATTATTAAATAAATAATAAAGATAATTTAATCACATTGAAAACGAGACACCAAGAGATGAGATTCTTGCCAAATGAAATCCCAGTGGTGAATGGGAATGGATAACTCTTTCATGATAAGGCTTCTAGATCCAATTCTAGATAAGCTTAATGAATTGGGAGATAAAAATCCATTAAGTTACTTTGCTGGAGAAAGATCTTAAGTTTAAGAAAAACATAACTGTCTTGTGGGAGAAAAAGGCAAGCTTTTATGATGAAAAGCCTCACGAGAGAGAAAGGCGAGCTTTTTTGGGAAAAGCCTAGCAAAATGGATAAAAAGATCCATAAAAATGGGGTGCTGCTAAAGGAAACCATATCATCAAAGAGGGAAATAAATATCCATTGATGAGATTAGAAAGAGGCAGTTGATCCATGGGAAGAACTCTTGGCTCGACAGTTAACTGGAGGAAGTCAGTTCTAGGTTAGGTGGTAGTGCTTGATTTTACCAATGACATTCTTTATGCTACTCTGGTTTGATTCAATTTCATGAGATATTATGTATGTTGGCTCCTTACACTTTATGTTGTTGAATCTTTAAGATTATGGGTATAATTGCATGTGTTATCTTTGTTTACGAGATAATTGAATAATTATGCATGTGACAACTATTGAAATTCAATTTAATCGAACTTAAATTTAGTAGTGGGAGCATAGTAGGTGATTGTTAGGTTGGTTCAAGGAAGAATGCGATAGACAGGCACACAATGATAACTATTATTGAAGATATCTTACAACCGAAGCATGGTTTTGATCGTATTTCTTGTTGTCAAATCTAGAAGGAAAGGAACACTACTATAGACACTCTCTCTAAAGTGGCGCTGAGCATAATCTAGGCCCTTGGAAGATCATGGAGAAATTATATGATATTTTATATGAGTGCTATCATAGGACTTTCATAGAATTCGTGCAACTAGAGATCATACATGAATGAAGATTACATATTCAAATTTATTTATGTTTTTTTTTTTTTTTTTCCGAGATATAATTCTTGGATGATTGGTAGCTTATGGTATTTTGTGCTATGTATTTAGGCTTAGGATATGTATTGATGGACTTGATTGGACATGGGGAGGGATTTTAAAAGTTTTGACGTTTTGCCCCTTTTCATGGATGGTTGTACTGCAAAACAACCCATTTTTTAATGCATAATTATGCACATCCGAAATGTAATTTTCATAATTCTTTAATAAAAATTAATATTTTTCTTGAAAAATAATCTTATAGTTTTTATCCATATATCTCATTAACTTAGATATAAAATATCTATACATATTTTCAAGATATAAAATATACAACAAAAATTTTCATAATAAACCCCTTTAGATATTATAAAAATACTATATTATGTTTTCTATACACATTAAAACAAGTGCAATATGCATAATTTCTACTTAGTACCTACGTCTTAATATTCTTAATTCATTTTTTTTTTCAATATTAATATTATTAATAATGTAAAAAAAGTAATATTTTTACCTTTACAATATTAATAAAATATTAGTATTTAAAAAAAATTATTTTAACGATATTAATAGTAGTTATATTCTTGTGTTTTTCTTTAAGTTCAACAATGTGATATTACGGATTAAGTGTTTTCATGCTTATTATGGATTGATGTTTATTGATAGTGATATCATTCCACCAATTTGATCATTTATTTTCAATCATAGATCGTGAAATAATGAATTAAATAATGAATTTATAAATTGTGAAGTGTGAGAAACGCATAGTTTTTTGAATTATAAAATGGTCGCATATGAGAAATATATAATTTTTTTAAATATTTTGAAATGTTTGTGAGAAATGCATAGTTTTTTGAATTATAAAATGGTAAGGTATGAGAAATACATATTTTTTTTATATTTTTTGAAATAAGTGTGGCAACGCATTGTTTTTTGAATTATAAAATGGTCTGGTATAAGAAATACATAATGTTTTTAAATATTTTTAATGGTCATGTGTAAGAAATACATTTTTTTTAAATATTTTGAAGTGGACCTACTTACACATGTGTCATGATTTCATATCCTCAAGTGTCATATTAAGTGAGTTATGGTAGGCATGGTATTGTAACAAGCCCTATTTATAAACTAAAGATATTCATGGTAAAATTGTGATAAATCTCCATGGATCCATATTTTTTTGAAATGTATACATGTTTCATATGTTTTTAAATGTTTGAAACATATAGTAGTTTTTTGTATTTAATAATAAAATATTACTAATTTAAAATAAAGTTTTAATTTAGTTAGTTTATGTTTTAAATAAGAGGTCTAATCTAAGCCAGGTAGAAGATCATGCTAGAACATCTTTTTGGGATGAGGGATGGCATGATGCTAATCATCTAAATATGCCTTTCGATTTTTCAATTGAGTGGCTAAATTACACTTCTGCTCTTAATATATTGGATGTTCACCTCAGGGAGAGGGAAGAGAAATTATGTTGGGTGCACTCCTTTTTTGGGGAATATTCGCCATAAATGTGTTGTTTTTATATAATTTTTTACAGGCCGATTTAGCTTGGTGATGGAAAAAATTATGGAATCTAAGCTGTTTGGCAAAAGAAATGCTCCTCCAATGCTTCTTATAAGAAGATAAGATCCCACAAATGAAAACTTATAGAAGGGAAGCATGATCAGGTCTAGTTGGTGTGCCCCATGTATAAATATCAAGGATTATGTGGACCATTTCTTCGTTATGTGTCCTTTTTCTTTGGATGTGTGGAACAGAGTTTGAAATTCTTTTGCCTTAGACTCCATGTTGCATGGTATCTCATGCAAAGAAGTTGGAAGAAGAAGACCCAAAAAATCTCATAAATCTTATGCATATCATCAGTTGGTGCATACATATTGCAAGGAACAAGTACATCATCCAAGGAAAGAGTAAAAACTAAGAATATGACCATTCTTATCCCTAGGCATACTTTGATAAGGCATCCCTTGTTAGGGTGAGTGTGTGGGGGGGCAGTATGATGTAGTAACAAAAGGAGATTATGAACCACATAGCAAAACTCTAGTTTAAAAAAAAGGAAATATGATTTACTCTTGTTTCCAAGCTAAAAGGAATCTTACCATCTACAATTGAACCATCAATATGATGAAATTACAAATATAACTATTTGATTTATTGTGTATGTAGAACATTATTTAGATAAAATCATTACATCAAACAACTCTTTTGAATTGCTATTGAAACCTATATGAAATAGCTTCAACCTTAAAAAAAAAACAAATAGGAGTTGAGTATTCAACTCTCACTCCAGCCATATGATGTATCAAATCAATGATATATATAAGGTTGCAAAGCAAGCAAATTTTCAATTTTCCTAGGTAAATCGAAGCAATTTCTTACATCCAACCAACGATCCAAACCAAATCAGGAATGCTCCATTATATTGCTATTTCCAAAGGAAGATCCTTTAATTAAAACTTGACATTAAATTTTAAATGATCATCTTGCAACTTAACACAAATAATTAAGTAGCATTAGTGGTTTCAATGTAATTGAATCTAATCACAAGAAATCATCACATGGAAACAATGTGCTACTTCATTTTCCCTTTTCCTATGTGTTCTTAGAAGTTCACTAGAGAATTTCTATAAATCGCATGTGGAATGCAACTTGTGACTCACTCCAGCAATCTAGAAATTAAGTCAAATAAATTTCCCTTCATTACCGTTGAGTATTTATCACTTCAATAACTTCAATTCCACACATAAGTATTATTACATATTAAAATTAGTTGCATCGATAGAAGATATATGAGTTTCAAGACACTTAAAGAGAATAAAATGTTTGTTCTTCATTCCGTCTAACACATTCCTCGAATACAATTCTATACACTCTCCCTTAATTCGTTGTCCATAGGTTTCTTGTTTCCTAACATGTAGCCACAAAATGGTTACAAACATATTTTGTTTATATCCAAAATAGTATGATCTAGTTGAAAATATAGGGAGAAAAATCCTAATGAACTAATACAATTCCAACACACAATAGGTAACTTTCTACTTTTGGATAATTGTAAGCTACATTTTCCCAATAAGCGATTTATTGGTACACACCTCACCATCCACTCAAAAAACTTATATTTTCTATAAATTTCATGGAAAATCAAGATCTTTCCTGATGGTTCTGCATCATACACTCAAACTTCAAATTTGTCATGGACTCTTCTCCATGAGGTCCCAGTCGACTATTTTTTCAACAATGCAGTAGATACCCAAGGTTTCTTCCTTAAGTGGTTCCCCCATTTAAGTAATCCTTTCATCCATTACTTCCATCATAGTTTCATTGGATGTAGTTGAGCTTTCAGCCTTTTATCTTGAGATGGTGCATGATTTTCTTGAATTTATTTCTTCTAGATTAGGAAAATCGTTTTTTTACTATCTAGGCAATTGAAAACCACAAAATTGCAAGGATTAATTGGAACCATCAACGTTGGATTCATTTTCATATGTTCACTTTTTTCTTAAGAAACCTTCCTACATTACCATTTGCAACATTGTTCCCAAGCTCCTTACGCCCAATCTCCTTTAGAATTATCAACTACTACTCATTCATTTGAAAATCTTGTTTCATAACCATGTTTGTTGCTCAAAGTCACTATTTGTTTTGCAATTTTTGGTTGAATCCATTCATTAATAATTCCATTTACAAAATTAAGTAAATTATGGTTATTTCAAGGTAGATTAGTTACCTTCAAATGTTTTGTTTCAATCTATGTCTTACATTTTTTCTCATATTCCCTAATTTTTTCATCCCTAGTTATTAATTTTTTCTCACTCGTCAAAAGTATGCTTGGATTCACTATCTCTCTTATCCCTTCATTTTTTATTGGTAGTAACTCATGATTTTTTCCATCTTTTTCAAAAGTGTAGGTGTTCATTCTTCCATCTTAACTCACTCTCTTGTCATACTACGAGGATTTTCTAAGCAAGACATGACAAGTATCCATCTACAAAATATCACAAAGAACTTGTTCTTATTATTTTCGAATTTCGAACTCCACTTGGCATTGCTCACTTACTAATAATTTTTTTCCCTTCTGCAACCATGAAACCTTATACAATGTAGGATGCGGCATCCTATACACCTATAATTTCTCTTCCATTTTTGTGGAAACCATATTGTGATAACTACCATTATATACTACCAACCTACAATATTTACCTTTTTCTTTAGAAGTTGTCCTAAATAAGATTCTTCTTTGCACTAGTTGACATACATCCTTGTCTCTTCCTGGTATCACTTGCTTCATTATTAAAGATTCTCCTTCTTATAGAACATTCATACATTATTCTTCCCCCTTTGGAGTTTCAACCTCAGATTATATTACTTTTGCCTATCTTCTCCTTGCACCATTTTCTTCACAATCCCATGAATAATCACTCAATTGACTACAAGTATAACATCTCATTTGTTGATCTCTCCATATTCCTCATCCTCTTAAATAATACCTTCTCCCTCTTGCATTACTAATTCTTTTTGGTTTTAAATGTTGGACTGAGCTACTAGCTTCTCTCCTCTTCTGTTATTATTTTCCTCCATAATGCCTTACTTTGCTTCTTTGACTCCGCTTCCTCATCAACTTTTTTTCATCTTTAAATGCAACCTGATAAGGTTATTCAATAGATCTCAATTACATTAGACCTAATTCATCCTAAATATTAAACCTCAAACAACTGATATATCTAGAAACTCACTCACGTTTTCCCTCTATGTATTGTGATCTAATGTTCACTTTATAAAATTTGTCTGTATGATCCCTAAGAATCATCACCTTTTTCTTAAGATTATGCACCTTCATAAACAAAATTAAAACATAATACTCAAGAAGGAATTGACATTTCAATTGAGAAATCATCCTACTCCATCTCCTTAGCTCTACTTTGTTCTTCAAGGTCATTTCGTCCTGCACCCTGTCCCACCATAAGATTGAATGTCCTCTCATCTTTGTGATACTAAACTTAACTTGGTTATCTTTAGGTATATCTGAATATTCAAAATGTTTTTTCAAAGAATTTATCTGATCCAAAAATTCTTATGGATCCAAACTTCCACTCTATGTAGGTACTTCTTCCTATGAACCAAAGCCTCGACCAAAAATATACTTTAAAATTTGACCTTTTAGGCTCTATAACTATCTCATCTTCCTCCTCTGCAAATTCTTTATCGCTTGTATCACATGTATGATCATAATGTCTGACATCCTCTATGGCTTCTAGCCTTCACCGACGAGTGCTCATATCTTCCCTCAAATCATTATTTGCAACTATTCAACCTCTTCCTTCACCTCTAGCTCTTCCAACTCTAAATTCCATCCTTTGACAAATATATCAGTCATAGGGACAACTTACATTACTTAGTTTCCTCTTGTAAAGATCTTACTACTCTAATACCAGATGATGTAATAGCTAAAGGAGATTAAGATCTATCTGCAAAAACTCTTGTTCAAAAAAAAAAGATGATTAACTTGTGTTTTTAAGCCAAAAAGAATCTTACCATCTACAATTTGAACCACCAATATGAGACAACTACGAATATAACAATTTGATTTTTTGTGGATGTTATACATTATCTAAAGAAAAATGTTGCATAAAAAAGGTCTTTCTAATTAGCTCTAGAAACCTATATGAACTAACCTCAACCTTAAAAAAAAGACAAACAAGAGTTGGCTATTCACCTCTTACTCCAACCATACGATGTATCCAATCGATGATTGATATTAGATTAAACACGAAGAAAAATTTCACTTTTCTTAGGTAAATCATAGGGATTGATTACATCCATCCAACAATCAAAAACAATTCTGGAGCGTTCCTCTATAATTGTATTTCCAAATATAGAGCTTTAAAAAAAGCTTAGCATCAAATTTTGAATGAGCAACTTGCAACATAACACAGAGAATTTAGCGCCATTATTGGTTTCATTGTAATTGAATCAAATCATAATAAATCATGACTTGGGATCAATGTTTTACATCGCTTTCCTTTTGATTATGCATTCTCATAAGCTCATTAGAGAACTCATGTAAAGCACATTCATAATGCAACCGATGGATCACTCTAACAATATAGGAATTAAGTCAAATAAATTTCCATACATGAATGTTGAGTAATTATCACTACAACATCTTCAATTCCACAAACTTAAGTATTATACACAGTAAAAATGTTTTTCTGGACAAAAATATATGAATTTCAATAAACTTACAAAGAATAAAACTTTGTTCTTCATTGCATCCAACACATTTTTTGAATACAATTCTACACACTTTTCCCTCATTCTCTTTGTGTAGGTGTCTTCTTTTTTAATATGTGACCAAAAAATGGTTACAACCAGATTTTGTGTAGATCCACAAAAGTGGGATCTAGTCAACATAATTGAAAGAAAAATGCTAATGAACTAATACAATTCTAACACACATCAGGTAGTTCCCAACTTTGATATAATTGCAAGCTACATTTGTCCAATAAAGTATTTATTAAAACACACATCACCATCTATTCAAAAAACATAGTTTTTCTATAAATTACACGGAAAATAAAAATTTTGCATGATGCTCAGGACCATTTTTATTTCTACATGAAAAACACTACTACAAACTTTAAAGTGGTCTAGGAAAGGGTAATAATAACTATGTAGAGTTACTTCGCCTCAAGATTATGATCTTGTTTTCTAATGAAGAGGGATGAATGTAGTTATAAAATTTTGAGGACTATTTGATTATTATAAATTGGTTCAATGAGATCATCAAATGTCACAATGTAACAACCCTCCATTGTATGTAACACTTTGTTGACCAAAGCTAAGAAAATCTAGGTGTGAGATATAACAATGAAAAAAATGTTCTATTATTAAATAAAAAATAAATATAATTTAATCACTTGGAAAATGAGACACCAAGAGATGAGATTATTTCCAAATGAAATCCCTTTCCTGAATGGGAATGGATAACTCTTTCATGATAATACTTCTAGATCAAATTCTAGATAAGCTTAACGGATTGGTAGATAAACATACATTAAGCTACTTAGCTATTGAAGGATGCTAAGTTTAAGAAAAACATAAAAACCTTGCGGGAGAGAAAGGATATCATCAAAGAGGGCATTAAATATCTGTTGATGATATCAACAAGAGGCAGTTTCTTGATGGAAAGAACTCTCGTCTCGAGGGTGAACTGGAGGACTTCAGGTATAGGTTGGGTGGCGGTGCTCGAATTTCCAAGTGACATTCTTTCAGCTGCTTTTTTTGATTCAATTTCATGAGATGTTCTGTATGTTGGCTCCTTACTCTTTATATTGTTGAATATTTAAGCTTATGGGTATAATTGCATGTGTTATATTTGTTTATGATATAATCAAACAATTATGCATGTGTAAATTACTGAAACTAAATTTAATCAATGGTAAACTTAGTAATGGGAGCATAGTAGGTGATTGTTAGGTTGGGTCAAGGAGGTATGTGAAAAATGGTATCGAAACTCTAGATTCAAACATTGTGGCCTATGGGCCAATCCACCTAGGTGGCGATGCTCGAATTTCCAAGTGACATTCTTTCAGCTGCTTTGGTCTGATTCAATTTCATGAGATGTTCTATATGTTGGCTCCTTAATCTTTATATTGTTGAATATTTAAGCTTATGGGTATAATTGCATGTGTTATATTTGTTTATGATATAATTAAATAATTATGCATGTGTAAATTACTGAAACTAAATTTAATCAATGTTAAACTTAGTAATGGGAGCATAGTAGGTGATTGTTAGGTTGGGTCAAGGAGGTATGTGAAAAATGGTATTGAAACTATAGATTCAAACATTGTGGCCTATGGGCCAATCTGCCTATGTAAGATATGATTGAGTTTTAGGTCCTAAACTAGGTCCTAACCAAATAATAGGTTACTGAATGGTATGGTTATAAAAATGCTATAAGAAAATTATTCCAATGAATTTTAAAGCAGTGCCTAATGCCTCAGAACTAATAAAGGTTGCAACAAAATCTTAAAACGATTTATTCAGTAAGGACTTTGAAATCAAAGGTAATTTCGAACTAAGGTTGCTTTAAAATCTGTGACATGATTTATATCTTTAAGGTTTGCAATGATATAACCTGTGTCCTTAGGTTAGCTATGCCCCAGGTTATCTTTGTTATGCATTATGAATTGTGATTTGAATTACATCCATTGAGGCTCAATTTAGTTATGATACATATTATTCACTATGTTTCGTATTGCATAAAACATGTCATTAATGCCTTCGACTATGACAATAGGACTACAATCATGTTGTATGACAATACTAGCTATTTTTTAGAACGTTAGCATGGGGGTGACAACTTACCCATTGAATATGAATTTGTGATTTGTATGAAATCCATTAGTGCTTATTTTGATCATCAAATTAATGAAATAAAAGTGCCTAATTTTATCACGTTCGATTCCGATGTTGATTCTTTCCTTTGGGGTATAATGTATGCATAGTAAATGTGAAGTGTTGCTTTGGAACGTGGTAAATAAGTCTATTAATTTAGACCTAAAATTCCACTTTGGTGGATGTAGTGTAGACACTATATACATGGAGTTAAAATACATATCTTAGTGACCATTGTAGGGATCGATGGAGGGAGTTTTAGAACAAGTAAAGGATTATTGTGTGCATGGATCACTAAAGAACAGTGAGGGTCGAAGTTTTATGAGCATTATGTGCGGGGTTAAGATTGAAGGTCAATTGATATCTTTTTCTTTCAAATATCAACATAAATAATGTATGTATATGTAATGACTGATACTTGAATGATGGTGCATAGAATAAAATATGGGGAGGACAAATTGAATGCTCCATTTATTTAGTGAAAGTTAATTCAAATATTATATTTATCGGTTTGTATCAATAAATGTAGTGAACATTTAACTTTCCCCGGGTAGGTACCTTGCCCAGTAAGGTTCAACTTATTTTCCATGAATTGTTGACCTTCTGTCCAACTTGAATATTATATTTTATTTTGATTCATTGACTATTTTCGTATATATGGTTGAGGGCTCAGAACATGTCTCCACGTCTCACATTTTGAATGTTGCAGTGGCATGTTGTCCACTCCTTCTAGCTCACACTCTCCATGAACAATAGTTCATTCTATTCATTCTCGTGGATCACAATACAATTTACGGTTTGCATTCTTCATTTGGCAACATTGTGCCCAAATACATTTTGATGTGGCTTGTCACATGCACAGACAAACCCAAACAAAAAAAAATCTAGAATAACTCATGCATGATGCATTAATTGAAATTGATACCTTTGGAGTGTTCATCGACCATATATGCAACGTACATTAAAAACCTGTATAAGTAAAGAACCAAAATAAATATGGCCAAAGAGCGGATTTACAATAACAATGTTATGTAAATTACTTAAGCTAAAATTTTAACTAATATATTAAATATAGATCTATATTAAATGTTAAGAGAGGAATCCCTAAAGTATTAACTTGGTTGAAAATTATGTCTCTTGACTGCACGCACTAGCTTCTCTAATATCGAAGCATATATGGGCTATGTCTGAAAAAAAAGAAGTAATCCTAATGGCTCTAAGTTATCTAGACCTTACTATTCAAGTGACTGCTTGACACATTTTTTGGGGATTACAACCGAGAACAACCTCATTGATACTGCAAGAGAATAAATACATTATAGCCTTGTATTACATCCAGATTGTTTCTAATGAAATCTTTGAGTACTACTATTTCAACTTGCAGCAAGAGTGTGTAAGAATTGAGTTGTCCCTCTTTGGTGCTCGAAACGGGGCAGTGTAAATCAACCCAACATAAATCATGCTTCCACCTTTTGGAGTTAATGCTTCTACTTTTTTTTTTCAAAACCCCATGTCATTAGGCTCAGTGGAAACATGTGATTTAAATCAAGTGACACCTTTTCAATTTGATGGTCAGATAAAATATCCTTGTCGACCATTGTTTCGCTTTCAATACCTCTTTTCCACTTGTGTTATCCACAAATCTGGAGATGTATGAATTGCACAACTGTACAAAATATGAGCTTACCCTTTGCTGCGGAATATTCTACTCTGCAAAAGCATTTGGTGGATAATGGTTATCCTCTTGGTCATGGTTATCCTTAGTTTGGATAATGTTTATCCTTCATTACACATAGACAAATCACACTAACCTTATCTTCTCCTTGCGATGGACACAAATGTGTAAGGCGAAGAGCAAGTCAAGACTAACATTAATACCACATCTTGGGCTCCTGCAACTCTCGCCATAAAGGCGTGTGGGCAAAGCATCGTATGGAAACATCTACTAAGATTGTGGAGAGGAGCAGAAAAAAAATGGAAGTATGGAGCAATATCGTGTCAACTTCCTTCTCTCGACGCCTAGTGGTGGTAGCAAGGGAAGGTCATATGCACATATTACTGATGAGCCCCAGAAATGGGCAATTATATGGGTTCATTTTGCCTCTAATTTCAACTTAATCCACCATTCTCATTCGTTTATTACATGTTTTTGAATATATTGAATTGGGTTAGTCATTTTTCCATGTAGTCTAATATGTGCTTTATGCAGATTTTTTGGCCAATTTTGGATAAAGTCAAGGGATTTATGAGCAAATGGCAGCCAAAACTCGAGGAAAACAGGGAAGAGGATTTGTAAGGGGGTGTCTCCTTCATTTATGACCCCTTTCCTTGAATCCTCCATTAGCAACTCGGAGCACAAAGGTCCACATTGATGATTCCAAGGGGCAGCCGAGCAAGTAAAGAAGGACTGTTGTTTATCTCCACTTCTAGGAAGCAGAGCTCCTTGATTTTAGGAGGACTGTTAGAGGACTCCATTTGTATAAATAAGGAGGCTTAGAGCCTTAGTAGTTTAGCCAGTAATTAGTAGAATTTTTGCACTTTTGTGCAGCACTTGTTCAGCTTATTTTCGGGTTCATTTTTTAGAACAGTTCATGTAATGTGACTATTATTTTTTATAGTGAAGATGAAACAGTTTTTGAGCCAGCACTGATCTCTTTCAGAGGGCTGAAGCTCTTGGGTTAGGGCCCAACCCAAGCTGCCCAGTACCTCTTGTTGTGTACTTATATGTTTTTACTTCAATTCATAAGTTAATTTTTGTTACATAGATTCATTTTACTTTGTTGGATTAGATTGCTATTGATGGTTTGCATAGCTGTTTTGTGTTTCAGTTGCTCAAGTAGGTTACTGTAGTGACAGAATAAGATTCAAAAAGGCCAACAGCAAGCCCTAATCTCCCTTCTCCCTTCCTGGGACTATGATTTGAGATCAAGGCACTTCTGTTGCCACCAAAAACATAGTTTTTTGTTCTTCCATGCAACTGGTAGTGTGATAACTTGATTTGGAAAGATTGATATTGGTTCAGATTTAGTTGCTTAGATCATTTCCTGTTCTTTTACCATAGATCTCTCTGCATTCTTTTCTATTTGCAGGTTACTGTTCATCATTTTCTATTTCTAGGTTAGGAATTAGGTTAACGAGTGATATTTCTATTTTCATAGTACGACTAGTTTTTTCCCGCTCAGTTTTGATAAGTAAATGTGTAGATCTCTTGCAGGACACCTCAGCTCACCATACATCCATAAGACAACTAGCACCAACCCACTTCTCATAGATTTCCCAAGTCATTCGCAACATTTCGCCAATCTGCCCTAATTTCTGCGTTTTTCTCCATAAGCTTCTTTCTTGCCATTTGAACAAATCCAACCATCATGTTATTTCTTGATCTCCCTTGACAAGCTCCAGACACCTCAACACCTTCATCTAGCCTTTAGTTACCCTTTTCCATCATTTTTCCACCTTCAAAACTCTAAACATAGCTCTCGGCCTCCTCCTGTAGATCCCCTGCAGCCTCCTATAGAATTTCCCGTGAGTGATTTTTCGAAGTCCGATCACTATGAAAGTCTTCAGAGGGGTACTAGGGGCTCTTAGGACCTCTCCACACCTTCCTCCACCTCTACAAAAGCCAACTCCATCTCCCTTCACCACCAAACCTCTACACAAACACAACCAGATAAATCATAGGTATAATAATTTCACATAAAAACACTCAAAATCACAAAAAGATGTTTTCTTCTTATTTCTTTTCAAAAGTAGCTTGAATAAATGCAATTTACCTTTTCAGTAGTCAATGGCACTCCTTTCATCGATTTTCATCTCTTTTCCTGCAAAAGTAGGTTTAGTGGGTAAATTAGGGTTTGCGTTACATTTCAATTTCCTTCTCTTTCTGCAAGTAGAATAGTCCTTGTAGAGTTAGCTTTCTTTCATCACAGTTAAAAGCTTCTTCTGAGAATCCATAGAGGTTGGCTTAAGCTCCTAGTGACCTTGCGCTAGCTGACCAAGTGACAGCCTGTAGTAAGAGCTAGTACTTGTGCATACAGCACCGTCGCTTCCAAATTTGTTACGAACTACCGGGTTGATAAAAGTAAAGTAGGGAGCCCCATGAGTTGCAGCATTATTGCTGCAATACTGGTGCTCACCATCTTTTTGGCGCTATTGCTGGGGAAGCATCAGATTATTTTGTGATTACTGCTTTTTTTCTATTTTCTACTGCAAAATTCTGCTAAGTAGTTTATTTCAGAAAAAGTAGAGTAGTTGTTTCATTTCAATTATGCAATTTCAATTCTGCAAAAGTAGATTAGTCATTTTCTGCTTTCATTTCAATTTTGCAATTTCCATTTCAGCAACGTAGATTAGTCATTTCCTACTCTCATTTCAATTCTGCAATTTCTATTTCAGCAAACGTAGATTAGTCATTTCCTGCTTTCATTTCAATTCTGCAATTTCCATTTCAGCAAAAGTAGATTAGTCATTTCCTGCTTTCATTTCAATTCTGAAATTTCCATTTTAGCAAAGTAGATTAGTCATTTCCTTGCTTTCATTTCAATTCTGCAATTTCATTTCAGCAAGTTCGTTTCAGATTAGTTGCAATTTGTTGTTCAATCAATTTCAGTTTTGCAGGTACAAGTAGAAAAAAACAAAAATCAACCAAAAAGAGATTTCCTTTCATGCCTCATAGGAACAGAGATAATTCAGCAAAATTCCTACCCAACACCCCCACCACATCTTTTAGTCACCCTTCTCTCTTCTTGGGTGGCAGTGATCGAGAATAACCTATAGGCGAACTACTAGAGATATACGAAGATCCTATAGTAGAAGAAGAGCAAGAAACCATTCCTCCTGAGACCATGGCTGAAAATAGAAATGTTAGAGGAAATGGGGAAAGAGTAGAGGGTACCTTTCCCATCTGAGACACCAATGGAGACACTAAAATGAAAAACATAAGTCCTTCAGCCTTACCTCACTTCCATGGGTTGAATACCGAAGATCCTGATACCTTCTTGTTTGAATTTTTATTATCCATCAAACCTATGACTATGCAGAAGACGAGCAGAAGTTGAAACTGTTTCCTTCTACCCTCAAGGATGCAGCATTGTGTTGGTTCATGGGGTTACCTGGCAACAACATCACAACTTTGGCTTAGATGCAGCAAGCCTTTAACAACAAATGTCAGGACTACTTTAGGTCAAAGGACACCAAGGAAGAAATCTTCCGAATGACCATGGGAAGCGATGAATCCTTAGAAGACTATGAAGAGAGGTTTCAGCTCAGTTATAAAAGGGCCAAGTGCACACTCGACCCTGAATCCCTGAAGTTGGTCTTGCTCAAATGGGTCTCAGAAGACCTTCTAGATACCCTCCATTTGCTGGCTGGGGCGGACATCTACCAACTACCTTATGATGATGTAAAGACTGTGTTTAGAAACCATTCTAGGGCAACCAGAAAGAGAGGTAGGGGGAGTCAACCCTTAGCCAGTACATCCTCATCCAGGTCATCCCTTAGAGGCGAATTTGAAAATCTACTGGAAGATTTCAAGAGCGAGATGAGGCAAACACTTGCCATGAAATGGATACCTTTCATATCAAAAGAAAGCAAGAGGAAGCAGAGAGGGCTTTAGCCATATTTTGTCTGAGGTGCACTAGAAGGCATCCTAGGAACGAATGTTCATTGAACTCTATAGAAGTGTGTTCAGTCTGTGAAGAAGACCATCCTACAAATCAGTGCCCTTCCTTGCTTGGACTTAAAGCTGCATACTAAGGGACCGAAGGAGCCACTGAACCACTTTATTTCATGAACCAAAGCAGGCCACATGGGCCTAGACCTTACCAGCAGGGAATGTAAGGGACATTCCAGACATATTACAACCCTAATCAAGCCACTTCCATGCCTTCTTAGGGCCCCCCTGCTCATCATTCCTAGTCCACACCCCCTCCTTGGTCATATCCATCTCAATACCATGCTCAACCAGCTGCTCATTCGTTTCACTCTTATGCTCAGCCACAGCCTCAGTGGAATGCACCTCAGTAGGGGTGGAGGCCCTATTACAACTCTCCTCCCGCTCATTTGCCTCCTTCACCTACTCAACCGTAACCATTACCTCCTGCTCCACCAAGGCAACCCCAAATACCTGCTCAATCGAACCCGAACCCGAATAACAGACAGGCCCAACAGGTATATAGTGGGGAAACATCATGCCCAACCTATGCTGCGGAGATTTAGGAGATTAACCTATGATCTAGGAAGGTCCTCCCAGATAACCAACCTCCCCCTAAGGAGGATGTGGAAGAAAAAGAGGAAAGTGAACCAAAAGCCATTCCACCCTTTCCTGAGAGATTATCTGGAACAACACAGCCTACCGCAGAAGAAACTAAACTTTTGGGAGAATTGAAACAATTATGTGTAAAGATACCACTTCTCCAAGCCATAAAGGATGTGCCTATATACAATAAGATGATCAAGGAGAAGTTCTTCAGGCACCCAGGTAGGTGCAGGAGAGATGCTCCAACTATCAATGTCACAGGACAACTGTCCGACCTGATGTTGGGGCAAGTAATTTGTCTAAAATATCTAGACCCTGGAAGTCCTCTAGTCGATGTCCACATCAATGGCACCATAATCCCCCATACACTGATTGATCTAGGGGCTGCCATTAATGTGATGAACAAGGACACTATGCTCAAGCTCAACCTTCAGGGCTCCCTGAAAAAGACCACAACAGTACTATAGTTAGCAGACCGCTCCACCGTGACCCCTGAGGGGATTGTGGAAGATGTAATGGTCTCCATTGATTCTTGGGAGTACCCTGCTGATTTGCTGGTTCTTCAACCGAAGGAAAAACTCACCGGGTATCCTCTCATCTTGGGAAGACCCTGGTTGGCTACTACAGATGCCTAAATTAGTTGTTGAGCTGGGAACATGACAATCAAGAATGGGCATATGTCCAAGCAGCTAGTCCTATATTCTCCTGCCCAACCTTTGTTAGAACATGATTTACCTCTCTGGTTGGAGGAGGAAGATGAGGATGAAGTCTATTCCGCACCACTGTGTGCAGTAGAAACTACCATGGGGGGGACCCACAAATCGAGGATGATCTTATTGAAAACTTGATTTAGAATCCACCCCCCAGTGTGTTGCCATTAGAAGAGCTGGTGGAAGAAAACCAAGCCAATCCTTTGTTTGATCTTTGTGTGGCTGATCCAACCTCTCTCCAAGTTAAGAATGTGGAATTTGGCATAGAAATAACCTTGAAGATCAACTCATCCCTATCCACCTCTCAGGAGAAAGAACTGTGTAGCTTATTGAGAAACCACTTGGATGCTTTTGCTTGGAGCTATAAGGAGATGAAGGGAGTGCACCCTTCAGTCTATACTCATCACATTTACATTAAGGAAAATTGCAAACCAGTCAGGCAGCCTTAGAGGAGGATGAATCCATCCCTTAAGGACATTGTCAAAGAAGAATTGCAAAAGTTACTGGATGTAGGATTCATCTACCCTGTCTCTGATAGCGAATGGGTCTCTCCTTTGGTGTAGTGCCAAAGAAAAATGGGAAGTGGAGAATTTGTGTCGATTATCGGGAACTAAACAAGGCCACCAAGAAGGACCATTTTCCTTTGCCTTTCATAGATCAAGTGTTAGATGGCCTGGCAGGGAAGAAGTTCTTCCCCTTCCTAGATGGGTTTAACGAGTACAACCAGATCCAAATCAGCCCAAAAGACCAAGATAAGACCACTTTCACCTGCCCTTGGGGTACCTTTGCATATCGGGTCCTTCCTTTTGGATTGTGCAATGCTCCCGCTACTTTCCAGAGAGCAGTATTGAGTATATTTACTGAACTGGTTCATGATGCATTGGAAATCTATATGGATGACTTTACCCCTTATGGTTTTAACTTCTAGGAAGCTTTATCTAACCTGGGAGAAGTTTTGGACAAGTGTATTGAAATGGACCTATCGCTTAGTCCTGAAAAATCTGAATTCCTGATGACTGAAGGGACCGTGCTAGGTCATGCAATCTCTCAGCAAGGATTACAGGTGGACCCCAACAAAATTGCTATTATCCAAAGGGTCCCACCTCCTCAAAAGGTAAGAGATGTTTGAAGTTTCCTAGGTTTAGTAGGGTATTATAGAAGATTCATTAAGGATTTCAGTAAGCTAGCCTCTCCATTGTTTGGTCTTTTGGGAAAATATGTTGAGTTCATATGGACTGACAACTGTCAAGAGGCTCTGGATACCTTGAAAAATAAACTGGTGACTGCCCCAATTTTGAGAGGTCCAAACTGGGCCCTACCTTTCCACATTCATACAGATGCCTCGAACAAAGCGATAGGAGTAGCCTTAGGGAAAATTGATGAGAAGTTGCCTTATGCCATATATTTTGTAAGTAAAAACTTGTCGAAGGCAGAATTAAACTACACTGTAATCAAAAAGGAGCTCCTAGCTGTAGTCCATTCCCTAAATAAGACACTACATCACTGGCTATCAAACATTCGTACACATTGATCATGCTACAAATAGGTATTTAATGAACAAAGCAGATGTAAATGCTCGTATTATTAAATGGTTGCTTTTATTGCAGCAATTTGATTTAACCATTGTTGATAAGCCGGGTAAGGAAAATCTTGTTGCTGATTTTTTGTCTAGAATAGATCTGCCTACAGGTGAAGAAGGAATGGTGGATGATCAAATGCCAGATGAACACCTATTTGCTATCTCAGTACTCTCTCCATGGTTTGCTGATATAGCAAATTACTTGGTTTCAGCACAGTTCCTGCCACACCTGTCCTCAAAAGAGAAGAGCAAGATTGTCAGAAAAAATGCCCCTTTCACCTAGATTGGGGGCAATCTCTTCAAACTTGGCCCAGATCAGGTTTTGAGGAGATGTGTCAGGGAGGAGGAAGTTTTTGACATTCTCCTAACCTGTCATGATGGGCCCTGTGGGGGCCATTTTGCAGCAAAGAGGACTGCCTTCAAAATCCTGCAAACGGGTTACTATTGGCCCACTCTTAATCAAGATGTAAGGAGATATATTAGCCAATGTGACCGATGTCAAAGGATGGGGAAGCCTACTCCCAGGGGTGAGATGCCCCTGCAACCTCAAGTGACTTTCGAGCCATTTGAGAAGTGGGGCATGGACTTTGTGGGTTCAGTCAATCCTCCTTCCAAGCAAAAATCTTACATCATTGTGTGCACTGATTATCTGACAAAATGGGCAGAAACAAAGGCGATCAGGGCAACAACAAAAGAAAAAGTAGTTGAGTTTTTGAGAGAGAATATCTTCTACAAGTTTGGATATCCAAGAGAATTAATCACAGATCAAGAGAGTTAGTTTACCTCCAATCTGATTGAAGACCTACTCACACATCACAAAATTAAGCACAGAACTTCCACCCCTTATCATCCGCAAGCAAATGGACAGGTGGAAGTCACTAATAGAGCTTTGGAAGGGATTTTGACCAACGTAGTGAGCAGCAGCAGGAAATATTGGGCAGATCAACTATAACACTACTTGGAAGACCACAACAGGGTTCACACCCTATGAGCTGGTCTATGGGAAGAAGGCTTTGCTGTCAATAAAATTTGAATATAACACACTAAGGATGGCAGCTCAGCTGGAACTAGATCTCAGCCATGCACAAAAGGAAAGGTTACTTCAGCTAAATGGATTGGATGAACAGAGATTGCAGGCCCTTCTCCACTCAGAGGTAGTCCAGCTTCAAAGGAAAAAATGGCATGACAGACACCTCAAAGAGAAACAATTCCAGGAAGGAGATTGGGCATTATTGTATGATTCAAGGTATAAAGACACCAAATTGATGAAGATTCATGCTCATTAATGCTTGTAAAGTCAAAGTGAATCAACTAAGTCTAAACATGGAATTAGTTTCTAACTTCCCTAGTTTTAGGTTTGGTTAGAGAGATTGATGTAATAAGTTCCTAAGTTGATGGATTCGACCCCTGAGAGGGGGAATGTGGTTTTTGGTCTATATGCAGCCTAATCTAAGTCATAGAGAGGGTTGGATGCTTGTGATTCAAAAGCTTTGAAGCTAGTGTAACCATCACTTTTGCAGGAGTAAAACATGCAGTTTGCAGCTATTATCTTGGGATTCCTATGGTACGATTTTGTGACAATGTTTCTTCTTTGTTATATCATTAGTATGAATTTTATGTCTCCTTACTTCCATCTTAATGCTTTCATGTGATCATCTCAATAGTCTTCAAGCAGAATTCATATGTTTATGCTTTGTTTTGATGAGATTTTCGTGTTTATGTTTAATTTCCTCTGATAAATGAATTCATAACTCATATGTTCATTTTAATACTTCACTTTTTCAACCCTACACCACCATGACAACTCAAAAATGTCACTGAACATACCTACCTTGCCCCATTATATCTCTGCAACTGATCTTTTGAAACCCTGACCTAGTTTCCTAGACCTATTGACCTTGCTCCAGCAAACCCTAAATTCAGACCTACTGAGATTTGAATATCTAGCTTAAGATATATCTTCCTCTCTAGTTAGTCATTGGTTGTGAGATCACAGAGAGATCCCTCTCTGATTTGGTAGGGCTAGCTACTAGATCTAAAGTTGGTTTGAGGTTACCTCTGTTGGTCTCCTTTCTCAGCATTGGGACACTAAGGAGTGTTAACAAGTAAAAATATGCATTTGGAATGATATTGGATCATTTTTTACAGTCAAAGGTGGACTAATATTTCATTGACCTATTCCTGCACTAAAGAGAATCATTCCTGCACTAGAGAGCAACCAATTTGAGGCTTCGACATCTCGACACACTTTCAGGGAAAATTAAAGATGGTTATTGTCCATAATGATGTTCTAACACCTTTCCATGAGTTGGATTGCACCCAAGTCACACGTGTGGGTCTCTAGAAGCAAATCAACAAATCTGCTCAAAATTCACACAGTTTCCAAACTACCAAGTTTGACCTCGATTTGTGTGAATATGGAGGAGACTACTGGAAATATGAGAATATGGGTTTTTATCAGTATAACAAATTATCTATAACCAAAACCGTTTCCCAAGATTCACATTTTTCTAAAAGTTACACGAGGGTCTTTGAGGCAGTTTTATAAAAAAGACTGTTTTTTCCAGAATTCTAGGATCTTGCCCATATTTGCCAAAAAAATGGAAAATTCGTATCAGATCTAATTTTTCTTGATGGGAAAATTATTGCAATAGTATCATATTTATGGAAATTAGTTTGGATTCAATTCCTCATCTCAATTTGCAAAGGATTGGCTATCTAAAGCCAAATTTTTAATGTAAAAAGAGTATTAAAAAAACAGATCTATGGCTCCAGGGGGGATAGCAAACCACTTTTTGTATTCTCATGCTATTGAGCTGAGTGTTGGGGGTCTTCCCCTACCTCAGATAGATTTGGAGCTAGACTATTGAGCTCTAGATGTATAAGGACTGAGATTTCAATTAATAACAAGCATCAATGCCAGGTTTCATTTTCATTTTTGTTACATTTTGTTAATGCTTCTCTTTGATCTGTAATTTAATATTTATTTAAAGAGGGTGCAAACTGGTTGGTTTGGGCCCAACCAATCCAGCTTGTGACACCTCTATTAGATTGTAGTGTGTGGTTTGATTTTGAAATAGATCACGTGGTGTGCATGTTTATTGGTTGAATATTACATTCTTGTGTAACCTGCTCAAAACTCTTTCATTTATTTTCAAATACTCTGTTTTCACTTGAAAGATATGAACTGTGTGATTGATGGATGCTTACAACCTATATCTGAGCATTTCATATATTTGCAAACACTAAGCTTCATTTTCTGAGTTTTATTGATTTAGATTTGGAGTTTATATGTTCGCTTTGCAACCCTTGCAATGAAAGAGTATGCAATGACTTTTCACTAGCTCAGATTTGAGAAGTTACGTTTGTATCTTGAAGAATTACAACCTTTTTATGTTTATATCTTTCTTCAATGGTTAATGATAACATAGATGTGAATATTTCTCGATTTCATATCATTCTATGATGACATTGTTAAGAGTTAAAAACATTTTAAGGTTTAAATTTACTGTCAAGTGGGTTCATTAAGTTAAGGTTGTGATTCAAGCTTGTATGTTGCATAGACACTGGAGTGAGTTTATTTCATGATACTGTGTTTTGATTAACTTATTACCATGAATCTATGAGGTTCTCAATCCAGGAATGTAATCGGTGGAGTGCAGGAACACAACAGTGAAGTACAGGAACATAGTCTCCTGCATACTCATTCTCTGTTGAATATTTCGAATAAGCTGATGATCCTTTCTTCGATTTTAAAACCAATAGTATTCATCATAAAGTGAGTTATGCACTGAGACTTGGTTATGGCTACTCTCTTATATCATTATGAATGCAGAATAGAAGGATACAAAGTATTTTTGCACTTAAATCATTTGGTTACACCTGAGTTAGGACAAATCATTTATGATACCTTGAGTGCAGTTGTGAGAAGCCTTGAAGTTTGCAGTAGCTATCTTCATAGCATAAGAGCTTATTGACTCTTAAGATTTTCCAAGTTTTGTCATATACTTTCTTTAAGATTAATTTAAAAGGGCTTGAATGATTTATTTGCTTGGTTTGGGATTGAGCAAGGTTCTCTTACTTTCATGTTTCATGAATGATTTGAAGCACATTAGAACAATGATATTTTCATCATATAGAGAATAGAAAGTGAGGTAAAGTAGACCACAATACAAAGTGTGTTCAATACAGTAACAAGGTTGATTGGGATGTGAAGATTTATTTAGTGCAAGAATGATTGGATATTTGTTTGGTTAATTTTAACCACTCTTTTGAATTAAATGGATTGAGACTTGTGTTCTTTTCAATCATTTATCTAGTTTGAAATACCAATTTGCTTGATACGTTAATGAGTGAAGTAGCTAGTGTTCATATTGATCAAGTTTCTTTTCGTTTAATGAAATTTTCAAATCTAGTGTAGGAATTGAATTGAGAATTTATGCACTGTTTTCTAGAACTTAGAAGTTTGTTAACGGTTTTGCAGGATTGGTGTTCATGTTTTCTTAAGTTTACTTCGAGTGCAGGTTTCAAATTAATTGTTGTGTGCAGAAATATATAAAGGGATTGATTCCCAAGTTAGACTAGAATTTGATTTGCAACTTGCTAGAGTCTCTCTAGCATTTCCAATGTTGCGCTTTGAAGTTCATAACTCCCGAATTGACAATTAAATGTTGGTCCATTAGTCAAACATATACTACACCCGACAAATACATCTGCCCACTATAATGCTTAGCATGATCCACATCGCTATCAGGTAGAAACTGTCCTTTGTCTGTGTATTAGAGCATTTGTCAATTCTGAATCTTAACGTTTGTCCTCTACCCCGCTACCTTCAACACTATGCCTACGAACATATAAAATATATCAGAATGGTAAGATTTGCTTCCTTGTCTACAAGCAACTGATGAAGCTGTGCCCATCTTGGCGATGAGAAGAACATTGTCAATAGATAGATTGCGTTCAGATCCAACAAAATAAATCAGACATTTAAAAAACATTTCGATATTGCTAAGGAAAGGATAGTGTAGCACATCCCTCAGACAAATGTGTTGCACTGCTCGATAATATCTTACTACATTTTTGGAAACGGAGATTTGGGTATATATGAGGAGTTTCTTCATCAATTTTTTTTATTCATTTCAAAGGATCATTGATATCTGTAAGCGAGATATTGATAACCGATCGAGTCCAGTTAAAATAACGGAATACATATGAATTGTTCGAAAATATTAAGTGCAATACATTGATCAAGCCTTTTAAAAGTTTGGAATTCAAGATTGTCGTCAAAGGATTGTCCTCACATCCGTTGGTTGTTTGTTGCGTTGGTTATGCTGAATAGTTATATGCTATGCCTTGGAATGAACACCTGTATTGTTGGGATTGTTTGAGTGCCACCACAGAAGCTAACTAAATAAGAGGTCCAAAATAAGTTTAAAAATGAAAGCATTAGGGAATATCAGCCAAAAATAGACGTACGAGTAGATTTTCAAAAAAAAAAAAAAAACCAAAAAATAGATCCGTGAGCACCTTAAAGGTCGTCCAATCGACATTCTCAACCGTTTCTGGTTGTATTCCTCATTTCTAGAAGCACAAAAACAAGATTTTCTGAGTCGGTTTTGTCTAGAATGTTGAGCAGGTCACTGTTTTCAATAAAATATGTTTAGTCATTTCCTCTAAGAGCCAGTTCCTGTTGGGGCTAAAGCATAGTGCATGAACAATATCCCTGGCATCAAACGACAACAATAGTGTACGAGAAACAAACTGCAAAGTTATCATCTGAAATTGAGATCACTCTTGTTCGCTACTTTCCACAACCTAACAAAGACTTGATTCTAAGTGTATGAGCGACTTTAACACAAAGCATTGAATTTTGAAACAAAACAATTGATGTTCAACCCATGTAGTGGCAACAAAGATAGATTGTTACTCTTATGAGTAATGCTCGAAACTTGGATAATAGTGATCTTGGTCCAATTCAGTTTGGTAGCGCATTAGACTCTAAGCACCATTTGTATTCTTTTGAGTTGCAACTATATGGAATTATGGAAGCTATCTATATGTTTATAAACCATAATGTTTCATCTTTTCATCAAGTGACCACCAAAAGTCCATTGGCATTCTTTGATCGTTGGAATCTAGAGATGGTTTGAAATTCCTTCTTATCAAGTGCATTTCTGGTTAAACAGGCTCCCTTTTATTTGTTGAGCCTTTATTTTTGCTGAGAAAATGGTGAGACTTGATTTGTGAGAGTTATTAAGCACTCTAATGTTGTCTATTGTTGAAGACATAGTGAAAATTAGAAAAGCCTCTTTTCCTCACATTTAGACATGTCTACAATATGCACAAGAAAAAAATGAACTTTTGCAGTTTGAGTCACAAATACAACAAGACGAACTACAACAATGTAGACATTGTTCCAAACTGGTCTTCATTAAGAACAATCCCCCTTTTTAATTTGAAGTTGACTCATCAGCAACCATAAATTGTTCAAATCTTTGAGTCCATTTTAGGAGCATATGTGCACAAAGATGCAAAAATTCAACTTGCACTTCCCAAGCCCATCATAAGACCTTGGTAAGAGCTTGTCAATAACAAACACATAACCAATCTGGATATGACAAGGATGTGTCCTTTCATACCCTGGACTATTCCAAGGCAATCAAATTTCAGAGTGCTTGATTTCTTCAGGATGGTTCATCTTTGCCTGTTTATGCTCCTTCTCCACATTCACAACAAATTGTCAAATGCCAACATTGTGACTAAGTTGGCCATATGAAATATCACTATTTTGATGTTCACCCATGAAAGCATTGTGGTCAGCACACTCATTCTTCAAACATATGCTTCAAAAACAAGCCTCTTGCAAGACCACAGATTCACCTTGGATGGATTGTTTCTTAGCAATGAACTTCGACAACTAAGAAAATATTTCACTCATATAACAAAATTTGCTCACGAGTACTGAAAAGTCTTATAATTGAGTTTTCTTCATCTTATCACCTTATATCTAACAAGGGTAAATTGATGGTCTTCTACAAGTTTCAAAGAAAAATCAAGTGAGCCTAAGCCACAACCTGAACTTACTGCCTGAGCCTACAACCAAAAAAAACCATACCCAGATTCAAAGTTGTAGCCAGAGATAAAGAAGCTTCTCAGCATGCCTTTGGTTGGTGGCCTTCCTTAAACCACTGCAGGTTGAGACCTCCCTTTTCAAGTTGAGGTTCTCCCTTTTTTTTTGTGCAGGTTAAAGACCTCCCTTTTCTAGGTTGATGGTCTCCCTCTTCAAAGCATGAGGGACACTTCCTCTAGCATAAGAATTTAGCTTATTCTCAAATTTGGAAGAGTTTCAGGAACAATAGTAAGCATTCCAGGTTGAGACCCCAATCGTCTCCCTTTTCAAAACAATAGGGAGCACTTCCTCTAGTAGAAGACTTCAACTTCCTGCCAAATTTGGAAGAGTTCCAGAAACTACACTAAGCATTCTAGTGTTGGTGGTCATCCTTAGACCACTTTTGATTGAGACCTCGAGTTATTCCACCTTATACCTTCATTTGAGAGAGAAAATCAACATATTGTTGTCATGCATTGTTGTATTTTGTAGTATAGCTCTCTTCTTGGACTCGTATATACCCCTTCAAATTAAGGGGGGGGTGATTTTGGACACCTAATCCGCTAAGGGTTATGGTGTGGAGGTTGAACAGTCAAAGGGAGTCCAAGAGATCTTGGAATACAAAGCCAAGGGTCATAACAATGTATTATAAATGTATACCTTAGTGAATATAAATGTGTTTAACAATTCATCTTAATCTATCATGTATTATTTTCTGTTGTTTAACAATGGTCAACAAGCCAATTAAATTCTGTAGTTTTTCTTTGGCATGAATTGATAAATTGAAATGTGAAGTGGATAAATTAATTGCTTACTCAACTATGAGGGTTAGCTCAAGTGGTCTAGAGATAAATGTGAAGTTCTTTGATATTGTTGCTAGTTGTTGGTAATCATTGGTTCAACTCTCTTTGTTTCCCTTTATATATATCTTATTTCTATCCATTTTTATGCAAATACTTGCTTAAATTATGGTGGAAATAATTGGTGGTAAATATGATGATTTACCTACTATTTTTAAGGATTTTATTTTTGGATGGTTTCCCCTAAAACCAATAATATGTAAAAATCGTGCATGAATATGTTAACCATATTCATAAATTATAGCATAAAATATGTGAGGTAGTTATCCACGTGACATTATATTGTGCAAAGGTTATAATAAGACCTTCATGTTATGGTTAAATAAAATGCTTGAAAAACATATTTTTATATAATAGTGAAAATAAATACTTATTTTGAAAATTAAACATTATAAGTTGCATTGGTTAATGCTAAACTAATAATGGTCGATTGCTAGAGTGCCTTGGTAGGGATTAATACTTGTAACTCACACAAGAACTTTATCAAAATAAAAATAAAATTTACTATCATCAATAAAATAAAATTTACTAATTTAGTGCTTTCCCCAAAAAATATTACCATTAACATAGTTGTAAATATATAATATATAAGCCCCGAGGGCTAGTTTGCTCTTTGATATTGTTGTTGGTAGTTTGATATTGTTGTTGGTAGTTGCTAATCACGAGTTCTCTTCGATTCCCTTGGAGCAAAGCCTCAGGGCATCGATTTAGGAGCTATGAAATATGGAGAAGTACTCTCAAATTTCATATACTTTCATTCCAAATAAAAAAATAAATAGATACAATACATAGATATACACATATCCAATAAAATGGCGTCGTCTAACTTACAAACGTAATAACCTTTTTTATATTGTTGTTGGTTGTTGATAATCACGAGTTCTCTTTGATTCCCTTGGAGCAAAGCCTTAGGGCACCGATTTACGAGCCACAAAATATGGAGAAGTACTCTCAAATTTCATATACTTTCATTCCAAATAAAAAAATAAATAGATACAATACACAAGTATACAAATATCCAATAAAATGGCCTAGTCTAACTTAGAGACGGAATAACATTTTTTCACCGAAATTCACGAAAATAAGGCAATACAATTTCAAGATTTTTATCTTTTAAAATACATTTTTTGAATGCATAAAACCCCCAAAACACTCAAATTATACAGATTAAACAATTTAAACTCAAACTTTAAAAAATCTATGTCGAATTTTAATTAAAATTAACCAAAAAAACCCATCGTGAAAAAAAACCATTTTATTTATAAGTTAGACTATACCCAATAAAATAATATCATAAACACATGAAAATCTTCAACTAAATAAAATATTAAACGTTTGCTTTCATTCATATTGATACCATGTTTAAAAAAATAATAAATAAAAGTAAACAAGTTGTTTATATTTGTGTCCTTTAAGCTGCAGCGCGTACGCCTCAATGTATCAAAATTAAAGTATGATTTTATTTTTATGATATGACGTGTGGGCACTTAATATTTGTATAATGATGTCTATTAAATAAATAATAATATTAATAACAAATAAATAAATTATTATTAAATAAATAAAGAAACATTATAAATAAATAATTCATTTTATTTATATAATAGGTTGGGTGATAATGGAAGCTGGAGTAGCGCAGGTGGGTGGGAGAGACCAAGCACTTAGCAAGGGAGTGGAGGGAAATATTGTGAAGATTTTTTAAGATTTTGTCAAGATTTTTTAAAGACATTATATACATTAATGTGTGTATGTGTATAACTTTTTACTATTTATAATATATTTATTTATTTTTTTTTTTTTTATTTTTTTTACTATGTGGTTCACAGATTCTGAATATCAGTGACCTCTATGTCCATGTAATATTTATACTAGGTTCATCCACATAAAGGGATCACTTCCTGTCATTTCAATCATGGAGCCTGACTCAAAGAGTGTGAAGAGAATTGAACCCGTTACCTCTCAATAACAAAGGTGCTTTAACGGTGAGGACTCGACCTATTGAGCTAACCCTTGGTGCTACTAGTTGCAAAATATTAATAACTAATATATATAATACACAATGAGATCGCTACAATGTCTGACCCTAAGGAATTCATGGATATGTTTGTTGTAGTTGGTGTTGCTGCCATGTAGCTAACCCTAGTCCTCTTTTTGTTGGAAAATCAGAAAGGCATAAATATTTTCTTTATGTTGATAATTACGTGTGATATTCTTATGTTCTTCTTTTAACTTAGTTCATCAAGCAATTACCAAAACCATAACACAAATATCAAAGACACCAGACATAGGAGGATAGCCAAGGAAAAACCCCTATCTACGGGAAAACCTAGTCAACAACTCTTCCTTTATTAGTTTCACGAGATGATCCAAGACTCCTTGACCTAGACACAAACTTCCTCCAATCACCAAGTCAACCCTTCCTTACTTCTGCAGATGATGACCTTCCAACAACAACTTCGACCTAGCACTTTGATCTTGCAACAACAAAATTTCGACCTCCACAACAACAAAATCTAGAATTTCAACCCTAGTAGTAGCCCAGTGAATTCATGTGTGAGAGAGAGATAACCCAAAAACTTGATTTTGTCTTTCCGAACAATTCTCCTTCTTCTTCTGCATTTTCACACTTTTTCTACTCCTCCTTCTATATCGAACTTGTGTGATTAATCCTCCAAATGAATCAAACTGTATTGTATATATACCCTTTTCTGGAGTTCAAATTACCCTCATGTAGGTTACTTGATTAGGTAAGGTCCGACTTGGTGTGGAGGTGACTAATGACTTATTTTACTCAATAATACTTCTTTTTACATTATTCAAAATCCCAAGAAGGGTCTCATTAAATGGACAATGACTCTAATGACTCAAGATAAAAACCTAGAAGTCCTTAGTGGGGACTTTGACCTAAAATATGATGACCCAAGCATGAAACCCATGCTTTATTAAGTCATAATAATAATAATAATAATAATAATAATATATTTTTCTTTCTTTTGATAAATACATTTCACTATGACTCAAATACAATTATTAAGACCAGACCTAGTTACGTTCTTCAACACTTTTAACCATTGTTGAGATGGTCTTTGTTAATGTTTCTACTATCGCCACTGATGCCGACCTTTTCTATTTTGTCATGACCTTGGATCCATCTTCTGTTGCTAGTGTTGTCATTGTTTCCGCAGCAAAAGTCCCTCTCTTAGACGATCTAGTGTAGGCTCAATCTCCATTCAATTCTCATGAGTGGAAGATAGTTGTGGATAATTTTTTTTAGTTGGGTTCCTCCGTCCCCGAAGCAAAGGCCTATGATTCAGATTTACTAACCTTCTTGGTATTTGTGAGTCCCCTCTCAGGGGTAAGTTTTTGTTTGTAGGTGAAAGTCGTCGATCTGGATTTTTCCCTGCAGTTAAGATTCAAGAAAAGACAAGAGTCCCCTCTGCCTTTATGCATCTCTTTTATGAGGGCCAATAACTTCGGGACAAGAATATGCTCAATGATCACGAATAGTAATGGACACATCGATACTTCTAGTTTCAATGTTAGAGGTGGAGCTAAAGGAGGGAGTGTACCCTCTTCCTCTCAGACTATATCTTTTAAAGAAATCCTAAAACTAGGGATCTTGCACAAGTGTCCCAAAGAGCTCTTAGGGTCAACCTTCATCATGGATTAGGTAAAAAATATCCCATATATTAAAGTGGAAAATGATCAACCTAACTTTCTCAGTGATGACCATATGTGACATCCTTTTATTTGTTGATTCAATTGGTTTTGGCCATCAATATATGCGCTTCAGGATTGGGTGCATAAGACTTGTCCTTGAATATGGACATGTTCCTCTACTCAATAAGTTTATGTATAGTATATTTAAAAATTTGGAGGATCGACGAAAGGTATTTGATCTTGACCATAGATTTGGAGTTGATTAGGGCTTTTCGTTAAACCATTGTTTCTAGAATTTAACCCCCTACTTATGCTAGCTTTGTCCACTCCTATTTGGGTTTGACTCCCAAAATATCCTCTTCATTTGTTACACTTGAATGTCCTAGCTGATGTTGGTAATGCCCAGGGACAATTCATTAATATTGACACATACAAGATTGCAAACGAGTATTGTAACCTTTGTGTGTATATGTGTTGAAATTTATCTTAGAAAGGGACTACCTAATAAAATCCTCTTGAATTGGAGGGTCTTTTTTTATTCACACCAATGGACTATGAGAAAAAAAAAATTCCATTGTAGGATCTAACAACAACCTGGTTGTCTCCAAAATACTTGCTCTTCTTCTCAAGTGATCTTTGCCCCATCGAATGACATGAAAAAACCCAAGGGTGGAAAAATACAAAAGCTACAAAGGGTTCTAAGCAACCTTTAGTTCCCAAGAAAGACATCAAGTAGCAACAGAAACCATCCATAGATAACATGAGGCCTCCAACCTTAGTGTATCCATAGGCAACTCCATCTCATTCCTATGATGTTGGGGTTCACCCCATGAATTGGAAAGAATGAAACATGACAATAATCCCGACCTTGCTAATGATAAGGCACAAGTGCTTCCATGAATTGGATCACTCAAATAGTGATAAGGAAGCAAATAACACTGAAGACCCTTCAAAAATGGATGTATCTAAAGGAAATGCAGCTATTGTCTCCTCTACAATTGTTCTAGACAACTCCTCAGAATGGCCCAATGTATGAAATGAAAAAAGGAACTTTGAAAACACCCATGATAATTATTGGGTTCCAAGACAAGATTTGTTGTAAATGTACCAACTTTGTTAATTAGACTAGCTTTATATATTGAATCATTCCATCTAAGTTTCCTTAGTCTTCATGTAATTCGTTGATCAAAAGGTAATAAAAATTTTCAATTCACAAAAAAATAAAAATAAAAAAATATAATATATGGAATGCTATGAATAGACCTAAATATTACAATGGTTTCAACACCTAATTTATAATTGATATTTATTCACTTGAACTTGTTTTCAAGAAGATTTAAATCTCCTTTTATTTAAGAAATAAATCATTTAATCCTCCTTCATAATAATTATGATTAAATAATTTGAAAAAGTGTACTTAATGATATTAAGTTTGACCATTCATTATATTTTTTTCTAACTTCTAAGCAGGGATGTGGTGATGGCCAAAATTGACCTCATCAACATTTAGGAGACCACCTGGTTAGAGCCCCAAATTAGACTCTTTTTCGTTTGGATTGGGGATTCTAACCGGTTTTGAATTGGGTCCAATTACTCATACAAATGTTGCTCCAACAGATGGAGACTCAGAAAGGGTGGGAGGTATAGAGAAGGAATACAAATGAATTGGTGATAACTAATGAAAAATAAATAAATTAAAATTAAAATTAAACTAATAACTCGGGTGTTGATACTTTATGTGTGAAAAATAAGTATAATAATAACTGAAAATATACATCTTCAAGCTATTTTGTTAATTAAAGCAACAAAAAGATAAATTATTTCAATTAAATAGTTAATTGAATTAATTTCATAAAACATTCACATATAATTCTTCGTTCTCTTATACTTATAATCAACAAATAACAATATATCAAAAGTGATAATATTTCAATCAACTAATCATAAGCATAAGTAACAAAGCATAAGATAAGATTCCAATTATAAATCAAAAGAAAACAAAGTTGATAAAGTACCAATTCTATTTTTTTCTTCATAGACATGGAATCAACAAGTGGTTCAATTTATATTAAAGAAAAGGCATATTACAATAGTGTAACAAAACTATTCTTAAGAAATTTCATAACCCCTAAGCCTAAGCCTAAGAGGCCTATAAATATTTTTTCCTAGAAAACAAGAGAGAGAATAATTAACAATACGTTATTCTCTCATTTAAAGTGAAACAACCTAGAATAAAACATACATTAGTTACAATTTGAAATAAAATAATTAATTTGGATGAATCGTTGTAGATGTAAAAATAGTGGGAATTTTCCATTTCCAATAAACTTTTTGAAGTGATGTTAGCTTAGGATGAGAATGAGGTCTAATGCTCATTTGATAGCTAAAGACATGAGCTTGCAAATGTGGCAATAGTTGAGTTTCCCATTCAATAATAAACTTGGTTACTTGAAGGTAACTATGTGGTTTGATTAAAAACTCTCATGTCAATTCAAAATCTATCTTGGACAATTGCTCGATCCTTTTATTGCATTCTTCTCTGTTACTTTTCCACTTTTGTTTTAGCACATCTGTGTCTCAGAAGTCCTCTTCATCACTTGATATCAAATTGGTTTTTTTGAGTGACTTGGTGATAGATTGGACAAATGAATTGGAAAGGCTCTCAACATCATTTACTAATCCCTTAACCAAGCGTATCTTATCCTTCCAAGTATGGAGTGCTGTAGAATTTTTCATTTCATTATTCTTTGGTAAGTTTGTTAGAATCTTATAGGGTTGTTACATGTCAATTTGTCACCATGACACTTGATCAGTTTATGGGTCTTTTTACCACACGTGAACATGTTTGATTGAACTCCCTTAGAAGTCAAACAACCAAAAATATCTTGAAGGAGATGAAAAATTTGGGGAAAATAACCGTCACATCTTGTAAGTTTCACATGCACTGATTTTCCTAGCTTTTCTCGTACATTCGCTCGAATTAACTCTGAGAACAGTGCAGAGTTGAGCTCTGTCTACCACTATAAACCTGCACAAGTGAATTCAAGAAAGTAAAAATAAAAAGTACATTCTAGAAACATAGTTGGTTGAATATTTCCCAACTGAAAGCTTCCAAGTGGTGACTATTCAAACTATAACCTTTAGATTATGCATCTTAATCCCTTTCCTCATGCAAACCTAATCCCTCAATTAAGGGATCTCACCCTCCTCTTTTGGATCTGAAACTTCTTCCTCTTAGCCTATAAAATGACTAGAGGGTAGAGGGTTAGAGGAGGTCATAACTCAAACAACATAAACTTATGTTGTTAGTTTGAGATTGGAAAGCTTTTCATCTAAGGAGGAGATTGAAGGCATTTGGGAGGAACCTCATGACATCAAGGTGAAGGTTGTAAAGCTCCACTTTATCTTTGATTAATACAAATGAACACTTTCTCCCGATGATTTGTTTTATTAGAATGACGAATGGTTTATAATTGTTTACAATGTTTACTAAGGAAAATTCAATTCCTAATTTCCTTGATCATTAGGTTAAGTTTTGTTTGGATTATTATATCGAATATGCTTTTGATCCTTTTATGGTCTATGGTTGTAGGGCTTGTCAAGCATTGAGGAGTTGCATCAAATCACAAGAAGGGATCTTCATCGAGCAATTCGTGAAATAAGTAAGAGGCTCAACCATTAGCCTTAATTTTATAATTCAAACAAGTCCAACTTAGGGAAAGAGTTAGTTCAATTGTCTTGCTTGTTTCTAGTTTCCATCAAGGATCTAGGGAGATCACTATTGTCCGCAAGAAGGATTTGTCTGATGTAACAAATTGACGACTCCACTAGAGAACGTATCTATTCTCTTCCTTTTCCTTAGTTTTTCTTTATGATCCTACTGATTTATCTTAACCTAAGTCTTTATGAACTAATGACCTTTCAAATATGTGTGGTTGATTTCTTGAATTTTTATTTTTTCTTGGTTTTATGATATTTGTGTTGTTTTCATTCACCAAAAAAGTGTAGTTCTGAGCCAGTTTTTCCTTAGCAATTGGGAACATGCGCTCTGTTTTGTATTTTTGACCTGTGCGAGCCTTAGGAATTTTTGAAAATATGGATTTTTCTTCAACTCCTAATTGAGTTTGATTTTCTGGAATTGTCATTATCTATGTTTAGACTGTTTTATGTCTCTTTTGAACTCGTTTGAGTGCTTTGTTAATATTTTTTTTAAATTAGGTCTCTTTGAAGAAACTTGTTAGGGTTTTGCATGTTTGGTTTGTCGATTGATCAAAACAAGATAGGTTGTCCTTCTGCTTGTGATATCCTTATTTTGTTCTATCAAATACACCAATTAACCTTAATTTTTTGCTTATTTTTTATCAAACTCATATTGAATTGCAAATTAGGGTTTCTTGAGATTTTGTAATATATCTGACCTGCAAATTATGAAAATAGAAAATATGCCCATAAATAACAAGATCTAAATATATAAATGCTTCTCTTTATTAATCAATACTCTTAAGGTATGGTAACACCATACAATCACTCCTTAGGGAAGGAGAACACTCCATAAGTCATCTGCTTGCCAATACAATAATCTTTGACATCTCTCAATGGGGAGTCTCTAGCCTCTATATAGGCTTCATACATACAATACCATGGGTCTCTCAATACCATATATATAATACAATGGGCTTATCACATTATTGCTAACTACTTGTGGTCCCTTACATGATGCAAGTTAATCATTTTATTTATTAACAATGGCCCATCACATTATTACATTATTCCCATAATATCCCCCCTACATATACTACATTCCAACCCCCTTAAACATGTTTTGTCCCCAAAACATAAGAAGAACACAAATAATAAGATCTACTCAAAATAGTAGTCCACTGGTACCATGCACGTGCATCTAGCCATCCCAGAGATAGGTGATTACTCAATCTAGTGGTGCCTCACTCGCTTGAGATGGGAGTTGATCTTGGTAGTTCCTCTATGTTGATGTGATGTGGGTGGATCGCCGGACCTCAGGGGTTGTTGTCCTTGTTGCTAATGCATTGCCATCTTGTTGGTTGTTTTATTGCTAGGTGATGTGGGTGGTGATATGCTGAAGTTTTAACCAATGGTGTATCTTTCTTTAATTCACCACCTAATGAAGCCTGATTGGTATCTGGTACATGTTGTGGTGCCTACGTTTGTTGCTTATCTTCTAGTATTACTTCAACCACAGATTCTTCATCTGGTGTGTCAGTACCTGCAACATCTTATTCTTCAGCCTCTTTGGACTCCACCTATTTATTGATGGAAATATCTTGTAATGTAATTTTCTTCTTTTTATACCAGAGCTTCAAGAATTTCTTCTATACAT
Source organism: Pinus tabuliformis (assembly GCA_031772625.1). Classification (NCBI taxonomy): domain Eukaryota; kingdom Viridiplantae; phylum Streptophyta; class Pinopsida; order Pinales; family Pinaceae; genus Pinus; species Pinus tabuliformis. Next base: position 1,921,717,918 of record CM062816.1, on the reverse strand, counting down.
TAATATTGATAGTACTAATAGATTTCATCCAAGGGTATCCCAAAATAACATCCACATTAGCCATATCTGAAGCATAAAATTATGAATGCAATAAATACTTGTCCATAACAATCTTCAAATCTTTATAAACTTGAACATCCTCATTATCAATCTGTGTGTTTTCAATGTGTTTTGTTGTAACTTGCAATTTTTTTGCCAAATTAACATTAATAAAATCATACTTGCAACTAGGATTGATAGACACAATGATCTTCTCCTTCTGAATACATCCATGAACCTGTAATGAGGAGATATCATCATAAAGTAACTCTTTTCATGTTTCATTCTCCTGTTGTGTAGCATGATACCATTTGTCCAAAAGGAGTTTTTCCAATTCTTCATCTGAAAGTTTGGACAACTTGCTTTCAAGTGAGCTCCACCATATGGCAGCCTCATCTTTCACACGAAGCCACACTAAACCTTTCCAATGTTTTGGAGAGGTTTTCTTAAGATCTTTTATGAATTCTTCAATAGCAGGACCATTATGTTTCCCTGTAAAAAAATAAATCCCCGCTAAAAGCCATGAAGAGGGTTTTGGAAAAACCACTTACTTTGGCAAAAAATTAAAATGGCCACAGTTCATTCAATATTGCTCAGAATCCTTATTATGACCTGTTTTTGGAAATTGAACGACCATTCTACATCTTCACGTGTGATAGAAATTCCGATCTAATCACTCCATAATTTCAAATTCGCGTTGCAATTGTCCAGCTGTAAAAAAATTTCTAAAAAATTAGTTGATTTTAAATCAGCAATATCTCCCTCATCTGGACGCTAATTTGACTGAATTTTATTTTCAAATTGAGTAATTTTCAAGAGGATCTCACATCTGCAATTAGTTTCTCAGAATTCCCCACAAAAACTGCAAAAATTGATTAGAGATCCGCCATCCACAAATTTTCATGAGAAGAATTTCTGCAACATAGCTAATTTTTAAATCAACAATATCTCCCTCATTCGGACTCTGATTCAGTTGATTGTTTTTTTGAATTTTGGTATTTTTTCGCAAAAAATCCAGATCTGCAATTTTTTTCTACAAATTTTGCACCAGAAGTTTCAGATCTGATCTGTAAACTCGCCACCCAAAAAAATCCTACAAAAAATGAAAAAAATGTTCGCCCTCTTCGCCCAAGAAAGTGCTTTGATACCACTTGTAATGGATCTGAACTGAAAATATATGAAAATAGAAAATATACCCAATACTACAATTAAACCCAAGAGCCAATACAATAAAAAAATAGATAAACTCCAAATCTTTATTAATATCAAACCCTTGAGGTAGGGTAACACCATACAATCACTCCTTAAGGAAGGAGAACACTCCACAAGCCATATTCTTGCCAATACAATAATCCATATCTGCAATTTGTTTTTGCAATTTTTTCACGAGAAATTTCAGATCTGATCTGCAAACTCATTGCCCCAAAAAATTCCGGAAAAAAAAAATATCTTCCTGCTTGGCCCAAGAAAGTGCTCTGATACAACTTGTAATATATCTGACCTGCAAATATATGAGAATAGAAATATTCCCAAAAATAACAAGATCTGAAAATAGAAATTCTTCTCTTTATTAATCAAAACCCTTGAGGTAGGGCAACACCATACAATCACTCCTTAAGGAAGGAGAACACTCCAGAAGCCATATTCTTTCCAATACAATAATCCTTGACATATCTCAATGGGGAGTCTCTAGCCTCTATATAGGCTTCATACATATAATAACATGGGTCATTACCATGGGTCTCTCAATAACATATATCTAATACAGTGGGCTTATCACATTATTGCTAACTACTTGTGGTCCCTTACATGGTGTAGGTTAACCACTTTATTTATCAACTATGGCCCATCGTATTATTAGATTATTCCCTTGGGTACCTCCCTCTGTACCCCATAATATCCACCCTAGGTATACTACAGATTTGGTGCTTTTGTGAAGAAATTTTTGCTTTCAATTTTGGGAATTTCTCACAATTACATTGTTGTTATCATTAAATCAAAACATTCATAGGGAAAATATTTTTTTCCTCCAACCCTCTTGATTGATTTCTGTGTACTTGATTGTTTTGAGTGATAAAAGATAAAGAGTATTTTTGGTTTATTTGATATTTAGGGAAATTTTAAGATGAAATTGGTTGTTTTAGGAAAGTTGGAAAAGTTGTGAGTTTTGCACTTCATTTCAGAAAAATCAAAGAAACTCTTTCTTTCCTCTAAATAATATTTCATTGAATTTGAAAGTTTCCAATTGAAGTTTTGAGTGCATTAAGATTTTGAGTCATGTTATAACATCATGAATTTCACCTTCATTACCTATTGAGTAATGAACAACTTAATAATACAACGTTAATTAAAATTCATCTAGAATTTTACATTTTTTAGGGCTCTTGCCACCTACAGTAGCTTAAGTGTAGGTCTTTGGAATAAGGAAGGAAGTAACCTTTCCAAAGCTACAAACAAACAATAGAATCTTGAGTTAGGAAGATAAAATCCAATTATTTCAGTTTTGCTCTGGGAAGCTTTTCTTGTACATCAGTTAAGCACAAGATCATGTCGAATCTAATGAAGTGATCATACCCACTTCATCAGCCAAGATATAGTAATTTTCATGTATTACAACGGTACTAAAAGATACTTCAGATCACTTGAAAGTAAACCTTTGATTAATCATGTGGAGGAGCCTTCAAAGGGATTGAACTTGTTAATCTGCCCTTGCGTGTACGTCCGATCTAGGACTGTCCCCAAGGTAAAATTGTTGTATTTGGTAGAATTAGTGAATATAATCCTAGGGCTCTACCTGACAGCAGAGGGAAGGTCCTGTTAAATTTGGAACATATGTTGACTAGATTCACTTGGACTTTTTGGAGGGTAATCTTTGCTCTAAATGGTTTATAGCAAAGTTACTTGCACCAAACTATTTCGTTAAGCAGATTGTCAAGGTAATTGGTTACAAACGCTCATTTCTATAAAGCTTTTCAGCTTGATCATTGCAACATTGGATTTCATCACCAACTAGTAATTATTGATCTTTGTGAAGAGTAAGTTTGTATGGTTTGAACTCCTAGATTTTTATCACGCGTTACTTTCTGTGTTGTTTTTACTTTTTAGAGACTTTAGGTGTAATTTATATATTGTGTGATTTATTAATTGAAATTTTTTCATTGTGGCCGAATTACTAAGACAATCATGTAGGATACTCAGGGACCCCCTTGAGTATACACCAAGTCAGTTAGAAAAGGTAAAAGCCAAAAATTCTAAATCATCAGGATCTAGAACTACAACAAAAAATGAAACTTCTACTATTATAGACTCTGATGTAAAAGGAACTGAAGTTAATCAACCAGAAACATCTATTATCTTAGGCCTTGAAGTGACAGAAACATAACTTGATCAAATTCAGAAATTAGTAGTATTACACTCAGGAGGAACTGATTTAAAAATTACTGAACTCATTCAAACTGAATTAGATACTAGAGACTTTTCAGATACAAATCCCATTTCTGAACTAGATATTGACGAACCTGAGTCTGATATTTCTGAAACTAAATCTTATATGCCTTCTATAATGCATATTCCAGATCCTCCGCATTCACCACGTGTGAAACTCATTATTACCGATAGTCTCCCTCCTGGTTTCATTAGCATCAAAGAAATTGTTTCAGACAAAGAGGAAGAACCAATAATTTCTACCAGTGAACCATCATATATTTCAGATCTTTTGTTTAGATCTCTTCACCTTGACCCTTGATATTTCACGCCCTTGAACTTTTTAGGACAAGGGATTCCACGATACATGACTCCTTACTTTACTGTACCATGTTTTGACTGCTCTATGATGGCTTCTATAAGTACCTCATCAAACACATCTATGTTTTATACTTCTCTGAAGTCAACATTATATGGTGGTTTTCTACCACATGGATATCACTCTCTTGTTGGAGCTTATTTAGGAGCTTCTTCCTCAAATCAATCTTCAAACATGTTAACTGGTGTAATTAATCCTACTAATTAATGTTTGACATCCAAACAATTTATTAATATGATTTTCGGTAATGTTGGTAATCCTCAAATCAACCCAACAGAATGGTATTACCCTCCTAGGGGGCAACCATCATATCCTCGACCTGGAGGACAACCTTTAGGTGGATCCTACCCTATAGCTAGGGGGAAAACCCTACTAGAAATTATCTTAATTATGCTCAAATGCCTCAAACTGGTTTTGGTCAACCTGTTATGCCTCAACCCACCATTGGAATGCCTTACCCTAGAATGAATACAATCTGGAACCCTTCATTAAATCAACAGTCAATTCTAATTTCTTCTCAAGTGCATGTGTATCAACTTGTTCAACCTATTGGACAACCTACACAATAATTACATTTTCAATGTATTCCTTTTCAAGTCCAACCAACTGCCCAAGTTAATCCATCGACACCTACTCAGCAACCACTCCAACATCCTATCCCGAGTACTCCTCAAACATTGGTTCAGTCTGCTGTACTAATAATTTTTCAGAATCTAGGTTCAATTTCACCTCAAACTCCCATTCCAGGATTATCACAGGTAACTGTCCCACTTACATCACAAGTAACGGTGAAATCCCTTATTCAATCTTCCTTAGGTATCTAGTGTTCAATCTATTCCTACAGTTCCAACCATACCCCAAATACCTATCATACAACCTAATTTTCCATATATGCAAGTGGCGTTTCAAGGGAAACCTTTCCAAGGTCAACCCCAGAGTCAGTTTGTTCAAGGTCTAACTTTTCAAACTCAATTTCTCCAAGGTAAACCTTTGCAAAATCAACCCTTTCAAGGACAATTCATTCAAGGTCAAATGGGTCAGAGTCTTTTGTTTCAAAATCAACTCTACCTAGGTCATACACTTCAAGTACCTATGCATCTGCAATACGGTATGGCCCATCCTGGATATCCAGGAGGTATGCAGATTCCAACTGCTTAGGACTTCCCAGGATATCCTAGGTATCCTCCTCCCATTACAGGACTTATCCCTCAGGGTTATCAGTATGCACCTCAGGATCCTAACCGCCAGTTGCCTTTTATTGCAACTTTGGATTTTCTTGACCTCTCTTGGTTAACCAATGATCCTCTTCTTTATTTACCATTTTGGCCAACCATTCCTACTAATTTTCCTAGTGAAATCCTAAATTTGAAGGTAAGTCAAGCGAAGACCCATCAAACCATGTTATGACCTATCATATTTGGTACACATCCAACTCATTAATCGACAATTCTATTAGATTACGACTTTTTCAACAAAATTTAACTGGTTCGGTAGCCAAATGGTATGTAGAATTATCGTGAGCTTCCTTCACTACATTTAATGCCCTTGCTACAACTTTTTGACCCATTTTCAATTTCCCATTCGATATGATAATTGAACTGAACTTTTAACCTCTTTAAAACAGTCAACAACCCATATCTCAGATCACATTCATGAACAAAGACGAAGACGTCATTTGGTTAAAGTTTACATTCCAGACCAAATTTTGGCCAAATGGTTCATAAAATATCTCTTACTAGTAATGACTGAAGATGTTGCTAAAGAAGGTGTTGTAACTGAGGAGCAAGTAATTGCTCGTGCTCAATACCTTGATCTTGTTTATACTCAATCTGGTACTTTGTATGAAAATATCCTAGATTTACGCCGCCCTGGTGAAACTAATCCGACCCTTACAATATCACATGTTGTTGATGGTATGATTGGTTTTGTGATAAAATAATCTAAGAATAAATAGAAAAATTCTAAGAAAACTCAGATTTAGGCTCTATCTGATTCACCTAAAGAAGATCCCTCTCCTGAAATTACTTCGGAGATTAATGTCATAGAATCATCTACTAGAAAAGGTAACCAATCCGAAAATAATAAAAAGGGAAAATGGAAATCTAAACAAGACACTCATTCTAAGGAAAAATCGAACAAGAATGAACAGTCTGATGAAAATAAGAAACCTCATTATCCTTTCTTAATTTGTGATGAAGATAATTACACCAAGGAGTGCCCACATCGTGCCGAAGTTTCTAAATTTATCAAATGTTCACCCACTCATACTATTTTGAAGAACCTCTTTCCTCCTCAAAATAGAAAAATGGTTTCTCATGACTAATCCTCCTCATCCACATTGGCATATATCATGATGATGTCTTCCAAAATTATGGTACCAACGAGATCCAAAGATTATACATTAAGGAGATGAATCCAGTCTAGCTGGTCAAACTTCCACATCTACTCCTCCTTCTTCTAAACCATTACATATTAAAAAACCAAACCCTGATATGATAATTCGTTTGCCTCCTAAGGGTATGCTTCAAAAGTTAGTGTTTAACCCTCATGGTAAGGCTTCTCAGAACTATAACATCATTGAAGATTTGGCTATGTCACCTTGGGCAATGTCAACTATTGAAGTGTTGTAGAATTTTCCAACATAAAGAAAGTTATTATTATCAGCCATTGGAGCAATAGATCCTCATGACCCCAATTTGATTGTTTTTTATCTCAAGAATCATGTCCCATGCCTCCCACATCAACTGGCTTTTCAGATACTAGTCCATGTCAAAACTTGACGAGTTTTTTGAACAATGATTGATGAAGGAGCATCGACATGTATTATGTCCATTGCCTATTGGAAAGCTTTAGTTTCTCTGAAAATAAATCAATCTCCCACAACTTTGAAAACATTTGATGGAATAGTTTTTCATCCTTATGATCTTTTAGATGATTTACCAGTTGAATTAGAGGGTAAAACAATTTCAATAGACATTGAGGTTGTTGATGCTCAACTTGACTATAACCTTTTTCTTAGCCAGAGCAGGACTAATGCCATGGTAGAAGTAGTCTCGTCATATTTTAGGATGATCATGTTTCTTCACAAAGGAAGAATTGTGAAGGTAGACCAATTATCCTACTATAGCTCAGACCCTAATTCCACTGGTAGTGTGCCTTTTGTTGGAAAATCAACAACTCTTTCTCAAAGAATCATATTTGATGGGAACTTTCACATTCCCTCCACCAAATTTCCCTCATAATGATGCCCATATTAACATGATTACATCAAGTGCTTTCGAATCGGGAGATCCGTGGAAAGTACCTTCAGAGTCAGAATTAGTCTTATATGGTAGTGAGATGCCTTGTAGCCCTTTCAAGTTGGATTATGATGAAATTCGGTCCTTTTCCAACTTATCAACATCTAAAAACAATCAAATGAATAAGATTATTGATGAATATTGTCATTTGTCACACTTGGAACGAATCTCTATGCATGATCCTTGTAACACATATTTTTTAACTGATGAAGGGATTATGGTAGTTATGACCTTAGATGAAATTCCATGGGATGATACTCATCATCGTTCAACCTTCTTGCCATCTTTTGAAAAAATTGAGAATAATTTCTCATATATGTTTTCATATGATATTCTTAGTGATCCTTAATGTCCAATATCTACCCTTTCTTCCCATTTTGAACAGAATTTAGGGAACATATCAGCAACAATACCCATAGACATCTTAGTGAAACTAGGGATAGCTGAAAATATTCATATAGGAGCTTCTTTTTCTTTAGAAGAGATTCAAACTTATAAAGCCCTATTTCAGGTATTTTGTGACATCTTTGCCTAGTCATACGAAGAAATGCTAGGAATCGACCCTAGAATAGTTGTACATGAGATAAAAACTTATCCTGATGCTAATCTTTTTAGACAATGATTACATCCTATACATCCATGAAAAGTTTCCGCTATCAAAACTGAGGCTGAAAAATTGTTGAAAGCAAGATTCATTTACCCCATTCCTTTGACTGATTGAGTATCAAACATTGTACCTGATAATAAAAAACAAGGAACTATTTGAGTATGTGTTGATTACAGAAATATTAATAAATCTTATCCCAAGGACAATTATCCAACTCCGTATATCGACCAAATTGTTGATGATTGTGCCGGGAATGAAAATTTTTCATTCATGGATGGATTTTCCGGCTACAATCAGATAAACATACTCCCCGTCGATCAGTACAAAACCACATTTATATGCCCATGGGGGACTTTTGCTTATCACAAACTTCCATTTTTCCTGAAAAATGTTTGTGCAACTTTTCAGTGAGCAATGTCTTATGCATTTCATGATATCAACCATATTGTTCAACCTTATTTGGATGACCTGCCGTCTCATTCAATGAAAAGGCAGGATCACCCATTGCACTAAAAAGCAATTTTCATTAGGTGCAGGGATTACAATATTCACTTGAATCTGCACAAATGTGTCTTTTGTGTGCAATTGGGTCTACTTCTAGGTTTCATCGTTTCAAAAGAGAGAATTCATGTTGACCCCCTTAAGGTAGAGGCAATTATGAATTAGCTTGCTCCTTCTAGCCTTCCACAACTCCAAAGTTTGCAAGGGAAAGAACTTTGTTTTGCATAGATTCATCACAATTATGCCGAATAACCCAGGGTTTTACTCGACTGTTGAAAAAGGGAATTCCTTTTTTCTGAGATGAGCTTGCCGATAAAGCTTTTGATGCATTAAAACATGCACTGACCAATGCATTGTTACTGAATCCACCTGATTATCATCGAGATTACTTTTTGTACTTAGCTGCATCTGATGCCACTATTGGCATGGTGTTAGTCCAAGAGGATGATTCTAGCAGCGAACATGTGATTTATTATTTGAGTAGAAATCTCACTAAAATTGAGATTAAATACACACATGTTGAGAAGCTAGCATTGACAGTTGTTCAACTATTTTGTCACTATATACTTCTCCGAAAAACAACTATCATTTTAGATTGCAACCCTATGATGTATATTCTTACTAAAAAATTATTAGGGGGGAAATACTCCAAATGGATAGTTATATTAAAAGAGTTTGATTTAGAATTTGAAAGATCTAAATCAAAGAATTCTTTGGTTTTTGTCAAACTATTGGGTGACTTTACTCATACTCATATAGAAATTGCAGCAGAAGATTCCTTTGCTGATGAGTCTCTCTTTCTTATTACTACGTTAGATCCATGGTATGGAGATGTCATTATATATCCCCAAACCCAAAGTTTTAGGCCCTAGTTATCTAAAACTGATCGTCATGGGATCCAATACCAATCCCAAAAATACAATATTATTGGTGACACTCTTTACTATCACAGTACCGATTCTATATTTTGATGTTGTTTGACTCTCCAAGAGGCTAAAAAAACATTAAATGATTGCCATTATAGAGCATGTGGTAGTGATATGTCTAGGTATGCTATTTCATAAAAGATATTACGTGCCGATATTTTTGGCCTTCAATGTTTAAAGATTGTATTACTGCAGTCTGCAAATGCGATAATTGCCAAATCTACGATCGCAAAATGCGAGCACCTCCATCTCCTCTTCGCCCTATCATAGTTTTCAATCCTTTTGCCAAATGGGGCATCAATTTCATCACCTGTAACCCTCACTCATATGGGGGGCATGGGTATATTATCATTGCAGTCAATTACTTTACGAAATGGGTCGAGGCAATACCTACATATAAATACGATGGTGAAACTGCAATAGTTTTCATTTTCAATCATGTGATTGCTAGGTTTGGTGTCTCGCAAGCTATTGTTACAAACCATGGTACTCATTTTCGTAACTTTATGATGGTTGAACTATCAATACAACTCGGCCTACGCCATGATAACTATACTCCTTACTATCCATAAGCTAATGGTCAAGTCGAAGCCGTCAATAAAGTTTTAACCAAGATGATTAAACTGATAGTTGGTATTCATAAAAGAAATTGACATTCCGTGCTCTTTTCAGCTGTGTGGGCTTACTGTACTACTGCAAAAACATCGACAAGTTTTACTCCTTTCCAACTTGCTTATGGTTTGGAAGCAGTATTACCCATTGAATGTGAAATCCAATCCCTAAAACTAGCTATCGAATTACTGCATGTTACCTCTGCAGACAAAGAACATTTTGTACATTTGGCACGTTTAGATGAAAATTGTCTTGATGTCGCACTGGCTAGCAAAGCTCACAAAAAACATGTCAAATCTGAATTTGATCAAATTGTCAATCCTCGTTCATCTTCAGGAGGTGACCTAGTCTTGGTTTATGATCAAGCTCATGACAAGTTAGGCGCGGGAAATTTTGAACCCATGTGGCATGGCGCTTACATCATAAAACACGTATTAGCTAAAGGAGCCTATGAGGTGGTTGATTATGATGGTATTCCTTTAGGAAAGCCTTGAAATGGTATTTACCTAAAGAATTATTATGCATAAAATTTTAGTGGAGATTTGTACATTATTTACCATTTGTTTTTGGATGTGTGATAGTTAATGTTTCTCACATTTTGTACTACTCCTGCTTATCTTGTTTTTCATGTGATTTATAGATTTCAGTGTTCCCTCAAACTTACATTGGCTTTTTTAATGGCGTTAATCGTAGTACTCAGAATTTATCTTCCACATTTTGGGTTATCTATTCACCCAGTAATGAGCTAGTCTCTATTCATGGAATATGCCTCAGTCAAACAACGAATAACATAGCAGAATATAGTGCAGTCATTGAGCTATTATCTGATGTAATCACATTTGGTATTTGGCATTTGATCGTTAGGTTATATTTGTAGCTTGTAGTATTACATTTAAATAGTGTCTATGTTGTAAGAATTCCAACAATGTTAAAAATGTTTTTACGAGTCCATCTTTTGGAAACGAAATTTGATTATATCAAATATGAACACATTCCAAGATATTTAAACACATTGATAGATGCATTGGCTAATCATGTGTTAAATAGAAATTTGTGACATTTATAAATTAAAACAATATTCATTCGTATATTGATCAAGATAAATTGTAGGAAAAAGTCATATTTTTTTCTTTAAAATAGAGTTTGCATAGAAGTGTGTCTACAAAATATCTCATCCAAGGAGATAAGGCCTCATGGCCTTTATTTTCTGAATATGCTAGCACCAAAAATAAAAAATACGGTCCTAGAAACTAGAGAAACCAAGCATGATGATGCTCATGATAGAAAAAAATAACACAAGAAGCTCGATGCAGTAATCATCTAAGCAGCGCTAGAACCCCAACTGCATCTCTGATATCAGAGAGGAATGTCATCCATCCTAGTCTCTGGGATATCCAAATTCAACCTCTCTAGGTTGTGCTCCAGCTTTGTCAAAATCTCTACTGCCTTTGTATTAGCTGTCACAACCACTATAGGCTACTCACCTCCTCTGTCAAATTGCCTCAACCTTGCTGGTTGGTTTAGGCCCACATCTACATATTCATTTCGGATAATTAGCCTTTGAAGACACAAACACATAAAAAAATTAAAAAATTGAAAACATGTCAAAATGAGAAACTCTCACCCAGGTCACCCCACTGAGTTCTAGCTGGAAATGGGATATCGAGATTACCTCTGTAATCCATCTCGGCATATGGAAATTCCTTGATTGAAATGATCTACTAGCTTAACCAGTCGAAAAACTCAAGAGTATACCTCACTACTGGTCCATCGCCTCCATGACATGCCATCAATGCAACCCACCTCATCATGCACATATCCCTAGGTTCCCCCTCATCTTCTAGAATCTATTGGGGTAGGAGAAGAGGAATCCTCTCTAGGGTGAAAGCAGTAAGAATTGCACCATAACTAGAATTCTTCATTTTCCCATTCTTGCATCTAGTCAATTTTCCCTTCATGTTTATAGCCACTCCCTCACACTAATTGAACACCGTGGATTCCCAACATTCCACGAAAGTCTGCATCTGTGGCCACATGGCTAAATGAAGGGCAAAAATGCCACAAAACTTGCTAACAGTGAAAATAATGGTCCTCGGGGGTAAGAGCTTGATGGTCTGAATATCAATTCTACCATCCTTGCCTGGTGCACCTCTACAAAAGCGTTGTAGATACCCATTAGTAGTATCTCCTCCTGTGCTCTATCCAAATAATGAAATATCGGCTCCTCGACGAGAAATCCCAGTCAAGAAATAGATGTCATTGACGTCAATGGTAACGCGATGATCTTCGATCATGAAACACTGTCTCTGGACATTCCAGATTCTTTTCAGCCATGTCATCAGATCTACCTGAGCTTTCCTCCTAGGAATGAGCCAGTATTTCACGAGGCCACAAGTTTTTAGAGCATGCATGGTAGTTGAATCTGCCAAAGCTACCAAATCATTGGCTTCGTGCTCTCTTTCCATACACTCCAATTTGAACAATCAATTAACCTATAATGACCATTTTAAAAAGATTAGAATCATTTTTTAGGTTGATCTCATGTTTTTTGGGGCCAAAATCTTTCAAAAAATAAACCCTCGAACTCATAAAAGTAAATGAACAATTGTCCACTCAATATAAGTTTACCCCTTTTATGGACTGAGTTAGGACTATTTACGAAAAAGGTATACATTGATCGAACATGGTCAATAGAGTTCTCTCTTGTATTATTTTATCATTTTTTGGACTTGAGGGACTAAAACTTACGAAAAAGAACCTGATGGAGTCTACTTATGTTTTTCTTTTGACTCTCTAAAATTGAAAAACACTGAGCTTTACTTTCTCCGGGCTCGTTAAAATTTTATGGTAAAAGAACTGAATGAGTTTCCTTTTTGTGTCTTTTTCAAACTATTTAAAATAAAATGACATCAAGTTACTCCTTTACTGGACTCGTAAAAACTAAACAGTATAGGACTCGTTAAGCATAACGGGACCGAACCATTCCTTCTTAGGGTTCGTTAAAAATACTTCGATGGACTCATCCAAAGGATGAGCTTATAGTCCAAGCATATGTTATCCTCCTCAAGCTTGTAAAAAATAAAGAGGTACTTGCCAGTAATGGTGGGGGGAAATTGGGAAATGATGTCCATTTTACATTTCATTTCTAAAGGTATCATATCTCTCTTGAACACGACACGAAACTATGTCATATTCATGTTCGGGTTGGGAAATCCATTTGTCTTACAATTAATCGAACCTCATTGAAAGTATTCATGGTTTTGGGTATTATCGTTAAGTCAAATGTTTCCAAGTCAATTGTCATGTCGTTATGTGTTCAAGAGAAATTCAACCTCAGTTCAAATTCCTTCACAAATTTTATCCTTCAATCACGTCAGCCATCCTTAAGTCAGTCCTTGAAAACTATTTTCAAAAATTGAATTGTGTTCCGTGCCATAGGCTTTCCTACGACGGGTCTCTTCCTATCGACTTTAGCTCATTATATAGGAAGTTGATTTAGAAACCTTCAGTACCTTGAGGCCTGCATGCCTTAATGGCAGGTTTCTCGCCTTCGACGACAGGTTCTCATCATTGGCCTTTGATCGAACGATTCTATGAGTGTTCAACTTCAGATCACTTATTCACACTTCATAGATTGTACTGGAAGTACCTTGAGAACCATTGTCATTATTGGTGGTTTCTCTCACACTTGTTAACAGTTCACATCATTGACCGGTAATCAAGTGGTTTCTGCCATGTTTGACTTCAAAACATTCACTCGCATGGTTAGATTCGTACTGTGGATCAAGAGATGGAGATCAAGACCCTGGATCTAGTTTCATCAATCCAAGTTGTGAGGAGATTTTATATTCATGATTATGTAGACCCATTTATGACAGATGGTTGTGTCCATACTATGTCTACTATCTATATGATTTTGGTTTTTCCATGCTTTTTCATTGATTTCACTTCACTCTAATTATGGGAATGCCTACCTCAATGATGATTATTGATATAAATTTGCATTGTAATCCTTGAATATTCCCTACAGGTTTCCAACCATTGGCTCTGACCTAATCCTTGGAATGATAAAGCATTTCAAACTTTTAAACTTATTTTACAGACTTTGCACTTTAGGGGGCAATCTGTTACATGTCAATTTGTCGCCATGACACTTGATCAATTTATGGGTCTTTTTGCCATCTATGAACATGTTTGATTGAACTCCCTTAGAATTCAAACAACCAAAAATACCTTGAAGGAGATGAGAAATTTGGGGAAAATAGTTGTCACACCTTGTCAAGTTTCACTTGCGTTGATTTTCCTAGCTTGTCCCACGCATTCGCTAGAATTAACTTTGAGAACAACGCAAAGATGCGCTCTGTCTACCACTATAAAACCACATAGGTGAATTCAAGAAAGTAAAAAAAAAAAAAAAAATCTAGAAACATAGTTGGTCGAATATTTCCCAACTGAAAGCTTCCAGGTGATGACTAATCGATCTATAACCATCATATGATGCATCTTAATCCCCTTCCTCATGGGAACCTAATCCCTAAATTAAGGGATCTCACCCTCCTCTTTTGGAACTGAAACTTCTTCTTCTTGGCCTATAAAATGACTAGAGGGTAGAGGGTTGGAGGAGATTAGAACTTAGAGAAGATAAACTTATGTTGTTAGTTCGAGAATGTAAAGCTTGTCATCTAAGGAGGAGATTGAAGGTATTTGGGAGGAACCTCAAGGCATCAAGGCGAAGGTTGTAAGGCTCCTCTTTATCTTTGCTTACTACAAATGAACACTTTCTCCCATTGATTTGTCTTATTGGAATGGTGAATGGTTTATAATTGTTTACAATGTTTATTAAGGAAAATTCAATTCCTAATTTCCTTGATAATTAGGTTAAGTTTTGTTTGGATTATTATATCGCATATGATTATGATCCTTTTATGGTCTATGGTTATAGGACTTGTCAAGCATTGAGGAGCTGCATCAAATCACAACAAGGGATCTTCATTGAGCATTTCATGAAATAAGTAAGAGGCTCATCCATTAGCCTTAATTCTTATAATTCAAACAAGTCCAACTTAGGGAAAGAGTCAGTTCAATTGTCTTGCTTGTTTCTAGTTTCTGTCAAGGATCTAGGGAGATCACTCTTGTCTGCAAGAGGGATTTGTCCAGTGCAACAATGGTCTGCTTTCCATTTCAAAAGTTCACTGAGCTTATGCTTTCTCTCATCATGTTGGCTTTCGATATCAATAACTTCATCAACCAATGAATCAATCAACGTATTTTGAGTTTGTATCAAACTTAACTCATTGCAGAGGAGTTGTTGCTAATGTTTAAGTTGTTGGTTTAACTCATTAGCTTCATGCTTGAATTTGACAAGATATAAATAATTTCCCTTTGTTTGCTTTATCTTCTTTTGTATCTCCTTTATACTATCATCTCTCTGCCTAATTTTAGATTCATACTGATATTTAACTAAGGTGACCTGTAGCTGCAACTATGCTCGAAACTATGAAGACTATTGCTTCAATTGTTGTATTTTCTCATCTTTCTCCTTGATAAACTCTTTGACTCGGGCTTCTTTATCTAAACTGGTAGTAGCATAAGCTCCTGCATATTGGTTTAATTCTTTAAGTTCTTCATGAGAAGTTATTGATGCTTCTTTCAAGACTATTTCTAGTGAGGAAGGCAATAAAGCAATGCTTGTTGTTAATGTCTATGTTTCAAGAGCCTTTCTTTTCTTCCTATTCTTCTTTAAAATGGCTTTATGTCGAGGACTATAAACAATTTTATTGGTGGAAACTCCTTGAAATTAAATTGAACTGCAGTAGATAGACATACTAGAATTATTTCCACACTAATCCAAGTGTTTATAGGTGTATTGGTAATGACACTTGACTCTATAAGTGTAGATTTTGAAGAATCAAGAGAAACATCAACTGATTGATATGTAATGTTGGAAAAAATATTTGTTTAACAAATTATTGCTTCTTTTCATGATTGAACTAGTGTTGAAGTGATTTCCACAAATATTTTCCAATCTTTGACGATATCATTGATCAATGGATTCACTGAAGACTTTTGTTCTCAAGAATCCGCAAAAGAAGTTTGAATCAGAGTCTAGCCTGAGGAGTGAACTGTTTCAAACAATTGGTAGCCTTTTATGTTATAACATCGTGTTCAAATAACTTGAGAAAATTTAAAGGTAAGGTAGACCTTTGGGTGTCCTTGAAATCTAGAAAATGTTGATAGTTTTATGGAGATAACTACTTTACTTTAATGTAGACAAATGCATAAGAAGTAGCTCCACAAAATATATTATCAAATTGGTTGATTTCATGAACATAGCTTGCATATGTGCATCAAAAACTATATTCTCAATCACTTTGGAGGGATCATATGGTTTTGTATGGATAGTGGCTAATTTCAGCTCATATAAAGGAAAGAGTTCTCTTTCAACATGCATATAATTTTGAAGGGTAAGTAAACCAATTTGCAAAGGGAATTGTGGCTGGAGCTTCTTGGAGGATTTATTTAGCTCAAGGGTTATACCAGTTCTAACAATTTGATAGGAAACTTCTTGTTGGGGAAAAATGATTACCTATCATTTAATTGTCAACCCAGGGGTTTCATAAAACTTGTGAAGCATGCATGCACTATATATGCTAGAAATTAACTTCCAATCTAGATCAATCTAACTACTAAACCAAATAACGATAAACCAAATTCACCTATTCTAATTCAACAATCAATTGAAAGGAAATTATAGTATAGTGTTTGGAATTGAAATCTTAATCTATCACACTTGTAGGAATTGAAATCTTAATCTACCACACTTGCAGGAATTGAAGTCTTAATCTACCACACTTGCGGGAATTGAAAAGCATGCCACTCTTTCAAAAATGAAATTGCATGAAATGAAATCTACTCTAAGGGATCATGTGTGCTTTATCAAATCAGGATCCTATGAAATGAATAATCAAAACCACATGATATGAAATGAAAGCAAAAACAATAATTCTTAACCTCTAGATATGAAAGAAAATAAAAACAATCACTCTTAACCTCTCACACAGGAAAAGATATGAAATAAATAAATTTTAATTTATGAAAGCAATAAATCTTAATTTATGAAAAACAATAAATCTTAATCTATGAAAAACATTAAATCTCACACATTATAGATAGCCAATCCAAAAGCATGAAGGATGGAAAGTTGAGAGGCTCCAAATATAAGCATAACCAAATCAAAGTGAACATCACTCATGAGTATGGTGCCAAATCCAAATTCTATATTCAAAACATGAGAATTTCCCCAACTTTACACATACATTCAAAGGAAAAGGTTCTCCTATTTGTACAAAAACATAAGAAGCTACCCTATTTAATGAGGATCCACTAAAATCTCATATAGTTACAACCAAATAGCTCATAATGAGACAAATATCCCCTAGGTGTCTCAGAAAGTTCTAATCCAATTAGGAAATAATGAGACACCTCATAGAGTTACAATCCAAATAGGACACATATCCTTCTTTGACCTTTTATCCAAATCTCCTTTGAAGGGAATTCGAATTTGAGCATTGGAGGCCACATAAGGGTGCCTTGGAAGCTTCCAAATAACCTACACATGTCATGAAACTCAAGTCACATATATAGATACATGAAACCATGTTAATTTCCTAGTTTTTAATCATAAATTCACTTTAAACACATAAAATAAATAACTTTAGTAAATAAGGATCGTAACCCATATAAGCCCCAAGGGTTAGCTCAGTTGGTCAAAAACCGTGCCTCGCCATCGAGAGGTCACAGGGTCAAATCCACCCGAAGCCCTTGGGGTCAGGTCTTGTAGTAGGCCGAGGGGCGATTTAGCCTAGCTATCGCCCATATTTTTCCGTGGACGTAGCGATCACTCACTGACCAGGGTGCTCGTGAACCACATGCAAAAAAAAAAGGATCCTAACCCATATATTTATGAAAATGGTGGCTAATGAAAGGTTATATGGTTATGGAGATGTGACACGTGAGTGAAATGGTGGCGATAAAGGTGAAAGTGGATGTCATTTTGAAGACATTTTGGAGGCCCAACGTACCCCCCAACTAGAGCAATTGTTTGTCCTCATGCAAATATTGCATTAATTTCTTTGATTCGCTTGCAACGTCTTTGCTTTTGAATGATCTTGGCTTATATCATATGTCCTTAAACTTTGCATTTGACAATTCTATTTATTTTTGCAAAGTATTCCTTGTCATACATTGAATTGCAACATGTTTGGTTGGTTCTTATGTTTCAACCAAGTTCTAATTGGCATTGGTTCTTCTGTTTCAATATCTTGTTTCTTTTTGTTGCAACAAGATTCATTGAACATATTTAAGAATGCATCTTTAAAATCAGCCATATAGTGTGCTCTTAATTTAGACATTATTTGCAAATCATACAACTTTTTGAACCATAATGCAATCATAATTGATTAGGACAAGTATATTAGGATGAAATGAAAATGTGTGATGGTATATGATATATGAATATGAAATGATGTCCCTTCTCCCCAACTAAAGATGTGACAATGTGAAAGAGGAAGTGAGGAATTTCCCAAAGTTACAATTTTATTATTTTAAGGAATTGCGTGATTAAAAATTAGAAAACCACATACCTTCACTTACCTTTGATGTGCATGAGTTATGAAAATTGAAGAGTGTGGCTACTTCTGAATCATAGAATGAAATGTAGAACTCATCTGTTTCTTGGTTGCATAAATGGTGGATGAGGTTGTGAAGTGGATTCTTTATTTATGCTGCTAAATCTGTTGTATCTGCTGCAAAATGTTGAAATGATATAGTCTTCAATCGCTATAAAACTGATGGTACAACTCTAATCATGCAAATAAATGTGTTGGTGTCGAGCATGAAGAGAGGTCATTGGATTACCGACCATTGATGAATTTCGTTAACCAATTCGATGCATACTTGCCATTAATGTCAATGAGTGCCAAGGTACCTAAGTACATCTTGTGAAGGGCGAATAAATGAGTCGATGTCGAGCCACTTGCAAGATCCAACAATCAAGGGACATTGATGTATTCCCATAATTGTTGGCGAGAGAGCCTGTCATTAAGGCATACAAGCCTCAAGGTACTAATGAGGACTGTAGCTTTGGACCTAGATAATGTGTTGAAGTCGATAGGCCAAGGCTTGTTAGAAGGAATGTGTTAAGGAATCTTACATCATCTAACGCGAGCATGAAACAATGATTTTGAAGGACTATGAATGGAAAATTTTGCAGTGGATCAAGGTTTATTTAACGGAAAGGAAAATGACAAGTGAATGGAAAGTAAAAGGACAAATCAGCATGTAAGTGAGCTGAATGTCTTTATGAAAATGGGTTATGAGTTAGTGAAAGCAAGGCAGGAAAATATGAGATGAGAATTTTATTGACTGACTAAGTGAAATGCAATGCGACTGCAAAGGAAATGAGATGAAGGTTTTATTGACTGAAGGAGTATGGATGCAATGGAAACACTAAAATCTGAAAGGCTTGCAACTGTTGGATCTGATATTCATTAGCATGTGCTCATTCATTAATGTTTCATCTCCGTTGCTGCTTTGATCATTTTCTTGTGAAATAAGTGGTCTTTGAGAGACACTATTTGCTTATGGTCATTTGTTCTTCCTCCTGGAACCTGCAAAAAAACTAGTACTTCTTCTCCAATGATTTGTAAAGTTATCAAAATAGAGAGGTGATCAATTTCTCTGTTAATAACATTTACATAAAAAATAAGAATCGGTACTATTAAACAAGTTCATGAAAGAAAAGCAAGAGAGTTTATACTCGTGTTGAAAGTAGTGTCTCAAGTTACCTGTTATTTCTTTTTAGCAATTTTTTTTCTTACTATTTCAAAATCTAATAATAGCTTCCTCATTTTGTAGATCTCATCGAGATCTTTTCAATGATGCTTGAATCATCGAATTCTGATGTTGTATGAGAAAGTTAGATTGTTTTGAAATTTTTAAGAAACAGTAAAAATTGTCATGTGAAATGTGACATGGAAACATGATGTTATAGTGAAAGATGATGTAAGCAGATGAAATGACATGTTGATCATCAATTTCTAGTTAGAATTCATTGTTTGACAAATAAATCATTGAGTTAAATGCATAGCTGCAGAATTATTTTCCAGCTGCAGAATTGTTGATTAGCTGCAGAATCGTCATTTAGCTGTAGAATCATTATTTTGCTGTAGAATGGAATCAGCTGCAGAATGTGCACAGTTTCTGTAGCTAAAATTATGAACAAACAACCCAAGTCAGTAAATAACCAAAAATGAATTCAAAGAGCAAGAAACAATGTTGTGGTTTACTGGAACCAAAATCCAGTGATAATTGCAATGCCTCTTTCAGAAAAATTAGCAAAAAAAAATATTTTTCTTTTTCTTTTTTTTTTTAAATCTTCAAAGCTATTTTCCTCATGGAAAAAATATTTAAAATTAAAAATATATATAAAATATGATGTTATAAAACAACATGAAAAGAGGAAAAAAAATATTTACAAAACCTTTTGTAATAATGAAACCACCATGAAAAAAAATTTGAATTATAAAAATCAAACAGCGTGTGAGGTTGTTCATTAAAGTTTGCTTGCAGCAGCGTTGATGGAGGAAGAAATGGTCAGTGTTGATGCAATTGCCACATGATTGAGTATGCGAGAGTGGCGGATCTACCTCCTCTGGTGGTCTATGAAATTGATATCAGCTCCAGTGGCGACTTCTGCACTAAAGAGAGAGAAGGAAATTAGGGATAAATGCGTGCACGTTTTGAACACCCATGGCTTCGGTGAGATCTACTAACTGTGCAGTGGGTATGAATTAAATTAGATCCTTAGATCACGTGCCATGTGGATCGAATGCTACAGCAGAGTTTGTTTTTTATTTGAATTATTCTCTCTTCAACGTGCCATGTTCAAAATAGTTCACAGTGTATTAATTCATTCGAAACCGTTTTTCCTCTGTGGCAGTGAATCCATGGATTTAGTGACAGCAGATCACAATCTTGATTCCTCAAACCACCATAGCATTCCAAAAATCGGATTTGATTCTTGCATGGCCGCAACTGTTGTCTCTGCGCATTAAATTCTAAATCTGTTTTTCTCACGCAGTCAGTGAAACAGTGTCCCGAGGAATCCTAGATTTCTCTCAAACGGTTGCGAAATTGAAGAAACCGTTTCTAGGTTATTTAATTCAGCCTATCCTGAGAAAATTGAAGATGAGATCTGAGAGATCTGTCCATCATGATTCAGGTGGAACAAGTCGAATTTGGTTATTACAATTTGGGCAATTCTGGAAAACGGCTGCAATAGCAAATCTGCAAATATTTCCTTCGAAGAACCTTGATTTTCTATCAATACAAACCGAATTTCTAAAAATGGTTCAATGGGAAACTTATTTGGTCCGTTCTAAACAAAACCCATATCTTGAATTTTCCATATTTGCTTTCATTTGCCCAAAATGTCCAACTTAAAACTGTCACTTCTTATGCTAGCGAATTCCTGAGTTGGAATATCTAATTATCTGTTGAAGACCAAATCTGCAATCTAGAAGAGATATTGGAGGCTAAAATCATGAGTGAGGTTATAACAAATGAATAAGCCAAAATCATGCATAATAATCATTAATTATTAAAAATAAATGAGATCAGATATTATTTATCCACAAGAGCATAAATGATTATGAAATGGAATTATATAATAAATTATGGTAAATAATGTGATAAAACAATAGTGGAAATAGATGAAATGTATGTTAAGAAGTGGTAATAATAATGAAAAATTAAGAGCCCAAAATTCCCTCAAACTGAATATGTTGCATGTCCACATGCAACCCTATGCCTCTATATAAAGTAGGGGAAATAATTGTTTGAAAAATATGAGTGAATAATGCCCAATGATTTATTTTTTTTTTTGACATTCTCCTAAACTTTTAATAAATCAAACACTCATGTTATTTCACCTCAATTGTTTCTTTCAACAAAATAACTTGGAATGACATCTATGGATTAACATTTGTTGAAGCTAATGTAGGTTGAGCTTGTGTAAGTGATGCGGAAGGTGGAAGTCATGCAAGCTCAAAAAAAGTAATCAAAAAGTGTAGCAAGATTTCCTTCCCCCAAACTGATTAGTTTCCCTGTCATCAAGATTTCCATATCACATATCATGAGTATCCTTAGTCAGTAATTCATCAGGATTCAAAATCAGAATTAGGCCTCTTTATCCTTCCCCGAAATAATAGTAGTGTTGTTAAGCTAGGATAAAATAGAGATTGATTGGGTAAAGCAACTATCTTTGGTTAAAGATATGAAACTTGCAGAATAAAGGAATGATAGATTAGATGATACAAAATGTCAAATATCAAATATCCTAAAAGTTTCATCCCTAACATGTAAAGTAAATATTTATAACTCAATAATAGATATAAACCATAACCACCATTATCTAAGAATTGATTAAATATTACCCCATGAACCATGAGTTCTAGCAAACCTTATATATGCAACAGTGGCATTATCGGTAGTTAGTTTTGAGAAAACAAGGTAACCAAGTAGATCATAGTATTGAATTAACTTCTATACCATAGGCATGCCTTTTTAACCCATTGAGATGTCAGTGTCCCATCTATTAGAAATAAGTACACAGTTACAAAAGTATTTCAATTTACTTAGGTGTCTATTGAATATCATTGTTTTGGCTTGGTAACCAGTTAATAACAATGCCATTCACAGAAACTAACAAAAGTGAACAAGTCGGCTTGTGATGAGACCTCTTGTCCTTCAGTTTTATGATCGAAGGCCATTACCCCGGCTTGGTGACTAGTAGTGGTAATGTCACTCTATTAGGACCTATGATCATGGTAGGTCAGCGCGTTATGAGACCTCCTATCCTCCAGTTGACTATTTATGTTTAAAATTTAACTATGGTTATTGTTAATCAAAAAAAGATCACTTAATAGATGGGGTGGCAAGCCATCTCCTTAAAAGCTAGGGATGGCATAAAATGTTTTGTAGTAACTATTTTCAACTCGAGTAATTTTGCTTCTCAAATATTAATAACCTTCAAATGACTATTGATAAATATATTTTTTTTTGTTAAGATTGGGGTTTGAGGAATAATTCATTAGATAGTGATGGAAAGATTTAAGTACAATTTTGTGGTCATCATCATAAATTTTACAAAATCAAGGACTTGACAAATTAGGAAAGTTGAAAGTTTCCATGATGAAATCATCTCTTCATAATTATTCCTTAGAAATAAAATTATGTTTATATATGAACAAAGATAAATTGACTACCCAATCAGTATGTCAAAGAGGACCTAGACAATTAAATGTATTTCCCCATTCACCAAGTTAATGTCATCGTGCATGATCCAAGTTCCAATGTGTGTGGATAAGTGGGGGTTACAGATTGTTATGGATTATGGTGGTAATAATTGTGAGATGTATGAGTTGACGTGAAATTTTTATAACAATGATGACATGACATCATTGATATTAACTATAATACATTTTCTATCAAATGCAACACCTCCCCCAACTAAGATATGACCATCCTTGGTCATAATTGAAACATCAATCAAATACACGGAGTTGATTAGGGATGTACATGAAGACTTACCTTGGCAGAGTATCAACATGTGTAGAGTAACAGCACTTGGTACTTAGAAAAAATTTCACCACATAGTAGCAGCACCGGAGGAGTAACATCACTAAAAGACTAACAACACCAAAGGAATAACAACACCAGGTACTCAAAAAAATTTCGGGAGTAACAACATCGGTGGAGTAACAACAATGGCAGAATAACAGCACTATCTGAGTAACAACAGTGGTGGAGTAACAACAGCGGTGGAGTAACAGTAGTGACAGAGTAACAACACCAACGAGTAATAGCACATGCGGAGTAACAACACTGGCAGAGTAACAACACCGGTGGAGTAACAACATCGGCGGAGTAACGATAGTGATGGAGTAACAGTAGTGACGGAGTAATAGCACCTATGGAGTAACAGCACTGGCGGAGTAACAACATTGGTAGAGTAACAGCGCCAGTGGAGTAACAACAGTGATGGAGTAACAGCATCAGCGGAGTAACAGCACTGCCGGAGTAATAGCACTAGCGGAGTAACAGCATTGGCGAAGTAACAACACGAGCGGAGTAACAGCACTAATGGAGTAACAGCTCTGGCGGAGTAACAACAGTGATGGAGTAACAACATCGACAGAGTAACAGCACCAGCGGAGTAACAACACTGAGTCACAACCCCGACAGAGTAACAACACTAGTAGAGTAACAACACTGACAGAGTAACAACACTGATGGAGTAACAGCACTGGCGGAGTAACAGCACCGACGGAGTAACAGCAGTGATGGAGTAACAACAGTAATGGAGTAACAGCACCGACGGAGTAACAGCACTAGCGGAGTAACAACACTCGCTGAGTAACAACACCAGTGGAGTAACAAAACTGGCAGAGTAACAGCACCCAAGGAGTAACAACATCTGACACTTAGAAAAATTTTGGGAGTAACAACAGCAGTGGAGTAACAGCACCCAAGGAGTAACAACATTGGCGGAGTAACAACATCCAAGGAGTAACAGCATCCAACACTTAGAAAATTTTCGGAAGTAATAGCAATGGTGGAGTAACAGCACCCAAGGAGTAACAACATCCAAGGAGTAACAACATTCGACACTTAGAAAATTTTCGGGAGTAACAACAGTGGCAGAGTAACAACACTCAATGGATCTAAGGAAACCATATACTGATAAGACTCGGGAACAAATGGATAAATATGCAGAGACATCATAAAACATGAGAACTTCCTTCATTTATTTTGAGAAAAAAAACATCATAAAATAAATCAGAAAAGAAACAAAAATTTTATTGAAAAATAATAAATAAATAAATAGTTCAAGTTGCAATGGCTATGATTTTAATTACAGGAATGTTGTTCTTAAGAGAATATCAATCTGTTTCCAGAAACAACAATCTATCAATGGTAAATGAATGGAAAAATGTTTTGGCGGAAATGAATTGGATTTTCAAATGGAAATCAATTCTCCATTTCTCCTATTATAAATCCATTAGGTAATGAAAAAGTCTTCATGTTGTTGGTGAGAAATAACAGGAATAATTTGTAACAAACTCTTATGATTAATTTCCATGGCACCTCCAAAGAATCAAAATTATATGATATTAGATTTCTTAATAGATGCTGGGATGAAAATCTATTATTTCATTATCATTGTATTCAATATTCACTTGTTCAAAAACAAATTGACCTCCTTTATTCTCCTCGGACTTGCAAAAAACGAGCGTCTACCTGAAATAAAACATGTAATCATGGAAGAAGAGAGGTGATCGGGATCTCTAAATCCAATAAATATAAAAAAAATAAAAAATAAATAAAATAAAATAAAAATTAACAAGTAGTTACTCTGTAAAACAAATCCATGGAAAACAAATAACAAAATAGAGTTAATTTATTACCTGTGGGACAGCGGTGGCCAACCATACTAACCAACAGTATATTAATCATAATTATTTGTTTTTTGTCTGATTTTCATGATTCCAAAGCCAAATGAAAGTGAATTAATAGGTATATCTCCAATTGAAATAGGTTTTAAAAATTTCATGATATGATATGTCAAATTTACTTAGAACAACCTGCATAATAGAGTCATTTTCGATTTCCCAACTTAGACCAACAGTTGATATTTTAAGCATAACTTTTTCGTTTGATGACGGATTGAACCAATTAAAATTGGAGATTAAAGTAGATTCATGTAAATATATCCAATAGAAACAGTTTTTGAAATCATGAAGAATTGATGGGTCAAATGTGCGAAGGATCAGTCAGAAAAACAAAGTTTTAAAGGTGCTAATTTACGATAGACAGTCAGTATTTTGGTCATAACTTTCTCATACGATATCGAAATCGGGTGATTCAAATTGCATTGTAAACTAGATTAATAGGGTGATATACCATAGAAATAGGTTTCAAAAATCTAGTCATTTAGGCCTCCAAAAATGGACTGTCCCAACTCTGTTCCTGAGTTGCCTACTCGACATACTGTCAATGTTTTGGTCATAACTTTTTCATTTCAAATCCAAATTGAGTGATTCAAATTGGATTAGAAAGTAGAAATAAAGGGCTACTTAGGATAGAAATAGGTTTTGAAAATATGCCCATTTTGTTCCTCAAAACATGACTGTACCGACTGTGATTTCAGTGGTTTTATCAAGCCCACATGCCCTAAGATATGATAATTTTTTTTTTTTCAAAATGATGATGAGTGTTTGTAGAAATCTATTTTTCAATATAATACATCTACATACACAATTAAATTCAAATATTTACCATTGATATTGATATACTTAGCAAGTTGCAGCAAACACAACTCGTTCTACATATAACAAAAATTATTTATATACTTATTTATTCTATTTTCTACACTAACCTATTCTACCTTGAAAAATAAAGCATACTTATGTATAAGAGTACTTCCAATGGAGCCATTTTAGAAATAAGGCCTCAAGTGTATACACACCCGAATTTGAGAAATGTCTGTCAATAAATACTAGGGTATGAGAGACCAACTTCCCTTGAAAATATGGTGTCAAAAATTGCTGAAGTATGGAGTGACGCTGCGAACAACTGATGGAGTGAAACCAATCTTCAATATATCCTTTACTTTCTTGATTTCCCATAGTTGTCATATCATGAAGTTCTTGAGTTTCTAAAACAACTTGTTGACGCAGACTAGAAGAAACCTTCTTTTCTTCCATAACTCCTACAATTTTTGGATTTGAAACATTTCCAATCTCGATAGAAGTTTTCTGAAATTGCGTATGCGAGATAGGTTGGGTGGGAAGGGTAGGTAAATTTTGCAATTCAACATTGTAAGCATGTTTTACTGGTTTATTATGGTGAGGGTGTGGAATGAGTTGAGCAGGATATTGTGTAGGGCATGGAGGTTTTTGATGTAGTTGATTGGGATGTGTGGATGATTTTGATATGCAAGAAAGGAGTTCTTGGAAATATGGAAAATAATATGGATGATATTTTTGTGCTACAAGATGAGGGAGAGTAGTCATGTAATCATAGGATGAACCATGCCAAACTTGTGGACAAGATTGATGGGGGTTATATTGAGATTGGCATCGCTACCCTAACACACGAGTATTCCATAATAGATTATGCAAGTAAGACAATGGAGAGGAAGTGTTTTTAAACATACATGTAGGCCAAGGTTTCCATGGTTGTGAAATTGCTGCAGCTTCTCCATCTCTTGGAAATGTTGTTTTCGTCCTAGGTAAGAAAGAGAAACTATCCATGGGATGCTCCTTTTGGCATTGAGGAAAAATTACTTCTTCAAATTCTACTTGACTTTCTTAACCTACAAAACATGCAATTGTGAATTTAGAGAGAGCCTAATAAAATCAACTTTAAAATGTTCAAATAAATCATTGATTTCATCTCTTATATCTCCTATTCTTGTAGGAGATTTGGAAAGGAAAGAAGATAATTCTATAGAATTCTTACCGGCCTTGGATATTCCTCTTGAATACCTTATGCATAAATCACAAACATCATCATATGATAGCTGAAAACTATCACATTTTCCTATCAGGTTTAAGATCATTTTTAAAATTTCATCTTTGATTCCTTTAAGAATGAGTGTTTTTAAGATCTCTTCTTCCAAATGCTTATGCTTTGATTTTTGAAGGTTGTATTTAAATCGCTCCAAATAGTCCTCCAAGCTTTCATCTTCCCCTTGTATCATACTAAAAATATCTTCATTGTCCTTGCAATAGTCTTGGTACTTCTCCAAGAATACATTCTTCATGTCCTCCCATGTTTTGATGTAGTTCCCACCAAGGCTCATGAACCATCGGAGAGCTGCTCTTTTTAGAGTAAGAGGAAACACTTTCAACATTTGATCATTAGTACAATAATCATATCCTCTACAAAGTACTTCAAATGAGAATGAGAATGTATCTGGGTCCTCATTATCCAAATCATGAAAATTTGGTAGAGAAGATGGAGGAATTATATGTATTTGTGTCACTCCTCCTAGATCACTGATAGGGAATTCAAAAGTAACAATGAGATACATTTCTTACCATAATAGAAGATGTTCTTCATGTACTGCTTTGAGGTTCCTCCTTCAGATATTCCTGTCAATTTGTTAGTGGAATGGGTGGTGCTTACATCACCACTTGAGTGAAATGATAAGATTTCTTCAAATTTCTACCTTTTTCTTCCTAGTTAAAAAAATAATTTGAAAGGAAATCTAAAGCTCAAGACTTGGAGTAGGGTGTCAAAAGACCCTTCCCTCCCCAAGACAAGAAACCAAACAAGAAAAGAATGCACACAAGGAAATCTAAAGCTTGGGACCTGGAGCAGGGTGTCAAAGGACCATTCCCTCCCCAGGACGAGAGATTAGTTTTTCCAAAATCAAAACAAACAAAAATGTAGGAAAAATTTAAGCTCAGGACCTGGAGCAGGGCATCAAAAGACCATTCCCTCCCCAGGATGAGAGATTGGGCCTAAAGATAAAAACGAAAAAAAAAAAAACGAAAGAGAAACAAAAAAACAAAGAAATGACTACGCTCAGGACCTAGAGCAGAGTGAGAAAACTCCTTCTCTCCCTAGGATGAGAGATTGACCCTCTGGTTGATACAGATCATGTCTTGCACCTTGTTAGCCTTCCCCAGCAACGACACCAAAATGTTGGTGTCCAGGTATGAATGATTTGCCAACCCTTTCCTACATTAATTCATCAATCCGGGTGCGTACTCTTTTCAAGGTAATGCGCAAATTATATATAGGGGCAAGGTTACAATCTACATCAATCAAGGGTTCACAATTAAGAAATCAAAGCATCGTTGTAACGGTAATGGAAATTAAATTGCAGAAACAAAAGCATTCACAACAATCTATGGAAATCTGTAACAGCAATAAACAAAATACAACAAGTAAAACAATATCCATAAAAAGGACACATGCATAACACCTGATCAGACGAGTGGGCCCAACTCCCTGGTCAGGGCTGTGCTTAACTCACATATTGAAAAAAATATCAGAAGGCTGGAAATTTCGTTAACAAGAGTTCCACTATTACAAGGATCAGTTCTTACATCAGCCAGCTCCCCTCTCTCTGAATTGTGTCTTTTAAATATACAAACATCCAAAGAAAACTTGCAACAAACTGATCTCAATATTCAAGATGAGATCAAAGAGATCTGTCCATCATGATTCAGCTGGAACAAATCGAATTTGGTTATTACAATTTGGGCAATTCTAGAAAACGGCTGCAACAACAAATATGCAAATATGTCCTTTGAAGAACCTTCATTTTCTCTCAATACAAACCAAATTTCTGAAAATGGCTCACTAGGAAACTGATTTGGTCGATTCTAAACAAAACCCATGTCTCAGATTTTCCGGATTCACATTCATTTTCCCAAAACATCCAATGTAAAACTATCACTTCTTATGCCAACGAATTCCTGAGTTGGAATATCTAATTATCTGTTGAAGACCAAATCTGCAATCTGGAAGAGATCTTGGAGGCTAAAATCATGAGTAAGGTTATAAAAAATGAATAAGCTGAAATCATGCATAATAATCATTAATTATTAAAAATAAATGAGATTAGATATTATTTGTCCACAAGAGCATAAATGATTATGAAATTGAATTATATAATAAATTATGGTAAATAATGTGATAAAAGAATAGTGGAAATAGATGAAATGTATGTTAAGAATTGGTAAGGATCAACAGTAATATATTGTGACAACACCTCAATGATTGCACTATCCAAGAATAGTGTGTTTCATCAGAAGAGCAAGCATATTGATACTAGATATCACTTTATTAGAGAACTTGTGAGCAATGGAAAAGTTCACTTAAAGCCTTGTAAATCTAGTGATCAATTGGCTGATATATTTACTAAGTCATTAGCATAAGATGTGTTTGAGTTTCATAGAAGAAACTTGGGTGTTGTAAGTCTAGCTGAGACATAGACTAGCAGGCATGTTTGAGTTGTCATGAGTCATGTTTTAGTTGAGCAGTCGTAATTAAGGGGGAGTGTTAAAATAAGATAATTACTAGAGTTGGCTAAACATAGAGAGTCATTTAACTGAGTGATTGAGTGGTTGAGTGTTGAGTCAAGTCGAGTTAAGTGATAGATGACTTTGAGTGTGTGATTGCATGTAGTTGCATGTCAAGATATTTTAGGCAAGTTGCTAGTTGGAAAAGGATAAATACCCTTCATCGGGTTCATTGTAAGCATCATGTTTTGTGTGATCAATAGAAGAGTAGCAGCTCATGTTTTATCTGTGAATTCATGCTTTGTCTCCTTCGCCTTTCCAACATTGGGAGCTCTTCTAACTCAGTGCACTGAGTAGCATGTAGCCACTGAAGCTTTGTATAATACCCCAATCTGGGTATGCTCTTGAGTTTCTCACACCCTTGTACACTCAACATCTCCAATATTAAAACATAGGTTGGAGATAAATCTTAAAAAAAATGTTTGATATTGATTTAGACATTCTGGTGCCATATTAATATGGAAAAACCACGGAAACTAACATTTATGATCACCTGTGATTCGATTGCACTTTTCCACGATGTGTTTAATTCGCTCCCCAACACTTCAAGATGCCTTAAGTTCTTCACTGAAATCCAGGAAGGCAGGGAAGAATATGGATACTTTATCCACCAGAGCCATAAAATCCCGGGGAACTCTGCTCTTCCCAAAATGCGCTACAAGACAGTATCTTCAGTATCAAGAATTCTCAACATCTCGAGAGCAATACCGCGCAATATAAAACCATAATCATTATTTTCAATAAGATTTAGTCCCCACACAGTTATTACCTAACCATTCTTCAAAAATGATCATTAACACAAATGATGAATTAAAATTATTGATATTTTTAAGAAAAATCGAACCCAAACTTTTGTTGAATAATCTAAAATTTAATGAATGAACACTTATAGATGATTGTTGTGATTGTTGTGACAAATAATCCATAATGTTTTGTGTCCAACGCCAAAGATGAAATGGGTACAACTTCTTAGTTACATCTCTTCCAAGATATTTTAGGTGCTCATTCATATGTATGACATTCCAACTATCGACTTCCACAAGACATCTATCCTGTAGATTTTGTAACCCCCTTCTCCCTTTCTAGCCCGATACCTTCCATATGCTTATGGCCATATCCCTGTGCTATCCTCGGAGAAAACATGCAATGTCTAAAAATATATGTTGTTCCTCTTCATATAGGTAGTCGTAGCCTTTAAAGAATTTATTCATAATTTTTTGGAGGTTTACTTTGATGATTGGACGGTGTTTGGGTTAGTGAGAAAGCATGTTGCAAGTCTTTGCCTAATGTTGGACACTTGTTAGAAGTATCAAATATCCCTTAATTAGAAGAAGTGCATATTTTTCGTACCATATGGGATACTTTTGGGCCACGTTGTTTGTAAGAAAGGGTTGATGGTGGACCCTGCGAAAATTGCAGTGATTATTAATTTGGAGCCTCCAAGGAATGTAAAATAGCTTCATACAACATTGGGCCATACAAGATACTATAAGAAATGTTAGAAAATTATATATTACGGAGCAATGGAACACATAAAATATTGCAGAAATATAAACACAGAAAACGCACAAAACAAGAGAGACACAGATATACGTGGTTCACCCAGTTTGGGCTACGTCCACCCGGAACAGCCAGTCCTTCCTTTTTATTATCCAGCAAAATGAAGAGACACAACCTACAGCAAATCCGCTGTAATATCCTCTGTTTTCTCTCACAGTCTCACCTCTCTGTTTCTCACACATAGAATACACATCTATCTCACAGCCTCAAATACAATACCCTCATACAAAGAGAGGGGTTTCCTTCTAGGGCAAAAAACCCTAAACTAAACATAAGTTCTACCGTCAGATCATCCGCCTAATGAACGGCCCAGATTGACTAGAAATTACTATACTTTTTACAAGGCAATTTTACAGCTGTTTTTAGCTTCGGGGGCGCTGCCCCCGAAACCCCCCACCAGGGGGGGCTCCCAAAGGTCGCAGCCGCCCCCCCTTGGACCCCCCTTGCAGTGAACATTTTACAGGCGGCGTTGCCGCCCCCATTTCGAACTGGGGTCCTATGTGGCGATACCTTTGAATATAGAAGATAATCAGGCTCCACACCCAACAAGAAATTGATTAAGGCATATGCGTAGATCAATGCGCCCATGGAAAAATTATTAAAGAAGGATGTGGCGTTTTGTTGGGATGATGATTTCTAGAAAATCTTAAATGTGTTGAAGGAAAAGGTGGTTACAAAACCTATTCTAGTGTTTCTCGTCTGGAAGAAGGAATTCCATGTACATGTAGATGCATCCTGCATAGCATTAGGAGCAGTGTTAACCCAACTAGGCACAGGTGATATTGATCATCGATTTCATTTGCGAGAAGAAATTTGTCTAAGGTAGAGAAGAATTATTCAACCACGGAGAGCGAAGGATTGGCGATGGTATATGCACTCCAGAAGTTCAAGCATTATTTTCTGGGTGCGCACTTCAAAATGTACACCGACCATCCCGCTTTGAAGTACATGGTCAACAAGCCTATGTTGCGTGGGGGGGCGGGAATTTGTAGGTGGTTACTGCTATTTCAGGAGTATGATTTTGAGGTAGCTGTGAAGGCAGGGAGATTAAATGCTGGACAGGATCACCTTTCGTGGACTAAGAATGGAGAGGAACCTACAAGTCTTGATGAAGGATATCCTGATGCGCAACTCTTTGCTGTGCATGCCACAAATGAACATTTTGCAGAAATAATGCAATTCTTGTCTACAGGTACATTTCCTGAAGTGTATACAACATAGCAGAGGAAAGAATTTGTGGTTAGGGCTGCATATTTTTCTAGCATTGGATGGCACTTGTATAAAATGGGATCGGATGAAGTTCTATGCAGATATGTACCAGATTATGAAAGACAAAGTATCCTCACTGAAGCACATGGAGGATTTGTTGGAGGACATTATGTGGGAAGAGTGACTGCACAAAAGATCCTACAAGCTGGACTATGGTGGCCAACCGTGCACAAAGATTCCAAGGAATATTGTAGGGCATGCGATGTCTGTCAAAGGATTGGGAAGTCGTCGCGGAGGGATGAATTGCCTCTGAACCAGCAAGTTTAATTACAGGCATTCTATAAATGGGAAATAGATTTTGTAGGCCTTATTCAACCACCAGGAAAGAAGACAGGAGCACGATACATCATCACGACGACATAATACTTGACTAGGTGGGCTGAGGCGGAACTCACGAAGGATTGCAGCATGGCTACCGCTGCGAAATTTATATTTGGATGCATTTTGTCTAGGTTCGGTTGTCCTAAGATTTTGATGAGTGATAGGGGTTCGCATTTCCTGAACGAAACAATTGTTGCTATGCTTCAATAATTCTAGATGTATCATCGAAAAAACATGTTTTATCATCCTCAAACAAATGTAATGGTTGAAGCCTTTAATAAAATCCTAGAGAATGCTTTGACGAAGATATGTAATGAAAATAGAAATGATTGGGATGTGCGCATACTAGATGTTCTTTGGGCATATAGAACTACTTGTAAGAAGTTCACTAGATAGACTGTTTAGGCTGGTTTATGGACAAGAAGCGGTGATGTCGATGGAGTAAATTAGGCCCCATTTGAGGATTGCTACAATCATAGAGATGGCCGATTAGGATGCCATGGGAGAATGCCTCGTGCAGATACTTGAATTAGAAGAAGATAGCTTCCTGGCATATTTTCATCAGTAGGCGCAAAAGGCTCGAGAAAAGGCGAGGCATGATCACCACATTAAGTAGTGCACCTTTAAAAATGGAGATTTATTACTACTTTATGATAGCAATTTTACGAAGTTTCCAGGAAAATTTCAAATGCATTGGCTAGGGCCATACATCATCAAGGAGATTACGGATGGAGGTGCAGTTCAGCTTACGAAGCTAAACGGGGAGCTATTTCCAGGAAAAATCAATGGGAGCTGGTTAAAGCTATATAGGGATGATACCACCCCTATGCAATGACTATATGGATGCAGGAGAGTCTTAGTACTTAAGGTAGTTGCAAGGAAGTGCGAGACTATGATCTACATTTCCAGAAGGATAGTTTGGTGAAGCGAACGGGTCACACGACGATTAGGGGAAGGGCGCAGATGGGAGCTTCGAAGAAGGAGTTGTGCTAGCATGGTGGGTCATGTGCAGCTAGGAAAAAAGTAACTGTTGGAACCACTATAGATGATGGAATGACTATTTTTCCATTAAAGGGGGCGGGGGGAGAGCATTTAAGGAGCATATCTTTGGAAATTTGCCACCAAAATAGCATTAATGATGGAGATCTAGAGGGAACAAATGGATTTGAATTCAAAATGGGCTATAAATACAACATCTCGCTCCACATTCAAACACTTTGCTTCCAGAGAAATTGCCTTGCACTTTTGTGCCTTAGTTTGCACCAAAACATTTGCTGCATTTCTGGATGGGAAGAGATACAGAAGAAGTTTTTGCAGCAAGGATTTAAGTTTGAGGAGGGTTTACCTGAGTAGAAGAAGGAAATATTCAAGGAGAGAATCACTGAAACATGACCAGTCCCTACCACAACGCCTAGATCGTCAGGGCCTAAACCCACTACCTCCGTGACAGGAGAAAAGAAGCAAAAGAAGCCACAGCAAGTGCCTGTGTGGTAATCACCGTGCAAAAATCCAACGTAGGTCAGAAAGAAGGGTCGGATGGATAAAACGAAGCAACCAACGGAACCCCTAGACTTGGATGAGGAATAATTGAATATGGAGGTTGAAGATATTGATGCAGAGGAAGTAGTGTCGATTACTCAGCTACCACCTTATGTACCTCCAAGGAAGCCCACCGCCAAAGTGACTAAAGACCTAGACTCAGTGGAATTCCAGGTCTTCACACCATTGCTGCCAGAGGACATACCTATTGAGGGAAATTTGTTGGCCCGGGTACCAATTTTAAAGATGGAGGACTGAGACCTCAGTGATCATGCAAAGTTCCCACAGTTGGAACCCAGGAAATATTTGAAATCAGTCTAGTACGAGGAGTCAGGTGTTACACATTTTGAGCTAATGAAGTGGGCGGCCAGAATTGAGCATATGGGATTTCTCAAAATGTTGTGGGTGCCACATTTTAGCCACAATATCATTAACACTATCTGTGTGTGTCAATTATTGGTGTTGGTTCATGATGGGTGCCTTTGGTTGGGAGGGCCCATTCCAATTGACGACATGTTGGTCCACCGAATAACCTTGTTGCCTTATCAGGGCATGAACCCCATAGATGCTTTTGTGGGGAAATCACAGGAGAAGAAGCTAGCAGACTAGATGAAGAGCGATTTTGGGTTGGTGAAGAAGTCGTGCGGCTACGCCATTAGCTCCATATTGGATGGCACTGTGCAATTTGTTGCACAAATTTTGGCTGGAAAAATAATGAGGAAGTGTCGCACTGATGAAGTGTTGGCACCAGTAGTATTTCTAGTTGCGCAGTGCAACAAAGGTGCCAATAAAATTAGGCCAAGTATCTCTATCATGAGTTCTTGGAGGATTGCCACAAAGCCTAGGAGAATGGCAAGGCATTCCACTACACATGGTTACTTCTGTTGATCGCGCTGGTGGCATGGAGGATGCCTAAGGAGAACCAGTTCCCAACACATGATCTAGACTTGTGCGAGGCTGTGAAATTTGCCTCACTGTGGGCGACAAAGGATCCATAATGCATCATGGAAACAAAGATATTCTGGGTCTGTTCAAGCCAGAGTTTCGGATGGCGATCAACCAACGACCACATTTATCACCTAGCGCACATGCGCAGTATACTAATATTGCAGATTTCAAGGAAGATTTTCACAATATGTCTATACGCGCAAAGAAGGATGTCGCAGGAACATGGCATAAGTTGCCATACTTAGTCGTAGAAGATGATATTATGGCGGTCATCAGCAAATGGGCGAGCGAATGACTCACCCCATTTGACGCAAGCATACGAACAAGTAAGGTTGCAGAAGGAGAAACAGGGAAAACCATAGCTATGATAACAACAAAGAAATATAAGGAGATAGGAACATAGAAGGCTTATGCAAAAGAAAAGGCAGTGTAGAAAGAAAAGGCTGCGTAGAAAGAAAAGGCAGTGCAACAAGAAAATATTTCTACCAAAGAGAGGGAAGCCCCAAAAGAAAAGGTCTCTACAAAAGAGACGGAAGCGGCAAAGGAGAAAACTACAACCACGTCGTAGGTCACTATTGACCTTGAAGAATATGAAACAAAGAGCATCGATGTTGAGGTCACGATTGAAGGTGAAGAGGAAGGGGGCTTAGGCTTAGAGTCCCCCTTCAGGGTTGGGAAGAGGCAGAAGAGAAGTTCCACGGGACCTCGCAAGAAGCAAAATTCTGATAAATCTGTGAGTGTGATGCCATTGGTCCTCATAGAGGGGGACCTTGATGAGATCGGTGATGTTGTCTGTAACACCACTGAGACTATCAGGGGACACATCGAGGACTAGTACCACTAGGTATTGGACAAGGTACAACAAGGCCTGAAGGAATTGCAGGTTCTGACAGGGGTGATCCAGGCGAGTGTGGGACAAGTGAGCGCAGATCAAGTGAGTGTTTCAAGAATTAGTACAATGGATATCATTTCTGGGCTTCGCCCAATACCACTACTAGGGGGCTCTCTCAAGTTTGAGACAACCGAAGAGTAGAAGTGTGCATAGTTCAAGAAGAACATGAGTATCTACCTTACAGCATTATCGATTCAGACCTTACATGAGCTGCACCAAGGAGTTTCAGATGAGCTCCGCATTTGAGAGAAGCGGGCACTGTTGATTATTGACGAAGTCAAAACTAAAAATCAACAGATTTTTGAAGAGAAAGCGTAGGCCTTGTAGGCCCGCAATGAGGCAATACAATAGAATCAATATCTAGAGACCACCCTCACCTAAGTATCCAGTGAGCTCCCTGAGCTCCAAATTCTAGCAGAGGCAACACCAACAGAGAAAATTTAGAAGTTAGCTGCTGCGGTAAAAGAATCCAAGGAGGAAATTGGACATATTCGGTTTGAGCTACAGCTATAAATGGTCACTGCAGTTAAGGATAGCAACCAATTGTTTGAGAAAACGATGGAAATGTGGACCTCGTTGTAACAGGATATAAAATTGTAGAAGATCGAAGAAGATATTCATGAAAAACAACTACAGTTTTACAAGATCAGAGCAACAATGCAGACCTTAGAATTTGTGCAAACATTCACTAGACTTGAGGAAAGAAAGTTCATCCAGACCCAGATTGATGAGCTGCGTCGAAAGGCCTCCATTATCTCCTCACGGATGCAACCATGGGCCGATGAGGCAAGCCAACTCTCATAGATAGTCCAGAGCAAGTTGAAGGCCCTGCAACAGGCTCAGAGAACCATGGGCCTTACAGTCGAAGGTCCAACCACATAAAAATTGGTCGAAGAGGTTCATCAGCCTGCTACACAAGGAACAACAGATCTTCAAGCATTGAAGAGATATTTCAGCGGTCTGCAAGAAAATATTGAGACAACACCAGCAGAGTGACTCGGGACGAGTCATGACTTTGTGTTGGGGGCCTGTTCGGATGGGGTCCCTTAGATGGGGTCCCTTAGGGTCAAATTTTGTAAATTTTTGTTAAATATTGTAAAGTCTTTGCATTTTGAGGAGTGGAGCGCGAGTAGCATAGGTCGATAGGAGTCAAAGGGGCTTTATGAAGGTCAAAGCCCCTTAGTTTGTTAAGATTCAAGTTGTTTTGAGACCTGCCCATGGTTCGCGAACCATGGTATTGTAATGGAGAATGATATAAAAGGAAGCCATAGAAGATTCATAAAGGCATGATATAGAAGAGATATAAGTGCAAGATTTTGGTTTGTTTTGTCTATTATGTACTTAGGCAAAGGGGAAGGCTCCTGCAGCTATGTGCGCAAAGACCTTGGTAAGTCCGTAACTGAGTGTGCGGGCCCTTGTAGTTGTGTGCACAGGGTTGGAAAGGAATTTAATTGAAGATCTAAGCATAATAAAGACCGGTTTTGAATAATTATATGTGTATCTATGTATTACTATTTATCTCTAAGTTTACTATATTTTTGGATCTGTTGAATGCAAGTAACCTGGAAACGTGCTTAATAGATTCGTGAAGAAGTAGATATGTTCATATTATATGATCTTATGAATGTTTAGCATAATCAACGAAGGACATAGATTTGCTAACTATTAGTTGATGTAATTTTCAGGTTTTAATGGCTAGGGTTCGCGAAGGTCAAGATAAAGCCCTAAGTTTGATAGAAACACATCACATAGTCCTTTGGATACAGAAAGCTAGTTCTAGCATCCCCCAATATTGCCTCGGGTGAGACTGCAGCCTACACTACACGGGTTGTTGCCGAAAGGGCCAGTAGTGTAGGGTTTTGTTGGTTAGCGGAGCTAACTCTGAACCTGGGTCCAAGCCCCCTCAAGCCAACATAGATCTTATAGAAATCTATCCTTTTATTTACATAGCTAATTTTTAAAATTTAAAAGGACTGTCTAAGTAAAAGGCATATGTAAGGTTATGGAAATTAAATTCTACACGTATATTTTCATTGGCATCTCTATATGAAATCCTAGAATTTACTATAATAATTCCATGTGAAGGGTTGTAGGAGAAAAATTGTAGTGGCACATCTTACATGTTATTAATTATTGCGATATTGATTAAAGCTAGAAGCCTAGTTGGAAAGAGGAAAAAAATTTAACAATATGTTGTCATATTAATAGTTACATATGTGTACTATAACTCAAAACCCATAGAAACTCTTTCTTGGATGTATTATTGTGTATGTCTCTACATTAAGTTCGTAAGAGGATATGATCCTTGAATTTTATTATCTTGTTCTAAATCTAATTGTGAAATTATGAGAACTGAAGATAAGTTTTCTTTAGTCCATTTGAGTTTGTTAAAATTGATATTTGTTTTATTTAATGAACATAATGAAATGCTATTTTTCTACTTGACCATCATGCTTTTCTATAGAAATTGTTTTTCAGAGAAAAAAAGCAGAAATGCATTATATTAAGACAATATAAAAGCCATCATAAGATACATAATGGTGGCATATGAAGCCACTTCCAGGATGTTTGAGAAAGCATCTGTGGGCAGATGATCAAAACAGTCTCAAAAAGCAGGCAGCATGTGGACATATTCCATCACATTTGAAGCAGTATTAAAACAAGTCTCAAAAAGCAGGCAGCATGTACATATTCGGAGTGCCTTATTGAAAGACAACAACATCGATTTTCAAAAAGCAGAAACCATTGAGATGAGACTATCCCGAAGCTAAATGGCCAGCTGTTTTGAAATTGAATCATAAATAGCAATGATGCGATGGAGGATGTAAGTATAGGGAACTTTGGAATCACGGAAAATTTTGTGGTTCCTCCATTTCCAGGCACACCATATCATGATGATGATGAGAAGACACTTTGGCTTCCGTTGGTTGCGCCACCAGTCGAAAGCTGCATGGATAGAGACAAAAACAATATGAGGAAAACCAAAAATAATGGCCAGATCATACCAGATTTGTTGAGAGGAATTGCATTGGAAGAACATGTGGAGATTTGATTCTTCGTCGGATTCGCACATCGAACACCTGCTTGGGCCGTGCCAACTTCTTTTCCTTAGGTTGTCCCACGACAGGTTCTTGTTGTAATATACCAGCCACGCAAAGAAGATCATCCTTGGGGGGCATCCCGACAAAAAATGTAAGGTGGTTGCAGCAAAAATTGTCAAGTTGTTGCAATAGAAAACACTTGCATCTACAAAATTTCCTAGAAGTCCAAATATGTAATATGGGTCAACTTGATTTTTGGTGAATAGGTACCCTATATTAAAAGAGATACATCCACTTGAAATTGTAAATACACAGGTTATATTTTGAAAGATATAGTGAATCTATATGTAAGTTTTGTTGTAGAAAAACTCTACAGTTGTTTGTTGTTGAATAAAATGTTTGTAGCTATTAATTTGACAAACAATCAAAATATGTGATGACAATTATAGATTAACAAAGTCTAATTTTAATCGTTAAGACAAAATTATATTATCATAACTAATCATTGTATTTATGAAGGATGTGTGTTTGTGTGTGTGCACTCTGTATCCTTAACCAAGCACAAAGAGGGCTAGTTATGTCATAGAAATAGTATTTATCATGGTCTCATAGTAGATGAGACATGAAAAAATAAAATGTTCTTTTGATTCGAGCTCTTTAGTACATAACACACATATACGATGATCATGAAGTATTAGTTAGCAATATACGAAGCAACTAACAAGTTCATTTAATTTCTATCGCTCTTATAATATTTTCTTTCATCTTAGAGAGTATTAGGAAGACCAAATATATTCATGTAGAATGAAATCCTAAACATAGGATACAACACTATAATAATAATTTTTGCAATTATTTAAATGATAGTTGTATCTACAATTTTATATTAAGTTTACTTAGGGAAGTAATGTGTTTATTATGGTTGCATATGCACATTTTAAAGAGGCATGTAAACATCAAGTGAACCTTTGGACTTATAAATTCTATCATGTTATTTGCATGCTTTTAATGCATTTAGATAAAACAAGCCATAGGTGGTGTCTTCATCTTCACTTATGTCTACCCACATTTAAATCCCTATAAATTTGATGTTTATATTCCTTATTTTCAAAGAATATAAAAAATATGAAGAACTCATAATTTAATATACTAATATACTAAGTTTTGATTAAATTATGTCTTGCCTAGTTTACACATTGACATAATCTTGAATTTCAACATGAATAACAACCAATTGTCTTAGGAATTCAAAGCCTACTTGAAATATAATTAATCACATGCTTTATAATTATTATTATGTACGTTTGTCCACTCTATAATTTAGGTGAACATATCTATATATGTTCACTTTGCAATATGAGTGAAAGAAAGGTGTCATATGTATTATATATAATATTAATAAATTAAAAGGGAAAATTTTGATGTCCAGCGTTTAATTTGGAAAAAAAATAAAATTCAATATATAAAAAGGATTTTAATCCAAAAAAAAAATCATCTTATCCTCTAATTTAATTTATTAGCGAGAGAAACAATCAAAACATGAAGTTATGTCATTATATTTTTTTATTTTGATCGAATATATCTTTGCACATCAATTTTTTATTTTATTTTTTTAATTAATACTATGTGACATCTTTTTATTAAACTTGTATGATTTGTTTGGTTTTGGATATCAACTATGCATTAATCATGGAGGATAGAAGTTAATAAGTTATATTTTAGTCTTTAAATCATATTTATAAATATAAAAATTAAATTACATTTATAAAAGTAAAACTGAACTCAAGTTATAAAAAAACCAAACTCATGGAATTGAGCAAACTGCACAACTTGACATTACAATTTTCCCCAATTGAACTAAATTTTAAATAAACCTTGCTGAAAAAACTAAAAAAATTTAACAATTTCATCTTTAATTATTATTAAAAAACAAAAAAAATTCAATTTTCAAAAAATAATGAGTAAAGTCTCAAAGCATGATTGGATGCCACGGCGACTTTCCCTTCATGTTACCGCAATCCCATTAATATATAAACATAAAAATAAATAACAAGTAACGCCTATTACTATATTTAAATGCTCAATATATTTAGAAGAGATAGAATGAGTATACCAAAAAGCGAGAGTAGAATTGGAGATTAAGTAACGCTCATAGCAAAGTGAGGTGACATGCTACTATTTTATCGAAGCCTTTCTCTTATTTATATGTTTATATAGTATAATTAAATATGAAGTGTACACTGTATATATGTACCTCTATGGCTGCATCACAAACACTATGTATTTCTTTGTTTTTCATGTAGCTAGCATGCCTGCCTTCAATTGTCTGCGAAACTAGTCAACTACTCCCACAGGGGACACTGTAATTTGGAACATCCAGAGAGATCAAGCTCGTCCAACCATGTACAATGTTCAACGTCTTCCACTTCTTCTAATTCATACCACCAATGGACATCTAGTTCTCGGAGACTTGTCAACTACAATAAACCTCGTATCCTCTTCAGCTTCCCACATCCATATGTGTAAAACCTCTCCATAGATACCAGTGTTTCCATATTTCACAGCTCTTTTAACTCCCAGCAGAAACCAACATTGAGCACCCGAAGCTTAGACCATTGTTCTAACCCCCTTATGCTCTTCAGCTTCACACATCTAAATGCGCTGAACTTCTCTAAAGATGTTAATGCTCCCATACTCGGTAGTTCTTCTAACTCAGAGCACTCACCAAGATTGAGAAACCGAAGCTTTGTCCACCGCTCCAAACCTTGTATCTTCTTCAACTTTGCACATGCAGCAGTGTCAAAATCCTCGATAGAAACCAATGTCTCCATATTTGGTAGCTCTTCTAACTTGGAACACCGAACAACACTGAGGAGCCGAAGCTTTGTTCACTGCTCCAACCCCCTTATGCTCTTTAGCTTCACTCATCCATCTGCGTAAAATCTCTCCATGGATACCAGTGTTTCCATTCTAGGCAGCTCTTTGAACTCAGAGCAGTCAGCAACTAAGGAGCCGAATCTTTTCCCTCTGCTCCAACCCCCTTATGCTCTTCAGCTTCATACATCCATCTGATAAATTCTAACGATGTCAATTATCTCATTAATCAAATTCCATTACATATATACATGCACACACAATCTATTGGTTGAGAGAATATCTCAACCACACACTAATGTAGGA
Source organism: Pinus tabuliformis (assembly GCA_031772625.1). Lineage (NCBI taxonomy): Eukaryota > Viridiplantae > Streptophyta > Pinopsida > Pinales > Pinaceae > Pinus > Pinus tabuliformis. The sequence goes on along the minus strand of CM062816.1, from coordinate 1,921,675,223 downwards.
AATATATCCTAACTACTAGGAACAAACTCCTTTACTTAGTAAGAATCACAACTGAGACAAGTAGGAGTTACATTTTCCAACACTTCCCCTTAATTACTACTGGTCTGAATATCAATCTGCAAAATCTAGTTGTGGACAAACATAACAAAAGAATATGTCAACGTCCATATAAAGGAACAACCATCTATTAGAATGCATGGGTGCCAACCGCTACAACTGCCAGTGTTGTAGGATGTCCTTCACATACATGGTTCTGTCAACCATTATCGTTGCATACATGTACCTGTACCTGTAAATCCCCCTCGAATATCATCATGGGTTTTAACAGATCACCCTCAGCCATGCCTCCAAGGGCTCTCAGCCATCAATGCTAAACATAGCCATGAAGGCTCAACTCAGCCACGAAGGCTCAACATAGCCACTCTGGGCCACAAATCTGCCACTAGGGCACTCCAGCCACTCTGGGCTACAAACCTGCCACTAGGGCACTCCAACCACTAAGGCTCACCAAAGACCCGACTCAACCAGGCCAAGGGTTTTCTCAACTAGCCCTAAACCATGCCAATAGGAATCTCTATCCCACTTCACTCTTACATGTGGTTTCTAGCTTACCACAAACCCACACTGCAAATACAAAGTGGTTTTTAGATTACCACAAACTATGGGGGTACACATGCCTTATCAGGCTTATATTTCACACTCCAACTCTTGGAGTTACCAGGTACATACTTTACAAAGACCACTACAAAACATCCTAGACTTGCTTACTAATAAAATGTGTGACTCATAATACAACATAATATTGAGTCTATTCTACAAACACAAACAAACTTTCAAGCCCATTTGAATCATTTGCCACTCATCTTGGATACACCATACCATTTATATGCTCGAACACACCACTACTTTCCACATGAATATCATCAGCTTTGTACTTTTGAGTCTTTGACACCCTCATTTTTAACTTTGGCATATTGGTCTTGGATTTCCATGTTTTACCTGTCATCCGTTAGAGTCGCGAATTCTAACAAAATGACTTCACATTGAGGTCGTGAATCTCAATATGTATACCAACTTCCAAGACATATTCATCTTCACCCATATCTTGGGCAAAGCTTATATTTCTATATTTCTGAAATGTAAAGGCTAATAAAAAAATTATTAATCCAGACAAAAGATTCCTTTACCAGTGACAATTTCTAACTGCAAGACATTGCTAATTTGCGGACCAAATCAATATGTCTTCCCACTTATTCCAATGTTAGACAAAGTCCCACCAATGGAAATATTAAGATAGTCCGTCCATGAGCGAGGAGTAAGTCCTACACCCACTGTAGCACTCAGCACATCAACCCAAATCGATCCTGTCATATGCCTTGATCAAGTCAATTTTCATTAAGCATGTTGTCACTCTACTAGATTTGATTGTGTGAATGTATTATTGTGATATAGCAACAACGTCCTAAATCTATCGGTTATGTAAGAATCCAAATTGTTCCGACGAAATATGAGATCATAGTTTCAGTTTGATTTGATTGGCTATGATTTTTGAAATCATCTTATACATTGCATTACATAAGGAGATAGGTCTATAATCTGCAAAACAAGAAGGGTTAGTATTTTTGGGAATCAAAGTAATGAAGGCAATGTTGATGGAGTCAGGGATGTGGCTAAGAAGACTAGATTGTTCAACCATGCCCACAAAATCCATCCCCATAGTATCTATGAAATGTAAAAATATTTTTATCATCCAGACTGGGACCTTTTTCCTTATCCATTTCTTTCATGACACCTCATAGCTCCTCAAAAGTAATCGGTCGGGACAGTGCTAAATTAGCATCTTTGTCCACCATACAAGGAAAGTAATTGGTGAATTCCAATTTTTCACTAATTTTTCATCCATCCTTCGCCATATATTGATTGTTGAAATACCGCACTGCCTCTCTTTGAATATTATGCTACTTAGTGAAGATATTGTTTGCTTCATCTTTGATGTACCAAATTGTGGTCACCTTTTCTGGATCAATGAAAAATTGTGGAAGTATCATGTGTTCTTGTCCCCTACATCCACCCATGCAGCCCTACTTTTCTTCCTCCATTATCCTCCCGCAATTTTAGCATCTTGTGTTTCCTTGACATAAGATCCAGAAGTGTTTTCTTGGAACATTCAGAAAGGAAATTTGAACCATATGGGTCATTCAAAACTACTATCTCCTTCTCGATTGTTATTAACTCCCTCAAGAGTGCCTTCTTCCGCTTTCTAACCCAATATTTTACCTCAACCTTTAGTCTTCCCAACTTGTGAGAAATCACTTCCATCTTTGACATTTGGGAAGTCACAAGAGGATTGGTCCATGAAGTCCTGATTAAGTCATTATTATATACTTTTCACGGACATGGTATTACACATTTCATTATTCCTTTGACTGGGTATTACTTTGTTTTTTACCAAAAAAAAATTGTAGCTTATCCATAGTTTAACATTATGGATTGAATTTAATTATTTTTTATTAATATTTAAAATTATTTATCTACAATATGATTGGTTTAGGTCTTATTCTGTAATGATTGTTATTGCAACCTTTACACAACACAATGCCATGTGGATAACTGCCTTTCATTTTTTTGCCATAATTTTTGGATGTAGTTGCAATATTTATGCCATGATTTTTAGATACTGTTAGATTTTTCATTGTTAAGTTTCATTGGAAACCACTAAAAATTAAAATCCTTGAAAATAGGTCATAATCATTACCATCAATTATTACCCACCATAATTTAAGCAAGTATTTACATAAAAAAATGGATAGGAACACGATGTAAATAAATACAATTACCAAGAGTTGTTACTTCCCGCCATTATTTATGTTTTTCTCAACACTTTAATAAGTAGCAGTAAAAATATGAATGTCCATTGTTGTAGTGTTTTTGGAGCAAAATTGTACCAAAAAACACCCCCTTAGCAATGTATTTTTACCTACAAAGGATCACAGTCAAAATTGGTGTTGTTAGTGGACAGACTTAAATAAACACAACATTGTAAATAGTGTAAACAATGCATACATAAACATAAACTTAAACAAAGAGGTGCATGAACAAAACAATGCTCAAATGGAGAAAACAAATCAATAATATATGGAAAAATCTCCATTTATTGATTGTTGGTGGTAGAGGTTGAATACAATTAGAATCTTAGACACTTTAAGAGAATTCTTTGAGCTAGCGAGCTCAAAAATCCTCAACAAGGGGGTTTCTTTTCCTAAATCTCTTTGCAAGTTTCTCTTCTCTCTCAAAGAAGTGTGAAGACTCTCCAAAGGGTGGATTCTTCTTCACTCACTACTTTGTTGGGTTGCTTAGAATAAATTTGGCCAACATGCTAGTGCTCTTCACTTCCTTGGTTTCAACAATTGAATGGTGGTTTGATCAAGCAACAATTTGGCCAGCATAACAATGTCTCTTCTTTTTGACTATCCCATGGGCTATTTATATAGAGTTTTTTTAATCCCTCTTCCCTCTCTTGGTACATGTATGATAAAGACACATGAGTAGGACAAGAGGATTCCATTGAGGGCTAAACTTCTCCAAGGCAACTCGAATTCGGCTATACTAGGTCGATCTCATGTCGGAAAATCGGCTCCAAGTGTGTAGAGTAGTCCCGGATTGCTAAGTCATCTTTTCTGCAACCGTGCAGCTTTTTGAGGTTATGTCACATGCACGCATTTATTGAAGAAATATATGCGTGGCCTTAATTCATTTTCTTTATAAACTTTTGGCCTTAGGAGAACTTTTGATTTTTGAATCTTCTTAATGTATTCGACTGGAAAAATGTCCACTTGTGCATTCTACTGAACATTTTTAATGTCTTTTAGATTGTACTAGTAGGTGTATGATTTTTCGGTGTTAACAGTTCCCCCTGATGTATGAGGTTAGGAGAAAACATATAGCCGAAATACATCATGTTTTCATTTCCTTTGGAGAGTCTAATTAACTTTTTGAGAGAGAGGATAGCTTGTTGCGGAGATGAGTAGAGAAAAACCCCTTGACTGAGTATGAATGATACCCATGCTCTGGTGAAAAAACTACAATAATGGTGTGTCTATACGAGGCGAGCATGTCCCATGCTCATTATTATGGCTAATCGGAACTAATTACAATTAGACAACAACTAATTTGTGTCTAGTCAACATGGTGGTTGTTGACGTGTTGATAGTTGACGATGAAAATTGTTGACGCCCTCAAGGGCGCTTTCTAGTCAAATAGGTGAAATATTGTTCTCCTATGCATATCTTGGTGAAGAACTTTGATGGGTGTTGTGGTATGCATAGGTATTTGGTGGCAGGTACCTCCCCCATATCATAATATAAGCACTGCTGAATGAGGTGCTTAGTGATGCGAGGGTCTTCGACTAAGTGAATGAATTGCAACAATAACTAAGTACGACACCACCTTGACATGAATGATTGAGTTGATGTCGAATGTCAAGGGGACCAATGACATCACTGGGAAATAATGGTTCCCAATGTTCCACCCAGTGATATCCCTATCAAAGGGAGGGAGTATCCAAGGTACTACCTCTTTTGTGGAATATGTTTGTTGAAGTCGACAGGAAAGGGGTGTCATCCACCCGACATGGTGAGTCAGGAAATCAATGTGAGATATGAACAGTTTGTAATAACTTGGGTCAGATAGTCATGATAGCGAGGACTATCGATATTGGAGGATACAAGTAGCTACACTAAGGTCAAAGCTTGATATGCAAATAGCAGCGGTCAAAAACATGCTTTTTGATGATCCTAGAGTCGATAGGATTTCCAGGATGGGTGTAAGTAACTTTTTATGAACATGAAAAATGGGGGTGATTTGCAGGGAAAAAAAGGAGGGGCTGATATTCGCAGGTGGGTGGGCTAATTTTCGATACTTTTTCCCAAAAAACGATTCACAAATTTCCAGTTTTTCCTAACAACGATTCAACCAAATTTTATGGTATGAAATTATTTTACCGTAAAAATCGCCAAAAATTTATATAGAGACTATATAAAATTATTAAAATTTTGAATATTTTTACAAAAGTATCTCCAAACATTTTACAAATTGCATATTATGGACTAGTGGGATTTACTAATGTTTCTAAACTTTAAGACAAATAACCATCCTTAAAATTTTCCCTGGTGATTTGTTTATGAGCTGTGACCAAAGGTGATTAGAGACTACAGGCAAGTGAAGGCCATGAATTGCAAAATCAAATGTGGATGGGAGATTTTTTTTGTTTTTAGAAAAAAAATTTGTACACTTGCCAAAAGAATAGGGGTTGGTTTGGATGTACAACCACAAATATGGATGCCCCATGATGATAGTAACATGTGTGGATGTGTAATGTATGTGTTGAGGATGGGGGGCCCATTGGTTGTTCTCCGTGTCATGTGCATGAGGTGGGTGAGGTGGTACAAATGGGCTATGTGATGTGTATGAACGATTGATCTAGATGGATATTGGTGGCCACCCGCCAAGTCCACTTGGACTCCCACCATTGTTTCTTTTAGCTTTTCAGTTTCTTTAATTGTAGCACAGTTTATTATTTTTAGCAGTTTTTCGGGTCCTGAACTTCTGGAGCCATTTCGAGGCCCTAAACGATGTTTTCTAGGAAAACTAGTAGTAACATGGGTCCATGGATTGATGTTTCTCTTCCCAAAGTTGTAGTTCTCGGATAGATCTTTCTAACGAGATATTGTGCGCGTTAAACGGAGATCGTATGCCAAAGTTACGACCCTGGGAAGTTGATGTACCAATTTACCCAAACGAGGCCCACACTTTGGCATTTCATCTTCTAGGGTTAGATTTTTGGATGTTTAGGGTTTTCCATTGTTTCTCAATAATAAATATGCCTTCGAGCCTCATTGTAACACAGTTTAGAGGCATGTAGCTGCCACATCTCTTCTCAGAGATAAGCTACCATCACCCTAGCTAGTTTATTTCCATTTCTATTTGTAAGCATATTTCAGTATTTTACATTAATGAAGTGAAGTATTATTTCCATTGCATCTTTGTGTTTATGGTTATCTCTGTAATTTTTTGCATTCCTATTTAAATATGGATCACTAGTATCAGAGTGGTCTGCTTTTTCTCTGTTTTTCTTTGCATGTCCCCAACGAGGTCGGGATATAAGGAGTTAGGGCTTGAACTGGTCAAACCTTTGCAAGACCAACCTCGTAAATCCCAATGGCCTCCCATGGCGGATGAAAAGAAATACGAGGGGGCAGGAGATCCTATCAAAATCTTGCTTGAAGAAGCCCTCGAGTGACAAAGGAACGCAATGATGGACAACTTTTCCCAGATCCTTCAACAGCGACCCAGGGGCGACGCATCGACTTCCAATAACTACTCTAGAAACGCCACACTGTTTAAGGTACAAGTTAATTTTGAAATCCCCATATTTGAGGGTCAAATAGATGCAGATGTCGTCGATAAATGGTTAAATATGCTAGAGGGTTATTTTTCTATTCATGATTTTTCCATTCGGGAAAATATTATTTTCGCTCTTCTCAAAGAAGCCCCCCACATCAAGGAGTGGTGGGAAACCTACTGCGAGTAGAAGGATGAAAGTACAGGCTTGCTATTTTCAACTGCACCCACTTTGAATTCATTCCAAAATGCCATCAAGGAGTAGTACTACCCTGTCAGAAGCTATGAGGATAAATACATAAAGTGGACCACACTGTGGTAGCGAAGGGACCAAGACATGCCGAAGTTTACCAATATTTTCCATACCCTTTGCACAAAGTTGGGTATCAAGGATTTGAAGCAGCATTTGGTACTCAAATACCACAGTTGCCCGCACAAGTACATCTAGGAAGAAATAGAATTCCTGAACATCTCCTCACTCGGCATGGCATACCGATATGCCGTCAAGGTCGAGAAAAAGTTTAAACAGAAGAAACGAGACTTTGGATCTGCAAATCCGAAGTAAGCGAAAGGTGCCCCCAAACTGCAGAACAAAGGACAAATCCAAGGTGGGCCGGCCCAAGACAACCTACCAAAGCTGCAAACAAAGAAAAATGCCACAAAGCCAAAAAAGGACACCAGAAACTAGTGTGAGTTCCATAAGAGCTCCACTCACAACACAAGTGAGTGTCAAGCCAAGCAGTCACTAGTAGCTGAGCTAAAGGTTTCAGAATCAGATGCATGTTCCGACTCTGAGTCAGAACCTGACAAGGGGAATGACAAAGGGAAGCAGATTATCGATGTGGAGCCCAACGCCACCGTTGCCACCACAAAGATCCAGAAGGAGGAACCCGAAGATCCAGAGGAGGAGGAGCATCTCTTCCACTCCCAGATGTGGGTAAAGAGCTCCCTGTTACAGTTCATTGTCGACAGTGCAAGCCAAAAGAACCTCATTTCAGCAGAGGTCGTGAAGCGACTGGGCTTACTGACCACATCATATCCACAACCGTACACCATCGTGTGGCTTCACCAAGGACAGGATCTTCGCATGAGCCAGCAGTGTCACCTTCCATACAACATCAAGCCCTTCACGGATGAGGTATTGTGTGACATTTCTCCCCTTGAAGTTTGTGATGTATTATTAGGACAACCATACTTGTGGAAGTGACATGATGTGTATGAATCAAGGCCCCGTGTTGTTATTGTTACTTTGGGAAATAAGTTGTACAGGACACCAGAGGTAGCACCGCCTACCGCCATCTCTTTAGTTACTGCAAAACATTGCAGTAAGCTCAATTCCAAAACCGGGAAATTTATTTTCCTAATGATACACCCTCAAGGAAAGAAGAAGGCGGTGGCCACGACCTCTAGACAGGGCCCCTCCGCACGACAACTACATATGGACAAGGTCGTGAACGAGTACGATGACATCTTCACCTCCCCCACAGGGGTTCCTCTGCACTGTCAAGTTAAGCACTCCATCAATCTGTCCCCAAGTGCGCCACTGCCTGATGGGCCAATCTATCGATGCTTCGTTCTGGAGAACGATGAAATCAAGAGGCATATTCAGGAGCTACTGCAGAAAGGTCACATCCGTCCGAGTTCATCACCCTGTGGGAGCCTGATCGTGTTGGTATAGAAGAAGGATGGGACTTGGAGACTCTGTATTGACTATTAGGCGTTGAATGAGATCATTGTCCATAATAGGTACCCAATCCCACAGATTGATGACCTCCTACACCAATTGAAGAGGGGAAAATATTTCAGCAAGATCGATTTGAAGTCAGGATATCACCAGGTACCAATCGAACCCTTCAATGTGTGGAAGACTGCCTTCAAAGCCAAGGAGGGCCTTTTCGAATGGTTGGTTATGCCTTTCGGATTGACGAATTCTCCTGCAACCTTCATGAGGCTAATGGATGACATCTTTCGGCCATTCACCAACTCATTTTTAGTGGTATACTTGGATGACATCCTGATCTTCAGCTAGAGTTGGGAAGAGCACCTCCATCACATCCGACAGGTTCTCCAAACACTGTGGCAACACAAGTTATGTGCCAATTTGGAGAAATGCACTTTCGACATGACCCAGGTTCAGTATCTGGGATACATTATTAATGAACAGGGGGTGCATGTGGATCTAGCCAATGCCCAAGTCATTCGGAATTGGCCATCTCCAACCACTCTAACAGAGCTCCGCAGTTTTCTAGGTCTTGCTAAATTCTACAACAGGTTCGTGTTGGGACTTTCTCATATCACTTGGCCCTTGAATCAAGTCACCAAGGGAGGAGCGAAAGCAAAATTATTTTGGTCTGAATCTCAATAGAAGGCATTCGTAGAGTTGAAAGATCGCCTCTGCTCGACACCAGTTCTCGCATTACCAGACTTGCAACAACCATTTGTGGTCGAGACAGATTCCTCTGACTATGCTATTGGGGCAGTCCTTACTCAACATGGGCATCCAGTGGCATATCTAGTGAGACACTTTTAGACACAGTCCGGAAGTATCCCACTTATGAAAAAGAGATGTATTCCATTGTGCAGGCCTGCCGACAATGGAAACATTACATTTGGGGAAGGAAACGGTCATCCACACAGACCATCGACCCCTGTAGTTCATACAGACCCAAGGGAAATTGCATAATGATCGCCATCAGAAGTGGTCCACATACATGCAATAGTTCCATTTGAATGTCAAGTATAAAAAGGGCAGCACAAATAATTTTGCAGATTGCCTCAGTCGACCACCGATCATGGCATTAACCACCATGCTCAACTCTTGTGGGCACGAGACTTCTGATTGGCCACTTCTCTACAAAAGCGACCCAGAATTCAGCCACACATACCAGCCACTCTTCGAGGGTCAGCATGTTCCAGATTTTCACCTCTAGGATACCCTGTTATGCCACCTGGGTCACGTTTGTGTTCCTTCAAGCGAGCATGCCAAGATGATTTGGGAAGCACACTACAGTTGGGCTGTTGGGCATTTCGGGGTTGAGAAAATGGTGGCAATACTGCAGAAGTATTTCTATTGGCCGAATCTTCGACAGGATGTCGGGAAGTACATCAGATCATGCACTTCCTATGCCATTGCCAAACTGACCATCAAGAAGCAAGGCCTCTATACCACGCTGCCTACCCCAAGTCGACTTGGGAATCCATCTCCATGGATTACATGTCAGGCCTTCCTTCCACTAAGCATGGAAACAACTATGTTTTTTTGGTCGTCGACAAGTTCTCGAAGATGGCCATTATGGTGGCCTACAAGAAGAATATCACAGCAGAAGCCACTGCTAAACTCTTCTTTGAACAAGTGTGGGTACCCTTTGGGATCCCACAGTCTATCATCTCAGATCGGGCAGTAGGTTCCTCAGCACATTTTGGTCCAGTCTCTGGTTGATGCTGGACACCAAACTCACTAAGTCCACAGCCTTCCATCCTCAAGCTGATGGCCAGACAGAGGTTGTCAACAGGATGATCGTACACATTCTGCACATGTACAACTCAAAGCATCCATGCACATGGGATGAGAGCCTCCCCTATGTTCAACACAGCTACACCTGGGCTCTCCATAGCTCGACTAGCCATAGTCCTTTTCAGGTGGGCTTGGGATTCCAGCCACTATCTCCCATTGATGTGGCCATGCCATTTGCAGCTACTCACATAGATTCGACTCATGTCCAGTCTGAAACAAATAAGGAAAACAGCTTCATTGAGCACATCCAACATATTCACCAGCAGGTCCATGACATTCTGGAGAAATCAAATGCCAAGTACAAGCAGCGACATGATCAACATCAGGTGCCACACAAGTTTCAGGTGGGCGACAAAGTCTGGTTGCATTTGCAAAAGGAACGCCTTACCAGAGCCTATCGGAAACTCAGACCACTCCGATATGGTCCTTACACCATTACCAAGGCTATGAGAGACAATGCATTTGAGCTCAACATTCCCCTATTCCTTGGCCTGCACCCAGTGTTCAATGTGGACCGCCTTCGGCCATACTTTCCACCATTACTAGACACATCCGACATTGCAGAACAACTCACACCCATAGAGTTAAATCCAGATTGCATGGAAAAAGCTGCAACTGATTGGATCATGGACACATAGATCAAGCACACTCACCAGCAGAATATCAAACTGTATCAAGTTGTCAAAGCATGCCAACTCCTTCACCAGGGCAAGTGGCTCACCAGGGACCAAGTTCAGTAGAAGTTTCCTCATCTCATGGAGGAACTCAACGCAATGGGGACCATTGCTTCCTAAGGGGAGAGGAATGGTCCAGGTGGATATTGGTGGCCACACACCAAGTCCACTTGGACCCCCACCATTATTTCTTTCAGCTTTTCAGTTTCCTTAATTGTAGCACAGTTTACTATATTTAGTAGTTTTTCGGGTCCTAAAATTCTGGAGCCATTTTGAGGCCCCAAACGATGTTTTTTGGGAAAACTGGGAGCAACATGGGTCCATAGACCAATGTTTTTCTTCCCAAAGTTGTAGTTCTCGGATAGATCTTTCTAACGAGATATTATGAGTGTCAAACAGAGATCGGATGCCAAAGTTATGACCCCGGGAAGTTGATGTACCAATTTACCCAAACAAGGCCCACAGTTTGGCGTTTCATCTTCTAGGGTTAGGTTTTTGGATGTTTAGGGTTTTCTATTGTTTCTCAACAATAAATAGGCCTTCAAGCCTCATTGTAACATAGTTCAGAGGCATGTAGCCACCACATCTCTTCTCAGAGATAAGCTACCATCGCCCTAGCTAGTTTATTTCCATTTCTGTTTATAAGCATATTTCAGTATTTTACAGTAATGAAATGAAGTATTATTTCCACTGCATTTTTTTGTTTATGGTTATCTCTGTAATTTGTTGCGTTCCTGTTTAAATCCAGATCAACGATAGGCCAAATGTAGGATGCAGAGGTGCATCCTTTGGTATTGGGAGAGAGCCTGGGAAACAAGGTGAATGCTTAATGAATGCAGCATAATGAGGCTAAAATTTCAGATATGCATGTGAGATGGTTCCTAGGCCGGAGTGAGTGTTCATGGCTCCTTTGTGTGAAGAAGTATCTACAATGATGAAGGGAGCCATGGGGGGGGTGTTATAGACATATTTGGGCACTGCAACCCCAATCTTATATGTCGATAAACCAAGGGCTCTTTAACCCCTAAAAGTGTTGTTTCACACCCTAAAGGATCATGGTCAACTAATTACATCATTCCCCTGAAGTTCTACCTGAAAAACCACTCATAACTGGCCAAAACTGGACCATACTAACTGCTCCACTGTCAGGGTGCGATGCATACTGACTCCTACACTAGCCAGGTGTGATGCATACTAAAGAGGCTTTCTGTACGATGTGATCAGTGAGAATGGACAAATGTCCGAGATAGTTTGTTAAGTGGATGCTCATGGAATCTTCTAGAAACTTCTCCTATGACACTTGCCTCTCTGAATTTGCCCAGGGATGAGTAAGAGATCCAAGAAATCTCCAAGTGGAACCACGAACAAAAAGTGGAATGACACTAATCAAAAACCCAGAGATGACTCACACCCTTGCAGACATCTATAAATGGATCCCTCATCTGAGAGATCTAGAGGCTGGAATTTTGTAATTTGTAAGGAAGTGCTGATAGTTTGTCTTCGAGAAAGAGCATTGTATTGTTGGGTGATCTTGCTTTTCATGAGGCGAAGAGGGCTTTGATGCAGGGAGGATGATGCTGGATCAGACAGCTGGGTTGTAATTCTCCCTTCTATTTTAATAAAGTTCTTTGATTTTTCCTCCATACAATCGTGTAATTGTGAATGTTGTTATTTGTGAATGCTATTGTATGTTCAATGTATTTCTGATTCTGCATTGTTTATGATATAATAGATCAAGATGTTTTGATGGTGTTTTGTTACTTTGTTTCTATAGGTATTCTCTAAGTGGGACAAGTAGGAGAGGAGTTGCAAACTCTATCAAGGGGGGAGAGAAATCAAGCAAGGAGTCAAGCGAAAGATCCAGGTTGGTCCCTTTGCTTCTCCCTTATCTATCATACATTGAGGAAATCGCAAATTGCTTTGATTGTTTGTTTCTAGGATAGCTGCCAATCCTAGTGGGGCTAGCAGATCAAAAAGACACTAGTTTTCCCGGAAACAAAATGGCGACTCCACTGGGAAGTGAATAGTGTGTTTGTTTGTTGTCGATTGTTTGTTTTAAAAACTATAGACGGAGCCTGAAGTTAGCCAGATAGCCTTCGAACTGCTCTTGATCTGCAATTGCAAAGTAGATGAATGCTGCTTCAGTCAATCTCTGGTTTAGTTTATGATTTGAACATCTGACTTACAAGCATTCTAGATGCCCTTTTGGTAGCTCAATAACCTCTCAAGATCATTCCTCTGTACTTTGCTCTTTACTGTCCATAATAGCTCAGCTTAACTCATTGAAATCAGCTACAAAGTTGAGCCAAAACCCACCTTAGTTGCGCTCCCTGGCCCATCGCACTGTCTGTCACTATCTACCAGTATGCATCGCACCTCCCGAGCTTGAAAAGTGCGATGCATCCCTGTTTCTGTGAAGCCTAGGTGCGATGACTGTCTGAGCTTATTTCCCTCTTTGAAATTTGGGGTTTTTTGTCCTTGTTTTCAGCTCTGTTTAGTTGTTTTGCTGCTTGTGAACAGTATCTCATTGTTGAAGCCTGCTTGCTTTACATAGTTTAGCCTCCATTGATCAGGATTAGTAAATTTTTTTATGTATTTGTCCATCATTTACAATCCTTTGTCGAAACGTTGCTTGAATCGATCTGTCATTTTGGTACAAAAGTGTCATAACTGTCGTTTTGTGTCAAAAAAAGGAGAAGTGTCGTTGAGTCTTCCTTCTTTGGATAGTCGATTGAACTTTTTGCCATGTATTTGATTTGATTTGTTGATATTTGAAGTGTTGAAAGCATTTTTCTATTCGAAATCAAAAAGTGTCGTTTAGTCTTCCTTTCCATTTTGAAAAGAAATTGTCGAAATGTCGCTTTGAGTAAAATATTTCAGATCTTTACTTAGTTTTCCTTTTTGGAATTTTTCACATTAAAGGGAATGAAAAACAAATACATGCATTTGCATTTGCATTTAGACTATGTGCGAAAAAATGATTCAGGAAAAGTACATTTAGTGTGTGCTCTTTGCTCTTTGTTTGAAAGAATCGTAATCTTCTTTCCTTAGTAGCTAGGATTTTCATTGCTAAAAATAAATAACGATTGTTTATCATTTTAGATTGCATATTTAGTAATTTTACATCTACATCACACGGTGAAGCTTTGAAAGGCAAACTTCTAAACAAGATCAACTCTAAAATAAATTTCAATGAACTTAACAATGCTTTGGAACCTAACGCAACACATCTAGAGGTCTAGGCTAGAGACGTGTTCCAGCGTCATAAAATCTAGTAACTATTGTTTTCATCGAAGGTTGGGTGATTCCTCCTCTTTGATATGACAAGTGCTAGCACGGACTTGTGCTCCTAGTACCGTCGAGTATATATTGTGAGACCACAATAGGCTTATATCCTTTGTCCATAGGAAGCAGTGTCTACCGCCCAATCGATCGCAATGCACTGAACATAGCATTCGGGAAGATTGATTGTTGTACATAAGTCCTTGGTAATTTCTCTTTAATTTATCACCAAGGTGTATATTACAGTTTTGCGAATGGTTTGGTAATCCCTCTGTCTAGATTTCTAGAGAAGTCACTTTCATTCCTTTGTGACTCCTTAAAAGAAAAGGTTCATCTGAGCACTTGTCACTTCAGGCTCATTAAAAATCGAAGGGGACTAGAGTCATCTTTAGCTTTTTCTCGACTCTTAAAAATTGAAAAAGCAAAGTTGTGTCAAAGAATCATTAAAATTTATTTAATTCAGAATAACATCCCTGTTCCTTCGTTGATCTTAGGTTGAGATAATGGAGTCCACCAATCATGGAATCCCTCTTGAGGGGAATCCTAGTCCATTTTCTTCTTGGGGAAATATTGGTGCTCTGTATATGGCCACATTGTCCCTTCCAGGAATCACAATTGGTCTATCGGTATGGCTATTCTCAACCTCTGTCGTTCAAAATACCGTGATTCCTCAACAATCAAATCAGCAACCAGTTGATACTGAAATTGACCCTTCGCCTTCTTCTTCGTTTGTTTCTCCCTCCCCTTCTTCCTCTTCGCTTGGTGAAAATAGTGATACTAGTAACCAAGTAGCTGAGAAGAAGAAGAAAGGGAAGGAGAAGAAGAAGAAGAAGTCAGTTAAGTAAGGGGGCAACCATGAATCATCTGGTGAAAATCCACACACTAAATCTCCTAGATTTCCTTGCATAATTTGTAGGGGAGACCATTTTCATCGAGAATGTCCATGCATCCCTCGGATCTTGAGAGAATGGTCCCCCCATTTGCACCATCCGGTGTCATCAACCTCTGGTGATCATGTTGATAGCACACCATCAACTAGTAATAGTGAAGTTCACGGATAGAAAGGAAAGGTCAAAACTCCATGTAGACTATGTGAAGGGGACCATACCCTTCCCCGTTGTCCTTTTTTGGATGAGGCCAAGAGAGTCCTACATAACCGTCCTGCTTCACCGCAGTGACTTCCATCTGGATACAAGAAACTCCCCCAAGTCCTTTACTAGTTGAAAATCCGACTGACATAACTCAATCATTGGTCGAAACACCTATCGTTGAGAGTGAATCTTCTGAGTCCATACCGGACCAAAGTCAGCAGGTCAAAATAACAGTCGACCGAGTTTTACCTTCGAAAGGTCCACCTTCAGACGATACCATTCCCAAAGAGAGTGAGAACGATACTGTTCAAATTCTTTTTGTTACATCAGAGTCCGATGAACTTGGGGGCAATCCACCTGTTCCTTCACAACAGGAAGAGAATCCCCCAGTTCCCATGACTCAAGGGGTTAATTCAATCGTTTATTCAATGACCCCTCCAAGCAGTCTGGTTACTTCCTTCGATTGGAATCGACTAGAGAGATCCCACCTTCCTTCTAATGTACCATTCAGGATCATAGTACAAGTTTACAAAATGATCATAGATGAAGGGGAATCAGTGAGTATCCTTTCCTCAATTGCTTGGAAATCACTTGGTTCGCCATCGCTTATGCCTATTACATAGAATTTGTTAGGCCTTAACAAAGGAACCACTCGACCATTATGGATCCTTCCTAAGTTGCCGATAACTTTGAGAAGGAAAACCATTCACCTGAACATGATGGTAGTCCAAGGACCATTAGATTACAATCTACTCCTCGGATGTGACTATGTTTACAACATGGAAGCTATTGTTTCAACATGCTTTCGAGTGATGTGTTTCCCACATGAAGGCAAAATTGTCACTGTTGACCAGCTTTCATTTCTCAGTTCAAACACAGCTTCAAGTCAAACATCATCCCTAAATGGTCCTTTTGCATCAAGAGTGTCTCTTCAACCTTCATTCCATCCACCTGATTGCTAGGAGTAGTCCAGTGAATGTAACGAAGCTTAGGGGGCATGCACCCTTGTCTGCTTTGGCAGACGAACCCAGCTGAAAAGATAGGTTTCCCTATAGGTTATGTGATTGGAAGTGTTATCTCACACCATTCACCTTTGTCTATTTGATGGACAAAGCCAAGGAAGTGTTTTGTCAGCTGCGCTGACAAAAACAATCCTGCTTAACCGCAGTGATTTCCATATGGTTACTGGAGACTCTCCTTTTCTCGATGCCTGGGGGCATGCAAACCTTTTTATGCAAGCTAAAAATGACCAATTTCATTTTTTAGCTTTTCAACTTCTTAGGTTAGGTGATTGGTCTGACACACCATTCACCTTTGTCTACGACACAGACGAAGCAAAGGAAGTGTTTTGTCTATTCCACGAATGAAACCGTCCTACCTAACCTCAGTAGTTCCTTAGCTTTCTAGTTTTTCTAGCTTTTTTAGCTTTTTAGTTTTGTCGTTTCTAGCTTACATAAAAAGAATACCCTGAGCATATGTTATCGTATGGTTCAAGCTCATTAAAAAGTGAACCTACCCATGAGCAATGTTATCGTATGGTTCAAGCTCGTTAAAAAATAAACCTACCACTGAGCATATGTTATCCCATGGTTCAATCTCATTAAAAAATGAACTGGGCTATGAGCAATGTTTCCGCAAGGTTCAAGCTCGTTAAAAAATAAACCCGCCAATGAGCAATGTTATCGCATGGTTCAAGCTCGTTAAAAAATAAACCTACCACTGAGCATATGTTCCCCCAGAGTTCAAGCTCATTAAAAAATGAACCCACCTTCGGTAAATAACCTTTGTGATCACCATTATATCAACCTTTTGAGGCTTGGTTGTGTTCCTGCCATCACCTCTATTCTTTTGGCCAATCATATGCTTCCACTTGATTATTTACCATTTTGAGGAACAATTGCGACGAGTGGTCCTGTTAGCCACCCTCTTCACATCACCATGTTTTGAGAAGTTCCAAGCTTACCCAGAACCAGTTGCTACCCTAAAACACCACTCGTTCCTCAAAAACGAGTCTCCTTTAAACTCTTTTCAGACTCGTTAAATATGAAAAGATTGTCAAGCTATTAACCTTTCTAGCTCGTTAAAGTGATTGGAAGTGCCATCCCTCCTGTATATTTTAATATTTTTCAGACCTAAGGGATTATCTCACGAAAAAGTTCGAGCACTTGTCTTTTTGGCTCGCTAAAGTTATTGAAAAATAATCCCTTTTGTATTATTTTATCCTTTTTCGGACTTAAGGGATTATCCTATGAAAAAGAACTGCTGGAGTTTCCTTTTCATCCCTTTTCAAACTCTTTAAACATGAAAAGGATTGAGTTACCTTATCGTTAAACTTGTTAAAACAAAAGCGACAAACTTTTCCACCCAGACAAGAACGAGTTTCACTGTCGCTAGGATCGCTAAAACATAGCGACAGGTTTTCCCGAAGGGCAAATTATAGAACAAGCATCTGTTATCCTCCTCAAGCTTGAAAAAAATAAAGAGGTACTGGTCAGCAATGACTAGGGAAAAAGGGAAGAAAAATTGAAGAATTTTATTGGTAGCAGGTCGCTTTTGAACATGACACTTTCACTCCATCACCATGATTGAGTCGGGTTGGGTTATTCCATTCACCAGTCATATCACCATTGGTCCTCCATACCATCCAGTTTTGGGGTTAACGCTACCAATCCATCTCAGTGTCGCCGATATGTTCAAGAGAAGTCATTCAGAGAATTCACCATCCAATTAATGCCTCATCCACTGCAATACCTTCGCCCTCCATTTTTCATGACCACCATTCTTGAACCTTGTATCGTTAAATCGTTTTTCATCTCCAGAAAATCATTTACCAGGTTTTGTGTCGTTGATGTGGGAAACATTAAGGCCCTCCTACGATGGGTCACTTCTTGTCAACATCAACTCATTATCCGAGAGGTTGACTTAGAAACAACCCTTTCAATACTTTGAAGCTTGCATGCCTCAATGGCAAGTTTCTCACTTCCGGCGACAGGTTTACATCAATGGCCTTCAACCGAAAGATTTTGCGTGGTGTTCGACATCGGATCATATATTCACACCACGTGAATTGTACTATAGTACCTTGAGGGTCATTATCATTATCGGTGATTCCTCTCGCGCCTGTTAACAGCTTACATTATTGGCTTGTAATCAAGGAATGTCTTTCCATGTTCAACTCTAGGACATCTTTTCACATGGATCGACTTGTACATCGAGCGAAGATTGAACAAGTTTGAAGATCCCGGATCTAGTTTCATCCATCTGAGCTGTGATATATTCAGGAATATAAAGACATCAAATGTACACAGAAGCTGCACAGATGATCATCCAAGCTAGGGATGATGACTCTACACATAAAGAATCACGAGTCTGTAGCTGCAAACGATTATCTATCCTATGTACATGAAAATGAATTTATAAAGTTGAGCATGGGAATGCCCGCCTCAGCTAGATCATGGAAAATTATATGACGATGATGTATTGTATTGTATCTTATATAGGTCACCTTCCAGTTCGAATACCTCAGATCCTCATGATAAAGCATTTCACCCGACATCAAAAGATTTATGACTTCATGCTTTAGGGGGCAACTGTTATAGACATATTTGGGCACTGCAACCCCAATATTATATGTCGATAAACCAAGGGCTCTTTAACCCCTAAAAGTGTTGTTTCACACCCTAAAGGATCATGGTCAACTGATTACATCATTCCCCTGAAGTTCCACCTGAAAAACCACTCATAACTGGCCAAAACTGGACCATACTAACTGCTCCACTATCAGGGTACGATGCATACTGACTCCTACACTAGCCAGGTGCGATGCATACTGAAGAGGCCTTTTGTAGGGTGTGATGAGCGAGAATGGACAAATTTCTGAGACAGTTTGCTAAGTGGATGCTCATGGAATCTTCTAGAAACTTCTCCTATGACACTTGCCTCTTTGAATTCGCCCAGGGATGAGTAAGAGATCCAAGAAATCTCCAAGTGGAACCAAGAACAACAAGTGGAGTGACACTAATCGAAAACCCAGAGATGACTCACACCCTTGCAAACATCTATAAATGGATCCCTCAGGGCCACATATATCAGTTATGCAGCGGCTACAGGCAGGGACATTCTTTGACTCGGCCCAACTATTGCATCAGTGGATGATGTCTCAACTTACCCAGGTTCAACATTTGACGTTGAAGAGTTGTTTCTATGAGATTGTACTTTGCAACATACTCTAGGAGTGGGTGGTTATGCTCTGCCCTATTCTTGCAGTATCGACGAGGCCTCGTCGTGAGCCTCGAATGCGTCGTTGGGGACAGTCGATGTCGCAGGAGGGCGGAGGAGAGGTGGGCCGTGACTGGGACGATGTGGTACAACGTTGGTTTGAGTCCAACCCCTAGCTAATTTTGGACTACCCGTACCATGAAGTTGACTTCCAGGGGGATATGGAGATGGAGCTTTCTCCAAGTGCTACCTAGGGACCAGCAAGTATATGTTTGTTATTTCTGCATTTGTATACATATGTGTTTTTTCATGTATTTATCATGTATGATGATATTGAAACTAGGCTTTTTTACTTACAGATGTGGGGTGGTGGGGATTTTCGCTAGCCTATCTGGCTAGCCATGATCCAAGACACATGGGCATTGCAGGGGACGCGCATGTTCCTCAGAGACCCCGGGTACCGAGGCCACTTCCTACTTCTCACGGTGGCTCAGAGCGACCAACGAAGTGGCCTTGGCTTGATATTGGTGGGCCCTCCAGAAAGGACACTATGGAGAAAGAGAGACTGGTCACGTGAGCTGAGGAGGCTGAGGTGCAACGAGATGTTACTTAGGCGATGTTACAGCGGTACCATGACTCCTGGAGACGAGTGGATTCCCTTATCATAGGTGTGCCCTTTGACGTATGGGCTCATCTTCCAGAGGTTATGGTTGAGATGAGGATGTCCCAGGAGTGGGAGGATCAACCGAATTAGCGTTGTATTTCTATGACAGCAGCTACAATAGGTCCCATCTTGGCTCCTAATGTGGAGATTGGGCCACCAGGGCCCTAGGGAGACTGGCTATGTATTTTTTGTTTTTTGGTTGAGATGATGTATGTACGAGGGCAAGCACCCATTTATGAGGATGCTCCCTTGTATTTTTGCTGACTTATCCTTCCTGGTCGTGGGCCAGTGATTTTTTATACTCATATATATTTTTTGATGTATATACAAGGCTATTTTTGGTGGCTCTCATGATATTATACATGCATCCATACTTCTTGGTGTACTTTTGCATTTATGTTTCTAGATGTATCTTGTGCTGATGTTTTTATATATCTTGATGGTTATATATATTTTATGCATGCTAATCTAGGATTTGATTAACGATGTGATCAATTATATGATTTTGATCTTTGGGTATATGTGTAAATGTGATTTGATCAAAATGTCTAGCTAACCTTTGTGCATGCAGATACTTGCGAAAAAGACATGGATCACGGACTTGGAACGTCCTATTTAACTGGGATACTATGAGTTGGGAATCAAGGAATACATGTAGGTGATGGATACCTAGGTGGTGGGCATCGACCAAGAGGCCTATGATGGCATCATATTCTTCTTGATTATTGGTGGTTGACCTGATACAAAGTCCATTGAAGAGACGAGGTGTCCGTCAGGAGAGTATATGGCCCATGTTGCAGCAGTGAGATTTTGCGACCATCGAGATGCGCCGCCAGCAAACCCGTGATCCTGGCAGTTGATCCATCTGTTGACATGAGATTAGAGAGTGATTTTTGGAATACATCCATGATGAGGCGATCATCATAAACAACAAATCATTGTACATACATGCTTACTCTAACATTTTATGTATGAAATTTTTTGAGGTAGAGACCATTGATGGGATTTTTTAGGCAAGTCTCGTCGGGCTCTGATAGTATGTACACTCCCTTGCGGAGGCAACGCTTGATGATGTATGGGCCCTTCCAAAAGGTTTCGGACCTTCTAGGTCCTATTGCTTCTTGGGAAACATCGTAGCGGATGACTAACTCTCCCTCGGTGAATGTCCGAGGGGTGATATTGTGGTTGAATGAGGCCTTGACCCTCTTCTTGTGGGCTTCGTTGTTCTAAAGGGATTTTTGCCGACGTTCATCAACAAGGTCTAGTTGGACTAATATTTATTCCAAATGTTTGGTGTCTTCTAGAAGCTCGATGGCTGAGTGTAGCGTGGGGATTTCGCACTCAATAGGAAGTATTGCTTCTATACCATATATGAGTTGGAAGGGTGTGAATCCTATGGATGCTTTTACGACAGTGTGGTATGCCCACAGGGATGAGAACACCATGTGGTGCCAGTTAGTTTTGTGAGTGTTCACCATATGTTGTAACATGGTTTTGAGGACCTTGTTGACAAATTCTACTTTCCCGTTAGATTGGGGGTAGTATGGAGATGCAAACTCGTGAGAGAAACTAAGGTGTTGGGACAGTTCTTAAAAGATCTCATTTTCAAAATGTTTACCATGGTTTGACACCAATTCCTTGGGAACACCGAGCCGTGTTATGATGTGGTTAAAGAAAAATTGTGAAGTGATTTTAGCGGTGTTATTATATGTGGGCATTGCTTCTGCCCATTTGGTAAAATAGTCCACGACTACTACAATGTACTTGTGGTTGCTGGATGATGGGGGGTTACAAGTCATAAAGTCGATACCCCATTTGCAGAAGGGGCCAACCACTATAACTGGATGTAAGGGGGCAGGTGGCGCATGTGCCTTATGAGCATATTTTTGGCATCGCTCACATCTTTTGACTGCTTGTATACAATCATGGAAGAGGGTGGGCCAAAAATAACCAGCATGGAGGATCTTTTGGGTGGTGGCCATCCCAGATAGATGGCCGCCACATGCCCCACTATGACAATCATTTAAGGTTTTCTCAGCTTGTTGATGATCGAGACATCGACGTAGGATGGTGTCAATGCCTCGTCGATAGAGGACATATCCTAATAGGAGGTAATAGGGGGCTTGTTGGTGTATGCGTCTTCGATCGTCACGCGTAAGTTGAGGTTTGAACTTTTGAGTTCGTAAAAAGAGAAGGATATCATCGTACTAGGGGTCATCCATGGACACCAAAAATAGATGTTTGTCGAGAAGAGCCTCGTTAACTGGAGATCCCTGATTATCTGTTGGGAGATCTGTGATGAATTTAGCCAATATGAGTTCTTTTTTGCTCTTGGGGGTGGTAAACTAAAGATCAAACTCTTGTAGAATAACCACCCATCAGGCATATTTGTGGTTCATCATATGACAAGTGAGAAGGTATCATATGGGGTTGATGGTTGCTACCACCATAGTGGTTCTAAGGATGATGTAATGTCAAAGTAAAAACAACATGTACGAGGACTAGGGTTGTTTTTTCTTTGGGCTCATATTTTAATGTAGGTCCGAATAAATTATTGCTTATGCAATAAATTATGTGCTCCTTGTTGTTTGGTCCATCTTGGACTAATACCCCAGCTATGGCTATTTCTGAGGCTGACAAGTATAGGGTATAATCTTTGTTGTGGTCAGGGGGGCTAATCAAAGGTGCTTGGGATAAGGTATATTTCAAAGCATCGAATGATTTTTGAGCTTGATCATCCCATTAGAAAGGGATGTCTTGATGAAGAAGGCACAGGAAACCTTGCGCACAAGTGGCAAAATCCAGTACAAAGTGACATAAGAAGTTGGACTTACCCTACAAGATTTGTAACTATTTTAAAGTCTTTTGTGGAGGTACCTCTTTGATGGCCTGGAATTTTAGGGGGTCTACTCTAATCCCTTGCTAGGAAATAATGAATCCTACAATTCTTCCAACGTTGATGCAAAATACACACTTGAGGGGGTTCAAGTGTAGGTTATATTGGCAACATCTTTGGAGCACCAGGTGAAGGTCTTCTAAATGGTTGGCGTGGTTCTTGGACTGTATCGTGAGATCATCCAGATATGCGAGGATGAGGTGAGCTAGATCGTGGAAGATGTAGTTCATGGCCCACTAGAAAGTGGCGCTAGCGTTTTTAAGACCAAAGGGCATAACTTGGTATGCGAATGTCCCCCAAGGGGTGGTGAATGTTGTTTTGTACTAATCTGTATGACGGATATGAATTTGGTTGTACCCAGAGAACCCATCCATAAATGATAAGGCCTCATGATTGGTGCAAGCATCAATGACTTGATCGATGAATGGTGTTGGGTAATTATCTTTAGGGCATGCTTTGTTTAGATCCCTAAAATCAGTACAAACGCGAATGGTGCCCTATTTTTTCATCATGGGTGTTGTTGCTTTTAATGGCACCCAGAGCACAAGTGCTTCAAGAGACATAAAAAGATTCTTAAAGACAGCCTTTGGGTTGATGCTAAACTAGTGCCTAGGACATCTTAAAGAGAGGAGTGCATGGAAGATTATCAGTGAGGGGGTTTGTTACACTAAAAAATGTCACCATGGCTATTTACAGTTGGTATGGCTCTATCAACAGTCATACTGCCCTCTTGAGCAAGTCTTATGCCTCTGCTATCCATCTCAAACTCAAAGAAGAGAGAAAGTCTTGTAAAAAATGTGTTTATCTCTGGGGACGCAGGTTCTCTCAAGCCTTACCTGCGGGGACGCTCACAATGTTCACAAAGGCTGCGTCCTTGGACGCTCTGTATGTTAAGGGACAGGTGCGTCCTTCTATAAAAGGAAAAATGCGCGAGTTTCATCTTAAAAAAGTTACTTGTGGTTACTTCTAGAACTTTCTAGAGGTCGGTTTGATGAATTGGATGCGCCTCCAGTTGGTTCATGTATCTCTATTAAGGGGGAACTTATCCCATCAATAAGGGAGATATCCCACCCAAAGAGGGGGATTATCCCATTGATGGTGGACCTAAATAACCTCTTTACAACACTATAAATAAAGGCATTGAGCCAGAGGGAGGAGAGGTTGAAAGCTATACATTTCTAAGGGTAAATGCTGCAGGAATTAGGACTCCCATTTAGAAGCTTGTGAGGAGAGATTGCCATCTTTGCTTGTTCTATTTGGAAGTGGGTGAGCTTTGTCAAAGTAGAGGAAGACTCTTGTGGACCCTGGAAGGAGCTTGCACAACACCAAGGCTCAGGTTGTAATGGTTCCTTTTGATTACCTTTAATGCAAATTGGTCCATTCTTCTCAATAACTTGTTGTTTATGGGTTATTTCATGTACTCCTTGGTCTATATGTTGAATATGCTTTGTTTTATGTTATAATCAGGTGCTATTTAATTGTTTGACTGTTGGTGATTGCAGGTTTTGGAGAAAAGGAGGAACTCATCTAGATCAACAAAGCTTGGACTTCTACAACAGCGTTTGGACAAAGGTAAGAACGAAACACTTGATTTCTCATATCACAATGCATGTTTAGAGAAGGATAGTTCTAGTTTGTCTTGTTTGTCATTAGAATGTCTTAGACTTCTAGGAAGGTCGTTTGTGTCCGCACTCTTGACTGATTCCGTGTGACAGGGTTTTGCAACACTCCAATTGTCACGTAGTTAAGAAGATAATAAAATGGGATTGGTTCAATAGGCCTTCATTTAGGTAGACTCAAGCCAATACATGGATCCAAATGCAGGGGGTAAATTAGGGTGACCTCAAAGAGAAATGTCTAGTTTTGGTGGCCGACACACAACAAATGACAACTTTATATTGAATTTGTAGTAAAGTGAAGAGGAGGTAAGGAAGGAGGGAATTCAGTGCATAGGGTTGTAAACAGGATAGAATCCTAAACATAAATGTTCCAAAAGAAGTGTGGAAGACTGAGGAGATGAAAGAGCAGAAAGAGTGGAGCGTGAATTAAGGTTTCATGCATATACATCATGGGTACCTCTATCACCAAACAATGTGAGTAAATTTGTGCTCATATAGGTACTGCAGGTTAATCTAATAACACAAGTAAATCTGTAATTACTACAGGTACTATAGGCTATTGAATAACACAAGTAAATCTATAATATACACAGGTATTGTTCTCTATTTAGTAGCAAAATATACAACCATGAAAGCATGAGACCGACAACTTCATTACACAATTTCAGTAGAAAGAAAAACATATATGAAATGAGATTTATAAGGGGAAAACATACTGCACATTGCTCTTATTGGAATCACCAAAGAGTTTCATTAATCCAATATGAGTCCAACATACCAGTCCATTACATTCAGCCATATATCACTCAAGTCCCCCATGAATAGGAAAATAGAACCAAAAATGGAATCACAGAATTCAGACCCTACGGGTGAAAAATTTCAGAACCTCTATTAAGTGTTTCTCCCCCTTATTTATACAGAGAAGGGGGGGCTTTGAATCAAAAATTTAAAAAAAATATCTTCACATGAGCTCCAACTGTCTCACAGACTAGTTGTCTTGGCGTGCAAGGCTTTGCTGCCCAAAATGATTAAAATCGGGATTTGATCCCTTCTTAGAAATAAATAGAAATTACAGAATAATCGGAAATAAATAAAACTAAAAGATGATGGGAGGAAGTATCCCTATGATGTTTCTGTGAAAAACCCCCTGGTCAGGCTAGGTCTCTACCATGATGCGATTCTCCGGCTGCTCGGTTGGTTCCTGTTACTTTCGCCTTAACTGTCTAAATCGTCTGTTCTTCAAAACTGGGAGCAATCAGCTTATCAGTTTAATACCACAATACAGATGTAGAGGACGCCCAGGAAATACTTCATCTTCCCTCTATATGAAGCACCATGTTGGATCATCAAGTCCCCCTGACCTTCCATGCCTTCATTTACTCTATATTCGCCGAACCTGGTTTCGTGTCACAGTGGGCCTTTCTGGGTCAACCCATGTCAATTTTGAATGTTTCACCTCCTTTCTTAAATGCCTCAGTTCCCGACCCACCTCACCTTTAAAGCTTTGTGTTACTACATCACTGAGCTATCACATCGGCGTTTTACATTAACGATCCTTATGGGATGGGAGTGCCTCCCCTTGACAATTATGATCATTGATTAGTGGGATTGGGCCCACCCGGGATATCGCAATCAAAGTATAGGAGAGGGCCTTCCTACAACATTACATAGAGACTGCCAATTGCCTGGACGGGAGACTCAAAGAAAGAAGGATGCATAAACTATCGCATCTAGGAGGGTTCTCGTCTATCGCAATCACAGGTTGGAAGGGACTTTGGCGGAGGAGGAATTTCATCTGTGCGATCGTCGATCTATGGGATTGACCCCTTTAGTGGTTGGCCCTTAGTTCTTCATAACTCCATGTGATCATGAGCCAGCCCCTTTATTGGAGCCTCTTTACCACAAATATCAATCGAAGACTTTTAATTGGAGTTGCAACCTTTTACCTTCATCGATCGCCGATCTGTGGGATTGATGACATCATCAGTGCCACATGGCACTTCCTGAGTGGTGACACGTGTCGCCCAAATATGCCCCCATAAGACCCCTGAAAATGCCAAATATGCGTGCCGCATGTCCTCTATACTATCACGTCATGCTGATGTCATCTGCCTTGTGTATTCATTGGGACCAATGGTATTTTGCCACGTGGCCCACCTGTGGGAGAGAGAAAAGGCCCACTTGCCTCTGGTTTTGCACTTGATTTCCTTTATAAATCGGCATCGGCCTTCCCCTACTGCTTTAACACTATTGGCATATTCCTCCGCAATTCCTTAAGAATGGTTTGTTAGACCCACCGATCGTCGATTTGCTGATATCGAAGCTCTACTACATGAAGCGTCGAATGCCATGTCGTTACTAAGTGTGATCACCGATATGCTTGACTGTCAGGACCTGTGATATGCGATACACTATGGGCTAAGGACCTTCATTGTTTGCGATTGTCGATATCAGCAATCGTTGATCGCAAGTTGCTCTGTCCTTTCCCCCGTCATTGCTCTTAGGAAACTGCGATTGCAATTAGCCTTCCCTTGGTCTTTTCCTCTTTGTTTTCTAGATTTCAAAGGGTATCTTCAATCTGCTCTAACTTCTGATCCAGAGATCCATTTTTGGACTTCCACCTACCATTGGAAATCTTATTCCGAGAACTATCCAATGGAGAGGGTCCGATTTAGCTTTGAGAGCTTTTGTGGCTTGGGAGATGGCTTCAAACTTCACTACTCTCTTTGGCACTTTGGACAACTGAAAACTCATAATGCAGTGAGTGACAACAATGGGTACAGGGTTGGAAACCCAAGATGTGTAAGCAATTGGGTAGATAAATCCAGCTTTGTGAAGATTATCAATTTATTGCTTAATTGTTGCTTCCTTAGAGGGATGCAATTAACGTTATTTTTGGCGGACAAGATGGGCATTCAACCATGTGTCAATATGATGTTCCACTATGGTGGGACTAAGGCCTGGCATCTTTGAGTAGTCTGATGCAAAAATATATTTATATTCTTGGAATAGGGATGTGTATGTGACTATTTCTTTGGGGGAGCATGTTGCCCCTAGGGATATTTCCTCATTTTTGCCAAGATTATTTGAGATATTCACCTCAATGGTAGGTTAAATATTGGACATGTTTCCTTCCTCAAGTGCATCATGTGTTGGGATGGGACTTTTGAACCAATCTACTTTTCCTGGGGTGAGAAAGTCCTATGTTTCAAAGGTGCAAATGTCATGGGTTTCTTACTGCTAGGGGAAATGTTTTTTCAGGTAGAAAAAACGAATGATGCTGCATGGAATGCCAAGGACATTCGAGTTCCGTCATGGCCTTCAGAATATCTTCATCTGAGTGGAAAATATTATCCAAGGTTGACTAGGAGTGGGCCAAGTCTTGAGATGTAGACTTGGTTGTGCTAGTGGAAAAGAACAAATATGATTCGTCGGTTGAAGCTGTAGAACCTAGAGAGGTTGACAAGGTGCATATTGGATGGTTTTGCATCGTTAGAGTTGGTACCACCGTTGAGGTGGACTTTGTGGTCTCGACACCAAAAAATTATGAGAAGATTGCATGAATCATGGTTCCTACATACGAGGAAATAAATCGTATATGATGTTGCATGTCGTCAACATTAGCTGGTGGCAGAATCTCAGTTATAAGTGGTTGTGACGTGTTTAGAGGAAGCTCTTGCTCTCTCATTGGTGTACGGGGGGGAAAGAGAAACTTCTTCCATGGGATGCTAGTGTTGAGTCCTAAGCTATTGAAATGTGTGTAACATAGGGCAGGCTTCATTTGTATGAGTAGTATCAGTACAGATTCCACATACTGGTCTCAATATACCAAGTGTTGATGTCTGGTTACCACATGGAAAATCTGATTTGTTTTGGTGGTGTTGAAGGGGGCTAATATAATAAGGGTTATGCCCTGTTGCTGGGAGTTGCTTTTCTTCAGACACGCATAAAATGGACCTTGATGCTTCATTCTCGGGGGTCAATGAATGACTTGATGGTTCGGTTTCTACTCTGGGATAATCTGAATTCTCCGCGATAAATTGTTGCATGACAATGTCACATATGATGGTTGTTGGCACAAATTTGGCAAGTGTCGCGTATGTGCCTTGATCTTTTTGGTTGGGTGACGTGGGAACTGGATAAAATCGGTTAAATTCTCATAACTCAGGGCATTGGTTTATTAAATGTTCTGATGCATCACACAGAGAACAAGTAGGTGAAGGTAAGGTATGTGTCTACTGAGATCGCCTCTGATCGTGGATGGAGATTAATGGACCTGTCGAAGGAGAGGAGAAAGAAGCTTCTTCACTTGCGACATAAAAAATATTTTTGGAACCATCCTCTGTGGAGAGTAATGGGGAATTGTATTAGGAGAGCGCTACTAACGCATATTTGTATCGAGGAACTTCATGGCAACCATGGGTATAATTCTCGTACTCTGTACAGATGGCACATGCGTGATTGGTGCGTAATGCTTTAATATGCGTGGGTGTGTTCTTCTTCTCAATAGAGGTTGGAGGGTTTACAGGCTCTTTTGGGGCATGTAGCAGAGCTTTGAGCCCTTTTAATTTGGGGCACTTATTGGTGGGGTGCCCTATGGTTTCACACAAAGCATAGGGTTGAGGGATCCTAG
The DNA here is from genome assembly GCA_031772625.1 of Pinus tabuliformis. Taxonomy (NCBI): domain Eukaryota; kingdom Viridiplantae; phylum Streptophyta; class Pinopsida; order Pinales; family Pinaceae; genus Pinus; species Pinus tabuliformis. The sequence continues at coordinate 1,921,646,233 of CM062816.1, read as the reverse complement.
AGGAGGGAACATGTGGGGCTTCCACATTTTTACCTTTTTTATTATCCGTTGCTTTTGGTTTAGCTGGTGTTGGTACCTAGGTATGTGATGTATGGGGTGTCTTATTGTCCTAAGGAGGAATAGGGACTACCCCTGTTGTAGTGTAACCTATGCTAGCTAGCGTGGCCTTGGGGGACAAATACTAGATTGGTATTGTGAGGGCTATGTTAGGCAATGTGAGTGTTGTAATGAATTGGTGTGAGACAAAACCCGGTGGTGGATATAAGAAGGGCGTATTGGTGATAGATTTAGGCAAGGAATTTGGGTTGGTAATAACGTGGTTATCCAAAACTGGTTCTTTCTTCTGGGTGGTTGCTTGAGACAAGGTCCTGAATTCTTCAATTGTAGGGGGTAAGGTGTCTAGAACAGATTCGGGGTTTGGGCGGTGTTTGATGAAATCATCATGCACACCGGTGCTTTGGTATTTGGGACAAACTCTTGTCTTATCGGAGGGTCTCCTAGGAATGTTCCTAGGAGGTTTGATGGCTTAAACTGGCCCAGGCTGAGCTCAGTGTAAGTAGTGACCACCTCTTGGGAGGAAGATACTAAGGGAAACATGCCATCTGGTGTGGGTGAATTTTCCTTCTCATAGTATGTGAGTTGATCAATGGTAATTACCTTCCCTTCATGGGGGAACATTATTGTTCTGAACACCGATGAGTCGATTGCGAGCATTTCGTACATATAGCTTCAGCATAGTAGGATGTTGTAATCTAACTGGGCATCGAGTAATTCAATTCTTATTAACACAATTTTTCCAGCCAATTTCACTGGCATGCTAGGGTATAAACCGATGAGAGAAAAAGGGCGGCCAACGTATGCTTTGAGCGTTATGTTAGAAGGCTTAAGTTCAGGGGATCCTAATTTTTTCCAAACACATTTGGACATGATGCATTTGGAAGCCCCTTCGTCGATGATGCAACAATGGATGTTGATACTTTGGACTGAGATAGGGATTTGGAAAGCAACGACTGAGGGCGGCCGTGGAGTAGCTTTGTCCAAGTCAAAGACCATGAGGTGGTAATCATATGGGTCAATTGCACCTAAAGCAGAAAGTAGGGATTTACGCTATGTTGGGAACGTCTGCAAGACTTCAAGCACTAACATAGATTATGGTGATTGAGCTAAGTCATCGACTATGTTGTAACTATGGGCAGTTTTTGAATTGGGCCCTGCATGTTGTAAGGGTTCTTTAACCATTTTAGACATGGCATCTATGGAATGTCATGTAATCATCAACGATCCAGTAGGTATGGCCATAGATGAGGTGGATGGATTGGGCTCTAGGGGAGTCTCATAAATTCGATTCCTCATTTGTAAGAGGATGTCCTCTCCTATCATGAAGATATCATGGTTAGGAGCATTATTGAGGTTCCCTCCAGATGGGTGAGTTTGGGGAATTTGTTGTTGTGTGTTAACAATTCTCTGATGGGGGAAGGGGTCTGACATGACTGCAGTTTGTTGGCTGCCTTGCCCCCTAGTGCCTTGTATCCTTTTCAAATTAGGAAGTTGAGGACAATGATGGGTATAATGGTCATACTCCCCATAGATAGCACATGCATGATTAGTCCAGAGACTAGTGTTCTTGTACTGTTTCTACGAGTTATTGTTGGTCGTACCCTAGTTTTGGTTTCAGTTGGGGTTATCCCTTCCCGGTACCCTTGGGGGTTGCTGCTGATTGCTTCCTCCCCGCTTGGGTTCTCCCTTTGGATTATTTTTAGGTTTTTTCCTAGCACCGTTAGAAGGATTAACCGAATTCATTTGTTCTTCTTATTGATGGGGTGAAATGAGAGATGGTTGCACTAGATTCACTCATGCATTATTTTGCTTTGGCGGGATATTATGTTGCAGTGCTGGGAAAGGAGAATATTGGTTCTCTTGTCCCTAGTTAACGTACTGATTTGTGGGAGAAGACATCTTATCCGTACTCCAGGAGGAGTATTGATTTCCCTAAGGGGGATGATACGAGCCTCCTTGCGGGGGCTGGTGTTGGTTAACCCTATTGACTATATTCTGCATAGGTGTGGGTTGACCATTATAATACCTTGTATTTTGCAACGGTGGTGTAGCATCATATGATGGGTCATTAACTGGATATGTAGAGTATTGATAATTATTGTCGTGGGATAGGGCCCCAATTAGTCCGTTAGCAGTATTAGATGCACCTGTGATTTCTCGATAAGACTGCAGGCACGGGGCATCTAGGAGCATGTGATAAATGTACCCAGACTGGTTATAGATAAGCTCCAGTTGTTGGGATTTACTAATGCCTTCTTCCTCGATTTGTGGGAATGTTTTAGCCACATCTTTAGAGATTTCGGAGGTGAGGGATCTCAAGAAAATGTCCAGGAGGACTTTATCTTCAAAGTCAGTTTTTCACAGGCTACGACGTTTCCGCCATTCATGGATATGATCTGAGATGTGCATAGCTTGTGTTTGTTTAAAAATGGTTAGGATTTCCAAACCTAAATCATGGCGGGCCGGTAGTTGGAAGAAAGAAAGGAAAGTAGTAGCTAATGAGCTAAAGGTTCCGTGAGATGCAGAGGCCTGATCTATATACCACTTCACGACGGAACCTATTAGGGTGCATTGAAATAGCTGTAATCTAATAATATCTTCTGTGATACTATTAGACAAACACCGCAGGAGAAATTCCATGACATGGTTCCTTGGGTCTTCACCCTGCTTTCCCTTGAAATTTGGAATATCCGAAGGGAGCTTTGTGGGCATAGCTGGCCAATTTTGGCCATGTTCGATCGGGTCATTATTTAGCTTGCTTAAATCTAGGAGATTCAAAGAAGCTAAGAATGGGATATGTGCATTACTTGAGATCGAAAAATGATTCTGGACAGCTATATGCAATGGATTCCTCTGTAGGAATGTCATGGGAGGATTACCTTGATGGGTATCTTAGGGACTGTCTAGAGGAGAGGTGTGTGCGCTCCCAAAGGGGGTAGCATGTGGGGATCCTTCAGGAGTGGTGAAGGGTGTACTTTTCCGAGGAGGAGTTCCAAGCAAAGATGCACCAATAAAGGAAGATCCAATAATGGTGGTTGAGTGACATCCTCTCCACCTAAATGGTGGGAGTCCTGGAACACCTCCCGACAATGGGGGGAGGTTTAAAAAATGTCTAGATCGATGGGGAGTCGTGGGGTCCCCTATTGTGTCGATTTAGAGTGTGCACTACTTTGTGTTTGGTGAGGGAAGGAGATAAATATCAATGCAATTGGATCACATACATAAAGCAAAGCGAAAATATAAATGGTTTATTTTCCTTTAATTTAAACTATGTGATCAAGCAAACAAGAAAAAGGTTTTTGTTTGTTACGTACGATAAAAAGTCGTATGAAGACCTAATCTTCCTATTCGTTATCAAAGTAACTGGGCCTTATGGATATATCCTAAGATGGGCATTGGGGCAACATTCTGAAAGAACTGGCGACGACTTCCAGCAGCCGAGCAATCAACCAAGGTAATCGTAATGAGGCTCAAGTGTTGCCTGCACCATCACCTGCAAGGAAATGATTCCCTAGATTTGGTCATTAAGTACCTTCATCCCATGTGAGCATTCGAGTCTTTAGCTTCTTGGTAATCGGTTACCAATACCGATCACTAGATGGGTCAGGTAGCCCCAAAGAGTACCGCACGCACTAGACCTAAGCTGAACCCCCTCTGAATCGTGTCTTTTCCATGCTCGGGTTTTCTTTTATGTGGGATGATTGAATGATTTTAAGCTCCCTAGAAATTCAACAATTATGTTTCAATGGTGAAACATGACCATGGCGACTTATGGGATGCCTACCCCCAATGGTCCTACCCTGAACTATAATATTTTTGGTGGCCCTTGTGGGGAAATTTAATTTTTTCAAGTTATGTTTGTTTTTAAGGATGCTTAATTCACTTATGGAGTGACTTTGTAAGCCAAAATAGACTAAGTAACCAAAGATCCAAAAGGATGGATGATCCTTGAGTACAAAGTGTATGAAGGCTTAGTGTGTGATGCAAGTGAGCATACAAAGTGTGATAAGATGTGGATATGCGATGATCCTTTTCAATATCCTTCTAATTACACTAAGTGTTGGTTGTTCCTTACATGGAAAAAAGAAATATGTTTGTGGATTATGGGCCACTTACTTTTTTCCTATTAAACTATGTGGAGTTTAATGAGGGAGATGGAAATTCAAATGTTTTCGAGAAGGTTTTCATATGCAATCCCAGGTTCGTCTAAGAGACGCAAGGGAAGAAAATATTACTTACTTTCTCTAGTAACATTTTCTCCTAGTCCCAAAAAATGCTTTGGTTAGTAGAAAGATTTGTGGATAATGGGCCACTTACTTGCTTCACTAATTAAGCTAATGTGATTTGCAGAAAATTTAAGCAAAAACAATTTGAAAACATATGTGGATTTTTGCCACTTACTTTCCTCCCTAATTAAGCTATGTGGGCATTTGTTGCAAAGACAAAAAAAAAAAATTATAATTGTTTGATGAATTAGGGTTCATTCAAGCAATCAGGGGTACTGAACAGAAAATACAGAATGCAGAGGTGAAGGAAATTCACTAAAGGTTACCAATCACCTGAGAAAACTGAAAAATACAAGGCTTTTCTTTGCTTTTTGTCTGCCGTGTAGGTTTTGCAGAAACAAATGCATGCTCTGCGTCTATTAGAGAAAAAGGCACGTGGGTGAGAAATATTTGAAATTTTTTCACTTCCACGAGCTCAGAATAGATCTTGGGGGACTGTAAAAAATCCAGGGAGGTGAAGAGTGCCTTGAAGGATGGTTGTGCAGAGAGGAGGTCCTGCAAACAATCTCTAGATTAATGAAAAGAGATCAGTATGGTTGCCATTCTTGTTGTAGTGTTTTTGGAGCACAAGTGTACCAAAAAACACCCCCTTAGTAGTGGATTGTTACCTGCAAAGGATCACAATCAAAATTGGTGTTGTTAGTGGACAAACTTAAATAAACACAACATTGTAAATAGTGGAAACAATGCATACATAAACATAAACTTAAACAAAGAGGTGAATGAACAAACCAATGCTCAAATGGAGCAAACATATCAATAATATATGGAAAATTTTCCCTTTATTGATTTTTGGTGGTAGAGGTTGAATACAATTAGAATGTTGGACACTTGAAGAGAATTCTTTGAGCTAGGGAGCTCAAAAATCCTCAGCAGGGAGGTTTCTTTTCCTCAGTATCTTCGCAAGTTTCTCCTCTCAATCAAAGAAGTGTGAAGACTCTCCAGAGGGTGGATTCGTCTTCACTCACTAAGATGTTGGGTTGCTTAGAAGCAATTTGGCCAACATGCTAGTGCTCTTCACTTCCTTGGTTTCAACAATTGAATGGTAGTTTTCTCAAACAACAATTTGGCCAGCATAACAATGTCTCTTCTTTTTGGCTCTCCCATGGCCTATTTATATGGAGTTTTTTGAATACCTCTTCTCTCTCTTGGTACATGTATGATAAAGACACATGATTAGGACAAGAGGATTCCATTGAGGGCTGCATTTCTCCAAGGCAACTCGAATTTGGCTGTACTAGGTTGATCTCATGTCAGAAAATCAGCTCCAAGTGTGTATAGTGGTCCCAGATTGTTGAGTCATCTTTTCAACAACGACGTGGATTTTTGAGGTTATGTCGCACATGCACATTTATTGAAGAAATATACACGCGACCTTAATTGATTTTCTTTATAAATTTTGTGGCTTAGGAGAACTTTTGATTTTTGAATCTATTATGAAACTAGCTCATAAAAAGATAGAAAAGATAGATCAACAACTTAGAAATCAACCTCATCAAGGGGGCAACCTCCTTTACATTACACAAATGAACAATTCTTGGATGATACAAATGACAAGACCTCCTTTCTAGATATAGGAGTCTAAGGGGTCATAATGTAATCAAAGCCGACATAACAATAATAATGTAAGGGCACAACAATAACAGTATTGGGCTTCTATGGAGCACAATAATAACAATATGGGGACTACATGGGCACAACAATATAATAAGAGGGTTGCACTAATAAAAATAAGGGGTTACACTAGTAGTATAGGGACCTAACATGCCCCTCTCCTTCAAAAAGTGTTTCCGTCAACACTTGAGTAGTTCTGGACACTTCTGTATAAAATTTTTGTCCTCCCATGTGGAATCTTCAGCGGGTAAGTTCTTCCACTTCATGAGATACTTTGAAATTGATTGATTGTGTAGCTGTCGGGTTCTTGTTTCCATTACTACTTCAGGTTCCAATATGATTTTTCCTTCCTCGTCAAGTTCCGAACATATTGTTTGAACTGGGAGCTTGTCACTTATAAACTTATTTAAGCATGAAACATGGAAAACTCGGGGCACTCCGGAAGATGCAGAAATCTCCAATTTGTATGCCATAGTACCAATCTTTTGCAATGCCTTGTAAGGACCATAATACTTTGGTGACAATTTATTATCCTTCTTAGCTTGCTTGCAGGACATTTGTTTGTATGGTTGTATTCATAAAAATACCCAGTCACCTATATCAAAACTTCTTTTGCTGCGATGTTGATTTGCCTGTTGTTTCATTCGATTTTGTGCCAAAGTGAGGTTATCCTTTAAGAGTTGGAGAAATTGTTGTTGTTGAGGGTCTACCTTAACACCTTCATGAGGTACAATATGACCCAAGTATTCCACCTCTTGTACTCCAAAGAAACATTTGGAGGTTTTTGCATATAATTGTTTCTCATCCAATAGTTTGAGCACTCTATCAACATGTTGAACATGATCCTTCCAAGACTTGTTGTAGATTAGTATATCATCAAAAAATACTAACACAAATTTTCTAAGGGTTTGAAAATGGAATTCATCAAACCTTGGAATGTAGAAGGTGCATTGGTAAGGCCAAAAGGCATGACCAAAAATTCATAATGACCCTCATGAGTTCTAAATGTTGTTTTTGGAATGTCTTTAGTCTTCATTCTGATTTGATGATATCCTGCATGAAGGTCTAACTTGCTAAAGTAAATTTCTCCATGTAATTCATCAATGAGAGGAATGTGAAATTTATCTTTAATAGTGAGCTTGTTGAGCTCTCTATAATCCAGACACATGCACCATGATCCATCCTTCTTGTGCACCAATACTACTGGAGCAGAGAAAGAACTTTGACTAGGTTGAATTATACCAGCCTCTAGCATTTCTGCAACCATACGTTCAATTTCACTCTTTTGTGCAAAGGGATATCTGTAAGGCCTGATGTTTGGAGGAACACTTCCTGGAAAATGAATAGCATGATCATGATCACAAATAGGTGGGAGGCCTTTGGGAGTCTCAAATACCTTGGAATGATTGTCCAAGACTTTTTGGAGATTTGGAGAAATATATTATTTCAACGTGGGAACCTCTAGCGAACATAATTGTGAAATTACGCCACGTTGTTCTTCCTTCAGAAGCTTTGTCATGCAATTAGAGATGATTATCTTTCTCGATTTCCCTGTGATGCCCCTTAATTTAACTTCCTTTCCTTTTGAAAATAAAAATAAAAAATTCAAGAAGAGTTCTTAAAAATTAAAAGTTATCATACCCAAAGATTGTAGCCATTGGACTCCTAGTATAACATCCGCACCACCCATTGGAATGGAAAGCATTGGACTATTCAAAACATATTCTCCCATGGATAGTGTGATATTATGGCACTTTCAAGAGAAATTTATGGTTCTTCCATTTGAAACCATCGCTTGACACTCTGGTGCTGGATATATGAAGCAATTCAATTCCTTCACTATCTTACAATGAATAAAATTACGGGAACTGCCCGAATCAATCAACACTATTACCTTTTTATTCTTGATATGTCCTTCTATCTTGATAGTTTGAGGAGTGGTAATTCCTGTCAATGCATTACAATATATGGTCGGATTCATTTCTTGATGCTTGATTTGATCTTTCACTTCTTGAACCTTTTTCTTCTTGATATGTCCTTTTATCTTGAGAGTTTGAGGAGTGGTAATTCTTGTCAATGCTTTACAAGATATGGTCAAATTCATTTCTTCTTTCTCTGGGGTTGGTTTCTGGTGTATATCCCCTTCTTTTTAATTTTCTTGATCCTTTTCTTCTTCCTCTTCACAATCTATGTAAAATAATTTCTTCTCAGCACACTTATGGCCTTTAGTGTATTTGCTATCACAACTATAACAAAGCCCTTTTTCTCTTTTTTATTCCAATTGTTGTCATGTAAACCTTGTAGGTTGTGTAAGGCTAGGAGCAAAAACACTTCCATATTTATAGTTGTGAGTGGTAGGATTCCTTGTTTCCATAATTCCGCTTTCAATTTTTCTTGCCAACCTGAATGCCTTCTCCAATGAATCAGGTTCCCAAAGATGAACCTCATGTTGAATGTTATCCTTTAAAGTCCCTATGAAGACATCAATCCTTTGCTTCTTTGGAATATCATTTACCATTATATTCAATTTTGGGAAGTCCTCAATGTGCTCTGCCATTGAACCCTTTTGTTTGAGATTTATCAATTCGTTAAGGAATGTGTTACTCTTTGTATCCTCATAATATGCTATCATTTCCTCCGTGAAAATTGACCAAGTGATAAGTGGTTTACAAGAACAAAGCCCTTTATACCATAAAAATTGATTCAGTTCTAAATATAAAGATGCAATATGTACCTTTTGTAATAGTTGTACACCATGTAGATCAAAATATTGCTCCATCTGTAGTATCCAATTTACTAGATCCTTGCCATCAAACTTCCTCATATTGTGTTTTCTTGATCTTAGGAGCTCGATCTTGAATTTGTTGTATCTCTGTAATTTCGGATCTCTAAGGTCTAAAATTGTGTCCCACAGTATCCCTTTGAGTCCTTTTTCTAAACCTACAAGTCTGATCAAGATTGGATTCTTCAAGTAAGATTTATGTCAAATCTCCCACAATGACCTGATTATAGACTTGTTCAGTAGAGCGAACTTGTATGAAGTGCCACGTGTCATTGTTTCAACCTTAGGACCTGAAACCGATACACAGAAAACTAAAGTCCATCATATTTTTGTAACTTCTTACGAAATTTAAATCTGATGCTCAGAGAGAAAGTTATGACGATTTTCCCAAGGTCACCTATTTGGGATGTAATTCGGGAGCCTGCAACAACCCTAAATTTCGTGGACTGTATCTCTGAAAATATAGTGCAACAAGATCTGAAATTCAGGCCCGAGCTTCACCAAGTTTTCTGATCAAATGGGTTTTAATTTCATAGTTTGAAACTTTGTATAAAAACAATGAGAACAAAAATTCCATGATGGCCTGTTTGAGATGGAATTCCGGAGCTTGCACAAACCCTAACTTCCTCAGATCATATCTCCGAAAATATAGTGATACAAGATCTGAAATTTGGGCCCGAGGTGTAGAGAGATTTCTTCTCAAATGGGGTTTGGTTTTAGCTTCTAAAATGTTGCAGAAAAATAGTTATAGCGAAAATGTCACGATGACCTGTTTGGAGCAGTGAAACCCTAGAATCCAAAGCTCTGATACCAAATGTTATGAAACGAGCTCAGAAAAAGATAGAAAAGATAGATCAACGAATTAGAAATCAGCCTCTTCGAGGGGGCAACCTCCTTTACATTACACAAATGAACAATTCTTGGATGATACAAATGACAAGACCTTCTTTCTAGATATAGGAATTTAAGGGGTCATAATGTAATCAGAGCCGACATAACAATAATAATGTAAGGGCACAACAATAACAATAGTGGGCTTTTATGGGACACAATAATAACAATATGGGGACTACATGGGCACAACAATATGGGGACTACATGGGCGCAACAATATAATAAGAGGGTTGCACTAATAACAATAAGGGGTTACACTAGTAGTATAGGGGCCTAATGGAATGTTCATAATGTATTCGGCTGGAAAATTGTCCACCTGTGCATTCTGCTGGACACTTTTAATGTTTCTTGGATGTACTAGCATGTGTACGATTTGCCATAACTTTTGGATGTAGTTGCAATATTTATGCCATGTTTTTGAGATACTTTTAGATTTTTCATTGTTGAGTTTCATAGGAAACCACCAAAAATTAAAATCCTTGAAAATAGCTCATACTCATTACCATCAATCGTTACCCACCATAATTTAAGCAAGTATTTACCTAAAAAAAGGGATAGTAACAAGATGTGAATAAATAGAATTACCAATAGTTGTTACTTCCCACCATTATTTATGTTTTTCTCAACACTTTAATAAGTATAGTCAAAATATGAATGTCCATAATTAATAAGTAGGAGAAAAAAAGTAAATGTGTAGATTTTTTAGTGGTTACTATCCACCAAAATTTATGCAAGTCTTTGCCCTTTAGTAAGCAATTAGTTTTTTGGTTTGATATATCAATTTAATTTTTTTTGAAATATTGTTAATCATTAATTAATTAAAATGTAACTTAATTATTTTATAATATTTAATGGGTTTAAAATTTTATTAATTGAATTAAATAAATTTGTTCATAAACAAATACAATGGGCATTAACTAATCATAAATAGTTTAGTATGAGCTATTTTCAAGGATTTTAATTTTGGGTGGTTTTCCGTGTAAAACTTAAGAATAAAAAATCAGTACAGAGCGTCTAAAAATCATGGTATGGATATTGTAATTGTGTCTACAAATTATGGAAGAAAATATGTGATGATTTATCACATCAATTGTATTTTGCAAAGTCTTCTGTAAGACCTTCAAACTATGGTCTAATCAAATGTTTGAAAATATTTTTTTTAATAATATTGGAAAATAAATATTTATTTTTCTAATCACGTAAACTAGTATTTGTGGAATTCTTTGCTTATTTTAAATATGTAGTTTAAACATTTTATATTTTAATTCTTTGTTTTGACATATTTTTCAAATTAACTTTAGTTAAAATTTAATCAAAAATATATTAAAATTACAAAGGTGAATTATTAAGTTTTTACCATTTAAATGTTGCTTTTTTTTTTTACTTTAAATTTATATATACATTAAAATTCATTTTCTTTATTAAAAAAAAATCTCACTCGAAATTTAATCACCAAATTCTTAAAATATCCAAAACACAAACTCCAACCTTATCTAATTAATTGAATGTTTCACCATGAACGTGTTGAATGAGTCCATGGTAAATCTGTAAACAAAAAAGCACTTAGGTCAGGCAGTGCCTATTTCCAACTCTATAGAAACATAAATGAGCGCTAAGTCCCTATGACAGGACATTCGTGCATCCGAAGGCACGCTACATATGCATGAAAGCCATACATATCCATGCATATTCCGGCAACTCGATCACCCTACCTCCGGCAAGCTCCAGTATTCAATGTATCTGCGACCACTGTCAGACCTGTCCCGTCTCCTCCTGCAACCTCCGTTGGCTTCCTCGTCTACCACCGTTTTCCAAATTCCGTTTTATTTTGAATTTAGTAAAGGCGCTAAAGGAAATCAAATTTGAATTTTGAATTTGTAATTTCGTTCCGTCCATATTTTATTTGGTTAGAAGGCGGCTTTTTGGCTCGTGGTTCATGTTTGTTTTTTTTAAGGGGAGCCGCTGAACACATTATTCCTTGGCACCGAAAAGCTCTGGAAGCTACTTCGTATTCGGAACCTCATTATCTCATCACGGATTGGGCATGGACGCTAGTGAAAGAAGGCAGAACCAGTGAAATAATAGACGAGAGAATCCGGCAAAGCGGGGCGGAGAGCATGATGAAGAGATTTGTTTCAGTGGGTATTCTGTGCGCACATGTTATGGTGGCATTCAGACCTCGAATGGTGGACGCTGTGAGGATGCTGGAGGGTGAGGGCGACATTCCTGAAATTCCAGACAGACCTTTGCCGCTTATGTTACATGGTCCGTCTCTATTAGACCAATTAAACGATTCTTCCCTTTTTCCTTATAGCATTTCCGGGCCTGCCTTCAGCGGATGTAGGTAACTGCATTTCTTCCATTAGAGCACTGCCCGAAGTGTGGGCGGTAATTGCAAAACATTTGATAGTAGACAGTTCAGTTCTGTGAAGTAATTTGTATTATAATGTCCAGGAAATTAGTTTGAATTTAAGTGTTTAGTTGTCATGTAAACTCGTCGAACTTGTACCAGTCTGTGGTGCTTTCAGTGAACCTGTTGTTAATATATATAGTTGCCCTTCTTGGAAAATGAATGTCAATCCAATCTATGGCTGCCCATTCTTCCATGTCCCTGATACATTGATGAAATATTTTGTTGTCGCCGATATTGCTGTGGAATTGGCGGTGGATCGAATCTGAGCATTAAATCCTTCTTTACGGGATAACCGATGGCTTACATTTCCAATTGGGTTGAAGGCCTCCATGGTCATGCTTACCACTCACGGTTAGTGCGATGAGTTTCATAATTTCTGCTTTAAATTTCTCACATTTTTGAAGTGGGGATATGGCCTACATGTTCATCCTTACCGTTTACACTTAGTACATGGAGTTTCATATTTTACAATTAAATGCCTCATTTTTCAAGGAGTAGGATTATGGCATCCATGTTCATGCTTTCCATTTGGTACCATTCATCATTCGCGTTTTAAAGGTGCTTTTTTTTAATAAATTAATAATATGCTAATTTTTTCCCTTCACTAAATTATTAGGTGGATAAATTACACTGATGTTAAGCATTTTTTTTAATGAACCATTAATAAATAGAAAAGTTTAGTTTTGCAGTTTTCAGGTTATTGAGATCAAGATTTTTATAGTCCATGGCATAAAGTGTGGCTTATCGTGATAATTTTTATTTAATATTCAATACTGGCTAATTAAGAACTTATATTCTCTTTTTAGTGGACATGTTTGACATTTATTATAAATATTTAGCAAAATAAAAGTATAATAAAAAATAAAATTATAATAATTTGATTTGTTTTTTGAAAGAATATATATTTTTGAAAATTTTATATGTATTTTTTAAGAGTAAAATAAATATGTGCATAGACATGTTTATTTTGGAATATCTCTATGAAATATTCTAGTATGAAATTTTATCTTTAAAGTAGTTGTCATTTTTTGTTTTAATTAAATTGATTAATTAAAAATATCATATAAATAAGTGTCATATCAAGTGAGTTATGGTTTTTTTGAGCATGTGCTATTGATAAGCCGTGGTATTAGCTCATGATATTGTAACAAAGTCTATTTACATATTATGACGGTACATGGTAACGTCAATGCAAATCTCTGTTGTTAGAAATTCATGTTCCAAGTTTTATTTTAAATGTATTAAATTTTGACATACTTACTGTTTTTATAGTAAATAAAAAAATTATTTAAAATATAGTTATCATTTAATTAGCTTTTATCATTTTTTTTAATTTTAATACTCTGAAATGTATAACGTAATTATAGTAGTTGGGAAAATAGTTTATTTTCAAACCTATATAAAATAGAGGGATATGTTGATCCCTTGTTATAAAGCTCAAATATTAAGCCTTCACTTCTCCATCAATGTGAAACGCAACATTATTCACAAAATCAGTTAAACTTGGAACTTGTCTATATGGCATTCTACTTGTAGTTCACAATATTTAACCACTCAAACTAATCCATTATCTAATTTAAATGAAAATTATAATTATTATTTTTTAATAAAATATATTATTTTGAAATAGCTAAGTGATTGAAAATAATTTATTCAAATTAAAAAAAAAAATTAATTCAGAATTATTTATATTAATTTATTTAATTTGTAATATTATTATTAAATTAATATAAAATATTGTCTCTAGGGTTTTGGATAGATGGTGAGTGGACATTCTCTTAAAGTACTTCTTGACGTGAAGTGATCAATTCAATTCCCCATTGGTTGATATATTGGACATGATGAAAATATAGTCCGACCAAACTCACTCACACACACAATATATATATATATATATATATATATATATATATATATATATATATATATATATATAGTATTTATCTATATTTCAGATTTGTTTGGATTATATCATGATTAATATCAAAATTAGCACTTAATTTATAAATAATTTTCCAAAAATAATATAAAATAAAAATGTAAATACTATATTATTTAATTATTTAAATGATTATTATTATTATTATTTATTATATAATTTTTATTCCATGGTATTTTTTAATTATTGAAATTGTATTTTTAAATATATTAAAAGATATATTAAAATTATGTTTTTAAATAAATAAATAAATTTAATATTTTTCACTATTAAGTATAAGAGTGAAATTGAGTAAAAATATTAATAAAATACATAATTAAATATGAAGGTGGAGGGAAAGAAAGATATTGAGCAAAAAAAAATTATAATAATATGTTTTTGACCAATATTTCCATCCACCCTTACTCTTATCCTTACCATTATATAGAATGTTTTGCTCAATATTGCCCCTAACCTTAACTCTGGCTCCTAGAATGTTTTGCCCATATCTCTCCCAATGTCAACTCCCACCTCAATATATTTTAGAGTGGGGTTGGGAGAAATATTGGAAAAAATGTACTTGTGGGTAGGGATTGAGGGAAATATTGGGCAAAAACTATGTTTGGGGGTGATGATGGGGAAATAAAATGCCAAATATTTTCCCCAAACCACACTATAACTTTCAAATATATTTTGAAAATAAAATGCCAAATATTCCCCACCCACATATTTTAGCCAATATTTCCACTAGCATTCTCATTTATATTTTGCCCAATATTTTCCTCCACCCAAATCTTTTAATATATGATATTGAAAATGGTGGTAAAAAAAAAAATACTGAGCAAAACATATCATACTAATATGTCACTCTTATATATTCTATAATTCTTTAAACTTTACACTATGAGACTCCGAGTAGGGATGAAGTGAATATTCAAAAAAAAAAAACATTATTATAATATTTTTTTTCAATATTTTTCTCAACCCTATTTATATCTTCATATATTTTATAATTTTCTTTAAATTTAGAAAAAATTAAAAAAAATAACTTTTATATCATAATTAGTGAAATTAAGATAGAAAAAAAATTAAGCCTAATATAATAAATTATATCATAATTAGTGAATATAATAAATCATATCATAATTAGTGAAAGTAAGATGGACAAAAAATTTGAGCCCAATATATTATAGTAAGGATGAAAGTAAATATTGGAAAAACCATATTATTATAATATCAAAAAATTGAACCTAGTATATTATAGTAAGGGTAAAAATAAATATTAAAAAAAACATATTATTATAATATCAAAAAATTTAACCCAATATATTATAATAAAGATGAAAGTAAATATTAAAAAAAAAAAACATATTATTAGAATATCTTTTACTCAATAAGTCTCTTCTCTCACTTGCATAAATTCTATAATAATAAAAAATTCTTTAATAATCAAATTTAAATTTAAAACATATATAAACAATATCAATACGCCTCTTCTCTCACTTTCATAATATGTCTCTTCTTTCACTTTCATAAATTCTATAATTCAATTTAAATTTAAAATATACATAAACAATAACAACCAGCAAATATATAAATTATAAATAATCCAACTAATTAAAGTATAAAATATAAATAACCCAACTAGACGAAATATATAGTATAAAATATAAGACAACCGGCCAAAATTTAAATTATAAATAACACAACTAACTGACATATTAAAAAAATATAATTAAGATATTGGAATTTATATAAAAATATATAACCTAATTTACTTAAAAAGGAATAAAATGGAAGGGTATAGTTGTCGATTATTTTTGTATTCCATGTTCTACCGAGAATATGTACAAATGATACTATTAAAATTAGTAAAGTTAGATGCTAAGGATCATGAATGTCGTTCATTTATTTTATTTTAATGCTAAAATGGGTCATAAATGCTTTTATACTTTTGGAAATTTTTGGGCAATAACGCTGATACGTGCTTACTCTAGGTTTAAATAAGTAAAGTTAGATGCAAGGCCAGTGGATGTAGTTCATTTACTAAAAAATGATAACAAAGTCTCTATAAATGTTTTTTATAAATTTTATTTAAAAAGTTGATACTAATTTGAATAACAATTTTATCAAACAATATGTTTTTTGGGAAATCAGGAATGGGAAAATAATTTTGTTCTGGTTAGACTTATAGTATTAGAGAAAAAAAATATTTGGGAGACAAGATTTGAGTGACTTATTTTTGTACATAACTAGCAGGAACTTCTACACGGTGGATCATTATTAGAAAGATGCCCTGACTAATGATGGTTGGAGGAAATGGAAGGAACGCCAGGATTGACCTCAACCCCCTGAGTCAGATCAACGGAAGCAACTGGACAGAGAGTTAGAATCCAGGAAGCTTACAGTCCAAAATGGACCAGACATTCTTCGATGGGGATATACTACAAAGGGAATATTTACCATCAAAGAGGCTTACCGTTTAAAGGCAAGATGGGAGCAGGGGCATCACCATCAAATTTGGAAGAAGCTTTGAAAAGGTGGGTGGTGGTCGAAAGTTGCATACATTCTCTCGTTGGTATGTAGGGGTAGAATCCTCACTTGGGATCAACTACAAAAAAGGGGTATCTATGGACCCTTGTATTGTATCATGTGTGGTCAACATAACGAGGATCTCAAACACCTATTAAATCCATGTCCTTTTGCAGTTCAAAAGTGGCACCAAGTGGAAGATCTCTTTGGAAGGATGGATAGAGACCATCAGAGCATTAGAGAAACCATCCTTCTATGGTGGACATGCCTCTTCTCAAGCCTGGTCTTAATCGCGCTTGGAGACTATCCCTAGGCTCCACGCTTTGGGCTATATGAAAAGAGAGGAACTGCAGGACCTTTTAGAATAGCCAACAATCTGAGGAAGCAGTATGGGAGGGAACCATCCAGAATATCCGGGAAACAATCTTGGCTAAGAAATGGCAACCAGATGACTAGCAAGTTGCTCCCCAAGAGGCTAGAATCCTACACCACCTAAACCTATCACCATCAATGATGTAGATTTTCCTGTAGATTCACAAGCTCATTTAATCTACTAAAACAAGAGACAAGAATCTACTTCTACTCTTTACAGCGGAAGCCCATAAAGATCGATGAAAAAAATAATTGACAAGAGGAATAATATCAATGGCACATAACACAATAAGTATACGGGAAAGCCACAGCTCAAAACCCCACTATCTGTATTGCATTAAATCAGAAATCCAAGATGATAATACAAAACTTGTTCTCACAAGAACAATCCCAGCACTCAGTAAAATCAATCTCCAACTCACAAGCAAACTCTTCGCCAACACTTAGCCAATTCTATAGCTCTCCGAGTCCCTATTTCCTTGGAAAATTCCTATGGCTGATTAGCCCATCTTAAAGGGAAATCAGTGCATCCAAAAGTCTGAAATCCCTTCAAGGTTCAGTTCCTTAGTGCATGCACCATCTGTACAACTTAGAAAATTATACAACAAATCGTACATTGTCTCTGCACTCTAGTCTCAACTGGGTCTTTCTCAGAATCGACATGCATGAGTTTCTGATGAGGGAATCTTCAGCTAACTAGAGTAGCACTAGTTAATGCATTAGTGCACCAACTGACTGTTAACTCACTATTAGTTCCTCAAACAGTTTGGAACTAATTTAACTAGACTTAACTCAGTAAACTGAGTTAACTAATTACAACTCACAATTAACTCATCCTGGACCCCTATAATGTAGGGACACCATATACATGACTTCATAAAGACTTCCAACTCAAAATTCCTAAGTTAACTAAGTCAACTCACTCTAGTTATCTACTACAGGTTGCTATGAGAATATTATTCGATACTAATTCTCTGTTTAGTTCAAGGACAAATTAAACTAGAATTTTTGGATTCTATTTTTATCATTTCTTATTGCTATTTTCAACACTCCCTGTCAACAAGAAAGGAATTCAACTTGCTCCCGTTCTTGAACCTTTGGATTGTTCTGCATGCAACACTTCTCTCTAGTGTTGTTGCTCCAAAAACGCTAGAAACAAAACAAAAAAACATCCAACCTGAACCAAAATGATGCCTCTGTCATCAAAGTTTCTAATTCTTATTACCTCTGTTAACTGAAAACTCTGCGCTTATGTTGACTCTGCCTTTTTGCACTATTGTCAACCCGTCTCTACGCTTCTTCGGTATTTTACTGCTCTAGCCTCTGTCACTTTGATCTTTGATTTCATCAATCCCACTAATTCCTCCTGCTACAATGTAATTTGGGCTCTGGTAACAAGGTATGATCCATGAGATAAAACCACTCAATGGACCCTGCCCAATTTCAGCTCTCTTGGGACTATCACTTCACATCAACCCACCTCACACCTGGAGGTATGACTGCATGTGATCCCTCTGCCCACTTGGATCAGAATTTCCCCCTACTGGAGGTCTTTGCATGACTGGATGGCTCCACTCGGTCTCTGCTCAACTTCTCCAATTGTGGTTGCTCCACAATTGTTTGAGACTTCTTCTTCTCTTCTTGAGTGGATCTCTCCTCCTGGTCTCCTCTCAGCTCCTCCAATTGTGGTAACTCCACAATTTCCTGAAGTTGCTTTTGAGGCTTCTTCTAGGGTTGCATGTTGAGAAGCAATTTACTCTCCCTCTCAACCACCAAGTCACTAACATTTGCCTTGCTCCTCAAGGCTTTGCATGCATCTTTAACCTCAAGAACATATAAGTTCTTGACCCGTGCACCGATTTGTTTCACCTATCCCGTGGTGATTGTTAGGTAAACTTGACTCGAGATGGATTCAAAGTTGACCAAGTTAAAGAGTGATGGTTTTGGGGCACATGGTATTGTGCACCCATGGTTTTCTGCCTGTGGTATTGCATGTAGTGGAGCCTATGAAAGGCTGGGAATACTTCATTGTAATGTAGGCCTGGAGGTGAGCAGTAAAGGCTCACTTTGTCGGATTGGCCAGGGTTTTGCCCAATGCTAATGAGATCTCATTGGATTGGGTTTTTCCCCAGATTTAGGGTTTTCCCAGTTAATTCTTATGTGTATTGTTTATGTGATTACTTGTTGCTCATTATTTTATTATTCCTCTCTGTAAATATCAGTAAA
This sequence comes from Pinus tabuliformis, assembly GCA_031772625.1. Lineage (NCBI taxonomy): Eukaryota > Viridiplantae > Streptophyta > Pinopsida > Pinales > Pinaceae > Pinus > Pinus tabuliformis. The sequence goes on along the minus strand of CM062816.1, from coordinate 1,921,627,139 downwards.
TCTTGGTAATAATTTATCTTTCTCCGGTAAATCCCTAACAAGTGGTATCAATGCCAAGAATTGGCTTCAAAGAGAGAAAGGGTAGCCAAAAATTTATGGTCTAATGAATAAAGTTCTCAAGATTTGCTATATCGATGTAGATCTATGATCATTTGATCTCCATATAGAATCAAGAAGGGATTTACTAAATCATTTTAGGTGGTAAAAGGATCACAGTAACAATGTTGCGTTGGTCGAAGAGCTGGTGGATAGAGAAATATGCATGAAAAGAAGCTAGATCTAGAGTTTCATTGTCAACATATTTGCGTATGAAAAGAAGCTAGATCTAGTCATATCCAATGTGGATATGTGGATTATATCGGCGGGGTGCCTCCTTCTATTATAGATCCCTCATCTTCTTCGGGTCCCAATCGCCCTTCCACCCTACCCACACAGAGCCGAGCATGAATGAAGAAAAGAAATTGGTGGCATCGATGGCACTGCTGGAATTCTCATGATGAATGCCAGAAATGTGGTTTTCATGGCCTATGAATGTATTCTCGAAGAGCGGCAAGGCTAAGAACTGATGCTAGAAAAGGCGTTGATGACCAAGAATGAAAGACTCAGAAAACACCCAAGTAGCAGCTTTGTATGAGGAATTTGATAGATAGATATATCACAGAATGTAGATCTGGTCCTTTGTTTTAAGAAGAGGAAAAGCAATCATAGTGATTCTTTAAAGGAACCGAAATAGGTTCCTATTGCCATAGGGTCTTCTGCTAATGGCGTCGAGATTTCCAGAGGTTGCAAAAGTCGAGATCGGTTGCTGTGGGAAGGAAGCATTTTTCTAGGTATGGTTACCTTTGGGACAATAAATCTAGAAGCAAAAGTGCTTATTGCACACCCTCTACATTAAAGGAGTAGAAATCGTTGCCAGAGGAGGAGGAAAAGTGTTTGAATAGCATGAAGGATGTTAATCTTCAAGGCGACGGTCAAAACAAAGAGATGGAGACTTTCCTCATTTGGAGACTCAGCTCTATGAGTCATTTTGGCCATGAATCTTTCCAACGAGTTGGAGCTGTTATAGTTGGGAAAAACGACGAACATTTTAGATCCTATCTTGACTTAGCACGTTGAAGACTTGATGTGGAAGCAACAGGAGGTGATAAGGGCAACCCTCGACGTGGCCAAGGAGATGGGCGTGAAATGAAGGTGAGCTCGGGGCTACATCGAAGAAACAAGAGAGGAAAAATATTTCTAAATGCACACATAGTTTGAACAAAGGTCACGAGGGCCACACTTGAATTAACAAAGTAAGCTCTACACAGCGGTGGTGTCAAAGAAAACTTAAAACTTAGAATCTTTGCACATTGTACTCTGGTTAGGATTCAATCGAAGGTTTGGTAGGTTTGGTTGCTATGCAAATATGCTCCGATATGAAGCTGAAGTCTCGTCTTACGGTTTTGGGCCCGGGTTATAGATGTAATGCATGTAATTGTATTGTGATCAACGTAAGAGACCATGCTCATGTGTTATATTGCAAAAGAGAGAGGATATGTGCATGTGGATTAATTAATTGATGAACCATGTACCTAAAAAGAACACCTAGATAACTGGCAATTACAGTGGTTGGTGACCCATGTAATCTGGTAGATGGGTTCTTTTTATATGGAAATTGATGTCATATGTACAAAGACATCAACAAGGTAAAACAAAATATTATGGAGTCAATTTTTGTTACATGTAAATGGGCATACTGCTATAAGCCCTGGTATGGCATGCGTACCCCCCAATAATCACTGGTAAAGTCAGTTAGACCTAGGTGATAAGGGGGATGCTAGGTTAACTGGTATGGTATGCATACCCCTCGGTAGTCACTAGTAAATTCAGTTATACCTATTTTATAGGGGGGATGCCAGGTAACTGATACCTCGGGTATTAAACTTTGAGGGGGTAAGGGCTAGAGTGAGCAGGTTTATCTCACTTAGCAGGTTTGTCTAGAGTTAGTCAAGGAATCCCAAGTCAAGTTTAAGGGGGAAATTGTTAGGTAAACGTGACTCGGGATGGAGTCAAAGTTGACCAAGTTAAAGAGTGATGGTTTTGGGGCACATGGTATTGTGCATCGATGGTTTTCTTCCTGTGGTATTGCATGTAGTGGAGCCTATAAAAGTTGGGAATACTTCATTTTAATGTAGGCCTGGAGGTGAGCGGTAAAGGCTCACTTGGCTGGATTGGCTAGGGTTTTGGCCAATGCTAATGAGATCTCATTGGGTTGGGTTTTTCCTCAGATTTAGGGTTTTCCTAGTTAAATCTTGTGTGTATTGTTTATGTGAATACTTGTTGCTCATTATTTTATTATTCCTCTCTGTAAATCTCAGTAAATCTCGGTAATAATTTATCTTTCTCCGGTAAATTCCTAACAGTGATGCATATAAGGAAAACCTTCCCATTACTAAAAACCACTTTATAGCCACGATCTTCCAATATTGTAACTGAAACAAGATTCTTCTTTAGTCATGGAACATATATCACATCTGTGATCCTTAGAGGGGATCCAGACTCCCTCTGAAAGGTAACCGTACCGATCCTGGTAGCTCTATACCTCTCGTCATTTCCAAACTCTATGCTCTGCTTGAGATTTTTCTCCTCAAAATCACTAAAGAGATCTCTATTCCCCATCATATGGAATGATGCACTGTTGTCAAGATACCACATGCCTCCCATGGCAGTGTCGGCCATGCATGAAATGAGAGTAAAATCAAGTTCGAATTGTGAAGCTAGAGCTTCACCTGTTGTCGCTACTGTCAGCTCCTTCTTGCTTTCTTTCTTCTGTGGGCAGTTCTTAGCATAGTTCCTGTGTTCGTGATAGTGAAAACACTTGACTTTCGTTAAGTCCATCTTCTTTCCGCCCTCCTCACCTTGGGACATCTTTCCCTTGGCCTTCTTTGCCTTACTCGCTAAGGAAAAATCCTCTACCACTTCCATGGAAGAGGTCCCATCTCTGGTGTTCCTCCTGATCTCCTCCTACATCAAATATAACCACAGTCGTTCCCAATATGATAGCTTCTCCTGACCATTGACAGAGTCCTAATAACTATGCCAACTCTTTGGGAGTCCAAGAAGAGAAAGACTCACCATATCATCTTCGAAAACAGTGATTCCAACACTTCCAATTTCTTCATGACATTGAGTGAACTTGGTCAAGTAATTTGGAATTGAGTCGCCCGCCTCCATCTTGATTTTTTGAAGTTTATCTTTCAGTGCCAACTTCCTTTGGTCATTGTTGTTCTAGAAAATGTCCTTCAATGTTTTCCACATATCATGCTGATTTTCCTTCCCATGGAGACTCGAGACAATGTGGTTTCGAACTCCGTCAAGGATTATGCACCTCATGCTTGCCACACACTACTTCCATTCGGCCAAATTATGAGCATCTGATGTTGGTGGCTTAGGAATGTCCTCATCAATGAATTCCTTCAAGCCATTGTCTTCCAACATGACCTCAAGCCTGTCCTTCCAGGCTATATAATTCGAGTTTCCATCCAAGGCATACTCGAGCCGCAAACCATAGAACACCATCTTTCGATCCTGAAGTATATATTGAAAATTCAAACTTCACATGTAACCCAAAACTCAAAACTTCGAAATCTCCTCTAGTATATTGTTCTCAGCTTTGATACCATGTAGATTTTTCTATAGATTCACAAGCTCGTGTAATTTACTAAAACAAGTGACCTAATTTAGAATATTAGATTGTTGTGCTAAGATCCTCCTCAGACTAGAAACAAAATGCTTTCATTTTTCTTAAGGATTCATGAATTTTTGCAAGTGAAATGATGAGTTTCTATGTTAATTTTATGAGAAATTTAACATAATTAAGAGACTGAACAACAACATAAACATGTATAGAACATCATAAAAAGAACATTACAATAGGAGCATGATAAAGGAGTTCATCCCTCCTGGGCTACGTCTCCTTGGTCTAGCTTCCAATGGCTTGGGCCTCTCTATTATGCTCAAAAGTGTAAAAAGATGTGTTTAGAATGCTCAAATGCCTCTGAAACCTCCTCCTATGAGTCCAGAATATCCAAAAATGGTGATCTATCCTACATTTTTTTTCTAATTTGGTCAAGAACTGAAGAAGTTATGACCTCTCCTAATTTTCTCAATATTCGCTCCACAAATTGCACAATTTCCAGCATGATCCCACAATTTCGCTCCAAAAAGAGCTAATTGGGTAAAAATTTCGCCATGCGGCAGCCATAAACTATCGGCACTGACAACTCCACCACAAATCGCAATCGACGAGAACGGGCGAGTCTTATGGTTTGTGAACGTGGCATGGGTGATATGCGATTGCGATAAGCGGTGGACCTAATGAAACTATCAATTGTAGTATAACTGTATCGCATTCAGAATATATTGCAATCGACAGAGCTAGGGTAATACATAAAAGAGAGCGACGAGAGGACATTTAGAGCATCAAAGAGCAAATGATTGAAATCTTTGACGAACTTCATGAATCAGTTCGTTAAACTAGTAAGAGGCCTCTTTCATTCTATTTGCTTTCAGTCGATCAGAACCAAGAGAAAAGTAGCAGTTATTGTTTGTTTGTTACTAGGATTCTTTGAAGTCTAGGGAGATCATTCTTGCTTGCAAAAGGGATTTGTCCACATCACAAATTGGTGAGTCTGTTGGGGAATCATTTCAATCTCTGTCCTTTTCCTTGTTTGATATTTTCAACCCACCACACAAGCCTTACTCGAGTGTCTGAGCATTTTAGAAATTTGGATTTTGAGTTGGATTTGATTTATTTTTTATTTTTCTTAATGTTTCCGTTGTGCACTCTTATACTTTTTGCACAGTGAACACTTCTGCACATTTACCCTTTAGCAACAAAGCACATTCACACTTGTTTACTCTAGAGCCTGGGCACATACATGGAACTTTTGAAAAAATCACTTATTTCCTCTTCAAATCCAAAATTTTTGTTCTTTCCTGTTGTTTCACACGTATATAAATCTCTTGTGAGTGTTTGTTAGTCTGATTGAATGTTATTTTGGTTTTTTCTTGCAATTAGTCTTTCTTTTGTAAATTAGGGTTGAGTCTTGTCTCATGAATGGTTGACCTATCAAGAGAGAGATTTGTTGGTCCTGTTGAGTTGGCCATCTATCTTTCTTCTGTCAATTAAATCAGGTTTTTAGTCCAGATTGCTCTTTTGAAAAATATTATTTTGCATATAAAAGTGAATGATTTACAAGATAATTTAGGTTTGGTTTATAAAAATGCTTCTTATGCTTGTTCTGAAATGAAAGATCAGTTTTCTATCTATTTGCTAAAGTGTTTATGAACTGAATTAGTTGCTGCAAGCAGAGTTATGGCATTCAATTAGTGAAAATTCATTTCTAGTAATTATTGGTTTCTTGTTACATTGTTAGAATTTCTGAGTGATTATATGAAAATACAGATTTCTTGTTTGCTTGTGTTATGGGACAAAGTGAAAATTTAAAATTGTTTTCAATATTCGGGCGATTTCCGTATATGCACAATTTCCGTATATGCGAAATTTCTGTATATGGAATCTGCGCATATACGATGCAGATACATAAGCAACGTGCATATACAGAAGATATGCACATATAGGAAAGTTATGGATATACAAAAGATATGCGCATATCTTCCGTATATGCGCAATTTCCGTATATGCGCATATCTTCCGTATATGTACAATTTCTGTATATGGAATTTGCGCATATACGATGCAGATACATAAACGACATGCATATACGAAGGATATGCACATATAGGAAAGTTAGGGATATACGGAAGATATGCGCATATCTTCCGTATATGTGCAATTTCCGTATATGCACAATTTCCGTATATGCGAAATTTCTGTGTATAGAATTTGCGCATATACGATGTAGATACATGAACGAAGATATGCGCAAATTCCATATACAGAAATTGCGCATATACGGAAGATATGCGCATATACGGAAATTGCGCATATACGGAAGATATGCGCATATATGGAAGAGGAAGATATGCGCTTATCTTCCGTATATCCCTAACTTTCCTATATGTGCATATATTACGTATATGCACGTCGTTTATGTATCTGCATCGTATATGCGCAAATTCCATATACAGAAATTGCGCATATACGGAAATTGTGCATATACGGAAGATATGCGCATATCTTCCGTATATGCACAATTTTCGTATATGCGCAATTTATGTATATGGAATTTGCGCATATACGATGCAGATACATAAACGATATGCATATACGTCATATATGCACATATAGGAATGTTAGGGATATACGAAAGATATGCGCATATCTTCCGTATATGCGCAATTTTTGTATATGCGCATATCTTCCCTATATCCCTAACTTTCCTATATGTGCATATCTTCCGTATATGCACGTCGTTTATGTATCTGCATCGTATATGCGCAAATTCCATATACAGAAATTGCGCATATATGGAAATTGTGCATATACGGAAGATATGCGCATATACGGAAGATATGCGCATATCTTTCGTATATCCCTAACTTTCCTATATGTGCATATCCTCCGTATATGCACGTCGTTTATGTATCTGCATCGTATATGCGCAAATTCCATATACAGAAATTGCGCATATACGGAAATTGTGCATATACGGAAGATATGCGCATATCTTCCGTATATCCCTAACTTTCCTATATGTGCATATCTTCCGTATATGCACGTCGTTTATGTATCTGCATCGTATAAGCGCAAATTCCATATACAGAAATTGCGCATATACGGAAATTGTGCATATACGGAAGATATGCGCATATCTTCCGTATATGCACAATTTCTGTATATGCGCAATTTCTGTATATGGAATTTGCGCATATACGATGCAGATACATAAACGACGTGCATATACGGAAGATATGCACATATAGGAAAGTTAGGGATATACGGAAGATATGCGCATATCTTCCGTATATGCACAATTTCCGTATATGCGCAATTTCTATATATGGAATTTGTGCATATACGATGCAGATACATAAACGACATGCATATACGGAGGATATGCACATATAGGAAAGTTAGGGATATATGGAAGGTATGCGCATATCTTCTGTATATGCCTAACTTTCCTATATGTGCATATCCTCTGTATATGCACGTCGTTTATGCATCTGCATCGTATATGCGCAATTTCTGTATATGAAATTTGCGCATATATGATGCAGATACATAAATGACGTGCATATACGATATACGGAAGATATAAGCATATCTTCCGTATATGCACAGTTTTCGTATATGCGCAATTTTTGTATATAGAATTTGCGTATATACGATGTAGATACATGAGCGAAGATATGCGCAAATTCCATATACAGAAATTGCGCATATACGGAAATTGTGCATATACGAATGATATGCGCATATACAGAAGTTGCGCATATACGTAAGATATGCGCATATCTTCCCTATATTCCTAACTTTCCTATATTTGCATATCTTCCGTATATGTAGGTCGTTTATGTATCTACGTCGTATATGCGCAAATTCCATATACAGAAATTTCGCATATACGGAAGATATGCGCATATACGTAAATTCCGCATATACGGAAGATGTACGCATATCTTCCGTATATCCCTAACTTTCCTATATGTGCATATCTTCCGTATATGCATGTCGTTTATGTATCTGCATCGTATATCCGCAAATTCCATATACGGAAATTGCGCATATACGGAAGATAAGAGCGTATCTTCCGTATATGTGCAATTTCCGTATATGCGCAATTTCTGTATATAGAATTTGCGCATATACGATGCAGATACATAAACGACGTGCATATACGAAGGATATGCACATATAGGAAAGTTAGGGATATACGGAAGATATGCGCATATCTTCCGTATATCCCTAACTTTCCTATATGTGCATATCTTCCATATATGCGAAATTTCTGTATATGGAATTTGCGCATATACGATGTAGATACATGAACGAAAATATGCGCAAATTCCATATACAGAAATTGCGCATATACGGAAATTGTGCATATACGGAAGATATGCGCATATATGGAAATTACGCATATACGGAAGATATGCGCATATCTTCCGTATATCCCTAACTTTCTTATATGTGCATATCTTCCGTATATGCACGTCGTTTATGTATCTTCATCGTATATGTGCAAATTCCATATACAGAAATTGTGCATATACGAAAGATATGAAATTGTACATATACGGAAGATATGCGCATATCTTCCGTATATGCACAATTTCTGTATATGCGCAATTTTTGTATATGGTATTTGCGCATATACGATGCAGATACATAAACGACGTGCATATAAGGAAAATATGCACATATAGGAAAGTTAGGGATATACGGAAGGTATGCGCATATCTTCCGTATATGCGCAATTTCCGTATATGCGCATATCTTCCGTATATGCACAATTTCCGTATATTCGATATTTCTGTATATGGGTTTTACGCATATCTTCGTTCACGTATCTACATCGTATATACGCAAATTCCATATACAGAAATTTCACATATACATAAATTATGCATATACGGAAGATATGCGCATATACAAAAAGTGCGCATATACGGAAGATATGCGCATACCTTCCGTATATCCCTAACTTTCCTATATGTGCATATCCTCCATATATGCACGTCGTTTATGTATCTGCATCGTATATGCGCAAATTTCATATACAGAAATTGCGCATATACGATGCAGATACATAAACGACGTGCATATACGGAGGATATGCACATATAGGAAAGTTAGGCATATACGGAAGATATGCACATACCTTCCGTATATCCCTAACTTTCCTATATGTGCATATCCTCCTTATATGCATGTCGTTTATGTATCTGTATCGTATATGCGCAAATTCCATATACAGAGATTGCGCATATACGGAAATTGGGCATATACGGAAGATACGCGCATATCTTCCGTATATCCCTAACTTTCCTATATGTGCATATCTTCCGTATATGCACGTCGTTTATGTATCTGCATCGTATAAGCGCAAATTCCATATACAGAAATTGATCATATACGGAAATTGTGCATATACAGAAAATATGCGCATATCTTCCGTATATGCACAATTTCCGTATATGCGCTTCCATATACAGAAATTGATCATATACGGAAATTGTGCATATACGGAAGATATGCGCATATCTTCCGTATATGCACAATTTCCGTATATGCGCAATTTCTGTATAAGGAATTTGCGCATATACGATGCAGATACATAAACGACGTGCATATACGAAAGATATGCACATATAGGAAAGTTAGGGATATACAGAAGATATGTGCATATCTTCCGTATATGCACAATTTCCGTATATGCGCAATTTCCGTATATGGAATTTGCACATATACGATGCAGATACATAAACGACGTGCATATACGGAGGATATGCACATATAGGAAAGTTAGGGATATACGGAAGGTATGCGCATATCTTCCGTATATGCACAATATCTGTATATGCGCAATTTCTCTTACATTGATCATAATACAATTACATGCATTACATCTATAACCCGAGCCCAAAACCGTAAGACGAGACTTCAGCTTCATATCGGAGCATATTTGCATAGCAACCAAACCTACCAAACCTTCAATTGAATCCTAACCAGAGTACAATGTGCAAAGATTCTAAGTTTTAAGTTTTCTTTGACACCACCGCTGTGTAGAGCTTACTTTGTTAATTCAAGTGTGGCCCTCGTGACCTTTGTTCAAACTATGTGTGCATTTAGAAATATTTTTCCTCTCTTGTTTCTTCGATGTAGCCCCGAGCTCACCTTCATTTCACGCCCATCTCCTTGGCCACGTCGAGGGTTGCCCTTATCACCTCCTGTTGCTTCCACATCAAGTCTTCAACGTGCTAAGTCAAGATAGGATCTAAAATGTTCGTCGTTTTTCCCAACTATAACAGCTCCAACTCGTTGGAAAGATTCATGGCCAAAACAACTCATAGAGCTGAGTCTCCAAATGAGGAAAGTCTCCATCTCTTTGTTTTGACCGTCGCCGTGAAGATTAACATCCTTCATGCTATTCAAACACTTTTCCTCCTCCTCTGGCAACGATTTCTACTCCTTTAATATAGAGGGTGTGCAATAAACATTTTTGCTTCTAGATTTATTGTCCCAAAGGTAACCATACCTAGAAAAATGCTTCCTTCCCACGGCAACCGATCTCGACTTTTGCAACCTCTGGAAATCTCGACGCCATTAGCGGAAGACCCTATGGCAATAGGAACCTATTTCGGTTCCTTTAAAGAATCACTATGATTGCTTTTCCTCTTCTTAAAACAAAGGACCAGATCTACATTCTGTGATATATCTATCTATCAAATTCCTCATACAAAGCTGCTACTTGGGTGTTTTCTGAGTCTTTCATTCTCGGTCATCAACGCCTTTTCTAGCATCAGTTCTTAGCCTTGGCGCTCTTCTAGAATACATTCATAGGCCATGAAAATCACATTTCTGGCATTCATCATGAGAATTCTAGCAGTGCCGTCGATGCCACCAATTTCTTTTCTTCATTCATGCTCGGCTCTGTGTGGGTAGGGTGGAAGGGCGATTGGGACCCGAAGAAGATGAGGGATCTATAATAGAAGGAGGCACCCCGCCGATATAATCCACATATCCACATTAGATATGACTAGATCTAGCTTCTTTTCATACGCAAATATGTTGACAATGAAACTCTACATAGAAGATTCATTCTCTTCTCATGCATATTTCTCTATCCACCAGCTCTTCGACCAACGCAACGTTGTTATTGTGATCCTTTTACCACCTAAAATGATTTAGTAAATCCCTTCTTGATTCTATATGGAGATCAAATGATCATAGATCTACATCGATATAGCAAATCTTGAGAGCTTTATTCATTAGACCATAAATTTTTGGCTACCCTTTCTCTCTTTGAAGCCAATTCTTGGCATTGATACCACTTGTTAGGGATTTGCCGGAGAAAGATAAATTATTACCAAGATTTATTGATATTTACAGAGAGGAATAATAAAATAATGAGCAACAAGTAATCACATAAACAATACACACAAGATTTAACTGGGAAAACCCTAAATCTGGGGAAAAACCCAATCCAATGAAAACTCATTAGCATTGGGCAAAACCCTGGCCAATCCGACAAAGTGAGCCTTTACTGCTCACCTCCAGGCCTACATTACAATGAAGTATTCCCAGCCTTTTATAGGCTCCACTACATGCAATACCACAGGCAGAAAACCATGGGTGCACAATACCATGTGCCCCAAAACCATCACTCTTTAACTTGGTCAACTTTGAATCCATCTCGAGTCAAGTTTACCTAACAATTACCACGGGATAGGTGAAACAAATCGGTGCACAGGTCAAGAACTTATATGTTCTTGAGGTTAAAGATGCATGCAAAGCCTTGAGGAGCAAGGGAAATGTTAGTGACTTGGTGGTTGAGAGGGAGAGTAAATTGCCTCTCAACATGCAGCCCCAGAAGAAGCCTCAAAAGCAACTTCAGGAAATTGTGGAGTTACCACAATTGGAGGAGCTGAGAGGAGACCAGGAGGAGAGATCCACTCAAGAAGAGAAGAAGAAGTCTCAGACAATTGTGGAGCAGCCACAATTGGAGAAGTTGAGCAGAGACCGAGTGGAGGCATCCAGTCATGCAGAGACCTCCAGTAGGGGGAAATTCTGATCCAAGTGGGCAGAGGGATCACATGCAGTCATACCTCCAGGTGTGAGGTGGGTTGATGTGAAGTGATAGTCCCAAGAGAGCTGAAATTGGGCAGGGTCCATTGAGTGGTTTTATCTCATGGATCATACCTTGTTACGAGAGCCCAAATTACATTGTAGCAGGAGGAATTAGTGGGATTGATGAAATCAAAGATCAAAGTGACAGAGGCTAGAGCAGTAAAATACTGAATAAGCGTAGAGACGGGTTGACAATAGTGCAAAAAGGCAGAGTCAACATAAGCGTAGAGTTTTCAGTTAACAGAGGTAATAAGAATCAGAAACTTTGATGACAGAGGCATCATTCTGGTTCAGGTTGGATTTTTTTTGTTTTGTTTCTAGCGTTTTTGGAGCAACAACACTAGAGAGAAGTGTTGCATGCAGAACAATCCAAAGGTTCAAGAACGGGATCAAGTTGAATTCCTTTCTTGTTGACAGGGAGTGTTGAAAATAGCAATAAGAAATGATAAAAATAGAATCCAAAAATTCTAGTTTAATTTGTCCTTGAACTAAACAGAGAATTAGTATCGAATAATATTCTCATAGCAACTTGTAATAGTTAACTAGAGTGACTTGACTTAGTTAACTTAGGAATTTCGAGTTGGAAGTCTTTATGAAGTCATGTATATGTTGTCCCTACATTATAGGGGTCCAGGATGAGTTAATTGTGAGTTGTAATTAGTTAACTCAGTTTATTGAGTTAAGTCCAGTTAAATTAGTTCCAAACTGTTTGAGGAACTAATAGTGAGTTAACAGTCAGTTGGTGCACTAATGCATTAACTAGTGCTACTCTAGTTAGCTGAAGATTCCCTCATCAGAAACTCATGCATGTCGATTCTGAGAAAGACCCAGTTGAGACTAGAGTGCAGAGACAATGTACGATTTGTTGTATAATTTTCTAAGTTGTACAGATGGTGCATGCACTAAGGAACTGAACCTTGAAGGGATTGCAGACTTTTGGATGCACTGATTTCCCTTTAAGATGGGCTAATCAGCCATAGGAATTTTCCAAGGAAATAGGGACTCGGAGAGCTATAGAATTGGCTAAGTGTTGGCGAAGAGTTTGCTTGTGAGTTGGAGATTGATTTTACTGAGTGCTGGGATTGTTCTTGTGAGAACAAGCATTGTATTATCATCTTGGATTTCTGATTTAATGCAATACAGATAGTGGGGTTTTGAGTTGTGGCTTTCCCGTATACTTATTGTGTTATGTGCCATTGATATTATTCCTCTTGTCAATTATTTTTTTCATCGATCTTTATGGGCTTCCACTGTAAAGAGTAGAAGTAGATTCTTGTCTCTTGTTTTAGTAGATTAAATGAGCTTGTGAATCTACAGGAAAATCTACATCATTGATGGTGATAGGTTTAGGTGGTGTAGGATTCTAGCCTCTTGGGGAGCAACTTGCTAGTCATTTGGTTGCCATTTCTTAGCCAAGATTGTTTCCCGGATATTCTGGATGGCTCCCTCCCATACTGCTTCCTCAGATTGTTGGCTATTCTAAAAGGTCCTGCAGTTCCTCTCTTTTCATATAGCCCAAAGCGTGGAGCCTAGAGATAGTCCCCAAGCGCAATTAAGACCAGGCTTGAGAAGAGGCATGTCCACCATAGAAGGATGGTTTCTCTAATGCTCTGATGGTCTCTATCCATCCTTCCAAAGAGATCTTCCACTTGGTGCCACTTTTGAACTGCAAAAGGACATGGATTTAACAGGTGTTTGAGATCCTCATTATGTTGACCACACATGATACAATACAAGGGTCCATAGATACCCCTTTTTTGTAGTTGATCCCAAGTGAGGATTCTACCCCTACATACCAACGAGAGAATGTATGCAACTTTCGACCACCACCCACCTTTTCAAAGCTTCTTCCAAATTGGATGGTGATGCCCCTGCTCCCATCTTGCCTTTAAACGGTAAGCCTCTTTGATGGTAAATATTCCCTTTGTAGTATATCCCCATCGAAGAATGTCTGGTCCATTTTGGACTGTAAGCTTCCTGGATTCTAACTCTCTGTCCAGTTGCTTCCATTGATCTGACTCAGGGGGTTGAGGTCAATCCTGGCGTTCCTTCCATTTCCTCCAACCATCATTAGTCAGGGCATCTTTCTAATAATGATCCACCGTGTAGAAGTTCCTGCTAGTTATGTACAAAAATAAGTCACTCAAATCTTGTCTCCCAAATATTTTTTTTCTCTAATACTATAAGTCTAACCAGAACAAAATTATTTTCCCATTTCTGATTTCCCAAAAAACATATTGTTTGATAAAATTGTTATTCAAATTAGTATCAACTTTTTAAATAAAATTTATAAAAAACATTTATAGAGACTTTGTTATCATTTTTTAGTAAATGAACTACATCCACTGGCCTTGCATCTAACTTTACTTATTTAAACCTAGAGTAAGCATGTATCAGCGTTATTGCCCAAAAATTTCCAAAAGTATAAAAAAATTTATGACCCATTTTAGCATTAAAATAAAATAAATGAACGACATTCATGATCCTTAGCATCTAACTTTACTAATTTTAATAGTATCATTTGTACATATTCTCGGTAGAACATGGAATACGAAAAGAATCGACAACTATACCCTTCCATTTTATTCCTTTTTAAGTAAATTAGGTTATATACTTTTATATAAATTCCAATATCTTAATTATATTTTTTTAATATGTCAGTTAGTTGTGTTATTTATAATTTAAATTTTGGCCGGTTGTCTTATATTTTATACTATATATTTCGTCTAGTTGAGTTATTTATATTTTATACTTTAATTAGTTGGATTATTTATAATTTATATATTTGCTCGTTGTTATTGTTTATGTATATTTTAAATTTAACTTGAATTACAGAATTTATGAAAGTGAAAGAAGAGACATATTATGAAAGTGAGAGAAGAGGCGTATAGATATTGTTTATATATGTTTTAAATTTAATTTTGATTATTAAATAATTTTTTATTATTATAGAATTTATGCAAGTGAGAGAAGAGACTTATTGAGTAAAAGATATTCTAATAATATGGTTTTTTTAAATATTTACTTTCATCTTTATTATAATATATTGGGTTAAATTTTTTGATATTATAATAATATGTTTTTTTTAATATTTATTTTTACCCTTACTATAATATACTAGGTTCAATTTTTTGATATTATAATAATATGGTTTTTCCAATATTTACTTTCATCCTTACTATAATATATTGGGCTCAAATTTTTTGTCCATCTTACTTTCACTAATTATGATATGATTTATTATATTCACTAATTATGATATAATTTATTATATTAGGCTTAATTTTTTTTCTATCTTAATTTCACTAATTATGATATAAAAGTTATTTGTTTTAATTTTTTCTAAATTTAAAAAAAATTATAAAATATATGAAGATATAAATAGGGTTGAGAAAAATATTGAAAAAAAATATTATAATAATGTTTTATTTTTTTTGAATATTCACTTCATCCCTACTCCGAGTCTCATAGTGTAAAGTTTAAAGAATTATAGAATATATAAGAGTGACATATTAGTATGATATGTTTTGCTCAATTTTTTTTTTTTACCACCATTTTCAATATCATATATTAAAAGATTTGGGTGGAGGAAAATATTGGGCAAAATATAAATGAGAATGCTAGTGGAAATATTGGCTAAAATATGTGGGTGGGGAATATTTGGCATTTTATTTTCAAAATATATTTGAAAGTTATAGTGTGGTTTGGGGAAAATATTTGGCATTTTATTTCCCCATCATCACCCCAAAACATAGTTTTTGCCCAATATTTCCCTCAATCCCTACCCACAAGTACATTTTTTCCAATATTTCTCCCAACCCCACTCTAAAATATATTGAGGTGGGAGTTGACATTGGGAGAGATATGGGCAAAACATTCTAGGAGCCAGAGTTAAGGTTAGGGGCAATATTGAGCAAAACATTCTATATAATGGTAAGGATAAGAGTAAGGGTGGATGGAAATATTGGTCAAAAACATATTATTATAATTTTTTTTTGCTCAATATCTTTCTTTCCCTCCACCTTCATATTTAATTATGTATTTTATTAATATTTTTACTCAATTTCACTCTTATACTTAATAGTGAAAAATATTAAATTTATTTATTTATTTAAAAACATAATTTTAATATATCTTTTAATATATTTAAAAATACAATTTCAATAATTAAAAAATACCGTGGAATAAAAATTATATAATAAATAATAATAATAATAATCATTTAAATAATTAAATAATATAGTATTTACATTTTTATTTTATTTTATTTTTGGAAAATTATTTATAAATTAAGTGTTAATTTTGATATTAATCATGATATACTCCAAACAAATCTGAAATATATATATATATATATATATATATATATATATATATATATATATTGTGTGTGTGAGTGAGTTTGGTCGAACTATATTTTCATCATGTCCAGTATATCAACCAATGGGGAATTGAATTGATCACTTCACGTCAAGAAGTACTTTAAGAGAATGTCCTCTCACTATCTATCCAAAACCCTAGAGACAATATTTTATATTAATTTAATAATAATATTACAAATTAAATAAATTAATATAAATAATTCTGAATTAATTTTTTTTTTTTAATTTGAATAAATTATTTTCAATCACTTAGCTATTTCAAAATAATATATTTTATTAAAAAATAATAATTTTCATTTTCATTTAAATTAGATAATGGATTAGTTTGAGTGGTTAAATATTGTGAACTACAAGTAGAATGCCATATAGACAAGTTCCAAGTTTAACTGATTTTGTGAATAATGTTGCATTTCACATTGATGGAGAAGTGAAGGCTTAATATTTGAGCTTTATAACAAGGGATCAACATATCCCTCTATTTTATATAGGTTTGAAAATAAACTATTTTCCCAACTACTATAATTACGTTATACATTTCAGAGTATTAAAATTTAAAAAAATGATAAAAGCTAATTAAATGATAACTATATTTTAAATAATTTTTTTATTTACTATAAAAACAGTAAGTATGTCAAAATTTAATACATTTAAAATAAAACTTGGAACATGAATTTTTAACAACAGAGATTTGCGTTCACGTTACCATGTACCGTCATAATATGTAAATAGACTTTGTTACAATATCATGAGCTAATACCATGGCTTATCAATAGCACATGCTCAAAAAAACCATAACTCACTTGATATGACACTTATTAGTCCCTGCCTGGGACTCTTAGCAATCGATCGTGCGTTGACTGCCTATTAATCTCTTGTTTGACCAAAAAATATTGCTATACATCACAATTTTAACCAAAGTTTTCATATTAAAAAATAATATAAAATTTATTATGTAATTGCTGATTGGCCAACAAAGTTGAGGGTCTTATTGCAGGCTTCGCAGGTTTCAAGACGGGTAAAAGTAAGATATCCTAAGTTTTTGGTACCTCTTCTGCGTGTCCTTGCGGCAAACTTTTCTAATATCCAAAGTTTTCAGTTGCAAAAGATATTCAACTTTTCTGCTATCCAAGGTTTTCTCGTGCAAAAGATTTTTATATCCAAACTAAATATTCTGGTGCAAAAGATTTTTATATCTAAACTAAATATAATTCACTAAAGATTTTTATATCCAAACACAAACTTCAGAGAGAATTTACTGCCACATGGCTATCTGCATGCGAAAGCTCTAGTGGGCTTTTACATGCGGCTGGTGCTATCTGTAAGAGAGCAAGTTGATTTCTCATTATGAGTCATTGTTCTCAGGTAGGCTGCGCCCTTTTTTTGGAACTGGTTTCTTTTATAAGCGAGGTCCTTCGATAATATGACATATAATCTCTAGGTTCTGGACCAGGGTTTTGACCATGAGGCCAAGACTGTGTTCTGAGTTTTCTCGCAATTGCTAGAGTTGGAATGTCAAAGGTTTTATTATCTGTTTTTAGTTCAGCGTCCTCCATGGCGGTTGCCAAAAAATATTCTAATAGTTTGTTACAATTTGTTGTTGTAAAATTGTTTGACGTGTTTCTGTGTTTAGCGTTGTAATTGTTTTTATATTCCCATTTCCCATACAAATCATGGATAGGCTATCGTTTTGCATGCATATAAGTTTCCATGTTTATTTATCCCAATTTGATTATGTTTTGGACTTACAATTCATATCTCCATTAGCTATAATGCCAGCATTTTGTGTTTTATGAATGTGGATTTATTCAATGCTACTGAAAACATAATGCATAATGTGGGTTTTTCCACAGGCATAATAAAGTTCTCATTCAGGAACTCAGCGAACCAGTCCAAGACTCAAAGGATTTGTGTTTTGAAAGGCAATTTGGTCAATCCTTTGCAGTTCAAATCATGGCTTGTTTGTGGAAGCAAAACTCGTCGTATTGGAGAAATCCTCAGTACAACACCGTTCGACTCATATTCACCTTTTGCTGCGCCCTAATATTTGGCACTATTTTCTGGAGAATTGACCGGAAGATGTAAACATTACTTTCTCCTACAATCACAAAATCTAATCAATCTAGACCCAATTCTTTTGTGTCATTGGATGTTGTTTACGAGCAAAACCAACAAGTATACTAAATACTTTGGGATGCAATCTAATATTCAAGGTAGATGCAATTCTTATGTGTCATTGGATGTTGTTTACAGGCAGAACCAACAAAATATATTAAATGCTTTGGGATCCATGTTCGCAGCTATTATATTCCTGGGTTTCAGCAATGCCGTTTCTGTCCAACCAGTAGTCGATGTCGAAAGGATAGTTTTATATAGAGAAAAGGGAGCAGGAATGTATTCGGCTCTTCCGTATGCTATTGCTCAGGTATGTACTTTTTGCAGGAACGTATTCGGCTCTTCCGTATGATATTGCTCAGATATGCACTTTTTGGTTTTGTATTGTTTTATCAATATAGACTCATTCAATTTAATTTGATCATTGTTAAATTGGCGTATACATTTTTTTTTGGTTCATGAACAAGGAACCCATCTAGTAGCATTTGATTAGTAAAGTGTAAATTTACATAAGTGCATATATTCTATTTTTTTATTTGAATTTAGTATTTGATTACAAAAGTATAAATTTACAAAATCGAACCTAAAATAAATTTAATTATTAAAACCTAAATTTGTAGAAATATATATATTCTACCTCTACATACTCTTAAAACGCTCAAACTGTAATATTATAAAAATAAGCATACAAACATAGCTTTAAAGCCTTCTACTAATACAACCATATTTATGTTACACAGCTTTTGATCGAAGTGCCATACATATATATTCAAACACTGGTCTATGGTGTGATAGTTTATGCATTGACAGGCATGAAGTGGACAGCAGCCCAATTCTTTTGGTATTTGTTTTTCATGTTCTTCACGTTCCTTTATACCACATACTATGGGATGATAATGGCGGCTGTCACTCCTAATGCAACCATAGCTTCAGTTCTCTCCTCGGCTTGTATTGCAGTGTGGATGATTTTTAGCGGAGTATTTTCTCTATGTATTGTTCAATTTAATTTGATTGCATATTTTGGAAATTCCATGATGGATAGGAGTATAATCAGTTCATTTTAGTGGTTTCTATCTATCAAATTTCCAAAACTCTTACCATAAAAAAAGTAATTACTCTTTTTTTTCCCTTTGGGCTCGTCACAAAAATTAGTCAAATAAATGTTCATTGATAATGTGAGTGTTTTTGGGCGTTACAGCGGATTCCTCTGTGGTGGAGATGGTATTACTGGGCATGCCCCTTCGCATGGACGCTCTACGGACTGGCGGTATCTCAGTTTGGCGATATTTCAGATGAAGTGGTGATGGCAGATGGCGAGAAGCAACAAGTGAACGAATTTCTGAGTAATTACTTTGGATATAAACACGATTTTCTGGGACCGGTTGCAGTTGCAACAGTGACAATCGCACTTTTGTTTGCTGCGATCTTTGCACTGAGCATTAGAACACTTCATTTCCAAAAAAGATAGAAAGAGCCTTTATTCTTTTGTTCAGAACAAAGGATTTTTTTACAATCTATGACTGATTTCAGTTGCTTGAGTAAGTGAACAAATTAGAGGGAGATAGCTACAGAAAACAAGTTATGTTCGTATCAATGAATAAATTCTTATAAAATATTTTATTTATAATAAATAAATAAATGCGTAACCCAATACATATTATTATCTTCTATATACATATTTTCATTTTTCATTTTTAAATATTTATGGTGAATTATAGTCATTATTTTTATTAAAAGATAATTTTAATTTAATAATTTTTTTTAAATGATTAATTTTTATTTTTTAAAATTATTAAAATATAAATTTATAAATTAATAATTTACAATACATTAACACTAACAAAGTGAAATTAATTTTTTGAGGAGCTCACGTGGTAAGATACTGAAAATGAAAACTAAATGAAAGCAATGTCTCATCTTCACATCTAGACAGTTTGCTAAATTTTAATTTAAACATTTTATAAGCATATTCATTATATAAAATAATGTTTTAATTTAAATATCTTAATAAATTAATGTAATAGTTTACGGAAGTTTGATTTTTTTGTTTTTAAATTAGAAGTTTTATTTTTAACAAATATTTAGACAGTAAATTATATTATAGTAGAAATATAATATTCGTATCACAAAGCACAAAACTGAGTTTTATGTTGGATGGAATGTGATTGCCGCACCCACCAAACTCTTCATTAATCACATTTGGTCATCCAAAGGCAAAGTTAAATATGGTTTCTGCAAGGTTGGCACCTCCTCTAAGTTCCCTGCAAACCCCGGCAGGGACTACCGCCACGGCAGTGGCTCCTTGTTTATATGATATTTTTAATTAATCAATTTAATTAAAACAAAAAATGAAAACTACTTTAAAGATAAAATTTCATACTAGAATATTTCATAGAGATATTCCAAAATAAACATGTCTATGCACATATTTATTTTACTCTTAAAAAATACATATAAAATTTTCAAAAATATATATTCTTTCAAAAAACAAATCAAATTATTATAATTTTATTTTTTATTATACTTTTATTTTGCTAAATATTTATAATAAATGTCAAACATGTCCACTAAAGAGAGAAGGTAAGTTCTTAATTAGCCAGTATTGAATATTAAATACAAATTATCACGATAAGCCACACTTTATGCCATGGACTATAAAAATCTTGATCTCAATAACCTGAAAACTGCAGAACTAAACTTTTCTATTTATTAATGGTTCATTAAAAAAATGCTTAACATCAGTGTAACTTATCCACCTAATAATTTAGTGAAGGGAAAAAATCAGCATATTATTAATTTATTAAAAAAAAAGCACCTTTAAAAAGCGAATGATGAATGGTACCAAATGGAAAGCATGAACATGGATGCCATAATCCTACTCCTTGAAAAATGAGGCATTTAATTGTAAAATATGAAACTCCACGTACTAAGTGTAAACGGTAAGGATGAACATGTAGGCCATATCCCCACTTCAAAAATGTGAGAAATTTAAAGTAGAAATTATGAAACTCATCGCACTAACCGTGAGTGGTAAGCATGACCATGGAGGCCTTCAACCCAATTGGAAATGTAAGCCATCGGTTATCCCGTAAAGAAGGATTTAATGCTCAGATTCGATCCACCGCCAATTCCACAGCAATATCGGCGACAACAAAATATTTCATCAATGTATCAAGGACATGGAAGAATGGGCAGCCATAGATTGGATTGACATTCATTTTCCAAGAAGGGAAACTATATATATTAACAACAGGTTCACTGAAAGCACCACAGACTGGTACAAGTTCGACGAGTTTATATGACAACTAAACACATAAATTCAAACTAATTTCCTGGACATTATAATACAAATTACTTCACAGAACTGAACTGTCTACTATCAAATGTTTTGCAATTACCGCCCACACTTCGGGCAGTGCTCTAATGGAAGAAATGCAGTTACCTACATCCGCTGAAGGCAGGCCCGGAAATGCTATAAGGGAAAAGGGAAGAATCGTTTAATTGGTCTAACAGAGACGGACCATGTAACATAAGCGGCAAAGTCCTGTCTGGAATTTCTGGAATGTCGCCCTCACCCTCCAGCATCCTCACAGCGTCCACCATTCGAGGTCTGAATGCCACCATAACATGTGCGCACAGAATACCCACTGAAACAACTCTCTTCATCATGCTCTCCGCCCCGCTTTGCCGGATTCTCTCGTCTATTATTTCACTGGTTCTGCCTTCTTTCACTAGCGTCCATGCCCAATCCGTGATGAGATAATGAGGTTCCGAATACGAAGTAGCTTACAGAGCTTTTCGGTGCCAAGGAATAATGTGTTCAGTGGCTCCCCTTCAAAAAAAACAAACATGAACCACGAGCCAAAAAGCCGCCTTCTAACCAAATAAAATATGGACAGAACGAAATTACAAATTCAAAATTCAAATTTGATTTCCTTTAGCGCCTTTACTAAATTCAAAATAAAACGGAATTTGGAAAACGGTGGTAGACGACGAAGCCAACGGAGGTTGCAGGAGGAGACGGGATAGGTCTGACAGTGGTCACAGATACATTGAATACTGGAGCTTGCCGGAGGTAGGGTGATCGAGTTGCCGGAATATGCATGGATATGTATGGCTTTCATGCATATGTAGCATGCCTTCGGATGCACGAATGTCCTGTCACAGGTACTTAGCGCTCATTTATGTTTCTATAGGGTTGGAAATAGGAACTTCCCTTAGGTCAAGGGTAGCAAATATCCACGTGAATTGAATGTGTCATCATTAACGTGTTGAATGAGTCAATGGCAAAATGGCAGACCAAAAAACACTTCCGTCAAGGGTACCAGAAATCCACAGGCAGTGGCTAACCAGCTTGCCATAGGGCATTAAATGCCCGGGGAGATGCAGGCTGGATAGCCCGCTAACACGCGAATTTCCATTTATTATTTAGTGCCCAGTTTCCAAATTCGTGTGTTAGCGGGCTATCCAGCCTGCATCTTCCCGAGCATTTAATGCCCTATGGAAAGCTGGTTAGCCGCTGCCGAAATCCACATGGGGTGCCGGAAGCAACTCCATGTGCTCCTCCCCACAATGAAATAATAATTGACCACGTGGAAACACATGCCCCAACCCTAGGTTCTAAGCCACTACCTCCATTGACTCTTCGCTCCATGTGACCCCACCGCTTACTAAGCGGCACGCTCTCTGACACCGATTTCTCTGCAGTTGCGCATGATTGGACGCCACGACCGACTAGTGCTCCGCTTCCCTTCATGTGACCGCAACCCACATAGGATTACTCTTTCCAACTCCATTAGTTATATTTTATCGTGGGGCCAAACCACACGTTATCGCTACCTCTACACTTAGCGGAGATATAATTAGGAGAAAGATAGGGACATCTCAAATTTCAGAGTACATAAGGCTCATCATGTGAGTGGAGTGGCATCTTTATAGTATTCAGGGAGCTAAATTGGAGGTGGTGGCCCCAAAAACATAGGAATAATGATTTAATACTAGGCTTCATTTCATATATTTAAAACCAGGTTGTTGAGCTATCGATAGGGAGTTGGTGGAGCTAAATTGGAGGTGGTGGCCCCAAAAACATAGGAATAATGATTTAATACTAGGCTTCATTTCATATATTTAAAACCAGGTTGTTGAGCTATCGATAGGGAGTTGGTGGAAGTTCAATCCAACCCCACTGTCCTTGGATATTGACGTGACACGTTGTAGGGTTCCACCCTTCTAACCAACGAAAGGGATTCACCTAATAAAAAATCACAAATTATTGTTAGAAAACTAATAAACTTAAACAACGATTCTGCATGCGGAAAGAACTGAAAAGAATCACTAAAACTTAATGCCCAGGGATACGAATTACCTCCAGCCATTGGTGAAATTGTTGATGCAATTTCCTTCTGAAACACCACGCTCCAGCTGCACAAACAAAAGGGAAAGAAGACAAATGATCTAAAGGCACTTCCAAGCTCTGCTATCTCAGCTAGATGGTGTAGAACTGAAGGGGATTGAGATATGAGCTTGGGGACCAAACAGATGAACATATAGCTAAGCTTCCATCAAGCTTCTAAAAGCTATGTGTTAGAAAAACCACAAATCAAGGTAGAGATCAGATCAAAGTGATGGACCACTTTAGTAGCTCCCAATTATAAATTTAGTAATTGCAGTTGATTTTCTTAACTTAAGGAAACTACTGCAGTTGGTTTCCATAAGTTAAGAAAAGCTGCAATTCCATAAATCAAGGTAGCTTTTGTGTAAAATCAATGGAGCTTAACATTCTCCCACTTGGTCCATACTTCCAAACTTAATGTCTCAAAAACCATTGACAATCTGTATTAAGTAATAGATACATGAATCATGGCGATAAGTCCTCTTATGACGAGTATTATCTTCCATGTATTACTATGAATTTATTCTTATTATAATTTATGTGGCAACAATATCTTAATGAATAAACCTTATGTTTATTCTTGGTCCTTCTTAAATGAATTTTCTCAAATCAACTTAAGGTGCACATAAATATGAGAAAAAACATCACAATAATTAAGAATTTCATTAAAATATCATTGTCCATACAATGAAAAACTTCATAATGGAACCAAGTCCCATATTCAATACATGATCCTTGAATTTAAACGGTGGCATGCCCTTAGTCAAAGGATCAGCGATCATTAACTCAGTGCTGACTTGCTCAATGACCACTTTATTTTCTTTAACACGTTCCCTTATAGCTAAATACTTAATGTCGATGTGTTTATTTCGACTCCCACTTTTTTAGCCATAAAACCAGCAGCTGAATTATCACAATATATTCTCAATGGCTTAGAGATAGAATCCATAATTCTAAGCCCAGAAATGAAATTCTTAAGCCATACACCATGTAAAGCAGCCTCAAAACAGGATATACATAAGCATGTAGTCTTTGGTCCCTTGAAGGTACCTCATTACTTTCTTTGCAGCTCTCCAGTGGTCTAAACCTGGATCACTCTGATATCGTCCCAACATTCCCACAACAAATGCAATGTCAGGTCTTGTGCAGACTTGAGCATACATTAGGAATTGCTGATCTCTTAGGTCTAGTAGATCTTCTTAATGTTGTACCATCATCTTCCTGAGAAGTATGTGGTTCAACTTGTTGTTCAAAAGTTCTTGGCAACTCTTGAACTCCTTGATCTACTGGAATATCGTCAGCAGCTTGTGGAACTTCAACAATTGGTTGTTCAACACCAGTTTGTACTTGAGGGGTGCTATGAGTAATAACCAATCTATCACTTGAAGTGGAAGGTTGAGATTCTGAATGATCTTTCTCAGAAACTATGTTTCTGGTTTGATCGCTCCCACTGATCAAGTATGATTTCTAATATGTCTGAACTCCTATTGGCACCTTTCTTTGACTTGTTGGTCTGCTTTCCCTTTATGCAGTCCACACAAATCTCAAGATCAGTAAAATCTAGAGTATTAAGTATTCCTTCATTTACCAATCTTTTAATTTTATCTATGGAGATATGACCTAGTCTCCGGTGCCATAATTTAGAGGAAACTTCATTAATAACACATCTTTTAGTGCCAGTGTGAACATGCATTGAATCATATGTGACATTGTTTTGTAAATTAATGCAGTAAAACCATTAGACAAAATACCATTCCCAACATAATCAGATTTATAGAATAGACTGAAAGATTTTTCTGAAAAGTTTAAGGAATATCCAAAAGGTACAAGCCTTGAAACTGAAATCAAGTTTCTAGAAAAACTTGGAACGTGAAAGGTCTTTTCTAACTCCAAAACAAAGCCACTACTTAAAGTTAAATAACATGTTCTTATAGCTTCCACATGCGAGCCCATCTTGTTTCCTGATAAGATGCTTTGCTCACTTCCTACTGGCTTCCTTAAGTTTTGCAAACCTTTGCAAGGAATTCGAAATGTGAATTGTTGATCCAGAATCAATCCACCATGTGTTAATATTAACATTAACCATATCAGATTCATAATAAACAAACGAGATTACTTCCTCAAGTTCGGGAATGTCAGAACGAATTTCAGAGAAATTTGCAGGTTGTACTACTGCATCAAAATAAAGAATCACATGCTTATGTTGAGGCTTAATAAACTTTCATGTTCTACCAATGTAAAACATGGTAAAAAGAATTGAATCAAATGACATGAAAATTGCCTGTGGGCTAAATTTTCAATTCAAGCAGATTCAATAAAACTTTATGAACTTTCACGTTTTACCAATGTAAAACATGCTAAAAAGAATTGAATCAAATGACATGAAAATTGCCTGTGGGCTAAATTTTCAATTCAAGCAGATTCAATAAAACTTTATGAACTTTCACGTTTTACCAATGTAAAACATGCTAAAAAGAATTGAATCAAATGACATAAAAATTGCCTGTGGGCTAAATTTTTAATTCAAACAGATTCAATAAAACTTTATGAACTTTCACGTTTTACCAATGTAAAACATGCTAAAAAGAATTGAATCAAATGACATAAAAATTGCTTGTGGGCTAAATTTTTAATTCAAACAGATTCAATAAAACTTTATGATAAAACTTATTAATTCATAACTCCTGTGGGTAGGTTATGAAATTTTATCCTAATTAATCACATAAATATAATAAAAATTCCTGTGGGATAAAATTTATTATATTCAGTGTAATTAATTACAATTTAATGTCTAAATAATCTTTATGTGATCTTGCCAATCAATATATAATTTTATTTAATTAAAGATGCTGTGGCTATTCTCTAATTAATTAAAATCATATGGATCACTAGACATTATTTTGTTGCATAAACAAAACTTAACCAGAGAGAAAAATAATGTTTACTGAAAGGAGTAAGTCAAAATGACATTTTAATAAACTCCATAAAACTGTAATAATTCTCTAGCAAAATCAAAAGCAGTCAGCATTACCGAAAATGACTACAAATTGATTGTTCAATTTATAAACTAAACCCGGAGATTGATTGAAGCAGCGTTGATCTACTTTGCACTTGCATAGCAAATGCAATTCGAAAGCTAGCTGGCTTGACTTCAGGCTCCGTCCTTAAGTTTATAAAACAACAAAAATTGACCAGCAAACAAGCTATTTTGCTCACAAGATAAATAAAATTAAAATTAAATTTACATTAAATTTCAATAACGCTAATCTGAACTTCATGCAAAATAAACACCCTTTGAACAACAATCATATGCTATCAGAACTCTGACTTCTTTACATATATGTCGGTTGAAGCATATAAATTAAAATGATTGTGGACACTATTATAGGGCATGAAAACAGATAAATGATTTGACAGACATATTATTAGTCAGTCTCACAGTGACAATCATTATGTCGGGTTTTGGGATGATCTACAATATTTGCCATGTTTATAGTTAACGTTACAAACCCTTCCACCTGTACATCATCAGGACAAGCATTCATTATCGGGATGATGAACCTCAGATGGGAAGGTTCGAAACGTTGACCATAAGACATTGTATATGGGCACATATCACATATCATCCCACAATCCAGACCAAATAATGTGTTAATTAATTAACTACAGTTCAGCCATATACTAGAGCGCTCCAATACCATACAAATTAGTATCTAATGCTCGCTGATCAAGATAGGCGATGTGCCAACCGAGTCAATTTTAATCATAATCATTACCACATCATACTAGCAACTACCTTGCAATCTGGAAACTTTACATATTCTGAAGAAACAAAAAGTATATTTTCAGTCTTTAAATCCGTGTGAACGAGATTCAACTCATGCATATCTGCCACATATCACTGGCGAAATTAGGAAAACAAAATCCTAAATAGATACTGCTAGTACCCTTTTCAAGAGCCATGGCAATGCCATCTCATAAAACAAGGCACCATCCAATATTATATTTTGGAGGCCATTAACGTTAGAATATGTTCACAATTTCCACAAGCGATGACTAAAGAGGTATTAGAACATAGGATTTCAACTTCACTAAACAAAATACTTAGTATAAAATTAAGAGGCCTATTCAAATCCCATTGATTCTTGATGATGACAAAGTAATAAAAACGAAAACCTCCAAAACTTTAAAAAAGTGAAGTGAAGGTTCAAATATGGCTACAACCATACGTAAAAATAAAAACCGAACTTGATGTGAAGAGAAATTTTAAAAGTAAATCTATCATGAAAGAATTAATATGGAAGGAAAAACATGTCAAGAATTATTCTTGATTTTAACAAATCTCAACGAAAATACTAAATTTGTAAGAACTTTAACATTCAAAAACAAGCTCCCGAAATTAATGTATTTAAAATAATCCTTCAGCTTATCTCATCTTTTAATGGATCACAGTGAATATTTTTACAAAGACATTAATGGAAGCTTATGAAAGAATACGCTCATCTCACAGGCGAAGGCGAAGAGTAACGAGGTCTGGCATATGGGCAGAGATATTTCCAATGCAGTTAAGATGGAAATTACGTTTCATCTCAACCAAACACATATGCGACACGCAAACCCCTTTGACTAACTCAACGCAAATCGCTTTGAAGCAACCACACTGATGGTACAATGCGTCAAATTTTTCAGAATTAAAATCTAAGTAAACTGGTAATTAACATATGAAGGTTGTATGAAACGGAATTCAGATTTTGGTGATCAATGGGGATTTTATATTCTAGATTTTATGCATAACATTCATAATTTGTATCCGCAACATAATCCAAATACAGAAACAGAATCTGGCAAATAACACAATGCAGATGTTATCATATATCCTCGGAAAAATGTGTGCGCAGAACTGAGGCTCTAATCAGGACAAAACCCCATAAATCAAAATCTTGTGACCATATTCGTTGACTGGTAATTGATACATACAAAGCCTTGCATTATACTTAGTAAATGAAGCATAAGTTATTTTCTAAATTTTCTAAATGCACAGAATTAAAAGACCCATCAACAGAAAGATCCAATATCTGATCTTACTGATATGAAGAAAACTCCAGACCTCGGCTAGGGATACGACTACAGTGCAGTTTTGACTTGACTTTGAAGATAAATGGGTCTTTAAATTTCAGAAGAGCCCTTAAATTTCATGCGACCCTAAACTCCAACATCAAGCTTACGCTGTATACTTCAATGCCAAACTTTGAGCTTAAAAATAAAAAAAAATTGAGAAGCTTGATTACAGTGTTTACAAAACCCATTAACTTAAATCCCGCAAAGACTTGGATAAGATGGAGTGGAAGGCATGCCAGTCAAACAAATGGAAATGTAAACAATAACGCATGCATGACATAGATTCTTGGCCAACACACAGCAAGGCAGAGGTAAAATGGCTCCGATACCAACTGTTAGAAAACTAATAAACTTAAACAACGATTCTGCATGCGGAAAGAACTGAAAAGAATCACTGAAACTTAATGCCCAGGGATATGAATTACCTCCAGCCATTGGTGAAACTGTTGATGCAATTTCCTTCTGAAACACCACGCTCCAGCTGCACAAGCAAAAGGGAAAGAAGACAAATGATCTGAAGGCACTTCCAAGCTCTGCTATCTCAGCTAGATGGTGTAGAACTGAAGGGGATTGAGATATGAGCTTGGGGACCAAACAGATGAACATATAGCTAAGCTTCCATCAAGCTTCTAAAAGCTATGTGTTAGAAAAACCACAAATCAAGGTAGAGATCAGATCAAAGTGATGGACCACTTTAGTAGCTCCCAATTATAAATTTAGTAATTGCAGTTGATTTTCTTAACTTAAGGAAACTACTGCAATTGGTTTCCATAAGTTAAGAAAAGCTGCAATTCCATAAATCAAGGTAGCTTTTGTGTAAAATCAATGGAGCTTAACAATTATATGTAAGGGCCCTTCTAACTATGGGTTATAAGTATTTGTGGGACCCTTTTGTCTAAGGGATTAGAAGTAATGTATGACTCTTTACCATGTGAGTGGATGCAATGGCAACCCTGCTCACTAGATGTCAATGTCAGTGTTATGTAGTGGTTGAGGATTCGGTCCATGTGGAGACATGATACTATAGACAACATAAATGACATGGAAGCTTAGGATGCAAGTACTTCAAAAGGGTGCTTAG
The DNA here is from genome assembly GCA_031772625.1 of Pinus tabuliformis. Taxonomy (NCBI): domain Eukaryota; kingdom Viridiplantae; phylum Streptophyta; class Pinopsida; order Pinales; family Pinaceae; genus Pinus; species Pinus tabuliformis. The sequence continues at coordinate 1,921,597,257 of CM062816.1, read as the reverse complement.
TAGGTCCAATTCTTAGTTTTATGTTATGTGTGAGTTACCGTACAATTTGGGTTTAAAGGAAATTATCTTATTTACAAAAATTATTTTAAAAAAATTACTTATTAAATGATATTAAAAGATTATAGCTTGAGCGGTTTAGTAAACAAATTGTTTTTCCAATTTTATAGGTTCAAGTTTCCAAAGATATGTTGTAACTAACTTGTTTGTGGCATTTAGGAAATAGTTGTATCTGGTGTAATAGTGGTTCTCCATATTTTGACGTTATTGATTTTTTAGAAATTCTCATTCTAGTAAAAAAAAAAATATTATTATATTAGATAACTTGTTCACTTGCTCTAATTTATAAAAAACAAATATATATTTAAAAGAATTTAAATTTGAGTGAGAATAATAACATTATTTTTATTTTACCTACTAACCAAATTTTTTATTAACATTTAATAATAATAATAATAATAACTTTCTACTTCAATTTGATTTAATATTAATATTTATGATTATTCAAATTCATTTAATGAGATTCAAGAGGGTATGAATTCTTAATATTATTTACCTTGGATGGGGTGACTAAGCCAACAAAGGTGGGGGGCAGGGTGCATGTTGTCATCACCCCACCAACTCATGCAACAATGGAACATGACAAGATACCCCTTCAAGAGTTTAATTAAGACATGCACAAAGCTCAGGAGGTCGCCCTAATTCACCACCCAACGAGTCTGCACAAAATTCATTACCTAGCTTTGTCACCTATGTAAAGGAGGATTACAAGGGATTTTCAGTGGGTTTGGTTTAAAATTAAGGATGGACAAACTATGGCATAAATGGTCAACTCTCAGGTGAGGTTAGCCCAACCTAAGAGCACCTACTCATAGGCCACTTCTATTCATTCACCAAATCATGTTGGTAATTGACAACAAATTGGTGTAAATGTAAATTTGAGTAAATTGTAATAGTCAGTGTCATACCGAATCAACAGTTATGTAACTGAGGAGGCTCATATAAAACTGATGAATGCCCAACTATTGTGATGGAGAATCATTTCATTGATTGAATAGAAATTCCAATCCCTTGCCCAGTGGATGTTTCCTTGACACTCTGTCAGGGTTTCACCACATAAATCCTGTGTTTTTACTCATATGGTTATATTCAGTTTCATTTTATTTCTTGTTTTGTAACCTCCGGTAACTATAATTGGTATCAGAGCGAGTTGGAGGTGAACGCTGGTGAAAGAAATTCAGAAATCTGTGTGTTAAAGACCAAGAGCGAGAAGGAGGTGTCTCGAGCACTACTGATGGGACCAGCCCTGATCACTTACGACATATAATTAATGTGTGATTGCGTGGATGATTTTTATGGTTGATTGGTTTTATGGCACGGTACTGTTGAGTTAATGTTGTGAGGACAACTGTCCTGTCCACGGGCTTCACTTCTCCCACCTCTTCACTATGCCAAAGAAACCCTAACCTTTGTCATTCTGTTGTTGTTCCAGTGCTCTGCTGCTCCGTCGAGGTGAGGTCTCTGCTACTGGGTTTTGGCTGCTGCTCCACGAGGGTTTTGGTTACCCTGTTCTGGGGATGGTTCTCTGTGAGGGTTTCTGTTTGCAAGCTCTAGTAATGTTTCCTGTTTTGAGGACGGTTCTGAAGTTTCGGGTCTGGAACCCCTAGTCTTTGTCTTTGGTTTCCGTCTGTTCGGCCCTAGTTATGATTGTGGTTCCTGTAGTTGTGGGTCTTAGCTCTACACTGGTCTCTTATTTTTTGTGGTTGTATGGCTCGACTGTGGTTGTGATGCTCCTCTGTTTATCGCTCTTGTGTATTGATTCGAAGCTCGGCTTCGTGGGCATGAAACCCTCAGCTTCTACAAGGTACTCCACTCATCTATGGGTCTTGTGTTGGCCGCCTACCTTGTGGCTCTACGGGCGCTACTTCGGCTATACTCCTGGGTTGCCTCGGCTCTGTGGTTAACTTATGAACTTGTAGTTATATTCAGCACTATTATGGATGACCTCTGTTTCATTGTTCGGTCCTGTAGCTTGTCTGTGACTTTATATTTGTATCTTGGACTGTAATTTTTTTTTTGATATCTATATATACACAGAGATTTTGAAAATAAAATAGTAAATGTGAATGATACAAGTTTGTTGGTACCTGTAGATGCTTGTTTCTTTCTTTGTTGGTAATTGTACTCAACTCTTCTGCAAACCCTCTCTGTTGATTTATGGAACTCGACCGTGTTTTCTTCTTACCTTTGTGATAATTTCTCACTCTCTATCACTGTTATGAAATGGATAGATGAACTTAATTAATTAAGTTTGGAGGAAAACAAAAAAAATTAACTTTAGGCTACAACATGTGAACTCAGATTTTCTTGCTTCTCAAAATGATTGCGTGCTTCTTTTTATTCAATACTATGATGGATGATTACAATGGCTTTTTCCTTCATTCTTAAAGATCAATGTACAGTTATTTAAACTGTCAATAGTTACATTTTAGTTATTCATTGATAATTGTTCATCTTTGTTTGTATTCTGAAGTTAATTTGAAACAATAGATTAAAAATAAAAAGAACAGTAAATAAAAATAAACAGTGGGTTGGGACAGCCTTAAACTTAGTGTAAAGTCCTAAATGCTATTAACTAGAAATTTAAATGGAACTTAAAAAAAACTAATTGAAACTCCTTCCAGTCTACAAAGACAAATACTCTAGCCATGACCTCCCTTAGCTAGATGCTCCTGCATCAGGCTTCTGGGGTAGATGAAAATTCATGGCTCCAGTCCATGAGCTCCTCGATAGAATACCCTGCACATTGTATCTGACCTGCTTCAAGCCATGAATTGTCCTCAATAGGACGGTTCTTCCACTTGATGAGGTACTATAGGTACTCCTTTCTTCGAGTCCGCCTGGCCACCTGTGTATCGAGGATTCCTTCGATCTCAAGTGGCTGAGCTGAAGGCATTTGTCTCATCCACGAACTACTCTCTTCCTGGGTATCCTGATTTTTCTGTGTCGAATTGTCCCCTTCAGGACTGGTAGTGTATGGGAATAAATCCGCCACATTAAAGATGGGCGATATTCCTATACCTGGAGGCAATTGCAGCTCATAGGAATTTGCAAAAAACTTACGCAGAATTTTGCAAGGTCCAATTTTCTTAAACTTTAACTTATTGTATTCGCCCTTAGGGAATCTTTCTTTGCGCAGATGCGCTAGGACTTGATCCCCTACGTTAAGTTGTACCTCCCGTCTTTTCAGATCTATTTTCCATCTGTACCTTTGATTGTTGTCCTGTAATTTTGACTTCACCTGCTCATGTAGGTCGTTAATTGCTCTTGCAAAATCTTCCCCGTTAGCACTCCTTCTTTCTAACTGTCCCAAATCTTGTAACTCATGCACTCCTTGAGGATGCATTCCATACAAGATCTGGAAAGGACTACTTCCCGTGCTTCGATTTGGTGAATCATTGTAAGAAAATTCCGCTTGGGCAAGTACACGATCCCACATCCATGAATTTTCCCCAACTAGACTCCGTAGCAGGTTTCCTAAACTCCTGTTCACCACCTTCATCTGCCCATCAGTCTGTGGGTGATAAGCGGAGCTGAAGTTTAACTTTGTGTCCAGCTTTTTCCACAAGGTGTGCCAGAAATGTCTTGTGAATTTCACATCCCTGTTAGAAACAATGGACTTGGGTAAGCCATGTAGTCTGACAATTTCAGTGAAAAACAAGTGTGCTACATGGGTGGCGTCACTGGTTTTCCTGCAAGGGATGAAGTGTGCCATCTTGGAGAAACGGTCCACCACCACCATGATGGAGTCAAAACCCCGCTGTGTTTTTGGCAGACCCAAGACAAAGTCCAGACTGACTGAGTCCCACAGTCTGTTTGGAATAGGCAAGGGTGTATACAACCCCGTGTTCTGACTATGCCCTTTCGCCAACTGACACACTTTACACCTGGTTACATATCGTTGCACATCTCTTCACATCTTCGGCCAGTAGTAAAAATGACTAAGCTGATCCAAGGTCTTATCAATGCCGAAATGTCCAGCTAGACCTCCACTATGTTTTTCCCAGATGATGTTCTCCCTCATCGAACATTCTAGAATACACAGTTGTCCTCCCTTGAATAGCAGCTCCTCCTGTAAGTTATAGTCCAGCCATGGACTATTATTCCTCAACAAAGAATTTTGGTGGGCTTCATAAGCCTCCTTGAAATCTGCATCGGTTTGATACAAGTCCTTCAGGTGTTCAAAACCCAACACTTGTATCGTGCTCTCCTATAAGAGTAAAACTCTTCTGCTTAGTGCATCTGCTACCTTGTTGGCTTGACCATTGATATGCTTCAATACAAATGTAAAACTCTGCAAGTACTCAACCCATTTTGCGTGTTTATGATTCAGCTTATGCTGCTGCATAACATACTGTAATGCAAAATTATCAGAAAACAAGACAAACTCATTACCCAACAAATAATGTCTCTAATGCTTCAATGCTTGGACGATGACATAAAACTCCTTGTCATAAGACGTGTATTTTTTCCTACTTTCATTTAATTTTTCACTGAATTAAGCTACTGGTTTGTCTTCTTGACTAAGTACAGCTCCAATGGCTGTACCACTGGCATCACAACAAACTTGGAAAAGTTTGTTAAAATCAGGCAATCTCAAAATTGGCCTTTCAGTAATCTTCTTCTTCAATATCTGGAAACTTTTCTCTACAGCTTCAGTCCAATGGAAAGGCTGACTTGCTTTTTTGATGGTATCCAACATGGGTGCGCAGATTCCACTAAAATTCTTTATAAACTTGCGATAGAAACTTTCCAACCTGTGAAAACTCCGAACTTCGAACAAACTCTTTGGGGATGGCCAGTTGATAGCTGCAACTTTTTCTAGGTCCATTTTCAGCTCATTTTCTGAAATCACAAAACCCAAATAGACTAATTCCTTCTAAAAGAAAGAACATTTTTTTAAATTTATCAGCAACTTATTTTGCTGTAACTTCTCCAAAACATATCTAACGTGTTGAAAATGTTCTTCCTTGGTCTTATTGAAAATCAGTATATCGTCAAGATATACAATCACGAATTTTCCAATGAACTCCTTCAACATCTTGTTCATTAGGCGCATGAAAATGCTAGGGGCGTTACTCAACCCAAATGGCATCACTAGCCATTCATACAGACCTTCATTGGTTTTGAAAATTGTTTTCCATTCGTCCCCTTATCTTATTCTAATCTGGTGGTATCCGCTCTTTAGATCTATTTTCGAAAAATATGTTGCTCCACTCAAGAAGTCCATCATGTCATCCATTCGTGGCAATGGAAACCTGTACCTGATAGTAATTTTATTTATTGCTCTTGAATCAATACACATATGCCACTCGCCTCCTTTCTTGGGAGCTAAAACTATCGGAACTGCACAGGGACTTAAACTTTCCCGTATCAATCCTTTGTCCAACAATTCCTATACCTGCTTCCTGATCTCTTCATTGTCCTTAGGACTCATCCAGTAAGCAGCTTTTTTTGGTAAACTAGCTCTGGGGATGAAATCTATGTGATGACTGATACTTCACTTTGGTGGTAACTTATTCGGTAAATCATCCACCACAATGTCGCTGAATTCCTGTAACAAATCTTGGATTTCTTCAGGTAAGTCAGAAATTTCAGTATGCAACAGCACTGCTCTTGGTCTCCTTACAATGACATACTTTATCTCATTATCTTCAATATGTTTTAAAAATTCTTTTCCCCCCATCAGCAGTGCTTTTGTCCCACTAGTCTCTGCTGTTTCTTCTTCCTTGATGGGTACTAGTGTATGCTTAATCCCATCCTTGAAAAACTTGTAGTAGTTTGTCTTTCCGTCATGAACAACTTTTCGGTCATACTGCCATGGTCTACCTAGCAGAATATGACACACATCCATAGGCATGATATCACAAGTCACCTTGTCCCTATACTTGCCAATATGGAATTCCACCTCACACTGCTCGTCAACTAGCAGTTGATGTCCTTTCTGTAACCAAGACACCTTATAGGGAGTTGGGTGCTTTAACCTTTTCAAACCCAATTTCTCCACCATCTCTATAGCAACCAGATTATCAGTGCTTCCATTGTCTATAATTAGTTTGCAGCATTTTCCATGTGGCTTACACACAGTCTCGAACAATGCCTTTCTCTGGGTTTGGTCAGTTATCTCCTTTGTCGGTTTCAGCAGTACCTTATTTAAGACTAAGGCCTCTCCTGTCTCTGATACATTCTCTACCTCTTGGGGTGGTGCCTCTGCTTCCTCTGTTTGAGCAACATATGCTCCTCTTTGTCTAGCCTTTTCACCTTCAGGACACTCAAAGTACCTGTGCCCCCACTTGTGGCACTTGTAACACTGGTAGGCAACTCCTCTACCTCTGCCTTTACCTCTTCCTCACTAGTATGGCCTTCCTCCCCTAGTGCTACCTTCCTTTTCTGCTGTCCCTGAGGTCTTTGAACTGCTGCCTTCTTCGTTGTTATTGGCAGTCCTACCTCTGCCAAAGGATTGTCCTTTCCCTCTGCCAGATCCACGTTCTATTCTAGCGTTCTGCTTCCTAGTGATCTTTTCTTCTGCCTTCAAGGCTCTCTGGTATGCTTCCTCTATGGTTTTTGGAGAAAGAATACTTATCTTGTCTGATATCTCCAACCTTAGGCCATTTACAAACCTTGCTGTTTTTTCTGGGGTGTCTTCAATGTAACCTGCTCTCAAATTCACTCGATAAAATTCTTCGGTATATTCTTTCACAGTCATTCCTCTCTATTTCAAATTTTGCACCTGCCGATACAGAGCAATCTGGTAATCTTTGGGCAAAAACTTACCCTTCATTTTGGCGACCATTCTAGTCCACTTTTTAATGGGTGGCTTATTTGATCTTCTCCTCTCTGCTTGGACACTATCCCACCATAAGGCTGCATGTCCTTTCAACTTGGTGGCAGCAAATTTAACTTTTCTATCTTCGCTGATCTCCTCACATTCAAAGTATTTGTCTAACTCACTAGTCCAGTCCAACATCACTTCTGTTGACAAACTACCATCATAGTTTGAAATCTCAGGCTTTGGCTTACTGCTAGCCAATAAAACTGACCTTAACAATTTGATTTCAAGTCCTTCCTGATCTGATCCATCTGTTGTAACTACAGCTTCTTCCTCACTGTCATCCCCTCCTTTCGGATCCCTTCTCCTTCTTGCTTCTACTGCTGCCAAACAGGCACTCAGGATCCTAATCTCTTCTCTCAATCCTTCATCTGCTACTCTTCGAATAGCTCTACCACGACCTCTTCTTTCGACTTCCATTTTGTAAAAAAAAAAAATTAACCCTAACCTGCTCTGATACCAAAATTGATGGGACCAGCCCTGATCACTTACGACATATAATTAATGTGTGATTGCGTGGATGATTTTTATGGTTGATTGGTTTTATGGCGCGGTACTGGTGAGTTAATGTTGTGAGGACAATTGTCATGTCCACAGGCTTCGCTTCTCCCGCCTCTTCACTATGCCAAAGAAACCCTAACCTTTGTCATTCTGTTGCTATTCCGGTGCTCTGTTGCTCCGTCGAGGTGAGGTCTCTGCTACTGGGTTCTGGTTGCTACTCCACGAGGGTTTCAGTTATCTTGTTCTAGGGATGGTTCTCCGTGAGGGTTTCTGTTTGTAAGCTCTGGTAATGTTTCCTGTTTTGAGGATGGTTCTGAAGTTTCGGGTCTGGGACCCCTGGTCTCTGTCTTTGGTTTCCGTCTGTTCGGCCCTGGTTATGATTGTGGTTCCTGTAGTTGTGGGTCTTAGCTGTACACTGGTCTCTTCTTTTTCGCGGCTGTATGGCTCAGTTGTGGCTGCGATGCTCCTCTATTTATCGGTCTTGTGTATTGATTCGAAGCTCGGCTTCGTGGGCATGAAACCCTTGGCTTCTGCAAGGTACTCCACCCGTCTATGGGTCCTGTGTTGGCCGCCTATCTTGTGGCTCTACGGGCGCTACTTCGGCTATACTCCTGGGTTGCCTCAGCTCTGTGGTTAACTTATGAACTCATAGTTATATTCGGCACTATTATGGATGACCTCTGTTTCATTTTTCGGTCTTGTAGCTTGTCTGTGACTTTATATTTGTATCTTGGACTATAAATATTTTTTTTGATATCTACATATACACAGAGATTTTGAAAAGAAAATAGTAAATGTGAATGATACAAGTTTGTTGGTACCTATAGAAGCTTGTTTCTTTCTTTGTTGGTAATTGTACTCGACTCTTCTGCAAACGCTCTCTATTGATTTATGGAACTTGACCGCATTTTCTTCTTGCCTCTGTGATAATTTCTCGCTCTCTGTCATTGTTATGAAATGGGTAGATGAACTTAATTAATTAAGTTTGGAGGAAAAAAAGGAAATAACTTTAGGTTGAAACATGTGGACTCAGATTTTCTTGCTTCTCAAAATGATTGTGTGCTTCTTTTTATTCAATACTATGATGGATGATTGCAGTGGCTTTTTCCTTCCTTCTTAAAGATCACTATACAGTTATTTAAACTGTCAGTAGTTACATTTTAGTTATTCATTGATAATTGTTCATCCTTGTCTGTATTCTAAAGTTAATTTGAAACAATAAATTAAAAATAAAAAGAATAGTAAATAAAAATAAACAGTGGGCTGGGATAGCCTTAAACTTAGTGTAAAGTCCTAAATGCTGTTAACTATAAATTTAAATAAAACTTAAAAAAAACTAACTGAAACTCCTTTTGGCCTGAAAAGACAAATACTCTAGCCATGACCTCCCTTAGCTGGATGCTCCTGCATCAGCTACGCTGCCAAACCTGTTGCCTGTATCTCTGCCCTCTGCGTATGCGTGGACCAGAGCTCAGAGAGAGGAGAAGAGTCGTCCGTTGTTGCAGAGAGGAAGAGCCGACGAGGAGGAGCTATTGCTGGCCCTGTGGCGAGGAGGCCCGGTCCATCTGTCCAGAGTCTGCGTGGACCATTACCATTGCTGGCTATCCAGAAGAACTAGAGTCTGCGGAGCAAGGTTGCTGGTCGAGGAAGCCAGGTGGAGGCCCTGTCCAGGTCGTGGAGCAAGTGTTGCTGCCTATTGTTGGCCGACCTCTGCGTGCTACCAAAGCCGTCAAGGAGGTTGCTGCCATTGCTGGCCCTATCCAGGACCCATTGAGGAAGCTCCTGCCGCCAAACTGTTGTTGGCCCTGTCTAGGACCTGTCGAAGAAGCTCCTGCCCCTGCATATAAAGGGACTTGCGTGGAAGGTGGAAGCAACATAGCTGCCTTGCGTGGCTGCATGTGAAAGGAGGGACCTGCGTGCTGGCCAAGGAATCCCTTTGGCCCGGTGTGTCGAGCAGAACCACAGTGCCGCCCTTGCACATGAAGGAACCTGCGTGGAAGTCCTCTGGCTCAAGCTATTGCTGGCCATCTGCGTACTGAAAACGGGTACTTTTTTTTTCAGTTGAAGGGTTTTTTTATTTAATATAAAAAAAAGGAGGCAATTTTTTTTATTTTTTATTTTTGGAAGAGTTACAGAAAAATCTGAATAGGGATTTTTTGTTTAAAAACAAAAAAAAAAACTCAGAATTGTAGAAAAGAGTTTTTTTTTTTTTTAATCTCAAACTTCTAAAGAGGAAACCCTAAACCCTTGTTTTTTTAAAGAAACCTAGTTAAAAGAAGGATTTATAGGAAAGAAAATGGCCAAGATGTTGAATGCAAAGTTCGAGGTGGAGAAATTCACCGGCAAGAGCAACTTTGCTCTATGGAAACTGAAAGTTAGGGATTTGCTAGTGCAACAAGGGTTGCACAAAGCATTAGACGGGGCAAATAAGAAACCTGCTAGCATGAAAGATTTGGACTGGGAGGACTTGGATGTCCGAGCTCTCAGTACCATCAGGTTATGCTTGGCAGATGAAGTTCTCTTCAACATTGTTGAAGAAAGTACAGCTTCAGGCTTATGGGAAAAACTGGAAAAACTATATATGACAAAGTTGTTAACCAATAGAATTTATTTGAAAAGACAATTGTACAGTCTTTGAATGAAGGAGGGTTCAAAAGTTGCAGAGCATTTAAATGTTTTTAATACACTTATATGCCAATTAGTAGATATGGAAGTTAAAATTCAAGAAGAAGACAAAGTGATAACCTTGTTGTGTTCTCTACCCAAGTCATGGGACCACTTCGTAACTTCAATTAGTTTGAGCATCGCTGATTATTTGAAATTTGAATCCGTTGTGGGAACTTTCTTGTCTGAAGAAGTACGAAGGAAATCCAGTACTGAAACAACAACATCAAAAGCCATGATATCTAGAAGATGGTCAAAGGAAAGAAGAGAAAAAAAAGGGGGTCTTCCAGATCTAAATCAAAGGGAAAGAAGTGTAAGGCAAAATGTTGGCACTACAATAAAATTGGACACCTGAAGAAAGACTGTTGGAAACGAAAAGAGTCTGATAACCCGAAGAAGGAAGCAAATAAGGTTGATTTAGGTATGATAGACGAAGTTTTATCTGCTGAAGAATTATGTATGATAGATGAAACTTCACCTGTATGTAATGTCTCTCAGGGTTTTGAACGCTGGCTATTAGACTCTGGTGCTTCTCATCACACGTGTCCACACAGAAAATGGTTTACTTCATATGAAGATGTAAATGGTAGTTTTGTGTTTATGGGTAATAATGTATCATATCAGATTGTTGGGATGGGAAATATCAGGATTAAAATGTATGATAACACAGTTAGAACAATAACTAGTGTTAGACATGTACCTGAATTGAAGAAAATTTTGATTTCTTTGGAGTGTTGGAATCGGATGGTTATAAGTTTAAAGGTCGGAATGGAGTGCGAAAGTCTCTAAAGGCGCCCTAGTTGTTATGAAAGTAGAAAATGTCAGAAATCTTTACAAACTCAAAGGAAGTACTCAGGTCAGTGAAGCAATGATTGTGTCAGAAAAAGAAGAAGAAGGTACTCACGTATGGCATCAACGATTGGGTCACATGAGCGAGAAAGGTCTTCAGATACTAATGAAACGTAAATCTCTTCCCGATCTAAAATCTTTGAAATTGGATTTCTGTAAACATTATGTGTATGGAAAACAATGTAAACAGAGATTTAAAATTGGAAATCATAATAGTAAAGTTATTTTAGACTATATTCATTCTGATCTATGGGGACCATCTCCTGTTGTATCATATGGAGGTGCTCTATATTTTTTAACGTTTAGTGATGATTTCTCCTGTAAATTTTGGGTCTTTATGCTAAAAAAGAAAGCTGATGTATTTAATATCTTTAAACAATTTAAAGCAATGGTAGAGAAAAGAACAAGCAAATCAATTCAATGTTTAAGAACTGAAAATGGTGGTGAATTCACTTCAATAGAATTTGAACAATACTGTAAGGATGAAGGAATTGTTAGACACAAAACTACTGTTTATACTCAGGAACATGATGTTGTTGAACGTATGAATCAGACTCTTATGGAAAGAGCCAGAAGCATGATTAGCAATGCTAAATTGCAGAAGGAGTTGTGGGCGGAAGCAATATCCACTGCTTTTTATTTAGTTAACAGATCACCTTCAATAGCAATTAATTGTAAAATTCCTGAAGAAGTTTGGTCAGGACAGTCTTGTGATTATTCACATTTAAGGATATTTGGTTGTGATGCTTATGCCCTTATTCCTAAAAATCAATGTTCAAAATTAGATCCAAAATCGAAATGTTATGTCTTTGTTGGGTGTGACTATGCAATGAAAGGATACAGGTTGTGGGATCCTACATTGCGGAAAATAGTCATTAGTAGAGATGTAACATTTGATGAATCTTCTTTTTTAAAATCAAATGTTGAAAGAATTGAACAGGAATATCGACAAATCAACAAATTCAATTGGAGGCTAGACCTTTCGGTGACAGTCAAAAGGAAGAAGAGACTTCTGGAGAAAAAGGTGTTGAAGATACAAAGGAAACTGTTGAAGTTTCTGAACTAGTTCAGCAACCAGTCACTCTAAGAAGGTCTACAAGGGAAAGAAAAACTCCCAAAAGGTATGAAGATTCTGCTTCATCTTTTGCTTTGATTACTGAAGATGGGGAACCTTCTTGTTATCAGGAAGCAGTAGATGATATGGATAGCGAAAAATGGAAAACGAATATGGAAGAAGAAATGGATTCCTTAGCCAAGAACAATACCTGGGATCTTGTAGAACTTCCTAAAGGGAGAAGTGTTATTGGATGCAAATGGGTATTCAAACTGAAACAGAAATTTGATGGAAGTATCAAAAGGTATAAGGCGAGACCGGTAGCAAAATGGTATTCTCAGGTTGAAGATATCAACTTTCATGAGATTTTTTCACCAGTTGTAAAACTTGTTTCTATTCGTACTATGTTGGCACTAACTGCATTACTTAACCTTGAGTTAGGACAATTAGATGTTAAAACTACTTTTCTACGTGGTGATTTGAAAGAAGAGTTATATATGGAACAATCAGAAGGTTTTGTACAAGGTTGCAGTAGAAGATTAGTTTGCAAGCTCAGGAAATCATTGTATGGTCTGAGGCAGTCTCCCAGATAATGGTACAAGAAGTTTGACTCCTTCATGGTGAGCCATAACTTTATTAGAAGTGAGTATGATCATTGTGTATACTTCAAAAGTTTGAATGGCATATTCATTATCTTAGCTTTGTATGTTGACGATATGCTTATTGCAAGCAAAAGCATGGAATAGATCAATAGGTTAAAGGCTCAGCTCTCTAGGACGTTTGATATGAAGGATCTTGGAGCAGCAAAACATATCTTGGGCATGGAGATACACAGAGACAGGAAAAATGGTAAGCTTTAGTTATCACAACAAAAGTATGTGGAGAAAGTACTTGAAAAGTTTTGTATGAACAATGTGAAACCTGTTAATGTTCCATTAGCTTCCCATTTTAAGCTTTTTTCAGTTTTGAGTCCTAGAACTGATGAAGAAAAGCAGTATATGTCTCATGTACCATATGCAAATGTTGTAGGCAACTTAATGTATGTGATGGTATCTACAAGACCTGACATTTCATATGCAGTTGGAGTTGTCAGCTGGTTCATGGCAAATCCAGGTGAAGAACATTGGTGAGCAGTGAAATGGGTGCTTTGATATCTAAGAGGCACAAGTGACCATTGCATCATCTTTAATGGTAGTGAAGGATCAGACTGCGATATGTAGATGTTGATTATGCAAGTGATTTGGACAAAAGAAGATCTACTATAGGTTATGTCTTTACTCTTGCAGGTGGAGCAATTAGTTGGATGTCAAAGTTTCAAGAAATAGTTGGGTTGTCCACTACTGAAGCAGAATATATAGCTGCTTCAGATGCCAGTAAAGAAGCAATCTGGTTAAAGGGTCTACTTGATGAGATTGGAAGGATGCAAGAGAAAGTGAATGTACTTTGTGACAGTCAAAGTGCTATTCCCCTGGCTAAAAATCCTCCTTATCACAGCAAAACCAAGCACATTGATGTAAGGTATCAGATTCCGAGACATGTGATCGATAGCGGAAAAGTAGCTCTTCAAAAGGTCCATACACGAGAGAATTGTGTAGACATATTCACAAAGCCAGTTACAATAGAGAAGCTGTGATGGTGTTTAGCTTCTCTTGGCTTGCAGAAAAGATGATGAATGGGCATGGGCCAGGGATTAGGAAAATTGTTGTCAAGGTGGAGTTTGTTGGTAACTGACCACAAATTAATGTAAATGTAAATTTGGTAAATTGTATTAGTCAGTTTCATACCAAATCAGTAGTTATGTAACTGAGGAGGCTCATATAAAATTGATGAATGCCTAAACTATTGTGATGGAGAATCATTTCATTGATTGAATAGAAATTCCAATCCCTTGCCCCGTGGATGTTTCCTTGACACTCTGTCAGGGTTTTACCACGTAAATCCTGTGTTTTTACTTGTATGGTTATATTCAGTTTCATTTTCTTTCTTGTTTTGCAACCTCCGGTAACTACAAATCATTCGTACATAAATAAGATTGGAAATATGTTGAGGAATTGAACAAATTCCTTAAGAATAGGATCCAATCTAACTAATCACAACAAATCTCTAATAATAGAACAATTTGGAGAATTCTACATTTCTCCATTATTCCAAGTTCCCCCCCTTAATGGAGAAATGAATCAAAGCATAACATGAACAACATACATCTCTCAATCTCAACTAGGCTTACAACGATACATTTAAAAAAAAAAAAACAAGGTTTTCATTTTTGCCTTTTTACTAAAGGGTCCATGATTATTCATTTGTTGGTGAAGTTTCATCTTCACTTTTATTGCCATAAGATAGTAGGGGAGCTTCTTGAACTTTTAATCTCCTCTTTCTTGATCTTGATTGCAGGCTAACATTTTTTATATTCCACGTTGTTGCAGGTTCTTGGGACTTGTACTTGTTCTTAATGTTTGCAATTTCTTCAAGTTTTGTTGCTTCTTCCTGGTTGTCAATATTTGCAGACTTAAAAACAATGTTAGATTCATAAAGAGAAGCATATTGATTTTTGTCATCTTACTCTTTTGAGTTTTCCTTTCTTCATCTTTTGGTTGTTTCATGTCTTCAACCTCTTTAATCAATGTTGTTGTTGCAAACATGTTGTCTTGCATTTGATTTGTGTATGGAGGTACATATCTCTTCTCACCTAACAAACAACTCATCGATAAGATGTATTGAACCACTCTTCATGAGATACATAATTCTCATCAAATTTGACTTTATGCATCTCTGCATCAAAGAGACTTTCTACATAAAAATATTCATTCTACATTAATGGTTGTTTCTTGATCATCACATGTTTCAATGTCAACTATAGGAACACATTCATCATCCATAATTGAAGCTTCAATGTTTCCATCTTCAATTTCATTCAAACTGTACTTCATTTCTAAAATATTACACAATACTTTTACATTTTAAATCTCACCATATTCATGTAATACACTGAATAAGAAGTTTTCTAATGCAAATGTTATAAGATGCAATGCTAATGCATATTTATTAATATCGTGGTTGTAATTAACAAAATCCTCATCAAAATAATTCAATAAATCTATTTCATTTCAGTTGGCCAGATTTCATAATTTATACCCGAAAAACAAAAAAAGTAGATTCCGCATTAACCTTTTTACGATTTCATCTATTTCATCAAATTCTTTACTAGATTGACCCATATTTGCATTTTGATCAGCCTTTCAACCAGAAACAATTCATATTCAACTGAAAAATATACTGGTTCTGTTCTTTGACTCTTCCTCTTGTTTTGTTTCAGTTCTCTCCAGACCTATTATGTGCCATCGTTGGAGCCTATTGCTAATGCGAAAATCGGTTGCCACATTTGAGAGTTGTAAGAGTTGTGCCATGTGAGCTTCAGGAGGGGAGCCTATTGCTAATGCGAAAATCGGTTGCCACATTTAAGAGTTGTAAGAGTTGTGCCATGTGAGCTTCAGGAGGACGGACACCAGTCTTGTTGATTGAAGAATGTGAGGAGGTAAGGGCATCTGTCTAGTAGGTTTTTAGCATCTGTCCAGAACGTGAGGATGTAAGGGCACCTGTCCAACATCTGGTGCATAGATCTTATATGTAGATCTGCCTTGTTGAAGCGGCGGAAAATCCCCGAAGGAGCCATTGCCATTGAGGAGGAGCCATCACTTGTAGCGAAGGAGATCTAGATTGAGGAGATCCCTGCGAAGGAGCGACCTGTAGCGTGACCCACCTGGAGTATAAGCAACAAAAAAGAGGACAAGTGAAGGAACTGTAGCTGTAACTTTGATCATCTTCATCGCAGATTGTAACAATAAAACCGCTGTGAAAGATCAGTAAAGATTAGAGTCCAGAGTGGAGTGGCTAGCATAGGAGGAAGTAATGTTGAGAGTCTAGCGTGGATGAAGCAGCATAAAGTGCCCAACGTACTGGTGACTAGAGTGGAAAGACCAGCGTGTCCAACCCGTGTTCAACCTTTGTTTAGCTCAAAATGGTGTCGTTACATAAGCAGACAACTGTTGTACCACACAGTTTGACCCTCGATCAGAATTTAAGGCGAGAGCTGGAGTGTGGAGCAGATTAGTTAGTCGGAGAAGACTGTGTTTTGATGCGTCTGTCCGGAGTCTGCGACTGTGTGCTGCAAATTGGGGCAAATCGGGAGAAGAGAAGGAGCTTTATCACCGAAGTTCAGTGAAGCATGGATGACAGGTGTTCTGGATGACGTTGAGTCTGGTGTGTGGTTGTGTTCCACTCAGGAAATTGTTGAAGTTGTTGCGTGGAGGCTTTGCGTTGGACCTGACTAGTAGAGTTGTCGAATTGATTGGATGTTAGAGATTGAATGTTGAAGGAGGAATTGCTTTTTTTCTTTTTCTTTGGATCTGTGTGTGAGGTCGAGCTCATGTAGACTATTTTCAAGCTCTAGGTGGCATTAGAGAAGCCCTCATGGTTTTTGCTCAAGGGGCGACGCAGTTGTTGTCGTCCTCGGTCCCTCTGTCACATGTAATTAACTCTTCTGAGAAGAAATCTTCAGAGCCCGTCGCTGGCCCCGATAAATCTTTGACTACCTCCTCTTTGCATCTTCATTCAGATTCTCATTCCCATCACTCACATTCACATTCACATTCGGATTCACATTCACAGTCGACTCGAGGAGGGTAAATCTGCAAACTGTGAGAGGCCACCGTTGAGGAGAGCTACATGGTATGCAGAACTTTTTGTGGACCAATGTTGTTGGACATCGGATCTAATTGGCATACCCAAAACCGTGCGAATGAGTCAAAGTGAAATTTGATGGGCGTGTTTTCGAATAGAGGTTGCGTGCAAAGCAAGTCACTGCCTAGACAAAGGGTGGTCGATCTACATGTTTGAAGTCTTGATGATGTGGTCCAAGACTTGAATGCGAGCACTACAGATCCAGTGAGCACTACAGATCCAGTGATTGGATTATTTTTTTTATGCGCTCTGATGCCAAACTTAAAATTAAGGACGGAAAAGGACGGAAAAGCTATGACCATTTGACATAAATGGTTCGCTGGCAGGTGAGGCTAGCTCAATTTGAGAGTCCCTGCTCACAAGTCACTTTTATTCATTCATCAAATTATTCGTACATAAATAAGATTGGAAATCTGTTGAAGAATTGAATAGATTCCTTAAGAATAAGATCCAATCTAATTGATTCGAGCAAATTGTGATATGGGCAATTAGTGAATGCATGCGACTAGATAGGGGATTGAGGCGGAGGTGGGCGGGCGGGAACGAAGTAGGAAGATTACCAGGGTTTCGCACTGGCACAGAGGCAGTGCTCCATGAAAGGATGCACAGGAGGGAGCTCCACTCCTTCCTACAAGCAGGTTGTGGCTAGCAGGGGAAAAAACCCAATGGAAAATGACAGAGAGCCTTTAGATGGAAAGGATAGAAGCAAGGAAGTAGAGCAGGAGGGAACTAAGTCAAGGGAGCACAATGATGCATTGGAAAATGAGGAAGAAATCAAGGAACAAAGCACTAAAGACAAAGCACACATGGGACCATGCAAACCCAAGGCGGCGGTAACTCCAAGAGTCATTTTAAATGATCTAGCGTTGGAGGCGCATAGGATCACATGCAAACTTATGCAATCATTTGTAAATTCATGGGGGTGTGGCCCATTGAAAAAGCATTACAAACATGGATTAAATACCACTAGAAACCAAAAGGCAACATTGACCTACATCTTGGGTCCAAGGGATTTTTCACTGTTGTATTTGCAAATATTGAAGATAAGGACAGAGTGTTTGAAGGAGGGCCATAATTTTATGCTGTAGCAGGCCTCTATATGCGACCTTGGATTATGAACTTTGTTCCGGAACGCGAAACTTTTAGTTCAGTCTTAGTCTGGGTAAGGCTCTATTCTCTACCTCTCGATCACTGGCAAACGGAATCTCTATCAGCCATAGGTAATAAGTTAGGGCGTTTTGTCAAAGTTTCTGAGGCTACTAGAAGGGGAAAGTATACTTCCTTTGCCAAAATATGTGTGGAGATGGATCTCTCTGGAGCTTTGTCGAATGAGGTTATTCTGGAAGTTTTTGATGAGGAATGGATACAAACGGTAGATTATGAACATATTCCTTTTAGATGTCGCAAACGAGCATGGACATCTGTTCAGAGACTGTCCTCTCAGTAAAATAGAGAAAAAAAACAAAGTCGATATAATGAGGGATCTAGAAAGCTTCTTCAAGGTGGAACACAAAGGGAAAGAGGGCAAAAGAGGACTAAGAACATGCAAAGCTATAGGGCAGGAAGTTAACCAAAACATGTTCCAAATCTTCGAAGTAGATGAAGGTCCAATACTAAAGAAAAGGAAGGAAGCCCAATGGAGGAGGAAAAAGAAGAAAAAAGTGAACAAATACAAGAAAACAACAAGCAAAAAGAATTTATGCTAAGTACTGCAGAACATGCGATGGATCTTGAAATGACCCAAAGTGAGACGAATATGGAGGAACATGAACTCTAGGAAATTCTTGAGAAAGAGAACCTAGACTTAGAAGGTTTCTTGAATCAAGGAACCAAAGAAGGGTTAGACTTGTTACCCACAGAGGAGTTCAATAGGGTTCAACAGCTGTTTTTATGGAAGACCCAAACTACAGGGTTGGACAAACTAAAACACAAAGATAGACAAGGCAAAGAAGGAGTGAAAATGATGAAAAATACAACAGGATTAGCACCCAGAATCCCAGGAAAGAAGAGGGGTAGAAAAAAGCAGAACGAGCTATTGATGGAATGCAGGAAGTTAATGATAGATTCAGGTAAGATGAAAGACCTATCTAGTTACTTCTTCGCTAATCTTTAATTATGAAGTTCACTTCTTTGAATATCAGGGGTCTAGGTAGTGAAAGGAAACAAAGATTACTGAGTAATAGAATGAAACAAGCATCTCCGGATGTGATTTTCATTCAGGAAACTTAGTGTTCCATTCAAAAGATAAGAGATATCCACAGTACATGGCTCAATAGATTTGAGTTTCTAGAAGTCAAAGCAGAGAATATAGTAGAAGGCATTCTCACTCTCTGGAATCCCCAAAAAATTGACTTAATAGATGCAGAGGCATCTAGAGATTATTTATCTGTAGTAATTCAACCAGTAGGAGAAAAGGAAACCTACTTGGTTACAAATGTCTATGGCCCACAAAGAATGGATGATAAACTTAGGCTTCTAAACTCTCTGGAGACTCTCAGAAATAGACATGTAGGAATACCCTAGATCTTAGGGGGTGATTTCAACATGATTAAATCACTCACGGAAAAAAAAGGGGGAACTAGAGTTCTTGGCAAAGACTCTTTGGCTTTTCAAACATTTATTGATAAGATGGAGCTGGTGGATATTGAAATGAATAATGGAATCTTCACTTGGAACAATAAAAGAGGAGGAGAGTCTCAAGTAGCTTCCAAATTAGACAGATTCATAATCTCAGAGGATCTTATGCTCAATGACAAGGAAATGGTAGCAAGAGTGCTACCCTTTGGCGGTTCAGATCACTGGCCAGTTCAACTGGAGGTTTAGGGCATTGGTAACCCCAGGAACAGACCTTTTAGATTTGAGAATATATGGCTTTCCCACCCATATTTCATCAGCGACGTAACCAAATGATGGGCAGAAGATTTAAACATTTAGGGAACTAGAATGTTCCTCCTACAAAAAAGATTAAAACATATCAAGCTCTGGCTCAAAGATTGGAACAAGAATGAATTTGGTAATATCTTTGAAGAGAAAAAAATGATTGAAGGCAGATTGCAGGTACTTAACCAAGCCCTTATCAAAGAGGGCCATGACAAATACCGAAGTGATCAAGCCACCAAATATCAACAACAATGGGAGAATATATGCAAACAAGAGGAAATATTTTGGAGACAAAAATCCAGAGTGCAATAGCTAAAAGAAGGTGAATGTAATACCATATTTTTCCACAAATCCACCATGGCAAACAGAGCTCATAATAGAATTTCTTTGATTAAGGATAAAAGAGGAAATAATCTCAAATCTCATGAAGAAATAGAGGCAGCTCTATTCCAGTACTTTAGAAACATAGCACAGGAAACCTGTTATGAAAGAGATCACTACATCCGGGACTTCACTAAGCACATACCCAGGATAGTTTCCAGAGAGGATAATGTTAACCTTTATAGGCCTGTGACTGAAGAGGAGGTAAGTGGGGTTCTCAAAGAAATGCAGAATGGTAAGGCGTTAGGCCCAGATGGTTTCAATGTCGATTTCTTCAAAGCTTGCTAGAATATTGTCAAACAGGATATTCTACAGGTAGTGGAAGATTCCAGGAGGCACAGAACCATTTTGAAAGCTCTGAACTCCTCTTTTATAGCCCTAATCCCTAAACAGGAGATGGCTCAAACCCCTGATAGATTCAGACCTATAGCTCTATGCAATGTGATTTACAAGATAATATCAAAGGTGGCTGCAAACAGACTCAAACCCCTCTTGCCTTCATTAGTTTCAAAAGAACAGTCTGGATATGTGGAAGGAAGGCAAATTCTTAATAACATCATCCAAGCTCATGAAGTAGTGCACTCTCTTACTAGTAAGAGAAAAGCTGGCATGATCATGCAACTGGACATAGCTAAAGCTTATGATAAACTGAATTGGAACTATATCAGGAAAATTCTTATTGCTTTTGGGTTTGATCACAATTGGGTAAGATGGATCCTGTCTTTGATTACTTCTTCTAGTTTTTCAATTCTAGTCAATGGCTCTCTTTTAGAGACTTTTACCCCTTCCAGGGGCCTTAGGCAGGGTGACCCTCTCTCTCCTTTTCTCTTCATCCTCATGATGGAAGGACTGGGCAAGGCTATCAAGTATGCAAAAATAGTTGGTAACATCAGGGGGATTCAACTCTCCAACAATGGACAAGCCTTAACTCATCAACAATTTGTGGATGATACCATGCTGCAGGGAATACCCACAGTCAAAGAAGCTCTTGCTTACAAACAAATCCTCAATGACTTTGCCATGGCCTCTGGTATGGAAACTAATCTTTCCAAATATAAGATTTTTTTCTTCAATACTAACATTGCTATTCAGAGGAACATATCTAGAATTTTAGGCTTCCAAAGAGACTCTCTCCCCTCAAAATACCTAGGGGTTCCATTAACTGCAAAACCGTTACACAAGAGTATTTGGGAGCCGATGATTAGTAAGCTGCAAGACAAGACCAAGAAATGGACAATCAGATCATTAAACTTGGCTGGCAGGTTGGTCCTCACAAAGGCTGTGCTTCAATCAATCCCAATCTTTATGCTTTCAGCTATCCTGCCCCCTAAAGGAATTCTGCATCAAATGAGAAACATTCAAAGAGACTTTCTTTGGGGCAAGGGGGAAGAAAAGAAGAAATGGGCCTTAGTTGCCTGGGAAAAAATGTGCAAACCCAAGAACCACGGGGGTCTTGGATTGGATGATCTTGAGATTCTTTGTAAGGTTCTAGGGGCAAAACTATGGTGGCGATGGATAAAGGAACCAGAAGCACAATGGGCTATCACTTAGAGAGAAAAATATGCAAGTTCTTGGCTAGATAATGACTGCATAAGGATGGATGGGAATATAAGAGGATCTCATATTTGGAACAAAGCCTGGGATAACAGAAGCTTAATTCAAGACCATAGCTTCTAGGAAATTAGAGAGGGAGACTTAGCCTTATTCTGGGAGGATAGATGGCAACAAGAACCTATTATGTTACAGGAGGACTTTGAGAACCTCAAAGCAGAGACAAATACCAAGGAGCTCACCTAGGTAAAGGATTTTTGGGATCAAACTGATAGTTCAGGGAAATGGAGAAAATGGAGAAAACTTGATCTCAGAAATGACAGTCCTCTAAAAACTAAGGCAGAAAGACTAATGAAAATGTTAGAGCAAAGGAAAATTCTAGTTTCAAGGGGGAATGACCAGCTGAGATGGGGCAACTACAATGAGGGGAACTTTAATCTCAAAGAAGCTAAACTCATTCTCCTTGAACTTGATTCCCAAGCTCCTGACAAGATTTGCCAAAACCTTTGGAAGCATCAAGGTTGGATGAAAATTAAACTTTTTCTGTGGCTAGTTCTGGAAAGGAAAATCCTGACCTGGGATAATATCAGGAAAAGGGGTTTCCTTGGGCCTTTTAGATGCCTACTTTGTGAGGCTCAGGATGAGACCATGGAACACCTTTTCAACAATTGCATTTTTACCTCCAGATTATGGGATTCTTTTGCATCTATCTTCCAACATTCTGATAGAGATACCATAATTCTTTTCTATACTCTCACCAAATGGAGAGATAGCTTTTCAGATAATGAAGTTCTTGGTTTAGCATGGGCTCTTACACCAAGCTTCATTCTTTGGAATGTCTGGAAAGAAAGGAACAATAGAATCTTCAAGAATGTTAAGAAATCTCCCCAGTGTATTTATGATCTGATCCTAAAACAGATTAAGGAAATGGTTAGCACTACTATTCAAAATCTTCCATCGAATTCCCCTTCTGCTGTAGATTGGAGGATTCTCTATAGGCTAGAATTGCAGGGTCTTGTTCCTCAGGGCTTAGTCAGGAAAGTTTCTATTGTGGATCCTAAACTAGACTTCTGGCATCCTCCCCCTAAGGGTTTTCTAAAATTCAACAATGATGGAGCTTCCAAAGGTAATCCGGGCAAGGCAGGACATGGAGGGGTGTTAAGGGATGACATGGGAGATATTCTGTTTATCTTCCATGGCCACTTAGGAAAGGCCACCAACAACATGGCAGAGTTAATGGACATGGAACAATGTCTTGAGTTCCTGGTTTAGGAAAATTACCAAAATACGATCATTGAAGCTGACTCTGAGCCGGTCATTAACTCAGTCAAAAGAATAAGCTGGGGCACTAAACCGGAAAAAGCCTCTACAAACTGGAGGCTAATTCAAGTCTTCCAACGGATTCAAAGTCATTTACAGAGACTGAGAATAGTCAGTTTTTCTCATGTGCGAAGAAAGGCCAATAAACTAGCAGATTTGCTAGCCAATCAAGGAGTGATCTGCACAGATGATAGGGCAGTGATGAATTGGCGAGAGTACCCTAGAAACAGACTAAAGACAGAGTGTCAAAACCAAGCAAATGAAGACAATACAGTGTTCCTTAAAAGAGCCATGGAGGTGGGTATAGTTAACCAGCAGTTGTTTGATCAGAGGCAAGCTCACAATGGGGTCTTTTGAAAGCGGTCTGGAGTGGTTAACTGGCGATTCCCAAACTAATTGGTTCAATGAAGTTTCCAGTTGTACTGACGAGGAAGAAAGGGCTTCAGGGGTTGCAGGAAGGCAGGCGATGAATGTTTCACGCATCGAGTCAAGGAGGGCTGACGATGCGAACAATCAGGAGTAGATGACACTTGAAGACCGTGAAACTAGAGATTTTTCAATTTTGTCCTGTTCACCGCAACCTGAGTGGTATTCAGGTGATCACGGCCCTCACAAGCGGGAAGCATTTTTTCCCTTCCGGGAGTGATCCCACTCGGTGAGCTCCACATGGCGGTGGGGTCGGGAGGAAAACCACCCTTATCTCATGTTAACCTCCATGAATGTTGGTGGGTGCAATATCTATCTCCATCGTTGGATCTCTTATGGCGAATCAACAGATTAGATCGCTTGTGCAGGGTTGCGGATCCTTGCGGTAAAGGGTGAGCAGATTTTCATGGCGCTTTGGTCTACAGCCATTAGATCAATCAGAATGATTCAACGGTCAAGATTTTAGAGGAAGGCTAGGTTTGGCAGGAAAAGAGGTTCCCGGGGGAGGGAAAAAAAAAGGCTTACCATGCAGGCAACTGAACCAAAGTTTAAGATTTCGGGCGGTATTATGGCCTTTATTTGCAGACAACCATAGGTTCTTTTCGGGTCCGAGTCCTTGTGTATTTTTCTTTTGAGAAATGTAAAGTTTGGAGATAGGGTGTAGGGCACAGTTTTGTTGGGGCTTTTCCCCAGCCACCAACCATGAGAGTTTTGATGTATTATATGTACTTTATTTTTTGTTTAATGAATTGGAAGGTCCAACTCTTGCATTAGCAAAAAAAAAGATCCAATCTAATTGATCACAACAAATCTCTAATAATAAAATAATCTCCAAATTCTATATTTATCCGTTATTCCAAGTGTTCACATTGGTAATAGTACAACTCTCATGAATTTGGATGGTCACCAGAATCCTATTACTTGTGTGGCATTCAATGATCAACACTAAATGGGCACCTAGTCGATATTTCACACATTGTGGAAGGATACTCCTAGAAGGGACTCGTTTGAAATGGAGAAAAATTGGGTTTCTTTAGTTATTCAATGTCAACCCTCAATTGTTGGGCTTTCCCTCCATCTCATTTCTTTGTAACACGCAACATCCACCTCTCCTTCATCCTGGTTCGATGGATTTTTAGCTGGATATAGTTGGCCCCTAAGAATAAGGGGGAACAATACCAAAGCCGAGTTTTTTCCTCTTCCCATTTTGTTGTCCATGTCCTCTCTCTCAACACTCATTCTTTGGATGACTAATTCTCTATTCGAGTAAGCAACACTCCATTCTTCACATTAGTGCAAGTTGGAAGCATGTAGTCCTCCATGCAATCCCTCGCAGGAGCTTGACAAATTTGAAGATCCTAGGTACGTTGAGACTTTCTAGTTATACAATTTTAATTCTAATTCTTGGTTTGGTCCAAATTATTTTTCTTCAAATGCTATAGGTATCAGGGTGACTTAGCCTCTGGGTGGTTTCAATAAGGCTTAGGGGCTATGAATTTGCACTCCAAATTTTTTGGTCCCCTAACACTTGTCACAACTTCCTCCTCCTTCTAGTTGGTAGCCATGCCTCGATAAATATGCAGAGACAAGAAAGGGCACCATATTACCAAGAGAAAGGTTGCTCCAAATCTCAATCACTAATTATTGGGCCTTGAACCCTCAATCTTACAGACACAAAGGTGCTTCCTAAAGTGGCATATTGGGTACCTGATGTGGGTCATACCAGGGGCATGTATAATTAATGTGTGTACACAATGAACATTTACTGGAACCTCACGTTTCTCTTGGGTACAACACTTGTAGATTGAAATGAGATCAAGGAAGACATGATTTTGTCTCTGAAGCAAATACAATGACTTCTGATGACAATGGATTCCAAACTTGCGAGAATTGAATGGAAAATGGGACATCCTTCTAATCATGGTTGCTCTCTTGGAAGTAATAAGGAGCTTATCCCCATTGAAGTAATTGATTTAGAGAAATAGGTATGCATGCTGACCTATTTCTCTATTTTTAGTTCTTTTTATGTTTATTGTCTTAGTTTCCTTGAGGAGAAGGGCCTTTATGGCCAAACTACTAAATTTTATGTTTTGTTTCTTAGAGTTAAAAAATCCATTTTTTCTTTTGATATTTTGTAACAATCGAACTTATGTGTCTGGTCTAGACTCCCTAGTAGCATGCTAACACAAAGTTCAACACTTATGCATGTAAATTTATGAAAACAAGAAATACAAGATTTTACCCCACACACACACACACACACACACACACACACATATATATATATATGAAAACAAGCAATACAAGATTTTACCCTGCACACATATATGTATCATAATTTTTTTTTTTTGTATCCTAGAGGAACTCAACAATTCGCATGACACATGGTTACTAGTAAATCTAGTTACTAGTAAATCTATGGGCGTCTATGACCTGTACTCCTCTATGTAAATAGGGTCACAATGGGGAGATTTGAACCTTGGATCTCTTAGTTTTCTTAGGACTCACATTACTTTAATCTCTAATTGAATTGCTCCCTTGAAATAAAATATATATCATTTAAAAAAAAAAAAAATATATATATATATATATATATATATATATAATAATTGGTCATAGAACAAATTAGAGAAAGATGAAAAAATAATATATAAAAAATATAATATTAAAACCATAAAATTACAAGTAAAGATGAGAAACGTGGTTTCTCTCCATATTGGAAATTGAGAAGAATGAGTAATACATTAATTGAGTATATATTTAATAGCTAATTAGATATTTGGATGAATATAATGCGTAATGCTTCTTTAAGAGAGATTATGATTTATGTGTTTCTTTCTATCTACATGAATAAAAATGTATTGCATAAAATTATATGCAGGTGTTTGTAACAACTTCATTTGTTAATGAGTAAAATCTTTAATGAAAATTGTAACAAAACTCTACTATTTATAATAAATCCATGATTTTAAAGCGTAAAAATCTCTCAGCAAGTGATAATAATATCTCCCATGGTCTGATAATAAATTAAAGCTGAGAAAATGAAATGTTAGATTTTGATTTGATCTCTTTGTTACATAACTTTAATGTACAATCATAAAATATGTAAATACCAATATACATAATAATTAAAGTCAATTTAATATTTAAGTTTCTTATAGCATTTTATTTTATCTTATTTTGCATGGAGAAGGATGAGAGTATTAGTGTGGAATGAAATCACATTCATGAGATAAGTCATTGGAATAATAATTCTTGCAATTATATATAATAATATATTTATTATTCTATATATATATTTTTATATAAAATTTATTTATATAAGTTATTTTTATCATGAAATATGAAAATTATATATATATTTTTTATATAAAATATTAGTTATATATATATATATATATATAATTTTTTTTTGCATTCTAGAGGAATTCAATAATTTAGGTGACATATGGTTATTAGTGAATTTATGGGGTCTATGACCTGTATTTTTTTCTATAGATTGGGTCACAACTGTGGGGATTTGAACTTTAGATCTCTTAATTTTCTCAGGACCCGCATTGATTTGATCGCCAATTGAGTTGTCCCATTGGAAAAAAATATATATCATTTTAAAAAGAAGAAATTAAATATATAATAATTGGTCATAGAAGGAGTTGGGGAAAGATGAAGAGATAATATATAAAAGATGCGATATTAAATCCATAAAATTATAAGTAAAGATGAGAAAAGTGGTGTCTCTTAATATATGAGACACTGAGAAAAATGACTAATACATTACATTGAGTATATATTTAATAGATAATTAGATGTTTGGATGAATATAATACCTAATGCTTCTTCAAGAGATTATGAACCATGTGTTTCTTTCTATCTACATGAATAAAAAGGTTCTGCAAAAAATTATATGTAGGGGTTTGTAACAATTTCTTTTATTATTGAGTAAAATTTTCAATGAAAATGGTAACAAAACTCTAGTATTTACCAACATCAATTCATCTTAACCACAAATCTAACATGAGCCGAGAGGATAAAATTTCTTTAGATGCAATAATATTTTAGAGTGCAAAAAAAATGTGTAATTTTTTATTGTTTAAATTGTATTTTGGAATATTATAGAGATTAAATAAATTGCGTATTGAGCCATTTTATCAGTGCTTTAAAAAATATAAAGTTTACATCTTTCTCACATTTTTTTTTACTTCTAATTACTTTACATGAAATTATATTAGGCCATATAGACAACTAATTAAATATGTATCTCTCTCTCTCTCACATAGACATAATTATAGTGGACATTGCTTTTTTATTTAGAGAATTTTTTTTTTTTTTAGAGAGATATACATACTTACACATAGCCTTCATACTGGGTTGTAAAATAAGCCTCTTTGCTCAATAATAAATTTATGATTTTAAAATGTACAAATCTCCCAACCAATAATAATATCTCTCATAATCTCATAATAAATCAAACATGAAAAAATAAAATGTTATTTTAATTTAAACTCTTCATTACATAACTTCGATATACACTGATCATGAAATATGTAATGATCAATATCTATAATAACTAAAATTAATTTAATATTTAACTTTATTATAGCATTTTATTTCATCTCATTTTGTATAGAGAAGGACAAGAGTATTGATGTGAATGAAATCACATTCATGAAATAAGCCATTGTAATAACAATTCTTGCCATTATTTAATAATATAATTATTATTGTGTATACACTTTTATATGAAACTTATTTTAACAAGTTACATTTTTACCATGAAATGTAAAAATCATATGCCCCTCTTTCTATATAAAATATTTGTCGTATATTTGATTTTATTTAACAAATAAAAAACTTCCCTTATATTTATATCCTATAAATTTGATTCATATATCCTTATTTTCAATAAACATTAATAACTTATGAGCGTGTGAAGACATGTTACTTTACCAGAGAAATTCCATAAGGCCTATGCTGTAAGGATTTCAAACACAAGTTTCAACTTACTATAAATATTATTATTATATATCATTATATATATAATTGAATTAAAAATGAGAGCAATGATTTAAATTTTATTTCCGATTAATTTTTACTTCCTTAATAAATAATGATATTTACATCCACCTTGGATATTTACATGATGTGTTTAATCATATATCAATATTCTTATTCAAATTATAAATTATATATTTGTTTTTCAACTTAAGCCATATATAAATTTCATTATTCTTTCACTCAATATCATTGCTAATTAATATGATTTTCTCTTTTAACATAAGTCTATGAATTTTCCCTTTAACATAATGGCATTATAGTAAGATGTACCAAAATTTGTCAAGGAAATTTTGTGATGGGTTTTAGAAATAGCATCTTTTTATATCATCTTTTCCATAATTCTAACTCCTCTTCACCTATTCAGATTTGTATTAATTTATTATTGTGAAAGATATAAATTTAATGTGTTTTCATTATATTTCTTAAAGTGTTTTATGTGTATTTATGATTACACATTATAAAATATCATATTCGCATAATTTTTTAAGTTAATTTGTAAAATGATGTGTTAGATAGGTTGTGTAAGTTGTGATGTTGCAATATGGTGTATTTTGGTTCCAATTGGTGCAACACTTATTTCTAGTTGTTGCAGAATTCTTGTACAATTGTTGTAATATTTTTGTATAATTGTTGCAACACAGTTGTTGCATCATGGAAGTTGCAATAACTACACATAAGCTATAACATTGGAACTGTGAGCCAGCACTAGAATCTTGAGCCATCAAATTCGTGAGTCATTGAAATTTTGAACCATTGGAACTACGAACCATGCTCTTACCTACTTTTCACTATTTTATGTAACAATTATGGATCCATACCACAATAATTTTAATCTAAGAAAATAAAACATATGAAAATAATTCTGCAAATCTAAGACAAAATATTAGTTTAAATGGTCAACCAAAAATTATGGAATTTTTGGGCAAAAGATATTGGAGTTATTTATTTATTGTTAATTGTTAGCAAAATATCATTGATTTATTTATTAATGGCTAAGTGTTGGAAAATATTATAAAAACTATTATTTATTTATGAAATTATTGTAGCTATTATGAATTTATTAAATCCATAAATATGTTTATTTAGTTATTTTTTATTTGTAGTTTCTATTAAATTTATATATATGAAAAAACCCTCTTCATATTTTTTTGAGAAAAAACCCTCTCCAAATTTTTTGGGAGGATTCTTAGAGCAAAGTTTGAATAATAATGGAATATTTTTATTTTTATTTTTACTTGTAATTTTATAAATTTTGTAATATTTGATTTAATTATTTAAATAAATGTATTTTATTTTGCATATTTATAATAGATTGAATATTTCTCTTAATTAGTTTAATTAATTTATGTTGTCAGTGTATTAATGTTGATGTAGAGTAATATCCACACTTGGTTCTATAATGACATACTCCACTCCAATAAAACATAGTGCTATGTAGTTTAGATAGGTTCTTGAATTTATTGTTGCATAATTTAATTATGTAATGCTCTATTCAAGCGGGATTTCTTTCGTTGATTTTTGTAACTACTTTTTTGTTATATGATTCAACTTGTTCATGTAATTAGAATATTCTTGTGAGATTGTGTTTATCTATTTATGCAGTTGATTATCCATTTATTTATTTCTAATGTTTTCATTTCATATTGGTTTGTTTTGTTTCATGATTTTCGAATCAATGAGCTTAAACAAAATGATTGCATTTGTTAGTCTAAGTATAAACAATAAACATCTTGACAAGGATTGTGTGATGATCTCTGTGGGTGGTTGAGAGTAGGAGTTAACACAATCCAATCATTCATTTTTGCAATTGTGTTTCTTTTTTCCTTTTAGCATGGATGGATTTTTTTTCCTGCAAGTGTGTTTACTTTTTTGCAAGTAACCTTAATAATTTTATTTCTGAATTTACAAAACTTTTCCAAGCTTGTGAATTATCTATACTCCATTTGTAAAAGTAGTCATTGATACTACAACCATATAACAAGCCAATGGAAGTAGAGAGTGTGGCCTGCATATATAGTGTACGATAATTCATAAGTTCCATAGCCCCGGGTTGACAAGTAAATGCACAATCTTTTAGTTTTATTTCTAAAGAAAATAGACAGGTAATTAAAAGGATCATTGTGTTCTATGAATAGATAGAGATGTGATAAATGACAAAAAGACAAAAAATAGAAGTGTCATCCCATTATTCTCTCACTCAATATAATTCATGACTAATATGATTTTGTCTCTAAGATAAGTATATGAAAACTTATTTGTTAGCATAATGACATTAAAATAAGATGCATCAAAACTCTTCAAGGTAGTATTGCATGAATAAATAAATATGCAATAAATTAAAAGAGAAGGAAAAGAAAAAAGAATGATAAATTCTTAATGTTCACTAATGAAGATGTTAGGGAGATTTTGGTAAACTTGACTCGATTAAGTTACTGGTGGTTTTTGGTTCCATGTATATGAGCACTCATAGTTTTTCCCATGGTATCTATCTATGATGTAGCCTATTTATAGGCTGAAAAATCTCCATGATTATTCATCATGCTGGTTAATTGAGACAAACAACGATGTCTTTAGACACCACCACTTCTCTCGATGCTTTGTGACCCTAACATCTGGTATTAGAGCTAGATTGATTAAAGCATCACTGAAAGATCAAGAGAAAATTTGGGTTCGATGAAGTTTCATGTATGATAATCTGAGTTGCGTTGAGAAGGGCGGGTTGTGTGACGATGATGAGATCAGCTGAGGCACAGAGGTGGAGATGTTGAGACAAGAAATTTAGGATGTGGCATTGAATTTTAGATGCTTCAACTAAAAAGGCATGAGACACTATCACATGTCATGAGAAAGAAATATGAAGTGAGTGAAATGTAATATGATTTTCATTGCTATAATTAAAAATCTGCTAAACCATTTCCCTATGGTTTTTCCTCAAATGTGGTTTTCCACGTAAATTTGGTGTTTTAAGTATGAGATTTTTTTCCCATGGTATTCATCTTTGATGTAACCTATTTAAAAGTTGATCAAACTCATGTTAAATCACCGTAGTGGCCACTAGGAACACAAAAAAGGTGTCTTTATACACCACCACTTCTCTAGGTGCTATGTGATACTAACATATGGTATCAAAGTTAGAGTGGTTAGAGTAGCAGTGATAGATCAAGAGTATATTTGAGTTCTATGGTAGTGTCTTGTATGATAATTTGAGTTGTGGTGAGAAGGTTGGGCTATGCAACAAATATGAGATCAACGAAGCTGCAGGGGTAGAGATGTTGAGATAGGAAATCTTGGATGTGGCATTGAATTTCAAATGCTTCAACTAAAAAGGCATGAGACATTATCACATGTAGTGAGAGAGAAAATGGAGACAAACAAAGCGACTATTTGGTGAAGATATCAGAGTCATAGCTTGGGTATATTAAATAGAGTTGGAGATGCTGATGACCATCATAAGGCATAAAATAACATCATGCAGGAAAGTGTGAAATGCATAATAAGCAGAAGTCACCATCACTTTGAGAAAAAACTGAAGAGAAGAATGTGGGTTAGCAGAAGGTAGCATGATTGTTGAGTATCTTGATCTATGTGAATCCAAGCCCAAGTATCAATGGATTCCCCAAATAGAAAGAGAAGAATGCGAGAGCTGAAAGAATAGAGCTCAGAATGGGCGAGGTGTTGGTTGAAACTGGTGTGGAGAAAATATTATGTCGATGGCTAGAAGAGGCAGAGAAATCCCTAAGTATGTGGGATTGGACTTTCTTGCAAACCTGCATAAATGGAAGTGTGGGCCTGCGTGTAAAATTTATTGCAAAAAAATCTCTGTAGCAGTGAACAAAATGAGTGGCGAGGTGATGTTAAAAGGATTGCATCAATGACAAAGTGTTGGTGGCACAACTGCAAAATTGATTTAGTGGACGGAATAGTTAAATGATGAACGGATATGGAAGCAAAAGTATGGATTGAGAAGGAAAAGAAGCTACGAGAGTGGTAGTATGGATGTGAGAAAATAATGGAGATAGAGTAAAGAATGGAGATAGAGTAAATAGAGTGGTATAGAGTGAAGTAGTCAGTGTGTGATGTGTGAACACCCTAAGGGTTTTGGTCCGATTTGTGAAATCTTGACATAAGTAGGTGTATTCCCCTAGGAATTTGTAAGACCTGATGGTCAAGCATATATGTTTCCCAAGAGCATGCATATTTTTAAGGCCTTAAGAGATTTCTCAGGCATACATGCAGTGCAAGTGGTGCATGGAGTTATCAAGTTGTGGAATGGACCACTTAGAGAGGTACTAGGGTAACAGGTGTATTGGTATCTTGACTTGAGGGGGGAATGTGAAAACTCAAATGAGATGGTTGATGAATGGGACTAGGTCAATCTCCTAGAGTCAAGTTTAAGGGGGGGATTGTTAGGGTGGTTTAGGTAAGCTCTACTCAGTCAAGTTATTGATGGTTTTTGGCTCCAGGTATATGAGCACCAATGATATTTCCCATGGTATTTGTCTATGATGTAGCCTATTTATAGGCTGAATAAGTTACATGATTATTCATCCTATTGACCAGTGGGGATAAACAACAGTGTATTTAGAAACCACCACTTCTCTCGGTTCTCTGTGATACTAACATAAGAATGAAATGTAGAATAATTTAATACTAAATAGGATGGTGAATACTACAAAGAAGAAGTAGTTGGTAAAGGAACAAAGTAGCGAGTCCCTTCCTTTGGGTAAAAAAATGCCAAAGTTGATCATTTTTTGTGAAAAAGAAATTATGGTGTTGAAGACCCTTGTAAGCTGCAAGCCATCATAGTTATAGTTTTCAAGCTTATCAATCAACTTATTGATTAGTAAAATGATAGAAACACCTTATGCTCTTCTATCTACTCCATCACCATTAAATTTCCATTATAGAAGTATACCTAATTTACAAAATGATGAACACTATACATTCATTAGTTAGCTAATTCAAGTACTCACATGCTTTAGACATCACCCATTTGGGATACACTTTACAAATCCAATTGCCTTTTTCCCAAAAATCCATTGTTATGCAATGATAAACCTAATTTTGTATGATCAAACATTATGGTGCAAGTCCATAAAGTTTATAGTCTAGAACATTGTTAATTAGGTAAAATGTATGGGAGCGTATGGTATGGCAAAGAGCTCTAGTTGAAAGAGAGGATTTCCTATGAAGACTATAAATTGTTTAAGTGAATATTGAAAATAACACCTTCCAATGATGGTATTTGAATTTCTAGGTTCATATTTAATATTACTTTCATATCTCTCTCTATATATATATATATATATATATATATATATATATATATATATATATATATATATATATATATATATATATATATATATATAGATATATATATATATAGTCCAATATATCACCCCGATCGGGGTGGAGAATTGAACTAGTGACTTCACATCAAGGAGTGACTTACGAGAGCACCTAATCATCGCATATCGAAGACCCTGTGGACAATATTACTTTAATGTTTAACCCACCTCCCGATCACAAAATAAGTATTTGCACTAAAGAATCATTTTTTTGTCTTAAAAGAGTTACTTTTTTCATTAAAATATATTATACAACAATTTGAATCAATTCAACATTAAATTAAGTTATTGTTATATATGATTGAGATAAAAATATTCTCAAATATAATTTTTGCAATGAAGAAAAATGGAATATAAAATATTTATATTCTTAAATATAACATAATTGTTATATCAAGTACTACTTGTTAAATCCAAGGTTTCATGGTTGAAATTAAAGAGTTATATTTTGATAGTTTTATTTAATGATTTTAAGCTGCCATGTAGAAAATGACTAGTATGGTATTATGTCAGATATACAAAGAGGTTGTTAGCCCATTGAACACTAAGAAAGAACTCTTGAAGTTGGTAAACAGTAACCTATTTCCTTCAAATGATGAATATGAAGGAAATTTCATGCACCGACCCTTAATTGCAACTGCTAGTTAAATTTAACAATAGAAACTTGAATTTCTTCATTACATTATATGGGGTCTTGTCTAAGTTAAACAAACACACAACTAAATCTTGAATCTGAAGAAAAGAACCCAAAAATTTTGCACGTATGGTCTTGTCTGAGTAAATCACACACCCAACTAAATATTGAATCTAGAGACAAACACTAACAAATTGTGCATGTGTCACATATGGTAGTGCAATTAAATTGTTAGGATACATTGTAACCTTGCTTGGAGGCACCCTTTCTTGCTTGGAGGAGCCTCTCTTTCATGCTTTATGCTATGGAACAATTGATGTTGATACTATCAAAGAAAGAGTGGAAATTTAGATTGCTTCTTTTTTCAATTCCATGAAGTGCTAGGAAGCATTGACCACTAGAGAAGTTGACATCAGAACCAATTGTCACCCCTGATTTTAGTAATCCAAGTGCAAAGCAATGCATCTTATCTTTCCATCAGTGGATTCCTCATTCAAGAGGTTCACCCAATTGCATTTGAGTTGAGGAAATTAAAGTGGAATGTCATGTATTAGAAGGAGATGATATTCAACAGTGTCTTTACTACCTTCATTGATAGCCTTGTATAGCCTAGATATTTTCCTCTTGCTTGATTTAGCTAGGTAGAATTAGAACCAATTGCAGCAATAACACCACCATAAGAAAATGTAATAGTAAAGAAAAGATACCAATAGATTAAACTAACGCATAAACAATATATAGTAGCATAAGATCCAGTGGTAGTGTTGGGTAATTTAATTGTTCTTTAAATTACTTTACATTAAATTTTCAATTCAGGGCATAAACTTGTGAAGTATATGACACAATATATGCTAGGATTTTAGATTTCAATTCTAAAAGAAAAAAATTGTAATGAAAAAAAATTCTACTCTATACAAACAATCAAATAACATGAAATGAAATATTAATCTAGAAAAGTGTTGAAAAATTAATCTAGGAAAACATTGAAAAATTAATCTAGGAAAGCGTGTAAACTTAATCTATGAAAGCATGGAAATCTCTAATCTATAAAAGTGAGTCAATTTAATCTATGAAAAATTGTAACTTTAATCTAAAAAGCATTTGAAATTTATTTCTATGAAATAAAGAAACTCTAATCACAAATGAGAATGTTTTAGAATTTAAATCTTTTATTTTTTGTATTTTTATATTTCTCAATCGCTTGATTGAAATATGGAAAAGAATGAAGTGACCAATAGAAACTTGAAAATAAAACATCTAAAACAAATAAATAAATCAAATCCTAGGTGATCATTGAAATGTAAATTATTTCTTAATTAAAAATATTAGAGAATTTTGATGACTTCAAAAACTATATTGATTTAGGTTTAAAATGAGTGATCTCTTTCTTAATTTGATGAACAATTCAAATTCGTTTCTATTGATATATTTGTTGGATACAACACGAAACCTAAATATTTACAATTGAAATATCCACGAATATCTCAAAAACCGTGCATTGTTTTAAAGAAATTCCCAGGATGCAACTAAATTGGCTCGTTTTGCACAAAACCCAATTTTAGTTTTTCAAGATGTGTCTTAGTTTGGCCAGAAACTACGTCAGAAGTTGGTTGCTCGAAAATTGGTTTTAATTTAAATCACCATCTTTGATCAAGTTTTGAAATCTCACAATTGCAACATTAAACAAAGTTCTACTACTAATCTGTAAAAGAAACTAATTTAAAACATAAGAAAACTAATATAAACTACATATATTATGAAACTAAATGAATTATAAAACTACATCTTACAGCAAAATAATAATATAAAACTATAAATTAAATAACACAAGAACTTATCAAATGTATTTTACTTGATCATAGTTTGGAATTATGCTCCAAGAGTTTCTCCATTTGAATGGAGAAGACACTCTAATTTATAGAAAAATTAAGATAACAAATTAATAAATATAGATCCAAAAACATCTCCTCGATCCATAAATCTCTTATAGATCTACAAGTATCTCATGTGGTTACAACCATGTGTTAACATCTAGAAAATAACATCTCTACATATCCTCTCACAAATCTATAAAATATTTGATAAGAAATCTTATCAAAACTTTCATGATTTTTCTCCATCAAATTTGCTTGAATGATTATCTCAAATATTCCTCAAATCTTCAAGAATTTGAAGAGGAAATTCGAATTTGAGACTTAGAGTCCAAATATGACTTTGTTGGAATCTTCAAATATGCCTACACACATCACAAAACTCATCCAACTTTTATATATAAGTGAATACATGTTATTTTTATAATATTTAACCATAAATTCACTCAAAATACTAAAATAATTCTTTGGAAAATAATAATGATAAACCCATATATGATCATAAAAATGGTCTTAGTGTAAGGTTATAATATAGTGAAATATGGTTAAAAGTGAATCAAAAGATGATGAAAAAGATGACATTTTGGAAACCCAACAGGTAGCTTAAGGAACAATGAGATAAAAAATATGATGCTCAAATCAACAATTTAGAGTTTATTTAAGTGATTACACTCAACTGCAGTCTACAAAGAGGTGGAAGCTATGCAAGGTAGAGTTGTACAAAAAATGTCACTCAAGGAAATTAGGAGATATTCATAAAAGGATTGTTTTGTGCATGGTAAGCTAGCTATAAAGTCAACCACTTCATAGGTGTTGAGGAGGTCGAAAGTACTACAATGGTTAGGTGGTGAGGAGATCTAAGGGACTGACACAAAGGCTCTACAACAATAGTGGGGTGTTAGTGTCATGGGGTGTCAGAACCATTAACGTAGTGGCACAAAGAATAAGGGTTTTAGAGCCTTTAATTGGTGGTATAGAGGTATGAGGTAGTGGCATGGAAAGGTTCTTTGATTTCCCTCTCAAAAATATTTATATGTGAGCACATTATACTAATAATGGAATTTCTTTTCTCATATTTTAAAATAATTTTTTAATCTCTTACTACTGTGAAAATTAAATTTCTCTCCACGAGGGGTATTATGTCACATCAATATTTATTTAGCCAATATATATATATATATATATATATATATATATATATTAAGAATCTAACTTTTAATTATAAAAAAAATAAAATTAATAGGCATTAAAAAAAACTATGTTTAAACTCATAAAGAATCAATGAACTTATATATGGTCAAGGGATTTTGACTGAAAGACAAAAAGTATAGTCCCTATAGGGCAGGGACTAATAAAGGATAAGACACAATTTAGGAAGAAGAGTCCCAGTGTTAAAAATATGATTAATCAATCCAAAAAGATAGAACTTAAGAAGCCACAAATAATGAGAGAAGAAAAGTAACGCCAAAGGGAAATATAGGACAAGATTCCAAAGATGGTCAACTAAACGATTCTTTACAATAATCACAAGAAGAAAACAACATAATAATATTAGTAGTTTTTAGAGAGTGTTGGGTGAAGATCTGCTCTGATGGGTAGTATAGCATCTCGAATCCACTTCAAGAGAACCCATGTGTTGCTTTTCCATTGGAGGTTGTGCACATAAGATAAAATTGGAATCTTGTTGAAGGAACCTTTGGGGGTTGTAGGATCTACATAACCTTCATTAGTGAACCCTAATAATAATAATTAATCCTAACAATGCGTCCAAAACATAGATTTTTAACATAAATTCAAGATTGATCTTGTAACCCTATAATTATCTTAATTTAGCACGATATCCCTTTGTTTTGCATGAAAGGTTATTGCATTAGGGTGAAAATAGTGTTTGGGATAGGTTGAAAATGGCCATTTGACAACAAAAATTTCATCAATTGCTAGCCTCAACATCTCCCCCATCCTTAAGGATTTGTGTATCCTCATACAAAAAAAAGAAAAAAAACTGCATAGAGTACTATCAAATATCCATCGGATGCTCCTATACAAAATTATACAAAAGTGGCCAAACTTAAAATTCAGTACTTGTCAACTTCCAATGTTAATGTTAACACCTTACCTTACTAGCTTATATACATCCTTCAATTTCCTTTTTAAATTTTTATTGTGAACCAACAAGTAGAAGTTTTTCATGTGCCATCTTCGGGCCATCTTAGCATGCTTCTTGCTTTCCTCAAAAAGTTGATCAATCTTCTCCCAAAGTTCCTCATTTATGGCCTTCAATGTAGAATATTCATTCTTGACATGTCTATCAAGAATATCGTACTCTTTGATTTTATATTTTAACTTAATGTTTTTAATTTTTTCCTTCATATTCTTGGCTTGAGGTTTGTAATGAAGGGATTCATGGAAGTTTGAGGAATATTCAAAGTGCTGGGTTGGTAAATCCATGGGAGCAATAGTTTAAAAGACATATGAATATTCCTTAGGCCTTTTGGGTGCATGTCTCTTCTTTTGAGAAAAATGATGATAGTAATGGTAGGGTTTGAGGAAAATTTGTCAAAATATGGGGATATTCCTACAGGAATATGGTCACGAAAAAAATGCTTCTCAGAAAAGAATTTACACATATCTAAGATAGAGGGTTCATGCATGTGATTTGACTCATTCATCAAATAAGGAGGAGATTCCATAGGTGGCTCAGCCATAGGAGCAAAGTGTTCAGGAGAATCTAGAAAAGTTACATAGGATAGGATGGAGGGGCGACTTTGCTTTTTATCATGCTTCTTGTGAGAATCTATGGTGGAACAACTATGGTGGAAAAAAGAAATATAATTTCAATGCCTTTCCCTTCTTCAAAACTTGAATGGCCAATTCCTGACCCTCATCAATCAAAACATTCTCTTGTTAATTTCCATTGGCATTCATAGGATCCTGCTGATTTGCCATGGGGTTTCTCCTATTTCCTTATCTTTTGATGTTGCCTTAGGTATAGAATGACAGTGGCCAAACTAATTCACTACCATAAATTTATCCCTAGTAACCTTTCTCTCTTTTAACTCCTAAGTAATTAACATTTTTATAAGGCCATGGTGATACAACCAATGTTTGGCATTTGTAGGGCTCCATTGGATGCCCTGGGCCATACATCCCAAGATTTTACATAGGAAATAAAGAAAGTTTATGCATTAATTTGATTCAAAGTTCATTTATAGCCTAATATAGTATATAAAAGTGATTACATATCATCCTTCGTGAGTAACAAATTACTTTAGATCATAGAGATAATTCCACCACTTCTCCACAATGTAATGCCGAGGTACCCCCTTCATCCAGTCAGGCTCAAGCTTGGGTGCATCGATGAAATTTCTCCACACTCCCTACTTTCCTTGTTTATTTTTAAACCATTTATCCCCTTGTTGTGGAAGGCCTGTGGATTGAGCCATAGATTCTTCCATGACCACCATCACCAGACTACCAATTCGAGATACCTTGATCTTCTTCCCTGACTCTTTCTTGACCAAAGCTTTGAACTCACAAAACTTTGTGAAAGTTTGGTCCTTCTTTTGCATGAAATAAATCCAGCATTTACGAGAATAGTCATCAATGAAAATCACATAATACCTTTGCTTCGCTGTGGATGCTGTCGAGAATGGTCCACACAAATCAGTATGAACTCGCTCTAAGACGGCCTCTGCTCGACTGTCTCGATCATGAAAGGAAGACTTGGTGTACTTTCCCAAGGTACAACCTTTGCATGTGTCAACTTGCTCAAGTTTACCTTTGGGAAGTCCTATAGATATCTGATGCATTATCTTCAAAGCCCCATGATGCAAATGGCCCAACCGCCTGTGCCACAACTCGCCAATGTCTTGGCTTTGAACTAATTCTTCTTTCGTACTCAATGCTACACAATCATCTACCTCTAGTTTATAGATATTCTTCACCCAAATCCATATTCTCTTGGTCTGACCCATGGCTATGTGTCTTAGGAACGCCTTTCCTTTACTGAATATAACATCGTAACCTTTTTCCTCCAACATCGAGACCGATACCAAGTTCTTCTTCAGTCCAAGCTGTGATGTAGGTAAAGTTCCCTCTGCGGACAAAGGCAACCCCTCTAGCCCTAGAGTGGGTCTAGTCACAACAAAACAAATGCAACATCTAATTCCTTAAATGGTCATTGTTGAAAGAGCCTACCTTATGCTGGCATTCAATGTAGTCTTTGTTACGCTGCTCCAGCTATTTTTTTCTTCTCCTTAATGAGTAGTTCACCTGAAACAACATAAGAGAACAATGAAACACATAATAGAGCACAACAATGAACTATTCACTTACAGAGTCAAGGAACCATAAGCTATCAAATATATTTCATACAGGATATAGGAAGTAACCATTGATTGTATTAATATGAGAAAAAGTAAAGCTTATAACCATGCCTTGATGTCGCAAGCTTCCTTGAAGGGTCTAGTTAGTGTGTCTCCATCAACATTCACTCTCCAAGGTCTCCCAAAGAGGATGATAACTCTCTCTGTCTCACCCAAAATCACTAGTATAAGGCTAAGGCAATCACACTAACAATCCATAACCAATTGATAGACTATCAGCAATTCACACTGCAAACTAACAATCCAACACCAAAAACTAGCTAATTTGCTCACTACCAAAAAAATAGCTGATCATAGAAATGGAGGATGCTTTTATAAGAGGAGGAGCCTCCACAAATGAGGGAGAGGGAGCTTATCTTCATGGGAGGTTACTAAAAAGGCAGAACCACCATCTCAAATGAAGAAAGACGAACTTCCTTGACCCAACAACCAGTCCTAGAACCACACAGAAGCATTCTGTTTGAACTAATTCGCCATATATGGGTCGTTGCGAGTCAAACACTAAGACTCAGAGACATCATCGTGAGGCAACAATGTATTCAGAGCCATCATCGTAAGCATGATACTAATGGCTTACGACGATCCCTAAAAACTGACTGTCACAGAGAACATATGTACTCTTGCGATGATGTTGCGAGGTTCTGGTTCACTTTGGTCCATCGTCGCAGACAAGATATTGATGTCCTGCGACGATCTTGAAACATAGGTAAAAAGGTGTCAACTTCATGATTAATGAGCATGGATGATCTTCTTGAGTGATGTGGAAGATGTGGACACATATTTTTATGTATGACACAGAACAGATGCCATTCAGGGACCGACTCTACCTGGGATTATGGAATTCCGGGCCAGTGACAAAATACTATGTAATAGATGCCCCCTAAAGCATGAAGGCCGAGAGAGTGGGAGGGGTGAAATTATTTACGAAACCATAACTAAAGTAGAACACCATCGCAGAGAACCTGCAGACACAAGTACAACTGATCTCTCTGATAGTGAAAGAAATACATGTAACCGAGGTATGGGCGCAACCATCCAAAAGACAGATAGAATTGGTCTGTGATATGGATGCAACGATCCAGTTGAAAATACCATATGATAACATAGGTATGGTCGCAGCCATCCAGAAATACTTAGGTATGGTCACAACCATTTGACCAAAGAGTCATGTATGTAATCATAAACCAATCCACGCAACCCAAACTTGTGTAATCTGTGTCCGGGGTCTTGAATCCAACCTGATCATAGTACAATTTCTAATATGCGAATAGATGTGCTAGAGTCGAGCATACTAGAAAATCATCTGATTACCGGCTAATAATGTGAACCGTTAACAAGCGTGAGAGAGACCACCAGTAATGTCAATGGTTCTCAAGGTACTGCTAGTACAATCCACAAAATGTGAAGAATGAAATGGAGTTGAACACTTCTGGAATCACCCGATCAAAGACTAATAATGCAAGTCTAATGTCAAAT
The DNA here is from genome assembly GCA_031772625.1 of Pinus tabuliformis. Classification (NCBI taxonomy): domain Eukaryota; kingdom Viridiplantae; phylum Streptophyta; class Pinopsida; order Pinales; family Pinaceae; genus Pinus; species Pinus tabuliformis. The sequence continues at coordinate 1,921,555,233 of CM062816.1, read as the reverse complement.
GCGAAGAACTTTCCATTGAGGCATGCAAGCTCCAAGGTACTCGAAAGGAGTCTCTAGATCAACTTCCTGGATAATGAGTTGATGTCGAAAGGAAGCGATCTGTCACAGGAGGGCCATAATGTTTCCCACATCAACGATGTGAGCCAAAGGAACAAAATGTAGATGGATGAAACAGAGAATCAGAGGAGGATGTAAGGGCACAAACTGCAGAAAGATTAATCTCTTGAACATGTCGATGACACGACTCCAGAATGTGGTAGCATTTTGGTACGAAGGGATTGAAGGCCATGCAGAGACAGTAGGGATCGAATGGAATGAGGCAAAATGAAGAACCCAAACCTCGAAAGGCCAATGTCGAAGTGAGGATATCCCAAACCTGGTGATAAGCAACAAAGGTGTCGATGTTCAAGAGCGACAAGCTGCCATAGGTAATCAACAGAATATTTCCAAATTCCCTCCCCCCCCACTATTGTTGGCGAGTACCCCAATTATTTTTGAAACACAAGCTTGAAGGGGATAGCATATGCTTGCAATATAAGTTTGTCCTTTTACAAATCCAACCTAGTGAAATTTTAAGGAGCCCTAGGGAGGAGGAGCTCAGCTCTCATCATAACAACGAGTCCAATGTCGTCAGGGTTTAACGTGTTTGAAATAGGTAAAACTCAGAGTCTTTTTCATGTTTAGAGAGTTTGAAAAAGACACGGAAAAGAAAACTCCAAAGGGGCCCTTTTCGTACTTTTGTGTCTCTCAAGCCTGAAAAGGTAGAAAGCGATACTTGAGAGAACCGCTTGACCATTTCATTCAAGGAGTACTTTTCGTAAATAGTGTCTCCAGTCCAAAAAAGTAAAAAAATTCCTAGATACACGACGTTTTGCAACCATGGACAAGCTCGAAATGACAAGGGCTCGACAATCTTTTCACATTTCAAGAGTAAAAAAAGAGCTTAAAGTTGACTCAAAACAAACTTTTTCGATATTCGCTGGGCATGTATCGATCATCACACACATCCAAGGCACCTGTTACTACGCAAAGAAATCCAAGCATAAGACCCGTTCCACAAAGATACACGACTAATGCTCAAAAACCTAGAAAACCCTAAATTTTGAAAAAGGGCTATAAAAGAGACATTAGGGTAAAAAACAATTCACTTTGTGTTTTTCACTGTGGTAAAAAAAACTTCAAACCTTGCATACCTGTGAAACTGAACGATCGATTCCGGGAAACTCAACGGTTCATTGCTTCTCGTGCTTTCTCTAGGTAAATACCCCATCCCTATCTTTGTTTTTCCACTAATTTTAAAGCAATTTCAAGTTTTAGATAGTAATTTGAAGAGGTTTTTTGGTTAAAAATTCTGGCCTCAGTCGTCGCAGGTATTCCCCTCAGGGTTGCGATGACCGAGAAATTTGCACGGGTAAAAATCGGGATCGTTGTAGGATAGTGATGTACTCTTGAGATGACCCAAAAATTTCTAAACTATGCAAATTAGCCCATCATAGCTTTTCTAAAAACAGCTATGACGAGCGCCGGGATAAAAAAAAAAAAAAAAAAAAAAAAAAAAAACTTCATTTTAAATAGGTTTAAGAGATGAAATGGTTGAATGGTGTTTAATAAAAGGGTTTTGGTGCATGCAGGGGTACAAAATGGCTTTCTCTTTGTAGGAACACACTCGCGATGATGATGATGAGATGGGGCAACCAATCCTCATTGCCAGAATATCCTACAGAGCTATGGGCTCTTAAGATTCTTCTTAACACCATTATTAAGAGCTCAACTGGCTCTCTTGGAGTACCTTATCCAAGCGTGGAATCCAATGGAGGGAAAATTTATCATTCGTGGGCAAGAAATCGAATTTTATGCCACATACATCTATTTTTTGACTGAACTGTCGCGGCGAGGGGAGAGACCTTGCATGATGTGTACTCAAGTTACTGGCGACTCGCTAGACACTCTTATTGCAAGAGTGTACCCAGGGGCATGAAAATCATCCACCAGTGGGAAAATGCATATTACCTCAGTGCTATTCACTATCACTAGGGCAACTAGCTCCCAAGCCCAGCACAAGGCAACTAAAACTCAACTGTGGTTGGCCTTGTAATGTCTAAATTCAACTATGTTTGACTGGGAAGAGGCTGTGTCTCTTAACATGAAGAGACAATTGACCAAATGCCATAATGGTGAGACAAAACAGTTTGGTTATGGGTTGATCTTGGTACCACTCATGCTGGAGTGAGTATTGATCCTTCAGCTATAGGACATGTGAGTGGGGTGGCTAGGGCCACAAGGGACTCGAATTACTCGGTGGGATCTTATGATGTCACGAGGAGGTGGTGGCCAGCCAGTGTCATGGGGGCCTGAATTCATGGAGTGGATAAACCACCAGTAGGTCGTAGTCGAGGATTGGCCATACACAGGGATGGGCTTCAGAGGTGACCCTAACATGCTGCTTCCTCTTAGAGAATAGTGGGATGAGAGAGGTAAAATACTCAGTTTGACTGTCGAACTTTTTTTTGTAATTTTTTTTTTGTTATTTTTGGATTTTAAATATACATGCCCTAATCATTATGTTCAATTTTTTTTGTAGATGTCGGACCTGAGAGACCAGTAGCTCTCACTCCTACTGCCCAGAGGGATAACAAAGAGATCGCCTTGCCACCTTCGGGTGGATATGTTGAGGATGAGATAGCCTGGAACTTGGAGGGCTTGACCGAGGGGATCTCGGATTACGGAGGATTCAAAGAGATCTTGAGACAGTACCAACGACACATCACGGGTGTGTCGAATAGGGTACATTGGTTGCTCAGACGAGTGGACCGAGCAGTGGTCTACTATAGAGAGAAGCATCCATAGTTAGACTCCTAGGTTTCTTTTCTGGTGCTTTTGAGAGACATGTGTGTCACATTGTAACTTGAACACATATTTTTTGGACATATACATATATTTTTTGAGCACCATGGTGCATAACACGTGATATACATCTATCTATGTTTTTCTACATCTACTTATTGTGTCTGAATACTTGTTTATGATCTTTATAAATTGCGTAAATGTCTATCTAATACATGGTTTGCTAATGCATCAGTTAACGTATTGAGCCTTCTAGGAATGTGTTGATATGTGATATAATCAAAATTTCTTTCCAGTAAGTGAACACGTAAATACAACCTTAAAATTTGAGGGTTTCTGATGGAATAACGCCCATTAAGTTGAAGAACAACAAGCTGGGAGTTTAGATTCACAATCAATGCGCGAATATTGAAGTCAACAGCCTCAACCAATAATTCAATGACGACGCTATATTCGATGACATTGTTTGTGGTACACCCTAGACAAACACCTTGAAGGTCTACTAACTCATCGTGAGGATCATAGATCACCCATGCCATGGAGGAAAGATTCCGAACTTTAGAAATTGATTCATGATGCCATGATGCATTATTTCGAGCTTTGGAAGCCATCTCCCTCTTACTTTAATTATCAAAGGCTCATTTCCTATCAAGAATAGACCATCACCATATAAAACAAAAATCAAAGTCATACCTTGGACCCCTTTTGAAGTAGAGGTTTGGATAGGCACATCTTCATTACTTCACTAGATGACTGTCAATGCAAACATATCATGCTCAAGGAGATTTCTTCATATAATTCCTTCTACAAATATAACACTTTACCAAACCATAATGCTCAACCTTGCATAGATAAATATTGTGCAATCAAATCAACTAAGTTAGCTTATCAAAGTTTAGATGCCAGATCAAAACTAATATCAAAATCATCAATATCATTGTAGCAAATTCTTTGGACCGGGTGATAGGTAGAGCTCGTATCCAAATATCAAGTTATAACTTCATCCATTTTCATGCCAAAATTTTTTCATTTACCAAGCAATATCAAACCAAACTTCATCAATTCATCCTCATGATCATAATATAAATCATTTCTGTCACTAGATGCAAATGCATACACCAAGGATAAGTCATGCAGGTTCCATCCATTTATTGTGAGATTACTTCATACTGAATCACAACTATTTATACTTCAACCATTGTGTTAAGGACAATGAGGCCAATACAAAACCATTATTGAATACCAATATTAGTCACTGAAAGTCACTATGCCCACATAGCATTGTCATCAAGGCAAATCATCAGTCATCAAGTACCAAATCAGATCAAAACTCTAACTTGTCATCACCATGAATTCAAATAATCCATAAGCCAAAACATATCTATGAACCATCAAGCATCATGTCAAAGTTCTAAAACATCATCAATCTTTCAAGCCAATATGCTCACTAAGTCAAACCAATAGGTCAAATCTTGTCAAACCCATGTAATTGTTATCATATATTGTCATACACTAGCCCCAATGGTTAAATCATAATGACATATTGATATGCATATCCTAGTCACCTATAAACACAAGTTTAGTCAACATAATCTCATTTTAGTATGCCAAACAAAACTTCCCTACTCATGGAACTTTATGATGTCTTGTTCAATATCTGAAGGGCTGTCATATTGTTGGTGCATTCCTAATTTTATGCATAAGGCTTTAGTTTTGTGACCTATAGGAATAACTACACCCATAGGTTTTCTTCCATGTGGTTGAGAAGCTAAAATCACATCCTGAGTCTTGCTTCTGCGCAGTTGAGGCTTAGAGTAAGGAAAAATCTCTCTTCTCAGAACAAAACTTTGCTGCATACCAACAATATCAGATATTTGTCTATTCATTTCCATAAATCATACTTCAATAGTAAAGAATCTTATATACATATAATGAAAATGATAATAGGTGTAGGGATCTTATGGAGAGTTTCTCCCTCTTAATGAGCAACCCCTTTAGCCATAAGTCATCAACCTATCTATAATACTATCATGCATCAATAGAATTGTTAGATCATAAAGTCAAGCTATATCATGTTCTAAAACATATATCCATCATGGTCATAACATGTTAGCATCAACTACTTCATCATGACATCAATATTTCATCAAGGGTTAGTGTCAAATATCTAATAGGAGTATACTTCAAGAATCATGATCACAACATCACTTCTTTATCACATAACTCAATCCATCAAGTCAGGGAATTCAATTTTACCATATGTCATAATTACTAAGCTAACCAAGGTCAACAAGAGGATCTTGAATGTCAATCTTATTGTTACACTTCTATCATCATGGTTATCATGCTTATCACAATCATTAATAATTGAATCAAGTTACCATATATAAGAATCAATGTGCTAGCCTTCTTTATGGGATCAGGAAATCCATCATGTCTAAAATGAAATATGCTTTCCAAATATAAAGAGCACAAATATATCAAAAATCAATGTCTCTATGTAGCTTTACCATGAATTAATGGAATGTAAGTTACTTGTCTAGTAATAAGTGCATCATCTTATCATAAGATAAAACTTACTTTCGTATGCATGCGTGAGCCATTTGGGAAGGTGATATTCTCATCATCCCTTAAGGCTTAATTTTCCATCCAATATTGCATCTAAAACATAAAATTGAAATAATACATCAAATATACCTTGTAGTATTCACATAGGAGAGTATCTTCTTATCTGACATTGGTAGCATGAGCACTTTGTTAACTTCCTTATCATGGGAAACTGTAGCTCTCCTCTTCCTACACTAACCATCCTTTCCTACATCTCAGATGATCCTCAAGAAGGATCCACTTATCATATCTCATCAAGAGGTTAGAAGTATCCAAATACTCACATATACATGCAGGAAATATAAGTAAAAATCAAAGCAACAAACCCAAACAGGGATCATAAAGAGGTAACATAAATCTAAAAGGTACTTATCTTTTGATGAGAGGAGATCATCTCCCTCTTGAACCAACCTTCAAGAGTCATTACCATCTCTTATCCATATGGAAAAGTAACCTTCACTATTTCAACCAACTTTATCAACAACCAAGCCTAATAAAGACTATCCCATCTAGGGCTTCATCAAATCTATCACAAGTGACTTTGAACATCTTCACATTGATCATGCTAGGGTTTCTAGATTGCATATCTCAACTATTTTCCATAAACCAGGGTTTATTCAAAACCCTAACCTCATATTACCCATCAAACCGTAATAACCAAATTGCCTAGAGTTTCCTTCAAACCCTAGTATTCTTTTAGGTCTCATCCATCTTCTCATGCTTCCATAAAAGGTGTCTCCATAGGGGTGATCTCAATGAATTTCCTTTAGTTCAACTTCGATACCATGTTAATCTTTCTTAGGGCTATATTGTTACTTTATGTGGTAATTTAATTTTATTATTTCCATATTAAATTTACCCCATAACATCATTACATTATTCAGGTTTATATCATTATTTAGCAACATATGAAACTATGTAGAAAGAAAAATATCATCATGTATGTAGCGAAACATAAAGGAACAATATAAGAAAAGCATTCACATATAGAGACACCAAGATTGGTCGGAGACCAAGGAAAACCCACTATGGGGAAAACCCTTTCAAATTCTTCTTCTTATTAGGTTGTCATTGAATGAATCAAGAAAAGAGAGTACAATGATCAATATAAATAACATACATGAAATGAAATCAACAAAGATCCTACTCAAAAAATCTAATTTAGAAGCCTGTAATGAACTGTCATTGTCTACAGTAAACTATTGTACACTGTGATCAATGAGCGAAAACTTTAGACAACTGAAAAACCAAATCATGGACTCCAGTCACATGGAGATAGTGTCATGCATGTGACTGGAACCCTTTAGTTGCATGCATATTCCTTCATGGTAGAGACTGTAGTCGAATCTTCCATTTGACAAGCCTGCAACTGAGACCCAAAACCATAGAAACATGTGAGTTTCAAACCCTATAATTTCTTCTTCGTGTGAACAAATACTCCGTGGACGTGCCTCAGACCTGTATGAGCCAAAACCAAGAAAGAAAATAGAAGAATTTCTCATGATGATTTTCAAATGAGGTTGAGGTCAGTTGTATTTATAGCCTTCCAAGGAGGTCCTATTTTCTTTGGGGCCAACCTAATCAAATATGCAGATGAGGGATTTTAATTCAAAAATACACTTTCCCTTATCCAAATTGAGTGCTTCAATAGTCAAAATTGGTCCTCTCGAAAATATGAATCTCATACCATGGTATGAATTTGTCACTAATCTATCAGATTAACATGCATGAATAAATAAAACATGCACTTACTAACACAAAAAGGGTCTGTGGGTGTCACCAGAGGTGGTTGCATAGGTTCTTACCTCGCATCCTCCTCCAAGTCTTAAATGTTGTGTAATATAATAAAAAAAATTATATCACCAATGTTTTTACCTCTCAAGTGAATCCCTGACAACGATGCCAATTTTTTCAGTCAATATCCACTCTGATGGGTAGTAGAGCATCTTCGATCCATGTTTTAGATAAACCACATGTTGCTTCTCAATTAGAGGTTGTGCGAAGAAGCCAAACTTGGAATCCGGTTGCAAAAACCTTTGAGGGTTGCAGGATGTACATAACCTTCATTAGTAAACCCTAATAATAATTATTGAGTCCAATAATGCATCCAAAACATCAAATTTTGACATAAATTCAAGATTTACTTTGTAATTGTTGCACCTCAAATATGCCCATTTTTCCACCATATAATATCACTATTCATAACCTAAATTCCTAAATTTTTAGCTCATTTCATACCATAATTTCACAACTTGCAGGCAATTCATATCTTACACTTTGTGGTTGATTATCATTAGTTTTCTTAACTTTTCAATGATTAGAGATGAATTTGCTATGATTTTTTAATGATGGTTTCTCCAAGTTCATTTACCACGGGGATCAATTGCCGAAATTATTCATAAATAAAAATGCTATAGGACTAAGTACAAAATGCAGTACATAATTCAGAATTCATATAGGTGAAAATCAATTTTTTTTATATCAAATTAGGAATAATATCAGGAATCTGAGACATGAGTTTTGTTCAAAATACCCTCATTAAGGTAACCTAGAAATTGTTTGGAAAAAACCGTCATCACAAAGAAGTTATGGTCAGGGGAGTATTAAGTACAAAATCCATGGGCTTGAAACAATTCATGTTAAGTACAAAAAATATGTGTTTGACAATTTCAACAATCAACCACACGGAGGACCATGATTGGGATAGTTGGTTGCACCCTCGAGAATATTTTCATTTGAATTATCTTCGATCTGTTCTTTTACTCTACCTAGCTTCAATCCATTCTTTACTCTACTTAGTTAATTTGTTATAACTATTTCTCCATCGGTTGAACTCTTTAAAAAGCCTGATGTTTTTGTATATAACGAAGGAAGGTACCATATGCATAGTTTTATGTAAGGGAGATACACGCTCCTATAACACTAGAGATTGTGGCATGCTTCTTATTGATGTCTGAATTGATGTTTCGTTGAGCTTAATATAATTCTAGTTTTGACATTTATTTTTGTTGTAAGTGTTATATTTTTTTATTTTTAAGGTATTGAGTTTAAGACTTGCTCTGAGAAGTGGCAAGGGCTGAACACAACCTAGAACTGGGTCCCGTAATCATTGTAGATTGTAGGAAGTGTGTTTTATTGAAATTCGTAGATTTACATTTCGATTCAGGGTAGTTTTCCAAATATATCTCAGATTTATTGTCTTCCATTCTATACTTAAATTAATTGCTCTATTTTTCTTGAATCTAGAAGAACGTATTGTCTTTGAGCCTTTGCGAAAAGAGGAACACTATTAATTAATATTTCCTGTGCATGAATGATTTCATAATCACATTTCCACAGTAAAAAACACTTATAAGGATGCTTTCAAAATGAATGATAACCGTGTTATGAGCTTAATCTAATGATTCGAATTGGATGATGTCGTTGTTATTTAAAATTATGTATGCTCAAAAATAACACAGAGTTCTTGTAGCATTTCATTTCATATGAAATTTACAGAAACATTAGAGGTAGAATGTTATGCATTAATGTAAGTCGTGTGTTAATATTTTAGGAGTTGCAACATAGTTTTGAGATACATCAGAACTGTAGTATAATTGTGATTGAAATAGATCATAGGTTACTGCTCTTTTTCATAGGAATATTTTTCTGAGTTTATTTAAATTAGTTTTGAATTAGAAAGCAAGCTCTATCTTTTGAAGCATTTTAATTTGAGTGTGTTGAATCTGTTAGGGCCTAAATCTATCTCAGGCTAACAAAGGCAGGTCTAGGGTAACATCAAACCATGCTTAACCTGGTAGGTAGCCCTACCAGGTCAGGAGAGGACTCTGTCCTTGTCAATCTTAGGAAAATATGGCCAATAAAGCTTGAGATGACTGATATAAAGACTAATTTTAGGCTAGGTATATGCTCAGAGGAGTTTGATTGAATTTAATTTTGGTTTGCTGGCTCAAATGTGAAAGGCAGATTTGGGTCCGGGGAATGGACTCAGTCTTGCAGAGGTTTTTGTGGGGCAAGGTAGGTAAATGATTTAGTACTTTGAAATAAGTGAGATGGAGAGTCTTAAGATTGATGAGGAGTTGGAGAGGGAATGAAAGTCTCAGGAATCCTCTTCAAACAGTTGAAAATAGGAAAAACTAAACAAACCCTAGGTAGAGCACTGCAACATCAATGATTTCTACCTTTATACTTGATTCATTTAGTTCAGCTAAAAAAAGAAAGATGATGGCATACACAAACACATGTAAACTTGAATTACAGAAGGAAAAACAATACAAAATCAACTTGCCACAAGAATCCCACAAAATGCTGCAAACCCTAGTCTATTCCTTTGCCAAACTGCAGAGATGATGTATAATAATGCTTAAAGCATTCACAAGAGTCCAACCTTTACAAATGACTAAAAAACTACTAGATATAGGCAAAAAACAACTCATGCTAGGATTTAGGGGTCGAATTCATGAGTTTAGGAGCTGTTTCAACAAGACCTAAACTAAGAATTGAAAATTAGGCAGTGGAACAGCTTGCCTCTAAAACTTAGGAAACTGATTCATTCAGTTCAAAACTACCTTTTCATGATGTATCTACCTCCATGAGTGAATTTTAAACATTTTTACATCAAAGTCCATCAATTTACATCAATTTACATCATGATTTTGACCATGAGAGAGAGAAAAATCAAACTGAGAAAAAACTAGGCGAAAAACAGAGTTTTTTGGCAAAAAAAGTCAATTTTCCATCATGTGCGTCGCGCCACTGTCCCTGTGCGTAGCGCCTTTTTGCAGCTGATTTTGGAGGCCTTCTCATGCACCAAATTTTCTTGAAGTGGGCTTGTTGGAAAGGTCTATCTGTCTATTTTCCAAAATAGGTGGAATTTTTGAATTAGGTGTCAATTTTCCCCTCCAAAAGTGAGTTCTCCCAACACTGCTTCCTGTGTGGCCAAAAAGGGGCAGAAAGGGCATTTTTGAGGTGTTTTTGACCCTTTTTAAAGCTCAAAACTCGACAAAACTTTCTAGAAATTTATGGGAATTCGTAATTTTGCATGAGGAATCCACAAATGTATAGTTTTCATCCAAAGGAGGTCCCTAGCAAAAGCGAGCGCTAGGTGGCACTACGCACTAGGCAAAAAAACCTGTGTTTTTCTTCAAAAATTCAAAATTGACAAAAAGTGTGCCAAATTTCTTGAAATTTGGGCTGAGTGACCTGCATCAAGTGTTATTTTGGGCCAAGGAAGCCTTGTCCAAAATCTTGAGCTTGTCTTGCTATTTCTTCCTCCTCAAAGTTTTCCTCAACTTGGCCTTCAAGGTCCTTATTCTTGCTTTGCAAACTTTGTTTCTTGCCAAATAGTGATAGGCCATGTGCCTCAACATATTTTTCTATTTGTTGGCCTTCTCCAACATCTTCTCCAAGTGCATGTTTGCCCTCTCAAGCCAAGATTCATGATCAGCTTCAATCTCTTGCTCTAGTGGTGTCAACTTGATTTTCCTCCTCTTGGCTGCTTGCCGGTTTTCTTTTATGTTTTGTAGCTCCATGATAGTCTGCTGGTCTTCCAACTGCTTGTTCCTTTGCTCAAGATAGTTTATTACCCACTTGGCTCTTTCTAGGTTGAGAGACAAGTCATGAATGTCAGCTTGTTGTTCCTGGATGATCTCCTTGAGCTTTGAGCTTTGGGAGCCCAAATCAATGTCATCATCCTGAATGAGAATGAAATCTCTCTCTTGACCTTCAAAAGGCCCCTCATCATGCAATGGCTGCTTATCTTTGTCATTTACCTACTTTACTATTGAAGGAAACGAGACCGCTTCCACCCTAGGTGGAGATAGTACTCGTTTGGCTGCTGCAAATAATCTCCTTGTGCCCTTTTGGTAAGTGAAAAATACTGGCACACTGGTGGTTTGAGTCTCATGCACCTCTTGCTGATGTAAAGGCCCTCCTGCCACATGAAAAATAGATGGGGTCACTTGAGGGCTTGTGAAGACCTCATGTGAAATGAAATCATCCCATGAAACATTCAGAAAACTCAGCTGATGCAAAACCACAATCTTGATCAATGCAAAATGATAGATGTTGTTGTACTGTCGATGAAGAGGTTTCCTTTGCACCAATGTGGTCATTTTCTCAATATTCCGACACATGAAATAGGGGATGTTCATCATCGTCACTCTAGTAAAATGCATCAATAATCTGACATGATAGGTGTATAGGCGAGAAAATCTGCCTTCACAGCTGAAATATTTGATTATGAGTTTCATAAGGGGAGCATATGTGTCCTGTAGGTATCTGAAAGGGAAGACCTTACTAATTTGCTTCTGATAGCCATCCTTGATATAAGGCTCATAATGCTCTTTGTACACCAACTGTCCCTTATTCCACTATTCACCCACATTCAAAATGCCTGTTGCTTCAGCTATAGTTTCAGGTGTCAAAGTGAATGTAACACCTACCAAATTGACCTGGCCATTGTGAAGATGGAGCACAAATAATCTAGCAAGCTCATGATGGTATTTGACTCTTTCCACCATCTCACAAAAGTGGTAGCAAGATTGATGTTTGAAACAAGCTACTGCAAGAGGGCAAGCCAATAGCTCAGTAAGTGTACTGGGCTCCTCCCAGATGTGTTTTCCTCCCTTGTGAGGTTTTCTTGGTGCATGAATTTCTTGGGAGGAATCAATTACTTTTTCTTCATCTCTGCCATAAGGTGAATCTGTCTCCATGTTTGCCACTGTTTGATGTTCTATGATGAGTATGAAGAGATTTTATATCAACAATAGGTGTTTGCTATTCAATGAAAGAGATTGATGATGGGGGACAGTGAGTGAGGAATTGTGATGCTGGTTGTAGGTTTTTTGGGAAGTGATAGGGTTTAGAGATTCTAATTAGGGTTTGGGAGTAGTGGGATTAGGTATTATGGTTTTTAGTTTTGGGGATAGGGGAATAGATGAACGTGAATGAGAAAGGGGAGGGAAAATGAAATGAGGGAAATGTAGTGAAGAGGATGTGAAAATGAGGAAGGGAAATAAATAGCAACAAAGACAACTTTTGAAAACCCTAGGCAATTTTTCAATACACTGTGTAGCAAACTAGGGTTTCAACTTTCACCAATTTACACACCATCAAAGCTGATGAAAACTCTTGCAATGGCACAATGGAGTGTTTGACTTACTTGTTGAATGAAGTTTATAGGATTTTTGAGTTGGATGAAGTCATTTGGAGGAAATTCGAGCTTGGAGGTAGGTGCGCCATGCCCACTAACAGGTGTGCCACGCCAATTGGAGTTTCTTTGCAATTTCTTAGCTCCTATGCGCTGCGCTTGAACCCAAGTGCGCCGCGCTAGGAACTTTCACAATTTTTTGCTGCAAATTCGCTCCTTCGGCCTCGAAACACAACTTGGCTCTTGTTTCTCTCTCTTTGGCACACAAATGTATTTCATAACACAAGGGAAACTTTATATACAAAGGAATTTAATTTTTCACTTATAAAAACCCACTTTTCTAATGTTTGCCTTTTCACTTTATCTTTAAAACTCTGTTTTTGTAGTTTGACTTGTTTTTGCCTTTGATGGACTAATGCTTTGAATTTCTGACTCTTTTGCAAGAGCTGGAGTGCAAGAGCTTGGCAAGGTGACCAGGGTTGCATCTCAGAATTATTACATATAGGAAAAATGAAATTACATGAAATTTATATACATAAAACAATAAAACTCTGTTTTTCAAAAATCAATTACTGAGCATGTGATTATTGAAATTTTTGTTGCTGAGACTTTATTTGACCTCCTCATGTGCCTGCTGACCATTATTGAGCTTTTACAAGACTTTAACAACAAAACCCTAGACCTAATGAGACCTAAAACCCTAAAAATGACTTTTGTAGATGTAAAGACAAAAAATGACTGTAAATGACCTGAATGTATGAAAATGGGCTAGCAGGGAAAGACCACGAGGGAAAATTTATAATATGCCACTGCCATCAAATGATCCATGACCTAATGGAATGCAGATGATCGGATGAGACACCTAAAATGAAATGCAACAAGAGACTTTTGATCACTGATGGAGGGATGAAGATATCGACACTAACAAAATCGGGTAGCATAAAGAATAAATTTGAGATGTCCTTTAAATTCCTTTTGAATTGGCGTGCATTGAATTGGGTAGCATAGATAATTGATTTAAGTTTTCATTTAGTTTCCTTTGAATTCTTTCGGAATTTAATGTGTGAACTAGATAGGATAGAAGAATTAGTTTGAGTTATCATTAGCTTTTCTTTGATTTATAAACCCCAGGGATTGTTTGAGCAGTGGTTGGTAATACTTGTGTAGTGACTTGTATTACTTGCACAATAATTTGCCTTTCCTATGCAGTGATTCATGTTTCTTATACAATGATTTGTATTACTCGTGCAGTGATCTATATTACCTGTGCAATGACTTTGATATTGTATAATGATTTCCGAGTATGTTATGAAACCAGCTCACAAAAAGATAGAAAAGAGAGATCTACGCCTTAGAATTCAGCCTCTTCGAGGGGGCAACCTCCTTTACATTACATAAATGAACAATTCTTGGATGATACAAATGACAAAACCTCCTTTCTATATATAGGAGTCTAAGGAGTCACAATATAATCCAGCCGACCTAACAATAATAATATAAAGCCACAAAAATAACAATAGAGGGATTCTATGGGGCACAGAAATAACAATATGGGGGTAATAGGGGCACAACAATATAAATAAGGGGTATAACTACAATAGTAATGGGGTAATCACTAGTATTATAGGGACCCAACATGCCCCTCTCCTTCAAAAAAGTGTTGTCCTCAACGCTTGAGTAGTTCTGGATACTTCTGCATAAAATTCTCATCCTCCCATGTGGAATCTTCAGCGGATAAGTTCTTCCACTTGATAAGATACTCTGAAATTGATCGATTTCGTAGCTGTCGAGTTCTTGTTTCTGTGACTGCTTCCGGTTCCAATATAATTTTTCCTTCCTCGTCAAGTTCTGGCAATATTGTTTGAATTGGGAGCTTGTCACCTATAACCTTCTTTAAACATGAAACATGGAAAACTGGGTGCAATCGAGAAGCTGCAGGAAGCTCCAATTTGTATGCCATAGTACCAATCTTTTGCAACACCTTGTACGGACCATAATACTTTGGTGATAATTTATTATCCTTCTTAGCTTGCTTTAGGGACATTTGCTTATATGGTTGTAGCCGTAGGAATACCCAATCACCTACATCAAAACTTCTTTCACTGCGATGTTGATCTGCCTGTTGTTTCATTCTATTTTGTGCCAACACGAGGTTATCCTTTAAGAGTTGGAGGACTTGTTGTTGATGTTCGATGTGATGTTCCACTGCCTGAACCTTAGAATTTTCTCTTAAATATGATGTGATGGATGGTGGTTGATACCCATAAAGTGCCATAAATGGGGTCATTTTTGTTGCTGTATGGAAGGAAGTGTTATACCACCATTCAGCCAGAGGCAACCATTTGACCCATTGTGTCTGTTTATCAGATACAAAGCAACGAAGATATCCTTCCAAACATTTGTTTACTATCTCAGTTTGCCCATCAGATTGAGGATGATAAGATGAGCTATGAGCTAACTGAGTACCAAGACAAGAAAATAATTCTGTCCAAAAATTTCCAGTGAAAATGGGATCTCTGTCACTTACAATAATCTTTGGGTTTCCATGTAGCTTTTGAACTGTTTCCATAAATGCAGTAGAAACTGTACTGGCTTTAAATGGATGTGATAATGCACAAAAGTGTGCATACTTGGTAAGTCTGTCAACTACCACCATGATGACACTCTTTCCCTCAGACTTGGGTAAACCTGTGATAAAATCCATTGAAACCTCCTCCCAACGTTGGCTTGGAATGGATAAAGGTTGTAATAGACCCGGTGTCTTAATTGTTTCAACTTTATTTTGTTGGCAAACCAAACATTCCGCCACAAACTTTTGAATATCTGATTTAAGGCCATCCCAAAAAAATTCCTTCTTAACCCTGTGGTAAGTTTTTAAAAATCCTGAGTGCCCTCCTAAGGGAGAAGTGTGCAATTCCATAAGAATCTTTTGTTTTAGCTGGGAATTCTTACAGAGGTATAAGCGATCTTTGTACCATAACGAATCATTTTTCCAGCTAAATGTATCAGAAGTACTGGAATCTTGTTGTAGCTTTCGAATAAGTGCCCACACTTCTTCGTCATTCTTCCATTCCTCCCTTGCTTCGTTTATCCAATCTGGTTGGATAATAGAAATGGCACACAACAATGCTTCCACATCCTCATCCTTTCTTGAGAGTGCATCTGCCACCACATTTTGCTTCCCTTTTTTGTAGATGATTTCAAAGTCATAACCCAACATCTTTGTGACCCACTTTTGTTGCTCTTCAGAGGATAATCTTTGTTCTAAAAAGTATTTAAGGCTATCATGATCCGTTTTTACCTTGAAGTGTCTTCCCATTAGGTAGGGTCGCCATTTCTTAAGTGCATGGAGTATTGCCAACATTTCCTTCTCATAAATAGCTTTGCTTAAAAACTTTCCCTTGATTGGACGACTTTCAAAAGCAATGGGTCTTTCATCTTGCATTAGAACAGCACCAATTCCATTTCCTGAAGCATCACATTCCACAATAAAGGTTTTTGTGAAGTCCGGTGTAGCTAAGACCGGTGCTTGGCACATTGCCTCTTTAAGATGTTCAAAGGCCTTTGTTGCTTCCGGAGTCCATGAAAATGAATCTTTCTTCAATAATGTTGTTAGAGGTGCTGCTATTCTCCCATAATTCTTAACAAACTTGCGATAATACCCTGTCAACCCAAGAAATCCTCGCAGATGCTTTATGGATGTGGGGATTTTCCATTCCTTAATGGCTTTAATTTTGCTAGGGTCTACCTTAACTCCTTCATGAGATACAATATGACCCAAATATTCCACCTCCTGGACTCCAAAGAAACATTTGGATCTTTTTGCATATAATTGTTTCTCCTCCAATAGTTGTAGCACCCTGTCAACATGTTCAACATGATCCTTCCAAGACTTGCTGTAGATTAGTATATCATCAAAAAATACTAACACAAATTTTCTAAGGAATGGTTTGAAAATTGAATTCATCAAACCTTGAAATGTTGAAGGTGCATTGGTAAGGCCAAAAGGCATGACCAAAAATTCATAATGACCCTCATGAGTTCTAAATGATGTTTTCGGAATGTCTTCAATCTTCATTCTGATTTGATGATATCCCGAACGAAGATCCAACTTGGTGAAGTAAATTGATCCATGCAATTCATCCAGTAATTCATCAATAACAGGAATGGGGAACTTATCTTTAATAGTGAGCTTGTTGAGCTCCCTATAATCTGGACACATGCGCCATGATCCATCCTTCTTGTGCACCAATACTACTGGAGCTGAGAAAGAACTTTGACTCGGTTGAATTATACCAGCCTCTAGCATTTCTGCAACCATACGTTCAATTTCACTTTTTTGGACATAGGGATATCTGTACGGCCTGATGTTTGGAGGAACACTTCCTGGAATCAGATGAATAGCATGATCATGATCACGCATAGGTGGGAGACCTTTGGGAGTCTCAAATACCTTGGAATGATTGTCCAGGACTTTTTGGAGATCTGGAGAAATAGATGATTCCAATGTGGAAACATCTAGCGAACATAATTGTGCAATTACACCTCTTTGCTCCTTTTTTAGAAGCTTTGTCATGCCATTAGAGCTGATTATCTTTCCTGGTTTCCCTGCAATACCCCTTAATTCAACTTCCTTTCCTTCCATAGAAAATTTCATGAAAAGTTCTTGAAAATTAAAAGCTATTGTACCCAAGGATTGTAGCCATTGGACTCCTAGTACAACATCACACCTCCCATTGGAATGGAAAGCATTGGGCTAGTCAATACATATTCTCCCATGGATAGCTTGATATTATGGCACTTTCCAGAACAATTTATTGTTCCTCCATTTGCAATCATCACTTGACACTCTGGTGCTGGATATAGGAAGCAATTCAATTCTTTTGCTACCCTACAATGAATAAAATTGTGGGTGCTTCCTGAATCAATCAACACTATTACCTTTTTCTTCTTGATTTGTCCTTCTATCTTGATGGTTTGAGGAGTGGTAATTCCCGCCAATGCATTACAAGATATGGTCGGATTTATTTGTTCTTCATCTAGGCTTTGTTCCTGGAATATATCCTCTTCTTTTGACCTTTCTTGCTCCTTTTCTTCTTCCTCTTCACAATCTATGTAGAATAATTTCTTCTCAGCACACTTATGACCTTTTGTGTATTTGCTATCACAATTGTAACAAAGCCCTTTTGCTCTTTTTTCTTCCAATTGTTGTGGTGTCAACCTTGTAGGTTGTGGAAGACTATGGGCAACAACACTTCCGTCTTTATAGTTGTGAATGGTATGCTTCCTAGTTGCCATAATTTTGCTTTCCATTTTTCTTGCTAACCTGAATGCCTTCTCTAATGAATCAGGTTCCCAAAGGCGCACATCATGTTGGATATTATCCTTTAAAGACCCTATGAACACATCAATCCTATGCTCCTCTGGAATATCTTTTACCCTTATGTTCAATTTTTGGAACTCCTCAATGTGCTCCATTATTGAACCCTTTTGTTTGAGACTTATCAATTGGCTAAAAAAAGTGTTGCTTTTTGTATCCTCATAATGTGCTATCAATTCTTCCGTAAAAATTGCCCAAGTGATAAATTGTTTACGAGAACAAAGCCATTGATACCATACAAACTGATTTGGTTCCAAATATAAAGTTGCCATACGTACCTTTTGTGTGTTTTGCACATTATTGAGATCGAAGAATTGCTCCATCTGTAATATCCATGTGGCGGGATCCTTGCCATCAAACTTCCTCATATCGATTTTTGGAACATGGTGAGTCTTCGATCCAACATTAGAGTCTATGGAATCATGATTAACATTTCTTTTGTTCTCATCATGAGTTTCCTTTACTACCTTTTCACCATTAGTGACCCTTTCTTGTAGCAACTTCTTCAATTCTTCCATCTTATCATCCATGCCATCAATTTTAGCGTCCATGCCATTCACCTTAGCTTCCATGCCATCCATCTTAGCTTCCATGCCCTTTATCTTAGATTCCATGCCATTTACCTTAGATTCCATGCCATTTATCTTAGATTCCACGCCACTTATCTTAGCTTCTGTTAGCTTTTGTGAGCGTGACATTTGTTGCACTTGTTCTTGTAATTTTGATATATCATGTAGCATTTCTTCCTCTTCTTCATGAGTCATGCTAGAGCTTTCAGGTTCCTTACTAGGTGTTTGCATTTTCTTTCCTCGGGGCATCAGTTACCGATAATAATGCTTTACTATGCCCTTTGAATTCCGTTAAACCAAGCTTACACAAAAATTAAAAAAAAACTACACACCTTTTTTCACTTTATAGAAGCCTGATATTGAATCTGATGTATCTCTGTAATTTTGGATCCTCCTATTCTAAAACTACTACTTGTAGTAGCCTTCTGCGTCCTCTTTCCAATGCCACAAGTCTGAGCCAAATTGGATTCTCCAAGGAAGAGTTATGTGAAATCTCCCACAGTGACCTGCTTTTAGACTGGTTCAGTAGAGCGAACTTGTACGACGTGCCACGAGTCACTGTTTCAACCTTTGAATCTGAAACACACATACAAAAAACTACAGTCCGTCCTCTTTCTGTACCTTCTTACGAAATTTCAATCCGATCCCCAGAGAGAAAGTTATGACGATTTTCCCCAGGTCACCTGTTTTGAATGTAATTCAGGAGTCTGCAAAAAGACCAACTTCCTCAGATCATATCTCCGCAAATATCGCGCGAAAAGCTCTGAAATTCGGACCCAAGGTTCAGCGCGATTTCTTCTCAAATGGGTTTTTTTTGTGACTTCTGAAACGTCACAGAAAAAAAGTTATAGCGAAAATGCCACGATGACCTGTTTGGAGCAGCGAAACCCTAGAATCCAAAGCTCTGATACCAAATGTTATGAAACCAGCTCACAAAAAGATAGAAAAGAGAGATCCACGCCTTAGAATTCAGCCTCTTCGAGGGGGAAACCTCCTTTACATTACATAAATGAACAATTCTTGGATGATACAAATGAAAAAACCTCCTTTCTATATATAGGAGTCTAAGGAGTCACAATATAATCCAGCCGACCTAACAATAATAATATAAAGCCACAAAAATAACAATAGAGGGATTCTATGGGGCACAGAAATAACAATATGGGGGTAATAGGGGCACAACAATATAAATAGGGGGTATAACTACAATAGTAATGGGGTAATCACTAGTATTATAGGGACCCAACAAAGTAGCTCATGGAATGATTTTAAAATAAGGTTCTATTAGTTTGGTGTGAAAATATTAGTAGTGTTAGTTGTTTGTTTAATTTATGAATGAGTTCTTGAGTTAAATAAGTCATAGTTAAAATAGAATAGTGATTTGAGTTTTGAATGAGATAGATTAGATTACAGTAAAATAGGTTTCTCCACTTCATCTTTTTTGGATGAGATCATTAGATATAAGAATTGGGTATTTCATATTTCATTATGTACTTCATGATGTTAGTTTAGGCTAGATTATTTGATCCCATGTTACCTGTTCTTATTCCTTGAAGCTTACAAGTCTCATATTGATAATTTAATGTTGGCTTTATAACACATATAATTTCTTAAAATTATATAAAATTGTTTAGAAAAAATTGTCATCACAAAGAAGTTTGAGGCTTTGTTAATTTGCTATACTGGGACCAAAACCAATGTTCCAGAATTTCTCTATTCGCCTTCACCTACACGGAAATCGAGGCGAAAGTTGGCATTCTGGAAACTGTTGCAAGTTTGGGGCTGAGGCATTAATTATTGTCTAAACATAAATCCATATGACCTGGGTGTATCTGAGCTTATGTGGGAGTGTTCAAACACCATTTCGAACAAAAACCTCTTTCATATTTCCCTAAATATGTGTCAATGTATGAAAGCCCCAAATTAGTGCAGGTATGTTGGTGGAGGCATGTTGGTGCAGGTAGAGCTAGTGCAAGAACAATTGGTATAGGAACTGCTACTATAGGAATGTTAGCACTTGCCACAAAAGAGTCTGACATTAATGACATTTTCATATTAAATTAACAAAACAAGAAGAGTTCATAGATCAACAAATGTCAGCTCTAATTGCCTCTAAATGATAACTTAATAATGCGTAAAACGAATAATAATGATTATAGACAATTAGTACCGGCATAAAATTATTCAGGTCAATTATGAAAATTTGGAAAAAAATGGAGGCTCAACACTCCCCCATGCTAACCTTCTTGCATGTCCTCATGCAAGCCAAACCATAAGATTATAAAATCATGGAAGAATGTAGGGGGAATGTTTAAAGATCATACTATGCTTCCCAATAAAAGTGTTAACAAAAATATTCGCAAGGAAATATTAAGATATCATGGTACATCATCATTTAAAGCATTCATCAAGTCTGCAACATTATTATTACTGTGCCAACTAAAACCATGTTACAGTCTTGATGAAGATATCAAGTGCAGAAAGAGTAAAATTGCAATGTAACAGATCAGGTACAGGAAAGCAATGATTTGTACCAAACATTATGGAAAAAGTGTATTACACCTTTATGATAGACATCACATACCTGTTGTCCCGTTTCCAATGAATTCTCTGCTTGTCATATATTTCATAGCTCTTATTCCAGTCTAGAGTCTTATTAACAATCATGATAAAAAATAAAATCTTTGTTAAAAAGGTGCAATTTTAAGAAAAATACCATAAGATTCCTGCACCTAGTACAACAATCCTGTACATAGGTCACAAAGTGCTTATTTAGAGGCAACCATAATCAACACACATTGTTGTTCATCAACACCTGATGAGTAATCATCGCTGAGAAATTCATCACTGTAAATACCGTAAAAAATAAGTGAGTTATGATACCAGAAAAGGGAGACAAAAATACAACAAAATGACTCATTCCTGGACCAATCAGAAAATTGAACACTATAAATTTGTTGTCATGTAGATGCAAAAGTAAATTTCTCCTTAATCTAATAAAAGGAATTACCTTCACTAAGGGTACCACATCATTAAAGATTCCTAATTTTTGAAAGATGGAACTCAAAGCATCATGCTCAAATCATCTTAAAACCATTATCCAAGAAATAAAATGATGAGTTTTAGGGAAAGAGAAAGATAATTGAGTAAGTCATAGTATGCAGTTAACTTTAATACCATAGACATGTCCTTGCTGCCCACAGGTGTCTATAACCTCGGCAGGGATGTCTTTTAACCCAACAAAATGCATGTGTCCCACTTACTAGATATAGATTCAGAGTTAGCTTATTTGAATTTTTTTTTTTTAAATTAGATGAAGGCCACTGTCCTGGCTTGGTAACTAGCTGATGGCAGTGCCACTCACAAGAAGTAACATGGATGAACATGCCGGCTCATGATGAGACCTCTTGTCTTCTAGCTTTTCAACTGAAAGCCATTACTTTGGCTTGGTGACCAGCACAATAATGTCATGCATGTTAGGTCTCATGATCGTGGTAGTTCGGCTCAGTATGAGACCTCCTATCCTCCCTTAAATCTTTTCAAAATTCTGATTGTAATTAACTATGAAGGTTACTTAATAAGTGGGGAAGAAGATCTACTCCTTAAGAGTACGAGATGGCGTGAATTTTTTTTTAATGACTAATCATTACTGGCTAGTTCCTCTACCCTAAAGACTTATCAAAAATATCCCAGATAATGACTGAAAGATTCTTTAAGTTAATAATGCTAGTGTTCTCATGAATAGCTTATTATGATCTTTACAAGAGTGGTCCACCATAGGATGCTCTCCAATAGTATCGTCTAAGGGAAACTGAAAATATATATCTCAGATGACAACTTCATTAGAGTGGTTAATCATGGTTACTTTTGCAAAATCATAAGATATTAGAGCGAATCATCCACAAGATTTGCCACAGATGTGTGTGTTAGCAACCGATGCAGATCAAAAATAGTTTCAGTGGCTATGTTTTGAAAGTCAAAACCCCAATTGCATTGTTGTAACAAATTTATTCATGGCATTTTTTTATTCTTCTACCCTACTCTACACTAAGAGGTAGAAGACTCCCTTTTAAGTATAAGAGGGCTTCCAATGCAACCAAGTGCGCAACAAGAGGATAATCATAATCATGTTCAAATTTAGAAAGTATATGCGATAAAATAATAGAACATTAGGTACCAACTGCATTAACTGATGTGATGCTACAAATCGTTGAATGATAAGGGAGGGATGAATACTGACAATCATCTGAAACCAAGATTCTATGATATCCATATAATAATGGTTATTTGATTCGTGGAAAACATCTGGTGCATCATGAAAATCCTCCAATTTTCTTTGTTCATCCTCTAAAGTGCAGGCTAGATCAGGTTGGTGTTCTTCAATCTCTACTTCTGATGGCTTCTCCTCATAAAGCATGATCCATAACTTCTCGGTCTCCCTAGGAAGATCTTCTAGTTCTTCATGATTCTCTTCTTCTAGAGGAGTAGACCAATTTATAATTGATGCCAAGATGTATTCTTTCTGTGAAGCAGAGACCCCAGCTTCTGCCAGAATTTGAGATAGTTCTTTGAATAACATCACACTTCCTGGAATTTTCCTGGTAGCTGGAAAGTCTTGTCAGCACCTGGATTGAGAGTGGGGGGTTCTTCTATCACCTGAAAAACTCAAAATATCAATTGCAGTAAAAAGAAAAAACAAAGATTGTAAACTAATGAAATCACACTTGTGGAAATTAATTAACCTCTATTACCGAAAAAGGTAACACACTTTGCAGTAAAAGAAATCACTTATTTGTAGAAAGGAAAACCTGGCTTGTGAGATCTCTGGGAATGTCATCTAGTATGCTTCAGTAAGCAAGGGGAATCTCGTTAATCTAGAAATTCAATTGCGTAGGAAAGGGAAAAGCATGACAAATCATTGAGGCCTTATCCTACAATGCCTCCTCGGCAACGACGCCAAAATGTTGGGTGGTATAAATGCAAGATTTACACCAACATTTAATTTGTCAATCCAGGAAAGTAACTTAGAGGCGTAGCAAAATATATGCTAGAATACAACCTTAGGGAACTGTTAAATAAAAACCAAGCTCTTGAAAGAAATTCAAAAGGAGCATCATTCAGGAAAAATAAACAAGACTCTTCTAAGAAAAGTAAACACACTTCGAGCATCTACCTCTGGCTCCTCTTCTGGGTTGAGTTGACTGTTGCAGTAAGTTTTCCTCAGTTGTCCAGGGGACAAAGCAATGTAGTCCCCATTCAAAAGAAAGTGATTCAAGAAATAAACAATGCAAAACCTCTTAAAAATTATTGCTATGTTGCAAGCATGAAACTAGAAATCACAAGGCAACTCATTCCAACTAATTTAAGGAAGTAATCGAATGCTTTAAAAAGAATCAAGATAATAATGCGCTGCTTCTCTTAAAGACAATTCAGTACTTTAGTTGTAAGAGAAATATGCAATAAGAACCAATATATAATTTTTGCTATTTACCTTGATCTTATTAAATACTTCCTTGTAATATGTGCAACATTTAATTATAATGAAGAATTCTGTGAGCGTTTTGTCAACAAGATTCACAATCTTTTCTTATGTTGATCTGGGCATCTGCTTGCAAAAGTGCAAGAATCCATCTCATATAATATTCAAAGGAAATCATGAATACATGTTAAGTTAAGTTATCCAAGATTCTTGCTCAACGATTATTTCACCATTACATTCTGGAAATAAACTTTGTTATGCTGGAATGAGATCAGGGTAAATCTCTGTAAGAATAAATAAGAGACGCAGTTAAAACATTCACCGTTTACTTTAGTTCAGCCTTTATGAAAATACATCCAAAAGAATTGATATTAAACTTAAATAATTAGAGCAGTAAAATAAACCTTTTAGAATGAAATTGAAAATTAAATGACTGAAAGAAGAGCTATGAAGTGAAATTGTGAAATTATCTAAGATCACACTCACACCAAGCAAACTAAAATGAAGCAAAAGAAAGTTAAGAGGTTTAGGGAAAGGGACTGGCTGGTGGTCCCAACCATCCAACTCATTGCCCTTGTAGCGATTAAGTCACAATATTCAGAATAGTATGAATATTTCCAAATAAACTCATTTCAGAGTAGAAACCAAAATTCAGAATTTAATGGCAAAGAAATTCATTTCAGAAGTCTTGTTACAAATTCATAAAACAATGTTGCATTAGTTCTAGTGGTCTCCTCGAGAGATCATCCCACTAGTGCATAGCTCCTCCCTTCTTGCAGAGCAATATTGATTCCCTCCTCCTGCAAAGAAAAATGATTGACATAATACATTCTGCCATATACAAAAATCAACCTTCACACCTACGTGACTCCTTCCTTTTATAAGGTTCTTTCATGATAATTTTGGCTCTATTCCTTAGCAAAAAATCATGGGGGTTGAATCCCAACTGATATTCATCAATAGAATACAACCATTTACCCATTGAAGGAATGAAGATCTAGCACGAATTTCCCAAATCTGGCTGTTTTCTACAATTTTGGAAAAATCGGTTTTTTTAACAAAATGCCTACAAATAACTCTTCGTATCTCCTTAACCATTGTGAATTTCAGAAAGCTGTTTGGAGGAAATATAGTTTGTCATATTTTCAACAATAACCTCTCTCAAAAGTTTTTGGTTCAGCTCCATTTCCTTGGACATCATGCCTGAAAATGACTATTTGAAATCTGAGATGCTATAATTCTACAAAAAACAATCTCTTTTTAGAAAACTGCCTCAAAGACCATTATGTAACTTTTAGACCATTATGAATTTTAGAAATCAATTTGAGGCTTTGTCAATTTTCTATACTGGGACCAAAACCCATGTTCCAGAATTTCTCTATTCGCCTTCACCTGCATGGAAATCGAGGCAGAAGTTGGCATTCTGGAAACTGTTGCGAATTTGGGGTTGAGGCATTAATTATTGCCTAAACATAAATTCGTATGACCTGGGTGTATCTGAGCTTATGTGGAAGTGTTCAAACACCATTTTGAACAAAAACCTCTTTCATATTTCCCTAGAGATGTGTCAATGTATGAAAGCCCCAAATTAGTGCAGGCATGTTGGTGGAGGCATGTTGGTGCAGGTAGAGCTGGTGCAGGCACAACTGGTATAGGAACTGCTACTATAGGAATGTTAGCACCTACCACAAAAGAGCCTGACATTAATGAAATTTTCATATTAAATTAACAAAACAAGAAGAGTTCATAGATCAACAACTGTCAGCTCTAAATGCCTCTAAATGATAACTTAATAATGCGTAAAACGAATAATAATGATTATAGACACTTAATACAGGCATAAACTATTCAGTTAAATTTTGAAAATTTGGACAAAATGGAGGCTCAACACACGGACCCATTCCACTATCTCTAATGTAGTAATGTCTGACTCCTCATAGTAGAGGTGATTCATATATTTATTTGTTCCTAAGTGTGGAAACCTAGCATGATCGATGAGGTCCCAATCCTCCATCTTTAGCAATGGCATCCGTGCAAGCTACGGACCTTCAAAGGGAACCTACTTAGGTAGCAGGGGCATAGAAATGGAAAACTTCTCTGAATCTAGGTCCTTTGTGACCTTCGTCTTCCCCTTGCACAGAGGGATATAGTCGAATAACTTCATAATGGGCTACACTCCCTCAGCATCTATGTCTTCTGTACCCTAGCCTTCTTCCACCCCAGTTCAACTACCTTCTATAACATCCTTGGTGAAAATTCCATGTAAAAATATATAAATATCATGGATGATGGGACATGTATTCCAAGATGAATGGTGGGCAGGACATCCTAGGGGGTGTTCATTTGGTTGTTTATGGCTAAGGAAATTGGCAAAGGCAATGGATAAGGCATTAAAGAGGAAAAAAGGGTTTTTGGCACATTTATTTATGAAAATAATGGAAATTAGGAGAAAAGGAAGGTGAAAGGTCAAATTTTTCATGTGAGGAGGAAATTGAAGGAAAATAATGGAAAATGAAGAAAATAGAGGCCTCATTAATAAAAAGGCTTATGAGGATCAGTGGGCAAGACTTGGTCAATTTAACTTTGGAGCTCTCTCATTATTCTCTCTCTCTCTCATACTCTTGGAGACTTAGAGTTTTCTTGAAACAATCTTGGAGGGTGTCGCATACTTGGATTCTTGGAGCAAGAAGGTAAAGGAAGAACATGAAAGAGCAAGAAGGCATCAACATCAACAACTACATCAGATTTGCCTACAGGTATCAAGTTTTATGTATTATGTATTCACTAGTTTTGGCATGCATGGCACATGCATGTGGTTTCTTGGTTGTGATCTATCATTGACATGGAGATTGCCTGTATTGACAGTGAATTTCCTAGCCTTGCCATTTCCTGGATAGCCATGGTGATTGTGAGTTTACTTTCATTGTTTTGTTTTGGTTGGTTCTCATTTTTCTATAGCTTGGGTTGAGTTATTAGTCTTGGAAGCCCTGGTTGAACAAACGCTTTGGAAGCCCTTGGTGGGTTGAGTTACTAGTCCTGGAAGCCTTGGTTGGACAAACGCTTTGGAAGCCTTGTATAAGTTGTGGGTTGAGTTACTAGTTCTGGAAGCCTTGGTTGGACAAACACTCTAGAAGCCCTGGAAGGCTTGGATGGAGACCAATCTGATGATGGTTTTTTGTGATGTCCGACTATGAGGTGGAATCACTATTTGATGGGTTGAGGTGGGTGGCCTCTGGAAGCTTTAGATGATTTTTGACTGATGTGTTCTATGAGATCCCACATTCATGCTTGGAATATGACATGGGGGTGATTGGCTAAAGAGAGACTTGGCTCAACCAATCTATGGTCTAGTGGAACCAGGTAGTCCCATCTCTGATTGGTTCATTGCATTTATGAATGAAAAAATTCATTCCCTTGATTTTCATGTGCAAATGTAATGATGTATATATGGATTTTTATGGTTGATATGCTTATTGTATTTCTGTTCCTATTATGTTTTTTTATTATATGCACATTTTCCCCAGAGGTTGTTACAAAGTGGCATCAGGGCATGGTTGAAACTCTTGGACTAGATGGGCTCTATCATAGGTGAAATGAAGAACAAAGGTTTAAATTTTAAACCTCTCTGTCATATATGTTATAACTTTTCTTCTGTGGCATATTAGAAGTTTAAATTTTTTCCATATTGAAGGTAAATCCCACTGATAATGTGGTAAAAATTTCAAATATTGTTTCACAACACTTTAAGAATTATGATCTAAGGAAGATGAGCTTCCTGAATGCACCTTTAAACAGGTCATGTTGGAATTTATAAAATAACTCATCTTTTGTAGGATTTCAGAAGCTGAAATATTGTCCACATTTAGGGGACATACCACTAACTATGTGGTAGAAATTTCAGATACCGCATCGCAATACTTTAGGAGATATGAGTAGAGGGAGTCGAGCCTTCTAAATGCTCCTAAAATCAGGCCTCAAATAGGTCACACTTGTTAGCACGTAAATCTTCCCTCGGCTGAAGGAAGGCAAAATTCAGGGTAACCACAAACCACGCTCAGTCTGGTAGCTAGCCCTACCAAAACAGGAGAGGGCTCTCTCCGAGTCACGCTCAGTGAATAGATAAACGAAATGGTCTGAGATGACTTACAGTGAAATATTGATCTTAGGCTAGTAAGCGAAATATGGATACAAGAAACAATTTTTATGAATGACCGAGCTTCTGGGATGGTATGGGACCAACGGTCAGCAAAGAACAGAGAATTTAATACAAAGGCACAGATTACTTCGTGAGGCAAGATAGGTGGAAAGTGTAGCAATTTAGTTCGAAATAACGCGGAATGGAGAGATTGCTTAGGAGAGTGAAAAGGGCATAAGAACATGAATCCTTTTCAACAGAAGAAGAACACTGAACATGAAATTTTCCCACAGGCAGAGCAATAAAATTGAATTCTACCTTATCTAACTCAGAAAATTTCACTGGAAATGAACATGAATTGAACTATGAAACATAACTAAATACATACGAAACATAAGAGATACATTTGCTACACTCACAACCACATGAATCTCATGAAACAGAGCCGCTGCCTTTCATTAATTCTCTATAAAAAATATACAGTGAAGAAACAGAGTTTCTTTCCCACAGTCTCCCAGAAGTTACAAGCCAACCAACCATTTGAAAATAGCTTGCATACAATATATAGAATGTGCTATGAAGAGATAGAATGCCCAAGGGTTGGGGAGTTACTCGAATCATTACAAAATGGAGGTGAAGAGCCAACCATCAACTACAGGTGCAGCGTTACAAACATGACAAATGGCATGGGTGACTGTTTGCCTTCCTTCGCCACTTGGATAAAAGAAAATATGGAGAGAAAATACTTTAAATGCCACCTTAGGTGCCAAAAAACTGAAATGTAGATGAGCAGGCCCACTTGGAGAAGTCGTGAATCGAAATTTTGCGAAATAGAGGTAAAATTGGGCTTTTTTCCTATATGCGCTGCGCCATTTTCTGTGTGCGCCGCGCCACTTTGGAGCTTGTTTTGGGGCACTTTCACAAGTCCAAAATGTGCCCAAGTGTGCTTGTTGGAAAGCTTGGCCTGTCTACTTTTTAACCCAAGTGGAATTTCTGAATTTGGTGCTCATTTGCCCTCCAAATATTCATTCTCCCAAGATTGCTTCCTGTGTGTCAAAATAGGGGTAGAGAGGTCATTCTTTGGGTGTTTTTGACCTCCTGGAGACTCATATCTTGCCCAAATTTCTTGTCCAAGCACCAGTAGTTGTGATTTTTCATGCGAAATCCAAAAATTCTAACCATTCTTCATTTGGAGCTCCCAATTTTTAGCGCCGCGCCAGTGGCGTAGCGCACAGGGAGAAAAAACCTGTGTTTTGCCCAAAAATTTGTCATGTGACCAAAATTTCCCCAAATTCCTTGAAATTTGGGTTGGAGGTTCTCTATGGGGTGCTATACTATGCCAAAGAAGCTTCAGCCAAGATTCGAATCCGATCTTGCTCTTTTTCCTCTTTTGCCTCTTTTGTTGCTTTGCTCAATTTTGCCTTCAATCTCTTTATCCGGGCCTTTGCATTCATGTTTTGTGCCCTGTAATGGAAAGCCATGTGTCTCAGTAAAGCAAGGCCCTTGTTGGCCTTGTCCAGCAGCCTCTCCAAGTGCATGTTGTCTCTCTCGAGATTGGCCTCCCGATCCTCATTGATTTCTTGCTCCAATGATGTGAGCTCAACTCTTCTCCTTTGAGCAGCTTGGCGATGCTCACGAATGTTTTGCAACTCCATGATCACCTGATGATCCTCTAGCTATTTGTTTCTCTGCTCCAGGTACTTCATGTTCCACTTGGCCCTCTCCAAGTCAAGGGATAGGGCCTCAATCTCTGATTGCTGCTCCTGGATGACCTCTCTAAGCTCTACATTTGTTGGTTCTGTATTTGTCTCATCATCGTGAAGGAGAACGAATTCAGTCTCTCATTCACCGGATGGCTCTCCTGAAGGCTCCTCACCATGCATTAGCTCCTTACCTCTGTCCTGTTCCTGTGTCATCGATGCCGGAAGCGAGGCCCCTTCCACCCCGGGTGGAGATAACACTCGCTTTGCCACCGCAAACAAATGTCTACTTCCTCTCTGATAGGTGATGAATATTGGCATAGTAGCGGCCTCATGGTGCTCATACTGATGAGAAGGACCACCTATCTCATGCTCTACCTCTGATACTACCTGTGGAGTGCTAAAGAAGTCATGGGAGATGAAGTCCTCCCAAGCAATGCCCTGCAATCCCAACTGATGATCCACCAAAATCCGGATAAGAGAAAAGTGATAAACACTGTTTAGCTGCTGCTGAGGGGTCTTATGCTGCATGAAATTTTTCATCCTCTCTATGTTCCCACAAATGAAAAATGGGAGGTTCATCATCCGCACCCTGGTAAAGTGCATGAGCAACCTGATGTGATAGGCATATAGGCGGGAGAACCTCCCCTCACAACTGAAGTATTTCATGATCAATTTCATGAGCGGAGCATACTCATCTCTCAAATATCTGAATGGGAAAACTCTTGTGAGCTGTCTCAAACAACTGGCCTTAATGTAAGGCTCATAATGATGCCTATCCACCTTCTTCTTCTTATGCCATTGTTCTCCAACATTTGGTATGCCTGTTGCCATTGAGATAGTTTTGGGTGTCAATGTGAAGGTGACCCCGGCCAAGATAGATTGACCTCCATGCAGGTGAAGCACAAAAATACGGGCCAACTCATGATGAACTCTAACATTTGGCACCCTTCGACAAAATTCAAAACATGTTAGGTGCTGGAAACATGACATAGCAAGAGGGCATTCCTGCAATTCAGTGAGGCTGTTTGGCTCATCCCTAACATGTTTTCCACTCCTGTGATGTCTCCTCGGGGCCTGTTCTCCTGAAGCTGTATCACTGTGAGTTTCCACCTCATACTCTGATGAACCCTCAGATGCCATGACTGCTGTTTATATACTGTACTTAGGCTGCCCTTTGATGATGGTGAAGCTGGGTGTTGTTTGTGATATCTGCCACCAAGGGGAACAATGAAACAAAGGGAGTATTAGGAAGGGAGTAATGTGATGGGAATAGGGGTTATGGGGGGAAGTTTGTTTAGGGATATGTAAGGAGTTTGACAAGGTAGGGTTTGGGGTTTGTATTGACCAATAGGAGGAGGGGAAGGGAATAGGGTTTGGTAGTGTTTTGGGGTAGTGATAATAGGAAAAATGGCATAGGGGAATAAGGAAAAATGGTAAGGAAGGGAAAATGGGACCTTGGAATCAACATACACTTATATAACCCTAGCAACAATGGTTTTGGTGTCTTCTTGTGGTTGACTTTATGAAATTTGTTGCATTCAATCATAGGCATAAAACCACCATATCACTCATAAAGTTTGATGAACAAGCCATGATATAGAGCCTACCTGTTGATTTGAGGGGTTTCACAGGAAACTTGAGGCAATCTGGCACAATTTTAGGCCTTTTAGCCCTATGCGCCGCGCCAGTGTAAATTTACATTGGAAATTTTCTCTATATGCGCCACGCTCCCTCTGTGCGTTGCGCCCTTTTGCAGGAGCCTTTTGGAGGCCTTCTCGGTGTCCAAATTGGGTGTACGACAGCTCGTTGGAAAGGTCTTTGATTCTAATTTCCAACACAACCAGAATTTTGCAATTTGGAGTTCATTTTCCCTTTCAAAAGTCAAATCTCCCAATACTGGTTAAAATGTGCCAAATGAGGCTGCCTCAAGGCAGAGTGCTGTTGCAGTCAACTTTTGAATGCCTTCCTCAACTCCAAATTGAGCTCATGATAGCTCATTGAAAATATATTTGTGTTTAGTTATCATTTGACTCATCAAGAAAGTCATTTGGCTAACCAATCTAGGAGAAAAATTTATTTTCCCAAGGTCACTCTAGAGGTGCATCAATTCTCCTGAGGCAATTGTATTTTTGACATTTCTTCAAAACCATGACACCTGTGTAAAAAGTGAAGGAGGTTTTTCTTCCTTGGTATTTTTTGGAAAAAAATGTCTCTCACTTTTTCCAAATTCATCTTTCCTTGCTCAGAAACATCATTTGAGTGAAACCTACCCCGATGTGTGGAACAAGAGATTTGTTGAAATGAAGCAAAATGAAGGGGATAGGGAAATTCTTGAGGAAATTTTTGGAAGTAGGGAGGGATGTTAGGAAGTAGGGGAAAGTGGAATCTCAGAAATTGAGTGAGGGGAAGGGGTCCAAAAAGGCAAAACACAGGCCCAACCTAGAAAATTGCCAGGTTGTAGCAAGAAACTAGGGTTTGTGCGAAAATGAGGAATTTGGGGGATCTCAGTGATGGGAAGTGTTTGATAAGGTACTTTAAGGATAGGGGAAGGTGTATGAACATTAGGATACAAGTTTTGCCGATGATTTGACCGTCCAAGAGAAATTGCCTTCAAAACCCTAGGAGAGGGAAATGACCTTACCTAGGCGCAACTGAAGCATGAACAATGCGTAAAATGACCCAGTGGAACTTGACATGATAATGAAAACCCTTTGAATGATGGTACACTCAGCTGAACGGTGACATGGGCTGACATTTGGACAACTTTGACACGAATAAAGGCAAACCCTAGATCTAATGCCTAGTGACCAAATTTTGCTTGAAGACTTACTGAAATGACAAAATTTGACCTTGACACTCTGAGACCACTTTGTAAGAGTATATTTGATCACTGGAGGAAGGCTGCAAAGGCTGACACTAACAACGCTAACATTGTTGTTATAACTTTTCTTCTGGGCACTCTCAGTAGCTGAAATTTTTTGAACAATGAGGGGAAATCCCTCTATTATTGTGATAAAAATTTTAGACATTTATTCGCTATATTTTAGGAGATATGATCAGTGGAAGTCGAGCATTTTGGATACTCCTAGAATTGTGCACAAAATAGGATTATGTTGATATTTTTATTATAACTTTTCATATATAAAATATCAGAAGTTGAAACTTGAACCATAGTGAGGGAAAATACCACTGATCATATGGTTCAGTTTATAGAACTTGTAATACTACATTTTAGGATATATGTATTGAATCATTTGCTATATTATTTTGTATGCAAAGTGATTGATGAAATGCTTAAATGGTTCAACGATTAATTGCATACAAACTGTTTGATAAAATGCCCCAATTGTTAGAAAATTATATATTACGAAAATATAAACACAGAAAATGCATAAAACAAGAGAGACACAGATATACGTGGTTCACCCAGTTTGGGCTACGTCCACCCCGAACAGCCAGTCCTTCCCCTCTATTATCCAGCAAAATGAAGAGACACAACCTACAGCAAATCAGCTGTAATATCCTCTGTTTTCTCTCACAGTCTCACCTCTCTGTTTCTCACTCAGAGAATACACATCTATTTCACAGCCTCAAATACAATGCCCTCATACAAAGAGAGGGGTTGCCTTCTAGGGCAAAAAACCCTAAACTAAACATAAGTTCTACTGTCAGATCATCTGCCTCATGAACGGCCCAGATTGACTAGAAATTACTATACTTTTACAAGGCAATTTTACATCTATTTTTTGCTTTGGGGGTGCTGCCCCCGAACCCCCGCTGGGGGACCATTGGCCTCTGGACCCCCGCGGGGGGGACAAGCCCCCCCCCCCCCCCGCACCCCCCCGCATGGAGGGGTGTACAAAATTCCTGGGGTATACATCCGGCTGAAACAAAAGACCTCTGAACAATCATGCTCCACACACAACACCAATGAGTATGTTGCTTGTGGTTGGGGATAGTATTGATGTGTAATTGTATTGCTGTAGTTGATATATTATTACTTGTATGAAAATAGTTAGCTATATTAGTTTGCATGTAAAGTGTTTGAAGAAATGCTTACATGCAAATGTAATACTATAGTAGTTGTTTGAATAAAATGTAAAAGTATGGTAATTTTTTGAAGAAAATGTTATTTTTTAGATGGGATAGTATTGTAGTGTGATAATATGGATGTATCTAACCTATGCCTATTTGCATGCAACGAATTGAAGAGTTGCATGTAGGGAATTTGAAAGGTTGCATGCAAGGAATTTGAAAAGTTGCATGTAAGGAAATGGAAAAGTGGCATGTTTTTAGTTATTATGTTACAAGTGGAATAAGTGAAATGTTTTGACTTAATATCATACAAAATGTATGAGAAATGAAAATCAATTTATTTTCAAGTGTGGTTAAATTTAGTAGAGCTTTGGAGATCCCATTTCCATAATTGGACATTCGAGATCGGGCCATTATAGTAGCTTCCTCCTTCTACCTTAGTGTGGACCACAGATAGTAAGGGGTATGTTTATAGGTTGTTAGTATTTGTGAATGCTGATTTCAAATTAATAGACACGATGTCTTGATTATTGAAGATTCGACTGACCGTGTAAGGATTATATGTCGCTTACATGTTGATTTCATGATACCTACTTACATCCTTGTATGTTAGGTTACATTTTTGAATATTTTGATTACATGTATCAGTCTTGTAGGTTGATTACAAGAATTGATCGCTTATGTTTGACTACATGCATTTATGCATAGGTGTAGTTGATTTTGCATTGCTTATGCATACTGTTGGTTGCATGTGGCAATGTGTACAATGGAGTAATGGTTATTGTCATGCATGAGGTCATGGTTTGTGTAGTTGATATGGTCATGCATTGATGACTGGACTCTAGCTAGAATGGTGTGTGTATGGTTTTGCACTCATGTGTTATATGTCTATATGTAATTTTTCTGCATGTATGGTCTTGGTTATGATTATGCATGTATAGTAGGTCAAATATGCCTTGTGAAGTCATTGTATGCAATTTAGGCCACCATAGTGCTATTGTATATTATGATGCTAATATATTGGTTGAGATAGAGCAGGAGATGCAGATCATTATAATGAGGTTGCAGCATTGTGTTAAACACACACATGGAAACAAGATAATCTGAAAGATAAAACATGAGAGTACAATTTTTATTAACAAGAGATATACATTTATAGTACATTATGTGACCGTTGGGTTCCACATCCCAAGGTATCTTGGACTCCTTTTGTCCATTTGGCTTCCACACTAACCCATTGAGGATTAGGTGTCCAACATTCACCCCCTTAATCTGAAGGGTTATATATGAGTCCAAGAAGAGAGCTGTAGTACAAAATGTGCAAAAAATGCATGGCATCACTAGGCTGAGTGTGCTCTCTGAAATGTTGGTATAAAGGGCGGTGGTTTAAGGATGACCATCAACACTTGAACGCTTAGTGCAGTTCCCGGAAGTCTTCCAAAACTGACAAGAAGCTGACGTCTTCAACTAGAGAAAGTGCTCCTATTGTTTTGAAGAGGGAAATCTTCAACCAATAAAGGGAGGTCTCACCCTGCATAAAAGGGAGAACTTCAACCTGAAAAGGGAAGTCTCAACCTGTGATGGTTTAAGGATGACCAACAACTCTGGAATGCTTAATGCAATTCCTGGAACTCTTCCAAAACTGGCAAGAAGCTGAAGTCTTCTGCTAGAGGAAGTGTTCTCAATTTTGTTCCTGGAATTCTTCCAAAACTGGCAAGAAGCTGGAGTCTTCTGCTAGGGGAAGTGTCCCAGATTACCAACTGAAGGAATGTTCACAGGCATCTTTGTTTCTGGCTACAACTCCGAAACTGGTGTGGCAGGTTGTGGCTCAGGCTTGCTTGATGTGACTTTGAAGCTTGTAGATGACCATCATTTTCCCCCCTGTCAGATACAAGGTGAGATGATGGAGAAAACTCAGCTGCAAGACTGTTCAATACTTTGGAACAAGTTCTGACATGTGATTGGAATATCTTCTTGGCTGTTGATGCCCATTGCCAAGAAGTGATCCATCCAAGATAGATCTTTGTTCTTGCAAGAGACTTGTTTCTGAAGCATCTGTTTGAAGAATGACTGGTTTTATGACAGTGCTTACATGGATGAAGATCAAAACAATGATCTTTCAGATGGCCAACTCGGTCATAGTGTTGGCATTTCATAATCTGTTGATGTTGTGGAAGAGGAGTAGAATCTGGAAAAACTAGATGTGAATTGTCAAGAAGGAATCCAACACTTTGAAACTTAATGGGCTTTGAGTAGTATGGAATATGAAAGGACAAGTCCTTCTCATATCCAAGACCAGTTCTGTGTTTGTTGTGGACAAGCTCTTCCCAAGGTCTAATGATGGGCTTGGGAAGTGCAACTTGAACTTATGCATCTGCATGTACAACTGCTGCTTTATTGGGTACTAAATCTGAGTGAACTGTAATATTATTGTCTTGATGTTTATGGGAGTCTGTTTCAATCTTCTGAACAGAAACAGGTTCAGAATGATGACTCCACTGCTGTAATTCTTCCTGTTGTAGTTGAGATTCAAGCTGCAAAAAATCAATTTTCTCTTGTGCATTTTGTAGACAATTTTGAATGTTTGAAAGAGAGTCTTTGCTTATTTTCACTGTGTCATCGAGGTTAGATTGTATAAGAGTTTTGAGAAACTCTAATACTCCACCAATTAGAGCCATAACAAGTGCACCACTATTACAATCAACGTGTAATAGTTATTAAGTTCTTAAGGTAGGAAATGATTGAACTCTCCTCCATAAAATACTGCTTTTAATTTTCAACTTTCTACCTTCAATCTAAGCATATAAGCCACTACTCATCATTACTCATCATATATTGTATATCATGGCAATGTCATCATATACCATACATACGCACTTCATAAAGAGAATTCAACATGTACATTCCCATCATAATGTATAGACCATACAATAATAACATATAATAAGAGGAATTCAACACGTATGGGGCTCCCTTTAGTGTATAGCTTCAATCAACGTTTAGTTTAAATGCCTCACATGCACCATACCAACAGAATACACCAACACATTCTTAAGCATATCAGATCAGCTTACTAGACCAACGTACTCACCAAACGGATTAACACACTCACAGTTTAGGATAGATGTAAAGACAGTTCATGGCACAAAAATAAAACGTCCAACATATAATAAGATAGCTCGCCAACTTTTCCAAGGACTTACCCCACAAGCCTGTCAGCCCGTGTCAGCATGGGATCTATTGTGGTACCCACACCAATAAGGCCGCCAGGAACAGCAAACTGTAACTCATTTTGCTCAGCATAAAGTGAAATTATTCTTGAAAGGATGGGCATACACTTGATGTTGTCACCCTCGTCCTTGACAATGATGCCTGGACGAACTTCAATTTTTTTTTTGATTCACCTTCAAAACGCCCTTCAGTTTACCACTTCCTGACTATGACTACCAATGTTCCGAACCGTCGCATTCGCCAACTGTACTGTTCATAATAGCTTTAAACATTCAGCTCCAGTATGTGTTTGTTGGACTAAATATTAATTGTTTCCAATCTTTTGTTTCAAACCGAAGCCTCTATTTCTTTGCGTCCAGTTTCAAGCATAGACACACTAAATGAGAAACCGAATAACTTTAACTTCATGCGCGGCCGAATAACTTTAGAGATGCTCAAATTGAAGATCCACCCACATCTAAAATGTATTATCAACGAACAAATTATATCTATATATATATTGTTAACTCTAGCAGAAAAATGAAAGATGTTCTTTTAAACCGAAATAAGAAACAAAACGACGGTTCGTCAAAGTAGAAAGCCATCGAATAAACAAACTTCTCTATCAAGCCTGGACAACAAAGCATAGGGCTTTCCCATAGTTCCATGCCCTGTATTTAATTCATTGACTTATAAAATTCATCAACAATTCTACGCAGATTTCTGAATAATTAAAACCTGAACGCCACGAAGAATCGTGACGGAATTTCCATCTACTCCTCAACTGAATCAGATGATTCCGTCGCCTCTGCCGCTTTTAAAAGTTCGAGGTCGGCAAGGGGAAGTAGAACCAGAGCCATATACACATAGGGATCGGCTCTCCCGTCTCTGCCAAACCTTTTAACTTTGTTTTCTTTCCCTAACTCTATCTGAGCTTTGCTAGTATCGGGTGAATCACCGCACGCTTCTCGTATGCTTCTCTCAGAGCCGCGGGTATTGTCAAAAAGAAATTAATGGACCGAAGCTTCAATCAACCTTGTAACGAGTATTGAAAGACCAACACATACATGACGGTTCATCT
Organism: Pinus tabuliformis; assembly: GCA_031772625.1. Classification (NCBI taxonomy): domain Eukaryota; kingdom Viridiplantae; phylum Streptophyta; class Pinopsida; order Pinales; family Pinaceae; genus Pinus; species Pinus tabuliformis. Next base: position 1,921,517,040 of record CM062816.1, on the reverse strand, counting down.
TCCTTTTAGACGATTCCAAACCACAGAATTAACACAGAGTTTTGACAAATATACGCCAACTCGCAAATACACTAATTCCTTACTCATACGTTGGAGTCTTCAACGAACGTTCAATGCATAGAACTCATCACAGAGACCATCAAATATCACATTCAATGCAGTATTAACAACTATTGGCAAGATTTCAATTTTCAAGATAGATATTCCACCCTAGACTCTAAAATATCACCTTCAAATTCAGCTTCGGTTTCGACTTCAGAGTCCTCTTCATTATGTCAATCCTAAACAACCTTTAAGTGGCGTGCATTCCTTCAACCACATCTACAACATTTGAAACCTCCAAAATTTCAGGCAGTAATACAGGCCAAATCGAAAACCTTCATATATCAAACCTGAAAGAGCATAGATCGAATTTTGTTTTGATCTTTCCTCCTCTTAGATAGAATTCTGATCCCCCAACGGTCTAATTGCCACAGAGGATGTAACGCATCAACAACGTATGGGAGGAGGCGAGGATTGTGCGTATAGGAGAGAGCAGCGTATGGAGCGTTTCAAGAACTAGAACAGGCTATATATGAGTGTTGCTTATGGAGCGTTTCAAGAACTGGAATTTCAGCAACGTATGGGAGAGAGAAACGTTTTGTATGCAGGTGGAGCAGCTACAGGAGCAGCGTAGCAGAAGGAATAGGCCAGTGTAATAATAGTGAGTCGCAGGGGAATAATGATGCTTTTAGGTCAGTGGAAGCGTTAGGGCTGCCAAGATTTTCTATTTGGGTTAGTCTGCGCAGAAAATGCAGCTAAAATAGGGCTGATAGGATTTTAGAATAGAGAATTTAAGTTGTAGAGGGCCAGGACTGCTCACAGCAGAGGAATGGTAGCGCTGATAGAGGTAACAACCTCTATTCTAAGAAATGCTCAGAAAATTATAATCAGGAGGAGAGCATTGGTTTACAAAGGCCACAGAAACAGGTGGCTCACACTTGAGTAGGGCAGGAGATCGCTCGCTCTGATACCATGTTAAACACACACATGGCAGCAAGATAATCTAAAAGATAAAACATGAGAGTACAATTTTTATTAACAAGAGATATATATTTATAGTACATTATGTGACCATTGGGTTCCACATCCCAAGGTCTCTTAGACTCCTTTTGTCCATTCGGCTTCCACACTAACCCATTTTAGGTGTCCAACACATTGGAATGTGGGATAAGAGTAGATCGTCATACATGTATTGAATGTTTGGCATGCAGGTATGTAGATTAAGGATTGTTATATGTATTAGGGTTATATACATTAGGTTTACGTACATGTCTTTTGATGTTATGGTTACATTCATGATAGATGTTAGTTGATTAGTGTAGTTATATGCACATGGGTCGGATAGTCAAGAATGATAGTAGCTTGTGGTTGTATGCATTGCTTCTGTTGTTTATGTTAGATAAATCGATGATTAGAGTTATTTCATTGAGATATTGATGTCGTAATTTGGATTGGTCATATGCGTGATGGTTATGTTCATTGCATTGAAGATCTTGATGTTACATGTATTGTGCTAACCTGGTTTGGCATATGCAAATGGTTATGGTTGCAATATTTAGGTATGAGATGACATATTTGTGATATGGTGTCGTACTAATCTAGATTGATCATACATATGTGATTGTTATGCATGAACGACAAATGCTTATGAGTTTACAATGTGAACATGTTAGTTAGATATTGTTATGGATATCATGATCTTATGAGTGCTTGAGCTGATGTGTTGTAAAGTTATATTGTGCTAACTAGATTGATTGTGTAGACAAGATCACCTCCCTTGAGATACATTAAGGTATCAGTTGCTTATGTCATATATTTGGTGCTTACCTATTGATTATGTCATCTAGTTGATTTATTTAACATGGTATGAATGTTTGATGAATTGCTTTATATGAGTATGTGTTCAAATGATTTTGTTTTAAGATGACTGTACTAAAATATATGTGTTGAGACAATTGATATGTACTTGAGTATAGTAGGTGATAGTTGTAGTATTATGACTGATGACTATGAGTTGACTATGGATTATGACATGATTGTTAGTCTTGGTAACGATTGATTTCAAATTAATAGATATGATTGTCTTGATATTTGGAACATGTGGTTGACATGTGAGCAGTTGTAGGGTAACATGCTTGGTATTAGCATGAAAAGGTAATAGTTGATGTGTCTATATAACTAACAGTTGGGTGGTGTGACATCATATAGTAAGCCTCGATTCCAACAAGGTAAAAAGGTAAAAGAAAGGAATTGGGAAAGAATTCCTTTGGATATGTTTGGAAACCCTAATTTCAAATGAATGAGTGTTTTGCACACAAGAAGTCTTCTTAACCTTGATTTTGTCTGACATTATGTGGATATGTGCTATATTCATAAACATGCAATTGACAGGTATATTAGCTAGTCTTTAGCTACAAGCGGATTTTTTAAAGGATTGGAGTCCCTTGAGAGATGACGTGGATGTGTTCAATTGCAAGAAGCATGTTTGGAACAATTAGATGAGGTAACTGGTGTATTATTATGCTTAATTATACATTGACAGTTATGTGTTTATGGCAGCATGATGTAGGGAGTTGCATGGCAAGACAGGTTTCCATGGAATCTTGAAGATGGCTCAGGTTGAGCTTCCCTTAGGAACCATGGGGATTGAGTCATGGTGTTAGTCTTGTGCTTTTGGCATTTTGAACTTGATTTGTGGTTTTGTTTGTATCTGGTGCAAGGCCTTGCCACTTTTTTGTAGTGTCATATTGTTATGGGCTTTCATGTTCTTCTTCTTGGTTTTTTCTTGTCTTCTCTTTTATTGTTTTGAGTCTTGGGAATTGGTTGGGAAAGAGGAAATTTGATGGAAATCGAGAGAGATGTGTGGTACCCAACTGATGATATAAGACCTACATGAAGCTTTGTGAATGAGTAAGCGCAATGGAAGGTAAAACTATGACAATTGGTTGGATTGGTTGGGTCCATTTTGGTAAATGGATGGTGGCGGTGCAGACAGAAGAAATGTAACTGGAAAAGGTATAGTAAATGGATCAGAGGTGTCATATGCTTTGGCTATGTTGGGAATTGTTGCTCTCAATGCCTGTGCATAAATAAGGAAGTTCTCTTAACCTAGACCTTATGTTATCTAGTAATTATTTTATGATCATGATTATGTTGATGTTTATATATGTATACATGTATGTATGTATGTCATTGTCTAACAAGATCATGATTATTTTATGCTAATGTTTATATATGTATGTATGTATCCATGTATCTATGTTACTCCCTGAGAGGGTTGTTAGGGATCATTCTTGTGGAGGAATGATTGCTTATGCAAGAGAGTGACATGAAGAGGTCCCTAGTCTTATGAGGAATCAATTGGGAAGAATAGTCTCAACAAATATACGAGGTCAGTATCATGTGGATATGAATTAATATTGTATACTTGTATTATGCCTATGTTTTGTTATGACTGGTAATGTTGAATGATACATCAGCAAAGTGAAAGCAATGTGGTTTGTGACATGCTAGGGTAAGCATGGATAAGACAGTAAGGTTTCTTGGTAAGGACAGTGTGGTTTTGGATGTGTGGTACTATTGTTGAGCATATGTTGTATATGTTGTACATGTTGCATCTATGATGCATACACTTGTGGTGTTGTGTATAAATAGCATATGTACATGTTATTTATGTAATGTTATGTACAGGATGGTACAAATAGGGTTGTACGAATATTGCATATGGGGTGTTGTATACATATTGTAATGTCTTCATGATGTATATGTGGTGTGTGTCCATATGGTTCTCTGTGCATGTTGGATATGCAGTGCTGTGTATGGATGATTCTATGTACATATTGGATATGCAGTGTTATGTACACTTGGTGTTGCGTGCGTGTTATACATTGGTGTTATGTACATATGGTGTTGTGTGCATGATTGTACAAGTGGTGCTGTGAGCATGTGGTGCCATGTACATGGTGTACATAGGGTGCTATGAGCATGCAATGCTATGTACATGTCGTGCATGTGATGCTATGTACATATGGTGTCACATACACATCGTGCGTGTGGTACTGTGTACATGTGGTATTGTGTACACATTTTACAGTGGTGTAGTGTACATGTGGCACTGTGTACATATTGTGCAGGTGGTGCCGTGTACATGTGATGTTGTGAACATGTTGTGCAGGTGGTGCAGTGTATAGGTGGTACTGTGTACATGTTGTACATATGGTATTGGTGTATGTGTGGTATTGTGTGCATGTCGTTGATGTTGTGTTATGGGCATGTGGTATTATGTATATGCATCATGTAGTCATGGTATTGCAGCGTGTGTACTCGTTGTGTAGTACTCTGTGTAGGTACATGCATTGGGTGGTATTTCACATCGGGTATAGATGGATGCATTGTATTGTATACATTGGGTGTAGGTGTATGTGTTGTATGTCAGGTGTAGATGCATGTATTGCATGGTGTGGTATGCCATGTGGTTGTATGTGTGTGATGAACACGATGTGTTTATGCACATGGTTGAGGAGAAGGCACTGGGTGTTTGTCGGGTGTAGAAACTGAGCCAGAGTGTGTATGGAATAAATATGAAGGAATAAGTAAGGATTGATGAAGGATAAGTATCAACATTTTATTTCAGTTTTATTATGCATGTGATTTATGACTATGGTATATGATGATTATATCTAATCTATGATTTTGGTTGATTTATGATTTTGATCTATGATGGTTGTGTTTGAGTTAACCTGATGTGTTATCTTTATATATGTTGATTTTGTCAAATATGCTAGTTTGACCTATTGTGACAAGAAGCGAACATGATTGTAAATGTACCTTATTAATGAGCTACTAATGAGGTATGATGTGAATTTATTATAGTTTATTTTAAATCTAATGGAAGTTATGTGCTTGGTACAGGAATGCATGAACATACCCAGTTTGAGTGGATGAAATCGACTGCAAGAATTAGCAACAACAGCAAAGGAATTGAAACATGTAGCAGTATGTTGGTAAAGCACTTCAAGAGCAGGGCCATTATGGGACACTGGTACCTAATAGTGTCCATTAATTTCCATGAGCATGCTATGACTGATATGATGTGTTGAGGCAGGTATACGCCTTGGTTTTTGTATCTTTCGATGCAAGGAATCCTTTCCAAGGGATGGAGTGCCCGAGATGGGGGTGCCAGTGGAACTTGGAAGGTGAGTGTCTACACAGAAGGGGTGACTGGATTCCCGAGGGATTGTGTAGTAGAGAAGGGAAGGTCACTGATGGATTTGTTTTGGTCATTAGCATTGCCATATGGAATCAGATGCACATTAGGATTGCACCTTGGAACAATGAGTCGGTAACTGTTCGCTGAGAGGACAAGTGGTGCAGGAATATAATGCAGGACATTGGAAGCTAATTGGACTTTGCAGTGGATTCTGGACTTCCTGGGAAGGAGGTGGATCCTAATATTACTTTAAGGGTAGAGGTGTGAGCCTCTAGATTCCCTTGTTATAGATATGGGCTTCATATTCTATTATTTTCTAGTTTAGAAAATGTGCATATGTGTATATGTGGTTACTGTAAATACCGTAATGATCTGTGTTATAAAGCTCCAGCATGTGGTATGGTTTTTATCTAGTCATTTTGTCATGATGTTTTTCTTTTCAGTAAATCTTTCATTATAAATACTACAACGAGCTGTGTTATAAAGCTCCATGGGTAATATGTTTTGTTTTTAGTAGTCATGTTGGTTATAAGTGTCATTAAACACCGAGGATGGTGTTTCCCCAAGGGGGAGGGTTCTGTAACATCCCTGGTGAAAATTCCATGTAAAAATATATAAATACCATGGATGATGGGACACGTATTCCAAGCTCAATGGTGGGTAGGATATCCTAGGGGGTGTTCATTTGGTTGTTTATGGCTAATCAAATTGGCAAAGGCAATGGATAAGGTATTAAAGAGGCAAAAATTCATTTTGGCACATTTATTTATGAAAATAATGGAAATAAGGAGAAAAGGAAGGTGAAAAGTCACATTTTGCATGTGAGGAGGAAATTGAAGGAAAATAATGGAAAATGAAGAAAATAGAGGCCTCATTAATAAAAAGGCTTATGAGGATCAGTGGGCATGACTTGGTTAGTTTAGCTTTGGAGCTCTCTCATTATTCCCTCTCTCTCTCTCACACAAACACTCTTGGAGACTTCGATTTTTCTTGGAACACCCTTGGAGGGTGTGGCATACTTGGATTCACGGAGCAAGAAGGCAAAGGAAGAACATGAAAGAGCAAGAAGGCATCAACATCAACAACTACATTAGATTTTCTTACAGGTATCGAGTTGCATGTATGATTTATTCACTAGGCTTAGTGGGGCCTGACACAGGTTCAGAAGTGATTTAGCCAAGAAAATTCCGATACTACTGGCCCTTTCAGCAACAGTCTGTGGAGTGCGGACTGAGGTCTCACCCGAAGTAGTATGGGAGGGTGCTGGAACCAAGTTTTTGCATCACAGGGATGTCTTGATGAGGTTTCTGGAGGTTTATGGTCTAAACCTATGTGCTTGCGCTACTCTACGCAACTGTCTATCCTTCACGACTTGTGCCAATATCTCCGCGCACCTCTGCAAGGGCACGAAGAAAGTACTACCCTGATCTCTATTATTATTGCTCTATTATATTAGTGCTTAACTTAACTTTTGAGGGCCCAATATTCTTATTACTTCATTCAACATTCAGGTAAGTGCGTGTAATCATAAACACTATAACTACATCAAGAATAATAGAAACATAGATGCACAATATTCCAAATCAAACTTATCTTTATTAGTATTCCTTTTCAAGTAAAATCCCACTTACAAACCCGATTCCACCCTATGTACTCAGCTGCAAGGGTCCGCGCACTCAGCTGTGGATTGTTCTAGGCCTCTGTGCACTCAGCTGCAGAGCCTCTTCCTACAACTACGACCAAGTACACTTCAAATTTCCCTCTATGCCCTAACCATGCCTTCGCATCTATCTATTACTTGCTTGACCAATTAGAAACTGTCTTTACACTTAGCACCTCACTCTATTTATACAATCCCATGGTTTGCAGACCATGGGTAGGCCGACACAACTTTACATTATTTTACAAATCTTAGGGCAGACAACCCTATGACTCATCCTAGACTTTTGCACTCTACACCCGCACTTCGCGGAGTCTTACAATACAATTGACCAAAACTTGGGCATTAAGCCCCAAACCCTACTGCGGGGGATCCCATTCCCAATAGGCCCCCAACACAATCATCGTGACTCATCCCGAGTCACTCTGCTGGTGCGGTAATCTTGGTACAGAGCCCCTCCAACTGTACCTGGGCTATATGAAGGTCTACAACCCACCATTCTACCATCTGTTGGATCTACTCCATGTCTGCTTCTCAATCATCTATGTCTGACTCGATTCTCTTCTTTGGTACTGGCTTCTAGTGCTTGATTTTATAGTCCCGCACCCCTGTCCCCCACCCCTTCGTGATGGTTTTCCTGTCCTTTGACATATATCGCAGGCCTTACAATGTGCTTTCAAATCCTGGTGTAGGGTCAGCCACCATAACCCTACGCGAAGAATATTTTGTGCAGTTGCGTGTCCTACATAGTGTCCTCCTGCAACACCCCCATGTGCTTCTGTGAGGATCTGACCTCGCTCAAATTTAGGTATGTATCTTCGCAATATCTCATCATTGCCCATCTTGTAGAGGTGCCCCGCAATGACAGAAAAGTCTGCTGCGCACACCACCAATTCCATCTTCTGTTGGATTGATTACTCCTTTGGCGTAGTCCCTGTTGTTAGAAAATTGATTATATCTTTGAAGTGTCCATCCGCAACGTGAATTGCAAAGAGTTGTGCATCTGGTAGTCCCTCCTCCAAATTTGTTGGTTCCTCTCTTGTCTCAATTCATGACAAGTGGTTTGGTCCTGCGTTCAAGCATCCCAGCTTGACTATAACCTCAAAATAATATTCTTGAAATAGTAAGAGCCATCTACATATGCGCCCCACCAACACAGGCTTGTTCACCAAGTATTTCAACGCAGAATGGTCGGTATACATTTTAAAATGTCCTCCAAGTAAATAGTGCTGGTATTTCTGGAGTGCGTACACCATTACCAACCCCTCGCGTTCAGTGGTAGAGTAGTTCTTTTCTGCTTTGGAAAATATTCGACTCACGAATGCGATCGGGTGATCCACACCCTCCATGCCCTCCTGTGTGAGTACGGCTCCCAACGCGATACACGACGAATTAACATGTACATGAAATTCCACATCCCATTTTGGGAAGACCAAAATTGGTGCGGAGACTAGATTCCCCTTTAAGACATCCAAACTCTTCATGCAATCATCATTCCAGTAGTATGTCACGTCATTTTTCAATAGCTTTTCCATCGGTGCAGTTATTTTGGCATAACTCTTGATAAAATTCCTATAGTAGCCAGTGTGCCCCAACGTAGCACATAACTATTTGACACTACGTGGTGCTTCCAGATTCAGAATAACAACAATCTTCATAGGGTCCACCATAAGGCTTTGTTTGCAGACCACATGGCCTAGCAAGTTGCCAAAGGGAACGAGGAAGGTGCACTTTTTAAGGTTCAGTGCAATCTGGTGTCGACTGCAAGTATCTAGCATCAACTGTAAGCTAACTACATGATGCTTAACAAATCCAAAGGCAGTCCAATCATCTAGATAGACCTCCAAGAACTTGTGGATGTATTCTTTGAACACCACCACCACTATGCACGAGAATATTGATAGCGCGTTCTTCAGTCCAAAGGGCATAACAGTGTACTGAAAGCAGCCCCATTCTGTTGTGAAGGTTGTTTTGCTCCTATCTTCTGGCACGATCTTAATCTGATGGTACCTTAAGAAGCCATCCGTAAAAGAGTAAGCTTCCTGACCACCAACATTCTCCAATACTTCGTTTGTGAATGGTGTCGGGAATGGATCATGAACACAGGGGTCGTTGAGCTTGCTTAGGTCCATGCATATTCTTATTTCGCCTTTCTATTTTTTTTCCTGCACTACCATAGGACTTACCCAATTAGATTCTTCCACTGGTTTGATAATTCAGGCTGTGAGCATTTTATCTTGTTCGTTGCAGACCTTTTCTTTATACTTTGGGTTCAAGCGGTAAGGCCACTACTTAACTGGCTTCGTGTTCGGTTTTAGAGTTCGTGATTTTGATCAGGAACAAGTCTTGGTATTCGTGGAGTAACTCAGTGACCTTATCTATCGTAGCATCATCCCAATAGTCCCTAAGCGTCGCATACTTTGATTCCACTTTTGTGCCAATGTTTTCTTTCTTTGTTTTTAGTGGCACGGTGATGTCGGGATCCTCAATTGATGGTTCTCGAACCTCGTGATAGCCTTCGGTTTCTGGGATGTCAATATTTTGGGGATCATCATCCTTCTCCACCTGCACATTATAACATTCTAGAGCACTGCTTAACTCGGTTGCCCATACTGGTTGCAACATTTCCAATGGCTCCTGTGGTATTTTGAAGATGATGGCTTTTACTACTTGCAGTGCATCATATTGGTATCCAACCACCAGTCTTTAAATGTGAATTTTAACAAAAATCCCTTGCGCAAGACATCCCATTCACCCGTACCATGTTGGAGTTTTGTTTCAGTATACCAATTCATGGGTATGACATCCAAGGTATGGTAGAATAAGTGTACCCATTCGGGCTGTGGTTCTTCCCTGTAGACCTTGGTCCATTTCACGAGGTGCGTACGCGGATAATCTCTTCCATTGTATTTGTCTTCTAACCGTAGCTGCGGCTTCCCAAACCGTAGGTGCATCATCCTTCTACATCCACGCCAGTCCTCAAAGTTTTCTTGATGTATACCCCACCATCGTGAAGGTGTTGCATGTAGTTCCCATTTCAACGCATTGAACCGCTACTATTCTGGTACTGTGCTCAAATTTTCTCAAGAATTCGTCCACCATTATCAATCCATCATATGTCTACAGCTCACATGCCTCTATTGTCATACAATGCAGTGATCTGATCATCATGTTCCAATTCAGTGTTGTCACTTCTTGCAACTGATTCTGCCAGCGCTCTACTTCTTCGTCTGAATCCAAAGTGCAGGAGTTTTCACGCTCCCATGAGATCCTCTCATCTATAGTCGGATACATCCAATCCTGGTCTCGTGCAGTTATTTTGTAAATATAATCAATATCATTGTCGTGTACTGGTTCAGCGTAGCGCGCTCCTTCGGCTGGGTCTAGTGGGACTACTATGCGTAGCGCTTTTTTCTCGAAGATCATTTTATGCTTCTTCAGATTGATGACTCTGTTCATATTAGTGGCCCAGTCTATTCCTAACAACGTGGGATAGGGATTGTTGTCATCGACAATCTCTATCACTTCAAAATTCATCTCTATGCTCACACCTTCAATATCAACTGTTACCCCTTGCAACCTTCCCATGGGAAAAATCTTCTGTTGGTTCGCCATTCATAATTGAATAGGGGACCACTGTAACATGGGCCTGCCCATACATTCCCATGTTTGCTTCGGTAATACATTCACGTCCAAACCCAGATCTAGGATTACCTGATCCATTTCATATTCCCCAATCTATGCAATCAACCTCATTTCTCTTCCAGTGCGCAATGCATGCTTCCCCAATTTCTAGACGATGCGTAGTTCCCCTGACCCCGCGCACCTGGTGATCAGTTCCTGTAGTCCTTTAACCACCTTGTTTTCATGAAATAGTTTCATACATGTCTCCAAAAAGGTAGTAACATTGAAGGATCCATTCTTGGCTCTTGTTGATCCTTACTACCTAAAGTGGAGGCCTCTGTGAAGCTCTTCTTAGATTCCATGAATGTCTCCTTTGCACGTTCTAAGTCAAACTCGGGTTCCTTTGTAGGAGCCTTGCGAACCCATGTACTTTCCTCTGGCTACTTTCCCTTATCCTCTCCCATGGTCACACCACTTCTGAGCATCATATTTGCATTTGAGTCCTCTTCGCGTGGTTCAGATCTCATCATTTGTATATTCTGAGTCGGGGGAGGCTGGAATACCCCTTTGTCACGCATCTTTGTGATCAACATAGGATAGTCTATTGTTTCAAGATCAAACTGAGCACAATACATATAGGATATCCTCGTCGGGTTGGTACAGTCACAGGCATAGTGCCATGGTCCTTTGTAATTGTAACAAATTAACTATCCGTAGCCCCTTCCTGGTCCCATTCCTCCTCGTCCTTGACCTCGCCCCTAAAATCCCACGCACACCATCCCTACATCTGGGTCAAGGGCTCACATTTCGGTCTGCATTCTATAGGCTGGGATTCGATCCATCATTAGTTCATAACTGCGGCAAGTGTGCTCATCGTGGCCTACCAACTTGTGGAAATTACAAAACAATTGCTGGGGTGTATGTGTATATTTCTGTAGCAAATGACAATTTTCCATCATGTGTTTCCCTCCTATCTGACAGATCACGCACCATAAATGGGGTGCTGTGCTCAGCCCTGCCTATAGCTCCAGTCGCAACAGCATTGGCCTTCCACTTGCCAAGTAGTTCGCAAACACTAGACAATGATCCTTGTCATGACCCTGACCTATGCATTTTATGCACCATACTTCCTCACGCGCCTCTGGCCGTGGTGCCCTATCCTGCTTCAAGATTTTCATTTCCAAACACAGATTCTATAGTTGCGCATGGATTTGCTGAACTCCCAACCCAGGGTCTTGTATCGAGGTCTCATGTAATCTCATCGCCACCTCCAATGCTTCGGCCTGGGTAGAAATTTTCTGCTGTGACAAGGTCGTCCTCAAGTGTGGTGTTAGAGATGCTACAAACCATGTGTTGTGCTGTGCATCCATTAGCATCATATTGGCCTTGCGGATCGTACTCTTCAGCCTTTGGTCTAGATCCCAGGGGGTCTTGCCCAGAAGCATCGCGATCTCTTTAAACATGATGATTGACTGCATCTCTGATTTTGGCTTGCTAAATTCTCTATTCAACACATTTTGGATCTCTGTTATCCCTGCGTTTGGGTGGTCATTAGAGTGCTTTATGTACCACGTTAATGCACGATCCTACATCATGCTCGCCAATGTAGCCTTCTTAATGTTTTCATCTATAACACCTTGTGCTTCCCATACTTCTCTTACCATGAACCAGACTTGGTCTGAATCCTCATTCCCTACTCCTCTGAATACTAGTAGTTTGATTGCGCTCGCCATATTGAACCATGGAGGTGGAGTGGGTGGAGATGGAGGTGAAGGAGGTGAAGTGGGTGGCGGTGTGGGTGGTAATCGTGGAATACGTTGCCTTATCAAACTGACCGTGCTTCTTGGAGAAACTTTTGCGAGCTTGTCCTCGCTCTCCTGCGACGGTGAAATTAAGGGACTGTTTTCTAATTCTTCACTACTTCCGCTTCTGTAGATTCTTCTGCTTCACGTAGTCCCAAACATTAATTTATTTGCATAACCCACTTTTCACATAACAACATCTTAATCCAGGTATTCAAAGATTTAATATACTTACCTCGTGGTCCCTTGAGAAAACATCGCTCTACCTCGCTGTAACTAACGGTTATGTCCACCACAAACTTAGTGATAAATCCTCCTATTATTCAGTTGAGCCAGTGGTCCACAGCTCGCGCTATCTTATCTTTTGAGGCTTCCAGTCTGTGCAGTAATTCTGGAGTCCACACTATCAATTGGTCAAGCCTACACCTTCCCTAGTTATCGTCTAACCTCGTGATCCACACATACAGTTCAGAAGGAAAGGATGCAAAGAAAATCTCACGGATTTCCGTATACACGTAGCAATCCAACCACTTTTTCTCAGATACTTGTAGAGTTCTGTTTTCCTGTGTCACAAACTCATGAATCTTCTTGTCCAACCACTCTACAATTTCCTTCTTTGTTGGGTTCCAGTGGCACGACATTAGACATCCCTTATGCATATCCCAGTCCCGGCAATGGAACCATTTGTTGACTTAGTGGGGCCTGACCCAGGTTCGGAAGTGATTTAGTCAAGCAAATCCCGGTACTACTGGCCCTTTTGGCAACAATCCGTGGAGCGCGGATTGAGGTCTCACTCGAAGTAGTATGGGAGGGTGCTGGAACTAGGTTTCCGCACCCTAGGGATGTCTTGATGAGTTTTCTAGAGGATCACAGTTCGAACTAGCGTGCTTGCGCTACTTTGTGCAGCTGTCTATCCTTCGCGACTTGTGCCACTATCTATGTGCACCTCTGTAAGGTCGCGAAGAAAGTACTACCCTGATCTCTATTCTTACTGTGCTATTATATTAGTGCTTAACTTAACTTGTGAGGGCCCAATATTCTTATTACTTCATTCAACATTCAAGTAAGTGCGCGTAATCATAAAAAATATAACTGCATAAAGATAAATAGAAACATAGATGCACAATATTCCAAATCAAACTTATCTTTATTAGTATTCATTTTCAAGTACAATCCCACTTACAAACCTGACTCCGCCCTGTGCACTCAACTGCAGGGGTCCATGCACTCAGCTGCAAACACTACTAGGCCTCTAGGCACTCAGCTATAGAGCCTCTTCCTACTACTATGACCAAGTACACTTCGACTTTGCCTTTATGCCCTAACCATGCCTTCACATCTATCTATTACTTGCTTTCCCCACTAAAAGTTGTCTTTACACTTAGAGCCTCGCTCTATTTATACAATCCCATGTGCTATAGACATTTTTGTGCCTTACAGCATTGAGCATGAAATGTCCATAATCCAAGGGATCCAAAGTCCCTAAAAGAGTTGTTCCTGCCCCTAAAGGAACAAGGTCAACCAATGACAGCTTCTCCCAGAAGTTATCCACCAAAAACCACTCAGAAACAGTCAATTCAGGATCAATTCAAAAGCTCTTCTAGCTGCCTGCGTTGAAATGCACCCCAGTACACTAGCTAGGTGCGTTGCAATGCACCTAAAAGCGCTACCAGGGTGCGCTGAGCGAGAAATGCCACATGGCAATGTCATTCCGCAAGGTGTACAGACACTGGAAGCTTCCAGAATCTTCCTCAATGACACTTGCCTCAATGAATTCGACTAGTGATGAGTAAGAGGCTCTCAACCTCCAAGTGGAAGCAAGAACTGACATAGAGAAGCCACAAGTCAAAACATAAGCTGACTCATCCTCTCTGCTTACATCTATATATGGATCCCTCATCCAAGAGATCCTGGAGGCTGGAATTTTGTACTTTGTAGAGAATTGCTGTTGGTTTGAGATTGAGATTAGTACATTGGGTGATTTATGCTTTGTTGGAGGAGAGGAAGGGATTCCTTTGCTGGGAGGTAGATGCTGGATCGGGACTCACTTGGTTGTATCTCCTCTTGGACTTTCTTATCATATCAATAAAGCTATTTGAGTTTCTCCTATATGCTTGTATATCAATGATGTTTTGCTATATTTGCATATTTAGTTTATATCTGATCCTAAACTAGTTATGAATGTAAATCTATGTCTTTTGTGTAGTTTTCCTCTCTTGTGATCTTGCAGGAACTTGGTGAAGCTGGACCAGTGAAGGAGCAGGCAGCAGGAAACAAGCAAAAGAGGAGAGTGATTGGATCGACAAGCTAGCGAAAGACACAGGTTAGTTACATCCTTCTTCTCCATTTACATTTCATAAAGAAGAATACTCAGATAGTTTTCCTTGTTTGTTGCTAAGGCACTATCACACCTTAGAGTGGGATAGGGGCATTCCGAATGGATACTTTTCCCAACAAAAAATTGGCGACTCTGCTGGGGACCGTATCTAGTTAGTTTATTTGTGTTTCTATTGTTGTTCATCTCATAAACTCAAGAGTGCTGAATCGAACTGCATTTGCCATTTACAAATGCAAAGTAGAGATCTGCTACTCTAGTCCATTCACTGGGCCTGTTTATGATCTGAAAAGCTGATCCACAAGTGCTCTAACAGCCCTTTGTGATAGATCTTAGTCCTCCTTTAAATCATCCCTCTAATTTTACCTAATTGATAGCTTTTATTGGGCCAAAAACCGTAGATTAGACTGCAAACCGTAACCCAGAACCTAGAAACAATTCTCGTTTCTGCTTCAGTGCAGACTCTGTGAAGAGATTCTACATTTCAATGCAGGTCCCGTGAAGGCTACCTGCGCTGAAGTTCAGTTTCTCTGTGCTGAGGGTGCACTAATCAACGTTTGCCTTGTGCAGCTATGGTCCTCTATTCCTTTTGCTCAGTTTTATCTCTGTTTTTTGCAGCCTGTTATCAGTGTGTGTACCTATCTGAAACCCCTTTTCTTTGCCTTAATTCCGCCTTGGTTGTATAAAGAAACTGTATTTGTTCTTTGTGTATTTGTTACATCATTTGCAGTTTCCCATTACAAAAGTAAACTAGTCATACTGTCGCCCTTAGATCTAGACCTGTCGTAAGTGTCGTTTTGATCTTAGGAGTGAGTTTGTTTGCTTTTCACACTTGATTACGCTTTTACTTTTGTCTTTTGGTTTGAATTTATGCATTTCTAGTGTCAAAACAAGTGTTTACTTCAAAATCATAAAGTGTCGTAATCGTCTTTTTGATTTTGAAAGAAGCTTGTTTATGTTTTTCACTTGAAATCGAATTCAAATTTGTACAACAACTTTCTTTTTAGGCATCAATATTAAGAAAGTGAAAACAAATACATGCATATGTGCATTTGCATTTTGACAGTTTGTATGTTGATTTAGGGAAAAGTGCATTTACAGTGTGCTCTATGCTCTTTGAGAAAAGATGGTGTCTTTCTTTTCCCCTTGTAGCTAGGATTTTCATTGTTGAAAAGATATAAAAGCTTGCTTGTCATCTTTAGACTGCATTTAGGAATTGTATCATACATCTCGTGGTGATCCAAAAAGGCAAACTTCTAAGAAAGATCAACCTAAAATAAATTGAATGAACTTAACAATGCTTTGTAACTTAATGCACAACATAGAGGTCTAGGCTAGAGACGTGTTCCGGCGTCATAAAACCTGGTCACTGGTCGCCTCACTGATGGTTGGGTGATTCCTCCTGAGAGACGATAAGTGCCAGTATGGATTGTTCTCCCACGTACCGTCGAGTATATATTGGGAGACCCCTATAGGCATAAAACCTTTATCCATAGGAAGCCGTGTCGGCCGCCCTACTGATCGCAATGCACTGAAAACAGCATTCGGGAAGATTGACCGCCCGTACCTTAAAAAGTATTCTGCGGTTTTGCGAAAAGTTTGGCACACCCTCTACCTAGAGCTCCAGAGCAGTCCCTTTCGTTCCTTTTCAGACTCCTTAACGGAAAAGGTCCATCTGAGCACTTGTCACTTCAGGCTCATTAAAAATCGAAGGAGACTAGAGTCATCTTTAGCTTTTTCTCGACTCTTTAAAATTGAAAAAGCAAGTTGTGTCAAGCATCGTTAAAATTTATTTTAAATGGAACAATCACCCCTTTTTCCTACGTTGATCTTTAGGTTGAGAAAATGAAGCCCACCAACCAAGGAATTCCCCTTGGTGGAAATCCTAGTCCCTTCTCCTCTTGGGGAGATGTTGGTGCGCCCCATATGGCCACATTGTCGCTTCCAGGACTGACAATTGGCCTGCCGGTCTGGCTCTTCTCAACCAATGTCGTTCAGAACACCACTATTCCTGAACAGTCGAATCAACAATTAGACGAGTCCAGAATTTCCCACCAACCTTCTACTTCTTCTAATTCTTCCTCTCTTCCTTCCTCTTCGCGTGACGGGACTGGTAAAGCTAAAAACCAAGTTCCTAAGGAGAAGAAGGAAAAGAAGAAGAAAGAGAAAAAGAAGAAGGAGCCAAAGGCAAATAAGGGAAAACAAGTGTTGTCTAATGAAAATCCACACACAACACTGACCAGGCTTAAATCGCCATGTGTCATCTGCAAGGGAGACCACTTTCACAGAGATTGTCCCTGCATCCCTCGGATACTAAGGGACTGGTCTCCCCGTTTGCACAATCCGGTGTCGTCAACCTATGATAGCCATGTTGAAAGCACACTATCAACTAGCGAAAGTGAAGTTCCAGGACAAAAAGGGAGGGCTAGACCTCCCTGTAGACTGTGCGAAGGCAACCATGCCCTCCACCGTTGTCCCTTCTTAGACGAGGCTAAAAGAGTCTTGGAAGATCGCCCGGTTTCACCGTTACGACTTCCTCCTGGATATAAAAAACTCTTGGCAAGTCCTTCGTTAGTTGAGAATCCAGCTGGCCCGCTCAAATGGTCGGCTGAAGCGTCTATCGTTGAGGATAAACCAACTGAATCCATACCAGACGAAAGTCAAAAGGTTGAGGCGGCAGTTGACCCGGTCTTGCCTTCAGAGGTTTTATCTTCGAATGATACAGTCACTGAAGAGGATAAGGATGACACCATCCAGATTCTTTTCATCAACACAGACTCCGACGAACACGGGGGCAATCCACCCATTCCTTTATCACAGGAAGGAAGTTCGTCAGAGTGATACCCGGTCGTCTACTCGGTCCCACCACCAAGCAACCTAGTTGTATCCTTCGACTGGAACCAACTAGGCAGACCCCGTTTGCCAGCAAGCATACCATTCCGAATTATCGTTCAAATATACAGAATGGTCATGGCTGGCACCATCATTGATGAGGGGGCATCTGTGAGTATCCTTTCCTCTATTGCTTGGAAAGCGCTTGGTTCACCATTGCTTTTGCCTGAGATGAGAAATCTGACAGGCTTCGATAAAGGAACCAGTCGACCTTTAGGGATTCTCCCCAATGTGCCCATAACATTGAAAGGGAAGACCGTTCAAATGAACGTGATGGTCGTTCAAGGACCCTTGGATTATAACCTACTCCTTGGACAAGACTATATTTATTGCATGGGAGCCATCGTCTCCTCACTCTTTAGAGTAATGTGTTTTCCGCACGAAGGAAGAGTGGTCAAGCTCGTGGACCAGCTTTCATTTCCTGGATCACGCATCACAAATAGTCATATACCATCCCTAAATGGTCTCTTCACGCAAGAAATGTCTCAAGTCCCAGTCCGTCCTCCCGATGAGCGCGAGTAATCCGGGAGGATATGACTGAAACCCAGGGGGCATGCGTCCTGGTCTGCTTCGGTAGGAAAACTTCGGGTATAGAGTAGGTTTCCGCGGGAGAATATGACTAGTCCGTACCCCGTCTGTGATTGGAAGAGGGGTTGTTCTAGAATAAGATTCTCTTGTCAAAGTTATGTGGGTTGGCAGAGCTAAGTCACTCGCCTTTGTTTATCTCGGTAGACATCACCAAAGAAGTGTTTTGTTTGCTGTGCAAATAGAACAATCTTTGGGTAACCTGTAAGAGGTAGTACCCTTCTTGATAAAACAAATGTTTTGTCAGCTTGAATAAAGGGTGACCCTTCCTGATAAAACAAATGTTTTGTCAGCTCGAATAGAGGGAGACCTCGAAACTCTATTTTATACCTGGGGGCATGCAAACCTTTTGGAGTGCAAGCAAAGAGCGGTTATTTATCTGTTTTTGGGATTAGTCATTTCCTAACTTGCATAAAGAAAGGATGTGGGGCAAAAATCTAAAAGTTGCCGTTTTATACGAGACATTCTTATCATATGACTGGATTGATCGAGCAGTTTTAGCACATAGTTCATGCTCGTTAAAAAATAAACATAAGATCGAGCAAGTGTTTCAATCCGCGTTTAAGCTCATTAAAAAATGAACCATCCTCCGGTAAATAACCACCGTGAATGTAACATTATCAGCCATTAAAGCCTTGGTCGTGTTTGCACCGTCACCTCCACTTTTTCATTGGCCGATCATTCACCTCCATTTGATTGTTTACCCATTTTGAGGAACAACTGCGAAGAGTGATTTCACTAGCCATCCTTGTGACGCTGCCATGCTTGGAAAATTCCAACTCTTACCTGGAATCAGCTGCTACCCATCTTATCACTCGTTCCTCAGAAGACGAGTCTTCTTTAAGCTCTTTTCAGCTGACTCATAAAATATGAAAAGATTGCCGAGTTTTGGCCTTCCAGCTCCTTAAAGTGACCGGAAGTGCTATCCCTCCTATAGATTTTAATGTTTTTGGACCTGAGGGATTATTGCACAAAAAGATCGAGTGCTTGTGTTGTTCGGCTCGTTAAAACTATCGAAAATTCATCCCTTCTGTATTGTTTTATACTTTTTCGGACTTAAGGGATTAGATGATGAAAAAGGAATTCCGGAGTTACCTTTATGTTCCTTTTCAGACTCTCTAAAAATGAAAAGGACCGAGTTATCTTTGTCATTAAACTCATTAAAAACATTAATAGCGACAAACTTGTCTTTAGACGAGAACGAGTTTCACTATCGCTAGGCTCGTTAAAACATAGCGATGGGTTTGCCCGAAGGGCAAATTATAGAACAAGCATATGTTATCCTCCTCAAGCTTGACAAAAATAAAGAGGTACTGGTCAGAAATGACTGGGGAAAAATTGGGAAGAAACTCAAAGAAACTTTATTGGTAGCAAGTCGCTCTTGAACATGACACTTCCACTCCATGCCTGAGTCGGGTTGGGTTGTTTCATTCACCGGTCACATCACCATGGTCTCGCCATACCATCCAGCTTTGGGGTAAATGCTACCAATCCATCACACAAGTGTCGCCGATATGTTCAAGAGAAGTCATCCAGAGAAGTCAACCGTGTCCCATCCACTACCATACATTATCCTTCATTCTTTCATGACCGCCACCCTGAACCATATATCATCAGATCGTTTTCACCTCCATCAAAATCATTTGCTCCGTTCCGTGTCATTGATGTGGGATACATTAAGGCCCTCCTTTGACGGATCGCTTCTTGTCGACATCAGCTCATTATCCAAGAAGTTGATCTAGGAACACCCCCTTCAGTACTTTGAAGCTTGCATGCCTCAATGGCAAGTTTCTCACTTCCGGCGACAGGTATACATCAATGACCTTCGACTGAAAGATTTTGCGTGGTGTTCGATGCCAAGTCCTTTATTCACACCACGTGAATTGTACTGCAGTACCTTGAGGGTCATTATCATTATCGGTGATTCCTCTCGTGCTTGTTAACAGTTTACATCATTGACTGGTAATCAAGCGATGTCTTTCCATGTTCGACTTCAGAACATTTCTCACATGGATCGATTTGTACTTAGAGTGAAGATCGGATGAGATTGAAGACCCCGGATCTAGTTTCATCCATCTGGGCTGCGATATATATTCAGAAAAAATAAAGACATTGACATGTACAGCATTGCAGCAGATAATCATCCTACCAAAAGGATGATGATTTCATCAAAATCATCAGTCTACCATCAGACGATTGTCTGTTCTATGTATAGAAAAATGAATTTATAAAGCTGAGCATGGGAATACCCGCCTCAGCTAGATCATGAAAACAGTATGAAAAATAATGTATTGTATTGTATCTTATTACAGGTCTCCTCCCAGCATTGAAAGAACTTCGGATCCTCCTAATAAAGCATTTCACCCGATAAACGGCCTCATACTTTAGGTGGCAACTGTTATAGACATTTTTGTGCCTTACAACATTGAGCATGAAATGTCCATAATCCAAGGGATCCAAAGTCCCTAAAAGAGTTGTTCCTGCCCCTAAAGGAACAAGGTCAACCAATGACAGCTTCTCCCATAAGTTCTCCACCAAAAACCACTCAGAAACAGTCAATTCAGGATCAATTCAGAAGCTCTTCTTGCTGTCTGCGTTGAAATGTACCCCAGTACACTATCTAGGTGCGTTGCAATGCACCTAAAAGCACTACCAGGGTGCGCTGAGCGAGAAATGCCAAATGGCAATGTCATTCCGCAAGGTGTATAGACACTGGAAGCTTCCAGAATCTTCCTCAATGACACTTGCCTCAATGAATTCGACTAGTGATGAGTAAGAGGCTCTCAACCTCCAAGTGGAAGCAAGAACTGACAGAGAGAAGCCACAAGTCAAAACATAAGCTGACTCATCCTCTCTGCTTACATCTATATATGGATCCCTCATGCAAGAGATCCTGGAGGCTGGAATTTTGTACTTTGCAGAGAATTGCTGTTGGTTTGAGATTGAGATTAGTACATTGGGTGATTTATGCTTTGTTGGACGAGAGGAAGGGATTCCTTTGCTGGGAGGTAGATGCTGGATCGGGACTCACTTGGTTGTATCTCCTCTTGGACTTTCTTATCATATCAATAAAGCTATTTGAGTTTCTCCTATATGCTTGTATATCAATGATGTTTTGTTATATTTGCATATTTAGTTTATATATGATCCTAAACTAGTTATGAATGTAAATCTATGTCTTTTGTGTAGTTTTCCTCTCTTGTGATCTTGCAGGAACTTGGTGAAGCTGGACCAGTGAAGGAGCAGGCAGCGGGAAACAAGCAAAAGAGGAGAGTGATTGGATCGACAAGCTAGCGAAAGACACAGGTTAGTTACATCCTTCTTCTCCATTTACATTTCATAAAGAAGAATACTCAAATAGTTTTCCTTGTTTGTTGCTAAGGCACTATCACACCTTAGAGTGGGATAGGGGCATTCCGAATGGATACTTTTCCCAACAACACCATGGTCTGCAGACCATGGGTAGGCCAAAAAAACTTTACATTATTTTACAATTCTTAGGGCGGAAAACCCTATGACTCATCCTAGACTTTCGCGCTCTGTGCCCACACTTTGCGAAGTCTTACAATACAATTGACCAAAATCGGGCTTTAAGTCCCAAAACCTGCTGCGGGGGATCCCGTGCGTAACAGTGGATTTCCTAGCCTTGCCATTTCCTAGATAGCCATGGTGATTTTGGCTTTACATTCATTGTTTTGTTTTGGTTGGTTCTCATGTTTCCTTAGCTGGGGTTGAGTTATTAGTCTTGGAAGCCCTGGTTGAACAAATGCTTTGGAAGACCTGTAACAGCTTGGGTTGAGTTACTAGTCCTGGAAGCCCTGGTTGGACAAACACTTTGAAAGCCCTTGGCGGGTTGAGTTACTAGTCCTGGAAGCCTTGGTTGGACAAAGGCTCTAAAATCCTTGTATAAGCTGTGGGTTGAGTTACTAGTTTTGGAAGCCTTGGTTGGAAAAACACTCTAGAAGCCCTGGAAGGCTTAGATGGAGACCAATCTGAGGATGGTTTTTGGTGATGTCTGACCGTGAGGTGGGATCACTGTTTGATGGGTTGAGGTGGGTGGCCTCTGGAAGCCCTAGATGATTTTTGATTGATGTGTTCTATGACATCCCACATTCATGCTTAGAATATGGATCGGGGGTGATTGGATGAAGAGAGACTTGGCTCAACCAATCTATGGTTGGGTGGAATGTGGTAGTCCCATCTCCGGTTGGTTCATTGCATTTATTAATGAAAAAATTCATTCCCTTGATTTTCATGTGCAAATGTAATGATGTAAATATGGATTTTGATGGTTGATATGTTTATTGTATTTATGTTGCTATATGTTTTTTTTATATGCACATTTACCTTGGAGGTTGTTACACCTTCTCAGGTTTTTTATCTTTCTTTTGTTTCTACACTGCATAATGCTTCTTGGGGATTGACACACTGGGACTGTCTTTTTCTATGTATCCTTCTTCGGTTTAACTATTTGGGTTTCTCTGGTAGGGGTAGGCTTCAACCTAGGTGACCTCGGCGTCATAGGCACAAGAGCCGGAGCGTCCATACTTACCACTTCAGGGGTAGTTCCTTCAGAGGCAACATCACCACCAGTACTCATGGTCTTTGTAGGGCTTGGTCCAAGCATTTTGTTGAGAATGAAATTTTGGTTTAACTCAGACAACTTAGCAAATGCAGGGCTCACGAATAACTCCTCCCAATACGACCAGTTCATAGGCGATAGACAACAAATATCAATAACAACTCTAAGGGTGCAAAGTGTTCTCTGTTGGACTGATACACATAATTTTTAGGGCTTTTTGAATTCAAATCCCACCGTTCCCCCCCAAATTCTAACAATTAATGTTGCTTTGGTGGAAGATCTTCAAATATTTTTGCCTTAAATGCCGCCAACCCGCTCCCCTTAACTGTCTCCTGGTTGTCAAGTCATGAACAGTGACTCCAACGGTCACTGTTCTGTTGTGCTATGCGGAACCTCCCTCCATGGCGTAGCTTCCTATGCGCAACTCCTTGGATTGCATCTTCGTCATTGTCCAGGCAATCAGCCTGTTGTATAGTCCTAAAAACCTGACACTGTAGTTTATAGTCCTGTGCTCCCTTGCAACTTCATGGAGCACTAAGACTATCCTGCTGCCATATACATTGAGAAAAATTGCCTGTATATAGCTTCAATAAGCTCCCATTCACTCTTTCAAAAAAGGGTTCTCCATTCACCTTTGTGAGATGAACTGCACCTCCATTTGTAATTTCTTTTATAATATATGGCCCTAGCCAATGCATCTAAAATTTACCCAGAAAATTAGTGAATTTACTATCATATAATAGGACAAGATCATTTACCTTGAACATGCGAAGCTTGATGTGGCGATCATTCCATTATTTTTCACGTTCCTTTTGTACTTGTTGATGGAATCCTACCAAGAATCGATCCTCTTCAAGCTCCATCAGCCGCGCAAGACGTTCCTCCAAGGCTTCGTGATTTTCCATACCTGTGAGAGCTGTTATGCGTAGACTAGACATAATATACTCCATTGGCAGTATAGCTTCTACCCAATAGACGAACCTGGCTGAAATTTGTCCTGTCAGCTTCTTGCAAGTAGTCCTATACGCCCATAACATTGTCAGTACACACACATCCCAGTCATTTCACTGCGCGTTGCAGATCTTCGTCAGCACATTCTTTAAAATCCTGTTGAAGGCTTCAACCATTCCATTAGACTGTGGGTGATATGGTGTACTCTTTTGATGGTAGACTTGGAATTCTTCTGTCAACGTGCTAATCGTTTCATTCAAAAAGTGCATACCTCTGTCACTCTTCAACACTTTTGGGCAACCAAATCTGGTTAAGACATACTGTTGTTGCAGCCCCTGTACAATATTTAACAGGTTGTGCCTCCGCCCATCTTGTTAGATATTTCGTCGCGATGATGATATAACACACACCAGTTTTCTCCCCTAGGGGTTGAATTGGCCCAACAAAATCAATCACCCCTTTTTAAAATGGCTACAAAGATACTTGATCTTGTAATGGCAATTCATCCATGCACGATGGTCTGCCCGTTCTTTAACATGCATCACATGCCTTACAATATGCCTTGGAATCCTTGTGCAACATTGGCCACCATAGATCTGCGCGCAGATCATGCCTTAGTCCCTTTTGATATGTGATCGCACAGATCATCCTTCCCTCTATATTTCTCAGTCAATATAGTGTTAGGGTTCCCAAATCATAACCTAATCATTCTTCTGTAATCTTGCCATCCATCAAAGTTATCCTTGTGTGTACCCCACCATCGTGCAGGTGTAGTGCGCAGTGCCAAATCTAATGCTTGGAAGCAGTGATCCTTAGGGACTTCATACTTGAATGCATCCAAAAAATTATCTATGTTAGTCAAACCATCATAATAGGGTAATTTTCTTACCTCTAACGAGACACAGCGCAACAACTTTGTCATCATATTGCACCACAACGTGGATACTTCATGCAGCCGATTCTGCCAATGTTCTAACTCTTCATGTGAATCAGAGGTGTAGGAACTTGTTGGAAATAATAATGAGAGGGGGGTGAATCAGTATTATCAGATAAATAATTTTATTTCCTAAACAGATTTATATACGCTACTTCAGTGAAGTGAACTAGCATGTACGCGCAACTGTGATTAGAGAAACCAGCATATATCCAAAGAACTTGTGATTTAGACAATTTATCATGCGTTGATCTTAAACCAGTACATCATTAACTTATTAGATAGTGCAACAAAAGCAAAATAAAGCATCACACATAGGAAACACACATGAACACCAAGATTTAAGGTGGAAACCCAATGTGGGTGAAAACCACCTGCTGCTGTTGTCTCTGTCTTCTTTTAATAATAAGAAAATTTGTTTTCAATATCGTACTGGTGCAGACTCATACCAGTACGTAGGCTTCTACCTGCAGAAGGTTACAACCTTCTCTCATTCTCTAGCTTCTACTGGAAGGGAGCTAGGAGCCCCTAGCTCTTGTACTAGCCAATATGTTTACTAGTACATAGGTGCCAGCTTACAAAATACTCCACTCTTCCACCAAGGACCACGTTTCATGAATTTTCAGACTAGATGCTCCTAGCACATATCAAAACATTTGAAGACCTTGACTCATCAATAACCCATTAGAAATTTAGAAACTCAAACTTCATCAACCAACATGCAATTAATATGAAACAATCAGATCACTGTCATCAAAACACTATGTTGAACCCAGAAACCTGCATCAACATTTAGAACCAACTAAAACCTAAAAAATTCATGTGTCAGATTGTATACACTACTTCAATGAATAAAACCTTCATGTATATGCTACTTCCTTCAGCCCAACCTGCATTGTTAGGTAAGCTTGACTCGGGATAGAGTCAAAGTTGACCAGGTTACCTCTAAAGATTCTGAATCATAAAATCTCTGAATCACAAAGTGTACCAACCAACAGTATATTGAACATCTACTATCAACTTACAAAACTTTACGCAGGCAAGTAACATAAAACACTTCTTCTCACTTATATAATCAATCAAATATCAACCTCCTTATGCATTTAGATTTACATTCAGATCTAAGAAGACTTCGTTGACGGATAACAGTAAAATAGCAACAACAATAAATCAGCAATACTGATCTGATAGATCAGTTGTCTCTGAACATCAAGCCTTTCTTTTGTATATGCTACTTGAAAGAATAGAACCTGCATGTTACGCTCTTTGGCCGAGACAAACCTGCATATAGATCTGCAAATATCAACTCATAATTTTGTTGCACTTCTAAACTTCAGAAAAACCAAAATCATAACATTTAAAGAATAAAACAGGTGTACACAGTTAGATCTAGCCCAACCAATATCAGATCATCCAATAATAATTCACTTTAGGTCTCATGATCCTGATCCAAAATTGAATTCAAGGTGAACAAAGTATTTTAGATAAAATCACAAACATCGCCCATGCAACATAAAATATACTTCATATAGAAGTATTCCTTAGAATCCCATACACTTGCACACGTAGCCTTATGATCTTCTGCTCCTTATATAGCTTTAGGTCCTTTGTCAATACCTTGGACCAAAACCACTTAGGACCAATACCTTGGACCAAATACCTAGGGTCAATGCCTTGGACAAAATACGTCGGACCAAATACCTTGGACCAATACCTTGGACCAAAATACCTTGGACCAAATACCTCAGACCAAAAACCTTAGTTTTCCAACATGTACGCGCTTTTCCTCTTATGGGAGTGTGTGTATACGTATACTCTCTTTTTGTTCTGTGGACCAGCATGTATACGTTGTTTTGACTAAGTGGACCTGCGTATACTTCTTAAACTGATTTACATCAACCTTTTCCTTTACCTTCTTTATTTTGATCAGTAGACCTTAGTTCCATCTTCCTGTTCTTCTATGCCAATGCCCTGTTACCTCTGAATAGACCTGTTACACTGTAATTTTCCATATTACTTCTGAAATGATTCCTTTGAACTACCTTGCATTTTGTCACATCTGTAAACACAACTACAATGCATTCTGTCACATCCGTAAACACAACTACAATGCATTCTGTCACATCTGATATCTCTCCTGTAGATTCATCTAGTTACGTAGATTCATCTAGTTACCATATACAAGTGATATGTTCTGCTACAAGTGGGTTGCCATCAAGTACAGCACATGATTCATAATGCCAACGATCTCCCCCTTTGGACTTGGTGGCAACCATGTTGGTGTTGATTACTGCAAGCTGTAGAAATTGTTAGAGATAACAAGCAACACTAAAGTACTCTCCCCCTTTGACATCAAGGGCAAAGGGCAGACCAAGATATTCTCCCCCTTTGGTATCAAGGGCAAAGGGCTGACAAAAATGAAGACTTTCATATCTGAAAAACTGAATATAAACATTGATCAGGCTCCCCCTAGGCACATACTAAATTCTTTGATTAAACTCCCTCTTTTGCATGTTCTAATATCATTTTACATGTTGTGATGCACTACCTATCCATGTTCCCCCTTGAGCACATGCAGAGTCTGCAAAAATATTTTCCAAAAGAATAACATGACTCTATAACTCAACTATGTGAGTTTGACCTTCCTATCACCAATGACGCATGCATACATCAATATCCCAATCAAGTGGGGATATACCAATTTTGAATCATCCACCCAATCAAGTGGGGATATACTAATTGTTTATACATGATAGAAATAAAATAAATATTATAGAATCCATCCCATGCAAATTGGGGATACAAATTACATGATTTGTCCAATAGGACTCATTCAAATGTATGAGAAGTCATATCACACCCTAGACTTTTACATGACTTAAGCAACAAATGGTATAAATATTTGAAGCCATATTTGGACTCAACAACCATAATGCCAACAATGTTGAATGAATGTGAAGGTTAATGCTCCCCCTGAACCTGTGCTACTTGTGCATTGTTAACAAGTCATTAGTCAAAGCATCTTTGTCATTCAGATAAAAATTAATGAACAAAGCATATTGTTAGACTGTAATCATCAACATTAGACAGAGCACCCATATAAGGGTTTGACCCACTATTTTTCCTGTCAGAAAAAAAACATATATACTTATTCAACCACAAAAAACTGCATCTAGACGCGACTATACTTCATGAAACCCGCGTATAATAACCTTTTTCTGAAAAAATGGATTTAACAGCAGGATGATGCAGCAACTACTCCCAGCTTTTGTCTGAGATATTCAAATGTTTCTCTGGGCAGTGGTTTAGTGAATATATCAGCAACCTATTATTTGGAGGGGACATACTCCAATTTGACCTTTTGTTCAAGCACTTGTTCTCGTAGAAAATGGTACTTGATGGGTATGTGCTTGGTCTTGGAGTGCATGACTGGATTCTTTGAAATACTGATGGCACTTGTATTATCACATAGAATGGAGATGGGTGGAGTACATGTGATCTGAATGTCTTGCAAATTTTTCATCATACAAAGTAGTTGTGTGTAGCAAGATGCAGCAACCACATATTCTACTTCAGCTATAGATAAAGCAATTGAACTTTGTTTCTTGCTGAACCAAGACACTAACTTGGAACCCATATAGAATGCACCACCACTAGTATTTTTCAATCATCAACACTTCCTACCCAACCTTCATCTGTATATGCATAAAGAGTAAGATCTGCATATCAAGGATACCATAGTCTAAAGTCCTGAGTTCCTTGAAGATATTTGAAAACTGTTTTGACTGCTTGAAGGTGTGATTCCTTTGGATTTGCTTGGAATCTTCCAACTATTCCTACTGCATGCATGATGTCAGGTCGGGTACCTGTTAGATAAAGTAGACTTCCAATCATGGATCTATAAGTTGGTTGATGTGCTGCTGCTGATTCATCATTTGAGCTAAGACTACATCCTATTACCACTGGAGTACATACAGGTTTAGAATCTTCCATTCTGTACTTTTTCAAGATCTGCTTGAGATATTTGGTTTGTGAAAGAAAAATACCATCTTTAGTTTGCTGAACTTGTAGACCAAGAAAAGAGGTAAGTTCACCAAGCAAGGACATTTCAAATTCTTGCTGCATTATTGAAGCAAAATTCTGACTCATGGATTCTTCATTGCTACCAAAAATGATATCATCAACATAAACATTAATAATTAACAATTTATCATTTTCAATCTCTGTATATAATCTACTATTTGCAGAACCTTTTGTAAGACTTTGTTGGTGTAGATATTTGTCAAGGCGGTAATACCAGGCCCTTGGAGCCTGTTTCAGACCATAGAGAGCCTTTTTTAGTATGCATACAAGTTTTGCATCATTTCCAAGAATGAATCCTTCTAGTTGTTAAATATAAACTTCTTCTTCTAAATCTCCATTAAGGAAGGCTGATTTTACATCCCTTTGGTATACTTTGAATTTTTGAAAACTGGAAAGATCAAGAAACATCCTTATGGCTTCAATTCTGGCAACAGGTGCAAAAGTTTCTTCAAAATATATACCTTTTTGTTGAGCATACCCTTTACAAACAAGTTTGGACTTTTTTCTAATGATTTTTCCATTTTCATTCAGCTTGTTCTTGAATATTGATTTAGTTCCTATAATATTTTTATCATGAGGTCTAGGAACTAATTCCCACGTATCATTATTTTCAATTTTCTCAAGTTCTTCATCCATGGCCTTGACCCAACATTCATCTTTGCAGGCTTCATTTACATTTTGAGGTTTGGTGGAGGATAGTAATGCTAGATAGCTTGAGGTCCCTGTAATAGTTCTTCTTTTCTGTACACCAGCCTCCTTTTCCCTTAAAATTTGAGTTTTTGGATGATTTTTCTGAACATACCTAGACAGAGTCTTCTCTTCTACCATTATATCTTCTTTTGGTGCTTCATTGGTTTCTTCTTCAATATAATTTTGATTTGATGTGGGAAAGTAATCCCCATCTTCCTCATTGTCATAATCTTCTGTTGATTTGATTTGTTCTGGATTTCTGCATGCTTCATCAATTACAACATCAATGCAAAATTTTCCCAAGTCTTTTATTATAACATTTATATCCTTTACTTCTAGAAGAATAACCAAGAAGAATACCTTCATCTTCTTTGGGTTCAAACTTACCAATTTTTTCATTAGTCCTTTTGGTAAAACATTTGCTTCCAAAAGCTTTAAAGTATTTTACAGTAGGAGTCTTACAATACCAAAGTTCATGTGGAGTTTGAGTGCTATTTACCCGAACATTTTCTTTGTTGAAAATAGTCACGACGGCGAATGCAGCTTCACCCCAGAAGGTTGCAGGAATTCCAGATTCATCTAGCACGGCTCGAGCCATTTGTTGAACTGTTCTGTTCATCCTTTCTACCACACCATTTTGTTTAGGTGATCTTGTAGCGGAGAATTCCCTTTTTATTCCATGTTTTTCACAAAATTCAAAGAATTCATCCGATATGAATTCCCCTCGTCGATTAGATCTGAGGCATTTGATTTTTCGATCTAATTCACTTTCAACCAAAGCTTTGAAGTCTTGGAACTTTTCAAATTCTTCGTCTTTATGCTTTAGAAGACCTATCCAACACATTCTGGAAAAATCATGAATGAACAAAATAAAGTATTCTTCTCCACGAGGTGACTTTTTCCTTGTTGGTCCACACAAATCAGTATGGATAAGTTCAAGAGGCTTACTAGCTGACCCTTCTTTTTCCATGAAGTGAGCTCTAGTTTGCTTACTGATTTGACATGGTTTGCATATTGTATTTTCTGGGATGCTGATATCTGGAAGATCACAAACAGCCTTGAGCCTGCATGCTTTTCTTATTTGAGAAAAGATTAGATGTTCCAATCTTCTATGCCACAACCAGTTTTCATCATTTTTGCTTAGATATAACTATTTTTGTCCTCCTTTGAGTATGTATAAGTTGTTTGGAGCTCTTGTACCTTTGATCATGGTCTCTCCTGTATTAAGCTCAAGAACAACACATCCGTTTGATCGAAACACCACTTCATTTCGTTGATCACACATTTGACTGACACTCAACAGGTTATGCTTTAAACCATCTACGTACAAAAAATTTCTAACTTTAACATTTTCTTTCAAGAAAATAGAACCTTTACCTTTTATGACAGTTGGAGTGTCATTTCCAAATGAGACATTCTTTTCCTTTTCTAAGGCATTATATGAGTGAAGTTTCTCTTTGTCACCTGTCATATGTTTGGAGCATCCACTATTGATGTACCACTGATTTTCTTGTCCTTCTGCATAAAAGTCTATACCACATCTTTCTGTTTGAGATTCTTTCCTTCTCCATATCTTGCGATTTAATGGCATTTGCTCCTTTTGAGGTGTTTTCCAAAATCTGCTCCTGCATTCAGATTCTTCATGACCAAAGTTTTTACAAATTGAGCATTCTATTTCATTTTCAAGAGGAGAAAAGTTATTATAGGAACTTCTCTTGATCCATATTACATTCCTTTGATTTCTTGCTTCTCTATTCATGATGGTTTTGTAAGCAATGCATTGAGAAACTTTGTGCCAAAAAATATGACATGAAAAACATTGCCCATTAAAGAAGTTTCTGCAACTATCGAATCTATTTACTTGTTGATTGTAGTTTCTATTGATATTCATCTTTGGAGAAAATTGAGTATGATTTGCCTGAGCTTGGATGTAGCTTCTATTGATATTCATCCTTGGAGAAAATTGAGTATAATTTACCTGGTGATCAGCTTTATGCCTTTGTTGACGATTGTCATACTGTTCACTGGTCTTTGCTACATCAAGATAGCTTTTGGTGGAGGTTGACAGCTTCTGTGACTGAGATGCTTCTTCAGTATATCCATGACCTATCTTTATCAGAGGAGAATGCTGAACTTTGATAATTTCATTTAAAGTTTCTGATCCTTTAGCAAATCTAAGATTGAGACATTTTGTTTTCTCAAGATATTTTCTTAGACCCACAATTTCACATTCTAGTTTTTCATTGTGTTTTTTTCTTTTCAGCAAGTTGGTATGTTAAGGTATCTATGATCATATTATTTTCTTCTAAACAAATTTTGAGTTTAGATATTTCTTCATGAAAGTTTTCCTCTTCTAAAGCATCCCAAAAATCATCATTGTCATAAGCCATGAGAAGTCTATAATCATCACTATCAGATAAACCATCACCATCCTCTTCTAAACTATCCCAAAAATGATCACTATCATAAGCCATGAGAAGTCTGTAATCTTTTCTAGTTTCATCTTCATCACTATTAGATAAACCTTCACTATCTTCATGAGTATAGTAACTCCTTCTATTCACAACTTGTTTCCTATACCATTTTTCATATTCCTTTCCTTTTTCATATTTATCTTTATGAGGACATCTGGTAGCATAATGACCGACTCTACCAGAAGAAAAGCATTTGAAAGGTAGCTTACCTCTGAGCCTTCCAGAACCCCATTGAAGCTTCTTGACAAAATTTACCTCATCTTCTTCTTCTGAAATGTGTCCTGATTCATTGTGTTCTTCCTTTTCTTTTCCTTTTGCTGAAGCTTTAAATGCAGCTTCTCTCATATCTGATGTACCTCCTTTTCTCATCTCAAAAGCAGCTAGGATTCCATGAGGCTGTTCCATAGTGATATTCTCCATATCCTGTTTTTCTTCTATTTCAGACACTTTTGATTCAAATTTAGTAGACAAGGATCTTAAAATTTTGTCAACTAAGTTAACTTCCTTTATTTCTTCACCCAAATTCTTCATACAATTAACAACCTCATCTATACGTAAGAAGTAACTAGCTATACTCTCATCGCTATGCATCTTAAGAGTTTCATACTGAATTCTAAGAGTTTGAAGCTGAGCACATTTTACCTGAGAGTCTCCTTCGTAACTTTGAATGATTTTGTCCCATATCTGTTTGGCTGATTTGAGCTGCATGACTTTGACAAACTCTAATTGTGACAAACTTCCCAATAAAGTATTGACAGCTTTGGCATTGGTTTCATATTGCTTTTTACCTGCCGTTTTTATAGGAATTGTTGCTGGAAAATTATATCCTCCTTCCACAATTTCCCAGACATCTATTCCAAGAGATTTTAGATAGGATGTGGTTCTTATTTTCCAATAAACAAAGTTGCTCTCATCGAAGATTGGCGATTTGATGGATCCCATGCTTTCATGATTATTCATCTTGATGGATCTTCCTTCAAG
Organism: Pinus tabuliformis; assembly: GCA_031772625.1. Taxonomy (NCBI): domain Eukaryota; kingdom Viridiplantae; phylum Streptophyta; class Pinopsida; order Pinales; family Pinaceae; genus Pinus; species Pinus tabuliformis. Next base: position 1,921,484,196 of record CM062816.1, on the reverse strand, counting down.
CGATCAAGCTTCTTCTGAAGGACCTACTCTGATACCAATTGTTGGAAATAATACTGAGAGGGGGGTGAATCAGTATTATTAGATCAATAATTTTATTTCCTAAACAAATCTATATATGCTACTTCAGTGAAGTGAAATAGCATGTACATGCAATTGTGATTAGAGAAACCAATGTATATCCAGAGAACTTGTGATTTAGACAATTTATCATGTGTTTATCTTAAACTAGTACATTAGTAACTTATTAGATAGTGCAGTAAAAGCAGAATAAAGCATCACACATAAGAAACACACATGAACACCAAGATTAGGGTGGAAACCCAATGTGGGTGAAAACCACCTGCTATTTTCATCTCTGTCTTCTTTTAATAATAAGAAAATCTGTTTACAATATTGTATTAGTGCAGACTCATACCAGTACACAGGCTTATACCCAAAGAAGGTTACAACCTTCTCTCATTCTCCAGCTTCTATCGGAAGGGAGCTACGACCCCCTAGCTCTTGTATTATCCAATATGTTTAATAGTACGTAGGTGCCAGCCTACAAAAAACTCCACTCTTCCACCGGGGACCACGTTTCATGAATTTTCAGACTGGATGCTCCTAGCACATATCAAAACATTTGAAGACCCTGACTCATCAATAACCCATCAGAAATTTAGAAACTCAAACTTCATCATCCAACATGCAGTTAATCTGAAACAATCAAATCACTGTCATCAGAACACTGTGATGAACCCAAAAACCTGCATCAACATTCAGAACCAACTCAAACCTCAAAAATTCATGTGTCAGAATGTGTACGCTACTTCAATGAAGAAAACCTGCGTGTATATGCTACTTCCATCAGCCTAACCTACATATACCTCTAAATATTTTGAATCATAAAATATCTGAATCACAAACTGTACCAACCAACAGTATACTGAACATCTACTGTCAACTTACAGAACTTTACACAGGAAGGTAACAGAAAACACTTCTTCTCACTTATACAATCAATCAAATATCAACCTCCTTATAAATTTAGATTTACATTCAGATCTAAGAAGAATTTATTGACAGACAATAGTAAAATAGTAGCAATAATAAATCAGCAATATTGATCTGATAGATCAGTCATCTTTGAACATCAAGCCTTTCTTTTGTATACACTACTTGAAAGAAAAGAACCTACGTGTATACAACCTTTGGTCGAGACAAACTTGCGTACAGATCTGAAAATATCAACTCATAACTTTGCTACATTTCTGAACTTCAGACAAACCCAGATCACGACATTTATAGAATAAAACAGGTGTACACAGTTAGATCTAGCCCAAGCAATATCAGATCATCCAATAAGAAGTCACTTTAGGTCTCATGATCCTGATCCAACATTGAATTCAAGGTGCACAAAGTATTTTAGATCAAATCACAAACATCCCCCCTGCAACATAAAATATACTTTAGATGGAAGTATTCCTTAGAAGCCCATACACTTGCACACTTGGAATTATGATCTTCTCCACCTTATATAGCTTTAGGTCCTTTGTCAATACCTTGGACCAAAACCACTTAGGACCAATACCTTGGACCAAATGCCTAGGGTCAATGCCTCAGACCAAATAGCTCGGACCAAATACCTTGGACCAATATCTTGGACCAAAATACTGTGGACCAAATACCTGGAACCAAAAACCTTGGTTTTCCAAAATGTACGAGCTTTTCCTCTTGTGGGAGTGTGTGTATATGTATATGCTCTTTTTGTTCTATGGACTAGCGTGTATATGCTGTTTTGACTAAGTGGACCTGCGTATACTTCTTAAACTACTTTACATCAACCTTTTCCTTTACCTTCTTTATTTTGATCAGTAGACCTTAGTTCCATCTTCCTGTTCTTTTGTGCCAATGCCCTGTTACCTTTGAATAGATCTGTTACACTGTAATTTGCCATATTACTTCTGAAATGATTCCTTTGAACTACCCTACATTTTGTCACATCTGTAAACACAACTTCCATGCATTCTGTCACATCTGATATCTCTCCTGTAGATTCATCTAGTTACTATATACAAGTGAGATGTTCTGCTACAAGTGGGTTGCCATCAAGTACAATAAATGCATCATAATGCCAACAGAACTTTCCCGATCCCATGCGATCCTCCCATCTACCGTCGGATTGATCTAGTCCTGGTCTCACGTTGTTATTTTTTAGATCTGATCCAGTTCATCATCACTTTCTTCATAGTCACGAACTAGTTCAGTGTAGCAAGCCCCTTCTGCAGGGTCTAATGACACTACAACCCAAAGCTATTTCCTTTCAAATGACATTGTCCTCTTCTTCTAATTGATGTTCCCATTCATGTCAATTTCCCTATCAATTCTTAGGAGTGCATGGTATGAATTACTATCATCAATGATTTCTATCACCTCAAAGTCAGCCATCGTGCTTGCAACTTATATATCAACTATTACTCCATATAATCATCCTATCATCCCATAGGGATGATTTTCTATTGGTTTTCCATTCTGAGCTAGATTGGAGACCACTACAACGCAGGTCTCCCCATTCTTTTCCATGTTTGTTTTGGAAAAACGTTTGCATCAGACCCCAGATCCAAGATGACTTGGTCCATCTCATAATTTCCTATCTGCAAAGTGAGCCTCATATCGCGCTGTGTTCTTTCCTTATGTTTGCCAATTTTTCTAACAATGCGGTGTCCATCAAGGATGTTCTCTTTGCTAGCACACTTGTTTATTAACTCTTACAGACCTTTCACAACCTTTCTATCACACAATAGTTTCATGTAGGTCCTCGAGAATGTGGTAAGGACAGAGGGATCAACCTCTGTAGGCATGCTAGTTTCTTGCACTTTGTTCTAGCTTCTTGAGGTTGAGGCCTCAAGAAAGCTTTTCTTGGCCTCCATAAATGTTTCCTTCATGCGATTCAGATCAAAACCCACTTCCTTCTCTGGGGCCTTGCGGAACCATCCATCTTCCTCAAGATGTTTACCTTTATCATCACTGGTAATTATTCCACTTCTTAGCACTATATTCACACTTTGATCCTCCTCGCAGGGCTTAGCTCTCATCATCTGTAAGTTTTTCATAGGTTGCTGAGGCTGCGCCTTCTTTTCCTGCATCTTAGCTATCAACACCAGGCATTCTTCTATAGTGTGGCCAAACTAGCTACAGTATTGACATGACGGGCATGTCTGATTGTGAAACTCCTGTGCATAGTGCCCTGGTGTTCCACAGTTGTAACAAATACCCTGATTTCGAACTCTACCAAGTACTCCTCCTCCTTGGCCTCGTCCTCGTCCCTTATATCCTCCACGTGCTCCTCTGGCACCCTGCTCCAAAGGCCGAGTTTATGCTTGCATCCAGTATGTAGGTGTTCTTTTTGTCATCAGCTCATAGCTGCGACAGTGGCACTCATCATGGCCCATTGATTTGTAGAAGTTTCAGAACAATTGTTGCTGTGTATGGATGAAATTTTGAAGCAAATGGAAATTATCTATTGCATGTTGTCCAACAACCTGAAAAATAGCACACCATTGCGTGACCCCCACACTTGGTCCTGCTGGAGTTTCTAGCCTCAGGGGAATTGGTCTCCCTCCTATAATATAATTCATGAATATAGGACAGTGGTCTTTATCATGCCCCTGACTCTTACACTTCAGACACCATACTTCTGCGCACACCTCTGGTTTAGTTTCCTTGTCTTTCTTCAAGCTCTGCAATTCTAAGAAGAGGCTCTGTAACTGAGAGTGAATCTGCTATACCCCTAAGGTTGCATCCTGAATGGGTGTTGCATGCAACCTCATCATGATTTCCAGGGCTTCTGCCTGAGTTCCTATCTTCTGTTGTGACAGAACAATCCTTAGGTGAGGGAGAAGCGAAGCTATATACTTGTGATGATGACCATCTGTGAGTTGCATGTTATCTTCTCAAATCACACATTTAAACCTTTGATCTAATTCCCAAGGCGTCTCATCAACCCTCATCATGATTTATTTAAATCGGACCACTGAATGTGAGTCATACTTAGGCCTGTTAGTCCTGAGGTGTAGCACTGCTAGTTTGAAGATTAAAGGAAGAAGATGGTCTGCTTTGTTGTCTTGGAAAGGCCCCCCCACATGGGCCATCACTCCACTTTCCCCACTCTTCCACTTACATTTTATCCCACTCATATCTTAACCCAACCCTCACTTCATAACAAAACCCCATTCCGCCTTAGCCCTAAATAAATTAACCCAAAACCCTTAAGAACCTTACCTTTCCATCCATATGTGCCCTTCGCACATTTCTCGAGGACATCCTGTACCTCCATGTCCCTCCACCGTCGATCTCTACTGCTGATCTGATGGCCCATGTTTCACTCAATCGACGAGACATACTTTATTGATCTCTGCCATCAGATCACTCCTGCTAGATCTAACGGTTGTCGCTCTTATTGTGCGGGCAACTAGCGAGAGGAGTACCTGCCTGATAAAGGTGGTTTCTCTCTCTCCTCCTCCGCTATGTGATGTGAAATGAGTGGCATCGGGTGGACTCCACCCTTTACTGTTTATCGCTCGATAAGCGCCCGATAAAAATCGTAACCACCCAAACCAAACCACCCCTAGGTTCTATTGTCCAAGCACCTCCTCTGCCTGATAGCCATCCGATTTTTCCACCGAGATCCAATGGCTTGGACTTTTCCGCTCCCACCAAAGATCGCAAGCCTCATGCAATCGATCCCCTCCATCCATTTCTTCTGATCTAGTGGCCCTCGTTCATGATCACTCCCACTTGTCCTTCGCCATCCTGCCATTACTCTGTTCTTCCTAAATGGCACATCCAGCCGCCCATGCACCTCATACTCTACTTCCTACCAGTTACCTGAGAAGGAAGGTGGTTGACTCTGTCAGTATTATAACAGTCAAGCCTCTAAATTGAATTAACAAAAAGTATGGGCGAAACAAGGAAGGACACAGCATGATACAAGCAAACAGAATTAAATAGTCATGGAGCCTCACTGGCACAATCAAGCCAGCCACCTAACAGGGTAGCGTTGTACCAGAATTAATTACCGTTTTCGTGATGGAAGGAGAATTGTGTCCTTGTACACAATCAAGCAGTTAAAGACAGTGGGGATAGATTAAGACACCTCGATCCCTAAAAAGCTCGAAAGCATTATAAAGAGCTATAAATAGCTGAAAGTAAGGTGTAATTAGGGTTCAACTTCTGGAGACTATAGAGACTTTGCTACTCAAGCTTCTCATCTTCATTCATCAGTAATACAAGCTTATTTTGCTATCATATGTTCAATATCCCAATTTCTCTTCTATTCTAAGCTTGCACTTGGACATGCCATTCAGGTTTATTTTGTGTCTAATGCCAGATAACTGTCATCTTATCTCTACGTTGATGTATTAGATCTGCAAGTTTAATTTACTTTCTATAGCTGGCCATCATATGTTTATGTATGTATCTACTGGTATGGTTAGTATTGTCCATTCATTCACCTAATCTAAAAAATATTGAGCATTGGTGGTCTAAAGCCTTGTAGGCTGAGGGTGTTCATGCATGTCTTGAGTAATAACATAGTCAAAGTGGTTATCTGGCTTGATCCAAACCATTATTCATTCCAAGAGTTCAAAGAACAATATTGAAGATTATATGTTACCAGGAATCTCTGAGATGCAACCTAGGAGAGTTTCTTGGAGTGATAACATAATTGGGGCCATTTTCGGGGAGACGAGATTGAAGCTCAGCTTCCCTGGGAGATGACATAGATCCAGCTTTGATGATAGAAAAAGTTTGGAAACTATTTTGGTTGTAATCATCTATCTGGCGACTCTACTAGGGGACGAACCTCTTGGCAACTCCACTCCATAATTCTGGCTCAGTTTGGAAGGCATACTCAGAGAAATCCTCAGAAGTCACAAGCTGACCCAGTACCTGACCCTAAAAAGATCATCAAAGAAAGAAAGGCTTTCCAGAGGGGAGCATCAGGTTCAGGTAAACCTAAACAATATTCTATACATCTTCAAGAAAATCCTACAATAGAACAAATACATGTTGAGAGTATAGTATCTAATACTAGCAGTGAAGAAAAAATCTTAGAGATATATAAAGCTCTTGATTCCTTAGGTTCTCCTTTTGTTGTAAGCCCAAAGGGAGCCTCACCTCCTACCCATCATATTCCTTTAGTCTTATCAGTCACTCCTCAGCCCTCTATCATTCAGACTTCCAGTACCCTTCTAGCCACCACAACTATGGCAGGCCCACAAGCACCCACCAAAATGGAGAGAATTATAGCTGCTAGGTATGGACCTCTAGTACTGCCCATTCCTTTGAATGCTATGCCTACTAGAGAATATCAGAAATACATGCCTAAGTTTACTGGGACAAAAGGGGTTATAGCTGAAGAACATCTTGAATCATTCTATAGCTATGCTGATAATCTAGACATTAGTGAAGATGATGTATGGATGAGAGTATTTGTCCAAAGCCTAGATGGAGAGGCTAGGAAATGGTTCAGAGAATTGACCCCGAGGTCTATAACAGATATTGAAGCATTAGATGATGTATTCTTAAAGCATTGGGGGGATAAGAAAGATCTTCTCTACTACCATACTGAGTTTGGGAACCTAAAAAGGGAAAATGGTGAGTCATTGTCTGATTTCAATAAAAGGTTTAACCACATGTACAACAAGATACTAGCTGAAGTGAAACCCACCCCTACCTCTTCTAAACTCACCTATGCCAATGCTTTTGACTCTGATTTCTATCTACTTTTGAGGGAGAGAATATGTGCCACTTTGGCTGAGATGTAGGATGTAGCCTTAGAGGTAGAATCCAACATCATGGCTGCAGAGAAACTCAAGGGACATGTTGATCGAAGGAGACAAAGGGGTGAATCTTCATCATCTTCAAATCCCAAGTTAGATAAGATGACCAAGATAATAGAATCATTAGCCTCTGAAATCTCTAAGCTAAAGATGGAACAACACTCTGGGAAAGGAAGAGCTCCTAATGCCTTTGCTTTTAGAAATCCAAACCCATACAGAAGAGCTAATGAGCAGTTGCAGGTTCCTCAAAGAAACAAAGATGCAAATGAAGACCCCCTTGCAGAATATAGTTATGGATGAATATTCATACAAGGAAGATGATGAGATCCATTGTCTGGAAGATAAGGGAAGTGTCTCTTTTTTGACCCTAGCTGCATATGAAGAGTCACTATTTAAGGACCAAAACAACCAAGAGTGGGATGGTGGGGTTGTTCTACAAATCGATGACCAACATAGATACAATCTAAGGTCCAAGGTGAATATTGCCCAGCAAACCTCTATTCAGAGGGATACCATCTCTACAATGCAACAAACTAACAAGAAAAGACGACTAGCAGCTGATCCCATAATTCTCAAAGCTCCAGCTCCAGAGGTAAGAGGCCCTGATAAGTTCCCTTCTCCTTTCAGTTTTGAATCAGAAATCCAAAAGTTGAAAATATCTATACCTCTGATGGAACTAGTGAAGAATGAATCCTTTAAGAGACCCATCCTTGAGGCCCTTGAGCTTAAAGCCACACAAGCACCCAATGACTATGTGAATTTGCAAGATGATAAGCCAACCGTTGTCCTCAGTCCAATGATTGAACATTCTGATGACAATTCCCCATCATTCTATGTCTCCTTGACTATTCATGACAAAATCCTTCACAATTGTCTGCTGGACACAGGTGCCAGCCATAATCTAATGCCCAAGGCTGTCATGGACGAGTTGGGCCTGGACATCACTAGGCCGTATCATGACTTGTTTTCTTTTGACTCTAGAAAGGTGAAGTGTTTAGGCTTAATAAAAGACCTAGCAATCACCTTGTCTCAGCTTCCCATGAAGAGCATGATGATGGATGTTGTGATAGCAGATGTTCCCCCCAAGTTTGGCATGTTACTTTCCAGAGGATGGATTAAGAGATTAGGTGGGACATTGCAGAATGACTTGTCCTATGCCACTGTCCCGATCTTTGGAGGTGAAAGCAGGAGATTGTACAGAGAGGCTCAGTTAGCTTATATCATCAACGATGAAAGGAATCCTGCTAATCATCCCATCTATGTTGGTTATACTGATTTTGGGGCCTATATCCTCCAAGTAGAAGAATCCTAGTTGGTCTGCATGCAGCTTAGAAAGATAGTTTTCCATATCATAGAGGAAGGAAGCCCACAAATCTAGGATATGTTCTTTGATGGAGCTTGCTCTAAGGAAGATGTAGGAGCAGGTGTAGTTCTTGTATCTCCCACACAAGAATGCATAAATTTATCTTTCAAGCTAACTTTTTAGGTCACCAATAACATAGCAGAATACGAAGCCTTGATGTTAGGCTTAAATGTTGCTAAAGAAATGGGCATCAAAGATGCGAAAGTGTTTGGGGATGTAGACCTTATTATTCAACAGGTGAACAAGAAATTCCAAGCAAAGCACCCCAGGCTAAAGGCATATAGAGATGAGGTATGGAAGCTCAAGGATTCTTTGAATAGCTTTAGTATTTCATACATCCCTAGAGCTAAGAATTAGCTTGCTGATTCCCTTGCTGTGTCTGCTGATGAGCCCCAAAAATGCACAATTATTTGGGCTCATTCAACCTCCTCATTTGGCTTAGTCCACCATTCTCATTTGTTTATTGCATGTTTTTGATTATTTTTATGTTAATAGAGTGAATTTGGTTAGTCATTATGCCAACAAGTCTAATGGGTGCTTTGTGTAGCCTTGTTGGTCAACTTGGAGACAAAATGGAAGGTCTTAATGTGCACTTGGCAGCCAAATTCGTGGGAGAACAAGCTAGAGGATTTGTAGGAAGGTGTCCCCCTCATTTATGGGCCCTTACCTCGAATTCTCCACCATCAGCTCGGAGTTCAAGGGCCACCAAATCAATCAGCTCAAGGGCAGCCAAGCAAGTCAAGTTGGACTGCTGTTAACTACAAGTCTTGGGCAGCCAAGTCCCTAACTTTTAGGAGGACTATTGGGTCCTCAAATTGTATAAATAAGAAGGCTTGGGGCCTCATTTTGGTTAGCTAGTGGGTAGTCATTTTGTGTAGCTAGTTAGTCAATTTGGGGTTAGCTAGTTAGTCAATTTGGTTAGTCATGTTGTAGCTCGGTTTTTGCTCCTTGTAAGCCAGTTTTGGCATGTCATTAGATTCATGATTATTCAATAAAGACAGGCAGCTTTTGATCCAATTCTGAGTTTTTAAGAGAGCAACAGACCTCCTCTGTGTTGTAATGTTGTTTGCATTTCGTTTCAGCACTTTGAGTTTTACTTTCACATGCAATTTGAATTACAGGTTGTTAATTTAGTCTTTTTCATGAGTTTAGATAGGATTTGCTTATGGTGAATTTGTTTCCAGTTGCTTAGGATAGAAGAGGATAGATATAATCTATTGGAGCTCCAGCAAAAAGGTTGTTAAGGCTCACTGCCATTTCTCTTAGGGATTGGGGTGCAGTCCATAACTAACCACCAAAAATACGCATTTCTTTGCTTTATCATTGCTGCAACACAATCACGTTATGTTAGATGCTTCCATGTAATTCACACCTGCACCACACACCTTCATCACAGCTTCATGCACATTTCTCTTCACGTTTTGGATTGCTGTTCATTGAATTCATAGCACAGGTAGTCTAGGTTAATGCATTTTCGGTTTGGTGACATTCATCAGCATTTGTTTCATTTACACTGCTCTCTCTCGTTCCATTACCTTCTCCTCCATCTTGATCACGCATGCAAACACATCCTTGACCTCTGCTCCGCTCTGTTATCTCCCAAAGTCTTTCACTCCTCACGTAACTTCATTCCCTAGCCCTTTCGTTGACATAGCCCTTTATCTTCCAACCTACTCCCTACACTCATTTCCCATCCTATTCCTCCACTTCTGAGCCATCACCAGCCTTATTCCTACCTTACACATCTCCCCCTATCATTCCATCACTCCTCCATCACTTCAAACACCCACGGTAGGTCATCCTGTAGCAGTTTGTAGACATCCTGTAGAAACCTCTGAGTATCCTGTAGGATCCCCTGCAGACATCCTGTAGGAGGCCACTCACTTGGTTTCTGAGCTTCTGAACGTGAGGAACCTCTGTAGATGGATGCTAAGGATCCCTAGGGACCTCTCCTAACCTCCCCAACCTTTCCCATGCTTTCCTTCCTTCTCCATCCCATCTGCACAACCAAACCCTAGTTAGCACAAAATCACAATCATTCCATACACTTAAAGGAAAAATACAAAAACATGTCTTTTATGATGCAAGTAGCTTAGATCCATGCATTTTCACTTATTAGAGGTAATGACAGCATTGGTAGAAGTTTTATTCACATTCTTTGCATTGTAGAGGTTAGACTAGTCAAATTAGGGTTTCCTAGGTTTCTATGTTTTGATTTGCTTTCAGTTCATTTTTGCCAAGTAGATTAGTCTTCTTTGAGCTAGCTTTCGTCCATCATTTAACAAGCTTCTTCTGAGAGCATATAGAAGTTGGCTTGAGCCCTAGCGGACTTGTGCCAGCTGACCAAGTGACAGCTGCGACAAGAGCTAGTACTTGTGCATACAGCACCGTCGCTTCCAAGTTTGTACGAACTACCGGGTTGATAAAATTAAGAGACAGGAAGCCCCAGGAGTTGTAGCATTATTGCTACAATACTGGAGCTCACCATCTTTTTGGCGCCGTTGCCGGGGAAGCGGCAGAGTATTGGTGATTGTTGCTATTCTTCTATTTTCCTTTACAACCTTCTGCTAAGTAGTTTATTTCACTTCCCTTATGCAATTTCATTTATGCAAAAGTAGATTAGCATTTCTTGCTTTCATAGATTAGTATTTCCTGCTTTCATATATTAGCCTTTCCTGCTTTCATAGATTAGCATTTCCTGCTTTCCTAGATTAGCATTTCTTGCTTTCCTAGATTAGCATTTCAATTCCGCAATTTCATTTCTGCAAGCGTAGATTAGCATTTCAATTTCGCAAGCGTAGCCTAGCATTTCATTCCTGCAATTTCATTTGAGCAAAATAGATTAGTCCTTTCCTGCTTTCATTTCAATTCCGCATTTTCATTTCAGCAAGATAGTTAGTTGCAGTTCAATCTATTTCAGTTTTGCAAGTAGAAGTAGGAAAAAAGAAAAAAAAAACAACCAAAAAGATTGCATTTCATGCTTTGTAGGAGTAGAGATAAGTTAGAAAAATGATTGCACAACCCCCCCACTGCTTCACACAGCCAACGTTCTTCTTCGATGGCTGTGATGAAAGAACCCCTGGGTGGACATCAAGACATATCTGAAGAACCTCTAGGGGAGAAGAAGAAAGAAACACTCCTCTGAAGCAAATGGCTACAAGCAGAAATGATTGGAGCAGTCCCTTGTCCAAAGATGAATTTGAAAATCAGATCGAAGGTTTCAAGAGTGATATGAGGCAGTTTCTTGCCATGCAACTGGATACCTTGCGGATCCAAAAGAAGCAAGAAGAAGCCAAGAGGGCTTTGGCCATTTTTTGTCCTAGGTGCACTAGAAAGCATCCTTGGAACGAATGTCCAATGCACTCTCTAGAAGTGTGTTTCATCTGTGAAGAATACCATCCTACAGATCAGTGCCCTTCCTTGCCCATAATCAAAGCTACATATCAAAGAGCCAAGGGAGCCACTGAATCACTCTGTTATATGAACCAAAGGAGGCCACATAGACCCGTACCCTACCAGCAGGAACTACAAGGGACACCCGAGACCTATTATGACCCTTACCAAGCCACCTTCATGCCTTCTTGGGGTCCCCCTACTCATCCTTCCTGGTCTACACCTCCTCCTTGGTCATATCCTCCTTGTTCCTTCACAGATCCATATTATGCCCAACCAGCTGCTCATTCGTTTCACTCTTATGCTCAGCCACAGCCTCAGTGCAATGCACCTTATCAAGAGTGGAGGCCCCACTACAACTCTCATCCCACTCATTTTCCTCCACCACCTACTCATCCACAACCATCGCCTCCTCCTCCACCAAGGCAACCCCAAATGCCTACCCAACCACAATGCCATCCATCTCCATCTCAATTTCACACCTCCACTCAAATACCCGTACCATTTCCAAAGCCATACCATGGAGCAGCTCAACCCAATTGCAAATCTGAGGCACAACATGTGCAAATGATTCCTCGTGAGCTCAATGATCTTCACCCAAGCTCAGGTAGAGTGTTGCAAAAGAGAGAATCTATTGACAACATTGAAGGACCAAAAGCAAAAGAAGATTCAAGAGATGAGATCAAAGAACCATGGGCTGCACTTAATGAGGAAAAGAGATCAGAATCAGAGATCGAGAAAGCTTCCTCATGGTTACCATCAAATCCTCCATGTACTCAAGAGAAAGATCAGCAAAAAGAGGAAGATCAGAAGGTCATGATAGAAGGTGACATGAAGAATGATCCAAATCAGCAAGATGACCAAGGATATCAAAGCTATATTGAGATATGGTTTCAGAGGGTCACTAAGTTGCAGCAGCACTCTCCTCCTCAGCTATGTTTTGTACTCTCAAAGTCAGATCATTTTGTCTCTGAAAGTTGGATAGTTGTCCAAGCATGCATTTCAAGCCTTCACATCATCTTGTCTCTCATCTCGATGTGCACATGGCTCCATTGGAAGTATGCTTATACTTGAAATTGATTTTGTTTTTCAAGTAGGGTAGGGTAGAAAAAAGTAAAGAAATGAAAAAATGAAAAAAGGATAAAAATAAAAATCTAAGGTGAAAACCCCCTCGGAGGCGCCTTAGATTGGCTCATTGATTGAAAACCTCCATGAGGCGGTCAATGGGTTGGAAAGAAAAGAAAATAAAAGGGAATAAGATCCCTGGGTGAAAACCTTCCTTGGAGGCGCCCAGGGCAGGCAATTAGGGTGAAAACCTCCATGAGGCGCCCTAGTTGTTTTTCAAAAAAAAAAAAGAGAAAAAAGAAAAAGAAAAATAAAGCTAATCTCCATTGAATAATTTCATGTTGTAGCAATGGCATTGCAGGTGCAAGAAGGACGTTTCATGGCAGGAGGAGCACTCAAATCAAGGTCAAAGGAGTTTTTGTGCCTTCTACAGGAAGTTTCATATCTTCTACAGGAAGCTTACAAAAAAGCCAAATTGATCTCCGAGGAGGACCTGAAGGCTTGGAATATGTCCATGAGGCCTACCCACATCCATGTTTCCATTCCTCACCCTTTTCCATCATTTTTTTTCATGTCATTACGCTTCTTTCCTCAAAACTGTGTCTTCTACAGGAAGCTCTGTATTTCTACAGGAAACATCCTGTAGAACCTTTGGACGAGCCAAATACAATTTCAAAAGTGAATCTAATGGTGGGAATCTGTTGATTAGGCCTACAAGCACTTGTGTGTCCATCCCTTGCCTTTCTCCATCATTCGTCCACCTCATTGTGCTTCTCATTGTGCTTCTACAGGAACTTCCTGTAGAAATTGAGGGAAACTAGCCATGGATTTCAAAAAAGTGGTTTGGTGAGCATGGTAGCTTCCTCAAAGGTTCAGAAGCCCTCATGCCATCTTCCAACTCCTCCTCCATCATCTCCATACCTGCATCACAAACAAAATTCATTTTGTCATCCCATGCAAGCACATGCAAAAAGCCTTGAGGCAAAAATCCATAGAACCAAATTTGTTTTTGCCATAACTTGAAAACCATGCATCCTTTTGACAAACCATTTTATGGGGAATTGTACAAGGTTGAGGACAACAGGCCTGAGCAGTTTCATGCAATTCCGGTGCACGGTTTCCAAGAAATTAGCCTCCATCACCATCAGCCATTTTTTCCTTTTCTCCATAACCGTGCATCCGTTTCAAAACCTGTTTCATGGGGAGATGCACATGGATGATAGTAGCCTACCCAAGCAGTTTCAGCCGATTCCGATGCACGGTTTCCGAGAAATCGACCTCTGAAATCTTCAGCCATTTTCCATTTTTCTCGAAATCTGTGCATCCATTGATCACGAATTTGCTATGGGAGATGCATAATGATGATAGAAACATGCTCAGCAAGTTTCAGATCGATCCGCTTTGGCGTTTGGGAGAAATGTCAAAAACAAGTTCTGGTTCGGGGAAGATGCAGCAATAGCAGCTTGAATGTGCAGATTTGAACGTGGAAACAATTGTCTGGAGCTTGGATCCGGCCAGAGGACACCTGCACATGAAAAACACAATCAAATATTAGCATCCAAGCCATCATGCAATCATAAAATCAATGCATGCAGCAAGGACAGGCCACAGCAGCTCACGGCAACCATTCAACTTCGAGGTATGTGACTAATCTCATTCTTCTATTGCATAGATTTAATTGGGAACTGCATAAACGAATGGGATGAGGGATTAAGCCATGAATGTAGCAAGGCTCAACTGATTGTCTGCTTCAGAACTCCGCCGGCAGCCACGCAGTGCACGTGGACAATGGACTCACGTAAAAATTAAAAAAATTGTAAAAGAAAAAAACAGTGATCAGGAGTTTAACTCTAGTGCAGTTGATTAACAAATAGAAGACATGCAGTTCATAAAATCACTTCAGTTCGAAAAAGCCAGCGTGCATGTGTTTTTCCACCTCATCACAAATCACGGAGAAATTAAAGACGGCTTGGCTGAAACTCGTGAACTACTGTCCATCTGCACTTTCCACGTCCTCCACTGAAGTTTCCACAATCTATGAACTTTACATCCTCCACCGATCTTTCTCGGCCATTTTTCAAGACCCTTCGGCTTATCGGCATTCTACAGGGAGCACTGTTTCATTCTACAGGAAACGAGAGCCGCCTACAGGATGTCGTCTACAGGAAAGTGCAGCAGAGCATAGAAGCCTGAGTTTCTCTTCATCAAGTTTGGAGCTTGAAGAAAGGCAACAAATATCCTAGCTGCAGATCTGAAAAGGTGCTTGCAATCTCTTGCCTGTGTAAAGGGAAAATGTACTGCGTAAAGAACCTATGGGCAGGGATATAGGTGAAAAAGATACATTCCAGTTCAATGACAGTTTCACCAGCAAGTTTTACAAGGTGAAAATAGGAACAGTGGCTGCAAGAAAAAAAGAAAAGAACCACTCATACAAGGCCTGTTCATTCGCACAAATACCACATTAGAACAGTATTATTGAATGAATCGATGTAGAATGTCAAGCCCCACTTGCATACAGCCTTATCCATTCTTTTGATGTTTCCACAGCCTCAATTTCATTTGTCTTCCAGTGTTTTGCAATTATTTTCAGAAAAGAGGGTCATCTGGATTTGGTGCACTTAACAGTGCTTGCATACTCAGTAAAATTGTTCGAATTTGCAATGCTGGACTCCACTTGATGGAGATCAAAGAGATGAAGTTGCAGGATCTGTCCTATGATCAAGGAGCTCAACATACAGTTTATATTGGCTTGCATACCTCAGTATGAACTGCAAATTGATATCTCTCAATGGGTATTTGAATTCCATGGTTGCAATCACAATTTAGACACACACGGAGATCTAACCTTCAGGTAGACTTCATGGATATGATAAAGAAGCAACAGTGAGGGTCTTAATGATGATGTAACAAACACAAAAAGACCACCACAGAAGGAACAGGCAGAGGAATGAGGGAAAAGGACAAGCTGTTGAGGCCAAAGCAGGGGGTGGTAAAATAACACAAATGCCAAGGGAGAAGCGGTTGCAAGCACGAGCAGAGGAGACTGAAAAAGGCCAAACAAGTAGGGGCACACCCAAGGCAACCACAACACAGGTCAAGGAGAAGGAACCCCCAACCAAGCAGACCAAAACAGTTGAAACGATTTCTACAGGAAGCCAAAACTCAGCTACAGGTCTGTTTCTACAGGAAGACAGAGTCTGTTTCTACAGGAAGACAGAGTCTGTTTCTACAGGAAGACAGAACAGTTTCTACAGGAAAGTTTGAAAAGAGGGAAGCCAAAGGAGAAATCGGCCGAGATGCTAGCCAAGGACGTCACCAGGGCCATCAAAGACAAGGGGAGAGATTTGGTTGCTCAGAGGATGAGCAACACTTTCAGTAGGGGGGTGATGATGAGCCCCAAAAATGCACAATTATTTGGGCTCATTCAACCTCCTCATTTGGCTTAGTCCACCATTCTCATTTGTTTATTGCATGTTTTTGATTATTTTTATGTTAATAGAGTGAATTTGGTTAGTCATTATGCCAACAAGTCTAATGGGTGCTTTGTGTAGCCTTGTTGGTCAACTTGGAGACAAAATGGAAGGTCTTAATGTGCACTTGGCAGCCAAATTCGTGGGAGAACAAGCTAGAGGATTTGTAGGAAGGTGTCCCCCTCATTTATGGGCCCTTACCTCGAATTCTCCACCATCAGCTCGGAGTTCAAGGGCCACCAAATCAATCAGCTCAAGGGCAGCCAAGCAAGTCAAGTTGGACTGCTGTTAACTACAAGTCTTGGGCAGCCAAGTCCCTAACTTTTAGGAGGACTGTTGGGTCCTCAAATTGTATAAATAAGAAGGCTTGGGGCCTCATTTTGGTTAGCTAGTGGGTAGTCATTTTGTGTAGCTAGTTAGTCAATTTGGGGTTAGCTAGTTAGTCAATTTGGTTAGTCATGTTGTAGCTCGATTTTTGCTCCTTGTAAGCCAGTTTTGGCATGTCATTAGATTCATGATTATTCAATAAAGACAGGCAGCTTTTGATCCAATTCTGAGTTTTTAAGAGAGCAACAGACCTCCTCTGTGTTGTAATGTTGTTTGCATTTCGTTTCAGCACTTTGAGTTTTACTTTCACATGCAATTTGAATTACAGGTTGTTAATTTAGTCTTTTTCATGAGTTTAGATAGGATTTGCTTATGGTGAATTTGTTTCCAGTTGCTTAGGATAGAAGAGGATAGATATAATCTATTGGAGCTCCAGCAAAAAGGTTGTTAAGGCTCACTGCCATCTCTCTTAGGGATTGGGGTGCAGTCCATAACTAACCACCAAAAATACGCATTTCTTTGCTTTATGATTGCTGCAACACAGTCACGTTATGTTAGATGCTTCCATGTAATTCACACCTGCACCACACACCTTCATCACAGCTTCATGCACATTTCTCTTCACGTTTTGGATTGCTGTTCATTGAATTCATAGCACAGGTAGTCTAGGTTAATGCATTTTCGGTTTGGTGACATTCATCAGCATTTGTTTCATTTACACTGCTCTCTCTCGTTCCATTACCTTCTCCTCCATCTTGATCACGCATGCAAACACATCCTTGACCTCTGCTCCGCTCTATTATCTCCCAAAGTCTTTCACTCCTCACATAACTTCATTCCCTAGCCCTTTCGTTGACATAGCCCTTTATCTTCCAACCTACTCCCTACACTCATTTCCCATCCTATTCCTCCACTTCTGAGCCATCACCAGCCTTATTCCTACCTTACACATCTCCCCCTATCATTCCATCACTCCTCCATCACTTCAAACACCCACGGTAGGTCATCCTGTAGCAGTTTGTAGACATCCTGTAGAAACCTCTGAGTATCCTGTAGGATCCCCTGCAGACATCCTGTAGGAGGCCACTCACTTGGTTGCTGAGCTTCTGAACGTGAGGAACCTCTGTAGATGGATGCTAAGGATCCCTAGGGACCTCTCCTAACCTCCCCAACCTTTCCCATGCTTTCCTTCCTTCTCCATCCCATCTGCACAACCAAACCCTAGTTAGCACAAAATCACAATCATTCCATACACTTAAAGGAAAAATACAAAAACATGTCTTTTATGATGCAAGTAGCTTAGATCCATGCATTTTCACTTATTAGAGGTAATGACAGCATTGGTAGAAGTTTTATTCACATTCTTTGCATTGTAGAGGTTAGACTAGTCAAATTAGGGTTTCCTAGGTTTCTATGTTTTGATTTGCTTTCAGTTCATTTTTGCCAAGTAGATTAGTCTTCTTTGAGCTAGCTTTCGTCCATCATTTAACAAGCTTCTTCTAAGAGCCTATAGAAGTTGGCTTGAGCCCTAGCGGATTTGTGCCAGCTGACCAAGTGACAGTTGCGACAAGAGCTAGTACTTGTGCATACAGCACCGTCGCTTCCAAGTTTGTACGAACTACCGGGTTGATAAAATTAAGAGACAGGAAGCCCCAGGAGTTGTAGCATTATTGCTACAATACTGGAGCTCACCATCTGCTATCACTTTTATCCCTCCTTTTCCTCCTAAGTTGACTTACGAAGTCCAAGTGAAATATAGATCGTGTTTTCCTAAAAATGTCAATTACTGGAAAGTTTTTGAAGATGATGATGAAGTCAATAGGTTTTTATAGTTCATTGATGAATTCTATGAAATGCAAATTGATCAAGAGAATGAAGCCATTGAGGAATGTAACAAGTCCAAGCTGAGAGACAAAATTGGTGAGGATAGCATTGTGCAGCTGCCTAGTAATCATATACCAAAAGGGTTGGTGCCCTTAGAGAGGTTGTTTGACCATAACGATGTACCTTATAAACCTGCTGAAAAAGAAAGTGAGTCCGGAGTTCATGAACATAATATAGGGAGTCCAGCCCATCCAAAGTATATCAATTTGTCCACTCACTTGTCCTCTGTGCAAAGCTCTAAGTATTTCACCCTGATGAAACAATTTGCTGATCTCTTCGCTTGGGAATACAACGACCTTAGAACCTATGACACCAGCATTATTCAACATAAGATTCCACTGGAAAAGAACACCATCCCCTTCAAGTAGAAATTGAGGCCGATTAACCCTCTCTCGTTACCTCTGATTGAAAAGGAGATCAAGAAGTTGCTAAATGCCAAAATCATAGCTCCCCTAAGGTACTTGAAGTGGATGGCTAATCTTGTGATAGTGAGGAAGAAGAATGGAGAAATTAGGCTTTGTGTTGATTTCAGGAATCTTAACAAGTGCTCTAAAAAAAACAACTACCCCCTGCCCAAGATGGAACATTTGCTGCAAAAAGCTTTAGCTAGAGTCATGTCTTTCTTGGATGGATTTTCAGGCTACAATCAGATTGCTGTACACCCAGAAGACCAAGAAAAGACTACATTCACTACTCCTTGGGGCACTTTCATGTACTCTAAGATTCCTTTTGGACTGATGAATGCTGGGGCTACTTTTCAAAGGGCCATGGACATAGCCTTCGTGGGAGAGAAGGACAATTTTGTCCTCATTTATCTTGATGACATAACAGTTTTCTCCAGCAGTCACAAGGATCATTTATAGCATTTGAGGAAGGTGTTCCTAAAGTGTAGAAGGTTTGGAATTTCAGTAAATCCAAGGAAGTCACAGTTTGCTCTTGAAGAAGGCAAACTTTTAGGGCATATTGTTTCTGCTGCAGGTGTCAAAATTGATCCAGAAAGAGTTCAAGCAATACAGACATTGTCCATCCCAAGGTCAAAAAGGGACATTCAATCCTTTCTAGGTAGAATTAACTTTGTGAGGAGATTTATTCCAAACTTTGCAGAGCTAGTGAAGCACATCACTTCCATGCTAAAAAAGGGGTCAGAGATAAAATGGATAGAGGCTGCAAGAAGATCTTTTGAAACCATCAAAAGAGCTATCATGGAAGCTCCCACTTTAATTAGCCCAGACTACACCAAGGAGTTTTATATCTTCTCTTTGCCTCTTCTGATACACTTGCAGCAGTGTTGTTGCAGAAAAATAGTGAAGATGTAGAGCACCTAGTGGCCTTCTTTAGCAAAACATTGAGGGGTGCTGAATTAAGGTATGACCTTATTGAAAAATAGGCATATGCTCTTATAAAGTCCTTAAATGCATTCCGAATTTGCATTCTCCACTCCAAGGTGGTTGCCTATGTGCCGTCAGCTTCAATAAAGGATGTCCTGACCCAGCCATATGTTGATGGAAGAAGAGCCAAATGGATTGCAAAACTCATAGAATTCGATATAGAGGTGAAGCCCACCAAGCTTGTCAAAGGCTTGGCTTGGCTAAGATTATGGCCGAGGAAAATTGAAATATGCTAGACATAAGTTGCATGAGCTTAAATTCAGATGGAGAACAAACAGAGGAAGCAGCAAGAAAGCACGAACAAAACCAGTCTTTGGCTGAGAATTTGGCCACTTGTGAGTGGTATTCCAGTATAGTTCATTTCTTATTGAAGCTAGAAGTCCCTCCAGGGCTTAGCTTAGGACAGGCTAGGACCATTAAGCTCAGATCAGCTAAGTTTTGTATTAATAAGAACCTGCTTTATTGGAGGGACCCATCTGGAATCCTCTTGAGATGTCTAGACAAAGAACAATATGTGGAAGTTATGCACTAGTTTCATTCTGGCATCTGTGGAGGGCATCATTATTGGAAAACCACAACCCACAAGATCCTGAGGGCTGGGTATTATTGGCCTGCTCTATTCTCTGATGTGTTTTCATTTGTGAAATCTTGTGACAAATTCCAGAGGTTTACAAGAAGACAACATCTGAAATCTCTGCCCTTGAAGCCCATACACACCAATGGTCCCTTCCAGCAGTGGGGTTTAGACTTCATAGGGGAAATTAATCCACATTCCAGTGGCCAGCATAGGTGGATTTTAGTAGCCACTGATTATTTTACCAAATGGATTGAAGTTGTACCTACTAAGAAGGTTGATCACCAGGTTGTCATGAAGTTCCTAACCAAGAATATTTTCACTAGATTTGGCTGCCCAACCAAGCTAGTCACTGATAATGCAGCAGCTTTCAGAGTGAAGGAATTGGTGGACATGTGTGAATCAATGGGCATTCAATTAGTGCATTCTACCTCATATTATCCTCAAGGCAATGGCTTGGCTGAATCATCAAATAAGAGCCTGGTAAGGATAATCAAAAAACTGCTAGAAGACAACAAAAGAAGCTGGGATTCCAAGCTAAAGTTTGCACTGTGGGCTGATAGAGTTACCACCAAGAAATCCATAGGGAACTCTCCATTCAAGCTGGTGTATGGTACTGAAGCTATTTTTCCTATCCAATTGACCCTCCCTGTAGCCAAGTTCTTGCAAGAGGAGTTGGATGAAGGAGATGACATGGCAAGGAGGATGAGTGACTTGGTTGAAGTCTAGCAGATTAGGGAACAACTAATTGAGAAGTCAACAATGCATCAAAATAAGATCAAGGAAGTCTTTGATAAAAAGGTGAATATGGATAATTTTCAGGTTGGTGACTAGGTCCTCAAGTGGGATGTGTTCAAGGAAAATAAGGGTAATCATGGCAAATTCGATGCCTTGTGGACAAGACCTTTTGTCATTGCTCAGGCTCATACAAAGAACACCTTCATCCTTCACAATCTAGAGGGGGAAAGTGTTTTCGATGGCCCAATCAATGGGTGTTTTCTAAAGCTTTATTTTGTTTAAGGTTGTAAAGGCCTTAGCTTTGTAAATATGTTTTTGTCTTAGTTTTTATTTTTATGCAAAATTGACTCCATGCCCAATGGAACACTAGGAGGAAGATTTGATTTTGGTTTTACTGGAAAGGCAGTGATCTACAGTTCTTGAAACCTCACAGGGAGGCTTTCATCCCCAGAAGGAGCCAGTGTTAGCCCTAAGGTGCAGCGCTGCTAGTTTGAAGATTAAAGGAAGAAGATGGTCTACTTTGTTGTCTTGGAAAGGCCCCCCCACACGGGCCATCACTCCACTTTCCCCACTCTTCCACTTACATTCTATCCCGCTCATATCTTAACCCGACCCTCACTTCATAACAAAACCCTCTTCTACCTTAGCCCTAAATAAATTAACCCAAAGCCTCGAAAAAACCTTACCTTTCCATCCATACACACCCTCTGCACATTTCTTGAGGACATCCTATACCTCTATGTCCCTTCGTTGTCGATCTCTCCCACCGATCTAATGGCCCACTTTTCACCTGATTGACGAGACATGTTTGATTGATCTTCGCCGTCATATCTGTTACCGGGAAATCTAGTGTCTATGCAGAACTGCTAGTCCCACTAAGGGTGGTAGCTACCTTAGAAACAAACAAAGTAAAACTACTTTCGTTTTCCTTTATGATAAATAGATAAGAGGGGAATGAGGACACCAACCTCAATCTTGCGCTTGGTTCCTCACTTGATTCCTCTCCCTTCTGATAGATCTTCGCCACTCGCTTCCTCATCAGCCCAGCTTCAAAGAGCACCTGTGGAATCAAAGCAGCACAATACTATCCAAGAACAGAGATCTACTAGCATAAACAATATAGGACCAGATGTATATTGACCACACACAAACATATATCATAAAACATGCAAGAATGTGGAGGAAAACTTGAATAGCTTTATTAATATCAAGAAAGAGCAAAGAGGATTACAACCAATTGTTCTGACCCAGCATCATCCTCTCAGTAGGAAGCCCTTCTTCACCTCATGAAAAGCTTAGATCACCTAACACTATGATGTTACAGTAAGAAACCAACATCACTTCCTCACAAGATGGTAAAATTCCAGCCCCAAGATCTCTGGGATGAGGGATCCATATATAGATGTTTGCAAGGGGGGTGGGTCAGCTTCTGGGATTTGATTAGTGTCCTCTCTCTGATAGTTCTTGATTCCACTTGGAGAATGATGATCTCTTACTCATCCGTGTGCGGATTCAGGGAGGCAAGTGTCACAGGAGAAGTTTCTGGAAGATTCCATGATTTTCCACCTCGCACACTGCCTCTGCCATTTGTCCATTCTCGCCCATCGCACCCCATAGAAGGGCTTTTCAGTATGCATCACACCCTCTATGTGTATCTAGGTGGGATGCATCGCACTTTTTCCATGGAGAAGGTGAGATGGTCCAGTTTTGACCAGTTCTGAGTAGTTTTTCATGGAGAACTTCTGGGGGATGATGTAATCAGTTGACCTTGTCCTTTTAGGGGATAGAACAACCCTTTTAGGGACTTAGGAGCCCTCGGTTTATGGACATGTATGATTGGGGTTATAGTGCCCAAAAATGTCTATAACAGTTGCCCCCTAAAGCATGAGGTCGTTAATTTTTTATGTCGGGTGAAATGCTTTATCATGAGGATCCAAAGTTTTTCGAGCTGGAAGGCGACCTGTAATAAGATACAATACAATACATTATATTCATAATATTTTTCATTTCCTGGTTGAGTCAAGCATTCCCATGCTCAGCTTTATAAATTCATTTTCATGTACATAGGACAGACAACCGTCTGAGTGCAGACTGATGATCCTGGTAGAGCCATCATCCCTTAGGTTGGATGATTACCTGTGTAGCAATGATGTACGTTTGATGTCTTTACTTCCCTGAATATATCGCAGCTCGGATGGATGAAACTAGATCCGAGGTCTTCAATCTTGTTCGATCTTCACTCGAAGTACAAGTCGATCCATGTGAGAGATGTTCTAGAGTCGAACATGGAAAGACATTGCCTAATTACCAGCCAATAATGTAAGTTGTTAACACGCACGAAAGGAATCACCGATAATGATGATGACCCTCAAGGTACTGTAGTACAATTCACATGGTGTGAAAAGGGACTTGGCATCGAACACCATGCAAAATCTTTCGGTCGAAGGACAATGATGTAAACCTGTCGCCGGAAGTGAGAAACTTGCCATTGAGGCATGCAAGCTTCAAAGTATTGAAAGGGTTGTTCCTAAATCGACTTCCTGGATAATGAGCTGATGTCGACAAGAAGCGATCCGTCATAGGAGGGCCTTAATGAATCCCACATCTATGACATGGAACAAAGCAAATGATTTTAATGGAGGTGAAAACGATCTGATGATATAAGGTTCAAGGTGGCGGTCATGAAAAGATGGAGCATAAATGTATTGCAGCGGATGAGACACAGGTGAATTCTCTGAGCGACTTCTCTTGAACATACTGGCGACACTGACATGATGGATTGGTAGCGTTAACCCCAAATGTGGATGGTGTGATGGACCAATGGTGATGTGACCGGTGAACGGAACAACCCAACCCGACTTGGATGCAGAGTGAAAGTGTCATGTTCAAGAGCGACTTGCTACCAATAAAGTTTCTTCAAGTTTTCTTCCCAATTTTCCCCAGTCATTGCTGACCAGTACCTCTTTATTTTTGTCAAGCTTGAGGAGGATAACATATTCTTGTTCTATAATTTGCCCTTCGGGCAAACCCATCGCTATGTTTTAACGAGCCTAGCGATAGTGAAACTCGTTCTTGTCTGTATGGACAAGTTTGTCGCTATTAGGTTTTAACGAGTTTAACGACAAAGATAACTCGGTCCTTTTCAATTTTAGAGAGTTTGAAAGGGACGTAAAGGAAACTCCAATAATCCCTTTTTCATCATATAATCCCTTAGGTCTGAAAAAGTATAAAACAATATGAAAGGGATGAATTTTCAGTAATTTTAACGAGCCGAACAAGACAAGCGCTCATTCTTTTTGTGTAATAATCGCTCAGGTCCAAAAAGATTAAAATCTAGAGGAGGGATAGCACTTCTGGTCACTTTAACGAGCTGGAGAGGCCAATTTCTTGGCAATCTTTTCATATTTTATGATTCAGATGAAAAGAGCTTAAAGGAGACTCATTTTTCGAGGAACGAGTGATAAATTCGAGTAGCAGCTAATTCCAGGTAAGGTTTGGAATTTTCCAATCACGGCAGTGTTACAAGGATGGCTAATAGGATCACTCTTCACAACTATTCCTCAAAAAGGGATAAAAAATCAAATGGAGGTGAATGATCGGCCAAAACAGAGTGGAGGTGATGATTAGAACACAACCAAGGCTTCAGAGGCTGTGATAATGCATTCACGATGGTTATTTATCGGAAATTGGTTCATTTTTTAATGAGCTTAAACTCTGGTGGAAACATTTGCTCACTGCTTATGTTTAATTTTTAACGAGCTTGAACTCCACGTAAAAACTGCTCGAGGCGGGTTTATTTTTTAACGAGCTTGAACCCTGCGGTAACACTACTCATGGAGGGTTTATTTTTTAACGAGCTTGAACCCTACGGTAATATTGCTCGTGATAAGTTTGCATGCCCCCAGCATAATAACGCAAATCGAGGAGCATGCCCCCCAAGTTTCATTGCATTCAACTCGGTGGTTGGAATGAAGGTTTACCTCCGAGATCTTTGAAAGTCTTGACTTGGATTTTACGAGACCATAATCAAAAACTCGATTTGGAAAGTGAGTTGTTTCATTTTTTAATGAGGTTGACACAATAAAAGAACTATCCTCATGACTCCTTGTTTCATTTTTTAACGAGGTCGAAATGAGATAAGAATTGTCCTCAGAATCCACCATATTTACAGTATTTGATAGAAAATCAAAAACTGAAGGATGATTAAGGTCACTGGAATAATCTTCGTGGTAATCCGGAAGATGGGAACGATGGTGGTAATCTTCCCATGGTGCCTCTCCTAACATCATTGACTGAATGATTCCTCTGTCTGTAGAATGTACATGCAACCAAGGAACTGAAGAGGTACCATATTCCTTAGACCTATCTATCCAAACACTCGATGAGCGTTGATTTGGGTTTGTCCCCCAGGCCAAGAAAATTGATTACTACAATATTTCTAAAATGGTGATGATCCATGCTGACAAAATGTTTAGGAATCTTCCGAATCCATTAGATATAGAATATTTCATATTGCAGGTTTCCATTGTGGCCACTTCTGTCAGATTGTTTGGAGGCGGTAGGGAAAAAGTCCCCATTAATGTAGGGTCTTTTAGTAGGCATACTCCGATATTTTGAAGCGAATGGGCGCTTCCATGGATCATCGGAATGCTTCCCATAACTTGGTAACTATTGGGGAGAAATGTTTGTTGGTAGACAATTGTAATCCCCCCTTGAAAGGGAAATGCAATCTTATTGAAGTAGGTCAACACAACTGCAGCCATGGCATATATCTAGGGCCTTCCTAGTAGGATGTTATAATCGAGGTTTCCATCGATAACCTCAACATCAATTTCTACTGTTTTTCCCCCTAGTTCAACTTGCAAGTTACTTAAAATCCCATATGGGGTATATGTTTGTCCATCAAATGCTTTTAATGTTGTCGAAGATCGCGACAAGGTTGGAGATCCTAAAGTTTTCCAGCAACTCATCGGCATAATACATGTAGATGCCCCCTCATCAATAATTGTTCGGTGAACAGTTTTGTTGAGGGCTTTCACCTGAATGAGGAAAGCAAGTTGAGCTAGTAACTGAGGATCATATCCTTTGTGATTAAAGGACACAAGATTGGAATCCTTTGGGTCAATCCCACCTATTGTTGATAATAAAGCCTGCTTTTGGGAGGGACAATTTTGCAGTACCTCAAGTGTCGACATAGCAGATGGCGATTGGGCCAAATCTTCCACTATATTATAATGTTGTGCTGCTCTGGCACGAGGATTAAATGTTGACTTGTGTACTACTCCCTTTGGCGGTTTTATTGTTAGCTCTGGAATGATGGGTGGCACAACTTCTGTCGAAGTTGTTGTCGAACTACTAGGTTGATCGTTATCCTTGTTGTTCGACATCTGTGGATTCCCGTAATCTTTATTCCTTGTCATTATCAAAGCATCATTTTGTTGCTTCGAAACTGACAACATTAGTACTTGGGACGGGGAAGCATTATCACTGGCAACCAGATTTGTTCCTAGATTTGGAAACGGATCAGTTAATACCGCCGAGGTTTTCGAATTCTTGAAGAATTTTTTGATCTCAGCTTTATATGGACAATCTTTTGTCCAATGATCCTCGTCACATATAAGACATGGATGATATGGTTTCTTATCTCCAGAAGGGTTTGAAGAAGATTTTTCAGGTGATGATTCATCCTGTTTCTTCTTCTTCCATTTGTTTTTCTTCTTGCCTCCTGGTTGCTTGGTTTCTTTGCCTTTGTTAGTCGAGACGGCATTTACTTCTGAGGCGAGAAGTTCCTCATTTGCATTTTGACTAGAAATCTCACGGGCCTTTTTAGGTGTAGCCCTTGTTGATTTCGTGCCTGTCGCGCCTATCACGCCATCGCCGGCATGAGAGTCATTGTTTGATTTAGGAGGAGGAGGAACGGAGAATTCTGGTCTAGGAGCATCAGGGATTTTATCGTAGAGCGTGCCAAACTGAGTATAAATCAAGTCTAAGTATTGTGCATGAGAAATAACTTGCTCTTCAGTGATGACTCCTCCCTTAGCCACGTCTCTGTAATGGAAGGTAACAATGACTTGATAAACCATTCAGCTAAAAGCTGATCAGGAATGTATGTTTTTACCATTCTACGACGGCGTCGCCACTCATGAATATGATCGGATATGTGAGTGGCCGTCGTTTGCTTGAAATTGGTAAGAAGTTCTGTTCCTGTTTCGTACCTTATAGGTAACTGAAAATGGGTTAAAAAGGTTGTGGCTAGGGTACTGAAGTTATCAAACGAAGCTCTAGGTAATTCAATATACCATTTTTCTGCTGGACTAGTTAACGTTCTCTGAAAAAGGCGAAGCCTAATCGAATCATCGTTTAGGGTGTTTGATGAACACCACAGATGGAAGGTCATCACGTGATTCGACGGATCTTCACCCGGATTTCCATTAAATTTAGGAATATCTGACGGAAGTTTATGTGGAATCGCTAGCCACCAAGGGGCGTAAGCAATTGGATCGTTTATTAGCCGATTTAGATCCGGTAACTCCAAAGTCGCCACGAAGGGTAATTGTTTATTCAGGTTCGGTGAAGCATACCCAGGGTAGGATGGAATTGCCTGAGAAGTTGGTCTTTGCATACCAGCATAATGCATTTGATGCTGGTAACTGTGGTAAGGTTGATGGGCATAACCATTGTAGAATGGTTGATGTTGACCATTTTGAATATATGGTTGCCCATTATTTGCAAAGATTTGTTGCTCAGACCCTTGGTAAACTTGTTGGAATTGCGGTTGTTCATATTGCACCAGCCACGGTTGTGAAGCCATGTGCTGTTGTCCAATACTGGCTATTTGACCAAGATGAGGGGTAATTGTACCTGTTTGGGCCTGTGTCATCCTACTAGTTGGCGATTGTGGTTGAGTCGCAAGGGCAAGAGGTTGTTGCATTATGACCTGAGAAACCTGAGGTTGGCATACAACAGGCAATGCTTGTACTTGCGACACTGTCACAATAGCTGGCGTAGTTGGTATATTTGACATAGGTAAACATTGTTGCATTGAGTATACAACTCTTGGTTGTTGAGGCAGTATTGGCACCCAACCACTGGTTGTAATTCCAGCATAACCTGAATTTTGTTGCGAACTCTCGTATGGTTGTTCTCTCGGAGAAGACAATGAAAGGGTATATTTCCCCCCATACGGCGGTAACCCGGTACTCAAAGGAATGATTTGCCTCTGAGGATCGAATTGCCCAAATTGACATCGTGAAGGATCAATTTGCTAAGACTCAACAGAAGAGTTTTCGGGTATTATTCCGGATGAACAAACAGGAACGGACCATACTATCGAAATAGCCCTTGAGTGGGCCCCATCTAGCGATTGAGAACTAGTTGGTACAGCTGGTATGCCGGCGAACATTGTTGGAGTGACAGCAGGAAGTTCTGTCATCGCTGTGTCGGATGACACAGTCCTAGATGTTGACGGTTGTTCAGACATTTCTAGTCTATCCAAAATATTTCCTAGCGATTCTACAGGAGCTTCCGATAATGGTAGACTAATTTCTGATGAAGAAGGATACAGGGTGATCCCAACTCCAAATTGCGATGGAGTACTAGACTGAGGATCTTCCACAATCTCTTCTATAGCAATCAGACCAGGTGGAAGAGGTAGACTGTCAGGTCCGTAAAATATTTCTGGTGCCGAAGAAGGTATAGATTCTGTAGCGATAGATGTTCGGGGAATAACACCTTCTGAATCAGTTGTGAATGTAGCTGGTTCAGAAATAGAAGTGTTTACCCTCACACTAGGATCAGTTCTACTGTCCTTTGGCTGCTGAATTTCTTCTGTAAAGGCAGGGATACCAGGAATGTTTGGAGTAACCGGAGTCTCTGCTGGCGTCGGAACACTTGTTCCAACTTTACCAGGGGACTTTGACCCGGTTAAACGAGTTCGCTTTGTCCGTAGCAGTTTTGATTCTGGAGACAAAGATGGTTGACTCATAAGCCTCCGTGAACGACGGGGTTTCGATTGACTTTCTTCCACGATTGCGGATTACTTGATCAACTAAAAATCAAAGGGGAGTATGTTTCTAAATTAAATTAATTTTAGACGCTTTGACACAACTTGTTTTTTCAATTTTTAAGAGTCGAGAAAAAACAAAAGATGACTCTAGTCACCTTCAATTTTTAATGAGCTTGAAGTGACAAGTGCTCAGATGGACCTTTTCCTTTAAGGAGTCTGAAAAGGAACGAAAGAGACTACTTTGGAAGTCTAGACAGAGGGATTACCAAACCAATCAGAAAACTGTAGAATACTTTTTACGGTATGGCAGTCAATCTTCCCAAATGCTGTGTTCAGTGCATTGTGATGGATAGGGTGACAGACACGGCTTCCTATGGATAAAGGATAAAGCCTATTGTGGTCTCCCAATATATACTCGACGGTACGTGGGAGCACAAGTCCGTATTGGCACTTGCCATCTCAAAGTGGAGGAATCACCCAACCAACAATGAAAACAACAGTTACCACGTTTTACAATGCTGGAACACGTCTCTAGCCTAGACTTCTAAATGTTGTGCGTTAGGTTCCAAAGAGTTTTTAGATTCATTGAATTTATTTTATAGTTGATCTTGCTTAAGAAATTTTCCTTTCAGGTTCACCGCGTGATGTAGATATACAATTCCTAAAATGCAATCTAAGATGATAAACAATCGTTTAATCTTCTTTTTGCAATGAAAATCCTAGCTACTAAAGAAAGAGGGATGATTTTCTTTCAACATAGAGCAGAGAGCACACACTATATGCACTGTCCTAAATCAAACCAACAAGCAGTCTAAATGCAAATGCACATGCATGTATTTGTTTTTAGCCTTCTTAATGTATGAATGATGATAAGAAAGCTAAGTGCAAATCTGAATTATTTTCAAAGCGACAATACTCAACAAATTTCTTTTCAAAATGAAGTGAAGGTAAGAGAGACACTTTGCGATTTCGAAATGAAAATTGCTTTTCGACACTTTAAAAACTACTAATTCAAATCATATACAATAGTAACTGTATAATCGACTATCAAGAACAATGGGATTGTCTTCTATGACTGAAAACGACAGTTACGACACTTTCAGATCAAGGAACGACAGTTCGATTATGCTACCTTTTTGCAAAAGAGAACCGAAAATGATGCACAATACATAAAAAACTTACAGTTCTTTGGACTATGGATGCCTCAATGGCAAGTTTCTCACTTCCGGTGATAGGTTTACATCATTGTCGCACAGATAATCATCCAACCTAAGGGATGATGGCTCTACCAGGATCATCAGTCTGCACTCAGATGGTTGTCTGTCCTATGTACATGAAAATGAATTTATAAAGCTGAGCATGGGAATGCCCGACTTAGCCAAGAAATGAAAAATATTATGAAGATAATGTATTGTATTGTATCTTATTACAGGTCGCCTTCCAGCTCGAAAAACTTTGGATCCTCATGATAAAGCATTTCACCCGACATAAAAAATTAACGACCTCATGCTTTAGGGGGAAACTGTTATAGACATTTTTGGGCACTACAACCCCAATCATATATGTCCATAAACTGAGGGCTCCTAAGTCCATAAAAGGGTTGTTCTATCCCCTAAAAGGGCAAGGTCAACTGATTACATCATCTCCCATAAGTTCTCCATGAAAAGCTACTCAGAACTGGTCAAAACTGGACCATCTCACCTGCTCCATGGACAAAGTGCGATGCATCCCACCTAGATACACATAGAGGGTGCGATGCATACTAGAAAGCCCTTCTATGGGGTGTGATGGGCGAGAATGGACAAATGGCAGAGGCAGTGTGCGAGGTGGAAAATCATGGAATCTTCCAGAAACTTCTCCTATGACACTTGCCTCCCTGAATCTGCCCAGGGATGAGTAAGAGATCATCATTCTCCAAGTGGAATCAAGAACTATCAGAGAGAGGACACTAATCAAATCCCAGAAGCTGACTCACCCCCCTTGCAAAGATCTATATATGGATCCCTCATCCCAGAGATCCTGGGGCTGGAATTTTACCATCTTGTGAGGAAGTGCTGTTGGTTTCTTCCTGTAACATCATAGTGTTAGGTGATCTAAGCTTTTCATGAGGTGAAGAAGGGCTTCCTGCTGAGAGGATGATGCTGGGTTAGAACAATTGGTTGTAATCCTCTTAGGGGATAGAACAACCCTTTTAGGGACTTAGGAGCCCTCGATTTATGGACATATATGATTGGGGTTGTAGTGCCCAAAAATGTCTATAACAATATCACTCCCGCTAGATCTAACGGTTGTTGCTCTTATCGTGCAGGCAACTGGCGAGGGGAGTACCTGACTGATAAAGGCGGTTTCTCTCTCTCCTCCTTCGATACGTGGTGTGCATTGAGTGGCATCGAGCAAACTCCACCCTTTACCGCTTATCGCCCGATAAGCGCCTGATAAAAACTGTAACCACCCAAACCAAACCACCCCACGGGTGCTATTGTCCGAGCACCTCCTCCGCCCGATAGCCGTCCGATCTATCCACTGAGATCCAATGGCTCAGACTTTTCTGCTCCCACCAAAGACCGCAAGCCTCATGCAATCGATCCCCTCCGTCCATTTCTTCCGATCTAGCAGCCCTCATTCATGATCGCTCCCACTTGTCCTCTGCCATCTTGCCATTACTCTGTTCTTCCTAAATGGCACGTCCAGCTACCCATGCACCTCATACTCTACTTCCCACCAGTTATCTTAGGAGGAAGGTGGTTTACTCTGTCAGTATTATGATAGTCAGGCCACTAAGCTGAAATACAGAAAGTATGGCTGAACGAGGAAGGACATAGAACGATACAAGCAAATAGAATTAAACAGTCATGGAGCCTCACTGGCACAATCAAGCCAACCACCTAACAGGGCAGCGTTGTACCATAATTAATTACCGTTTTCATGATGGAAGGAGAATTGTGTCCTTGTATGCAATCAGGCAGTTAAAGACAGTGGGGATAGATTAAGACACCTCGAGCCCTAAAAAGCTTGAGAGCATTGTAAAGAGCTATAAATAGCTGAAAGTAAGATGTAATCAGGGTTCAACTTCTAGAGACTATAGAGACTTTGCTACTCAAGCTTCTCATCTTCATTCATCAGTAATACAAGCTTCTTTTGCTGTCATATGTTCAATATCCCAATTTCTCTTCTGTTCTAAGCTTGCACTTGAATAGGCCGTTCAGGTTTCTTTTGTGTCTAATGCTAGATAACTGTCATCTTATCTCTATGTTGATATATTAGATTTGCAAGTTTCATTTACTTTCTATAGCTGGCCATCATATGTTTATGTATGTATCTGCTGGTATGGTTAGTATTCTCCATTCATTCACCTAATCTACAAACTATTGAGCATTGGTGGTCTAAATCCTTGTAGGCTGAGGGTGTTCATGCATGTCTTGAGTAATAATAGAGTCAAAGTGGTTATCTGGCTTGATCCAAACCATTATTTATTCCAATAGTTCATAGAACAATATTGAAGAGTATATGTTACCAAGCATCTCCGAGCTGCAACCTCGGAGAGTTTCTTGGAGTGATAACAAGGCCTACTGAACTCCTTGTTTAAATTAGCCTTATTTTTTGCTAGCGATGCTAGAGGATTATCAAAACATTACTTGATAAACCACGTTAGTGCATGATCCTGCAGAGCATAACCAACTGTGCCTTCTGTATATTATCATCAATAATTTGTTGCGTTGTCCACATTGTTAGGTTCCTATACGAATAGGAGTCATAATTTTGATTGACTAAGGTTAAGCCTTGTAATATTGTACATACCTTTACTTTCTGAAAATGTTTTCCATATTAAAAAATTAAAAAATGTAAAGAGGGTATGTCCTAAAACAATAATCAAAGGACAAACAGAATGAAAATAGGTCCAAAAAAATGAAAAATATGAACCCCAATAAAATAAAAAGACCATGAAAGTGTGCAAGTCAAAATGCCACTACTACTTTTTTTTTTTTTTTTTTTATTGTGTGCAGCTTTATACTTATGCCACAATCTATGAATAGTAAAAATGTTTAAACTTGGCTATTTCATATGTTCAACTTCATGTTTATAGATAAAGAATAAAATCTGACCAAACAGTGTAATCTTGGCAGATAATTAGATAGGTAGAGTAAATAAAGGAGCCCAATTGTTTAAACTGAGCCCTTAGATGAGATAAGGTTTGATTTAGATAGTTTGCTATGTAAAGAAAAGAAAATATTGATAAGGGTTTTCTAGCTTAAATGCACCCTAATAAAGTGAAGAAAAAATGGTAGAATAAGTAGATGGGTAAGTAGAAGAAAGGTTGCAGAAGTATGGTGATTGATTAGACAAAAGCATATTTATAATTTTTCATCATATGTTCCAAATATGAATGGACAATCAACCATGAAAATGGATTTCAAAGTCAATTAATTAACCCCCCTATTCATTTCACCTCTTTACTTAACTAATTTCCCTTAATAAAGTTCAAAGTACTTAAAAACCTTTAAGTCAAAGAGTCTCAGAGCATTTCTCTGACTTTTGGAGGGATTGGACCCTTGGCTGAAAGACTTATGGATATCAAGTACTAGACTCCCCTCATAAAAGCTCACCCCCCCCCCCTTCAATTCATTCATTTTCCTAATAATACTCCTTTTCCTAAGGTTAAAACACTTTTTTCCTAGGAAAAAACAATTCCCCCCCATATAAAACACTTTTTATACCAAAAACCCACAAAAATGCTTTACGCTAAGTATTAATGTAAATATGTGAAAAACATGTAATTCATAAAAAAAGAATTTTGCTTAGTGTTTTTCCATTTTCCGCCCATTTTTCATATTAATGAATAACTTTATTATAGTAAATCCCGATAAAAACCCAATTTCCCGTATATATTTAACTCCTATGTGTAAATTAACCCTACACCCCAGTTTAATTATAAACTAAGATCTTCACCTAAAACCTGACCAAAACCTTTAACTGGTCAATTTGTGATCAAGTTAATTAAGCTCCCTTTTAATCCTCCATTAATTACCCCAATGGCCTAATCTCACTTTAAGCCATTATTAACCCTAATACCATAATTAAGTGCCTGTCGAGCCCTCCACTAGCCTTTGCACAGCTTCTCCACCTGATCACCATAGATCGTCCCCCATCCTCATCCGATGGCCCTTATCCATATTGAGCCAACCCTATGTCAGTCCTTTACCCACCTGATAAACTAGTTCCCCCCCTAGCCCCTAATGCTACGTGTCATCTGATGAGTGGAATAGGGCGGCATTCCCAAATACCACCGAGCACCCAGAAGCAGTGCGAAATAAACTGCTTACCACCCTCCCGCTACATGACAAATTAACCACTATTCACCCCGTACCCGCCAAAAAATAGCTTTTTGCGTATAAAAGCCAAAAGCCCCTAAATTGTTTGTTTTTGATGAAATTTCATTTGCAAGCCTATATACACATTCATGACACCTGTAAACGTCGAAGCCATCAACCCACATACTATTTCACTCCAAAGACGCTGCAGACAACCCAGTCAGCCTCGTAGCCTATATGACCCCATTCAACCACTTGTAATCGCCAACCACCCTACTTAGAGCTAATTCACCCCAGTTCCAGGTATTTAAACTGGAATTCACCAAATACCCTGTCAATTTCAAAGTAACCAGTTGTTGAGTGTTTTTAGTTAAGTTAAAAATTAATTAAAAAGACTTGAGAGCTTGAGCCATTAACCACTGTAGAACGTCGTTTCCCTAAAAACTCTGAATCCCTCCCCACACTCAAATCCACAAGAACTGAGTATGGCTACCCCAATTGCAATGGATGTGAAGCCCATCACTACACCTCATTTAGACCTAGACCACCTTCCCCTGGCTGATAGAGACTTCCATATAAAAGATACCACTGTCATAGAGCTCTCGCTCAAAGTGCATTGCCAAAGTAGGGACAAGTTCTTGATCCATGCTGATGAAATTGGCCTTTGGGAATCAAATTTGCCCAAGTACCAGTTCCCTGAAGTCCACATTTTTCCTGGAATTGTGCATATGTGCTATGCTTGCTACGTCCCCAGTCACAGGACCATCATGTCTCATGACCAGAAGGTCCTTTTCACCATTACCACTGAATCAATCAATGAAATACTGCAACTCCAACCAGGACCAAACCTAACTCCCCTCTCAATTGGAGACCTATTGGACTTATACCCCAAACTAAACTCTTCCAAATTCACCCAACTATTCCAAACCTTCATCGTAGAAGAAAAGCATATCCCTAATGACCCCCCTCCATATGTAGCAACTATATTTTCCCCTTGGACCTGAAATATTGTAGCCATGATATCTTTTGTTTTGGGTTACTCCATAAGTGAGTACATTGATGAAATTATCCTGGCTTTCATGTCCATCTATACCCCAGGACAACCTCCTACAACAATTTATGACTTTTCCACATTTATAGTTGACAAGATGCATAAGCAGTTCACAAGAATGGGAAATGAAAGGGTCTTCAAATACTCTTTAGTGTTATACCATATGTTCTTATATTATCAGGCTGATAAGTTCCCATTCACCCTCCAAAAACTAGACACCAAGGGCCAACATAGATCAATCATTTTTTGGACCTCATTATTCCACGAGTATCAGTCTCCATACTCTTATTTAGACTTTATTGACTTATTTGTACATCCAGTTATGACAATGTTGACTGGAAAACCTCCTCCAAGAATTAGTCCAGAAATAAATAGAGTCCTTCAATAGTCAAAATAGAATAAAGTGGGTGTTTGGTACCTTTACCAGAACCACACAGAAATAAGGATATATGGTTGCATGCTTGCACCATACAAATTGCCAAGATACCTCCCTATGAGGTTGTTTGCATTAGAATACTACAGGTAAATTATCAATGCAAATGAGATAAACTTTGTAAATGCCAAGAACAAGGCCAATTTCAAAATAAAAGACAAACTAGGCCCCTTCATATGTAACTCTAGGGAGGTTAGGACATAGGAAGATTTGATACTACAGAAGATGAAGTTCCAGAGACGATTTGTTTGGAGATATGACCCTTTGGAATTCATCACCAAGAAGAGGCAAAAGGTCAAGCTGGGACCTTTTATTCACCATCCCATACCTAAGATTGAAGCCTATGCTAACCAATTAGAATGGGTGGAAGGAACCCTAGTTGATCAAGACAACACCAGAATAGACATAGAGAACACTCTAATCAATCTTGAAAAACAACTTGATGAGGGTTCTTTCCTGCAGGTGCTAGAGCAGTCAGACAGGCCAGAGAAATCAAGCAAACCAGAGACAGCCATGAGTACCCCCTTAGTTGTGCAGACTCCTCTAAATGAGGAGAAGAGCCTAAAAAGAAGTAGGGAGGAGGCCACCACATTAGCAAGGGCCACTTCACAGATTTATGCAGATACCTGCCAAGCGAAAAGGTAGAGAGTGATTCCTGTCTCTGAATAGGAATACACAGAGGAAACATAAAAAGTCACTAGCACAGAAGGAACCCATTGGAAGGCACACCCTCCACATCACAAACTCAAGGGTTTGAAAGGTAGCTTAGTCTTGAGGTATCTTCCTTTAGAATGCCTGCTGACAAAGACCAAGACATCAAGGAGAGGTACAGGGAAATAAAAGCTAGGAATGAGAAGCTTAAGGTCCAAACATATGCCCACTACCTAAAGATGACCCCTACCAATCAAACAAGGCTAATTTCAACCTTTGATTTCAAACATGGGAAAATGAAGATGACTTTTATCAAGCCTACAACTCAACAACCAAGAACAACCTTAGATTTCAGGAAAGTAGATTTCGAAGTGTTAGCAAGGGATATCCATCCCATAGACCAGATTGAGCTACACAAGCAAACAAGGGAGATGGTATACTCCACTTTGACTGGAAAGGCCATAGCTTTCCACCAACTATAGAATAACTTAAAGAAAATATTTGCATAATTCCAGTTGGAAATGGCCTCGTCACAGGTCAAGGACACAAGAATCAAGTCCTTAGAGGACTTAGTAATTGAATTGGGACATGATCCCAAGGACCTAAAATCCACAGAGCAGCTAATTAAGAAGAAAAATGATGATATCGCTACACTCAAGAAGCAGCTAAAGATACCCTAGCTGCATCATCCATAAACATTAGAGGTCCTGGAAACCCAGCAACGACATGAAGAGCTCATGGACTTGGTCCTAAAGCTGAATGATCAACTAAAGGAGATAGAGAAGGAGTTGGACACTTTAATTCAGTCAAAGCAAAGTGACTTGGCCAAAACTTCCAAAACTGTCATCCCCACGGTATCCACAACAATTCGTTCTACACTGACAACATCACTGACACCCATAGCTCCACCTGCAATAGCATTTCTAGTAACATCAGAATCTACTGCAACAGCAGGAGCACCAGGGGACAAAGCAATAGAACTTGTGAAATCCATGGAAGATATGTCTATCTAAGCTACAGAGACGAAAAGATTTAAGGAAAAGGTGGCAAGTTTGGAAAATGACTGCAAACTTTTCCAACTCAAGTAGAAAGAGGAAACACAAAGGGCCCAGAGAATGGGTGAGAGGATCAAAATCCTGGAAAAGGATTTGACACTTGAGAAGCCACTTGGACAAACCAAGGAAATGATGTGGGCCAATATCATTGACTCTATCAATGATATTTGGCCATCAATCCAAGTTATTTATGAGCAAACAGAACTAGTAAAGATAGCTACTAAAGCTATCCAGAAAGTGAAGGAGGAATTGGGAAATAAGCCTGAGGATGCAAATAGACTCATCCATTCCCTCAATAGCAAAAATAGTTATGAGCTACATGAGATGAGATTTGAAGACAGAACTACCACCATTCTAGAAATAAGGAAGGTCCTTTCTAAAAGGAACCTCATGCTTAATTTAGAAGAAAAGTGCCACAGTATGCAGGTAGCCATTGATAGATTGATGGCTAAATTTCAGATTTTGAGGGAAAAGGGTTTTTCTAGTCCTATGGTCATCAATGATAAACTCATGACCCAATTGGACTATGGCACTAGAGTAAAATAGTTGGCTACGGAACAACCCAGCTCTTCGTCCATTAAAGCCTTGCCAACGGACAAAGTATTATATGACACATTTGAGAACTTGTTTTTCCTTGAGCATGGGGTAAAACATTCTTTCCTCAACAAGCCAAATTTTGCTAGATATACTGAGGCTGATGAGATTTATAGGAGAATGGTAAATGTGAAATTACCAAGTGCAGAATGGTGGGAGACAATGGCATATTTACTATGATAAATAAACAACTGAAAGTTAATGTGAAGTAAGAATGAAGGCAACAGAGTAAAACAGGTAGAAAACAACACAACGGGGTCAAAGAGTAGCAGGTTCAAAGAGTATCAAACGAAAGATCAAAGTAAAGAAGATTCTAGCATAAAAATTCCACAACGATCAGCCAGCATAAAGGGCTACACTGCAACCATAAAGGCCAACACAACCATAATTAAAGGGACAGCAAGAAACAGTTTATTAGTTGTCTCTATCTTCTTGCTAGAAGATATTTGTATTTCCTAGAATAAATATCAAGTTGTTTTGAGATATTTTGTAATACATTTTTGTATAAATACTTCACAATTTGAAGTATGTAGGTGTGGATTCCAAAACATTTCTATAGACTTTTTCTCTCGAATTAGAAATTCTATTGTATCAATGACTAGATTGGCTTACTGGATCAAGGAATAAAGATTATATATTTTATAGGATTCTTGAGTAAAGTGAATAAAAATAAGTATTATCTCATGTTCAATGTTGCTTTCCTTCAAATTTTTTCATAATCTTTATGTATCTCTAAAATTTAAATGTTATGACATGGAATGATATTTCAGAAATTGCTTAAATGCACTCCATCTTGACTGTTATGCATTATTATATGTTTTCTTCACAAATCTAAGTTAAGGAATTCTTGATTGCTCCTTGTTATTATAAGGGTTTATTATAAGTTATTTACAAAATATCACAAAAAGAAAGTAATTAGGAAAAGCTCGAAATTCTGGCTTCAAGGAGAACACACTACACTAGGGCTAATCCCAATCCAAACCCTGCTCCAGTAGTTGATAATCCCAACCTGATTTTGAGAAGACTCAAAAGAGAAGAAAGTTCAGTTAGTCAAAAACCTTTAATCAAAGCTGATTCGTGCCCTGATGAGTGGTTGTTTTTAGAAGACCTTCCCTCTGACATGCCATTTGATCTTTCCCTATTTAGAACAAAGTCTGAAAGTGCACTTGATGAAATTGTTCTAGATCCAGAGTTTATTGGAGACCTCAAAGTCCAAAAGGCCAATCGATCAATTGATCAATATATTCTAAATTCCCCACAGTCATCCCGTACTATTGCTAGGAATCCTGAGCTTTCTAAACCAATATCATCTACTCTTAGTTCACCATTATTCCATTCAACCTTTGAAGTTCATTCCCCACCTCCATTCACACCCTCACACCCTTACCAGCCTATCATATCCCAGGTACTACCTGTCGGTCCTTGTTCATCCTCCACTATTGCATCATCTTCTAGTGGTTTAAGCCCACATTTTAGCCCATCCCAGCTTATAGCCATGGAAAATAGATATGCTCCCCTTGTCTTACATGCTCCACTTGGTGCCATGCCAGTAGACTACCAAAGTAAAATCGTCCAATTTGATGGAATAAGACACCACACTGCACAACACCATGTTAATAAAATGACAAACTACTTTGAACTTCATGAAATTGATATTGTGGATGTCCAAATGAGATTATTCACTCAAACTTTAGCTGGTGATGTTAGAAAATGGTTTAGATCACTACCTGATAATAGTATTGATAGTTTAGAAGTATTTCAACAACAATTTTTGAATAGATGGGAAAAGAAAAAGAATCCTCTATAGATCCTTTCTGAATATGAAAATATTAGGAGAGGACCCAATGAAACTGTTCAAGATTACTGCACCAGATTTAACAATATATACAATGAAATTCCAGTTAATCTTAGACCCCCACTTGACTTAGCATTAATAAAGTTCCCTGATGGTTTTGACACAAACATGGCATTCCAGCTCAGGGAAAGAAACCCCCCAACCCTAGAAGATATGAAAAGTGTAGCAGTAAGTGTAGAGGCTAATTTATTAGCTAAAAGAGCTAGAGTTAGGAATGAAAGAAGAGGATCAGCTAAAGATGAGCCTTCACCCTCTGACATTAAAATAGATAGCTTAGAAAAAGGCATGGAAAAGTTAATGGATAGAATAGAGAATATAGAGAGGAAACCCCAGTGGGATAATCAACAAACACCTCCAGTTAGAAACCTGAACTTTAGGAAAAACCAAAACCAAAATACTGGAAAAAATGGACTTGATTAGAATATAAGACCTCCTTTCTAGGAAAATTATGTAGAAACATCCCATCTTGAAGACCCAGAGCAAGACACACAGATTAACCTGATGGGATTAGATGATGAAGGTATTGTTTTTCTGACCCAAGATGATTAGGAATTGCATATGCTGCAGCAATTGCAAATCTAGTCTAGAGAGTCATTTGACTATAAACAAGGTTATGATTCTACCATCTTTGAAGTACATAAGTAGTATAACCTAAGGAGTAAAAATAATTCTGATATCTCTGACCAAACCAAGAAAACAGTGCCAAATCAACCAAAGAAAATCAAAGAAGCCCTAGTTTCTAAAATCCTCCAGATTCTCCCCAGACAAAACCAGAATTCTTCTGGTCCTATCATTGAAGATATTACCCCTAATCAACCTTCTGATGATCAACCCTCTTCTTCAACTTCCCCCAAAAAACCAGTGGACACATCTCAAAATACTAGATTGGAAAATTCACAAAAAGAAGTCCCTAATAAGGGAAAAGAAGACCATCCGACTCAAATCCCTGCTGTCAAAAGTCCAAACCCTCAAACTGAGAAAGCCCCTTTGCCTTTCAACTTGGGAGTAGAGGTGGCTAAGCTAAAGATTTTAGTCCCTTTGGTAGAGTTAATCAAGAATGAAACCTACAAAACACATATAAACTAGACCCTGAACCTTGCTGAAAATGAAGATTCTGTTAGCTTGTTTGATGACCAACCTGAACTTATATTTGGTCTAGATGTCAATGGAAAACCACTAGAAGGAGGGATACCACCTTTATTTTTTAGTCTTGGCATCCATGACAAAATTCTTCATAATGCAATGTTGGATTTTGGTGCCTCCCACAAATTAATGCCCAAATC
This sequence comes from Pinus tabuliformis, assembly GCA_031772625.1. Lineage (NCBI taxonomy): Eukaryota > Viridiplantae > Streptophyta > Pinopsida > Pinales > Pinaceae > Pinus > Pinus tabuliformis. The sequence continues at coordinate 1,921,442,937 of CM062816.1, read as the reverse complement.
AGGAATGGAAAAATTGAACCTAGACGTTACAAGACCTTACAAGGACTTATTTTCATTTGACTCAAGTCAAGTAAAGTGTCTGGGCTTGATTAAAGACCTCTGTGTTACCTTAGTTCAATATCCTGCCAAAAGCATCCTTATGGATATTGTGGTTGCTGACATCCCACTGAAGTATGGCATGCTGTTATCCAGATCATGGGGAGCCAAACTTTAGGAATCTCTACAACTTGATATGCCATATCCAACAATTTCTATTTTTGGACAACCCAAGAAGTTGTACCAAGAAACTTTAATGAAATACATGGTGAGTAGCCAGGATAGGCCTCAAAACTTTCCTATCTACTCTATACATTCAGACATTGATTCTTTTATTTTGTATAATACTGATGAAACACAAGGAACTCTTTTAGATAGTGTTGATACAGAACCAAAAGAAATTGCAGTTTCAAAACAAAACGAAATTGTCCAAACTTTAGAACTTCCCACTAAACAAGGTAGTCAAGTTGAGGAAACGTTGGTGGAAACAAATGATAATAATTATGAACATGAGATATTGTAGCATCTTGAGTTTGATGGGTGAGTCAATAAGTTTGGAGCAAGATCAGGAGTTTGGATATACAATCTAGAGAATGATTATTCAGAAGGCCATGCATACAAACTACATTTTTGAATGTACTAACAATATGGCCGAATATGAGGCACTACTTTTAGGTCTTATATTAGTTAGGAACCTAGGAGCTATAAGAGTTTCTGTCATGGGAGACTCTGAATTAGTGATAAAACAAATTAATGTTGTATATATGACCAAAGACCCTAGATTAAGTTGTTACAGAGGAACCATTGTAGAAATACTAAACATTTTCTTAGAAACCAAAGTTGTTGTAATTCCTAGAAAAACATAATATGCATGCTCATAGTTTAGCAATGTTTGCCAGCACTTGCAAGTTACCCTTTTAGCCTAACTATCGGTAAACTACTGAAGTAAGGCACAGACCTGCAATCCCAGATAATTTGAAGAACTGGCAAATATTTACTGATGATAAACAAATAAACAACTTTTTGATTTCAGAACAAGAATTTGTCAATAGAAATATAGATATTGACACATCAATAGACCTTAACACTACAGATAAAATAGAAATAAACGAGATAGAAGGTGAAGAGATAGATAGATTCCATCCCACTAAATTTACAAAATCAGATATAGAAAACCTAGAACAAGTTGAGATTGATGAGATAATTAACAAAGACACTGAAGTAATCAATCTCAAGGACAATTTCTTACCTTAGGGATTAACGCATTTGGAATACCTGTTTGATTCAAATGATGTCCCTAGGAAGCCCAAAATGGAACCTTTGAAATCTGATATGGAGGAGTGTAATATTGGCACTGATGAAAATCCAAAATTGATCAAACTTTCCAAATCATTACCTGCCATTGAAAGAGTAAACTACATTGAGTTATTAAAAGAATTTCAGGATGTATTTGCTTGGAGTTATGAGGACCTCAAATCCTATGACACCAACATCATACATCACAAAATCCCTATAAAAGGAAATAAGAAACCTTTTAGACAAAAACTTAGAAGGATAAATCCTATCCTATTACCTTTAATTGAAAAGGAAATCTAGAGAATGTATGATGCTAAGATAATTGCACCAATCAGATTTTCTGATTGGGTTTCAAACCTGGTGCCAACTGGGAAGAAAACCAATGAGATCAGATTCTGTGTGGAGCTTAGAAACCTCAACAAACTATCCCTTAAAGACAATCACCCTCTCCCCAAAATGGACCATATTCTACAAAGGGTAGTTGGATCAACCAAGATCTCATTATTGGATGGGTTTTCTAGTTATAATCAAATTTTAGTTCATCTTGATGACCAAGCCAAGACTGCCTTCACTACTCCTTGGGGCACATTCATGTATGTGAAAATGCCTTTTTGGACTAACGAATGTAGGAGCCATATTTCAGAGGGCTATGGATATAGCCTTTTCCAAAGAAATTCATGATTTCCTAGTGATATACCTAGATGACATTACTGTATTTTCAAAATCTGACAACCAGCATTTGGATCATCTAAGGTAGGTTTTTATTAAATGTAGGAAATATGGAATTTCTTTGAACCCTAAGAAGTCATTGTTTGGATTAGAAGAAGGAAAGTTACTAGGTCATATAATTTCAAAAGATGGTATCTGAATAGACCCTGCAAGAATAGAAGCCATCTTACAGATACAACATCCAAGGAACATTAGAGAATTACAAGCTTTGCTAAGGAAAATTAACTTTCTTAGGAGATTTATTTCTAATCTAGTAGAATTAATTAGATCACATAACAATATGTTGAAAAAAGATTCGACCATAAAATGGACTGTTGAGGCCAAGAAATCCTTTGAAGACATTAAAATGGCCTTAACAAAAACACCAGTTTTGATCAGTCCAAAATTTGATAGAGATTTCATTTTATTTTCCTTTGCTTCTGAGCACAGAATTGTTGCAGTTTTACTACAAAAAAATGACCAGGGCTATGAACAACCTATTGATTTCTTTAGCAAGGCCCTGAGAGATGCCTCTTTAAAATATAGCATAATGGAAAAACAATCTTTTTCTTTGGTCCAAGCTATCAAAGACTTTAGAGTATACATTTTATATTCTCATATAGTAGCCTATGTTCCCAATTCAGTTATCAAAGATATCCTAACTCAGGGTGGTCTAGATGGAAGGAGGGGAAAATGGATTGCTGCTATTTTAGAATATGACATAGAAATTGTTGGCATTATGCTTTCTGGTATGACTGTATGTTACAGATGTTGTACTTGATGGCAACTCTAGTGGCAAGGCTCTCAGTTTGTTGAAAATTAAGAAGGACGCAGGAAACCAGTTCAGGAGGTGCGTACCCGCAGGTACACCATGCAAGGTCCGCGTCCAGAGACGCTGGCCATCCGTTCAGGGGGTGCGTCCACCCAGTGCACACATTTCAAGGCAGAGAAAAAGCATGTGGGGGTTTCTTGTGTGGTATCTAGCCGACGGTTTTGTGTTTCTATGGTGTCGGCTCGTGGTATTGTTCCATGTTTTGGGGAGGAGCTTGCCTATATAAAGCAAAGGAGTTCATTTGGATTGTGCATTGTCTTTGGTTGAATATCTTATTTGGTGAGATCTAGTCCAGATCTAAGAGGGCAAATCTTCTAATGGACTGTGATCTCTATGGCGCATGATCAGATCTGTAGATTTGACTGTTTGGGTTAGTCTTGAAGTCTTCATATCATTTATATCTGAAGGGACGCAGGTTCAGTGGAAGAAAAGTGCGCCGGGACGCAGGTACGGTAAAGGGCAAGTGCGCCGAGACGCAGCACAGTAAAGAGAGACCTGCGTGGGGACGCAGGACGATCAAGGTTCAGGTGCGTCTCTGAAGCAGAAGGATGCGGCGCGATAGTGTTTTCAGGTGTGTCTCTGTAGAGAAAGACGCGGCGCGATAGTATCCTTGGGTGCGTCCCTGAAGCAACAGAACGCAGAGCAGTCAAAGGAACAGTGCGTGGGCATGCAGCGGAGCAGAAGGATATCTGCGTGTGGACGCAAAGTAGCAGAAGGTTAACGGCGTCTGGTCGTAGACCACAGAAAGAAAAACTGCGTCTCTGTTTTAAGATGTTCTGTTGATTGAATTTCTCTATTGATAAGGTGTTCTGGGTTAGTTCTGTTGTTGCTGATCTGATATCTGTAGTGATCTATATCTGTTATGTACTTGTTGATTATCTGATGCTTTATGAAAAGAAGTAGGGGGTTGTAGCTCCCTTCCAGGAGTAGACTGGAAAACGAGAGAGAGAGAGAGAGTTGTAGCTCTCTGCAGGTTGCAGCCTGCGTACTGGTAAAGGACTGCACCAGTACAAAATCATTGTAAAAGAAGTTTCTAAATTGAAAGAAGATAGAGACATATTGCAGCAGGTGGTTTTCACCCACATTGGGTTTCCACCTTACATCTTGTGTTCTTTGGTGTGACTATCTGTTTTTCATGCTCATTATTTTATGGTACTGACATGCTAAAATAATTCAAAGATCAAATAAGGAAGATTTATTAAATTGCTAGATAATACTGATTCACCCCCCCTCTTAGTATTATTTCCAACAATTGGTATCAGAGCGGGTCCTTCAGAGAAGCTTGATCGCTTGAAGGTAGATCGTTCATCATGAGCAACTACGAGAGAGAAGCATCAATCAGGCCACCGATTTTTGATGGGACAAACTTCAATTATTGGAAGGTAAGAGTTACTGCATATCTTCAATCTCTTGGTACAGAAGTTTGGGACATTGTAGAAACAGGCTATGCTTTTCCTTCAGCTACTCCTACAGATCCAGCTGAGAAAAAGAAGTATGAAACAAATGCAAAAGCAGTCAGTACTCTATTAGGAAGTATATCCCAAACAGAATTCATGAAGGTAATGCACTTCAAATCAGCAAAAGAGATATGGGACAAAATGGTCACGAGCTATGAAGGAGATGAACAGGTAAAACAAGCTAAACTTCAAACTCTCAGGATTCAATATGAGACTCTCAAGATGTATAATGATGAAAGTGTTTCTAATTATTTTCTTCGGGTAGATGAGATTGTTAATTGTATGAAAAATTTGGGTGAAGAAATAAAAGAGGCTATAGTAGTTCAAAAGATTCTAAGATCATTATCCCCCAAGTTTGAATCTAAAGTATCTGCAATAGAAGAAAAGGAAAATCTCCGTGTTCTCACTATGTCTCAGCTACATGGAATTCTAACTGCTTATGAAATGAGAAAGGGAGGTCCATCAGACAGAAGGGAAGCTGCTTTTAAGGCATCAGGCAAAGAAGATTACTATGAAGCAAGCCATGTTCCAGAAGAAGAGGAAGAAGAATCAAATTTTGTCAGAAATCTTCAAAGGGGTTCTGGAAGGTTCAAAGGTAAGCTACCTTTCAAATGCTTCGCTTGTGGAAGAGTAGGTCATTATGCTGCAAAATGTCCTTATAAGGATAAAGGAAAGGAACCTGCTAGATGGAACAAGAAACAAAGTGCAAATAAGAAAAGCTACTACACCCATGAAGATAGTGATGGTTTATCAAACAGTGATGAAGATGAACAAGGTAATAAATATAAGTTGTTAATGGCATTTGAAGATGATGATTATGAGGATGCTGTAGATGTGAATAACCTCTATGATGAAATTACTAGACTCAAGAGATGTATAGAAGAAAAGAATGTGATCATTGATACTCTACAATTTCAAATTGATGAAAAAGAAAAACATCTTGAAAAACTAGAAGGTGAAATTGTTGGTCTCAGAAAAGAAATTGAGAAAACAAAAGCTATTAATCTTAAGTTTGTCAAAGGATCTGAAACTTTGGATGAGATTATCAATGTGCAGCGGTCTCCTCTAAACAAGACAGGTTTGGGCTACAATGGAGAAACCTCTCAAGCATCCACCTCAAAAAGTTATCTTGATGCGGCAAGAAGAAATGAGCAGAAGAACAATGAAGATAATCAGGTAAAGCAGGGACAAAATACAAACAGAAACTATCAGGGGCAATCCATCTTAAGGGTGAACAAAAGCTACAATCAGCCACAGGTAAAATCTTCTCAGTTTGGTTCAAGAATAAATGAAAATAGAAATTACAATCAGTTGGCAGGTAGATTCAATAACCGCAGAAGCTTCTTCAATGGACAATGCTTTTCTTGCCATAATTTTGGTCACAAAGCAGCTCAATGTGTTGCATATAAAACAATCATGACTAGGGAAGCTCAAAAACAAAGAAGTATGACAGGGATAACAAAAAGGACCTATAACAACTTTTCGGTTCTTGAAAATGAAGTCGAATGTTCTATTTGCAATAACTTTGGTCATGAAGAATCTGAATGCAGGAGCAGGTTTCAGCAGAAAAAGGAGCAAGCCTCAAGCACCAAAACATGGAGAATAAAGGAACCTCAAACAGAAAGATGTGGAATAGCATTTTATGCAGAGGGACAGGAAAATCTATGGTACATTGACAGTGGATGTTCGAAGCATATGACAGGTGATAAAGAAAAACTTGAATCTTATTCTGTTCTAGAAAAAGGAAAGAAAGTCTCTTTTGGAAACGATACTCCTGCAATTATAAAAGGAAAAGGCATTGCTCAGTTAAAAGGAAAGGTCAAGGCTGGAAATGTTTTGTATGTTGATGGATTGAAGCATAATCTTCTAAGTGTCAGCCAGATGTGTGATCAAAGGACCGAGGTTATTTTCAGATCGAATGGATATCTTGTTCGTGATCTTGATACAGGTAAAACAGTACTCAAAGGCAAAAGAACTCCAAATAATCTGTACATATTTGAAGAAGGACAACAACAATGCTATCTGAGCAAGGATGAAGAGCACTGGTTATGGCATCGAAGGTTGGGACATCTAAGCTTCTCACAAATAAGGAAAGCATGCAAATATCAGGCAGTTCACGATCTTCCAGATATCAAAATTCCTGACAACACCATATGCAGATCATGTCAGTTTGAAAAACAAACCAGGACTAACTTTCCAGAGAAGGAAGGATCAGCTAGCATGCCTCTTGAGCTAGTACATACAGATACATGTGGTCCATTCAGGAAAAGAACACCTAGAGGAGAGGAATACTTGATATTATTTATTGACGATTTCTCCAGGTTTGTCTGGTTAGGACTTATGAAGCACAAAGATGAAGCTTTCGAAAAATTCAAATCCTTCAAAGCCTTGGTTGAAAATGAATCAGGTCACAAAATTAAGTGCCTTAGATCCGACAGAGGTGGGGAATTTACTTCAAATGAATTTTTCGATTTCTGTGATGAACATGGCATAAGGAGAGAATTCTCTACAGCTAGAACTCCTCAGCAAAATGGAGTTGTTGAAAGAATGAACAGAACAATCCAACAAATGGCTCGTGCTATGCTTGATGAATCAGGAACTCCCGCAACTTTCTGGGGTGAAGCTGCACATGCTGCGGTTATTATTCTCAACAAGACAAATGTCCGGGTAAACAGCACTCAAACTCCTCATGAGCTCTGGAGTGGTAAAAATCCTTCGGTAAAGCACTTCAAAATCTTTGGGAGCAAATGCTATATCAAGAATACTGATGAGCAGCTTGGCAAACTTGAACCTAGAGCAGATGAAGGCATTCTTCTTGGTTACTCCACATAGCAAAGCATACAAGTGCTACAATAAAAGACTTGGCAGAATTGTTGACAGCATTGATGTGGTGGTTGATGAGAAGGGATACATTCCTAGGCAAGTACATCGGGAAGATATCGAAGAAGATGAAGGCTATCCTCAAAGACAGAATGATGAAGAAGAAGAACCTCAAGAAGAACCATAGGAGAAAACAAGAATAGAAGAGAAAACTCCATCCAGATATGTTCAGAAGAATCATCCAGAATCTCAGATTGTGGGGCAGAAAGAAGCAGGTGTACAAACAAGAAGAACAGTTGCAGAAGCCTCAAGCTATTTGGCATTACTATCCTCTACTGAACCACAAAATGTGAAAGAAGCATGCAAAGATGAATGTTGGGTAAAAGCAATGGATGAAGAACTTGAGAAAATCGAAAAGAACAACACTTGGGAGCTGGTTCCTAGACCAAAGGATAAGAATGTTATCGGAACAAAATGGGTCTTCAAAAATAAATTGAATGAAAATGGAGAAGTAATTAGAAACAAAGCCAGACTTGTTTGTAAAGGGTATGCGCAGCAAGAAGGAATAGACTTTGAAGAAACTTTTGCTCCTGTTGCAAGACTTGAGGCCATCCGAATGTTCCTTGCTCTCTCAAGTTTTCAAAACTTCAAAGTATTTCAAATGGACGTGAAATCAGCCTTTCTGAATGGAGACTTGGAAGAAGAAGTGTACGTTGAACAGCCAGATGGGTTCATTCTTGGAAATGATCCAAATCTTGTATGCTGATTGAAAAAGGCTCTCTATGGTCTCAAACAAGCTCCAAGGGCTTGGTACTACCGGTTGGACAAATATCTTCATCAACAAGGTTTTTCAAAAGGTTCAGCAGATAGCAATCTGTATATAAAAGTTGAAAATGACAAATTGCTAATACTTGTTGTGTATGTAGATGACATTATTTTTGGCAGCAATGAAGAAGCTATGAGTCAAAGTTTTGCCTCGGTCATGCAGAAAGAATTTGAAATGTCCTTGCTAGGAGAACTGACATATTTCCTTGGCTTGCAAATCCAACAAAAGGAAGGAGGAATCTTTTTATCTCAAACCAAGTATCTCAAACAGATTTTGAAGAAATATGGCATGGAAGATGCAAAACCAGTATGTACACCCATGGTCACAGGATGTAGTCTCAGTGCAAATGATGAATCTGCAGCAGTACATCAACCAACCTACAGATCTATGATTGGAAGTTTACTATATTTGATAGGTACCCGACCGGACATCATGCATGCAGTTGGAATAGTTGGAAGATTTCAAGCAAATCCGAAGGAGACTCATCTTCAGGCAGTAAAAAGAATCTTCAAATATCTTCAAGGGACTCAAAATTATGGCTTATGGTATCCTAGAGATACAGATCTTTCTCTTCATGCTTATACAGATGCAGATTGGGCCGGAAGCGTGGATGACAGGAAAAGCACAAGTGGTGGTGCGTTCTTTATGGGTTCCAGACTGGTATCTTGGTTCAGCAAGAAACAGAGTTCAATCGCCTTGTCTACAGCTGAAGCGGAATATGTTGCTGCTGCATCTTGTTGCACCCAACTTCTTTGGATGATGCAGACTTTGCAGGATTTTCAAATCACTTGTACACCACCAATCCCCATCTTATGTGATAATACAAGTGCAATCAGCATCTCAAAGAACCCTGTTATGCATTCAAAAACCAAGCACATACCAATCAAGTACCATTTTCTCTGGGAACAAGTGCTTGAACAGAAAGTCAAGTTGGAGTATGTTCCTTCCAAGGAACAAGTTGCTGATATTCTCACCAAACCATTGCCCAGGGACACGTTTGAATACCTCAGGCAAAAGCTGGGGGTTGTTGATGCATCATCTTCTTGTTGAACATCTTCTTATTGGTGGTACAGGCTCAGGGGGAGCACATAATGCATTGTTGGCATTATGGAGAAGGAGATCTTGGAAATAGCTGCAATATGTCTCTATCTCTTTCATGGTGGATCTCTGGTTATTTGTTGCAGATCTGGAGGAGCATGAGCTTAGGGGGAGCATACCCTTTGCCCTTGATGTCAAAGGGGGAGAATGAAGCTGAAGTTTGGAAGGTTGCCATCAAGTCCAAAGGGGGAGATTGTTGGCATTATGTTTTCTGGTATGACTGTATGTTACAGATGTTGTACTTGATTGCAACTCCAGTGGCAAGGTTCTCAGTTTGTTGAAAATTAAGAAGGACGCAGGAAACCAGTTCAGGAGGTGCGTACCCGCAGGTACACCATGCAGGGTCCGCGTCCAGAGACGCTGGCCAGCCGTTCAGGGGGTGCGTCCACCCAGTGCACACATTTCAAGGCAGAGAAAAAGCATGTGGGGGTTTCTTGTGTGGTATCTAGCCGACGGTTTTGTGTTTCTATGGTGTCGGCTCGTGGTATTGTTCCATGTTTTGGGGAGGAGCTTGCCTATATAAAGCAAAGGAGTTCATTTGGATTGTGCATTGTCTTTGGTTGAATATCTTATTTGGTGAGATCTAGTCCAGATCTAAGAGGGCGAATCTTCTAATGGACTGTGATCTCTATGGCGCATGATCAGATCTGTAGATCTGACTGTTTGGGTTAGTCTTGAAGTCTTCATATCATTTATATCTAAAGGGACGCAGGTTCAGTGGAAGAAAAGTGCGCCGGGACGCAGGTACGGTAAAGGGCAAGTGCGCCGAGACGCAGCACAGTAAAGAGAGACCTGCGTGGCGACGCAGGACGATCAAGGTTCAGGTGCGTCTCTGAAGCAGAAGGACGCGGCGCGATAGTGTTTTCAGGTGCATCTCTGTAGAGAAAGACGCGGCGCGATAGTATCCTTGGGTGCGTCCCTGAAGCAACAGAACGTAGAGCAGTCAAAGGAACAGTGCGTGGGCACGCAGCGGAGCAGAAGGATATCTGCGTGTGGACGCAGAGTAGCAGAAGGTTAATGGCGTCTGGTCGCAGACCACAGAATGAAAAACTACGTCTCTGTTTTAAGATGTTCTGTTGATTGAATTTCTCTATTGATAAGGTGTTCTGGGTTAGTTCTGTTGTTGCTGATCTGATATCTGTAGTGATCTATATCTGTTATGTACTTGTTGATTATCTGATGCTTTATGAAAAGAAGTAGGGGGTTGTAGCTCCCTTCCAGGAGTAGACTGGAAAACGAGAGAGAGAGAGAGAGTTGTAGCTCTCTGCAGGTTGCAGCCTGCGTACTGGTAAAGGACTGCACCAGTACAAAATCATTGTAAAAGAAGTTTCTAAATTGAAAGAAGATAGAGACATATTGCAGCAGGTGGTTTTCACCCACATTGGGTTTCCACCTTACATCTTGTGTTCTTTGGTGTGACTATCTGTTTTTCATGCTCATTATTTTATGGTACTGACATGCTAAAATAATTCAAAGATCAAATAAGGAATATTTATTAAATTGCTAGATAATACTGATTCACCCCCCCTCTCAGTATTATTTCCAACAGAAATCAGACCAACTAAGTTAATCAAGGGCCAAGGTTTAGCCAATATTATGGCTGAGTCAAATTGTCAGGCCCTGGATATAAAATTTATTACACAAATAGATAATGAAGAGGAGATGGGGATTCCACTAATCAGCCAAGCCTTTATTGAATCACCATGGTATGCTAATATCATTTATGATTTACAAAATTTACAAGCTCCTCGAGGATTATCTAAGACCAAAAGTAGATTTTTGAAGATGAAATCCAAAATTTTTCATATTAGACAATGCTTTGTTTTGGAGGAATCATGAAGTTATTCTTCTCAACTATTTATTAAAATATGAGTTTGACAAAGTATTACAAGAGTTTCATGCAGGTGATTGTGGAGGACACCTTTACTGGAAAAGCACCGTAGACAAAATTCTTACAGCTAGTTTCTACTGGCCAACTTTGTTTTCCGATGTAAAGAAACATGTGACCTCTTGTCACAAATCTAAAATTTTTTAGGGAAAGAAAGAGCTTCTACCTTTACCCCTAAAACCAATCTCTTTTGAAACAACTTTTCAACAATGGGGGTTAGACTTCATTGGTGATATTAATCCACCTTCCTCTGCCCAACACAAATGGATCCTCATTGCCACAGACTACTTCACCAAATGGATAGAGGCCATACCTTCAAGGCAAGCCATTGACACTGTTATCATAACCTTTCTTGAAACCAACATTCTATCAAGATTTGGATGTGCAACTAAGCTCATTATTGATAATTCAGCGGCCTTTAAATCCAAAAGGATGATAAATTTCTGCAACAAGTATCATATAACCCCAGGCCATTCCACAAACAATTATCCTAAAGAAATGGACTAGCAGAATCCTCAAACAAAAGGCTGGTGAACATCATAAAAAAGTTGTTGGAGGACAATAAGAAAACATGGAATAAAAAGCTAGTCAATGCCTTATGGGCAGATAGACTAACCACAAAAAAATCAATTGGTACCTCTCCCTACCAACTAGTTTATGGGATAGAAGTTGTTTTTCCATCTTCCTTGGGAACACCAGTGATGAAACTACTCCAAGAATTGCAAGTTGAACCAAATGATATATAGAGGAGAATCAACCAAACAATTCATTTACAGTGAACCAGGGAAGAAGTGTACATTAGATCTCAGGTTGTGCAGGAAAGGATCAAGAGGATTTTTGATAAAAGGACCAAGGCTAAGGATTTCTACCTTGGTGACAAAGTCCTAAGATGGGATTCAAGGAGGGAAGATAAAGGTAAACATGGTAAATTTGATTTCCTATGGAAAGGCCCATATGTCATTTATGCTTTCAGAGGTAATAATACTTTCTTCCTCAGAGAAAAGGATGATGCAAAAGTAGAAGGTGGACCAGTGAATGGTCGGATGCTCAAACACTATTTTGAACCTAACTACTGAAATTTACTTTCCATTGTACATATTCCATTTTTTTTTTTAAGTTTAGTTTGGATTGGATGGTGGTCATTGAAGTTGAAGCTCGAAGAGAAGGCCCTAAGCTTCGAAGGATTGACTATCATAAATATCAATAATGTAGAGGCATAGAGGATAATTTTGCAAGGTAACATCAACAACAATTCAAAGGCTACTGATTTACAAAGTTCTTGTCATTTCACCAGCAAATTCCATCCCCAAGTGGAGCCACTGTTAGGTTCCTATACCAATAGGAGTCATAATTTTGATTGACTAAGGTTAAACATTGTAATATTGTACATACCTTTGCTTTCTGCAAATGTTTTTCATATTAAAAAATTAAAAAATGTAAAGAGGGTATGTCCTAAAATAATAATCAAACAACAAAAAGAATGAAAATAGGTCACAAAAAATGAAAAATATGAACCCCAAGAAAACAAAAAGGCCATGAAAGTGTGCAAGTCAAAATGCCACTACTACTTTTTTTTTTTGATTGTGTGCAGCTTGTTACTTATGACACAATCTATGAATAGTCAAAATGTTTAAACATGGATATTTCATGTTCATAGATAGAGAATAAAATCTGACCAAACGGTGTAATCTTGGCTGATAATTAGATAAGTAGAGTAAATAAAGGAGCTCAACTATTTAAACTGAGCCCTTCGATGAGATAAGGTTTGAGTTAGATAGTTTTCTATGTAAATAAAAGAAAATATTGATAAGGGTTTGCTAGCTTAAATGCACCCTAATAAAGTGAAGAAAAAATGGTAGAATAAGTAGATGGGTAAGTAGAAGAAAGGTTGCAAAAGTATGGTGATTGATTAGGCAGAAGCATATTTATCATTTTTCATCATATGTTCCAAATATGAAAGTACAATCGAGCATGCAAATGGATTTCAAAGTCAATTAATTAACCTCCCCCATTCATTTCACCTCTTTACTTAACTAATTTCCCATAATAAAGTTCAAAGTACTTAAAAACCTTTAAGTCAAAGAGGCTTAGATCATTTCTTTGAATTTTGGAGGGACCAAACCCTCGGCTCAAAGACTTATGGGTATCAAGTACTAGACTCCCCTCATAAAAGTTCACCCCCCCTTCAGTTCATTCATTTTCCTAATAATACTCCTTTTTCTAAGGTTAAAACACTTTCTGCCTAGGAAAAAGCAATTCTCCCCCCATATAAAACACTTTTTATACCAAAAACCCACAAAAATGCTTTACCCTAAGTATTAATGTAAATATGTGAAAAAAATGTAATTCACAACAAAGCATTTTTCTTAGTGTTTTTCCCTTTTTAGCCCATTTTTCATATTAATGACTAACTTTATTATAGTAAATCCTGATAAAAACCCAATTTCCCGTATATATTTAACTCCTATGTGTAAATTAACCCCACACCCCAGTTTAATTATAAACTAAGATCTTTACCTAAAACCCGACCAAAACCTTTAACTGGTTGATTTGCAATCAAGTTAATTAAGCTCCCTTTTAATCCTCCAGTAATTACCCTGATGGCCTAATCTCACTTTAAGCCATTATTAACCCTAATACCGCCATAATTAAGTGCCCACCGAGCCCTCCACTAGCCTCCGCACAGCTTCTCCACCCGATCACTATGTGATCATCCCCCCTCCTCATCCAACAACCTTTATCCATATCAGGCCAACCCTACATCAGTCCTTTACCCACCCGATAAAGTGGTTTCCCCCCTGGTCCCCAATGCTACGTGTCATCCAATGAGTGGAATTGGGCGGCCCCTCCCAAATACCACCAAGCACCCAAAAGCAGTGCGAAATAAACTGCTTACCTCCCTTCTTCTACGCGGCAAATTAACGACTATTCACCCCTTACCCGCCAAAAAATAGTTTTTTTTGTATAAAAGACAAAAGCCCCTAAATTTTTTGTTTTCACTAAAATTTCATCTGCAAGCCTCTATATGCATGCACAACACCTGCAAACATTGAAGCCATCAACCCATGTACTATTTCACTCTAATGATGTTGCAGACAACCCAGTCGGTCTCACATCCTATACGAAGCCCATTCAACCACTTGCAGTCGCCAACCACCCTGCTCAGAGCCAATTCACCCAGTTCCAGGTATTTAAACCAAAATTCACCAAATACCCTATCAATTTCAAAGTAACAGTTGCTGAGTGTTTTTAATTAAGTTAAAAATTAATTAAAAATACTCAAGAGCTTGAGCCATTAACCACTGCAGAACAACGTTGGCCTAAAAACTCTGAATCCCTCCCCACACTCAAATCCACAAGAACTGAGTATGGCTGACCCAATTGCAATGGATGTGAGGCCCATCACTACACCTCATTTAGACCTAGACCACCTACCCGTAGCTGACAAAGACTTCCAGATAAAAGATACCATTGTCATAGAGCTCCTGCTCAAAGTGCATTGCCAAAGTAGGGACAAGTTCCTGAACCATGCTCATGAAATTGGCCTTTGGGAATAAAATTTTACCAAGTACCAGTTCCCCCAAGTCCACATTTTTCCTGAAATTATGCATATGTGCTATGCTTTCTACATCCCTAGTCACAAGGCCATCATGTATCATGACCAGAAGGTCCTTTTCACCATTATCACCAAATCCATCAATGAAACACTGCAGCTCCAACTAGGACCAAACCTAACTCCCCTCTCAATTGGGACCTATTGGACTTATACCCCAAACTCAACTCTGCCAAATTGGCCCAACTGTTCCAAACCTTCATCGTAGAAGAAAAGCACATCCCTAATGACCCCCCTCCATATGTAGCAAATATATTTTCCCCTTGGGGCCAAAATATTGTAGCCATGATATCTTGTGTTTTGGGTTACTCCACAAGTGAGTACATTGATGAAATTATCCTAGCTTTCATGTCCATCTATACCCCAAGGCAGCCTCCTACAACCATTTATTACTTTGCCACATTTATAGCTGACAGGATGCGTGAGAAATTCACAAGAATGGAAATGAAAGGGTCTTCAAATACTCTTTAGTGTTATACCATATGTTCTTATATTATCAGGCTGATAAGTTCCCATTCACCCTCCAAAAACTGGACACCAAGGGCCAACCAAGATCAATCATTTTTTGGACCCCATTAATCCACGAGTATTAGTCTCCATACTCTTATTCAGACTTTATTGACTTATTTGTACATCTAGTTATGACAATGTTGACTGGAAACCCTCCTCCAAGAATCAGTCCAGAAATAAAGAGAGTCCTTCAATTGTCAAAACAGATCAAAGTGGGTGATTGCTACCTTTACTAGAACCACACAGAAATCAGGGTATATGGTTGCATGCTTGCACCATACAAATTGCCAAGATACCTCCCGATGAGGTTGTTGACATTAGAATACTACAAGCAAATTATCAATGCAAATGAGATAAACTTTGTAAATGCCAAGAAGAAGGCCAATTTCAAAATAAAAGACCAACTAGGCCCCTTCATATGTAACTCTAGGGAGGCTGGGATAGAGGCATATTTGATACTATAGAAGATGAAGTTCCAGAGAAGTTTTGTTTGGAGATATGACCCTTTGGAATTCATCACCAAGAAGAGGAAAAAGGTCAAGTTGGGACCTTTTATTCACCATCCCATACCTGAGATTGAAGCCTATGCTAACCAAGACAACACTAGAATAGACAAAGAGAATGCTCTAATCGATCTTGGAAAACAACTTGATGAAGGTTCTTTCCTATAGATGCCAGAGCAGTCAGACAGGCCAGAGAAATCAAGAAAACCAGAGACAACCATGAGTACCCCCTCAGTTGTGCAAACTCCTCTAAATGAGGAGAAGAGCCTGAAAAGAAGTAGGGAGGAGGCCACCACATCAGTAAGGGCAACTTCATAGATTTATGCAGATACCAGCCAAACAAAAAGATAGAGAGTGAATCCTATCTTTGAATAGGAATACATAGAGGAAACAACAGAAGTCACTAGCACAGAAAGAAATAGGAGTAGGCCCATCACCCCATTGGAAGGCACACCCTCCACATCACAAACTCAAGGGTTGGAAAGGCAGCTTAGTCTTGAGGTATCTTCCTTCATAATTCCTATTGACAAAGACCAAGACATCAAGGAGAGGTATAGGGAAATAAAATCTAGGAATGAGAAGATTAAGGTCCAAACTTATGCCCAGTACCTGAACATGACCCCTACCAAATAAACAAGGCTAATGTCAGCCTTTGATATCAAATAGGGGAAAATGCAGATGACTTTTATCAAGCCTACAACTCAACAGCCAAGAACAACCTCAGATTTCAGGAAAGTAGATTTCGAAGTGCTGGCAAGGGATATCCATCCCATAGACTAGATTGAGCTACATAAGCAAACAGAGGAGATGATATACTCCACTTTGACTGGAAAGGCCATAGCTTCCCACCAACTAAAAAATTCCTTAAACAACATATCTGCACAATTCTAGTTGGAAAAGGCCTCCTCATAGGCCAAGGACACAAGAATCAAGTTCTTAGAGGACTTAGTAATTGAATTTGGACACGATCCCAAGGATATAAAAGCCACAGAGCAGCTAATTAAGAAGAAAAATGATGACATCGCTACACTCAAGAAGCAACTAAAGATACCCCAGCTGCATCATCCACAAACATTAGAGGTCCTGGAAACCTAGAAAGGACATGAAGAGTTCATGGACTTGGTCTTGAAGCTGAATGATTAACTCAAGGAGAGAGAGAAGGAGTTGGACACTTTAATTCAATCAAAGCAAAGTGACTTTGCCACAACTTCTAGAACTGTCATTCCCATGGTATCCACAATAGTTCCTTCTACACTGGCAACATCACTGGCACCCATAGCTCCACCTGCAATAGCATTACCAGTAACAACATAATCTACTATAGCAGTAGTAGCACCAGGGGACAAAGCATCAGAACTTGTGAAAGACATGGAAGATATGTCTATCCAGGCTACAGAGATGAAAAGATTGAAGGAAAAGGTGGCAAGTTTGGAAATTGACTGCAAACTTTCCCAACTCAAGAAGAAAGAGGAAAAACAAAGGGCCCAGAGAATGGGTGAGAGGATCAAAATCCTAGAAAAGGATTTGAAACTTGAGAAGCCACTTGGAAAAATCAAGGAAATGCTGTGGGCCAATATCATTAACTCTGTCAATGATATTTGGCCATCAATCCATGTTATTTTTGAGCAAACAAAGATAGTAAAGATAGCTACTGAAGCTATCCAAAAAGTGAAGGAGTAATTGGGAAACAAGCCTAAGGATGCAAATAGACTCATCCATTTCCTCAATAGCAAAAACAGATATGAGCTACATGAGTTGAACATTGAAGAAAGAACTGCCACCATTCTAGAAATAAGGAAGATACTTTCTAAAAGGAACCTCATGCTTAATTTAGAGGAAAAATTCCACAATATGTAGGTAGCCATTGATAGATTCATGGTTAAATTTTAGATTTTGAGGGAAAAGGGTCTACCTAGTACTATGGTCATCAATGATAAACTCATGACCCAATTAGACTATGGCACTAGACTCAAACAGTTGGCTAAGGAACAAGCTAGCTCTTCATCCATTAAAGCCTTGCCAAAAGGCAAAGTATTATATGACACATTAGAGAACTTGTTTTTCCTTGAGCATGAGGTAAAACATTTGTTCCTCACTAAGCCAAATTTTGCTAAATATACCGAGGCTGATGAAATTTATAGGAGAATGGTAAATGTGAAATTACCAAGTGCAGAATGGTGGGAGACGATGATAGATTTACTGTGATAAATAAACAGCTGAAAGTTACTGTGCAATAAGAATGAAGGCAACAGAGTAAAACAGGTAGAAAACATCACAACAAGGTCAAAGAGTAGCAGGGTCAAAGAGTATCAAATGAAATATCAAATTAAAGAAGAATCCAGCATAAAAATGCCACAACTACAGCTAACATAAAGTTCTACGCCTCAACCATAAAGGCTAGCACAACCATAACTAAAGGGACAACAAGAAACAATTCATTACTTGTCTCTATCTTCTTGCTAGAAGATATTTGTATTTCCTAGAATAAATCTCAAGTTGTTTTGAGATATTTTGTAATAAGTTTTTGTATAATTACTTCACAATTTGAAGTATGTAGGTGTGGATTCCAAAACATTTCTATAGACTTTTTCTCTTGAATAAGAAATTCTATTGTATCAATGACTAGATTGGCTTACTGGATCAAGGAATAAAGATCAGATATTTTACAGGATTCTTGTGTAAAGCGAAATACAAATAAGTATTCTCTCATGTTCAATGTTGTTTTCCTTCAAGTTTTTTCATAATCTTTATGTATCTCTAAAATTTAAATGTTATAACATGGAATGATATTTTAGAAATTGCTTAAATGCACTCTGTCTTGACTGTTATGCATTATTATATGTTTTCTTCACAAATCTAAGTTAAGGAATTCTTGATTTCTCCTTAGTTTAGGTGACTTCTTGTGATCTGTAGCAAAGGATTCTTAATTTCCCTTTGTTCATGATTATCCTCTGTTCTCCATTCTGATCCCAGTCTAAGGATTCTTGAGTGCCCTTTTACCCTAGTTGGAGTTACTTCCCCCATTATGCCTAAAGATTTGCATTTTTCTCTGCTAGCCTACCCTGTGAACATTCCCTTTAATGAATTGATCCAGCTCTGCTATCCACTTGTAGACTCCATAGCCCAATGTCTTGAAGACCTAGCTCTGTCCATTTTCTCTAAGAATTCCACCACCCAACCTTCAAATCAAAACCAAAACCCCAAAGAACACTAAGAACTAGCCTAAAATCCAATAAGAAACAAAGCTAAATTATATAGAGAGATCCCTCTCTGAGTCATAGGTTGGCTAGAGCCTATACTTAAAATATTGGTTTGTGGTTACCTCAGTTTCTTCCTTCTTCTGATAACTTCTAAGGAAAATTCTGAGTGATAACACACACAACATTCACAACAAACCAAAACTTCTCTGTATCTTCACTCCCTATGCCCTTGAACATCGACAGCTTCATAGTGTTTGACATATTGAACGATGATGGTGGTGGTGGAGGTGTGGGTGAAGGTGTATGCGGTGGAGGTGGAAGTGGAGTGGATTGATGATGTGTCTGCGGAAAACCTTGTGTTATCAGCTTAACAACACTCCGCGGTTAGACCTGTACCTCTCCCTCGTCATCACTTGAAGGAGGTTCGATCAACGGGCTATATTCAGGTACTAAAAAACCTTAAATACTTACCTCGAAGTCTGTTGAAAAATTGCCGCTCCACTTCGCTGTAGATGACTGAGGTATCGACTATGAATTTTGTAACAAATCCTCCCAGAATCTGATCGCACCAATGATCAACATCTTGCGCAATGTAGTTTTCAGAGCCCTCTAACTATCGCACTAATTTAGGAGTCAACACTATAGGATTATCAAGCTTCGATATTCCTTGGCTGGCTGTCAATTTACCTAACCACTCATATAGTTCAATGGGAAAAGCATAGAAGAAGATTCAATGTATATCTATATACAAATACCTATTCAACCACTTCTACTTTAATAGGCACGAATTCCTATTTTCTTGCGCCGCAAATTCGTGAATTTTTCTATCCAACCACTTTTTAATTTCTTTCTTGGTCAAATTCCAGTGATGCGACATCACGCATCTCTTTCAAGTAGATCCCAGTCTCGACAACAAAACCATTTGTTGGCTTAGGGGGTCTTGACCTAGGTTTAGATTTAGTTTCGCCAACCAACAAATCCCTACACTACTGGCCCTTTTGGCAACAACCTGCGTAGCGTAAGCTGCAGTCTCACCCGAAGTAGTATAGGGGGATTCAAGAACCAAGTTTTTGCATTTAGAGATGAGTATGGTGTCTTTTAATGCCTTAGATCTCCCTTCACGTAGGTCAATAATCCCTTGGCTCAGTACTATAACTCTACTGAAACAACCTTTAGACCTTTATGAAGGTCTACGATCAACCTTTGCGGACCCTTAACAATTGATTTAGCCACTTACGTGCATCAGAGAACAATCCTAAATTAGGGTTCACACAGATAAGCTTACATTATTAATAAACATCAGATAATTCATCACAATCTTCGCGAGAACTTAACATGCATTGTGTACATTTATTAAGACTTATTCAAGAGAATCGCGCATCATTAGATCAATATTTCTTAAACACATTATTCATCCACAACATATATCATAAACAGAAGTAAACATATATAAACAAATATACACAAGATTTCTTTGGTAACTTTCTTTATTTATCTTCAATTTGGCTTTATAGACTAAAATGTACCTTGCGTTCTCAGCTGCAGGGGTCCACGCACTTAGTTGCAGACTCTACCTAGGCATCTGTGCACTCAGTTGTAGAGCCTTTCTCTCCTATCTGACCCACTTCCTTGCGTTATTAATTTTCTTCTATTGACCCATTACATCCAAGATTATTCCTTAGACTCTCTAAGACACACCTATTTATACAATCCCATGGTTCGTGGACCATGGGTGGATCTCAAAGCTGACTCAAACTTTACATAAACAAGGGGCTAATACCCCTTTAACTCCTAATCATCTACACGGTCTGCATCCAGAAATCGCAGAGAATTTACATTAGTTACAAAAAATACATCATGTCTTGGGTTATTGTAACCCCAATATTGATCCAGGGGACCCCATACCAACACCAACATTCTCCCAGTTGTTGTCTTCATTATACATAGGGGGTCACAGGTGTTACAGGCCATTTTGTCACATCTGGTCAATAGGCCTGAAAACCAAATCAATCAATATCCATGAATATGTTGTCATCATCCCTCTACAAAGCCCTAAGCATGACCTCTCCAAAAAGTCCGAGTTTTTGGGAAAAATTTATCAAAAACATTGTTTTTAGCCCCAGCATACCTTGTCTCCTTAGTCACTTGTTTTGAACACATGTTTCATACTTGTCCACATGCATTGATCAACACTTGTTGCACCCTTTTGTAGACGTGCTGATTCTAGAAATTCGAGAAAAATAAAAAATATTTCTGAAGCTTTCTCTTCTAGAAGCTTCCAAGGTAGTTTTAACCATTTACCATGGATAGAGAATTTGAATCCTATATTGGAGACCTCATCTCTTATCCCTTGAGTTCATCCTCCCATCAGAAGTGGATCTCAATCCTAGATTAGTAATTGGATAATAATTCCTAAACAACCATACTCATCCTATAAATTTACTGTCTCCCATAACATCTGGGTTGGCATTTGGATATTGATAACACCATTATGTTGTTTCTTTGAGCCTAAAGGAGTCACCATATTCATGCATTTGGGTTGAAATTGAGGTGTGATTTGTGACAAGGAAGGACAAGTCAAGTTGGGGAGACATCTATACAGTCAACTACTATTTAGGGTTGTAAAATTGCTCCTATATTTCTCAATAAAAAGAGTATAATATCTCCCTATATTTGTTGCGTTATGTTTGGACTCATGCATTTTGTTGGCTTGAGGGGGCTTGACATAGGTTCAGTGTTGATTAGCCAAACAAATTCCTACACTACTGGCCCTTTTGACATTAGCCCGGAAAGCGCGGACCGAAGTCTCACCCGAAGTAGTATGGGGGGATGCTGGAACCAAGTTTCCGCACCCTGAGATGGTTGTGATGTCATTTGATTTCTTCTATCCTTGACTTCATGTAGGTGGTTTTGCTCTAGGTCTTGCAAGACAAATCCTTTATTCCGATCCTTAATACCTTTGGGAAAGTATACAAACAACCTTCGCGCTGCCCTAACCTGCGGCTCAAGTACTTTTGCACTGCAAGGGAAGCGAGCCGTGCAGATTCCTCAATTATCCTTAGTGATTTTTTTATCTTGTCAAATACTTGAAGTTATCACCGCGTAAACAGATATTCATAATTGTGTTCAATTATTCAATTTAATTGCATTCAATCACGCATCATATAAGAATAATAAAGGAAATTTATACATAAAATATCCAAGCCCATCAACAGAACAAAGACACAGAAATTGCAGAATAACTCCTTTTATTAATATCTCCCAAGTGTTACAGACTGTCTACCCTGCACACATAGCTGCAGGGATCCGCGCACTTAGCTACGAACTTCTACCCTAGGCCTATGCGCACTGAGCTGTAGAGCCTCTAGCTACACTATGACCCAAGACTTAGACTTTTTGCTTCAAGGCTATGACTCTATTCCATGTTTGATTGATTTCTTTCCTCTTTTTTTAAACTACTTAGAGCTCAGCTCTTTTTATACAATCCCATGGTCCACGGAACATGGGCAGGTCTCTTATAGCCGACTTTACTTTAAAAAGCTAAAGGTGGACTACACTTTTTAACACATAACACCTTCGCGCTTCGCAACCAAAAAATGCGGAGTCTTTACAATTATATTACAAAATTTGACTTAACATGGGCTTGTAGCCCCAAAACATTCCTTGGGGGATCTCGTTCCCAATAGGCCCTGTCGGCCGGATAAATCATTCTTGCAGACAAGACCGATCTCCTTAGTATCTACTGATATCTAGCGACAAGCAAGACAAGCAAATTCTTATCTTTCTCTAAATATTGCGATTTATAAATAAAAGCCAATAGATGTTTTAGACCCTACCTCAAGTCCAATGCCAGTTTGTGGAAGCCACGCTCCATTCATCCAAATGAGCTCCCTTTTAAAGAACCTGCAAACACAAACAGGCACACATCAAATAACACCTGCATAGCCAATATAATAAACCATATTTATCATGATGATCAAGGAATTCATGAAATAAACCATAGAAGACAATTTATTGAGAAAAATGAACTTGATTGTATTAACTTTAAACAAAGAATAACTTTACAACCTTGGTGCCTTGATGTTGTACAAGCTCCTCCCAGGGTCTAGCGAGAATCTCCTCTACTTTGACAAGCTTCACACTCTTCCCAATGAAGCCAAAAGGTATGTAATCTCTCCTCTCAAGCTCAATTAGGAAGTCTAAATTCCAACAACATTTACCCTAAAAAATATTCAGCTTTCAACCTCTCTAGCAACCAGCCCAATGCCTCATTTTATAGTGCAGAGGAAGGAAGTTACCAGGTCCACCTTCAAAGGGATAGATTCCTCCTTCAAAGGGATAAGATCCTCACATCAATGGGTTAGCTCCTTTAGTTATGGGATGCATGAACCACCTAGGAGAGAACTTGCCACCTCAAGATTCCTTCTAGAAGTGTCTAGAATTAACCCAAAGTGAGTTTTTAAGAATAAACTTGCGCCTTTTTGACTTTTATAGGGGTCCGCACCCTTTCCTTTAGAGACAGAGCGGGCAGGTCCGCAAGGAACATGACCAAGGAGTGCGGGACCACAGGTAATGCTAAGAGAAAGTGCGGAACCAGAGTTTTAGAGATTTTCAAGGACT
This sequence comes from Pinus tabuliformis, assembly GCA_031772625.1. Classification (NCBI taxonomy): domain Eukaryota; kingdom Viridiplantae; phylum Streptophyta; class Pinopsida; order Pinales; family Pinaceae; genus Pinus; species Pinus tabuliformis. Next base: position 1,921,419,530 of record CM062816.1, on the reverse strand, counting down.
TTCTCTCATTTTTAAGGCTTGACATGAAGAGCTGAGGTTTAAGACTTGCATAGGAGGACAATATGAGTGGTGATAGACTCACACTGATTTCAGAATGTTATGGTGACAATATTTTGTGCAACAGATTGCCCCCTAAAGTGCGAAGTTTGTAATAGATAGTATTTTTCATCTAAGAAGAGTGAAGTACTTTATCATTTCGAGGATCATCTTGTGGAGAGCCTGGTTGGAACCTATAAAAACATTCAATACAAAATATATATATGAGATCATATCATCGCTGAGGTAGGCATTCCCATACTCAGATCAAAACTGACTAGAAAACTAACTAAACTGCTCTGATATAGGAATGATCTCGTAATACATCACAAGTATAGACATATGTAGACACAGTATGGACGCAACCATCTGTTTATGAATAGTCCACTTTATAATGAATAACAAAATTCCTCGCAGCCTAGATGGTGGAAACTAGACCCAGGGTCTTGATTTCTACTTCCCGAAATAGTACGATTCTATCCATGTGAATGAATGTGTCTAAGTCGAACATGGTAGAAACCACTTGATTACCAGTCAATGATGTAAACTATTAACAAGTGTGAGAGAAACCACCAGTAATGTCAATGGATCTCAAAGTACTCAATGCAATCCATGAAATGTGAATAGATGTGTTGATGTCGAACATGTCACGGAATCCTTTGATCGAAGGTCAATGATGCAACCTATCGTCGAAGGCGAGAAACCTACCATTGAGGCATGCAGATTCCAAGGTACTGACGATTTCTAGATCATATTTCTAGATAATGAGCTGGAGTCGATAGAAAGTGATCCGTCGTAGGCAAGCCCACAACACGAAATCATAGATCAAGTTTGAAGAAATACGTTTGCAAGGACTGAGTCAGGGATGGTCAAGATGGATGATAGATATTTTGCAGATGAATGGTTTATTTTCACTAACCTCTTGAACACATAATGACACTGCAGATGGTTTGGTGACAATTGACCCAAAGCTAATACCCAGAAACTGGCTGAAGACTTTCAATATGGTTTTATTAACTGTTAGGCAAAGGATTTCCCAACCCAGGTGAACAAAAATGTCATGTTCAAGAGTGGTTGAATGCTTTTCTGAGACACAAAGTATGACAAACAGGTTCATTTTTCTCTCTTTCCCCCACCATTTCTGGCAAGTACCTCTTTATTTTTTACAATCTTGAGGAGGATAACATTTGCTTGATTATAAGCTCATCCTTCGGATGAGTCCAACTTAGTTTAAAATTCGAACCCTAAGAAGGAGTGGTCCGTTCCTGTTTTTAATTGAATAGGTCCTTTACTGTTAAATTTTAATGAGTCCAGTATAGGAGAAACTCGACATTTTTCAATTTTAGGGAGTCAGAAGAAAAACTTAAGAAAACTCCATGGTTGTCCTTTTTCGTAAATTTGTGTCTCCCAAGCCCGAAAAAGTATAAAATAATACTTGAGAGAACCACTTGACCATTACAATCAAGGAGTACTTTTCATAATTAGTGGCCCTGATCTAAAAAAGTAAAAAAGCGATCAAAGAAACGTCATTTTATTACCAATATCGAACTTGAAACGACAAAAGTCTTGCAATTTTTTCATGCTTATGCGGTCAGAAAAGAGCTGTAAGTGGACCGTCCTTTTAATTTTATTTTAACAAGTTTAAAAAGAAAACACTCGGCAATCTTTTCATATTTTATGAGTCAGAAAAGAGATTAAAGAGGACTCGTCCTAGAGGAACGAGTGGTATAAAGGGTAGCAACTGGTTCCGACAATGCAGGAACTGCTCAAAACATGTAACGGTTAAGAGGCTGGCTAACAAAACCACTCAGAGATGCGGTCCCTCAGGAAGGGTAAACAACCAAGTGAAAGCATATGATCAACCAAAGTGATGGTGGCGATGGAATGAAAACAACCAAGGCTCATCTAATAGAATTTAGCGGATAAAAAAGGAAATCACGAGATGTAAAATGGTTATGGGTTCATTTTTACACAAGCTTGAACCATAGAGAACTTTTCTTCGATTCGGTTTCATGTTTACACAAGCTTGAAATGAAAAACTATGCTTGTTATAAGTTCGCATGCCCCCAGCATAATGACGCAAAATGAGGTACATGCCACCCAAGCTTCATTACATTCAACCAGGTGGATGAAATGAAGGTTTAATTTCAAAATCTTGGAAAGACTCGAGGGAGTTGTTTCATTTTTTAGTGAGGTTGACACAGGAAAAGAAGTATCCTCAAAACCCTTGTTTCATTTTTTAAACGAGCTTGACACAAGATAAGGAACTATGCTCATGACTCCTTGTTTCATTTTTTAACAAGCTTGACACAAGACAAAGAACTATGCTCATAAAATCCTTGATTCATTTTTTTAATGAGCTTGACACAAGACAAGGAACTATGCTCAAGTCTACTCTCTACAATCTACCTAACAAGGAACTATGCTCTAAAATCGTTGATTCATTTTTTAATGAGCTTGACACAAGACAAGGAACTATGCTCTAAAATCCTTGATTCATTTTTTAATGAGCTTGACACAAGACAAGGAACTATGCTAAAAAATCCTTGATTCATTTTTAACGAGCTTGACACAAGACAAGGAACTATGCTCAAGTCTACTCTCTACAATCTACCTAACAAGGAACTATGCTCTAAAATCCTTGATTCATTTTTTAACGAGCTTGACACAAGACAAGGAACTATGCTCTAAAATCCTTGATTCATTTTTTAACGAGCTTGTCACAAGACAAGGAACTATGCTCAAGTCTACTCTCTACAATCTACGTAACAAGGAACCGATTCATTTTTTTAATGAGGTTGACAGAGGAAAATAACTGTCATCATACCTGATTCATTTTTTAACGAGGTTGACTCAGTAACAGGAACTATCCTCTGACCAACTGATTCATTTTTTAACGAGGTTGACACAGGAAAAGAACTGTCCTCATACCTGATTCATTTTTTAGCGAGGTTGACTCAGTAACAAGAACTATCCTCTGACCAACTAATTCATTTTTTAACGAGGTTGACTCAGTAATAGGAACTATCCTCTGACCAATTGATTCATTTCTTAACGAGGTTGACATAGGAAAAGAGCTGTCCTCTTACTAACTGATTCATTTTTTAACGAGGTCGATACAGTAAAAGGAACTTTCTTCGCAACATCTAGTTTCATGTTTTAATGAGGTTGAGACAGGAACAAACTATCCTCACGACACCCTGTTTCATTTTTTAACGAGGTTGACACAGGAACAAAACTATCCTCGAGGTAGCTTGTTTCATTTTTTAATGAGGTTGATATAGGAACAAAACTATCCTCGACAGCCTGTTTCATTTTCTAACGAGGTTGATACAGGAAAAAACTATCCTCACGACAGCCTGTTTCATTTTTTAACGACGTTGATACAGGAAAAAACTATCCTCGCCAACTGATTATGGCTTCAAACTGGAAGAAATACATGTCAATGGACACACCTTGATAATGGCTTCCAAGAGGTCTTCATCAAACGAAAGAATAGTTCTCTGGAAGGAACACATGTCAAGGGACTCAAAAGGGATAAGAACATCGCGTTCAAGGGGTTAGCTCCTTTAGTTATGGGATGCATGAACCACCTAGGAGCAAACTTGCCACCTCAAGATTCCTTTTAGAAGCGTCTAGAATTAACCCAAAGTGAGTTTTTAAGAATAAACTTTCACCTTTTTGACTTTTATAGGGGTTTGCACCCTTTCCTTTAGAGACAGAGCAGGCAGGTCCACAGGGAACATGACCAAGGAGTGCAGGACCACAGGTAATGCTAAGAGAAAGTGCAGAACCAAAGTTTTAGAGATTTTCAAGGAATTTCTCTCATTTTTAAGGCTTGACATGAAGAGTTGAGGTTTAAGACTTGCATAGGAGGAAGGTATGAGTGGTGATAGACTCACACTGATTGCAGAATGTCATGGTGACAATATTTTGTACAACAGGCCCCCAACACAAACATCGTGACTCACCCTTGAGTCACTCGGTAGGCGCATAGATCTTTGCACGAAGCCCGTCCAACTTGACCCTGATGATTACAACTTCGGCCATGCACTGAGCTGCTACCTACTTTGCATCTTCGACTCTTTTCTTGGTTACTGCCCCTACGCTATCAGCCCAAGGCTGTTGTTGTGTCGCTTGCAAAGTCACAATATTGCCTTCAATGTTTCTTGTGATTGTGTAAGCTTCCTCCAGCCAGGGTTTTAGTTGTGCCTTCATCACTGCTTCCTTATGCAGTTCTGCGTCCACCTGTTCCTTCAGCTGCTTGGCTTCCTGTAGCTTAGCTAACCTCTATGTCAACGCGACAGTTCGTGCTGTGCCTTTAACTTCATCATAGCATTGTTGGAGTTCGCTTGCCTCCGTCTCTAGCCTCTCAATGCTTGGGTCCTCTTGCAAGTTGGTCATGACCTCAAATGATTTTTTGATCAAATGTGTGCAGTCTGCTACTGCACTCTCCACTGCCACGATTTCTTCTATGATAGTGCCCGTCTCCTGTTCCTTTACCTCTGGCGGTGTTGAAGGCTGGGCCTTCAACTAGAGCTCTGTAATCTATAGGTTCAGCTCCAACTGAACCCGCGCCATCTCTGTCTGAGTGTCGCACACCCCTGTGGCCAATTTGTGGATGCAGACCTTGACTGGCTCCTCTTCTAGAATGGCCAACTCTAGGACCATTCTACATGCCTCCTCCATGACCTGTATGATCTTCTTGCTATGGTTGGTTGCCTTAGCCTCAGCAGCAATGGTAGAATTTCTATGTAGGGCCATCTATTTATTGTTTATCCACTGTTCACTGATCATCTCGAGGGCGTGGTGCTTGCGAGCCCTCAGCTCTGTAATTACTCCATCCTGCAAAAGGTGGAGTGCTTCGTGTGGAAGCATTGCCAGGTTCAGTCCAACTCCCTTCAATGCGTTGATAGTGGGCCTGTTAGCCTCATTTTCTATGGTCAGTGCTCCATCTGGTAGCACTATCGCATTGGAAGCCTTCATGCAAATCAAATCAGCAACCTCTGATGTGTCGATATCCAAGATGGTGGATAACGTACCAGCTTGCGATGCGCAGGTCTGTAACTCCCGCATCCCAGTTTTTATGGTGCTTAGGATGATCTACTACTACTTTTAAAATTGTTGTAGGGCCTTCGCGGTGACATCTCTGACTATGTCACCGATGTCATATAAGTCACCCTCCATCAATGTGATATGGTCCAACGAGGTCTTGGTCGCCTTGGATTTCTTTCTAGGCCCTCCCTTTTCCATCTCACTTTGGCACTTAATGCGGCCAGACGTCTCCTAAGGGTCCATGCCATGCTACTCTGTGTCCTCCACTTCAGTCTCAGGTGAAGGCGACCACACATATTTGTCAGAGCCCCACTCTATGCCACCTATTTCTTTTCCTACCTCCTTTCCTACCTGTTCCGCCTGGGCCTTCTCAACGGCCTCCTTTTTCCTCTTTTCGACCAGCTGCGCCATCTTCAGCTTGGCCTCTTCCTTCTTCTTTTGTGCGGCGGACTTTCTTCCACCCACTACCAAGTCCATGGTAGTGCACCACTCCGCTGAACATTTGTCAAGCACTGCATCAATGCCATCATCTGTGGCTAGGTACGAGAAATCATACCACTTCTACGCAGGTTCCTTCCGCACCCTCATTGATATCCGATGGAAATCAGCTTTAAAATCAGCATAGATCTGCAGGTTAGCATATACCATGGGCTAAAATCGTGGCTTGCAATTAATGGCCATCCTAATATTCATCTCCATCAAGATCCAGAAGATCTTGTTGTCTCGAACTCGTTGTGCATCCTTAGTCACCCATAGCAAAGCATACTTTGCTGCTTCAGGAAGGTTTAGAACAACCGAAGGGAACTGGCTCTCCTTTGGTAGCTCCCACACTACCAACACAATCGATAGCAAGATCCATGCTAGTGGAATGTCTTTCTTTGCTCTTGCGCTTCATGGTAGTTTGCCAGGAACTCTCAGCAAAGGTAGTTCGACCAGTTAAACTAGACTCCTTCGGCACATTGTTGTGCGAGTGCGAAGACAAGTGCCAACACCTCATTGGCGCGACACTTCCACATCACATTCCCTGCAAGGATCTGCGTTACCAACTTCACAGTGGGGTCATAGATGCTAGAAATAGTGTACCTATGCAGCTTCTTCACCAGTTTGAATTTCTCTTTCATTGATTCTGCGAGTGCCTGCTCGCCACCCTTGCCACCAAAGATCATAGCTAGGTTTTCACCTGTATACGAGAGGCACGTTATTCTATAAATCAACATATTAGTGATGGGTATCGACTCCTCCATCCATAGACACCCATCATGTGCCAAGCACAATAGCTACTTGATGACCAAAACTATCATGGGGGTGCGGTTGTAGTAAGGCACCAAGAGCAGGTTGAGTAATCCTGCCTTCTCTACTCCTCTGAGCCACTTCCACAGCTTTAGTGCAGTCATCCCCGTATTTGTGTCTATGATGCGGTGCATCGGTCGCCAGGTGTGGGAATTTCTCTTGGTCTTCCAAGTCCCAGTCTTTGAGCTTCAATATCGGTACCCATGCCAAACACGGACCGTCAAAAGCAATTTCATCCGATAGCAGAGGGGTTTGCAGGGGAATCTTACTTTCATCAATGTCCTTTGGGACCTTGGACTTAGGCTTGTGTAGAGAGACATACTCCGACAACCGTGTAACAAGGTCCGCACCCTGGGCTTCAACCTCCTATATTTCCACTCCCACATCCTCATCATCCATGGGGATGTCTTCAATATCCTCCTCCTCTGCTTCTAGGTTTATAGCCTTACCTTTCTCTTGGGTAGTGGGCTTTGGTGGGTTTCGTCTTGGCAACATGCACACCAGTGTGACAGGCTGCTTGCCCTTCTTATCCTTCATGGTCTCCTTCGTTGGGGTTGGCTTTAGTCTCGGTGTTCTTGGGGATTTAGGGATCTCTGCCAATACTCCGTCCACTTCTGAGGCAGCTACTTTGATCCCCATATCAATTCCCTGCACATTCTCCTTAGCTGCCACTCCTTCAGTGTCCATAGCTTCTACGCAGGCCGACATGATGCTATTCACTAGTGCTTGTGTTTCCTTCGATAATTGCTCAAACGACAGACTCGCTACCAAATCTTGAAAGACTTCACAGTTCATTTTCACCTGAGAGTGCAATAACTGAATTCTCAAAATGCCAAGTGTTTTTTGTTGGGCAGCCACTTGTAATTTATAGGGAATTTTGAATTCAAAACCAATTGTTCCCCCCAAAACCGTTTCATTAATGGTAGATTGGCGACAAATTTTCAAGGATCTAAGCCATAAATTTTGTGTTAAATGTCGAATGCCTACTCCATTTGGCCTCACTTCTGTCGTTTTTCATGAAAAGTGACTTTAACGGTCACTTTCCAGTTGACTTGCATGATTTCTCCCTGGGTAGTGCAGTTTCCTCCGCACTGCCGTGAACCCAGTGACACATCCTTGCTTCACTCCGTCTTTCGATCATGCATCTCCCAAACCCGGGTAGTGTATTTTATAGTCCCCCGCCTCCTTTCAGCTGCCTGGAGCGCTAAGACTATGCTATTTTCATTTAGTCACATGGCTAGGGCAGTGATGTATGGCTTCAAGCGAGTGCCATTCACCTTTCCTGGGAAGGGTTCTCCATTTAATTTGACCAGCTGTACTACTCCTCCATCGGTAATCTCCTTAATAACATAAGGCCCTAACCAATGCATCCTGAATTTCCCTGGAACTTTATCAAACTTACTAACATATAACAAAACCACATCATTTACCTTAAATGTGCGCAGCTTGATGTGTCGATCATGCCATGCCTTTTCGCACTGTTTTTGGACCTGCTGGTGAAATCTAGCCAAAAATATTTCTTCTTCAAGATCATCCAGTTGTGCGAGCCTCTCCTCTAGGGCTCCGCAATCCATCATACTTGTCAGTGTTGTTATGTGTATACTAGGCATGATGTATTCAATAGGCCTTACTACTTCCACACCATAGAGAATCCTAAAAGGGGTTTGTCCAGTCAATTTCTTGCATGTCGTTTGATAAGACCATAGTACTGCATGTATGCATAGGTCCCAATCACTTCACTAAGCATTGCAAACCTTGGTCAACACATTTTCGAGCACTTTGTTGAACGCATCCACTATCCCATTAGCCTATGGGTGATAAGATTTTCTCTTTTGGTGGTATACTTGAAATTCCTCCATCAGTGGATTGATCGTCTCATTTAGAAAGTGTGTACCATGGTCACTCATCAAGATCTTCAGACATCCAAATCACATCAGTACATGCTCAAATAGGAACTTTGTGGTAGTTGTGCCCGTGCAATCCTTCACTGGCTGTGCTTCTGCCCAACGAGTCAAATACTCCGTCGCGGTGATAATGTATCTTGCCCCTGTCTTTCCTTGTGGCTAAATGGGTCCTACAAAATCTATCGCCCACTTCTCAAAGGGTTGCAACGTCATTTGTGGATTCAAAGGCATTTCATCCCTCCATGATGGCCTGCTCGTTCTTTGACATACATCACATGCCTTGCAATATGCTTTTGAATCTTGATGAAGGGTTGGCCACCAGAACCCTACGCATAGAATCTTCTGCGCGGTTGCTTGCCCTGCATAATGTCCTCCCGCGATGCCCGCATAAGCGTCCGCAAGGATGCTGCTTCGTTCGAACTCATGTACATATTGTCACAATATCTCATCAGTCCCTATCTTCTATAGATGCCCAACAATAATAGAGAATTCTACCATGCGCACCACTAATTTCTTCTTTTTCTGGACAGAGTATCCTTCCGGTGCAGTTCCTATTTCTATGAAGTGTATTATATCCTCAAAATGATCATCTGCAACATGCACTGCAAATAGCTGCGCGTTAGGCAATCCTTCTTCCAAGTTAGTAGGTTCCTCCCCTATTTTGATGCACAACAGATGGTCTGGTCCTGCGTTCAATCGTTCAGGCTTCACAACAACTTCAAAATCATGCTCCTGGAATAATAAGAGCCATCTATAGATTCTCCCCCCCAACACAGGCTTATTGACTAGGTACTTTAGCATGGAGTGATCTATATACATCTTAAAATGGCTTCCTAGCAAGTAGTTCTTATACTTCTGGAGTGCATACACCATAGCTAGCCCCTCGCGCTTAGTGGTGAAATAGTTCTTCTCTGCTTTGTATAATCTGCGGCTTATGAACATGATAGGATGGTACAAGCCTTCTCTGTCAACCTGTGTTAGTACTGCTCCCAGCACTATACATGACGCGTTGACATGTACATGAAACTCTTTCCTCTAGTCCAGGAAGACTAGAATCAGCACGGTAACCATATTTTCTTTCAATATATCCAAGCTCTTCTTACAGTCATTGTTTGAGTAGAACATGACATTCTTCTTCAACAATTTCTCCATAGGCGTGGTGATTTGGGCATAGCTTTTGATAAACTTTCTGTAATATCTAGTATGTCCCAAAGTGGTGCGCAGCTGTTTCACACTCCTCGATGCTTCCAAGTTCAGTATCACTACAGTCTTCGTGGGGTCTATGATCAGTCCTTGTCTGCAAACCACATGCCCCAATAGGTTTCCAAAAGGAACGAAAAACAAACACTTCTTGAGGTTGAGCATGATCTGGTATCTTTGACAGGTGTCTAGCATCAGGCGCAAGCTTGCTACATAGTGCTTAACTAGCCAAAATACAGTCTAGTCATCAAAATATACCTCTAGGAACTTATGAATAAATTCCTTGAATTCCGTAACAACCACGCACGAGAAGATTGTAGGCGCATTCTTCAATCCAAACAACATTATAGTGTACTGAAAACAACCCCACTTAGTTGTGAAGGTTGTCTTGCTTCTATCCTCTAGCACGATTTTGATTTTGTGGTACCCAGAGAACCTATAAGTGAAGGAATATGCTTCCTGGCTGCCTACCTTATCCAACACTTCATCAATGAATGAAGTCGGGAAAGGATCATGCACACAAGTGTCATTCAGTTTTCTGAGATCCACACATAGCCTTATCTCATCCTTCTGCTTCTTCTATTGAACCACCATTGGGCTTATGCAATAAGATTCTTCCACGGGCTCAATGATGCCTACCATGAGCATCTTTTCTAGCTCTAAGTGGACCTTCTCCTTATATTTTGGATTTAGATGGGAAGGCCTTTGCTTAATTGGCTTTGCGTCGGGGTTTAACGTGATCTTCATCATTCCTAGGTCCCCGATTATTCCTTTCAAATCCATAAAATTGGTAGGGGATAAGTCTTGGTATTCATGGAGCAATTCATCAACATTATCCATCGTCGTGTCATCCCAGTAGTCTCCAATCTTTGAGAATTTGGGTTCTGCCTCTGTACCAATGTTCGCTTGTTTCATTTTCAATGGCACAGTTATATCAGGGTTCTCAATCTATAGTCCTTGAACCTCGCAGTGGCCTTCTGTTTCTAGAATGTTAATCTTCCACAGATTCTCATCCTCTTCTTTAGCAGTTACATTATAACATTCTAGTGTGTGACTCAATTGAGTAGCCCATTTAGGCTTAATCAGATCTAAAAGATCTTGCGGTATCCTAAAGATTGCTGCTTTCACCTCTTGTAGCACTTCATCAATACTGTCAAACCTGTTCTCAAAACTGAATGTCATCATGAACCCTTTGCGCAGGATATCCCATTCGCCTATACCAATTCATTGGGACAACATCCAGGGTATGACAAAATAGGTGCACCCACTCAGGTTGGGGCTTTTCTCCATAAGCCTGGGTCCATTTGGCCAGATGCACACGTGGATCATTCTGCCCATCATACTTGTCTATTAGTCACATATTAGGCTTCCCAAATCATGTTCTCATCATCCTCCTACATTCGTGCCAATCATCAAAGCTTCCCTTGTGCATACCCCACCACCTTGCGGGTGTAGCGCACAGTGCCTTGTCCAATGCCTGGAAGCATTGCTTTTCTGGTGCTTCCCTTTCAAATGCATCCAAAAAGATATCTACCTCATTCAAACCATCATAAGTAGGCAAATTTCTTACCTCTGATGACACACAATGCAGCAACTAAGTCATCATGTTGCAATTCAACGTGGTTACTTCATGTAACTGATTCTGCCAGTGCTCTATTTCTTCATCAGAATCCGAGGTGCAGGAACTCTCGCGATCCCATGTAATTCATCCATCCACGATGGGATTCACCCAATCTTGGTCTCACACTATTATCTTATAGATACAATCCAGGTCGTCATCACTCTCATAGTCGTGGACATGTTCAGTATAGTGCGATCCTTCAGCAGGATCGAGGGGTATTATTACGCACAGTGATTTCTTCTCAAAGATCATCTTTCGCTTCTTCAGATTGATTACCCTATTCATATTAGTAGCCCAGTCAATTCCTAGGAGTGCAGGATAGGTATTGCTTTCTTCCACTATTTCTATTACTTTAAAATCAGCCAACACGCTCGCTCCCTCAATATCCACGGTCACCCCCTGCAACCACCCCATGGGGATGATCTTCTGCTGACTCCCAATCCTTAGCTAAATCAAAGACCATTGTAGTGTAGGTCTCCCCATTTGTTCCCAAGTCTGCTTTGTAGGACATTCACATATGACCCCAGGTCCAAAATGACCTGATCCATTTCATACTCTCCTATCAATGTGGTCAGTCTTATCTCCCATCCCGTCCTTGTTTTAAGCTTGCCAATCTTTTATACTATGTGCGGCTCACCTGGTGCGATTCCAGTGCATCTATTGATGAGTTCTTGTAACCCATTCATAGCCCTACTGTCATGCAGTAACTTCATACAGGTTTCCAGGAAAGTTGTGAGCATAGAGGGGTCCATCTCCTGCTCAGGCTTATCCTTGCTTCCTGAGGTGGAGGTCTTAGCAAAGCTCTTCTTAGCTTCCATGAAGGTTTCACGTGTGCGCTCCAAATCAAACTCAACCTCCTTGGCTAGGGCTTTGCAAACCCATGTGTTGTCTTCTAGTTATTTCCCCTTGTCATCTCCTATCGTGATTCCACTTCTGAGCATTATATTTACGTTTGGATCTTCCTCGCGCGGCTCAGACCTCATCATCTGCAGGTTCTGAGTTGGCAGAGGTGGTAGTGCCCCTTTGTCACATATCCTAGCTATCAGCGTAGGACAGTCTTCCGTTTCATGATCAAATAGTGTGCAATACTTGCACAACGGACGCGTCGAATTAGTGCAATCACAGGCATAGCGTTCTTGTCCTCCGCAATTGTAGAAAATCAATTGTTCGTGACCTCTACCAGGTCCTCCTCCACCTCGGCCTCTTCCGTGCCCCTGAAATCCTATCTACGCCATCGCTGCGCTTTGGTCGAGGGGCTGCGTTTCGTCCTGAACCCTATAAGAGGGAGTTCTATCCATCATCAGTTCATAGCTCCTACAAGTATGCTCATCGCGCCCTACCGAGCTACAAAAGTTGCAGAACAGCTGTTGCAGTGTTTGTACAAACTTCTGTAGCAAGTGACAATTATCCATGGCATGTTTTCTGCCTATCTGACAGATAACGCATCATAATGCAAGCCCCACACTAGGTTTTGCTTGAGCTTCTAGCCTTAAAGGCATCGGTCCTCCTCTTGCAATATAGTTTGAAATGACCGGGCAATGGTCGTTGTCATGACCCTGACTCTTGCATTTCAAGCACCATACCTCCTTACGTACTTCTGATCGAACCATCCTTTCTTGCTTCAGACTTTGCATCTCAAGGCACAGATTCTTCAGTTGCACATGGATCTGCTGAACTCCTAGATTAGGATCTTGCATTGGAGTTTCATGTAGTCTCATGGCAATCTCCAAGGCCTTTGCCTGAGTTGTTATCTTCTACTGCGACAACGCACTCCTTAAGTGTGGTAGTAGTGAAGCCACAAACCACTCATGATGTTGTCCATCTGTCAAATTCATGTTGGCTTCGTGGATTATGCATTTCAGCCTCTGATCTAGTTCCCAAGGTGTCTCACCTAGTTGCATCACGATCTCTTTGAATCCCACAATCAACTGCGCCTTAGATTTAGGCCTACTAAATTCCCTATTCAGTGCTACCTGGATGTCTACCACTCTAGCATTCGGGTTATCGTTAGAGTACTTAATATACCAGGTTAGCGTGCAATCTTGAAGAGCACTAACCAGTGTTTTCTTCTTTATATGGTCATCTGTAACACCTTGATCTTCCCATAAAGCCCTCACAACGAACCAGAATTGGTTCGGGTCCTCATTTCCCAAGCCTCTAAATAGAGGAAATTTCACTATATTTGCCATACTGAACCACAGTGGAGGTGGAGGTGGTATGGGTGAAGTTGGAGGTGAGGGTGGTGAAGTTGGAGGTGGTGTGGGTGGAGGTGGTATTCGTGGCAATCTGTGTCTTATTAACTAAATAGCACTTCATAGAGAAATCTTCGCTATCCCTTCTTCATCACTTCACGGAGGTGAAATCAAGGGACTATACTGCGAACCTTTTTTTCCTTCGTTCCTGTAAGTTTTTCTGCTTCACATAGTCCCGAACATCAAGGTAGCTGCATAACCCATTTTTCACACAATAGCATTTTAATCTAGGTATTCAAAGATTTTACATACTTACCTCATGGTCCTTTGGAAAAGTGTCACTTCGCCTCGCAGTAGCTGACCGAGGTGTCGACCGTGAATTCATTCACAAATCCTCCTATGGCGCGCTCAAGTCAATGATCAATAGTGCAGGCTATCTTATCCTCCGATTCTTCCAACCTTTGCACTAGCTCTGGGGTCCACACAATAGGATCGTCAAGTTTCTACCTTAGTTATTTGCTAGCTTTGCGACCCACTCGTATAGCTCAATAGGGAAGGAGAAGAAAAAGATCTTGTGGATCTCTGTATACAGGTATTTGTCGAACCATTTTTCCTTTATCAGTCATGGGTTTCTACTCTCTTGCACTGCGAATTTGTGGATATTTCTATCCAAGCAGTCTCCAATCTCCTTCTTAGTTGGATTCCAGTGATACGACATCACACATCTCTTATGCAAACTCCGGTCCTGGCAACAGAACCATTTGTTGGCTTGAGGGGGTCTGACCTAGGTTGAGTGTTGATTAGCCAAACAAATCCCTACACTACTGGCCCTTTTGGCATCAGCCCGTGGAGCACAGACCGAAGTCTCACCCGAGATGGTTGTGATGTCGTTTGATTTCTTCTATCCCTTCCTTCATGCGGGTGGTTTTTCTCTAGCGCTTTCAAGACAAATCCTTTATTCCGGTCCTTAATACCTTCGTGGAAGTATACAAATGACCTTTTTGCAGCCCTAACCTAGGGCTTAGGTACTTTCGCACTACTAGGGCAACGAGCCATGTAGATTCCTTAATTATCCTAAGTGATTTTCTTATCTTGTCAAATACTTGAAGTTATCACCACGTAAACAAATATTCATAATTGTGTTCAATTATTCAATGTAATTGCATTCATTCACGCATCATATAAGCATAATAAAGGAAATTTATACATAAAATATCCAAGCCCATTAATAGAACAAAGACACAGAAATTGCAGAATAACTCCTTTTATTAATATCTCCCAAGTGTTACAGACTCTTTCCACCTTACACACACAGTTGTAGGGGTTTGCACACTCAGTTGCAAAATTCTACCCTAGGCCTCTGCGCACTCAGCTGTAGAGCCTCTATCTACACTACGACCCAATACTTAGACTTCTTTCTCCAAAGCTATGACTCTATTCCATGTTCGATTGATTTCTTTCCTCCTTTTTTAAACTACTTAGAGCTTAGCTCTTTTTATAGAATCCCATGGTTCGCAGACCATGGGTAGGTCTCTTATAGTTGACTTTACTTTACAAAAGTAAGGGTGTACTACCCTTTTTGACACATAACACCTTCGCACTCTGCTACCACAAAATGCAGAGTCTTTACAATTATATTACAAAAATTGACCTAACATGGGATTTTAGCCCCAAAACTGCCCTTGGGGGATCCCGTTCCCAACATATTTCAATGCCATGATGATTCAATGAATAAAGACTTTAGATTATGCTATGTGAATGTTGTGGATCCTTTGTTTGTCTTAGTCGTGTTTGGAAGTTCTAATTATAGCACTTGGAGCTACGTTTGGAGCTTACAAGCAAGGAGGAAGAAAAGGTTTGATTCTGATTCCAGGTGGGCTTATTTTCCATTCTCTAATTTCTCTAAGGAAAAATTCATGCTTTTTGCCTTTTGTTGTTGTAGGTTAGACCACTAGACCTAGGGAATTTACCTTTGTCCGCAATTGTGAAAAATCTACATAACAATAGGAGTACATGATCAATAATCCAGGGAAATATTGGGAATTGTTTATTTGCAACAAGAGATCTTCTCATTTCTCACACTTTTTTTTAATGAATATATAAGTTTCTTCAAAATGTCCACCTTCATTAGCAACACCTTCTTTTATTCAACCATACCTTTCACAAAGTGATTCTAAACATTAATATGTTTTTTCCTAGAATGATTCATTGGGTTCTATGCTAGGAATATTGCACTATAACTATCATAATCTATCCTCATAGCTCACTATACCAACCCAATACCTTAATTTAATCTCTATAGCCATACTGCATCCTTTCTTGCATGAGTATATACCATGTATTCAACTTTTATTGTTGAGAGTGCCACTATAGACTATCTCATGTTGGTCCAATTGATTTCTCCTCTAAATAAGTTAAATAGATACCCACTTGTAGATTTTTTACAATCCAGATCTCTAGCCCAATCTGCAACAACAAAGCCATGTACGCCCAACACTTTATCCAATCCTAGTGACATTCCTTTCAATTACATTTATAATTTGAGTAGAAATATATCAAAATGCTATACATTTAATTTTCAATTCGAGATTCATATGGAACTTATGAACTATAATGCACCATTTGTGATAGTACAATATGAAGTTGCAGTAGCTTAAATAAGTGTCACATGACAAGAGAATGGGATGCTTTCACAATTAAGTACGAGAAATCTACTTGAAATCCGATACACACTTGCAAGAAAGTAAATCACACTTATAGAAAAATGAATCACATAGGCATCTAAGGTGACTTGTTCCAATTGGTTGAGATGACATTCGTTACTGTAACAAAAATGCATTAATACATGAAATATGATGCAATAACACATAAACCATAAAACAAAAATCACTCATAAAGGAAATAAGGCTATAATTCAAACATTGCCAAAACATAGCTCAATAAAAATGAGAGTACTTGAAATCTTATAAAAGAAACATAATATTATGTTATTAGCATGGGATTGTTGCAACGAGAGTTGCAACAACATCTTGAGTCAGAATATTCTATGTAAACTCAACTATTATTCTATAATTAATGTTAATGTTAATGAGAAAACTATAGCAATAAATCTATGATACAACATTGCATCAAAATAAATTATTGGAGTTGCAACAATAAACCTATGTTATAGAATTACAGTAACATAAATTATCAGAGTTGCAGCAACATGAAATCATAGAGCTACAAAAATCAAAATTTAGAGATTCAGTAATTAGAGTGACAACAATTAAACTTTAGAGTTGTAGTAAAGGAAATATCATATGTATATCAATTGATCTTCATAATTGCAAATGTTGAAAGGATGGTGTTGGCACTAATGTCAACAATGAGCTAGTTGTGGTGGAAATGATGTCAATAGTTAGATGTGTTTTTTCATGGTTTGATTGATGCATTTTAGTGTTTTAGAGGTTTGTAAGGTGCTTACAGGCATAATGAAGCAATTGATGCAAATATGAGTAGTTTTGGGTGAAATATTTTATGTTCTCCCTAATTTTAAGTATAGACGCAACTTCATAGGGAGGAATTTGTGTTTACAGATTTGGAAGCCCAAATTTCCATTGTAAAATGAGCATTTGAAACTCAATTTCTCAGTGGAGAAACCAAATCCATGTCATGTGCATTGAAAAGGGAAAGTATACAAGCTTTACCAGCATTTTCCCATGGTCTTGGTTGTGATCAGGGTCATTTGAATTGATCTCATTTAATGAATTGATCTAGTCATCAAAGTATATTATGGGGTGTGTTTAATGAATACAATATTTGGGATTGATTTGGTCAATTGTAATCATTCCAGTTTGATCAAATATACAAGAAAAACATGGAATGCGTAATGGTGGATTTGGTCGTAAATTAGTGGTGATTGTTCACAATTTAATATGCTTGATTTTCTCTATAATGATCATACTTTGATATGGTCTCCAATGTAATTGTGGAAGATAATTAATGTCATTTGATCTAGTCACGAAGTCTATGTGCATAAAATTGGTTTGTTTTGATGGTCTGAGTAACAAAAAATTTAATATGTTATGTTATGGATAAATGAGGAGTTTATCCATAGTGTATCCCCTATAGTGGTGTGATTTCCAGAGACACAACATGTTTAAAGGATTAGTATAGTTGTGTCTAAGCATAAGAATGATGTGGTATGTTATGGATCAAGATGAACATTTGAGATGATGTGATTTAGAAGTCAAGTGAATTAATTTGTGCATTCTACCAGAGTTATTAATGGCTACCGGAGGTTGGACACAAAGAAAATGGATGAAATTTCAATAATTCGTTGATGCATTGAAGAGGTTTGATAATATTGGCTTGCAATGGTGAATTATAAGCATGATGTGCAATTGACTTTGAGGTAGATTGAGCATTTGCATTGTTGTAATGAAGAGACAGAGTTTGGAAGGAAAGTGTGATTGGTAGAGTAACACATAGTGTGTCTTTGGAGGTTGATGGATCATGTGTGTGTGGATCTTTGATCGGTGATAGTTTACATTTGGTTGATGGAGAGTGTTGCCCGTACAATCTACTTGTGTATGGAGTGACATGTAGCTAATGTACACTTAAAGCATGGAGCAATGGACAATATAGAGCATTGTTGTGTAAAACTTGTGACAAAATGTTACTGATCTAACCACTGTGTGTAGAGTATTGTTAGGTTTATATGTGTTGCTAATGCCTTGTTATTGATGACTATGACCATTTCCACATGATGTGCTACCATGAGTCTTATTTCTATAGTATTGGCAGAGTCTTGATGTGTATATGGTTGAGTGAGTGTTTGATTGATGGCATGTCTACAGGGTTTGAGATGAGTATGTTGGTGTATTTGGAAGTGGTGTTGGTCATGAGGCTTGTATTTTATTGAGTTAGGATTTTGTCAATGTGGAGTATTATTGTTGCTAGTATTGGTGTATAATTTTGCTGCTAGTCTTGGGAGTGAGTTTATATGTTTCTTGTATGGTTTCCAGTTAGAGTATGATGTTATTATTGGGTTGATGAGCTATGGTTTTGTTGCGGCCTCAAAATTCTGCTACCAAAACATGGGGGATAACCACCTAGTCCGGACCTTAAGATAGCTCCTTTTTCGTTTAAAGTGGTGGCTTCGACTGGGGATAATGGGACCAGTTTACCAATGTGGGTTTTAAGATGAGAGTGGGTGGTTCATGAGTGTTTTCAATAGGATAATGATACTCGAAATGACTTATTCTATGATTCAATTCTCTAACTAAATTATTCTAATATAAACCCGGGTATTCCTGTGTGGTATGCGATCTACAAAAATATCTACTTAGCATGTGATAATAAAGATTGATCACAACTAAACAAAGATGATAACGTATAAAGATAATTTCTTTGACTAAATAGTTAGTCAAATAAATTTATAAAATATATCACATATATGATGAGTTATATATGAAAATCACAATTTGAGCTAGGCATCATACAAAAGTGCAATTAACGCTTAACATAAATAATAAATCTCACATGCAATTCATGAAAGTAAAATTTTGCCACTAATTAAATGTTGACATAATCAATTATACAAGATAATAGTACCATATGTGTGAAGTCCTGCTCATTTGACAAATGACATAGACCAACTTCTTTCTTCAAATCAAATTGTCTCCCAAGAATACAATAGTGCATCAACAAAGGAAAGTAGTCTGATATCTAAAAGAAATGATCATGTTCCATAATTTCACCAAAGCATTCATAAACTTACAATAGTGCATTCTTTGCAAATGTTTTTGATAAAATTCTAGACCCTTCTCTAAATGCATGAGAAGGGTATAAATACTATTCTAACTAATGTGCAAAAATATATTATACAAAATTTGAGGAGGTTTCAAACAACCTTCCTCCTAACTAGGTAACTAACTCCAAAAATAAACAGTGGCTAAATGAACAGAACTAAGAGGATGACTTGTTGTTTGCCAGCTTGTCCTTCAAATCACATATATCAGTCATCGGTTGAATTTGAGGAGGTGCCCAAAAATGTGTCCTGAGTTGTCCTGTGAAAATTGCATCGGTGAGAGGTGGTAGCATCTGCTGAGTCATATGAAGGGAAAAATTGAGAGTCATAATATGGCTGTGTGGCTTGATGAGGTACTACCAATACGACTCCCAGTTGGTCCTGGTCAATTTTGTAATTTCCTCCCTTTGAGACTCCTCCTTTTCGTCTCAGCTTTTATACAAAGAATTTAAATTGGGAATTTCTTTTAGATTGCCCTCTTTAATTAGGTTGGTCACAAATAGGGTGTGATTCACTGCCTTAATGATATTCTTTGATACCCCGACTGCCCTTGCGACTGCTAGCTTGACCTATTTTATTCTCGCATCCCAATCTGTGAAGAGAATGCATTTATGAGTTTCCTCAATCTCAAGTAGATTGGCTTTTCTTCCATCTTTGTCTCCTTCCATTAGATGAACTTAGAGATTCTAGTGTTTAAATCATTAAACTCGGTTCTCTGGTCAATTGCCTTATCTATCAGCTAGTTTCTAGTAGTCAGATAGGGAGTAATGTGTGACATCTTTTGGCAGAAATACTCTTGTTGTTTCACCAGAAGGGAATTTAATTCCAGTGCCTCTTTAATAAACTCCTCAGTAGTGGGAACATCCTTGTATCTTTCCATGGCTTGCTGCATTTCTTGGAGTTGCATGTTTTTGGCCGATATATCAGCTTCATGGCTTATTTTCAGGACCTCCATGTCTTGTTGCAATTGTGCGAGCTGCTCAGCTACTTGCCTATTTACGCTTGCTTTCTTTGCTTTGAGTTGTTGTTCAAGCTGTGCAATCCTCTCCTCTTTTTCCCTTAACAAAGTAGAGACTTCAGTAGCCTTGTCCATAGTGGCTGATGCATATGCTCATGTGAACTGTGATAGTCTAGTCAAGTTTTCGACCGGATTGAAAGGAATGTCCTTCGAAACTATGTCCATCACTTCATTTCCAGATGGGAATTCTGGTGTGTCTACCTTTTTCCTTTTTGTTTGCCTTCTTACTACATCCTTGTGTAGAGGGCTATAGAACACATCAAGTGGAGGTATTTTAGTTACTTTCAAAAAAAAATCTGATGTGGGTAGGGCAGGGATAATTTCAATATGTTGGGACATTTTTGCTTATTCCTCCATAAGCTTGGACTGCTCACCGATAGACTTGGGCTCCGTATCCTTATGAACATGTAGAGGATTTTTATATTCCACTATTTCTTCGATATTTGTCATTTTGGGAGTGCCTTGCAATTTATGATTAAACTGATCCCACTCCTGCTCCAAACTACTGCCTTTGACCTCTGAACTGATTTCTGTAGTCGGGGTGCTCATCACTTGTTTCTCAGCTAACTTCCTACTGGACTCAGCTGTGTTATCTGCGTCTTGGGGTTTCCCTGTGTCTGGTGTCTTCTCAGTATTTACCTGAGAATCTACTCGAGAAATAGGACCTTCACTATCAACAGTGACACTTGGTGTAGGCTTATCCTTAGGCTTTAACAAATGCATTGGGATCACTTCAAGCCTTTCATTTCTGAATTCCTGAAAGCTTTGAAAATATTCAGGTTTCAGATTCACCCTTGCCCATTTGAATGCTTGTTTGAAGGATTCAGCTGACTATAACAAGTCTTCAAAATCGTTCTCCTCATGGTTGTATTGCTTGAGTTTTACTCTAGTAGTGATATTATATGCCACTTTTTCTGGATCAAATTTCCTCTTAGGAAATGTATGAAGCCTGAGGGCTTCCATGTGTGTTGACTCTTTAGTAGCATGAACAAATTTTCTAAAGCAAAAGAACCGCACTTGACAGGGAAAGAGGGCCATAATGACTTCTTGCTATCTTTGAGAACTTTAGTCAGGCGGTATCCCACGATCTGGTAGGCAATCTCTCTTGCTAATATTTGATCAGAAACATATAAAGGAAGGACATGTGGATTGGTTGTGCTACCAAAAACCCTAATGTAGGTGAACCGTTCTTCAATGAAATATTTGCCAACAACAAACAGGTCTGTTGCGGCTTCTTGGGAAAACCTGGGGGCTTTTTTATTGAAAATTATTTGATGTAGGGGCAACACAACAACATGAAATATCTTATAGAAGTGAGGTATATAATGTGATTCCCATATTTTTTTATGACTGAGATGGATTGGGTAGGGGTCTTGTAAGGTCCATTTCCAACCCATGGTTGGAAATTTCATGAAAAAACAGATGACATCCATAATGTAGGCACTAAAATAGAATGGAGGGAGGTTATCTAGAGAGGAGGCTCTCTTCTGTCGATATTCTGTAATGGTGGTGGCTAGGTTATCAGATAGGATGGAGGGCCAATTCATGATGTGGGAATTAACATAGGCATCAATCAGAGGAATCCATTCTATGAAAAAATTAGTATTATTGGGTAACCCATATAATCTACATAACATAGTTTCTACATAGTTGTAGGGGTTTGCCAAAGAGGCTATAGCATACATACCTGATTTGTCATATTTGAATTTGTTGTCCAATACTCTCCAACCCTGAATCAGCTTGAAGGGGTATGGGTTATTCTTTGCAAAGTTGGCCACAAATGTGTTATCGTAGATATCCTAAGGTTCAGGTATGTGGTACATTTTCTTCAACTCCTCTGCTCTGAACGACCCTATGAGCTCCATTCTTGAATTCTTGAATTTCCTATCTTCAATGATGAGGTTTTCGATCACCCACCTGATCATATCTGAATATGGGAGGATTTTAGCTCTTTTTCCTATCCTATGAAGGAAGGAATAGGAAGCATCCCTGAATTGAAGTCCCAAAGTCCTTGTTGAGTCAGTTGTTGCTCTCATGATAGCGGTTTTAGGACATTCGTCCCGAAGCCTATCATATATGACCTCCCAAGCTGTTGCGCCTCCGGCAGCATCACAAACTGTATCAGAGAAAATAGGATCCATCTCTGTAAACTCGGATTCAACAATGGTTTGCTTGCTCTATTTCTGCATCACCTTCCTTAGTGACATGTATTTTGTAGCTTGCCTGACATAGAAAAGATATATCAGCACAGACAGTATCGGGTAATTAAGACTGAAAGCTTCTCTGAAATGACTTTAGATCATGAGAAAGGTTTAATGAGATACTCGATGTTAACTACCCATAACTTGGAAAATGATTATCCTTCCTCGGGCCGCTAAATATTTATTAACTTGTCAATTCATTCATTTTGATATTAAACATAATTATTTCACACGTTTTACCACTCTTAATCACACATCACAATCTTTAAATAGATACAATATAGAGCTACCAGATTCATAAAGCGAAATGCGATTCCAAATAGTGAAATATCGAATTTCGCAAATTGCTAATGGACATTCTAATGGCATGGCTAAATTTCTTGCGAAGTTTACGAAGTGAAAAATGCGATTGTGAAATGACAAAGTGCTATTTATCGGGCTATCATAGTGGGATATTTGATCACAGATCACAATATTTTGAAGATGTTTTAGGATAGTCCCACAGAAAAATACGATTTGTGATTTGTGATGTGGATTTCATCCTTAGTTTGTTTTGCAAGGTTTTGCTAGGTATTTTCTTAGAGTTAGTGTTGTTGGGAAAAGTATCCAATACGGAATGACCCTATCCCACTCTAAGGGTGATAGTACCTCAGCAACAACTGAATACAAAGCTATTCAAGATTACTTCTTTATGAGATGTAAGAGAGAGGAGAAAGGGATCCACTAACCGTTATCTTCCGCTAATGGTTGATCCAATCTTCCCTCTTTGCTGCTTGCTCCCAGCTCCTTGCTCTTTAACTGGCCCAGCTACACAAAGACCCTGCAAAAGCACAAGAAAGGGAAACTACAAGAAGCATACATCCATAACTGATTCAAGGATTAGAATAAATCAAATATACAAGCATCAATTTGCCATAGAGACACATGCATATAGAAGAACCTCAAATGCTTTATTAATGGAAGAAGTAAAGTTCTGAGAGTGTTACAACCATAAGAGGCCCAATCCAGCAACACCTCCCAGCAGAAAGAAATCTCCTCTTCACCTCCTTCAAAGCAATCACCCAATAGTTCTATACACAAACCAACAACACTTCCTTACTTGCACAAAATTCCAGCCTCCTTAGACCTCATGAGAGAGCTCTATATATAGGGTTTTTGGAGAAAGGATGAGTCAGCTTGAGACTGACATGAAGCTGACTAGTGTCCTCTCCCACTTTAGTTAATCTTCAGTTCTTGAGTCCACTTGGAGATTCTTGCTTCCACTTGGAGATCAAGACCCTCTTACTCATCACAAGGCGAATTCCTTGACCCAAGTGTCAGTTTGGAAGCTTCCTGGGCAATTGACACCTTGCAGAATGACTGTGCCACTTGGCCAATCTCGCCCAGTGCAGGTAGCCTTCATTAGATTTGACATTCAGCGCAGGTACAGAGTGGAGTAGTTGACATTCAGCGCAGATGCTCAGTGGAGCAGCTGACATGATCCAGAAATAACTTGTTTTTGAGTGTTTTCAGGTGGAGAACTGATTTTCAGTGCTGTGGTTTGCTGACCTTGTTCCTCTAAGGGTAAGAACAACATGTTTAGGGACTTTGGATCCCTCAGATTATTGACATTTCATGCTCCATGCTGTTAGGCACAAAAATGTCTATAACAGTTGCCCCCTAAAGTATGAGGTCGTTTATCGGGTGAAATGCTTTATCAGGAGGATCCGAAGTTCATTCAATCGCTGAGACGTGCCCTGTAATAAAATACAATACAATACATTATTTTTCATTCTGCTTTCATGATCTAGCTGAGGCGGGCATTCCCATGCTCAGCTTTATAAATTCATTTTGGTACATAGAACAAACGATCGTCTGATGGTAGACTGATAATTCTCTGCTGAAATTATCATCCTTTGAATAGGATGATCATCTGTTGCAATGATGTACATAACAAATGTCTTTATATTTCCTGAATATATATCGCAGCCCGGATGGATGAAACTAGATCCGGGGTCTTCAATCTCATTCGATCTTTACTCTAAGTACAAGTCGATCCATGTGAGAATTACATTGAAGTCGAACATGGAAAGACATCGCTTGATTACCGGTCAATAATGTAAACCGTTAACAAGCGCGAGAGGAATCACCAATAATGACAATGACCCTCAAGGTACTGCAGTACAATTCACGTGGTGTGAATAAAGGACTTGGCGTCGAACACCACGCAAAATCTTCTGGTCGAAGGTCATTGATGTATACCTGTCGCCGGAAGTGAGAAACTTGCCATTGAGGCATGCAAGCTTCAAAGTACTGGGGGGGTTGTTCCTAGATCAACTTCCTGGATAATGAGCTGAAGTCGAAAAGAAGCGATCCGTCAAAGGAGGGCCTTAATGAATCCCACATTAGTGACACGGAACGGAGTTAATGATTTTAGTGGAGGTGAAAACAATCTGTGAAATATGATTCAGGGTGGCGATCATGGGTGGATGAAGGATAATGTATGGCAGTGGATGGGACACGGTTGACTCTTTCTGAACAACATCTCTTGAACATATAACGACACTGATGTGATGGATCGGTAGCATTACCCCAAATGTGGATGGTTTGGCGAGGACCATGGTGATGAGACCGGTGAATGAAACAACCCAACCCGATGTGATACGGAGGACAAAGTGTCATGTTCAAGAGCGACTTGCTACCATTAAAGCTTTGAGGTTCTCCCAATTTTTCCCCAGTCATTTCTGACCAGTACCTCTTTATTTTTGTCAAGCTTGAGGAGGATAACATATGCTTGTTCTATAACCTGCTCTTCGGGCAAGCCCATCGCTATATTTTAACGAGCCTAGCGATAGGGAAACTCGTTCTCATCTAAAGACAAGTTTGTCGCTATTTAATCATTTTAACGAGTCTAACGACAAGGAAAACTCGGTCCTTTTCATTTTTAGAGAGTCTGAAAAGGTACAGAAAGTTAACTCCAAAATTCCTTTTCCGTCATCTAATCCCTTAAGTCCGAAAAAGTATAAAACAATACAGAAGGGATGAGTTTTCGGTACTTTTAACGAGTCGAACAAAACAAGCGCTCGATCTTTTTGTGCAATAATCCCTCAGGTCCAAAAAGATTAAAATTTAGAGGAGGGATAGCTCTTCCGGTCGTTTAACGAGCTGGAAGGCCAAAACTCGGCAAACTTTTCATATTTTACGAGTCAAATGAAAAGAGCTCAAAGAAGACTCGTCTTTTGAGGAACGAGTGATAAACAGGGATAGCAGCAGATTCCAGGTACAGGTTGGAATTTTCCAATCACGGCAGTGTCATAAGGATGGCTAGGTGAAATCACTCTTCGCAGCTGCTCCTCAAAATGGGTAAACAATCATATGGAGGTGAACGATCGGCCAAATGACGGTGGAGGTGACGGGTACAAACACGACCAAGGCTCTTTATGGCTGATAAAATTACGATCACAAAGGTTATTTACCGGGATAGGTTCTTTTTTTAGATAAAAATGAGCTTAAACTCTGGAGGAAACATTTCTCACTGCTTTTATTTATTTTTTAACGAGCATGAAGACCGCGTTAAAACTGCTCGGATCTTGCGTTTTTTTTTTAACGAGCATGAACTTTATGCTAAAACTGCTCGAATCTCGCTTTTCTATTTTTTAACGAGCATAAATTCCGCGGTAAAACTGCTCGATCTTATGTTTATTTTTTAACGAGCATGAACTATGTGCTAAAACTGCTCGGTTATATGGTCAAATTTTGATTTTTACCATTACTAGCTTTTCTCTTTTTCAAAAATAGTACTGCATTTTCAATTGCTGCAACAAACTTCGTTAGAAATGAATAATATTTGCATGAAAATGAGATTATAACCCTAATATTTCACTTTAAACTGTGTAAAAAGCCATTAAAAGGTGTTTTTACCTCTCATTTACCATTTCATTTGCATTTGGTTTGTTGGAGCTCTGGAGGTGCCTCTTCCCCCTTGATTTTCACCAGCAGATTCCGGGAGATTCTGCGGACGATTTTTGGCGCCGTCTGGACCAGGTAGGAGCTAAACACTAGCTCTTTCTTTTCATGGTTTCATTTTCCAGTTTTAGGCCTGTTTTTCAGTGTTTCTGAGCCCCAGGGGTTTTGCAAAATCGCCCTAACTTCAGCGCAGGTTCCCCTTTCGAAATCTGCGCTGAATGTCAAGCTGCCTTAAGGCAGCCTGACCTTCAGCGTAGGAGGGACACTCTTTGCCTGCGTTGGGCTCAGAAAACTGAGTGTTCAGGTCATTTTTTGATGATTTTTCGCCAGTTTTTCATCAAAATCAGGAACTTACTCTTTCTCTTGTTTGCTTTGCAGGGAACTTTGAACAAAATGTCCCTTACATGGCGAGAACGAGAACATGAAGAGGAGGACATGATTGCCCTCCATGACCCAGTCACGGTGAACGCGCTGCGGAACTTTGGCCTGCTGAAATTCTTCCGTATCTCTAGCATGAGAGCACAGATTTCTTTACTGCAGTATATGCTTGATGCTTGGGATCCTGTTAACCAAGTGTTCCAGATTAGGGGGAATACCATCCCCTTGACCATAGAGGACATGTACTTCTTGACTAGACTGTCAAGACGAGGTGCCCCCATTTCCTTATCAGGTACGGCCCGGGGGACTGATTCCACCAGAGATTATGTCCGCCAGTACTGCAGGGAAGGTTCTCAGCCGAGCAGAGACGGCAAGATTGTTATCCGAGAGATTACTGATTGGGCTCTCAGGTCCATTCTGTTCACTATTGGTAGGATGGCCGGCAGCGCAGCTCTACATGTTGCCAACAGGTCTTATATGCAGCACGCCTTGGAGTGTCTCCAACTGAAAGTATTCAACTGGTGTGATGCAGTACTTGTTCAAATGAAAAGTCAATTGACCAAGGTAAAGGACGAGAAGCTGAAGAACTTTGGATTTGGTTCTATCCTGACTGCCTTCGCCTTGGAGAAAATCCCACTGATGCAGCCTCAGTACATCATACTTGACTTGCCTTCTTCGATCGAGCCACGCATGCAGAGGTGGGTTGACCACATGTCTAGGCATGCAGGTCAACCTCAGATTACCTTTACTGAGGCCTTCTTTAGGTGGTTCGAGCGCCAGGAGATGGCGTTTTCTGAGTATCCATATGTGGGTATGGATTTCCGAGGTGATCCGGATTTGGTGTTACCGGATGGCGAGCAGTGGGGTGCCATTGGTAAACTCTTTGACCATATTACTATTTATTGTTCTTACTCATAATGTTGTTGTGCTTTATTCTATCAAGACTTTTAATTGTACTCTTGGGTGCATGCAGATATTGGTCCTGTTCGTCCAGCAGTTCATCCGAGATCGCCAGCTGCTGCCCCGGCAGGGGAGCTTGCTAGGAGAGTTGTTATTCACGATCTTGACGACACCGAGACCCTTACAGCTATGCAGGAGTAGGTTGAGAGCCTTACTCGTGACCTTCCGGATGTACAGATTGATGAGTTACCTTTACAGATGCAGCGGCATACCATTGGTGTGCCTAGACGATGGACTCGTCTCTTGCGCATGATTGCACAGGCCGTGACGTACTATCATGAGCACCACTAGGCTAGGGTGCCCCCTAGCATCTTTTTGAGTTCTTAGGTCATATGACCAATTTTGTCTTGGTTACAGAACATTATGTATGAACTTATATAAACAGCTTA
Organism: Pinus tabuliformis; assembly: GCA_031772625.1. NCBI lineage: Eukaryota > Viridiplantae > Streptophyta > Pinopsida > Pinales > Pinaceae > Pinus > Pinus tabuliformis. The sequence goes on along the minus strand of CM062816.1, from coordinate 1,921,391,547 downwards.
TATATTTTGATTTTCGGATTTTACTCTAGTTGATTTACGTGATCCATATGTACAATTTTTTGATGATGTGTCCTTTTTATAAATGTTGCAAATGTCTATCTAACACATAGTTTGCCAATGAGTCAGTTAATGTGTTTAAGTTTCTCGAAATATGTTGATATTGAATTGAATCAAATCGTCTTTCCAAGATCTTAACCTTTAGGAACATGCGATAAATAGCTGGATTGCGACCAGAATATATACCATTGAGTTGTAGTATTACGAGCTGTGAGTCTAGCCTGACAATTAGTCGGCGTATGCCATGTGTGATGGCATCAGAGAGTAGTTCTATCAACGCGCTATACTCAGCGATGTTATTCGTTGATTGCCCAATACATACACCTCTGAAACTTACTAACTCGCCGCTTGGATCAAAAATGGCCCAGGCTGCGGAGGACAGGTTCCGCGAACTACGACTCGCTCCGTCGGCATATCCAACACATGTCTCCAGAAGGTTCGACATCTGCAACGGAAAAAGGTGGATCATTCGACCAGAACAAACACTTTAGCGAAAACAAAATACAACAAAAGCATGTAGGTTACTATTTAAGCATAGTAACGCTTGAGGTACAACCCGTTGCGGGGCTGCGCCAGTGGAATTCCATCGTAATCCATCAACTTGTAGGCTCCTTTTGCTAACACCCTTTTAACAATATAGGGGCCCATCCATAAGGACTTGAATTTACCTGCTCCCAATTTATCGGATTCTTGGTCATAAAGCAAGACCAAATCACCTTCTGAGAAGACACGGGGTTTGACATTTTTGTCAAACTACGCCTTGACTCGTTTCTTATGAGCTTCGTTAGCCAAAGCGGCATCACGACGGGTTTCATCCAACTGGATTAATTCCAAGAAATGAGCCTCTTCTTCTGAAGTTCCGGGGAGGAGGTCGATTGCGAGTTTAAGTGATGAAATTTCGCACTGGATTGGTAAGACTGCTTCCAGGCCATACACCAGTTGAAAAGGTGTGAACCCGGTTGCGTTCTTTACCGAGGTCCGGTAAGCCCTCAAAGCTGAGTACAGGATTAGGTGCCATCTCCTTTTATGAACCCCGATCATCCTTTGCAACATACGCTTCAGGACCTTGTTGATTGCCTCAACTTGTCCGTTGGCTTGCGGATAATATGGGGTAGAGCTGTCGTGAGATAGCCCTAGCTTGGCAGCTAATTCGACCATCATGTGATTGAGAAAATGCGACCCATGATCTGTGACTATAGCCTGTGGTACGCCGAACCTGGCGACTACATGATTGAAAAAGAAAAGGGCAGCTGTTTCACCAGTGTTATCCAATGTAGGCATCGCCTCGGCCCATTTGGTAAAATAGTCAACAGCGACTATAATATACCCATGCCCGCCGGTCGAGGTGGGGTTACATTGCATGAAATCGATGCCCCACTTGGCGAAGGGCCCAACAGCAACTATCGGCTGTAAAGGTGCGGGTGGTCGTCTGGTTTTGCTATCAAAGATTTGACAAGTATGGCAACTTCTGACTGCGGTTATGCAATCTTTGAACATGGTTGGCCAGAAGTATCCTGCTCGTAAGATTCTTTGTGCTGTTGCATATCCAGACTGATGCCCCCCACACGCGCCTGAATGACAATCATTTAGGGCTTTTTCGGCCTCCTCATGGGTAAGGCACCTCCTTAGAACTGTATCGACACCACGACGGTAAAGTGTATCATCGACGATCATGTAGTCTTTTGCTTGGTATCGTATACGTTTTTGTTCGGAGTGAGAGGTGTTAGGCCTGAACTTTTGGGTTTGGAGATAAACTATGATATCCCCATACCACTCATCGCTTACAGATATCAGAAACAAACTTTCGTCCACGATTGACTCTTCCGATGTTTCATCGTTGGACAATGATGGGAGATCGCACAATAATTCTGCGAAAACTAGAGCTTTCTTTGATTTGGATTTTACAAATTCCAGATCAAACTCTTGAAGGATTGCTATCCATTTTGAATATTTGCCCCCCAGCAACTGTCGCGACAGTATATATGTCATGGGGTTGCAATCTGACAAGATGGTAGTTTTCCGAAAGAGGACATAATGTCGAAACCTTTGAATCGCTTGAACAGCTGCAAGCGCTAGTTTTTCAACATAAGAATATTTACTTTCTGTATCGTTTAAGTTTTTACTTAAATAATAGATAGGATGTTCAATTCCATCGACTTCTTGAACTAAAACCATTGCAATGGTCGTATCTGCTGCAGCCAGATACAGGTTAAAATCTCTTTGATAGTCCGGGGCGTACATTAATGATGCTTTTACTAGACAATCTTTCAGAGCATCAAAGGAAGCTTGCGCCACCTGGTCCCAGACAAAAGGTACATCCTTTTTCAAAAGACGAGTATAACCCTTAGCAAGTTCTGTGTAATTTGGAATGAATCTTCTCAGAAAGTTTGCTTTCCCTTGGAGTTTCTGAATCTGAAGCAAATTTGAAGGTGGAGGCAAATTAATTATTGCCTAAACCTTACAGGGGTCGAGACGAATCCCATCCTTAGAGACTACAAAGCCAAGTAAACGACCAGAACTGACGCAAAACACACATTTGTGTGGATTGAGTCTTATCTTGTAGTGTCGGCAACGTAGAAATATCGCTCTTAAATGCTGCGGATGATCAGTCCGCTTTTGCGAATGAGCCGGAAGATCGTCGAGATAAGGTTGAACAATGTTCTTGATGTCATGGAAGGCATAATTCATTGCCCTCTGAAACGTTGCCCCTGCGTTCTTTAAACCAAAGGGTAATTTTCGATAAGCGAATGTGCCCCACAGACAAATAAATGCAGTCTTTGACTGGTCCTGTGGGTGGATATTTATTTGATTATACCCGGAAAATCCATCCATAAATGAAAAGATTTCGCATCCGGCGCATTCATCAATTATCTGGTCGATGAAGGGTGTAGGGTAGTTGTCCTTAGGACAAGCTTGGTTTACATCCCTATAATCGACACACACTCTAATCGTCCCTTGTTTTTTCATAACTGGGACAATATTCGATACCCAATCAGTTAGAGGAACTGGGTAGATGAATCCAGCATGGAGAAGTTTTTCAACTTCTACCTTAATGGCAGCGGCTTTCTTCGGGTGCACTTGCCGAAGTCGTTGTCTTACTGCTTTGACATCAGGATACATTTTAATTTCATGTTCAACGATACTCGAGTCAATGCCTGGCATTTCATCATATGACCAAGCAAAGACATCTCTAAATTCGCGAAAAAGAGCGTCATATATTTCCAGTTCTGAAGGGGAACAATCTTTGCCGACATAAATATTTTCTACAACATCTGTTTTGGTCGAGATATTTATGGCTATAGTCTCTTCAATATTGGACAGGTTTCGCTCGGAATCCACCGTATTTACAGTATTCGTTAGGAATTCAAATACTGAAGGGTGATAGAGGTCACTTTGAGTATCTTCTTCATATTCCGGAAGAAGGGAACGATGGTGGTGATCATTCCATGGTGCCCCCTCAATCATCATTGATTGTAGGATTCCTCCGTCAGTCCCATGTACTTTCGACCAAGGATCTAATGGGGTTCCATATTCTCTAGTTCTATCTACCCAAACGCTTGAGGAGCGTTGATTTGGGCTCGCCTCCCATGCTTGAAACATTGATTGCTACAATATTTCTAAAGGGCTTGGGGGAAAAACCATTGAATGATCCATGTTGACCTTCGTGGAAGATATCATGTTGCAGGTTGCTACAAACGGTACATTTCCTATATAAATAGGAGGTGGTAGCGCGAAAGTTCCCATAAATGTGGGGTCTTTCAATAATCCTACTCCGATATCTTGAATTGAATGGTTGCTCTCGTGGATCATGGGAATGCTTCCTGTAACTTGTGAACCATTAGGGAGGAAATTCTATTGGTCGACGATCGTAATCCCTCCTTCAAACGGGAATGCAATCTTCCTAAAATAAGTTGACACGATAGCTGCCATGGCATAAATCCATGGTCTACCCAATAGGATGTTATAGTCAACATTTCCATCAATGACTTCCACATCAATTTCTACTGTCTTTCCTCCTAGTTCAACTTTCAAGTTATTAAGGATACCGTAAGGGGTATAAGTCCTTCCGTCGAAAGCTTTTAATGTCGTCGAAGACCGCGACAAGGTTGGAGATCCTAAAGTTTTCCAGCAACTCATTGACATAATACATGTCGAGGCTCCCTCATCAATTATCGTTCTGTGAATAGTTTTGTTGAGTGCTTTCACTTGAATAAGGAAAGCTAGCTGAGCTGGTAACTGAGGATCATATCCCTTGTGATCAAAGGATACTAGATTGGAATCCTTGGGATCAACCCCACCAATTGCCGATAACAATGCCTGCCTTTGGGTTGGACAATTTTGTAGCACTTCAAGATTCGACATAGCGGATGGCGATTGGGCCAAATCTTCCACTATATTATAATGTTGTGCCGCTCTAGCGCGAGGATTAAATGTCGACTTGTGTACTACACCCTTCGGCGGTTTTATTGTTAATTCAGGGATGGTGGGCGTTACAACTTCTGTCGAAGTTGTTGTCGAACTACTTGGTTGATCTTTACCTTTTTCGTTCGACACCTGAGGATTCCCATAATCTTTGTTCCTTGTCGAAATCAAAGCATCATTCTGCTGTTTCGAAACCGACAACATAAGGACTTGCGATGGGGAAGCATTTCCACTATCAACCAGATTTTGACCTGGGTTGGGAAATGGATCAGTTAACACAGCTGAGGTTTGGGAACTTTTAAAGAACCTCTTTAACTCAGCTTTGAATGGGCAATTCTTTGTGTAATGATCCTCATCATCACATATTTGACATGGATAATTTTGTTTCCCTTTTCCAGGAGGGTTTGAAGAATTTTTTCCAGGGGAGGACTCACCCTGTTTCTTCTTCTTCCCTTTGTTTTGCTTTTTCTTGCTTCCTGGTTGATTGGTTTCTTTGCCTTTACCTTCTGATACGGCATTTACTTCCGAAGCAAGAATTTCTTCTTTTGCATTTTGATCCGAATTCTTACGGGCTTTCTCTGACGAAGCCTTTATCGATTTCGCGTTTGCCGTGCCAATCATGCCGTCACCGGCATGAGAGTCACTATTTGATTTAGGAGGGGGAGGAATTGAAAATTCCGGTCTAGGGGTGTCAGGTATTTTGTCATAGAGTGTGCCGGACTGAGTATAAACTAAGTCCAAATACTGCGCACGAGCAATAACTTGCTCCTCTGTTACGACTCCCCCTTTGGCCACATCTTCCGTAATAACCGGAAGTAACGACTTTATAAACCATTCAGCTAATAGCTGATCGGGAACATATGTTTTTACCATCCTACGACGACGACGCCACTCATGTATATGATCAGATATGTGGGTAGCAGTTGTCTGTTTGAAGTTGGTTAATATTTCTGTTCCCGTTTCATACCTTATCGGTAATTGAAAGTGGGTTAAGAAAGTTGTGGCTAGGGAACTAAAGTTGTCGAAAGAGGCTCTTGGCAATTCAATATACCATTTAGCCGCTGGACCTGTCAATGTCCTCTGAAAAAGGCGAAGTCTTATCGAATCGTCATTAAGGGTGTTCGACGAACACCACAGATGAAAAGTCATCACGTGATTCGACGGGTCTTCACCTGGATTTCCATTGAATTTAGGAATGTCAGATGGAAGTTTATGAGGAATCGCCGGCCACCAAGGGGCATAAGCAATCGGATCGTTTGTTAAACGGTGTAAATCGGGTAACTCTAAAGTTGCCACGAATGGTAACTGTTGATTCAGGTTAGGCGAAGCGTAACCAGGGTACGATGGAATCGCTTGAGCAGTGGGTCTTTGCATACCCGCATAATGTAATTGATGTTGGTATGACTGATACGGCTGGTGGACTTGACCACTGTAAAGTGGTTGGTTTTGACCGTTTTGGATATACGATTGTCCACTGTTCGCAAAGATCTGCTGCTCAGAACCTTGGTACACTTGCTGGAACTGCGGTTGTTGGTATTGTACAAGCCATGGTTGTGACGCCATGTTCTGTTGCGCCATGCTAACCATTGGACCAAGGTGTGGGGTAATTGTACCCATTTGTACTTGTGTCATCCCACCAGTTGGCGATTGTGGTTGTGACCCATGGTCAAGCGACTGTTGCATTACAACCTGTGAAATTTGAGGTTGACATGTAACAGGTATCGCTTGAACTTGGGACACGGTTACAATAGCTGGGGTGGTTGGGATGTTCGTCACAGGTACACACTGTTGCATAGAATATACAATCCTTGGTTGTTGAGGTAGCATAGGTACCCAACTACTTGATGCAATTCCAGTATAACCAGAATACTGTTGAGAACTGCCATATGGATATCCTCCCGGAGGAGGTAATGAAAGGGCATACTGCCCCCCGTATGGTAGCAATCCGGAACTCAGAGGGATTGTTAGTCCTTGAGGACTAGATGGCCCAAATTGACCTCCATGAGGATCAATCTGTCGAGTCTCAACATAAGAATTACCGGGTATTACTCCGGATGAACAAACTGGAACAGACCATACTGTCGAAATAGTCCCTTGGTGGACTCCTTCTAGCTGTTGAGAGCTAGTTGGGACAGCTGGTATGCCGGCAAACATCGTTGGAGTGACGGTAGGGGCTTCTGCTGTCGCTGTGTCATTTGACACAGTCCTAGATGATGACGGTTGTTCAGACATTTTAAGTCTATCCAATAGATTGCCTAGCGATTCTACAGGGACTTCCACTTGTGGTGGATTAACCTCTGATGAAGGAAAGAGAGTGACCCCTACTCCAAAATGAGTTGGAGTACTTGCTTGCGGATCCTCTGCAATCTCTTCTATCACAATCAAACCCGGTGGAAGAGGAAGACCGTCAGGTCCGTAAAATATTTCTGGTGCCGAAGAAGTGGTTGTTTCGACAGCGACAGTTGTTTGGGGAACAAAACTTTCTGGACCGGTTACAGATGGAACTGGTTCAGTTACACAAGTATTTGCCCCCAGACTAGGATCAATATTACTGTCCTTCTGTGGCTGTTGAACTTCTTCTATAGAGGCAGGGTTTTCAGAAATGTTAGGAGTAACCGGAACCTCGGATGTAGTAGGAACACTTGTTCTAACTTTCAAAGGAGATTTTGAACCGGTTAAACGAGTTCGCTTTGCCCGTACCGTTTTCGATTCCAGGGACAAAGACGGTTGACTCGTAAGCCTCTGCGAACGACGGGGTTTCAATTGACTTTCTTCCATGATTGCGGATTACTCGATCAACTAAAATATTAAAAGGGGAAATTTGTGTTTCCGAATTGAATGAATTTTATTAGACGCTTTTAGACACAACTTGCTTTTTCACTTTTTAAGAGTCGAGAAAAAGCTAAAGATGACTCTAGTCTCCTTCGATGTATTAACGAGCCTGAAGTGACAAATGCTCGGTTGGACTTTTTTGGTTATAGAGTTTGAAAAATGCCAAAAGAAACTGCTCTGGAGATCTAGGCAGAGGGTGTGCCAAACCTTTCGCAAAACCACAGAATACGTTTTACGGTACGAGTGGTCGATCTTCGTGAATGCTGTGTTCACTGCATTGCGATCAGTAGGGCGGCCGACACGGTTTCCTATTGGATAAAGGCTTTATTCCTATAGGGGTCTCCCAATATATACGCGATGGTACGTGGGAGCACAAGTCCGTATTAGTGCCACCGACTCTCAGGAGGAATCACCCACCTTCGTCGAGATCGACAGTCACTACGTTTAACGACGCCGGAACACGTCTCTAGCTTAGACCTCTAGATGTTTGCGTTATGTTTCAAAGCGTTGTTAGGTTCATTCAATATATTTTAAGTTGATCTTTTTAAAGTTTGCCTTTCAAGGTTCACCACGAGATGTATTGATACAAATTCCTAAATGCAGTCTAAGATGAGAAGCAAGCTTTTTTTCAATCTTTTTGACTTATGAAAATCTTAACTACTGAGGGAAAAGAGAGACAAAATCTTTTCACACAGATCAAAGAGCACTCGCTAATGCACTTTTTCCCTAAATCAACATACAAACTTATATGCAAAATGCAAAGATGCATGTATTTCTTTTCTCTTTCTTAATGTTTGTGCGACAATACAAAAAGAAAGCTGTTGTATAATTTTGAATTCAATTTCAAGTGAAAGCAAACAAGCTTGTCCAAAATCAAAAGACACCTTAAGATTTACTTGTTTCGACCCTAGAAATATATAAACTCAAACCAAATGACGAAAACAAAAGCTCAATCAGCTATGAACAGCAAATAAACTAACTCTTAAGATCAACACGACACTTTATCACAGGTCTAGATCTAAGAGGTCACAGCAAGACTGGTTCACTTTTCGTTATGGGAAACTGTAAATGTATAAGAAATACACAAAGAACAAACACAGTTTCCTTATACAACTAAGGCGGAATAGTGACAAGGAAAGTTGGTTTCAGATAGGCCCACTGACTGGTAACAAACTGCAAAAACAAGATTGAAAACAAGGCAAGAACCAGTAGGAAACCCCAGCAGCACAAGGCAGGACTGGTCCAGCGCAGGTGGAACACTGCCTGTTTGACCTTCAGCGCAGGTAGCCCCTTCGGGAACTGCGCTGAAATGAAAACAGCCTTTGTACAGCCTGCACTGAAGAACGAAACTTTCGTTTCTGGTGGTTTCCGGGTCACAGATTGCTCAAAAATTCACAGTTTTTGCTCAAATCAGAAGCTATCAGTCAAGGACACACTAAGGGATGACAAGGAGGATGAAAAGCTATCACTAAGAGCTTATTAGAGTCTTTGTGGATCAGCTCTTCAAATCATAAACTTGCCCAGAAACTGAGCTAGAGTAGCTGCCCTCTACTTTGTATTTGAATGATTCAAATACAGTTCGATTCGGTACTCCCTTTGTTTATGAAATGAATAGCAAAAAACACAAACAACCAACAAGATACAATCCCCAGCGGAGTCGCCAATTTGTTGTTGGGAAAAGTATCCAATACGGAATGACCCTATCCCACTCTAAGGGTGATAGTACCTCAGCAACAACTGAATACAAAGCTATTCAAGATTACTTCTTTATGAGATGTAAGAGAGAGGAGAAAGGGATCCACTAACCGTTATCTTCCGCTAATGGTTGATCCAATCTTCCCTCTTTGCTGCTTGCTCCCAACTCCTTGCTCTTTAACTGGCCCAGCTACACAAAGACCCTGCAAAAGCACAAGAAAGGGAAACTACAAGAAGCATACATCCATAACTGATTCAAGGATTAGAATAAATCAAATATACAAGCATCAATTCGCCATAGAGACACATGCATATAGAAGAACCTCAAATGCTTTATTAATGGAAGAAGTAAAGTTCTGAGAGTGTTACAACCATAAGAGGCCCAATCCAGCAACACCTCCCAGCAGAAAGAAATCTCCTCTTTACCTCCTTCAAAGCAATCACCCAATAGTTCTATACACAAACCAACAGCACTTCCTTACTTGCACAAAATTCCAGCCTCCTTAGACCTCATGAGAGAGCTCTATATATAGGGTTTTTGGAGAAAGGATGAGTCAGCTTGAGACTGACATGAAGCTGACTAGTGTCCTCTCCCACTTTAGTTAATCTTCAGTTCTTGAGTCCACTTGGAGATTCTTGCTTCCACTTGGAGATCAAGACCCTCTTACTCATCACAAGGCGAATTCCTTGACCCAAGTGTCAGTTTGGAAGCTTCCTGGGCAATTGACACCTTGTAGAATGACTGTGCCACTTGGCCAATCTCGCCCAGCGCAGGTAGCCTTCATTAGATTTGACATTCAGTGCAGGTACAGAGTGGAGCAGTTGACATTCAACGCAGATGCTCAGTGGAGCAGCTGACATGATCCAAAAATAGCTTGTTTTTGAGTGTTTTCAGGTGGAGAACTGATTTTCAGTGCTGTGGTTTGCTGACCTTGTTCCTCTAAGGGTAAGAACAACATGTTTAGGGACTTTGGATCCCTCAGATTATTGACATTTCATGCTCCATGCTGTTAGGCACAAAAATGTCTATAACAGTTAGGTATTATTATCCTAAGCCTAAAAATTTAAAAGGGTCCCCATTTATAACACTAACCTTAGCTATTGTTCTTTATAAATGGGGGGGTTGTTTTTTAGTACAACTATTGGTGATTCACTTGGGAGAACTAGTTATCTCTGAGTAGTTTTCTGAAATTTACAAAAACTTTCAAAGTAATTAGAGTTATAAGAATAATGATTACATGAGTTATAAGGTAAACAATATTTATCGAGAATCATCATTACTTTCTCACTCTACTTATTTAATTACTTTATTCTTTTAATGAAAAAAGATATAAATTTTTGCATCAGCCAATAATAATATTTTAAGTGATATAGCAAGTGTCTTTTGCAGATTAGTTTTTTGTTGTTTACTCATTTACCACAGATAGAGCCTCTGCTTCCAGTAGGCATTAATAGCCTTGACAAGGTTATCTTTTAACCAACAATGATCCATTATCCCATCTGAAGTAATTTTCAAATTTCAAAATAACATTGACTTACTTTGAATCTCACTTGGACCTTGTCTCTTTTTTCCTTTTTGAATATAATCTTTTTCTTTTTGGTTTCTTAAAAGACATTTTCTAGGCATGGTAACCTAATAATGACAATGTCATTCACTGGTTGTAACTAAATTGAACAAGCTATCTCTTGAGACCCCTTGTCTTCTGATCGAGGAGATCATTAGTTATTACCCAGTTTGATATGTAGTATTGGTAATATCAGTTTAATCATTTCCCTATGAACATGGTAAACAAGCTCGTAATGATACTTTTTATCTTCTAAGTTTTATATATTTTAGAATTACACTCTGAAAGAGGAAAATTTTATCAGATGGGGTGAATCATTGGTTCTTTTGAGAATTTTGGATGATAATGATAGAGTTTTTTAAGATACTGATCTGCAAAAAGTCCTTACTAGGTTAAAGATTCTTTTCTTGACTAATAACAAAACATTCATATTCTATAAAGATAAGAGTTTGTTCGTAGAATAAATGTTTTAAGCAAGATCAAGTTTTTCCAAAGAAATCAAGTTTACTTTAGTACTCAAATTCCCTAATTATTTCTTTTAACTCTTGCTTACTTATAAAAGTGAAAAAATAGAAATATTATCAAAGATTTTATTTTGAAAAGCCAAAAGCAAATACTAGTTAACCATTATTTTCCTAAGAATCTTAAAAGCAATATGTTACAAAATTGGAAGAGGTTATCTCTTAAGAAAAGTATTTTTTCAAAATTTTCCCATTAATGGGAAAATAATCCTTCTTACCTGACAAGTCTTGTAAAAGAAACGTTGATTGTCCAATTTTTTCAATGATTTGAAAAGGGCCAAGCCATAGTCTTTGGAATTTGGTATGTCTACCTTTTTCCTCATGTGCTTTGTCCCATTTCAAAACTAAGTCACCTACTTCAAGAGTTTTTTGATTGGCAGAAGTTGTATCAAAAGAAGCTTTGACTAATTGTTGATGATGGAAGTGGGTTGCTTTAGCCTTTTCTCGTTCTTCTTCAAGCTTGAGAATTTGAAACTGTCTAGCCTGGAGAGAAGAAGAAGGGTTTTCATCAATGAATTGTACTAGGGAAAGAGATGGGATTGCTACATTTTTGGGAAGAACAACTTCTTTTCCATAAAATAAAGCAAAAGGAGAAGAACCAATAGAGGCTTTCTGAGTAATTTTGTCTTCCCAAAGAGCAAATGTTAATGCTTTGTGCCAATTCCTGTGATTTTGATCAATAGTCCTTTTGATAATTTTGATGAGGTTCTTGTTTGTTTATTCTGCTAATCCATTACCTTGTGGATGATAATTGGCTGAATATTTCAACTTGAAACCTCGCTTTAGAGAAAATTATACCATTGTATTTCTAGAAAAGTAAGATACATTGTCAGACATTAAAGCTGAGGGTAAGCCAAACTTGGTAATTATGTACTGATCAATGAAGTCCGTGATGCTTTCTTTATTAGCTATCTTAAATGGGACAACGTCTACACACTTTGTAAACTAATCAGTAGCTGTAAGGATGTACTTATGCTGTTTGGAAGAGTTAGGAACAATCTCACCAGTTATGTCCAATCCCCATTGTTGAAATGGTTGTTGGATGTTAACTGGTTGTAAGGGGAATGTTGGCTTTCTTTCTCTTCTAGCTGTGGTTTGACAACTTTTACACATTCTTGCATATTCATGTGCATCTTTAAATGCCATTGGCCAATAACATCCTGCATGTAGGATTTTGTGAGTTGTGGTATTTCCCCCAAAATGTCCTCCAGCCAGTCCATCATGTAATTCCTGCATGACCTTTTTGGCTTCAGGTTTCTCCAGGCATATTAGCAATACTGAATCATAATTTTTTCTAAACAATATATCATTGACTAGTTCATACTATTTTGATTTCAATCTTAAATATCGCTTTGTTTTATAATTAAGATGCACAGGAGCATATCCATCTTTTAGATAAAATTTCAAATCAACATATTTTGATTGTGTATCATTGAGGCTTACCTCTGATATTTGCATTTCATTACCTTGATCTTCTTCTGGTTGTAACTAGGAAGATCCTGTTAACATCCTACAAAAACCTTGGCCCCTAACAATTTTAGCTGGCCGGATTTCTACATCATATTCTTGAAGTGCAATAACCCAATTAGCTCTTTTCTCCCCTACTTCTCTTTGGATTAATAATTGTCTTACTACAGGGTAGGGTACAATTATTTTTGTATGGGCTTTAAGAAGAAAAGGTCTGAAATGTTTCAAGGTTTTAAAAACAGAAAACGCTTGTTCCTCGACATCTGAATAATTGAATTTGGCACCTTGGAAGTTAGAACTGAAAAAAGAGATGGGTGCCTCGATATTTTCATTGTTCAGCTATGTTAAAACTACTGCATATGATGTATCAAATGAAAATGTGTATAATATAAAAGGTTTGAGAAATTCAGGGGTTGTCAATGAAGGATCATTAATAATGGCTTTTTTAATAAACTCAAATGACTCCCTTTCATCCTTATTCCATCTAAAAATTGTGTTTTTTCGTATCATTGCTTATATGGGTAGGACGATTTGTGAAAAATCTGGAACAAATCTTATTACAAAATTTATTTGGCCTAGGAATGATTGCATGTTTTTTTTTTTTTGTGTGCGAGGGGAATCCTTTTGATCTCTTAGACTCGATCAGGATCAATGTAAATTCCTTTCTTGGACACTATAAACCTAAGGAGTTTGCCTTCTGGTAAAGAAAAATAACATTTTTTTGGGATTTAAGGAAATGCCATATTTCTTGCATCTTTCAAAAATGTGCTTCAGGTCACTTAAATGATTGTTCCTATCCTTAGAATAGACTGTGATGTCATCCAAGTAAATAACAATTGATTTATTAATTATACCTTTGAAGGCAATGTCCATAGCATGTTGAAATGTGGCACCAACATTAATGAGTCTGAAAGGCATCTTCTGATAGGCATATGTTCCCCACTTGGTCTTGAATGTTGTCTTTAATCTGTCATATGGATGCACAAGAATTTGATTATATCCTGAGAATCCATATAGAAAAGATATTAATTCGTAACCTACAACTAATTGCAATATCTGTTCCATAGTAGGCAAGGTAAAATTATCTTTTTGACAAGCTTTATTCGGGTTTCTAAAATCAATACAAATCCTAATATCACCGCTCATTTTCCTTACGGGTACCATATTCGATACCCACTTAGAGTGTCTAATAGGGAAGATTATTTTGGCCTTCAGAAGTTTGTTTAATTCATATTTGATTTGACGATCAAGGTTTGGGTGAATTTTTCAAAGCTTCTATTGAACTAGATTTTTGTTCAAAGTCATAGGTATGGTACATTGAATTACAGAGATATCGTAGCTCTTGAGATCTGCATAATCCTAAGAAAATAAACCTTTGTATGTTTTCAACAACCTAATGAATGATATTCTTTCTTTAGATAATAGGTCAAGACCTAGGTTGACATTTTGAGGTTTTTCAGTTGACCATAGGTTTACTACTTCAAATCTCAATGTAGAACTTTGAGTTTTGGAGGTAGTAATTTTCCTGAACCTATCCTTTAGATAATAGAGATATTCCATATTAACTATAGACTTTGGGATTGGGTTTTGATCATGATTATGTTTGGTTTCTAGATCATTCTCATGTTCATCTATGATTTGTTCTTCATACGACCCTTCTGATGTAAGGAAATTAACTATATCCACATCATTTTTGAATACTCTCCAATTTGTTACATTATCGGGAATAGATGGCCTGAATATTAACTCTATTGAAAATCTGTTTAGACTAAAGTCTTATGAGGGTATAAGCTTGGATGCCACATTAGTAAGTAAGTCAGCACTTGTGTTTTGTAGTCTAGGGACTGAAGAAATGTTAAAAGAAAAAAAATGAGAAGTCAAATTTTGGGCTAATGATTGATAATGTTTAAGGTGCCCAGAGACACAATGAATTGTATTTCTCACTTGTTTCACAATTATTTCAGAATCACCATAGACTTGTAGATATTTGACATTAAGACCGATGGCTTTATATAGTCCTTGGATCAGTGCTTCATATTCAGCGATATTATTAGTGCACTGGAATTCAAGTCTACAAGCTAGCATGGTTTTCTCTCCTTGCGAAATGATAAAAATGCATCATGTGCCTGTGCCATCTTCCGATTTAGAACTGTCAAAATAGAGAGTCCAGAACAAAGAATTATTTGAAACTTTATCTACTAAATTTAGACACTTGGAAGCATCTGTTTGTGAAAATTTTTTGATTTGAGAAACTACAGCGTTATCTGGAAAGGGAGACCTCTAAGCATTAAAGGATCCAAAAAATGACTCAGTTGAGTAATTTCCAATGATATTATTGGTGAAGGAAATAGGTTCGTTGCTTCCCTCGAGGTCAGTGACTGTATATTTCATGATTTTTCTTGGTCTACCCTGATTTGGTTTGGTTTACCATTGTGTGGAAACCACATGTGAGACCAATCAGTTGCGAAATAACCATGCAATTTTTCAGACCAATCCCTACTGAGAATTAAACCATAAAATTCAAGGATATCAGCCACCAAAATATCAATTATTTGTGAAACTTTTGGATTAGAGGAAAGCCTAATTGAAATTGATGCTATCTCTCCAAGCACCTCTACTTTTGTTGTGTCTAACTGAACTATGTGTACTAAATATTTTTTTAGGGGTAATATTCAATTTGGTACACATAGCTCTTGGAATTATATTCAAGGAGGCTCCTGAATCAACAAGGCAGTTATGAACATTCCAGTTGAAAATTTCTTAAGTGAGCAGGAATGGAGGAATATGAGAAATAGATCTATCACCAACTAAGACTAAATCTAAAGGATCTACTTTTTTTGAGGATGAGGGAGGTTTTCCCATATCATAGGTAGCTTGAGTAACTACAAGAGATGGCAGAGGAGATACAGGAATTGCTTTTAACTCTCTTAATATATTTTTCTGTTGCTACTGGAGCTTAGTGAGCTCATGTAATGAGATGTTTGCTCTAGTCTTTTTCATGTCTTCAACTATATTGTATTCCACTGTATTTGAGATTACCAATGTTTTTGAGGCATTTGGGGAATCTAGAGGAATAGGATCAGTTTGGCTAGTCTTAGATTTATTAGCTACTGTTTTCTCCTTTGCAAGAGTAGCAGTTTTTTGTTTCTGATTTGTGATAGACATGTCAAGAGAGTTTTTACTTCTTGTAGTCACTAGCATTGCTTGTGCCTCTTCTTCAGTTGGGAGGATGAAATCCCACATTCCATTTAATTCAATTTCTTCTTCTGTTTTAGCTTCCTCTTCGTTTAGTGAATCTTCTTCTACTTCATGATTAGACTCAACATTTGAAATGGTGTTTGGGGGTTGTGATGTAGAAGAAGGGTTCCTTTTGAATGAGTGAAAAGGTTTCTTGGGAGTAGAGGATTCTGCGACCTATTTTTTGATTTCGACCATTTCATTAGACATTGTTTTTAACACTTTTTGAAGGCCTTCAAGATTGAAAGGGTCCTTTGAAGATTTCTTCTTAGAGTCATCCTTAAATGTTACTTTCTTTGACTTCCTTTCATCTGTTTGTGATCTCTTTTCCAAAGCTATAATTCTTCTTTCTATAGACAGGGCTTCTTTCATGTTTTCTACAAGGGTAGCCTTATTGGCTCTATCTACAAAAATTGCAATATTAGAAGGAAGAGATGATATATACCATTCTATTTGTACATCTACAATAGGTTTAGAGGTAGCTGGGATTTTATTTAGCAACTTGTTAAATCTGGAGTTGAAATATTTGATCTTTTCATCTGGATTAGCTTTCAAATTAGAAAGATCATTAATCAAGGATGCTATGGTCCTATCATCACCAAATTTTGCAAGAAATACTTCTTGAAAATTAGTCTCTAATTGAACCCGCTTGAAGAGAAAAATACCAAGATCTAGTAGATCCTTGGAAAGTATAAGGAAAGAGTTTGATTATAATATCTTCATGTGCAGCCCCATTAAGATTCATGGCTAACATAAAATTATTTAGATGTTCTTCATTCGGGAGAGCATCATCAGGATTGTACTTAAGCAGCCACTTTTCTAGGTTTGATGGGAGTGCATTCAGATTTGCAACTAGGACAACACCAGGATTTGTCCAAGGTTGATTGGCCATAACTTGAGTTGGAGACTGAGAAGATGGGAAGGTTAGTCCAGAAGTAGGTATAGATGGCGAAGAACTTACTACTGGGTTAGTACTACTAATGGTAGTACTAATTGGAGAAGTGGATAGTTGAGAAGTCATGGATTGAGTAGAAGTGAATGGGGAAGTGAATGGATGGAAAGGTGATGTGATCTCGTTGGTATCTGATTCAAATCTTGATGAAGTAACTTTCCTACATCGTGGAGGGATGGGGAACTTGAAAGGGGTGACCCCAAGCCTTTCACTTTGTAGTCTAGTCAATACACCAGTTTGTTGTAATAAGGAGGTAACACTTTCTTCAGAAACTTCAGGTCTCTCTGGTTTCTCGGCAGAAATGGATATCTATTCCAATTTCTGTATCAAAGAATGAACTTTGGGAGACTCAGGAGTGTAATCTGGAGAGGGTGGTTTCCTTACTACTTCAGGAGACGAGGGAGATTTTTCTACAACTTCATACTTCTGATCAACATATTTTGAATGAGATCTAGAAGGTGCAGAAAGTGTGGAGGGGTTTTGACTCTTATGAATGTTTCTCGAATGATCTTTAAGTTTATATGCCATTCACAGTTGAATGGCCCTCCTTCTAGCACCAAAACGTTGCGGCCTCAGAATTATGCTGCTGAAAAATGGAGGATAACCACCCAGTCTAGACCTTAAGACAACTCCTTTTCTATTTAAAGTGGTGGCTTCAACTGGGGATAATGGGACTAGTTTTTCAGTGTGGGTTTTAAGATGAGAGTGGGTGGTTCATGAGTGTTTTCAATAGGATAATGATAATCTAAATGACTTATTCTATGATACAATTCTCTAACTAACTTATTCTAATATAAACCCGGGTATTCCTGTGTGGTATGCGATCTACAAAGATATCTGCTTAACATGTGATAATAAAGATTGATCACAACTAAACAGAGATGATAATGTATAAAGATAATTTATTTGACTAAATAGTTAGTCAAATAAATTTATAAAATATATCACATATATCATGTGTTATATATGAAAATCACAATTTGAGCTAGGCATCATACAAAAGTGCAATTGATGCTTAACAGAAACAATAAATCTCACATACAATTCATGAAAGTAAAGTTTTGCCACTAATTAAAAGTAGACAGAATTAATCATACAAGATAATAGTACCATATGTGCAAAGTCCTGCTCATTTGAAAAATGATATAGACCAACTTCTTTCTTCAAATCAAATTGTCTCCCAAGAATACAATAGTGCATCAACAAAGGAAAGTAGTCTGATATCTAAAAGAAATGATCATGTTCCATAATTTCACCAAAGCATTCACAAACTTACAATAGTGCATTCTTTGCAAATGTTTTTGATAAAATTTTGGACCCTTCTCTAAATGCATGAGAAGGGTATAAATACTATTCTAACTAATGTGAAAAAATAGATTATACAAAATTTGAGGTTTCAAACAACCTTCCTCCTAACTAGGTAACTAACTCCAAAAATAAACAGTGGCTAAATGAACATAGCTAAGAGGATAACTTGCTATCTGCTAGCTTGTCCTTCAAATCACATATATCGTTCATTGGTTGAATTTGAGGAGGTGCCCCAAAATGTTTCCTCAACCGTCCTATGAAAATCGCATCGGTGAGAGGTGGCAACATCTGCTGAGTTGTATGAAGGCAATAGTTTAGAGTCATAATATCGCTGTGTGGATTGACGAGGTACTACCTATATGACTCCTAGTTGGTCCTGGTCAATTTTGAAATCGCCTCCCTTTAAGTCTCTGCCTTTTCCTGCCAAATTTTATACAGAGCATTTAAATCGAGCATTTCTTTCAGATTTCCTTCTTTAATCAGGTTGGTGGCAAACAGGGTGTGATTCATTGCCTTAATGATATTCTTTGATACCCTGACTACCGTTGTGATTGCTAGCTCGACTTGTTTGATTCTTGCATCCAAATCAATGAAGAGAATGTTTTTATGAGTTTCCTCAATCTATGGTAGATTGGCTTTCCTTCCATCTTCTGTTTCCTACCATTCGATGAACTCAGAGATTCTAGTGTTTAAATTGTTAAACTCAGTTCTCTGGTCGATTTCCTTATCTCTTAGTTGGTCGTTAGTGGTCATATAGGGAGTAATGTGTGACATCTTTTGGCAAAAGTACTCTTGTTGCTTCACTAAAAGGGAATTTAATTCCAGTGCCTCTTTAATAAACTCCTCAGTAGTGGGAACATCCTTGTATCTTTGCATGGCTTGTTGCATTTCAATGCTGGGAACTTCCAAACTGTAAGTGTATTTGTCTTCTACAACCACGCCAGTTTCCCATAGTCTTCTGATGTGTACTCCACCATCATGCGGGTGTCGTGCGTAACGCCCATTCTAGCGCATCGTACCACTACTGTTCTGGTATTGCACTTTGAAATTTGTCTAAGAATTCATCCACTCCTGTTACCCCCTCATATGTTGGTAGTTCCCTTGCTTTGGTCATCATGCACTGCAGTGATCTAATCATCATGTTGCAATTTAGCTTTGCTACTTCATGCAACCGATTCTGCTAGCGTTCTATCTCTTCATCTGAATCTGAAGTATAGGAACTGTTGTGCTCCCATGAGATTCTCCCATCTACAGTTGGGTTCACCTGATCCTAGTCTTGCGTCGTTATCTGATAAATGCAATCTAGCTCATCGTCGCTGTCATCGTCGTGCACAGGTTCAGTGTAGTGCACTCCTTCGGCTAGATCTAGCAGAACTACTATGCATTGGGATGTTTTCTTGAAAATCATCTTTCACTTCTTCAGGTTGATGACTCCATTCATATTCGTGGTCGAGTCTATTCCTAGTAGCACAGGGTAAGGGTTGCTATCATCAACAATCTCTATTACTTCAAAGTCCGTATGTGTGCTTGCACCTTCAAAGTCCACTGTTACCCCTTGCAACCTTCCCATGGGCAAGATCTTTTTTTGTTTTTCCATCCGTAATTAAATTGGGGACCACTGTAATGCAGGCCTACCCATGCATTCCCATGTCTACTTGAGTAACACGTTCACATCCAAACCCGGGTCTAGGATTACTTGATCCATTTCATATTCACCAATCTGCGTCGTTAATCTCATCTTCCTCCCGGTGCACAATGTATGCTTTCCTAGTTTCTGGACTACGCGCGGTTCCCCTAACCCTGCACACCTAGTTATCAACTCTTGTGGTTCTTTAACCACCTTATTATCGCACAACAATTTCATGCATGTCTCTAAAAAGGTAGTTAGCATAGAAGGATCCATCCTTGTCTTTGATTGATCCTTACTACTTGAAGTAGAGGCCTCCACGAAGCTCTTCTTAGCTTCCATAAACGTCTCCTTTATGTGTTCCAAGTCAAAATCAGGTTCCTTTGTAGGAGCCTTGCGAACCCATGTATCCTCCTCAGGCTGCCTCCCCTCATCTTCCCCTGTGGTCGTGCCACTTCTGAGCATCATGTTTATGTTGGGGTCTTCTTCATGTGGTTCAGACCTCATCATTTGGATATTCTGAGTCGGAGTAGGCTGTAGTACCCTTTCTCTCGCATTTGCATGATCAACGTAGGACAATCCACTGCTTCATGATCGAATTGAGCATAGTATGAACAAGATAGTCTGATTTGTTTTGTACAATCGTGAGCGTAGTGCCCTGGTCCTCCACAATTGTAATAGATTAACCGTCCACAGCCTCTTCCTAGCCCCATTCCTCCTCGTCTTCGACCTCAGCCTTGAAATCCAGTGTGCGCCATCCCTGCGACTGGGTCAACGCCTTGAGTTTCCATCTGCATTCTATATGCAGGGGTTCGCTCCATCAATAACTCGTAGCTGCGACAAGTACACTTGTCATGGCCCACCGATCTACAAAAATTGCAAAACAGCTACTGGGGAGTCTGTGTATACTTTTGCAACAAGGGATAGTTGTCCATTGTATGCTTTCCTCCCACCTGACAGATCATGCACCAAAGCACGGGTGCCACACTTGTCCCTGCCTGTGCCTCCATTCTCGACGACATTGGCCCCCCTCCTGCCAAGTAGTTCATGAAACTAGACAATGATCCTTGTCATGGCCCTGGCCTTTACATTTTATGCACCACACTTATTTGCATCCCCCTGGCCATGGTGCCCTATCCTGCTTCAAACTCTACATCTCTAAGTATAGGTTCTACAATTGCACGTCGATCTATTAGACTCCCAATCTCGGATCCTGTATTGGTGTTTCATGCAGCCTCATTGCCATTTCCAATGCTTCTGCCTGGGTCGAAAGCTTCTATTGTGACAGTGCCATCCTCAGGTGTGGTGTCAAAGACGCTACAAACCACGCGTTGTGTTGCGCATCCATTAGCGTCATATTAGCTTCGTAGATCATACTCTTCAGTCACTGATCTAAATCCCACGGGGTATCGCCTAGAAGCATCACGATCTCTTTAAATCTGATGATCAACTGTGTTTCTAATTTCGGCCAGCTAAATTCTCTATTCAACGCATTCTAGATCTGCGTTATTCCTACATTTGGATGATCATTCGAGTGCTTAATATACCATGTCATCACGCGATCCTATAATGCACTTACCAGTGTGGCCCTCTTAATGTTGTCATCTATGACCCCTTGCACTTCCCACACTACTCTTACCACAAACCATAACTAGTCCGGATCCTCATTCCCTACTCCTCTGAATATGGGTAGCTTGATCGCGCTTGCCATGCTGAACTATGGGGGTGGTGGAGGTGGGGTGGGTGAATATGGAGGTGAAATAGGCGAGATGGGTGAAGGCATAAGTGGGGTTAATAACTGTAGAATGCGCTACCTTATCAAACTGACTACACTTCTCGAGGAAACCCAAGTGTTCTCTTCCTCACTAACTCGTGGAGGGAAAATTAACGGATTGTTTCCTAACCCTTCGATCCCTTTGTATATCCTTCTACTTAGCATCGTTCCAATCATTAATGTATTCACATAACCCGCTTTTCATATAACAACATCTTAATCCAGGTATTCAGGGATTTGATGTACCTACCTCGCGGTCCCTTGAGGAAACGTCATTCTACTTCACTATAACTCATAGTCATGTCTATCGTGAACTCAGTGATAAACCCTCCTATTATCCGGTCGAGCCAATGGTCCGCAGCCTGCGTGATCTTATCCTCTGATGCCTCTAGTTTACGCACTAGCTCTGGAGTCCACACTATCGGTTAATCGAGCTTGTACCTTCCTTGGCTATCGAATAGCCTCACGATCCAATCATACATCTCTAAAGAGAAGGTTGTGAAGAAGATCTCGTGGATTTCTATATATACATAGCGATCCAGCCACCTCTTCTCGGATATCTATGGAGTCCTGTTTTCCTGTGTTATGAACTCGTGAAGCTTCTGATCCAACCAATCTTCAATTTCTTTCTTCATAGGGTTCTAGTGTTCTGGCATCAGACATCCCTTAGGTAGATCATGATCTCAGCAATGGAACCATTTATTGGCTTGTTGGGGCCTGACCAAAGTTCAAAAGTGTTTTAGCAAAATAAATCCCGAAACTACTGGCCCTTTCGGCAACAGTCCGCAGAGCGCAGACTGAGGTCTCACCCGAGGTAGTATGGGAAGGTGCTAGAACCAGTTTTCCGCACCCTAGGGATGTCTTAATGAGATTTGGAAAGGTCGTGAACCAATCCTGTGCACTAGTGTAGCTCCGCGCAATTGTTTGACCTTTGCGTAGCTTTATATGGAGTGTGAATGGGCACTATCTAGATCCTCTAACCTTACTATGTTATTATTATAGATCTAACTTAATTGTGTGGGCCCATAAATCTTTATCAATCATTCAACATTTATAACCAGTGCGTGCAACCATAAAATGTAAAGCGATGCATAAACATATAACAGAAGCAATAAACATATAGATCTGTGAATAGATGCACAATATTTCAGAATCAACTTAGCTTTTATTAAACTTTTGTTCCGTTACAATCCCAACTCCACCCTATGCACTTAGCTGCAGGGGTCTACGCACACAGTTGCAGACTCTACCAGGCCTTTGCGTACACAACTACAGAGCCTCTTCTACTACTACAACCCACGACACAGATTTACAGACTCAGAGCAAATATCGCATTCAACAACCCATATCACTTCAGTTCAAGACTTCACCAAAATAAACTGACTTCTACACTTATAGCCTTGCTCTATTAACCCTAGACTCTTGCATTCCGTGCCCACATTTTGCAAGGTCTTTACATTATATTTACCAAAACTCAGTTTTAAGCCCCAAAAACCCACTATGCGGGGATCCGCTACCCAACAAGAGGTTTGACAGGACACTGCCCAGATTACAGTAGAACTTCAAGCCTTGAAGTTTGAATTCAGCAACTTCAAAGCACATTTCAAGGACATACCAGCGTAGTGACTGAGGGATGAGTCGCATCTTTGTGTTGGGGGCCTATTGGGATGGGGTCCCCTGGGTCAGTTTTTGATAAGATACTATTAAGTCTCCACATTTTGAGAAGCTGAGCGCGAGTAGCGTAGGTCACTAGGAGTCAAGGGGCTTTAGGAAGGTCAAAGCCCCTTAGTTTTTGTATTATTTTTAGATCCGCCCATGGTTTGCAAACCATGGTATTGTAATGGATAAAATATACCAAAGGGTATCCTAGCAAGTCTAATGGGGCAGATAAGTTAGATTTGATATGTTTTGAGGTTGTAAAGGTACGATATTTATATATTTTTGGTTAAGGGGAAGGCTCTTGTAGTTGAGTAAGTAGAGACCTTGGTAAGTCTGCGGTTGAGTATGTGGGCCCCTATAGCTATTTACGTAGGATTTGGGAAGTTTGTACATGGAAGATTTTAAGTAATAAAGAATATTTGAAGAAATTATGTGTCAAATTTATCTACTTGTGTATTTTCTGTATTACGTGCAATTTTTTTTTTCTAAGTAAAGCTAAACTATTATATTACAGCAAGAGCAGAGTTACATTGTGAAAATTACAACGGGGCCACGGCCCTGTAAAATTTGTCCAAGGACAGACAGTAGACACCTGAGAATTCATGCCAGAATTACATAGGACACATGGACAAAGACTTAGAGCCACACTCATGTGGCTGACACATGGACAAAAACACTTGAAGAACATCGACACAGAACAGAGATAACATGAAACCGACACAATTACATAGAGACAGAGTGACAGACTCATATATAACCGCATTGGAAGCTGACTGAGAAAAATTCTTGCTGTAAAACCTGGAGCGCGAGCTGGGCATGTCAATCTTCATCAGTGGTCTGCGGTTCATCTTCTGCCTTGCAGCATGGAGGCTGTAGGATAGCTTTACCAAGGTTGCGCATTCCACGGTCGCTTGGGCCAGCGCCTGAGTCACAAACAGGTTCTCTCAGGCTCGCTCCCGGGTCATGTAAGGGCCGCATCATCTCAACAGCAGGGAATTCCATATCCACCGTAGGAACAATCCCAGGAACACGCGGAGGGTTGGCCCGTGGGTTGCCATCCTCATCTTCCCAGGGATTGCTGCAATGCTCCACAGAGACAGTCACAAAGAAAGTAGAATTGGCTAAGGTGCAGGGGAGGTGGTATCTCACCATTGGGTGTTCCGTATGCCCACAATCCATGCACGCAGGAGGTTCCCCCAGTCTGCCTCTGCCCGGGGGCCTTCCCCTCGGCCTTCTGCACTCAGAGGTTTCCTCAATTGAGGAAGAAGTCGAGGGGGCTCTGCCACTATAACCTCCCCTACCACTGTTGCCCCTTCCGCGATTGCGATGCATGCTGGTATTCTGAACAGAGCGCACAATTCCACAATGTAACAACGTTGTTGGCACAGAAATACTGCCAGACCAGGTCTTTGTTTCCCAATTGCCAAAAGCTGTGGCCGCAGAGCCTTGACCCTCTTTCTCAAAGCTTGAATGAGAGCTGAGAATCTGTGCCTCCACACCTTCTAACGAAGCCAGAACAGGAGCTAACGATAGACACGGATAAGAGCTGAGACTCTGTGCCTCCACACCTTCTAACGAAGCCAGAACAGGAGCTAACGATAGACGCGGATAGATAGGCGCTGCCAAATTCTCAGAGGCGCAATTGGCTTGCTTGTGAGCTTGCCAATTGCCCCACTCTTCAGCAGCAACACACCCACATTCACATTCTGGGCAAGAATGACAGTCGAAGTTCAGAACCTCCGTCACCTCCGGCAAGAACAGAACAGTTGCAGAAAGGAATGGCGGAAGAATGTCCGAGAGAATGCGGTTATGAAGCGCCATGTTGCGCTTCTCAAGACTCGCCTTGAATGTCGACAGGACGCCTCTGTCAACTCCCTTTACTCCCTTCCTTAAATGCTGCAGGTTGGTGAATTGATGGTGTGTCCTCCCGTCATGCGTGGCTCGTCCGGGCGGACACCTGCCCTTTGGACGAGCCTTATACGCCAAGTGTCTAGCGACCACCCGCATCCGGGGGAGAGAGATCTTGTTGCACCAGGGTGATGCATTCTTTTTTGAGTTGTTCATCTTCAACTGTGTCCAGGGGTCCTGAGAAGTAAGTTGAAGTCTGGGAAACTCCTTGGTTAGCCAGTCTATCGGCTACCTTATTTGCTGTTCTTCGCACATGCTGAAAGGTGAGGCTATGTGGATTTGTAAGCTTTGTTTCCAAGGCTTCCAACCTACTCAAGAGTCTCCAGCTGGTCGCTACCTTGTCTGCTGCTCTTCCTGCTTGGATTTTCTTGGCTGCATTGATTAGGATGAGGGAATCGCCTTCAACCTCCAGAGGGAGGAAGTGAAGTTGCTCTGCGAAGCAGATCCCATGCCAAAGTCCTTCCATTTCTGCAACATTATTGGTATCTTTGCCTAGAGAGCCATAGTATATGTGCACGGGTTTGCCTGTGTGACTTCTGATGATTCCTCCATAGCCTGCCGGACCAGGATTACCCTTTGCCGCCCCATCAAAGTTGAGCTTGAAAGAGTTGAGAGCCGGAGGGGACCAAGAGGATGGAGAGGTGGGGCCACGGGGGGGACGCGTGGTGACCTTTGCAAAGGCTGAAAGGTCAAGATTCCATGCTTTAAAGATTTCCTTTTCTTGTTGCGTTTCTGGCATATCAGTGTCATACCAGGTTCGAATAGCTAGGGTTTCCTGGACATTTCTTTTATAGATGAGCCACAGGGCATCTATTGATCTGGAGGAGCTGTTGAAGATGCGTGAGTTACGCTCTTTCCAGAGCAGCCAGTACATGAAACCCGGAGTGAGATCCCATAAGGAGTTGAGTATTTGGCATCGAAACGGATTCTTGGCCCAGTTCCTTATATTGTCCGTCACATCTTCGCTCCGTGGAGCTGCTCTTTTGTTGCAGTGCTCCACCCGCTCCCAAAGTTGCTTTGCTAGTGGGCAGGACTCCATTAAATGGCCGATTGTTTCAGTGTGGAGGTTACAGTTCGGGCATCTAGAGGGCCCGACGAATCCTCTCTTTAGCAGGTTATCCCAAGTAAGTATACGCCTCTTACTGAGCAGCCAAAGGAATGTTGAGATTTTGGGCCAGAGCCCAGGAAGCCAGACTCGTGCCCAGATTTGGTCTTGAATCTCTTGGCTATTAGAGTAGCGCAGCTGATGCGCCTCTTGCGTGGTAAAAGTGCCCTTGTGCCTGTGACCCCATCTGAGCTTGTCCTGCTGGTCAGAGTGGCGTATTTTCCGTTGCACAAGTTCCTGGTCCAAGTCTGAGAATGTTTCCCCTGCCCAGTCTCTTTGCCAGCTGTTAGCAGATCTCCAAGTTCGGTATTCTTGATGGGGCATTTGCTGCCAGAATTGATGCACGTGAATGAGGTTTTCGTGATGCATATACGATTGCCAGAGTGGCATCTGGAATAGATTAGTCAGCTTGGGGAGTTGCTGCCACGAATCCTCCCAGAACCTGGCTGACGTTCCTGAGTGTATTTCCCAAAAGCTATGGTCCTGTATGAAGCTGCTGTGTATCTTCGCCGCATTCCAGATTGGAGAGCCTTTGGCACTGGGATTGATTCTGATTAGTTCTTGCCATTGACTTCCCATTGCGTATTTTGCTTGCCATAAGCGAGCCCAAGGTGTGTGAGGCTTGGAGAGCCAATTCCACCACATGCGGGCTCCCATAGTATTGTTGCTTTGTAGAGGATCTCGAAGCCCAAGGCCTCCCTCTGTTTTGGGTTTACATACATCTTTCCAGTTCACGAGGGCCCATTTGCGGTTTCTGCCCGAGGAGCCCCAGAGGAAATTTCGTTGAAGGTTGCGAATAGCTTTTAGGACCCATTTTGGAGCTGCCAGAGTGGAGAAGAGATACAGCGGCATAGCTTGAAGGACAGACTTGATAAGGACCAATCTGCCAGCCATATTGAGAGCACGAAAGGTCCACGAAGAGAGTTTTGATTCCAGCTTATCAAGGAGGGATTGCCATGAGGTATTTTTAATAGCAGAGGCCGAGAGAGGCGCGCCAAGATATTTGGATGGCAGATGAGAGATGGTGAATCCCAGGATTCTTGCTATGTTCCTTTGAGTGGAGGGGGGGGTATTGAAAAAGAAGAGCTGCGATTTGGAGGCGTTAATGGAGGTGCCGGATGCTTCAGAGTAGAGGGAGAGGAGCGATTTAAACATGGAAGCTTCTTTTGAGGACGGGTGGCCAAATAACATGGTGTCATCCACGAATTGTTGATGGGTCTGCGGATTGAGGCCATGAATGGAGATGCCCTTAAGCTTGCGAGAGGCTGTGGCTGCTTTGAGTAGTCTACTAAGCCCCTCAGCCATTAAAACAAAAAGAAAAGGGGAGAGAGGATCCCCTTGTCTTATGCCACGAGAGGGCCGAAAAGGAGGAGAGGGGGATCCATTCAGTAGGACTGAGAAGCTAGGGGAGGTGATAAGGTTCATGATCCACCTGGTCCATGTGGCATTAAATCCAAAGGCTAGAAGCATTTTTTGGATAAAATTCCAACTAAGCTTATCAAATGCTTTGGAGAGGTCGAGTTTTAAAATCATACCTGGTTTCTTGAGGATCTTTAGAGAATGTATGACCTCGTTGGAAAGAATGATTCCATCCATAATTTGCCGTCCTTCCACATAGCCCGTCTGCTCCTGAGATATAAGTAGGGGGAGGAGAGGCTTAAGCCGATTTGCAATGACCTTTGAGATGAGCTTGTATATCACATTGCAGAGAGCGATGGGTCTGAAGTTCTCCGGCCTGTTGGGTTCTTCGCCTTTAGGAACCAGAGCTAGAAAAGTTGTATTGAGGGACGGAAGAATCCAATGCATGCTTCTGGATTCTTCAACCAGATTCCAGACTTCCTGCTTGATGAGGTCCCAGAATTCATGGAAAAAGTTAGCCGTGAAACCGTCAGGACCTGGCGCTTTTCCATCCTTGAGTTGAGCCATGGCTTCTTCGACTTCTTGCATGGTGGTGGGCTGAAGTAATCTGTTGTTATGATCCTCAGTAATTATGCTTGGAATGTGCTGTGTGATGGCGCGGATGGCTGCTTCTCTGTTTTCAATGGGCTCTGTTAATATTTCCTTAAAATACCCTGTGAATTCCTTTTCCATATCCTCATGCTTTTCAATTCTTTCACCTTGTTGGTTGTTGATGAATGCTATGTTATTATGCATTCGCCGTTGAATGGTGGTCTTATGGAAGAATTTTGTGTTCTTCTCCCCTTCTTTGAGCCAGTTGATTCTTGATTTTTGCCGCCAGAGTATTTCTTCTTGCTTCCTGCGCTCCTCGATTTGGTTCCATAATTCCTGTTC
Organism: Pinus tabuliformis; assembly: GCA_031772625.1. Lineage (NCBI taxonomy): Eukaryota > Viridiplantae > Streptophyta > Pinopsida > Pinales > Pinaceae > Pinus > Pinus tabuliformis. The sequence continues at coordinate 1,921,363,126 of CM062816.1, read as the reverse complement.
TTGTTGTGCTTGTTCTTCTGTTCTGCCTTGGAGGATGAGGGTTTGTTGGAGTTTACTCATTTGCTGTTCTAGTTGTAAGCGCTTCTCCTGAATGTTGCCAAAACTTGTGCGATTCCATATTTTGAGGACATGTTTCAGATTCTTTAACTTTTGCTGAAATTGATACATTTTGGCACCCTGCGGCGGAATGTAGGCTGCCCATGCATCGTGGACAACCTTTTTGAAAGTGGCATTTGTGAACCAGAATGCCTCGAATCTGAAGGGTCTGTTGCATTGATTGCCTGGTCTGGTCCATTGTAGCAGAATTGGCCAGTGATCCGACCCTCCTTGAGGAAGAATGGAAGCATGAAAATCCCCTCCAAGATGGATTGCATTGTCAGAGAGGAAGAATCTGTCAAGGCGGGAGGCTATGTGTTGTATGCCTCGTCGCTTGTTTGTCCAAGTGAAAATTCCATTAGAGGTGGGGATGTCCATGAGATGGTTGGTTCGAATGAATTCTTTGAGGCTTTCGCTGTCGCTGTCGAGCCCGATTCGGCCTCCCTGTTTCTCCGTCAGTGAAGTTATTATGTTGAAGTCGCCACCCCCAATCCATAGTGGGAATTGTCTGCTTTCATTGAGATGAGCAATCGTTTCCAGGAGTTCTATCTTTTGCTGAACTAATTGAGGGAAATAGACATTTGTGAGGTGGCCATGTATGCCAGTGCCAATGAGATGGAATGAGGCTTGAATGAAATGAAGTGTAGCGTGAAAGTCGTATAATGTGACTATCTGAGGGTTCCAAAAGATGGCTAAGCCTCCTGAGGCTCCAGAAGCATCAACAGAGATGGCTCTGCTTCCTGCCCAGACTTTGCCTCGGATTCGTTCAATAGCATCCGTGGTGCTTTTGGTTTCTTGCATAAAAACTATGGTTGGTTTTTCTTGCTGAATCAGGTGTTTGATCATTCTGTGTTTTGAGGGACTGTTGAATCCTCTCACATTCCATGATATTAGCTTCATGTAAACTATTGTTTGGGTTTGTAGAATTTAGTCAACTTAGGGAATCGCCCCGATTCCATAAGTATTTCACCCAATGCTATTGTGCGCTGGAGTTCTGTCTTTCGTCCTCTTTTCTTGAGGTCTTTGAGAAGCTTTTTTCCATCCCATGGGCTACCTCCCTGGATACCCAGGCTTTTGTTATGCTGCGCCTTGGCTAGAACTCCTTCCAGCTTGTCGATCTGCCAGGGTTGAATGGAGTTATATTCTTTTTGTTTGCATGCCGTTTCAAGTGTGAAGATGTCTAATCCATCTATAGTGACCTCCGCTTGATCTTCTACCATATCAATGTTGTCATCTAGAGCTTCCTCATCCTCTTCGTGCTGAAGCCTGAGAGCAAGAGAGACATCGGTTTCCATATCGGTGTCCTGCTGCTGGCTAGCCTCTGGGGAGTGTTCTTTGGAGAATGAGGAGGGACTGAAATTTGATATGGATTTGCCTTTCTCCATAGTGGGACTGGGTGTGGGTTTCAGTGGATCAGGGACAGATACTTGCATGGGATCTGGGCGAGAGTGAGGTGGAGAGGGCGGGGAGGGAATGTGAGGGGGATCAGAACTGGGTTGGCCAATATTTTCTTGCGTTGCAAGAACGGAGAATTTATTCTGGTGGTCCACTTTGGGAGTGTTTTCAATGGCTGGCTGGCTCTTTTTGGCATGCCTGCGGCGGTTAGGTATTTTGATGAAACCTTCTGAGTCCATTTCAGAGCCAGCAGCAGCTGCTTTGGACTGTACATTTAAGGGGCAGTCACGGAAGAGGTGACCGTGCTCATGACACTTACGACAACGAAAGGGAATGTGTTCATAATCTAAAGATTGAGTCCATTCATAATCATCATGATAGAGCTTTACCGTATCCGCGAGAGCGTTGGTGAGGTGCATCAGGACGCAGATCCTGGCATAAGAGGTGTACTTGCGAGTCTTTGTCTCAGCTGCCACTCTGATGAAGGTGCCCAGTTTGTTGCCTATGTCTGCAAGTGTTTCTTCTTTCCAGTATTCTGCAGGGAGGGAGTACATCCTGATCCAGACTGGCGCCCAGCTGAAGTCCTCCTTGTCAGGATTGAATCTGGGCTTCCATTCAGTGAGATAGAGGCCTGAAGAATTGAAGAAGTACGGCCCTCCTTCGAATATTCTCACTCTGTCCTCCACACAGTGGAATATAGCAGTGAAGAAGCCCTTTGGTCCTAGTTGCAGAGTTATTTGACCTTTGGGTTTCCACTTGGAGGCTATCCAGCCTTGTAAGGCCCTTTCCGTTGGCCAGAAGCCTAAAAATTTTCCGATGAGTGCATGGTCTTGCATGTACTGGATTTCACCATTGATGCGCTGGCTGGGCAGGTCCACTTTGATGGGTTCAGCTGCTTTTGGGATGCAGGTGGCTGATGTAACCTTATGCTGATTCGTTTTGGCTTTAGCAGGCGTCTCTTTGTCATCTTCTGCTTCTTCTGTAGGGGCCGTATGGGTCCTTGCTTCCTCTTTCTGATTTGCACCTTGTCCTGTTTCTGGATCGGCGTCAGAAGGGGGCGTATTCTGAGTGTGCCTGGTAGCGTCAGAGCGCGCAGAATGTTTTGGAGGGGGAGCAGAGCTCTCCCCTCCTCCCGCCATATCCATTGCTAACGACCAGCAAGGAGTCGGCGGCTGTAGCAGGGCGAAAAAACAGGGCGGCGGCTGGTTAGGGTTTGGATGCAGTAGCAGAGCTCTTCATCAGCTCGGAGACCCGTATTACGTGCAATTGAATGCCATCTATCTATATTTTTGTCTTAAGTGCTCCACGAATATTTGGATCTGCTATTATATGTTATTTTATGCATGACTAGATGTTTACACGAAGTTCATAACTCTGTTTAATTGAAAATCACTTTAAGTTTGGAGATTTCATGTTTAAGGGTTTGCGAAGGTTAGATCGGGCCAGAAACTAAAGAAATGACCTAACCCCATGTCACATAGCTTTCTGGATGCAGAAACCTAGTTCTAGCATCCCCCAACACTGCCTTGGGTGAGACTGTAGCCTGCACTAAGCCGGTTGTTGCTGAAAGGGCCGATAGTGTAGGGTTTTATTGGTTAGCACAACTAACTCTAAACCTAGTTCCAAGCCCCCTCAAGCCAATGGAGAGGAAAGATTTCCTACCTCACTCCTATGTGATCATGTTTCCATGTCAATCTCGATCTTGATCTGCTCACTTTCAAGCTTGATCCTCACTATTTTGTTGTGATGTCACCAATTTGTTAACTAGGAAATACTTTCTATGGGTAGAATCAATTCCTCTAGTCCAACGAGTGAATATAGTAACACTTGAAACAAATACATGAAAAACTCTCCTAGTTTAAATCAAAATGACATGAGAGAGAAAATATGGCTTACCTCACTCCTATGCGGTCGCTTTTCAATGTTGATCTCAATCTCCTCACTTTCAAGCTAGATCCTCGCTATTTTGTTGTGATTGAATACCTGCAAGAGAGATCAAACAAAGATAACAAAGTAAAATATAGCATATGCATTCTAATGTAAACCATATGAAAGATCAAGGAACAGGATACTAAGAAATTAGTCATTTACACACTTATGGAAAGTAAACATACATTGTATTAATAATAAATACAAGAGGGTAGCATAAAACCACTACCTTGATGTTGGAAGCCTCCTTCCAAAATGGTTTCCAAGTCCAATACAAGACTTCTCAAGCTTTCCTTTCTCCTTCACAAATTGGCAGCAATTAGGCACAATTTAGCAGCAACATGACCAATCTAGTCTGACCAACCATTTGAGGGTATAAGGGAATTCATTTATAGGGAAAAAGAGAGAGTTAGTGATCCACAATAGGGGGAAGAAGGTCTGCATCTGAAGGGAAAGATACCTAAAGGTAGGATCAAGGACTCAAAATGGGAGAACTCGACCATATACTCATTCAACAATAACTAGCTCTTCATTCTTGAGGCTTCTAATAATGGAAGATTCTGCTCCATTTTTGGAGAAACTGCCTGAAGAGATCAATGCGTATTTTCCTATCCAAATTTGCGCTACCAGCGCTAGTCACTAGTTAGACCAAAGGGTACCATCACAGGTTTGCCTGCTGAAAGTAGCGCTGGGCTTGAAAATAGGGTTTTTTGACAAGCTCTTCTAGAATTAATTCATGGCATTTCTTCTTCTTTTCTTTAGGGATGCTCTAATCAATGTTTTTCATGGTGAATTCATTGACATATTTTGTCGCTTTGCGACATTTTGGGAAAAGTTCGACAACTCAGGGTATGAGACAAGGAATGTGAAAAAATATTTTATAGCAAATAATAAGGTTATGTATAAGAAGAAGAAGTAGTAGATTTCGTAAAGAAACTCCAAGTGGGTATAGGAAGATTCAGTGGTAAGCTTCCTTTCAAATGTTTTTCCTGTGGTAGAGTTGGTCATTATGTTGCTAACTATCCTTATAAAGGAAATCAGGTGAAAGTAAAAGAAGCTCCTAAAATGAAAACAAGAAAAGTTTTTATGCACAGGAAGATAGTGATGGTCTTTCAAATGGTGAAAAAGGTGAGTTTGATCAAGATTGTCACTTAATTAAGGAATTTGAAGATGAGTCTAATGATAATTTCATGGGTTCCCTAGAAGAAAAGGATGCTTTTATAGATCTTAGCAAATATTCAAAACATGGAGAAACCCGCTTCCTATTGATCAAGAATGATGAAGACGATGCATCATCATGCATGGATATTTTTTCAAGATATGATCCATGTTCTTGTCTATGCAACAATGATAGTGATGATGATAGTGAAACCACTGAGTATGCACTTATGGGTAAAAGTGAAAGTAAGCCTCTTGAAGTAGCAGATCAAGGAAAGTTAGAATCAATGGAAAATGAAGATGTGTCTATGCTAAGCAAAGATAATTATCAACAATAGAAAGGAAAGATGAAACAAAATCTAATGAATCTCAATGTCTGGCATCTAGTGTGCAATGGTTACACCAAGTTTCCTCCATCAGACAAGGAAGTGAAAAAGAATAGTAAGGCTTTGAGTAACATATTTTGTAGCATATATGATTCAATATTGAATAAGGTTATGCATTATACTACTGCAAATGAAGTGTGAGATAAGTTACAAGTAGTACATGAAGAATTCCAAAAGGAATATCTCACTGGTAATCTTATATCTAACAATGTGACCAATATGAAAAATAGAGTTGTTGATTCAAAAGAAGATAGGTTAGAATAAATTGTTGATATTAGAACAAAACTTGATATTGCTTTGAAAAATATTGTTAATATTAACGATAAGCTGCAGGCTTATGATAACAAGGATCATGCTGGTACAATATCTAACCAATATTGAAGGTCTTGAAGCTGAGGTCGTCTCTCTATGAGAAGGTCTTGAAAAATCAATAAGTGAAACAAATATCTACTTCAAGCTTTTGAAGAACAAGAAAAGGGGTTGAAAGAAGAAATTATCAAATTGAAACAACAAATGGAGGAAGGAAGAAAGGTTGAAGAAATCATGAGGAAGCAATATCTAGAAAAGGAAAGGAAATATCAGGCTGAGGTAAATATCCTAAAAGGTAAATTGGAAGAAAAGGATAAACATTTGTGATTTCAAGATAGTACTAAGATTTTGGATAATATTCTTAGTAGTCAAAGGTCTCCTGCCATCAAATCTGGTCTTTTTTTTCATGAATCTATTAAAGGTGAATCTAGTTCACAAGTTGAGGCAAGGAATTCTAATGCAAAATCTAAAATGCTTAACAAGGAGATAAGAAGTCAAACTCATCATCAACCAAGGAAATAAAGTCTTCAAAGGAAACCATTTACTCCTAACTATAGAAGTGTTAATTGATTTTCTCCTCTAATCAATAATGTTGAAAGTTCTATATGTTATAATTTTGGACATGTTGTAGCCAATTGCATAAGTAAAGTGATTCAAGCTAATAATCATCTTACAGAAAGACCATCAACAATGGATTTGTGACCTCATGGAAATAGAAGATGGTTATCAGGTCCTCAGGATCAGTGATGTGTAATCTCAGGGGGAGTAATACATATTGATTCCCATGGTTGTTTTTATTTTCTTGCTACTTATACTATTGATAGTGTCTTTGGTGAAGTAATAGTAAATAGGTACAGACATAACAGACTCAAGGGGAGCTAAAGGTGTGAAATTTCAGTATTTCACTTTCTATATGTGGATCTTATGAAGAAAATTCGTATGTATACGTGAGTTCTAAGATGCACAGTCGCATATATTTTGGTTTGATGAAGAAACAGTGGGATAAACTCAGGAAAAGGGTCTGATATGCTTTAGTCAATTATCAATTGGATTTTCTGTTCTGATGGTTGAAGGTTACAGTCTATTGATGCTATTTGAAAGTGTTTTTGGCTTGTATAATTTTTTGATGACTTGATGGATGACTGGTTGATGATGATGCCTTGATGATTCTTACTAATATATGAAATGATATGATCAAATATAACAGTGAATAGTTGGCACAAGTTCATGGGGAGCATTTTCTATGCTTCTAATAATGCATTGTTGGCATTATGTTTTCTTCATACATAATGATTCTTTGGTGATGTTGCTTATGTTGATGAATTTATTGAATGATGAATTTTTTATCTCATACTATAATGAAAAATTGATTATGTTGCATATTGATGAAGTGGTGTTGGTGTGATAAATCTTCTTATGAAGAATTTGGGCCAAGAGAATGATGTTGTGAAGACATGGTCATATGCTACTACTACATCTATTGAATAATACATGGAAACATGGCATACTGAATAATGATGCTACAGTGTCCTCTATTATGACGATTCTCACTTATGATGTTGTGATTGCATACCAGGTCACAGGTTGATGATATTGAAGCTACAATGTCTTATCTTACGAATTGATATATGTTATTGTTCTTGGTGCTGCTAACACATGCTTATGGTACAGATCATATATGGTGTATGATAGTTATGATGACTATCATGGTCTTATTGAGGTCTTTGGTCTTGGTTATAAATGTCTTATCTCGTAAAGGTCATGTAAAGATGTATGATGTAATCATTGTAGAATTCAGTCATGTATGGACTATTGTGGTCAAGCCCTTCTAGATATGTGATGTAATTTCTAACCCCGTTGTCTTTGGGAAGTTGATGTAATAATGATATCAAATATGTAAACCCACTATGATTGGGTGATTGATGTAAGTTTTAGTCCTTAGTGATAGAACAAGTCATATGAGTCATAGAGTCATTGTACATCCATCATAAACTTCAGCATGTGCTCACGGGGAGCATGATCAATTTTCATACTTAGTAGTTTAGATACATAAGTATTTATTCAGCATTTGGTCAGCGCTTTTCCCTTGATTTCAAAGGGGGATAGTATCTTGGTGTTTGGAGAATAACTTGGTTTTGTGCTTGGAGAATAACTTGGTTTGGTTCTTGGCTTGATGTTTTTTACAGGTATTTATAGGTTGTGGTGACCAAACACTAAAGTGGTTGTCATCAAGTCCAAAGCGGGAGATTGTTAACATTATGAATTATGTGTTGTCCTTGATGGAAACCTACCTGATGAATGGAAACCTACTTGATGAGTTATCTCTTGATGGAAACCTACTTGTTGAAGATGTAAACAAGATGTGACAAAGTGTTTTATAGATGTGACATAGTGTTTTGGCAAAGGCATAGCAGTTCAGAGGAAGAGGTATGATAAAGTTCAAATTTTAAGAAGCATACATGGGTTCTATTAAGAAAAAATATGTAGACACGCGAGTTTGAAGAAGCAAAGGCACGTACAGTTTCTGCACCATGGTATTCTAAATACCAAGGGTCCTTACCATGGTATTTCCCTATGGTATTGAGCCCAGTAATAGATGTTTTGATCCCATCTAAGAAAACCATCAGTTGGAGTATGGTTTTGACTTGTGGTATTGAAAAAGGATAAGCTATATAAGGTGATGAAGATCAAAGTGGTAAAATGTGTGAAATGTGTGCAAGTGATGGAAATCTTATGAATAGTTAGATCTAAAGCAAGTATATATGTTATGAGTTATTGATGCTTTGCTTGATCTAAACTAAGTATGCACCTGGGAGTTTGATGATGGATCAGATCCAATAAATCTGAGATGACAATCATGATTATGGGATGATTTGATTTGTGTTGATGGCGTCTTAACACATGATTTGTCTGTGTATGTCAAGATCTAGGTATGTCTAAAGTTTTGTGTTGCAGTGAAGATTTGACTCTGAATTTGCAGATCTGTACGTAGGTTTTATAGCTTGCAAAGTGTGTACACACATGGATGTGTTTTTGGTAATTCACATATACATAGGTTTGGTTTCTGAAACGTGTGTATGCGCGAAGATATGCTTTGAAGAAAGTGTTGGAAATAATACTAAGAGGGGGTGAATAATTATTATGAGTTCAATAATTTTTCATTCCTAAACAGATTTATATACGCTACTTCTGTGAAGTGAACTAGTGTGTACACGCTACTGTTATTAGAGAAACCAACATATACACAGAGAACTTATGATTTAATTAGTTTATCATGTGTTGATCTTTAATCGGTGCATCAGTAACTTGTTAAATAATGCAGTAAAACCATAATAAACAATCACACATAAGCAATGCACATGAACACGAAGATTTAAGGTGGAAACCTAATGCGGGAGAAAAACCACTTGCTGCTATCGTCTCTGTCTTCTTTTAATAATAACAAAATATGTTTACAATCTTGTACTGGTGTAGACTCATACCAATATGCAGGCGCCCACCTTCAGAAGGCTACAACCTTCTCTCGTTTTCCAGCTTCTACTAGAAGGGAGTTGCAACCCCCTAGCTCTTGTACTAGCCAATGTGTTTACTAGTACGTAGGCACTAGCCTATAGAAGGCTACAACCTTCTCTCTTCTTCCAGGGACCACGTTTCATAAATTTTTAGACTGGATGCTCCTGACACACAAAAATATACATGAAGGCCTCGTTTCATCAAATTTTCATACTGGACCCATCAGAACTTTCAAACTGCATCAACCAATAATCATTTAATCTAATAAAAGTTAGATCATTGTCACCAGAACACTGTGTTGAACCTAGAAACCTACATCATCATTCAGAACCAGCTGCAACCTCAAAAATCATGCATCAAAATGTATATGCTACTTTACTAAACCCAACTTGCGTGTATACGCTACTTCCTTTAATCAAACCTACGTATACCTTCAAAACTACTGAAACATAAAACTTCTAAATCAAGTCTATACCAACCAACAATATACTGAACATCTACTGTCAATTTATAGAGCTTTACATAGGCAGTAGTAGATATCACTTATACAATCAATCAATCAGATGTCAAAATCCTTATGCATTGAGTTTTACATTCAGATCTAAGAAGACTTCATTGACATACGCTGTAAAACAATAAAACTGATTAGATAGATCAGTCAGATCAAAAGAATAGACTTTTCTTTTGTATACGCTACTTGGAAGAGTAGAACTTGCGTGTACACATGCTTTTACCAAGATGAACCAGCGTATAGATCTACAAATATTAACTCATAAATTCATTGCTATTCCTAACTTCAGACAAACCCATATCATGAAATTTAAAGAACAAAACAAGTGTGCATAACTAGATCTAGCCCAACCAATATCAGATCATTCAATGATAAATCATTTCAGGTCTCATGATCCTGATCCAAAATTGAATTCAAGGTGCACAAAATATTTCAAATCAAATAAAAAACATAGCTAGTGCAACATAAAATATACTTAAGATAGAAGTATTCCTTAGAAACCCTTTCACTTGCACGCCCTGGCTTTATGATCTTCTCCTCCTTATAAAGTTTTAGGCCTTTCTCAATACCTCGGACCAAAACCACTTAGGACCCATGGTATTCTTGGACAAGATCCAATAGTTGTTACTTCGCTCAATATTGTGGGCTAATAACATGGTATTGACCCCTAGTACTGTCTCCTCTTGAATTTCCTTGATTTTCCAACATATATGCACTTTTCTTCTTGTGAAAGTGCGTGTACACGTATACACTCTTTTTATTTTGTGAACCTTCATGTATACGTTTTTTTGACTAAGTGGACTTGCGTATATATCTTAAACTTCTCTTCACCATCCTTTACCTTCAACTTCTTCATTCTAATTAGTAGACTTTAGTTCCATCTTCTTGTTCTTCTATACCAATGCCATATTGCATATGAATAGACCTGTTACACTATGCGTTGCCCTTCATCAAAACTAAACTGACCTGTGAGTGATTTTCCATCAAGGACAACATTTGTATCATAATGCCAACAATCTCCCCCTTTAGAGTTGATGGCAACCATGATTGTGTTGATTACTACAAGTTGTAGAAACTGTTAGAGATAACAAGAAACACCAAAATACTGTCCCCATTTGACATCAAGGGCAAAGGGCAGACCAGGCTATTCTCCCCCTTTGATAGATATTATGATGTCCATGCTCCCCCTGAGTACATGTCGAGTCTGCAGTGATATGTTCAAAAGAATAACATGACTCTATAACTCAACTAAGTGAGTATGACCTCCCTATGACCAATGACTCATACATACATCAATCACACAACCAAGTGGAGATACACCATATTTAACTCATCCACCCAACCAAGTGGGGATATAAAAATTATTTATACATGACAAAAATACAACAATTACATCATCCATCCCATGCAATGTGGCGATACAAATTACATCATATGTCCAATAGGACTCATTTGAATATAGACCATGATAGAAGAAGTCATATCACACCCTAGATCTTTACATGACTTATGCAACAAATGATATAAGTATCTAAAGCCATAACTGAACTCAGCAACCATGATGCCAACACTACATAATGTGTGTGAAGGATAATGCTCCCCCTGAACCTCTGCTACCTGTGCATTGTCAACAAGTCATTCATCAAGGCATCTTTGTCAGTCAGATAAAAATCAATGAACAAAGCATATCATCAAACTATGTTGGGCATGGGCGCAACATGTTTTAGGGCTCAAATCCCAAGTTTTGGTCAATTGTATTATAAGACTCTGCGAATTGTGGGCGCGAAGCGCAAAGTCTAGGAGGAGTCATAGGGTTGTCTGCCCTAGAATATTGTAATTTAATGTAAACTTGTGTCGGCCTACCCATGGTCCATGGACCATGGGATTGTATAAATAAAGCGAGGCTCTAAGTGTAAAAATAAGGAATGATAAAATAGCGAAGGCATGGTTCAAGGCTAAGAGTGAAATCTGAAGTGTACTGGGTCATAGTAGTAGGAAGAGGCTTGCAGCTAAGTGTGCAGAGGCCTAGTAGAGTCCACAGCTAAGTGCACGGACCCCTGCAGCTGAGTGCGCAGGGCGGAGTCGGGTCTGTAATTGAGATTGGAAGTTAATAAAAGAGAAATTTACTCTGTGCATCTGTTCTTGAATCTATATTCTAATGTTGTTTATTACGTTTACTATGTTCACTTAGTGCGTACCATTGATAAACGCTTGCATAAATGCTTATATATGGGAATAATCTAAGTAATCAGCTAACAGAGCCTAACTAAGGAAGACTTGGGTAAATAACATGGGTTGCACTATGGCTAGAACTACACGAAGACAATATCGCAGGGCACAGCATGCCCGCCGGTGCGCGTAGCGTAGTAAGTGTGAAGCTTGGACCATGTAACAATCACCTCATATCAGACATCCCCAGGGTACGGAAACCTGGTTCTAGCACCCTCCCATACTACCTCGGGTGAGACCTCAGTCTGCGTTTTGTGGACTATTGTCGAAAGGGCTAGTAGTACCGAGATTTGCTTGGCTAAATCACTTCTAAACCTAGGTCAAGCCCTACTAAGCCAACAAATGGTTTCATTGCCAAGACCATTTGTTGGCTTAGTGGGGCCTGACCCATGTTCAGAAGTGATTTAGCCAAGAAAATCTTAGTATTACTGGCCCTTTTGGCAACAGTCCACAGAACGTGGACTAAAGTCTCACCTGAAGTAGTATGGGAGGGTGCTAGAACCAGGTTTCTACACCGTAGGGATGTCTGGTATGAGGTGATTGTTACGTGGTCCAACCTTCGCACTTACTGTGCTATGTGCACTAGCGGGCACCCCACGCCCTGCGATATTGTCTTTGCATAGTTCTAGCTGCAGCGTGACCCATGTTATTTACCCAAGTCTTCCTTAGTTAGGCTATCTTAGCTAATTACTTAAATTATTCCCATATATAAGCATTTATACAAGAATTTATCAATGGCACGTAGTAAATGAGCAGAGTAAACTTAATACATAACATCAAAATACAGATTCAAGAATAGATGCATAGAGTAAATTTCTCTTTTATTAACTTCCAATATCAATTACAGACCTGACTGTACCCTGCGCACTCAGCTGCAGGGGTCCGTGCACTCAGCTGCGGACTCTACTAGGCCTTTGCACACTCATCTGCAGAGCCTCTTCTTGCTACTATGACCTAGTACACTTCATATTTCACTCTTAGCCTTGAACCATGCCCTCGCTATTCTATCATTCCTTACTTTTACACTTAGAGCCTCACTCTATTTATACAATCCCATGGTCCGTGGACCATGGGTAGGCCAACACAAGTTTACATTAAATTACAATATTCTAGGGCGAATAGCCCTATGACTCCTCCAAGACTTCACGCTCTGCGCCTGAAATTCGCAGAGTCTTATAATTCAATTGACCATGTGTTGGGGGCCTATTGGGCATGGGATCCCTTGAAGCATGTTTTGGGGCTCAAAGCCCAAGTTTTGGTCAATTGTATTATAAGACTCCACGAATTGCGGGTGCGAAGCATGAAGTCTAGGAGGATTCATAACGTTATCCGCCCTATAATATTGTAATTTAATGTAAACTTGTGTCAGCCTACCCATGGTCTGCGTACCATGGGATTGTATAAATAGAGCGAGGCTCTAAGTGTAAAAGTAAGGAATGATAGAATAACAAAGGCATGGTTCAAGGCTAAGAGTGAAATCTAAAGTGTACTAGGTCATAGTAGTAGGAAGAGGCTCTACAGCTGAGTGCGCAGAGGCCTAGTAGAGTCTGCAGCTAAGTGCGCAGACCCCTGTAGCTAAGTACATAGGGTAGAGTCGGGTATGTAATTGAGATTGGAAGTTAATAAAAGAGAAGTTTACTCTGTGCATTTGTTCTTGAATCTGTATTCTAATGTTATGTATTATGTTTACTCTGTTCATTTACTGCGCGCCATTGATAAATGCTTGTATAAATGCTTATATATGGGAAGAATCTAAGTAATCAACTAACAGAGCCTAACTATGGAAGACATGGGTAAATAAAATGGGTCACGCTACGGCTAGAACTACGCTAAGATAGTATTGCAGGGCGCGGGGTGCCTGCCGGTGCGTGTAGCACAGTAAGTGCGGAGGTTGGACCGCATAACAATCACCTTATATAAGACATCCCCAGGGTGCAGAAACCTGGTTCTAGCACCCTCCCATACTACTTTGGGTGAGACCTTAGTCTGTGTTCCGTGGACTATTTCCAAAAGTGCCAGTAGTACCAGGATTTGCTTTGTTAAATCACTTCTGAACCTGGTCAGGCCCCACTAAGCCAACAGACTATAATCATCAATATCAGACAGAGCACCCATATCAAAGTCTGACCCAATGTTTTTCTGTCAAAAAAACATATATGCTCCTTCAGCTATAGAAACCCATGTGTATATGCGACTATACTTCATGAGACCTTCCTATAATAACCTTCCTCGGAAAACTAGATTTAACAGCAAGATGATGTAGCAACTAGTCCCAACTTTTGTCTGAGATATTCAAATGTTTCTCTGGGAAGCGGTTTAGTGAATATATCAGCAACTTGTTCTTTGGAGGGAACATACTCCAATATAACCTTTTGTTCAAGCACTTGTTCTCGTAGAAAATGGTACTTAATGGTTATGTGCTTGGTCTTGGAGTGCATGACAGGATCTTTTGAAATAATGATAGCACATGTGGAGTACATGTGATCTGAATGTATTGCAATGTTTGCATCATGCAACGTAGTTGTGTGTAGCAATATGTAGCAGCCACATATTCTGCTTCAGCTCTAGATAAGGCAATCGAAATTTGTTTCTTGCTGAACCATGACACTAACCAAGAACCCATATAGAATGCACCTCCACTAGTGCTCTTTCGATCATCAACATTTCCTGCCCAATCTGCATCTATATATGCATGAAGAGTAAGGTCTATATCTTTAGGATACCATAGTCCAAAGTCCTGAGTTCCTTGAAGATATTTGAAAATTCTTTTGACTGCTTGGAGATGTGATTCCTTTGGATTTGCTTGGAACCTTCCAACAATTCCTACTACAAGCATGATACTAGATCTGGTACCTGTTAGATAAAGTAGACTTCCAATCATAGATCTATAAGTTGGTTGGTTTACTACTGGTGATTCATCGTTAGAACTAAGACTGCATCCTGTTAACATTGGAGTATATACTAGTTCCGTACTTCTCCAAGATCTGCTTGAGATATTTGGTTTGTGAAAAAAATATACCATCTTTTGTTTTCTGTACTTGTAGACCAAGAAAATAAGTAAGTTCACCAAGTAAGGATATTTCAAATTCTTACTGCATTACTGAAGCAAAATTTTGACTCATGGATTCTTCATTGCTACCAAAAATGATATCATCAACATAAACAACAATAATTAGCAATTTATCATTTTCAATCTTTGTGTATAAATTTCTATCTGCGAAACCTTTTGTGAAACCTTGTTGTTGTAGATATTTGTTAAGGTGGTAATACCAAGCCCTTGGATCCCATTTCAGACCATAGAGAGCCTTTTTGATCTTGCATATGAGTTTTGCATCATTTCCAAAAATTAATCCTTCTGGATTTTCAATATAAACTTCTTCTTCTAAATCTCCATTAAGAAAGGCTAATTTTACATCCATTTGATATACTTTGAATTTTTGAAAACTAGAAAGAGTAAGAAACATCCTTATGGCTTCAATTCTAGCAACAGGTGCAAAAGTTTCTTCAAAATCTATACCTTCTTGTTGAGCATACCCTTTGAAAAAAGTCTTTCCTTGTTTCTAACAACTTCTCCATTTTCATTCAGCTTATTCTTCAATATCCATTTTTTTCCTATAACATTTTTATCATGAGGTCTAGGAAATAACTCCCAAATATCATTCTTTTCAATTTGGTCAAGTTCTTCATCCATGGCCTTGACCCAACATTCATATTTGCAGGCTTCATTTACATTCTGAGGTTATGTGGAGGATAATAATGCTAGATAACTTGAGGTCCCTGAAAGGGTTCTTCTTGTCTATACTCTAGAACCTTTTTCTCCTAGAATTTGAAATTATGGATGATTCTTCTGAGCATACCTGGATGGAGTCTTTTCCCTCTCTGTTGTATCTTTTTCTGGTGCTTCATTGGTTTCTTCCTCTATATCATTTTGATTTGATGTAGGAAATCATTCCCCATCTTCCCCGTTGTCATATTCCTTTGTTGATTTCATTTGTTCTGGATTTCTGCATGCTTCATCAATTACAACATCAATGCTTTCAACAATTTTCCGAAGTCTTTTATTATAACATTTGTAACCTTTACTTCTGGATGAATAGCCAAGAATAATTCCTTCATCTCCTCTGGGTTCAAACTTACCAAGTTTTTCATTAGCCCTTTTGATGAAACATTTGCTTCCAAAAACTCTAAAGAGTTTTACAGTAGGAGGCTTACCATACCAAAGTTCATATGGAGTTTGATTTCTATTTACCCAAACATTCGTTTTGTTAATAATAGTCACGGTAGCAAATTCATCTTCACCCCAGAAGGTTGCAGGAGTTCCAGATTCATCAAGCATAGCTCGAGCCATTTGTTGAATTGTTATGTTAATTCTTTCCACCATGCCATTTTTTAAGGAGTTCTTGTGACAGAGAATTGCCTTTTTATTCCATGTTGTTAACAAAAGTCAAATAATTCATCTGATATGAATTCTCCCCCTTGATCAAATTTGAGACATTTGATTTTTCGATCTGATTCATTTTCAGCTAAGGCTTTGAAGGCTATAAAATTTTCAAATGCTTCATCGTTATGCTTTAGTAGACCTATCCAACACATGGAAAAATCATCAATAAATAAAATAGATTATTCTTCTCCACAAGGTGAATTTTTCCTTGTTGGACCACATAAATTAGTACGAATGAGTTCAAGAGGCTTACTTACTGATCCTTCTCATTCACTGAAGTGAACTCTAGTTTTCTTACTGACTTGACATGGTTTGGATATGGTGTTTTCTGGGATGCTGATATTTGGAAGATCACAAACTGCCTTGAGCCTGCATGCTTTTCTTATCTGAGAAAAGCTTAGACATCCTAATCTTCTGTGCCATAACCAGTTTTCATCTCTTTTTCTTAGATATCATTGTTGTTGTCCTCCTTTGAGTATGTATAAACTATTTGGAGTTCTTGTACCTTTGATCACTATCTTTCCTATATCAAGCTCACGAACCACACATCTATTTGATCAAAACACAACTTCATTTCCTTGATCGCACATTTGACTGACACTCAACAGGTTATGCTTTAAACCATCTACATACATGAAATTTCAAGCTTTAACCTTTTCTTTCAAGAAAATAGAACCTTTACCTTTAACGACAGTTGGAGTGTAATTTCCAAATGCGACATTATTTTCCTTTTCTAAAGCATTATATGAATGAAGTTTCTCTTTATCACTTGTCATGTGTTTGGAGCATCCGTTGTTGATGTACCACTGATTTCCTTGTCTTTTTGCATATAGAGCTATGCCACATATTTCTGATTGAGATTCCTTCTTTCTCCATATCTTGGGATTTAATGATGTTTGCTCCTTCTGAAGTGTTGGTCAAAATTTTCTCTTGCATTCAGATTCTTCATGACCAAAGTTGTTACAAGTTGAAAATTCTATTTCATTTTCAAGAGGATAAAATTTATTATAGGAAATTTTCTTGATTCCTGTTACACTCCTTTGATTTCATGCTTCTCTAGTCACGATGGTTTTTTAAGAAACACATTGAGCAACCTTATGCCCAAAGTTAAGACATGAAAAACATTGCCCATTGAAGAAATTTTTGCGATCATGGAATCTTTTGGCATTGTTTACCTACTGGTTGAAGCTTCTACTGATATTCATCCTTGGATTAAATTGAGTATGATTTGCCTGATGAGTAATTTTAGGCCTTTGTTGATGATTAAGATATTGTTCACTGGTCTTTGCTGCATCAAGATAGCTCCTGGTGGAGGCTGACAACTTTTGTGATTGAGATGACTCTTCAATATATCAAAGACATGTCTTTATCAGAGGAGAAAACTGAACTTTGATGATTTCATTTAAAGTTTCAGATCCTTTAGCAAATATAAGATTAAGAGATTTTGTCTTCTCAAGTTCTTTTCTTAGACACACGATTTCACTTTCTAGATTTTCATTGTGTTTTTCTCTTTCAGTGAGTTGGTGTGTCAATGTATCTATGATCATATTCTTTTCTTCTAAGAAGATTTTGATTTTTGTGATTTCTTCAAGAGGGTCTTCCTCTTCTAAGGCATCCAAAAAATCAACATTGTCATAAGCCATGAGTAGTCTATAATCTTGTTCAGTCTCATCTTCATCACTATTGGATAAACCATCACTACCTTCATGTGTATAGTAATTCCTTTTATTGACAACCTATTTTCTATTGCCTTTTTCATATTCCTTTCCATTTTCATATTTATCCTTATGGGGACATTTGGCAGCATAATGGCCAAATCTACCACAAGAAAAGCATTTGAATGGTAACTTACCTCTGAATCTCCCGAAACCCCGTTGAAGCTTTTTGACAAAATTTACCTCATATTCTTCTCCTAAAATGTATCCTGGTTCATTGTGGTCTTCCTTTTATTTTCCATTTGATGAAGCTTTAAAAGTGGATTATCTCATATCTAATGGACCTCCTTTCCTCATTTCAAAGGCAGTTAGGATTCCATGGAGTTGAGTCACAATAATAGTTTGAAGATATTTTTTTTCTTCTATGGAAGACACTTTTGACTCAAATTTAGAAGAAAAAGATCTCAAAATTTTCTCAACTAAAGTAGCTTCCTTTATCTCTTCACCTAGATTCTTCATACAGTTAAAAATCTCATCTATAGGTAAAAAGTAACTAGAAACACTCTCATCACTATGCATCTTAAGAGTTTCATACTGAATTTTGAGAGTTTGAAGCTTAACACGTTTTACTTGAGAGTCTCCTTCGTAATTCTGAATGAATTTGTCCCATATCTCTTTGGCTATCTTGAGCTACATAACTTTGATAAATTTTGATTCTAACAGAGTTCCCAATAACATACTCACATCTTTGGCATTGGTTTCATATAACTTCTTACCTACAGAGTTTGTAGGTATTGCTGCTAGAAATTGATATCCTCCTTCCACAATTTCCAAAACATCGGCTCCAAGCGATTGAAGATAGGCTTATGGTTCTTATTTTCCAATATATCAAGTTTCTCCCATTGAATATTAGTGGTCTGATAGATCCCATGCCTTCGTGATTATTCATTTTGAAAGATCTTCCTTCAAGCAATCAAGCTTCTTCTGAAGGACCTACTCTGATACCAATTGTTGGAAATGATACTAAGAGGGGCAGTGAATCAATATTATCAGTTCAATAATTTTTCATTTCCCAAACAGATTTATATATGCTACTTCTGTAAAGTGAACTAGCATGTACACGCTACTATTATTAGAGAAACCAATGTATACCTAGAGAACTTATGATTTAATCAGTTTAACATATGTTTATCTTTAATCAGTGCATCAGTAACTTGTTAAATAGTGCAGTAAAACCATAATAAATAATCACACATAAGAAACACACATGAACACCAATATTTAATGTGGAAACCCAATGTGGGAGAAAAACCACCTACTATTGTCGTCTCTATCTTCTTTTAAAAATAAGAAAATCTGTTAACAATCTTGTACTGGTGCAGACTCATGCCAATACGTAGGCACCCACCTACTGAAGGCTACAACCTTATCTCATATTCTAGCTTATATTGGAAGGGAGTTGCAATCCCCTAGCTCTTGTACTAGCCAATGTGTTTACTAGTACGTGGGCACCGACCTATAGAAGGCTACGACCTTCTCTCTTCTTCGAGGGACCACGTTTCATAAATTTTTAGACTGGATTCTCCTGGCATACAACAATATACATGAAGGCCTCATTTCATCAAATTTTCATATTGGACCCATCAGAACTTTCAAACGCATCACTAATAATCAGTTAATATGAATAGTTAGATAACTATCACCAAAACATTACGTTGAACCCAGAAACTTGCATCATCATTCAGAACTAGCTGCGACATAAAAAATCATGTGTCAAAATGTATACGCTACTTTACTGAACACAAACTGCGTGTATATTCTACATTTTTTAATCAAACTTGTGTATACCTTCAAAACTACTAAAACATAAAAATTTTGAATCAAGTCTGTACCAACCAGCAATATACTGAACATCTACTATCAATTTACAGAGCTTCACATAGGTAGTAGCAAAGATCACCCTTCTCACTTATATAACAATCAATCAGATATCGAACTCCTTATGCATTCAATTTTACATTCAGATCTAAGAAGAATTCATTGACAGATAGCAATAAAATGACATAACTAATCAGATAAATCAGTCAGATCTGTAGAATAGGATTTTCTTTTGTATACGTTATTTGGAAGAGAAGAACCTGCATGTACACATGCTTTTACCAATATGAATGAGCGTATAGATCTACAAATATTAAATCATAACTTCACTGCTATTCCTGACTTCAAACAAACCCAAGTCATGACATTTAAAGAATAAAGTAGGTGTGCATGATCAGATCTAGCCCAACCAATAACAGATCATTCAATGATAAGTCATTTCAGGTCTCATGATCCTAATCCAACATTGAGTTCAAGGTGTACAAAATATTTCAGATCAAATCACAAACATAGCCCCTACAACATAAAATATACTTTAGATAGAAGTATTCCTTAGAAACCCTTTCACTTGCACACCTTGGCCTTATGATCTTCTCCTCCTTATATAGTTTTAGGCCTTTCTCAATACCTCAAACCAAAACCACTTAGGACCCATGGTATTCTTGGACGAGATCAAATAGTCACTAGTCTGCTCAATATTGTGGGCTAATACCATGGTATTGACCCCTGGTATTGTCTCCTCCTGAATTTCCTTGATTCTCCAACATATATGTGATTTTCTTGTTGTGAAAGTGCGTGTACACGTATACGCTCTTTTTATTCTGTGAACCCACGTGTATACGCTATTTTGACTAAGTGGACCTACGTATATATCTTAAACTTCTTTTCACCATCCTTTACCTTCAACTTCTTCATTCTAATTAGCAAACTTTAGTTCCATCTTCCTGTTCTTCTATACCAATGCCCTGTTACATCTGAATGGACCTGTTATACTGTGGATTGCCTTTCATCAAAATTGAACTAACCTGAGTGAGTTGCCATCAAGGAAAACACTTGTATCATAATGCTAACAATCTCCCCATTTGGACTTGATGGCAACTTGTTGGTGTTGATTACTGCAAGCGGTAGGAACCGTTAGAGATAACAAGCAACACCAAAATACTCTCCCCCTTTGACATCAAGGGTGTTATCACTCAGAAATTTTCCCTAGAAGTTATCAAAATAAGGAATAATTTGTGGTAACCACAAACCACTTATTTTAGAATCAGGTTCTAGCCAACCTAAGTCTAGAGAGGGCTCTCTCTTTATAATTTAACTTTGTTTCTATTAGACTTTAGGCTAGTTCTTAGTGTTCATGAGGATTTTGATTTTGATTGAAAGTTGGGTGGTGGAATTTTTGGAACTGATGGATAGAGATAGGTCTTCAACCTATTGGGCTATGGAGTCAATCAAAGGATAGATTAACTGGACCAGATCATTAAAGGGAATGTTCAGAGGGCATGCTAGCAAAGCAAAAGGAAACTATTCAAGTCTAATGGATGAGATGGTTCTAACCAGGGTAAAAGGGAAATGAAGAATCCTTAGACCGGGATCAGAATGAAAGAAAGCAGGTGATCATGGACAAAGGGAAATTAAGAATCCTTTGTTATAGACCATGGGGAGAAACTATGGCAGTAAGGGAGCATTTAAGAATTCCCTAACTAAGATAGTTTAGCAGAAACCATTAAGAATGTAAACAGTCAAGACAGAGTGCATTAAAGCAAGTTTTGAAATATCATTCCTAGTTTATCATTTAGATTTCATAGAAACACATATGATTATTAAGAAACATAGGGAAAAAAATAATACACATGAGAGAATACTTATTTACTTTTCACTTTACACAAGAATCCTATAAAATGTATGAGCTTTATTCCATGATCCAGCAAGCCAATCCAGTTTCAATGCAATAGCACTTTGATTTTAGATAAAAGTCTACAGAAATGTATTTGAATCCACCCTAAATACTTCGAAATGGGAATTATTTATACAAAAAATATTACAAAATATCTCATAAAAGTTTGAGATTTAATTAAGGAAATAAAAATATCTTCAAGCATGAATATAGAGACAGATGGAAAACTACATCATGTTGTCCCTCTTATTGTGGTAGTGCTAGCTGTTGCAGTTGAATTTGAGCCCTTTTAAGCTGGCTAATATTTGCATGCTGGAATCATCTTTGTCTTTAATCTCTTACTGATACTCTTTGACCCTGTTCAGCTATTTCATCTGGCTGCCATTCAGATTTGCTATGGTAACTTATAGTAAATCTGACATTTTTTCCCACCATTCATCCTCAAGTAACTTTACTTTCAGCATTCTTCTATAGATCTCATCTACCTCAGTGTATTTGGAAAAATTAGGCTTCTTGAAAAAAAGATGTTTCACCTCATGCTCTAGGAAAAACAGATTCTCTAAAGTATCATACAATACTTTCCCTATTGGCAAGGCTTTGAGACCTGAAATACTTGCTTGTTCCTTGGACAACTTCCTTAATCTGTCAACGTAATCCAATTGGGTCATAAGTTTTTCATGGATGACCATAGGACTTGGAATGCCTTTATCCCTCAAAATTTGAAACTTGGCCATGAATCTATCAATGCCCACCTGCATGTTATCGCATTTTTCCTCTAGGTTTACCATAAGGTCTCTTTTGGAAAGAACCTTTTTGACTTCTATGATGGCTTCAGTTCTATCCTCCACACCAAGCTCATTAAGCTCATGTCTATTCTTGCTATTCAAAAGGTGGATGAGTTAATTAGCATCCTCAGGTTGATCTCCCAAATCTTCCCTTACTTTCTTAATAGCCTTGGTGGCCACTTTCACCAGTTCTGTTTGCTCAAATATTACTTGAATTGATGGCCAAATATCATTGACAGAGTCAATGATATTGGCCCAGAGCATCTCTTTAGTCTGTCCTAGTGGCTTTTGTAGAGTTAAATATTTTTCTAGGACCTTAATCTTCTCACCCATCCTTAGGGATTTCTGTGTTTCTTCTCTTTGCTGAATCTGGGCAAGCTTGCAGTCAGTTTCTAAGCTTGCCACTTTCTCCTTAAGCCTTTTAAGTTTTGTTGCCTGGATGGACATTTCCTCCATGGCTTTCACTAGCTCTGTTGTCTTTTTTGTTGAAGTACCTATTGTTGTAGACTCAATTGTGACTGGCAGTGTTGTGGCAGGTGGAGCTGTTGGTGCCAAAGATGCTACTAGTGTTGAAGGAACTGCAGTTGTTACTATGGGAATGGAAATTTTATAAGTGGTGGCCAATTCACTTTGTTTGGACTGAATCAATGTGTCCAATTCTTTTTATATTTCATTCAACTAGTCATTTAGCTTTAGGACCAAGTCCATAAGCTCTTCTTGTCCCTTTTGTGTCTCCAAGACTTCTGCTATTTGTGGGTGATGTAGTGGTGGAACCTTAAGTTGCTTCTTCAAAACAACTATGTCATCATTTTTCTTCTTGGTCAGTCTTTTAGTGGCCTTCACATCTTTGGGATCATGTCCCAACTCAATGATTAAGTCCTCTAAGGACTTGATTCTGGTGTATTTTTCCTGTGAAGAGGCATTTTCCAATTGGAATTGAGCTGATATGTTATTTAGGGAATTTTGTAATTGGTGAGCTACAATGGATTTCCCTGTCATGGTGGGGAAAATCATCTCCCCTGTCTGCTTGTGCAGCTCAATCTGGTCAATAGGATGCATGTCCTTTTCCAGCACTTCGAAATCTATCATTTTGAAGTCAGTTGACGTTTTTGGTTGATGAGTGGTAGGTTTCACAAATGTCATCTGCATTTTGCCTTCTTTAACATCATATTCTGACATAAGCCTTGTCTAGTTTGTTGGTGCCATCTTTAGGTACTGTGCATAAGTCTGGGCTTTTAGCCTCTCGTTCCTAGCCTTTATATCTTTGTACCTTTCTCTGATGTCTTGGTCCCTGTCATCTGGCATCCTAAATCAGGACACTTCAACACTTTGTTTCCTTTCCAACATCTGAGTATTTGATGTGGAAGGTTCTATTGTGCCCCCAGAGGGAGTGGCAGGCCTGCTTCTTTCTCTTTCTATGCTGGTGGCCCCAAACGTTTCTTCTATGAATTCCAGTTCAGAAACATGATTTAACCTTTGCCTTTTGATTAGGTTGGTCTCTGCATAGGTCTATGTGGTTGCTCTGCCTGAAGTAGTGGCCTCTTCCCTATTTCTTTTGAAACTTGTCTCCTCATTTAGAGGAGTTTACAAGGTAGGGGGAGTACTCATGATGGGCTCTGGTATTCTTGTTTGATTTAATCCTCTTATAGGCCTAGCTGTTCTAACTCTTCTTGCACCTAGGATTCTTCTTCTATATGAGATTCACTTTGTACCTATGATTCTCCCTATGCCTGTGATTCAGTTTGTGCTTGTGATTCTTCTTGGATTTGAGATTCTCCTTGGGCTTGAGATTCTCCTTGGGCCTGAGATTCTCCTTGCACCTACAAAAAAGAACCCTCATCAAGCCTTTTCTCTAAATCAGTTAGAGAATTTTCAACTGCAACATCAGTGCTATCCTTGTCAACTAAAGTATTCTCCACCCATTCTAATTGATTTGCATATTTCTCTATCTCAGGGACTCAGTGGTGAATGTAGGGAGCCATCTTATTTTTCTATCTTCTGTTGCAGATGAAGTCACAGGGATCATATCTCCACATGAAACTCTGTTTCAGTTTAAGTATATGAAGGATTTGTTATTCTTCTTTTCTAGCTTCTCTGTTATTACACACAAAGGGGCCTAGTTGATCTTTGATTCTGAGCCGAGCCTTCTTTTTAGCTTTAACAAAATGTACCTCATCTAAGTTTATTATCTACCTGTAGCACTCCAGAGAAAATAACCTCATTGGGAGGTATCTAGGCAGTTTATATGGGACCAACTCACAGCCATAGATCCTAATTTCTGTGTGATTTTGGTACAAGTACCAATCTCCCACTTTGTGTTGTTTTGAAAGTTGCAAATATCTGAACTAATTCTTGGAGGAGGACTTCCTAGTAGCATGGTCACTACTGGATGCACAAAGAGATCTATGAAGTCTTTGTATGGATATGGTGAGTCATACTTGTCGATCAAAGGAGTTAAAAAAATCACTGACCTAGGATGACCTTTAGTATCAAGCTTTTAGAGAGTGAAGGGGAACTTGTCAACTTGGTAATATAAGAAAAGGTGGTACAAAACTGAAGAATACTTAAATATTCTCTCAATACTCATTATAAGGAATTGGTCATGCATTTTGTCAGCTATGATCTTGGCATAATCATACATGACAACAGGATGCTGTCCTAGAGAGAAAATGGACATGAAGGCTAAGATGATTTCATCTATATTCTCACTGGTAGTATAGCCTAAAACAAAAGAAAACATTGCTACTATGTCCTGACCAAATGGGGAAAATATGGTAGCCACATATGGAGGAGGATTTGTTGGGATATGCTTTTCCTCCCTTATGAAGGTTTGGAAAATTTTAGCAAGCTTGGGGGATCTCTCTAATAGGTCTCCAATTGAAATAGGGGCTAAGTTATGCCCTAGTTGTAGTTGCAACATTTCATTGATTGACTCGGTAGTGATGGTGAAAAGAATGGTTTGGTCAGGAGACATCACTGCTCTTTCACTGAGAATGTAGTTTGCATGGAAATAATGGAAAAACTCTGGAAAGATGTGCACCTCAAGGAATTGGTACTTGGGCAAATTAGACTCCCAACGACCTATTTTGTCAGCATGGTTTAGGCATTGGTCTCTGTATCGATAGTATAATTTGAGAGGGGATTCAAGGACAGAGGTGTCCTTGATTTGGAAATCTTTATCAGTAAGGGGAAGGAGGTCCAGGTCTAGGTGAGGAGTGGTAATTGGTCTAACATCCATGGCATTTGGGGCTGCCATTCTCAGTTCTTGTGGATTTAAGAAAATGGGGAAGGTAAATTTCTAGTCTTTGAGGTAATGGAGCTTCAATTCCAGGTGGGTTTTATGTTACTAAAATTTCCTTTAATTTCAATTAAGAAAATTTAGAGACTAATTCGGAAATTTCAAGGGTTTTCAATGGATTTTGGCTTAAATACCTGGAATGTGGAGTAAACTAGGTCTGAACCAGGTAACTGGCAATTCTGAATGGTTGAAAAGGCTTCAATCAGACTGGAAGGCAATCTGGGATCTTTTAGCATCTTCAGAGTGCAATTGTAAGTGGGTTAATAGATCTCAACATTCACAGGCACATGCATGGAAGTCCTTAGTTGGAAAAAATGATAAAAACAATGATTTGGGGCTTTTTTGGATTTATGTGCGAAAAGTGAATTTGGCGGGTATGGGCGTACAGTGATAGCTTGTCACGTAGTGGGCTAAACAATGGCAGTTTTGGCAAGTAGCGGGCTGGTGGTAAGTGGTTTACTTCACGCAACCTTTGGGCGTTTCACAGTATTGGGGGGAAGTCACCCGATTCCATTCATCGAGTG
The DNA here is from genome assembly GCA_031772625.1 of Pinus tabuliformis. Lineage (NCBI taxonomy): Eukaryota > Viridiplantae > Streptophyta > Pinopsida > Pinales > Pinaceae > Pinus > Pinus tabuliformis. The sequence continues at coordinate 1,921,337,125 of CM062816.1, read as the reverse complement.
CCACGTCGCCTCGGGGGCCCAGTGGAAAACAACCCATTTTGGGCACATCTCATTTGGATTTCAGGCCCTTCCGAAATCGACATGGGCCATCAGATGGGGAGGGGGGAGATCGTGTGGTGGTCGGGTGCGAGAGTTGCACGAAAGGTAATGGGAGGGCCCGGTGGGCCATTAAGCGCGACAATTTTAACTTAATGAGGGGTTAAGGCAGGGATTAAGGTATCAGGTGAGATTTCATTGGTGGATGGTTTAACATTAATTAATCGCAGATCGATTAATTATGTCATTTGTCGGGGTTCGGATAATCTAAAGTTTATATTTCAAAATTCGGGGTAGGGATATTAATCTTAAATGGGTTTAATAAATATATGCGGGAAACTGTTTATTTTTCGGGAATTAACATATAAATAATATTAAAAGTTAATATGAAAAAGGCGGAAAATGGATTGCACTAAGCATAAAGCGTTTTGTGATTCATTTTCTTTTTACATAGAAACATTATAACTTAGGTTAAGTGTATTTTTGTGGGTTTTTCATAAAAAAGGGGTATTGATGGGGGTGATTGCTATTCCTTAAGAAAAATAGAGTTTTAACCTTACGAAAAGGGATTTATTAGGGAAAATGAATGAAATGAAGGGCGGTAAATGTTTATGAGGGGATTTTAGTACTTAAGATCTATAAGTCATTGGGCCGAGGGTCCAGTCCCTCTAGAAGTCAGAGAAATGCTCTGAGCCCCTTTGACTTTAAGATTTTGGGTACTTCAAGCTTATTGTGGGAAATTAGTTAAGTAAAGGGTGAAATGAGTGAGGGGAAATTAATTGATTTGACTTTGTGAACTTTATGCCAGTCCAATTTCTCATTCATACTTAGAACTTTCATGATGAAGGTGATCAATATGCTTTTGTCTAACAATCATCACAATTCTGCAACATTTCTTATACTTTCCCATCTACTCATCCTACCATTTTTACTTCTCTTTATTAGGGTGCATTTGAGCTAGAAAACCCTATCAAACATTTTTTCTTTTCTTCACAATGGTAATCTAACTAAATCTAACCTTATTACATCCAAGGGCTCAATTTAAATAGTTGAGCTCCTTTTATTTACTCTACCTATCTACTTATCTGCCAAGATTACACTATTTGGTCAGGTTTTTATTCTCTATTTATAAACATGAAATTGAACACATGAAATATCCAAGTTTAAACATTTTGACCATCATGGATTGTGGCATAGATTACAAACTGCACACAATCATTTATTTTGCACAAAATGTAAAAAGTAGTGGCATTTTGACTTCCATACTTTCATGGTCTTTTCTTTTCTTGGGGTTCATATTTTTTTTTATCTTTTTTGACCTTTTTATTCTTTTTGTCCTTTGATTTTTCTTTTAGGACATACCCTCTTTACATTTTTTAATTTTTCGAATATGGAAAATATTTGCAAAAAGCAAAGGTATGTACATATTATAGGTTTAATCTTAGTCATTCAAAATTATGACTCCTATTGGTATAGGAACCTAACAGTGGCTCCACTTGGGGATGGGATTTCCTAGTGAAATTTCAAGAACTTGTAGATCAATGGCCTATTGAATTGCTATGATTTTCTCCAGCAACTTTTCCTTTTCACTTTTCTTCCTTATTGCTATTTATGACAATAAAACCTTTGAATCTTAGGGTCTTCTCTTCGGGCTTCAACTTCAAAAATTACTATCCAATCCACTCTAGACTTTGAAAAATAGAATATGTACAAATGATTAGTGAAATCAGTAACTAGGTTCAATGTAGTGTTTAAGCATTCGACCATTAACTTGTCCTCCTTCTACTTCTGTGCCATCCATTTCTCTGAGGAAGAAAGCATTGTTACATCTAAATGCGTAGATGATATATGGGCCTTTCCATAGGAAATCAAATTTACCATGTTTACCTTTATCCTCTCTTCTTGAGTCCCATTTCAAAACCTTTTCCCCTAGGTAAGAATATTCTGCCTTAGTCCTTTTATCAAAAGCCTTCTTGATCCTTTCATGCACAACTTGAGATTTGATGTATACTTCTTCCCTAGTTTGCTGTAAATGAATTGTTTGGTTGATTCTTCTTTAGATGTCATTTGGTTCAACCTGTAACTCTTGGAGCAACTTCATCACTGGTGTTCCCAAGGAAAATGGAGAAACAACTTCAATTCCATAAACTAATTGATAAGGACTAGTACCAATGGATTTCTTTGTGGTTAGCCTGTCTACCCATAAGGCATTCACTAGCTTCTTGTTCCAGGTTTTCTTATTGTCTTCTAATAATTTTTTGATGATATTTACCAGACTTTGTTTGAGGACTCTGCTAGTCCATTTCCTTGGGGTTAATAAGTTGTGGAATGGCCCAAAGTTATATGGTACTTGTTACAGAAATCAATCAATCTCTTAGATTTGAAGGTTGCTGCATTGTCAATGATGAGTTTGGTTGGGCACCCAAATATAGATAGGATTTTGGATTCAAGGAAGGTTATTATAACAGTGTCAGTGGCTTGCCTTGATGGTATGGCTTCTATCCATTTGGTAAAGTAATCTGTAGCAGTGATGTCACACGGAATGAGTCAATCTTGCGGACAAGATCGACCTCACTAGTATCTAATGATATCTAGTGACAAGCAAGCCAATAAAAAACTATCCTTCTCTAAATATGCAATTATAAACAAAGGAAAACAGGTGTTTTAGGCCTACCTTGGGTCCAATGCAAGTTTGTGGAAGCCTTGCTCCTTTGATCCAAATGAGCTCCTTTGTAGCAAATCTGCAAACACAAACAAGCAAACAAATTAAATAGCACCTGAAAAGCCAATATCATAAAGCATATCCATCATAATGATCAAGGAATTTATGAAACAAATCACATAAGACAATTTGTTGAGAAAAATGAATCTGATTGTATTAATTCAAATCAAAGAAGAACTTTACAACCTGTGCCTTGATGTTGTACAAACTCCTCCCAGGGTCCAACAAGAAGTCTCCTCTACTTTGACAAGTTTCACTCACTTCCCAATGTAGCCAAAAGGTTTGTGATCTCTCCTCTCAAGCTTAACTAGGAAGTCCCAATTCCACCAGCATTTACCCTAAAAAATGTTCAGCTTCTAACCTCCATAGCAACCAGCCCGATGCCTGTATTTATAGTGCAATGGAGGGAAGTTACTAGGTCCTCCTTCAAAGGGATAAAGTCCTCCTTCAAAGGGATAGCTCCTCTCATCAAGGGATTAGCTCCTTCTCTTTTGGGATGCATGAACCACCTCAGAGCGAACCATCCACATCAAAATTCCTTCTAGAATCATCTAGAATTAACCCAAAGTGAGTTTTTAAAGATAAACTTGTGCCTTTTTGACTTTCACAGGGGTCCGCACCCACACCTTTACAGACAGAGCAGGTAGGTCCGCATGTAACATGAACAAAGGGTGCGGGACCACAGGTAACAGTGAGAGAAAGTGCGGAACCAGAGCTTTATTGATTTTTAATGTCTTTCTCTCATTTTCAAAGCTTGACTTGAAGAGCTAAAGTCTGAGACTTGCTTAGGAGGACAGTACAAGTGATGATAGACCCATACTGACTGCAAATAGTCATGGTGACGATATTTTTGTGTAACAGATTTCCCCCTAAAGTGCGAAGTCTGTAGTAGATGAGGATTTCATTTATCATATAGGAAGAGTGAAGTACTTTATCATTTTGAGGATCATCTTGTGGAGAGCCCGGTTGGAACCTGTAAAAACATTCAATGCAAAATATATATATGATATCATATCATCGCTAAGGTAGGCATTCCCATACTCAGATCAAAACTAACTAGCAAACTAACTACTGCTCTGATACAGGAATGATCTTGTCATACATCACAAGTATAGACACATGTAGACACAGTATGGACGCAGCCATCTGTTTATGAATAGTCCACAGTATAATGAATACAAAATTCCTCGCAGCCTGGATGGCAAAAACTAGATCTAGGGTCTTCATTTCTACTTCCCGAAATAGTACGATTCTATCCATGCGAATGAATGTGTCGAGGTCGAACATGGTAGCAACCACTTGATTACCAGTCAATGATGTAAACTGTTAACAAGTGTGAGAGAAACCACCAGTAATGTCAATGGCTCTCAAAGTACTTAGTACAATCCATGAAATGTGAATAGATGTGTTGATGTCGAACATGTCAGGGAATCCTTCGATTGAAGGTCAATGATGCAACCTGTCGTCGAAGGTGAGAAACCTGCCATTGAGGCATGCAGATTCCAATGTACTGACGATTTCTAGATCATCTTTCTAGATAATGAGCTGAAGTCGATAGAAAGTGATCCGTCATAGGCAAGCCCACAACACGAAATCATAGATCAAGTTTGAAGAAATTTAGATGCAAGGACTAAGTCAGGGATGGTCAAAATGGATGACAGATATTTTGCAGATGAATGGCTTATTTGCACTGACCTCTTGAACACATAACGACACAGGAGATGGTTTGGTGACAATTGACCCAAAGTTAATACCCAGAAACCGGCTGAAGACCCTCAATGTGGTTTGATCAACTGTTAGGCAAAGGATTTCCCAACCCAGGTGAATCAAAGTGTCGTGTTCAAGAGTGGTTACAAAGTATGACAAACAGGCTCATTTTTCTCTCTTTTCCCCCACCATTTCTGGCAAGTACCTTTTATTTTTGACAAGCTTGAGGAGGATAACATTTGCTTGATTATAAGCTCATCCTTCGGATGAGTCCAACTTAGTTTAAATTCGAACCCTAAGAAGGAGTGGTCCGTTCCTATTTGTAATTGAAAAGGTCCTTTACTGTTAAATTTTAACGAGTCCAGTATAGGAGAAACTCGCCGTTTTTCAATTTTAAAGAGTCTGAAAAAACTTAAGAAGACTCCAGGGTTGACCTTTTTCGTAAATTTGTGTCTCCCAAGTCAGAAAAAGTATAAAATAATACTTGAGAGAACCGCTTGATCTTTACGACCAAGGAGTACTTTTCGTAATTAGTGCCTCTAACTCGAAAAAGTAAAAAAGTGATCAATGACACGTCGTTTTATGACCAATATCGAATTTGAAACAACAAAAATCCGACAATCTTTTCATGTTTTTACGGTTAGAAAAGCGTTGTAAGAGGACCGTCTTTTTAGTTCCGTTTTAACGAGCTTACAAAGAAAAAATCAGCAATCTTTTCATGTTTTAGGAGTTAGAAAAGAGTTTAAAGGTGACTCTAATGTTTTTTCATTGAAAATGACCGATTTCACCTGAAAAATCCGTTATTCTGCACAAAAACCGAAACATTACTCATACCTGTTTAATATGGATAAAAATGCTTCAAAAATACCTTTTCAAAGTGAAAAATAAACAAATTAACAATTTATTCATCCAAAAAACTTATAAAAATGGTTTTTTACAATTCATTTTTACCATTTGAGATTTGGGTGAGAAAAGAGGGCTTTTTGTCAGAAACTTCCCATGAAGATTGCGGGAAATCTGTCCGTCGAAATCGAACGCCATCTCCTCTAGGTAATCTACATCATCCTACTCTTCAATTTCATCCGTTTCAAATTGTTTTCTAGGGTTTCATTTCATTTTTTGGGAGTTTTTAGGTTGAAAAACCTGCGCGCGGGGGCCCGCAGGTGTAACACAGGGGACCCGCGTACCCCAACTTTTTCGCAAAGGGAAAAAAGTCAAGGGCCCGCACCTGACGTGAAGGCAAGATGCGGGCCCACGCATTGTCTCTAATAGAGAGGGTGCGTATCCCGCGCAAAGGTTTTTAAACCCTAATAAACTCAAAAATTACCTTAAGATTTCAATTTTATATATTCTGATCCACCTTTTCACTGAATGTAGGTAACACATCATGCTTGATTGGCGAGAACGGGAGCATGAGGACGTAGATCTTGCTGCAATAAATCATCAACTTTCAATTGATACATTGAAGGCATGCGGCTTATACAAATTCTGGGAAATACCTGGCATGAGGGCCCAGGTGGACTTTCTACAGTGGCTGGTAGACAGGTGGAGCATACAGGACCAGTGCTTCTTCATTGGTGGCCACCAGCTTGAAATAGAGCTGGCAGACATATACTTTCTGACTGGTTTGCCTAAGAGAGGTGAACATTTGACCCTATTCGGGACTAGGCCAGGTGGCTAGTCTGTTGATAGCCTCCGGCTAGAGTACTGCAATGTCCATACTAGAGACAAAGGGATAGATATCAAAACCATATCCCGTCCTGAACTCATGGTGACCGCGTTTACTGTTACCAGACTTTGCGGGAGTGTCACACTACATATTGCCACTGGATCCCAGATGCAGATGGCAGTTGACAGCTTTTGAGGCACCATCTTCAACTGGTGCGATGCTGTATTGGCTAATATAAAAGGCCAACTGACTAGAGCCAAGAACGGACAACTGAAGACCTTTGGATATGGTGCTTTAGTTGTGAGTTTTGGTCTGGAGAGGGTCCCAATGTTGGTCCCACAACACCTCACTGTTGGAGCTGGACTTCCTCGAGAGCCCAAACTGATGCGATGGGTTGCATTTATGGCTCGTCATCCTGACGAGGGGACAGAGGTCATTCGATTCAAACCTGAGTATTTCCAATGGCTAGAAAACCAGGTTTTTTCTATTCAGGACTTTCCTTACGCTGGGGTAGATTTTCGCGGTGACCCAGACATGGCTCTTCCACCAGGAGAGCAATGGTATGACTCAGGTAAAATCATTTTCAACATTTTTCTAATTTAATTTTTTTTTTCTTTTTATCTCGTCCCAAAATTGATAGTAAAAGTTTCAAATGCAGATGTAGGCCCACGACGACCAGCCGCTCTCCGGCCTTACGAGAGGAAACAACCAGCTGTAGCGGCACCAGCCCCACAAGACGAATCAGCAGAGACCTTGGCCGAATTGGAGAGCCATCTAGAGCACTTGACAGGAGACATTCCGGAGACCAGCATAGATGACATTCCTTGTCGACTTCAGCGCTATGTGATTGGGGTCCTAGGACCTTTTAGGAGGTTCCTTTGTAAGGTGGCCCGTGCAGTGGTTTCTTATCGAGATCATCACCAGTGATAGGATGATCGCCTATTGTAGGCACATATGACATTTTTGCTTTTTGTACTTATCATTTTTGCCGATCATAAGGTGTTTTTCAACCTATGATCGAGGACGATGTATATTTTGACACACTCCTATATTATACTATATCACTATTACCAGCTTATCTTGTTAAACATGTTATGGAATGTTTTTAAATTTACTTGTATGATTATTGCAAATGTCTACTTAACATTCGAGAAGCAATTGCATCTGCTAATGTATTTAAAGATCTTGGAATATGCTGATATTTAATATAGTCAAATTCACGTTCCAAGAGACGCACTCTCAAAAATAATCTCAATAACACTGGATTTCTAATGGCATATACTCTATTAAGTTGTAATACAACGAGTTCAGAATCTAACCTCACTATCAAACTCTGAATCCCAAATGAAATAGATTCAGATAATAACTCAATCACTGCACTATACTCTACAATGTTGTTCGTTGTTTGACCGAGGCTTACCCCATGCATAGATACCAACTCGTCAGAGGGCGAATAGATAACCCAAGTTGCGGAAGAAATATTCTGTGTACTACGACAAGCACCATCAGCGAAACCAATGTATGTTTGGAGAGGCGTCGACATCTGCAATATCACAAGTAAAACCAGGATAAGCAGGAATAATGAAAAACACTCTCTAAGCTAAGCACACTTTTTAATCTAAAACACACCAGCTAGAAAGAAAACTAACCTATCTAAAGATCTCCACACCCATTTTAAGCATAATACCTCTTCAGGTAAAGACCATTTCTGGGTTTACCTAAAGAGTCCCCGTCAAAGTCTACCAATTCATAGGCCCCTTTTGCTAGCTTTCGCTTGACAACATAGGGACCATGCCACATAGGCACGAATTTTCTAGCGCCTAATTTATCATTTGCTTGATCGTACAATAAGACTAGGTCTCCTTCCGAAAAATTTCGAGGGGTCACATTTCGATCATACTGAGCTTTAATACGTTTTGCATGAGTTTCGATCGCTAATGCAGCATCGCGTCGATTCTCATCTAGCTGAGCCAAGTATAACAAACGTCTTTCCTCTTCGGAAGTGGCTGGAAGTAACTCGATGGCCATTTGCAATGACGGGATTTCGCATTCAATGGGTAACACAGCTTCCAGACCATAAACTAGTTGGAAAGGAGTGAACCCTGTTGATGTTTTTACTGAGGTTTGATACGCCCAAAGTGCTGAAAATAGCATGTTATGCCAATTCGACCGATGAATCCCAATGATTCATCGGATAGGAGGAAAAGGAAAAGTTCCCAGTAAACCAGCATCTTTAACTAGTCCTACTCCAACATCCTTATACGGGATAGTCGTTTTACTGACATGTTGAATGCTTTCAGAAGAGGCTGGGTCGGATGAAAAGTAAGTCAGTTGGTCTATGGTTACGATCTTTCCATTATGAGGGAACTTTATAACCCGAAAGACCGATGAAATGACAGCTATCATAGCGTAAGACCAACTACGACCCAAGAGAAGGTTGTAATCTAAAGGGGCATCAACCACCTCCACATCCAGATTAACAGTTTTTCCTTCTACCCCTATAGGTAAATCCTATAGAATGCCAAAAGGATGGAACCCACGGCCATCAAAGGCCTTTAGAATTGTCGGGGATTGGTTAAGTGTAGGAGAACCAAGCAATCTCCAACACTGAATCGACATAATACACGTTGAGGCTCCCTCATCAATCACAGTCCTATGAACAGGTCTGTTTTTTACTATCACTGGGATCTGGATAGCCATTTGATGAGGTAAGCGCGGTGTACTATTTTCTATATCGAAAATTATAAGGTTCGAGTCCTGAACGTCAACAGCTCCTATAGCTGACAAAAGTAATTTACGCTGTGCTGGGCATGATTGCATCACTTCCAAAGCCGACATTGTTGAAGGTGAAACATCTAAATCTTCAACAATGTTATAGTTCTGAGCCGCTCTCGCTGTCGTGGTGGAAAAAGTCGTTTGTGCGGACACAACTGACCTCCCTAGGAGTCTAAACTCTCTAGCGACAAACAAGACAAAATGGAGCGATCTTTCTCTAAATACATCTTTTAAAACATGAAAAATACAAGTGTTTAGGCTTACCTTATTCCAAAACGTTGTTGTTGTAGTCCGTCCTTGCTGATCCGGATGAGCTCCTCCTTCACATCAATTCCTGTAACCACAAACAATCAAACAATTACCAAGCACTTGCATCTCATATAATAAAACATATATTCAACATGCAGACCAAGGAACACATGAAATAACTCATTAACACAAGCTATTGAGAAAAATGAACCAGTTTGTATTAATAACGAAACAAAGAAACTCTTACAACCTGGCCTTGGTGTTGTGCAAGTTCCTCCCAGGGTCCATCAAGGGTTTTCCTCTACTTTGACAAAGCTCACCCACTTCCAAGTAGAATCAAGCAAAGACAATCTCTCCTCACAAGGTTCTAAATGGGAGTCCTAATTCCTACAACATTTACCCAAAGAAAATGTATAGCTTCAACCTCCCCTCCCTCTGGCTCAATGCCTTTATTTATAGTGCTGTAAAGAGGTTATTCAAGTCCACCATCAATGGGATAATCCCCCTCTTTGGGTGGGATAGCTCCCTTATTGATGGGATAAGTTCCTCCTTAATAGGGATACATGAACCAACTGGAGGCGCATCCATTTCATCAAACCGACCTCTAGAAAGTTCTAGAAGTAACCACAAGTAACGTTTTTAAGATGAAACTTGCACATTTTGCCTTTTACAGAAGGACGCACCTGTTCCTTAACATACAGAGCGTCCAAGGACGCAGCCTTTGTGAACATTGTGAGCGTCCCCGCAGGTAAGGCTTGAGAGAACCTGCGTCCCCAGAGATAAACACATTTTTTACAAGACTTTCTCTCTTCTTTGAGTTTGAGATGGATAGCAGAGGCATAAGACTTGCCTAAGAGGGTAGCATGACTATTGATTGAGCCATACTAATTGTAAATAGTCATGGTGACATTTTTTAGTGTAACAGATTGCCCCCTAAAGTGCGAAGCCTGGAATAGATTAGGGTTTTGTAATTCTAGGAAGGGTGAAGCGCTTTATCATTTCAAGGATTGTCTTGTGGATGACCTGGTTGGAACCTGCAATTTTCAACACAAAATAGATGTATAAGATTATATCATCACTGAGGTAGGCATTCCCATACTCAGATTCAAAACTTTAACTAATGGACTAACTATTCTGATACAGGAATGATCTTGCAGTACATCACTTTTATAGACTTTTGTAGACACAGTATGGACGCAGCCATCTGTTTATGATTAGTCTACATAGATAATGAATACAAAACTCCTCGCAGCCTGGATGGTAGAAACTAGATCCAGGGTCTTCACTTCTACTTCCCGAATTGGTACGATTCTAGCCATGTGATTAAATGATTTGATGTCGAACATGTTAGAAACCACTTGATTACCAGTCGATGATGTAAACTGTTAACAAGCGTGAGAGAGACCACCAGTAATGTCAATGGTTCTCAAAGTACCAAGCACAACCCGTGAAATGTGAATAGATGTTTTGATGTCGAACACTTCACGGAATCCTTTGATCGAAAGTCAATGATGTAAACTGACGTCAAAGGCGAGAAACCTGCCATTGATGCATGCAGACTTCAAGGTACTTTCAATTCCTAAGTCATGTTTCTAGATAATGTGTCGATGTCGATAGAAAGCGACCCGTTGCAGGCAAGCCCGCAACACGAAATCATTGTTCAAGTTGAAGAAATGTTGCTGTAAGGACTGACTCAGGGATGGTCAAATGGATGACAAGTATTTTGTAGATGAAAGCTTTGCTTGCAGACCTCTTGAACACATAATGACACGACAGATGGCTTGGTGATGAATAACTCAAAGTTAATCCCCGAAACCCGGTTAAAGACTTTCAAAGTGGTTTGATCAACTGTGAGGTAAAAGATTTCCCAACCCAGGTGAATGAAAAGTGTCGTGTTCAAGAGTGGTAATAAAGTTTCTTTTGAGACAAAAGGTAACAAACAGGTTCATTCTTCTCTCTTTTCCCCCACCATTTCTGGCAAGTACCTCTTTATTTTTAACAAGCTTGAGGAGGATAACATATGCTTGATTATAAGCTCATCCTTCGGATGAGTCCAACCTAGTTTTGATTCGAACCCTAGGAAGGAGTGGTTCGTTCCTGTTTGTAATTGAACAGGTCCTTTACTGTGAAATGTTTAACGAGCCCAGTATAGGAGAAACTCGGTGTTTTTCAATTTTAGAGAGTCTGAAAAACTTAAGAAGACTCCAAGTTGAACTTTTTCGTAGATTTGTGTCCCTCAAGCCCGAAAAAGTATAAAATAATACCTGGGGGAACCGCTTAGTCTTACGACCAAGGAGTACTTTCATGATTAGTGCCACTGACCTGAAAAGTAAAAAGTGATCAAGGACACGTCGTTTTATTTCCGTATCGAGTTTGAAACGACAAAAACCCGGCAATCTTTTCCTGATTTTACGGTCAGAAAAGAGCTATAAGGGGACCGTCTTTTAATTCCGTTTTAACGAGTGTAAAAGAAACGCTCGGCAATCTTTTCATATTTTGAGAGTCTGAAAAGGGCTTAAAAGAGAACTCAAAGGTTTCACTTTTTCGTAAGTTTTAACGAGTTCGAAAAAGGGATAAAAATGTACTCATGGTTTTCACTTTTTCGTAAGTTTTAATGAGTTCGAAAAAGGGATAAAAACGTACTCATATGACCGACTTTCAATTTAATTTACGAGCAGGAAAAGACGGAAAGAACTCGGCATTTTCATTTGTTTTACGAGAATGAAAGATAGCAAAATAATCTCGGGATTTTCATGAGTTTAACGAGTCTTGAAAATAACTGAAATTGACTCGACATAGGTTTCATTTTTTAAAAGACGGTCCCCTTATAGCTCTTTTCTGACCGTAAAATCAGGAAAAGATTGCTGGGTTTTTGTCGTTTCAAACTCGATACGGAAATAAAACGACGTGTCCTTGATCGCTTTTTACTTTTCAGGTCAGTGGCACTAATTATGAAAATACTCCTTGGTCGCAAGATCAAGCGGTTCCCCCAGGTATTATTTTATACTTTTTCGGGCTTGAGGGACACAAATCTACGAAAAAGTTCAACTTGGAGTCTTCTTAAGTTTTTCAGACTCTCTAAAATTGAAAAACACCGAGTTTCTCCTATACTGGGCTCGTTAAACATTTCACAGTAAAGGACCTGTTCAATTACAAACAGGAACGAACCACTCCTTCCTAGGGTTCGAATCAAAACTAGGTTGGACTCATCTGAAGGATGAGCTTATAATCAAGCATATGTTATCCTCCTCAAGCTTGTTAAAAATAAAGAGGTACTTGCCAGAAATGGTGGGGGAAAAGAGAGAAGAATGAACCTGTTTGTTACCTTTTGTCTCAAAAGAAACTTTATTACCACTCTTGAACACGACACTTTTCATTCACCTGGGTTGGGAAATCTTTTACCTCACAGTTGATCAAACCACTTTGAAAGTCTTTAACCGGGTTCCGGGGATTAACTTTGAGTTATTCGTCACCAAGCCATCTGTCGCGTCGTTATGTGTTCAAGAGGTCTGCAAGCAAAGCTTTCATCTGCAAAATACTTGTCATCCATTTGACCATCCCTGAGTCAGTCCTTACAACAACATTTCTTCAACTTGAACAATGATTTCGTGTTGCGGGCTTGCCTGCAACGGGTCGCTTTCTATCGACATCGACACATTATCTAGAAAGATGACTTAGGAATCGACAGTACCTTGAAGTCTGCATGCATCAATGGCAGGTTTCTCGCCTTTGACGTCAGTTTACATCATTGACTTTCGATCAAAGGATTCCGTGAAGTGTTCGACATCAAAACATCTATTCACATTTCACGGGTTGTGCTTGGTACTTTGAGAACCATTGACATTACTGGTGGTCTCTCTCACGCTTGTTAACAGTTTACATCATCGACTGGTAATCAAGTGGTTTCTAACATGTTCGACATCAAATCATTTAATCACATGGCTAGAATCGTACCAATTCGGGAAGTAGAAGTGAAGACCCTGGATCTAGTTTCTACCATCCAGGCTGCGAGGAAAGTTCCTTTTACTGTGTCAACCTCGTTAAAAAATGAAACAGTGTCCACGAGGATAGTTTTTTCCTGTATCAACCTCGTTAAAAAATGAAACAGGCTAACATGAGGATAGTTCTTTTACTGAGTCAACCTCCTTAAAAAATGAATCAGGTAGATTTTAGGTTATGTAGGTAGACTGTAAAAAGTAGGGTTTTGAGGATAGTTCCTGTTACTGAGTCGACCTCGTTAAAAAATGAATCAGGTTTGAGAACTATCCTCATACCTGATTCATTTTTTAACGAGGTTGACTCAGTGACAGGAACTGTCCTCAAACCTGATTCATTTTTTAACGAGGTCGACTCAGTAACAGGAACTATCCTCAAAACCCTACTTTTTACAGTCTACCTACATAACCTAAAATCTACCTGATTCATTTTTTAAGGAGGTTGACTCAGTAAAAGAACTATCCTCATGTTAGCCTGTTTGATTTTTTAACAAGGTTGATACAGGAAAAAACTATCCTCGTGGACACTGTTTTTTGTGAACTTTTTCGTAGATTTGTGTCCCTCAAGCCCGAAAAAGTATAAAATAATACCTGGGGGAACCGCTTAGTCTTGCGACCAAGGAGTACTTTCATGATTAGTGCCACTGACCTGAAAAGTAAAAAGCGATCAAGGACACGTCGTTTTATTTTCGTATCGAGTTTGAAACGACAAAAACCCGGCAATCTTTTCCTGATTTTACGGTCAGAAAAGAGCTATAAGGGGACCGTCTTTTAATTCCGTTTTAACGAGTGTAAAAGAAACGCTCGGCAATCTTTTCATATTTTGAGAGTCTGAAAAGGGCTTAAAAGAGAACTCAAAGGTTTCACTTTTTCGTAAGTTTTAACGAGTTCGAAAAAGGGATAAAAATGTACTCATGGTTTTCACTTTTTCGTAAGTTTTAATGAGTTCGAAAAAGGGATAAAAATGTACTCATATGACCGACTTTCAATTTAATTTACGAGCAGGAAAAGACGGAAAGAACTCGGCATTTTCATTTGTTTTACGAGAATGAAAGATAGCAAAATAATCTCGGGATTTTCATGAGTTTAACGAGTCTTGAAAATAACTGAAATTGACTCGAGATAGGTTTCATTTTTACAAAAGCTTGAAACAGAGAAAAACTATGCTTCAAAGTAGTTTCATTTTTACACAAGCTTGAAACAGAGATAAAACCGTGCTTGATGCCCCCTAAGCATAACTGCTAGAGTGCATGCCCCCCTAGCTTCATTTCATTCAACTCCGGTGGATGAAATGAAGGTTCAAGTACGAGATCATTTGAAAGATCTGACCTAAAATTACGTAAAAAACTGAAACAACTAACCTAAATATACAACTTAACATCTATGAGATCTAGTCAAGCTCTCGACTCAATTAGAGGAGGATTTGTTTCATTTTTTAACGAGCTTGACACAGGAAAAGAACTATGCTCGGATCCAGTTTCATGTTTACCAAGCTTGAAACGAAAAACTATGCTTGTTATAAGTTCACATGCCCCCAGCATAATGACGCAAAACGAGGTACATGCCCCCCAAGCTTCATTGCATTCAATGAGGTGAATGGAATGAAGCTTTACTTTCAAGATCTTGGAAAGACTTGTGGGAGATGTTTCATTTTTTAGTGAGGTTGACACAGGAAAAGAACTATCCTCAAAATCCTTGTTTCATTTTTTAAACGAGCTTGACACAAGATAAGGAACTATGCTCATAACTACTCTCTACAATCTACCTAACAAAAACTATAATCTAAAAACCTTGATTCATTTTTTAACGAGCTTGACACAAGACAAGGAACTATGCTCGAAAATCCTTAATTCATTTTTTAATGAGCTTGACACAAGACAAGGAACTATGCTCATGACTATTCTCTACAATCTACCTACTTAACCTACCCTTGTTTCATTTTTTAAAGAGCTTGACACAAGACAAGGAACTATGCTCAAGAAGTTCGCATGCCCCCAGTATAATGATGCAAAGCGAGGTACATGCCCCCCAGGCTTCATTGCATTCAACCGGCTGGATGAAATGAAGGTTTACTTTCAATATTTAACTTGAAAAGGGAGTTGTTTCATTTTTAAGGAGGTTGACACAAGAAAAGAACTATCCTCATACCTGATTCATTTTTTAACGAGGTTGACTCAGTGACAGGAACTGTCCTCAAACCTGATTCATTTTTTAACGAGGTCGACTCAGTAACAGGAACTATCCTCAAAACCCTACTTTTTACAGTCTACCTACATAACCTAAAATCTACCTGATTCATTTTTTAAGGAGGTTGACTCAGTAAAAGAACTATCCTCATGTTAGCCTGTTTCATTTTTTAACGAGGTTGATACAGGAAAAAACTATCCTCGTGGACACTGTTTCATTTTTTAACGAGGTTGACACAGTAAAAGGAACTTTCCTCGGCAGCCTGTTTCATTTTTTAACGAGGTTGATACAGGAAAAAACTATCCTCGCTAGCCTGTTTCATTTTTTAACGAGGTTGATACAGGAAAAAAATATCCTCGTAAACTGATTCATTTTTTAACGAGGTTGACACAGTAAAAGGAACCTTCCTCACACTCACTGATTCATTTTTTAACGAGGTTGGCACAGTAAAAGGAACTTTCCTCGTACCATCCAATTTCATTTTTTAACGAAGTTGAGAGAGGAACAAACTATCCTCGTACTAGCCTATTTCATTTTTTAACGAGGTTGAGACAGGAAAAAACTATCCTCGTGACCCTCCTATTTCATTTTTTAACGAGGTTGATACAGGAAGAACTATCCTCACAACTCCTTGTTTCATTTTTTAATGAGCTTGACACAAGACAAGGAACTATGCTCATAACTACTCTCTACAATCTACCTAACAAAAACTATAATCTAAAAACCTTGATTCATTTTTTAACAAGCTTGACACAAGACAAGGAACTATGCTCGAAAATCCTTGATTCATTTTTTAATGAGCTTGACACAAGACAAGGAACTATGCTCATGACTATTCTCTACAATCTACCTACTTAACCTACCCTTGTTTCATTTTTTAAAGAGCTTGACACAAGACAAGGAACTATGCTCAAGAAGTTCGCATGCCCCCAGTATAATGATGCAAAGCGAGGTACATGCCCCCCAGGCTTCATTGCATTCAACCGTCTGGATGAAATGAAGGTTTACTTTCAATATTTAACTTGAAAAGGGAGTTGTTTCATTTTTAAGGAGGTTGACACAAGAAAAGAACTATCCTCATACCTGATTCATTTTTTAACGAGGTTGACTAAGTGACAGGAACTGTCCTCAAACCTGATTCATTTTTTAACGAGGTTGACTCAGTAACAGGAACTATCCTCAAAACCCTACTTTTTACAGTCTACCTACATAACCTAAAATCTACCTGATTCATTTTTTAAGGAGGTTGACTCAGTAAAAGAACTATCCTCATGTTAGCCTGTTTCATTTTTTAACGAGGTTGATACAGGAAAAAACTATCCTCGTGGACACTGTTTCATTTTTTAACGAGGTTGAAACAGTAAAAGGAACTTTCCTCGGCAGCCTGTTTCATTTTTTAACGAGGTTGATACAAGAAAAAACTATCCTCGCTAGCCTGTTTCATTTTTTAACGAGGTTGATACAGGAAAAAACTATCCTCGTAAACTGATTCATTTTTTAACGAGGTTGACACAGTAAAAGGAACCTTCCTCACACTCACTGATTCATTTTTTAACGAGGTTGGCACAGTAAAAGGAACTTTCCTCGTACCATCCAATTTCATTTTTTAACGAGGTTGAGAGAGGAACAAACTATCCTCGTACTAGCCTATTTCATTTTTTAACGAGGTTGAGACAGGAAAAAACTATCCTCATGACCCTCCTATTTCATTTTTTAACGAGGTTGATACAGAAAGAACTATCCTCACAACTCCTTGTTTCATTTTTTAATGAGCTTGACACAAGACAAGGAACTATGCTCATGACGTCCAGTTTCATTTTTTAACGAGGTTGAGACTAGAAGAAACTATCCTCACCCACACTGATCATGGCTTCCAACTGGAAGAAAGACATGTCAATGGACACACCTTGATCATGGCTTCCAAGAGGTCTTCATCAGAAGGAAGAATAGTACTCTGGAAGGAACACATGTCAAGGGACTCAAAAGGGATAAGAACATCGTGTTCAAGTAATCCCATAGAGTTTTCCATGTCAATTACCGGATCTAAATCAAAGGAAGATGAGCAAACAGTGAGAGGCTCACTTACATCGGTAACTGGAAACATGGGACCAGTTGCCACATAATTAACCCGTGGCAGGGTAGATACCAGTTTAGAATCAGGAACATTTAGGGGTGTCATATTATTGGTAGTTGAAACAAGACTAGGGAACGAAAACTGGTCTACAGTCACAATACTGCCATTGTGAGGGAAAGACATCACGCGAAAGAGTGTCGATACGATGGCTTTCATTGCATAAACATAGTCTCGCCCAAGGAGTAAATTGAAATCCAAGGGACCTCGAACTACCACAAGATCAATACAGACAGTTTTACCTTCCAAGGTAATGGAAAACTTAGGAAGGATCCCTAAAGGTTCACTAATGGTTCTGTTAAAAGCTTTCAGATTCTGCGTAATAGGCGCAAGCTGAGGGGAACCCAAAGCTTTCCAAACAGTTGAGGATAAAATACTAACAGAAGCACCTTCATCTACCTGAGTACGATGTATGTCCCTACCACCAGCTTTGACAATGATTTGGAAAGGGATGGAGGAAGGAAGATGAGGTTCTGTCAGTCTATTCCAATCAAAGGAAAAGACCTCAGTGCTTGGAGGGGGTTCTGTAGAAACAGGTGAAATGCCCCCCGGCATAGAAGAATCTGATGTAACAAGAAGAACATTAGCGGTATGAAATTTACTCTCGAAAGGGAGAGTATGATCGACCGAATGTGAAATTGAATCGACCACTTGATCAACTAATTGATCATCAACCTGAGTGACATGAGTTTCACTCTCCAATGGAAGAGTGTGATCGACCGTTCTTGAATTTAGATCAATCACTCCGTCAGTTGACGGTAGGTTGGGAGAAAGTTTACGGTAACCAGTTGGAAATTCTTGCTGTGGAACAGTAAGTTTTTCCAATAATGTTGAGGCTTCATCCATGTGAGGGCAAATGTGAGTTTGATGACTCCCTTTGCATAACTTACAAGGAAACCTAACTTTACCCTTTTTCCCAGGAACCTGACTATCACTGGTTGATGGATCAACGGAAAGTTGATGAGATTTTTCTGACCATACTTCCAAGACCTTTGGAATACCAGGACAATTGACAAGGAAGTGGTCACCCTTACAAATCCTACAAGGGTATTTGGGTTTACGATGCATGTCGGAATTTTCCTCAACACAACTAACACTTACAGTCGTGGTTGGTTGGTTGACTTCTTTCTTATCTTGCTTCTTCTTCTTCTTCTTCTTCTTCCCTTTCTTCTTCTTCTTAGCCTCCTGGTTACTAGCATCAAGGCTTTTACCAGGCGAAGAGGAAGAAATGGAGGAAGAAAAATTAGGCGAAGAAGGTAAAGGGTCAACAGAAGGTTGGTGATGTTGAGATGGTGAACTCTGTTGAGGTGAAGCATCCGGTTGAGGTGGAACAATTGGAGTACTTTGGGCCAACGAAGTTGAAAATAACCATATCGGTAAACCTATTGTAAATCCAGGTAATGACAAAGTAGCCATATAAGGAGGACCAACATTTCCAAAGTAAGGAAAAGTACTAGGATTCTCATTAGGAGGGGTTCCTAGGTTGATAAATTCCGGAACATTTGCCATTATATTCAACTTCTGTGAATTTTATTAAAAATTTAAAACTAAAATTAACAATTCACAATTCACACCTAACAATTAAAATTCACAATTCACACCTATGGTCTCTAAAAGTAAAAACAAACAAATTAACACGCGCTATCAAATCTAGGAGTCAAACCATACACAAACAGTAGCCTTCCGGACCGAAAACACTAGTTGGTGATGAAGCCCAACATCGCCGAATTCAGTACAGAAGTGGTGGGTGGAACAGTTACCCCGGCAACCTGCTTAATGAATAGACTGGACCAAGTTCCTCCACTTTAACCATCTCGAGTGAAGTGAACCCCCCAGAAAATCCAAGTGAGTATAGCCGACGTCTGCTCCAGGTACAGTGGGATCTTCCCTCCACCATCACCTTGGGTAGAATCCTAAAGATTATGGTCACTAAGGTTACCAACGGCCACAAGTACACCTGGGGGAACAGTCTAAACTCCGACAGCACGCAAGGGCAGAGTAGCAAGCTCAATCCCCTTACCGGCTCCTTGACAGTAATCCAAGGTTTACCGATAAGTGACCCCTGGCTCCTCGACAATGGTTAATCCGAGGTTTACCGTTTGTAATACGTACTGTCTGGCGTCGTTCCCAACGAGGGAGGATGGATCCCCTCACTGGTTCGGACATGAGCTCGTGCTTCTCCTTTACGAGGAGCTTTCCCAGAGTGTAAATGTAACAATTGGATTTGATTCTATCACAAGATCAGCTACTTGTTTGGTTTTACTGTCTTGGAGAGTTAAGTACTCACCTACTCCAAGACACTAGCCTAAGCTATGTTGGTGCTTCAGAGCCCTAGAAATATAAAAATTACTAGATGAATTTTAATTAAGCGCTGTGTTATTAAGGCTGTTATTACTCAAATGGGTAAATGGATACGAAACCAATGGTGTTATGACCCGACTCAACTGAATGCAATCGAATATGATAATGTAATCTTTTCAATTCGATGAATCCTAACTAAAGTAAGGAGAGAGTTTCCATTCACTTCCAACAATGCAAAAAATTGATCACTAAGAGAAAATATAACAAATTCTCTAATGCACTAATTTTATCAAGAAAAACTAATGCAAATCAATTCCAAACCATTTTTTCATTTTTATTTTTATGCAAATTCAAATCAAAGAAAACTGATCTAAATCTACAATTGATTTTTCAGAATGTAAACTATGCAATTGTAATCTATGCACAATTCACTTGAAAAGTATGCAAATGTAATTTATGCACATTTTTCATTCATATTCCGAAAAGGAGAATTCTAATTATGCAAATGTGATCTATGCAAGAGAATTCTCAAACACAAGATGATTCTAATGTGATCTAAGAACCAATCAAGTGCAAGTCGAGAAAATTGGGTGAGAGTTCCAAAGATCAAAATATAAAAACACTCAAAGGCGATTAACACTCATACGCAATTTAGCCCCCCCCCGGCGAATGAGGGGGAAATTTTTTTGCAAAAACAGAAGCAAAAAGATGCAAAACTGTGAAAAGACTAAGACAAACCTCCAAGTAATGACCAAAGGAAATCAAATCAAGAATTTCTCAAAAAAGAGACTCAAAACACCCAATTGATGAAAGCTTAAAACAGGAATGCTAATGAAACAAGTTTAGGTGAAGATCCTTGGCAAGGGACTAATGAATCTGGGCCGAAAAAACTAAGAAAAAACAAAATCTAAGAGCAAAAAGTGTAAAAAATGGAATTTTCTTAAATTTTGGCAGGGGACGCAGGCAACCCGTTAGCACAGGTGCGGGCCCGCTCTGTGCACACAGCAAAAGTGCGTCCAGGGACGCACTGTGCAGCACTCAGAGGGTGCGTCCTACTGAAAAACTCAAGAAAAACCAAAATAAAACTAATCCTAAGCTAACCCACCCAGAGACAGAATCACAGAGCCAAAACCAGAAAAATAAACCAATTTTCTCAAAGCAAAGTTCACACAAAGGAAAAGACTTTTCTCATCAATGGAATCCCCAGCGGAGTCGCCAATTTGTCGTGGTGGAAAAAGTCGTTTGTGCGGACACAACTGACCTCCCTAGGAGTCTAAACTCTCTAGCGACAAACAAGACAAAATGGAGCGATCTTTCTCTAAATACATCTTTTAAAACATGAAAACTACAAGTGTTTAGGCTTACCTTATTCCAAAACGCTGTTGTTGTAGTCCGTCCTTGCCGATCCGGATGAGCTCCTCCTTCACATCAATTCCTGCAACCACAAACAATCAAACAATTACCAAGCACTTGCATCTCATATAATAAAACATATATTCAACATGCAGACCAAGGAACACATGAAATAACTCATTAACACAAGCTATTGAGAAAAATGAACCAGTTTGTATTAATAACGAAACAAAGAAACTCTTACAACCTGGCCTTGGTGTTGTGCAAGTTCCTCCCAGGGTCCATCAATGGTTTTCCTCTACTTTGACAAAGCTCACCCACTTCCAAGTAGAATCAAGCAAAGACAATCTCTCCTCACAAGGTTCTAAATGGGAGTCCTAATTCCTACAGCATTTACCCAAAGAAAATGTATAGCTTCAACCTCCCCTCCCTTTGGCTCAATGCCTTTATTTATAGTGCTGTAAAGAGGTTATTCAAGTCCACCATCAATGGGATAATCCCCCTCTTTGGGTGGGATAGCTCCCTTATTGATGGAATAAGTTCCTCCTTAATAGGGATACATGAACCAACTGGAGGCGCATCCATTTCATCAAACCGACCTCTAGAAAGTTCTAGAAGTAACCACAAGTAACTTTTTTAAGATGAAACTTGCGCATTTTGCCTTTTACAGAAGGACGCACCTGTTCCTTAACATACAGAGCGTCCAAGGACGCAGCCTTTGTGAACATTGTGAGCGTCCCCGCAGGTAAGGCTTGAGAGAACCTGCGTCCCCAGAGATAAACACATTTTTTACAAGACTTTCTCTCTTCTTTGAGTTTGAGATGGATAGCAGAGGCATAAGACTTGCCTAAGAGGGTAGCATGACTGTTGATTGAGCCATACTAATTGTAAATAGTCATGGTGACATTTTTTAGTGTAACACTCGCATGTGGATTGAAAGCTGACTTTCGAAGTATACCCTTGGCAGGTGGTTTGATTACTAAGTCTGAATTAGGTTTCTTGATCTGTAGCAGATCGGAACCAGGAGCTGAGGTTGATGGGTTAGAATGAGAAGATTCTGCTTCTTTACCATCAACAGGACTTTTACTTCCATAATCTTGCGATCGAGTCACAATCCTAACATGGGACATCATCATTATGGGTTCTTCGTTGGCATTTGAGGAAGAACCTATCATCTTACTGTCTTGACTTGGAAAAGGATCCTTCAAAACAGCAGGAGTTTGGGAACCTTTGACAATCTTCGCAACCTCTGCACGATAAGGGCAGTCTCTTGTAAAATGCTCTTCATCACAAATGAGACAAGGATAACGAGGTTTGCGTTTCTCATCAGTTGATTCCGCTTTTTCTGGTTTCTCTTTCGAATTTTTATCTGTTTTATTTTTCTTCTTCCCTTTCTTCTTACCACCAGATTTTGATTTGGCTGTAGATGACTCTACAACATGAATATCGGCGGAAATTTCTGCAGAAGAATCTCCTGTTGGGGAATCTGGCAAGGTTATGATAGGAGAAGAATTCTTGGAAGACTTCTTCTTACTTTTGGTATTAACCGTACCAATCATACTGTCAGCAGCATGAGGCCCTGAAGGAGCTGTAGCGATTTGATTTTGCTTGGGAAGATCGGGGATTTTCTCGTGTAACGTACCTGACTGAGTATAAACCAAGTCAAGGTATTGTGCTTGAGCAATTACTTGCTCTTCAGTAACGACTCCGGCCTTAGCTACATCCTCAGTGATCTTTGGAAGTAAAGATTTTACAAACCATTCAGCTAAGATCTGATCCGGAATAAAAACCTTCACTAAACGCCATCAATGTCTCCATTCATGAATGTGATCTGAAATGTAAGTGGACGTCGACTGCTTTAACGAAGTTAATAATTCCGTGCCATTGTCATATCTGACTGGCAACTGAAAATGAGTCAAAAACGAAGTAGCTAACTAACTAAAGTTATAAAAAGTGCCTCGCGATAACTCAATGTACCACTTGGCCGCAAGACCAATTAGAGTGCGCTAGAAAAGCCTTAAACGGATTGAATCATCTGAAATGGAATTAGATGCACACCAGAGGTGATAAGTCATCACATGGTTCGACGGGTCCTCTCCTAATTTGCCTTCAAACTTAGGAATATCACTAGGAAACTTATTCAACATTGGCGGCCAAAACAGAAGATAGTTAATTGGATCGTTCGTAAGGCGTGACAAGTCAGGCAAGTCCAAAGTTGTGATAAATGGTAACTGACGATTAGGGTCCCTAAAACTCTGGGTCATGAGACCAGCCCCAGAAGGAGGATATCCAGGATAACTAGGAATTGGAAATGCATTTGGGATATTATATCCTCCCAGAAAACTAGGATTAACCGGACCGTACTGGGGTTGTTGAGGTTGTTGATACGTATACCCGGGGTACGATTGATACTGATAGACTGGCTGCTGCATAGCAGGACCAAATTGGTACTGTCCCTGGTACGGTTGATAAGTAAATTGAGGTTGACTTGTGACAACCATACTTGAACCAGGTTGTCCTACAGGCATCTAAGCCAAAGTTTGAATTGTGGATCTAGACTAAGGTAAAGATGTCTGAGGAGTTGATACAGGGACAGTTGAAACCAGAGCTATTGATGCTCCAGAAGTAGGTGGGGTAGATTGAACAGATGTTGCAGCAACCGTTTGAGACGGAGTGCGAGGCGCACTAGGTCCAGGCTAAGAAACTACAGAAGGTACAGAAGTTTGAATAGTAGATTGGACAGGTTGCTGGGGTGAACTAGAAACTAAGGGTTGCCCAGTTTGGGATGACAACTGTACATTTGGTTGCAAGACCTGTTGAGTTTGAGATGGATCCCACACTAAGTTCGTTCCGGGGTACGGACCCATAACAGGTTGAGGGTAGGGTTGATAATTCAACGGTACATTTCCAGATCCTTGAACAAATGACTGACCGGAAGGTGGTTGGTAACCTTGGGTTGGGTACTGACCTTGGGGTTGATAACCCTGAGGCACGTACTGATACTAGGGTTGACCTTGAGGTACAAATTGATACTGGGGTTGACCTTGAGGTACATATTGAGTTTGGGGTTGACCTTGAGGAACGTACTGTCCCGTAGGTATGTAATGTCCTTGAGGTTTCCCCCCAGGCGCAAATTAGGTACCTTGAGGTTGCCCCCCAGGTGATACTTAAGGATTTTGAGGCTACCCCCCAGGCGATAATTGGCCACCTTGAGGTTGAGGATTAGGAATAGTACCTGACATCATGAGAATATCTTCTACACTCAACAGCTTAGTACCAATATTTCCAGTTAATAACCCTTGTTCAATAGGTTGAGGATATGCTCCCAAAAAAGTACCAGTAAGTGACTGATACCCAGAGGGAACAGACGGACCGCCGTACAAAAAGGTTTCTGGAGATTGAGAAAACATGGACAACTGTCTTGACATATTTAACGGAGGATAGTAACCTCTAGGTGTTGGGTGATAAGGAATACGAGGTGGTGAAAAACTTAGACCTAGGTTTTCCAAAAAGTTAGTCAATGAAAGATACCAAGCACTGCTCCTAGGTGGACTGTAAAATATTGATTCACGCTCCCTAAGCTCTATAACAGGTTTATTTTCAGGGATAGGGATGCCTACTTCTTCTTTCGGAGTAGCAAGTTCTTCAATAGCTATAAGTCCAGAAGGAAGATTTTGGGTAATTATTCTTTCTACCCTGGGTGAACCAGGACCACTAGAAGTTGGAGAGGTAAACCCCGATGTTGGAGTAGCAGCAAATTCACTTTCAGGTTCAGATATTTCAGGTTCCTCACCTATATCACTAGTAGATGAAAAGCTACCAGTAATTTCGGAAACAGACACCGATTATGGATTATAATCTGCTACTAAAGCTTGAAAATCAGGATGTACCACCAAAGAAGACTCTCCTTCTTCAGGTGACCCTACTCTACTGTCTCTAGGAGTTACCAGGGCTTGTAGCCCTTCAGGCTGGCTCGGTGAAAACTCAGGAGGTTGGCCTCGAAGTCTACGGGACTTCCTCGGTAATTCAGCCACGATTAAATATTTTAACTACTTCACACGAAAACAAAGTAAAATCTCAATGAAAACCACCTAAAGCCTCTAAAGAACCAAACAAATTTGAATCACACGCCTAAAGAATCTAGGAGATCAAACCACACACAAACAGTAACTTTCCGTACTGAAAACACTAGTTGGTGATGAAATCCAACGTCGCAGAGTTCAATACAGAAATGGCAGTTGGAACAGTTACCCTGGCAACCTGCTTAATGAATAGACTGGCACAAGTTCCTCCACTAAACCGTCTCGAGTGAAGAGAACCCCCCAGAAAATCCAAGTGAGTCTAGCCGACGTCTGCTCCAGGTACAGTGGGATCTTCCCACCACTGTCACCTTAGGAAGAATCCTATAGAATATGGTCACTATGGTTACCAACGGCAACAAATATACCTGGGGGAACAGTCTACGATCCGATACACACGCAAGGGTAGAGTAACAAGCTCAATCCCCTTGAAGGCTCCTTGACATAATCCAAGGTTTACCAACAAGTGACCCCAGGCTCCTCGACAATGGTTAATCCGAGGTTTACCGTTTTTAATACGTGAATATCTGGCGTCATTCCCAATGAGGAAGGATTGATTCCCACACTGGTTCGGACACGATCTCGTGCTTCTCCTTTAAGAGGAGCTTTCCCAGAGCATAAATGCAACAATTGGATTTTTCTCCTACCGCAAGATACAGCTACTTGTTTGTTTTACTGTCTTGGAGAGTTAATTACTCCCTACTCCAAGACACTAGCCTAAGCTATGTTGGTGTAATAGAGCCCTAGAAACAAAAAGATTACTAGATTGATTTTACTTTAAGTGTTATTTTTATTGGTTTTTCTTTAAGTCAAGAGGTGCGGAGATGAAACTCGTGGTGTGAAGACTCGACTTGAAATCACTAAAAAATGCACTTAAGATGATTAAGCAATCTTTTCCCTTCAATGAACTTCTAGCTAGGAAAGAGTTTGAGAATGCAAATGCTTGTAAACACAAATATTTCTTAACAAAAAAATTAAAAGAAGAGTTTTTCTTTTTCTTTTTCAATGCACTCAAAACGAGACAACTAGTTATATTTACAAAAATTTCCCTTTTCTTTCAAACACTCAAATGCTACAAAAACAAACTTTTTTCCAAAAGAGATTTTTTTATATTTTTATAAAACACTCAAAACTATTGAAATGACTAATCTTGAGGTCTACAAACTATAAAAAACTATTTGAAGTCAAAGCTTACAAGATGTCTTTTTCAAGGATGTTTTACTTAGCTATAAGCAAACTAAGGATTAATTTGTCCAAAATCGCAAATCAGTCAAAAAACAACCAATTTTTGTTTTCTTTTCTAAAAATGAAATCCAAACTTTTAACATAAGCTTTTCGAAATTTCGCAAAGAGAAAACACAAGGTGGATTCCTCAACAAAGGTAGATTTTGCAAATGGTCAGACTCATAAGAAGGCCAGTAAAAACCAAGGTGATCTGAGGCTTCTACAGCTTCTAAGCTTTGAGGTACTACAAGACCAAGATGAAAATCAAGCCCAACAACCAAAACTTATAGGAATTTCATCTAAAACCCTAACACCAATGGAATTAACCTAAGGAAAGTTCCTAACAAGTCATATGCAAATCTGTGCAGTGGATAACAATGTCTAAACAAAAACTAAACTGACTGAAAGAGAAAATCTTAAGTTTTCCAAAATTTTGACAGGGTACGCAGGCCCACAGTTCACACAGGTGCGTGACCGCTCTGTGTGAAAAGCAAAAGTGCGTATAGGTCCACACTATGTTGCAACCCGAGGGTGCGGTCCTCTCCCAAAGTTAAGAAAAACAAAAAATAATCCGAGATCTACTAAATCTACCCAATTCCACACACAACAAGCCAAAAACAGAAACAAAAACACAGTTTCTCAGGTCAAAGTAAAAACAAGGAAAAAATCAAGTCCCTAGCGGAGTCGCCATTTTGTCACACGGAACGAGTCAATCTTGTAGACAAGATCGACCTCCCTAGTATCTAATGATATCTAGTGACAAGCAAGCCAATCAAAAACTATCCTTCTCTAAATATGCAATTATAAACAAAGGGAAACAGGTGTTTTAGGCCTACCTTGGGTCCAATGCAAGTTTGTGGAAGCCTCGCTCCTTTGATCCAAATGAGCTCCTTTGTAGCAAATCTGCAAACACAAACAAGAAAACAAATTAAATAGCACCTGAAAAGCCAATATCATAAAGCATATCCATCATAATGATCAAGGAATTTATGAAACAAATCACATAAGATAATTTGTTGAGAAAAATGAATATGATTGTATTAATTCAAATCAAAGAAGAACTTTACAACCTGTGCCTTGATGCTGTATAAGCTCCTCCCAGGGTCCAACAAGAAGTCTCCTCTACTTTGACAAGTTTCACTCACTTCCCAATGAAGCCAAAAGGTATGTGATCTCTCCTCTCAAGCTTAACTAGGAAGTCCCAATTCCACCAGCATTTACCCTCAAAAATGTTCAGCTTCTAACCTCCCTAGCAACCAACCCAATGCCTGTATTTATAGTGCAATGGAGGGAAGTTACTAGGTCCTCCTTCAAAGGGATAGCTCCTCTCATCAAGGGATTAGCTCCTTCTCTTTTGGGATGCATGAACCACCTGAGAGCAAACCATCCATGTCAAAATTCCTTTTAGAATCATCTAGAATTAACCCAAAGTGAGTTTTTAAAGATAAACTTGCGCCTTTTTGACTTTCACAGGGGTCCGCACCCACACCTTTACAGACAGAGCGGGCAGGTCCTTAGGTAACATGAACAAAGGGTGCGGGACCGCAGGTAACAGTGAGAGAAAGTGCGGAACCAGAGCTTTATTGATTTTTAATGTCTTTCTCTCATTTTCAAAGCTTGACTTGAAGAGCTGAAGTCTGAGACTTGCTTAGGAGGATAGTACAAGTGATGATAGACCCATACTGACTGCAAATAGTCATGGTGATGATATTTTTGTGTAACAAGTGAGAATCCATTTGTGTTGGGCAGAGGAAGGTGGGTGGATTTCACCAATGAAGTCAAGACCCCATTGTTGAAAAGGTGCTTCAACAGATATTGGTTTTAGGGGCAGGGGTAAAAGCTTTTTCTTTCCTTCAAAAATTTGGCATTTATGACATGAGGTTACAAATTTCTTTACATCAGAAAACAAAGTGGGCCAATAGAAACAGGCTCTAAGAATCTTGTCAGCAGTGGTTTTCTAGTAAATATGTCCCCCACAGTCACCTGCATGAATCTCTTGTAACACCTTGTCAGATTCTTCTTTCAGTAAAATGTTGAGAAGGATACCTTCATGATTCCTCCAAAACAAAGCATTGTCAATTATGAAAAAATTTAAAGATTTCATTTTTAAAAACCCGCTTTTGGTCTTAGATAATTTAGGAGGAGCTTGTAAATTTTGTAAAACATATATGATGTCAGCATACCATGGTGATTCAATAAAGGCTTGGCTGATTGGTGGAGTCATCATCTCCTCTCCATTATCCATTTTTGCAATAAAATTTATGTCTAAGGCCTGACAGTTCTATTCAGCCATGAGCTTGGCTAAACCTTGGTCTTTGATTAACTTTGTTGGCTTGATTTCTAGGTCATATTCTAATATAGTAGCAATCCATTTCCCTCTCTTTCCATTTGGACCATCCTGAGTTAGGATATCCTTAACTACTGCATTGGGGACATAGGCTATTATATGAGAATATAAAATGTAAACTATAAAATCTTTTATAGCTTTGACCAGAGCAAAGGATTGCTTTTCCATTCTATTGTATTTTAAAGAGGCATCTCTCAGGGATTTGCTAAAAAAGGAAATAGGTTGTTCATAAACTTCATCATTCTTCTACATTAGGACTACAACAATTGTGTGTTCTGAGGCTAAAGAGAATATAATGAAATCCCTATCAAAATTTGGACTGATAAAAATGGTGTTTTTGTTAAGGCTAGCTTAATATCTTCAAAGGATCTCTTAGCTTCAACTGTCCATTTTATGGTCAAATCTTTCTTTAACATGTTGTTCAATGATCTAATTAATTTTGCTAAGTTAGAAATAAATCTCCTAAGAAAGTTTATTTTTCCTAAAAAGACGTGTAATTCCCTAATGTTCCTAGGATGTTGTATCAGTAAGATGGCTTCAATTCTTGCAGGATCTATTTGAATACCATCTTTTGACATTATGTGGCCTAACAATTTACCCCCTTCTAACCCAAATAAATATTTTTTAGGGTTCAATGAAATTCCATACTTCCTACATTTGATGAAGACCTGCCTTAGATGATCTAAGTGTTGTTTATCAGATTTAGAGAATACAGTGGTATCATCTAAGTACATTACTAGGAAGTCATGAATTTCTTTAGAAAAAGCTATGTCCGTAGCTCTTTGAAAAGTGGCCCCTGCATTCCTTAATCCAAAAGGCATGTTCACATACATGAATGTGCCCCAAGGAGTAGTGAATGCAGTTTTTGCCTGGTCATCTAGGTGAACTAAAATCTTATTGTAACCAGAAAACCCATCCAATAATGAGATTGTGGTTGACCCTGCTACCCTTTGTAATATATGATCCATTTTAGGAAGAGGTTAATTGTCTTTGAGTGAAACTTTATTGAGATTCCTAAGATCAGCACACAATCTAATCTCGCCAGTTTTATTCCTTGTTGGCACCAAATTTGAAACCCAATCAGAGAATCTAATTGGTGTTATTATCTTGGCTTCATACATTCTTTTAATTTCCTTTTCAATAAAAAGAAATAGAATACGATTAATCCTTCTAAGCTTTTGTCTAAAATGTTTCTAGTTTTCTTTTATGGGGATGGTGTGTTGTATTATGCTGGTGTCATAGGATTTGAGGTCCTCATAACTCCAAGAAAAGACATCTTGGAATTCCTTTATCAGTTCAATGTATTTTAATTTTTCAGTAGGAGGTAAGGACTTCGAAAGTTTTATCAATTCTAGATTTTCCTTAGTACCTATATTACACTCCTTTATATTAGATTTTAAGGGTTCCATCTTTGGTTTTCTAGGGACATCATTTGAATCAAACAAGTCTTCCAAAGGAGTTAATCCTTTGGGCAAAATTTGTCTTTGAGATTAATAATTTCATAATCTTCATTAATTATCTCTTCAATTTCAACTTGCTTTAGGTTTTGAATATCTGATTTTGTAAACTTTGTGGGATGGAATCTATCTATCTCTTCATCTTCTAGTTTGTTAATTTCTATTTTATCTATAAAACAGGTATCTAATGTTATGTCAGTATCTATATTGCTATTTACAAATTCTTCCTTTAAAGTTAAAAAATTATTTATCTATTGGTCATTAGTGAATACTTGCCAGTTTTTCAAGTTATCTGGGATAGTAGGTCTGTGCCTAACCTTAGCAGTGTACCAATGGTTAGGCTGAAATGGTAACTCACAAGTGCTGGAAAACATTGCTAAACTATGAGCTTACATATTATGTTTCCTTGGAATGACTGCAAGCTTAGTTTCTAGAAAAGTGTTCAATATTTCTACAATTGTTCCTCTATAAAAACTAATCTAGGGTCTTTGTGTAGAAATTTCACCTATAGAACAAACCGATATATGCAATGTCCTAAAGCATAATACTTGTTCTACTTCTACAAAACATTAAGCAGAAACATAATTGAATTCATGAGCAACATCAAGTAGAAACATGCATAACTGATCAAGAGAAATAATCACACATAACACAAGATATATCCAGGGGAAAGCACTAGCATAAAACCCCAACCATGTATTATCAATCAAGTGGAAATCCTCTTCACAATACAAAAATAATTAGCTCTCAAGCTATTCAGTTCTCAATGAACTATGAAGATATGAAGATATGTCTCATGAACCAACCAAGCCCTGTATATAAAGGCTTTACCTATGGTCCAATCCCTATTTCCTTGCATAGTTTTCTTAGGAAATAATAGCAAAAGCATATGCAATTAATTCCAAACATACCAAGTTAACCAATGGTCCAACTACACAATCCTTGAGGACACTAGTTCCTTAACCATGCAAAAACTACTTACTAGAAATAGTCAAGCATCTGATAGTACACTGTCCCACATCTGATCTCAACTGGGTCTCTGATAGAACTGACATGCAATAGTTATCCATGAGTGAATCCTCAATTATCTAAAATAATAGTTGTCACATGCATGCAAGCATTAACAAACTATATTTTATTATTTTAACAACTTGTTAAAATAATCTAAATGGACTTGACTAGTTAGAACTAAGTCAATTGATTCTCTCATTATAGAACTCATACTTATTCCCTCAATCAGTGGAGGCAATTAAGGATAAATTCCTAAATCAGTGGAGAACTCATGTGCTTGCTCACAATGACTTCAAATTCGAATTTCCTTAACTAATTAACTCAACTGAATTAATTAATTAATATTTCCAACTACTGTTAAGACCAAAATTAATTTTACTTGCTATAGATAGACTAGGGAGTGCTATAAATAGGAAGGGACCTACAAATGCTATTTTTATAACTTTCTATTTTTAGCAGTTTCACCTATCACCCAATGTGGCCAATGACCTCACTGGCCAAACTGCTATTTTTAGACATGCTATTTTTAGTAGGTATATTTTTAGCACATTCTAAATTTATCATTTCTTGTTGCACACTTTTCAACACTCCCTCTCAACAAGAAAGGCTTCCTCTCGAACCCAATCCTA
Organism: Pinus tabuliformis; assembly: GCA_031772625.1. Lineage (NCBI taxonomy): Eukaryota > Viridiplantae > Streptophyta > Pinopsida > Pinales > Pinaceae > Pinus > Pinus tabuliformis. Next base: position 1,921,305,253 of record CM062816.1, on the reverse strand, counting down.
TAACTTTGGAATGTTCTGCATGCAACACATCTGCCCGGTCCACTTGCTCCAACAACACTTGGAACAAAAACACTCCCAACTGACCACTCTGTTGGGCTAGGAACATACTCTGATACTGAAGCTCTACCTGCTGCTGACAAGTGCTCCCTCTCTGACATCTGTGCTACTACAACATCTCCATGCATCTTGCACCATTGCACACCTCTCTGTGCCACCTAGCACTGTGCAAAACACTTATGCCTCTCGCATTGTTGCAGCTTGCTAGCTATGCACTGTCCTGGGATTCCCTGCACTGTCGCTCTCTCTGTCGCTCCATCCGCATCTGTCTCTACCCAATTAGTCAGTTCCTGCTACTCCACATCGGGGCTCCTGTAGCAAGGTCTCATCCAAGAGGTTGGGTACCTCAAGGATCCTACCCCTCCTCCTTGGGACAATCACTCTATATCACCTCACCTCCTACCTAGAGGTATGGCTGCATGTGATCCCTCAGCCCACCTAGCTTGAAGTCTCCCCCTACTGGAGGTCTCTGCATGAGTAGATGTCTCTACTCGATCTCCACTCAGCTTCCCCTATTGTGGCTACTCCACAACCTCTTTGAAGTTGCCTCACCAATCATGGCTCCTCCACAATCGTCTCAGACTTCTTCTGGCTCTGCATGTTGAGAGGTAATATACCCTCCCTCTCAATGACCAAGTCTCCATCAATTGCCTTGCTGCTTAAGGCTTTGCATGCATCTTGAACCTCAAGAGCATACAGGTTCTTGACCCGTGAACCAATCTTCTTCACCTATCTAGTGATGATGCGTCTAAGGAAAACCTTTCCCTTACTGAAGACTACATCATAGCCTCTATCTTCCAGCATCGCGATCGACACCAAGTTTCTCTTCAGTCCTGGTACATACTTCACATCGGTCAAGGTAAGGTGAGATCCATGCTCCCTCTAAAAAATAACCGTGCCTACACCTGAGACACTATACTTCTCATCATTACCCATCGCTATGTGTATCTAGAGATCTTTCTCCTCCAAAGTACTGAACAAACTCTTGTCTCCGGTCATGTGGAAAGAAGCTACACTCTCAAGAAACCAACCACTTCCCACCATGGATGAAACCATGCATGCGAAGAGTGTGAAATCCAACTCAAACTGTGAAGCAAGTGCTTCACCTTCAGATCCTTCCCTGGATCCCTTCTTGGATTTCCTCCATGGACAATTTGTAACATAATGGCCCACCTCATGACAATGAAAGCATCACACTTTAGATTTGTCAACCTTCTTCCCACCATTATAAGAACTGGATTCAGAAAGAGAAACCTTCTCCTTCCCCTTCTTCACCTTACTCGCTAAGGCACAGTTCTCCTCATCATGCATGGATGAAGAACTGTCTCTGGCACTCCATCTGATCTCCTCTTGCATCAAATCCGACCATAGTCATTCCCAATCTGGCAATTTCTCCTTTCCATTCACCGAGTCCTGGTAGCTATGCCAACTCTTAGGAAGGCCAAGGATTGCTAGACTTAGCATATCCTCATCCGATGTCATGACCCCTACACTTGCAAGCTCATCCCTACATGTGATGATCTTGGTCAGATACATAGAGATCATCTTATCCCTTTCACACTTGATCTTTCGAAGTTTGTCCTTCAATGCTAGCTTCCTCTGATCACTGCTATTCTAATATAAATCTTTCAATGCTTTCCACATTGCATGCAGAGTCTCCTTCCCATGGAGGCTTGATACAATGTGATCTCGAACTCCCTCCAAGAGAATTCTCCTAGCTCTAGCCACACACTTCCACCATTCGACCTGCTTATTCTTGTTAGTAGGATTAGGAATTTCTTGATCAATGAAATCCTTAAGGCCATTATCTTCCAAAATTTCCTCCATGTGATCCTTCCAAGCTATATAGTTTGAGCTGCCATCAAGGGCATACTCAAGCCTCAAACCATAGAATGCCATTGATGAAATAGATGTGATAAGAACTTGAGATCTATATCCCGAATAATAAACTTCGAATTTCTCCTGCTAGAATATTGTTCTTGCTTGATCAAATTGGCTCTGATACCATGTAGAAATTTCACCTGTAGAACGAACTGATATATGCAATGTCCTAAAGCATAATACTTGTTCTACTTCTACAAAACATTAAGCGGAAGCATAATCGAATTCATGAGCAACATTAAGTAGAAAAATGCATAACTGATCAAGAGAAATAATGACACATAACACAAGATCTATCCAAGGGAAAGCACTAGCATAAAACCCCAACCATGTATTATCAATCAAGTGGAAATCCTCTTCACAATACAAAAAGAATTAGCTCTCAAGCTATTCAGTTCTTAATGAACTATGAAGATATGAAGATATGTCTCATGAACCAACCAAGCCCTATATATAAAGGCTTTACCTATGGTCCAATCCCTATTTCTTTGTGTAGCTTGCTTAGGAAATAATAGCAAAAGCATATGCAATTAATTCCAAACATACCAAGTTAACCAATGGTCCAACTACGCAATCCTTGAGGACACTAGTTCCTCAACCATGCAAAAACTACTTACTAGAAATAGTCAAGCATCTGATAGTACACTGTCCCACATCTGATCTCAATTGGATCTCTGACAAAACTGACATGCAACAGTTATCCATGAGTGAATCCTCAATTATCTAAAATAATAGTTGTCACATGCAGGCAAGCATTAACAAACTATATTTTATTATTTTAACAACTTATTAAAATAATCTAACTGGACTTGGCTAGTTAGAACTAAGTCAACTGATTCCCTCATTATAGAACTCATACTTATTCCCTCAATCAGTGGAGGAAATTAAGGATAAATTCCTCAAAAAGTGGGAGAACTCATGTGCATGCTCACAAAGACTTCAAATTCAAATTTCCTTAACTAATTAACTCAAATGAATGAATTAATTAATATTTCCAACTGTTGTTAAGACCAAAATTAATTTTACTTCCTATAGATAGACTAGGGACTGCTATAAATAGGAAGGGACCCAGAAATGCTATTTTTAGGACTTTCTACTTTTATCAGTTTCACCTCTCACCCAATGTGGCCAATGACCTCACTGGCCAAACTGCTATTTTTAGCAGGTTTACTTTTAGCACATTCTAAATTTAGCATTTCTTGTTGCACACTTTTCAACACTTTGGTCATATATACAACATTAATTTGTTTTATAACCAACTCAAAATCTCCCATAATAGAAACTCTCATAGATCCTAACTTTTTAACCAATTTGAGACCTAAAAGAAGTGCTTCATAAAAAGCCATGTTGTTGGTGCATTTGAAATTCAGTCTATAGGCATGGCCCTCTGAGTAATCATTCTCTAAATTGTAAATCCACACTCCTGCTCTTGCTCCTAAATTGTCCACTGATCCATCAAATTCAAGATGCCATAATATTTCATGTTCATAATTCTTACTATCTGGGGGGACAAAATCTTCATTGATTAAGGTATCTCGATCATATTTTTTATCTGAAAGCTCTTGAGTTTGGAAATTTTCATTTTGCACTATAACTACAATTTCTTTCAGTTTTGAAATAGTGTTGTTTGAAGCGGTTTCTTGTGTTTTTTCAACATTGTACAGAATAAAATAATCGATGTTAGAATGCATGGAATAGATAGGAATGTTTTGAGGCCTAGCCTCGCTACTCACTACATATTTCATTAGGGTCTCCCTGTATAGTTTTTTAGGATGTCCAAAGACTGAAATTGTGGCATATGGCATGTCAAGTTGTAAATACCCTTGGAGTTTAGCCCCCCTTGATCTAGACAATAGCATAACATATTTAGGTGGTATATCAACAACAACTATGTCCATGAGAATTGTCTTAGCAGGATATTGTACTAAGGAAACACACAGGTCTTTGATCAACCCTAGGCACTTTACTTGACTTGAATCAAATGAAAACAGGTCCTTGTAAGGCCTAGTGATGTCTAAGTTCAATTTTTCCATAACAGATTTAGGCATTAAATTGTGTGAAGCCCCAGAATCTAACATTGCATTGTGTAAGATCTTATCATGAATGTTAAGGCTAACATAAAAGGGTGGTATCCCTCCTTCTAATGGTTTTCCATTAACATCAGGAAGGTCTATAAGCTCAGGCTAATCATCAAACAAGTTAAAAGAGTCTTCATTCTCAACGAAGTTTAAATATTTGCTTATTTGAGACTTGTAAGTTTCATTTTTAATCAATTCTATTAAGGGAACTAAAATTATTAGCTTAGCCACCTCTGCTCCCAAATTGAAAGGAAAATGGGCTTTCTCTGTTTGAGGATTTGGAATTTTCATGGCAGAAGTTTGAGTAGATTGTTCTTTTTCTGCATTTGAAGTCTTTTTCTTTGGATTTTCTAATATGATGTTTAGAGATTCCTCCACTGTCTCCTTGGAGGGGATTGGTCATTGGTTATATCTACAATGGTGGGACCAGAAAGGTTCTGATTTGGTCTAGAGAGGATTTGGAGAGTTTTACTAACTCGAACTGTTTTGATTTTCTTAGGTTTATTTGGTACTGCTTTCTTGTTTTCGCCAGGAGTATCACTGTTCTTTTTACTCCTCAAATTGTACTATTTGTGCACTTCAAAGATAGCAAAATCATACCCTTTCTTATAATCAAATGACTCTCTGGATTGGGTCTGTAATTGCTGAAGCATATGTAATTCCTAATCATCTTGAGTGAAGAAAACAGTTTCCTCATCATATAATCCCATTAAATTAATTTGTGTGCCTTGTTCAGGGTCTTCTGAATGGGAAGTTTCAACATAGTTTTCTTGAAAAGGAGGCCTAATATTCTGATCAAGTCCATTTTTCCAGTATTTTGATTTTGATTCTTTCTAAAGTTTGGATTTCTCACTGGAGGTGTCTATTGATTATCCTAGTGAGGCTTTCTTTCAAATTCTCTATCCTGCCCATCAGTTTTTCCATTCTTTTGGCTAGGCATCTATTTTAAGGTCAAAGGATCAGGCTTCATCTTTCAAGGGTCCTCTCCTTTCATTCCTAACCCTAGCTCTTTTTGCTAGCAAATTAGCTTCTACACTAACTGCTACACTTTGCATGTCTTCTAAAGTTGGAGGATTTCTCTCTCTAAGTTGAAATGCCATATCAATATCAAACCCATTAGGAAACTTTATCAGAGCTAAACCAGGTGGGGGTCTGAGATTGACTGGTATTGCATTGTATATATTGTTAAATCTAGTACAGTAATCCTGGACTATTTCATTTGGTCCTCTCTTGATGTTTTCATATTCTGAAAGGATCTACAGAGGGTTCTTTTTCTTTTCCCATCTATTTAAAAATTGCTGATAAAATACTTCTAAAGTGTCTATGCTATTAGCAGGTAAAGATCTAAACCATGTTCTTACATCACCAGCTAGAGTCTGAGCAAAAAGTCTCATTTGGACATCTCCAATATCAATTTCATGTAATTCAAAGAAATCTATCATTTTGTTTGTATGTTGTTGTGCTGTGTAAGTTCCTATGCCATGAAATTGAACAATTTTGTTCTGGTAATCTTATGGCATGGCACCTCATGGAGCAGGAAACACAAGAGGGGCATATCTATTTGCCATGGCTCTAAGTTAGGCAGGACTAAGAGGTGGGATTTAGGTACCAGGAGATGATATAGTGGGTGATGGGGAAATGGGAGTAATGGGTGACTAATGTGTAATGGTAGGTTGGTGGGGAAGGGAAGGTATAAATGGAGGTGAGGAATGAACTTCAGAGGTGGAGGGGGATAGTGGTGAACTAAAGGGAGTTGAAACTATTTCAAAAAGCTCAAGGATCTTAGCAGTAGTAAGGGATGACTGAGGGCAATTTAGAATATACTTATCAATTAACAGGTTTTCCTTTTGGATTTCAAGATCTACAATAAACTCTGGATCTAGAACTATGTCATCAAGTGCACTTTCAGACCTGGTTCTAAATAGTGAAAGGTCAAATGACTCATCAAAGGGGAGGCCTTCTAAAAACAACCACTCATCAGGGCATGAATCTGCTTTGATTGAAGGTGTAGGATTGACTGAACTTTCTTGTCTTCTGGATCTTCTTGAAATCGGGTTGGGATTATCCACTACTGGGGGAGGATTTGGATCAGGATTGGCCCTAGTATAGTGAGTTCTCCTTGAAGCCAAATTTAAAGATTTTATACTTATTTTCTTTTTGTAAAATTTTTGTAAATCACTTCTAATAAACACTTCAAGAGGCTCGAAATAAAGATTTGAAATTTCTGAAAGGTTTATTAAGACTGAGGATTTGATTCCCTAGTATGGTCGCCAATATGTTATCACTCAGAAGTTTTCCCTAGAAGTTATCAAAATAAGGAATAATATGAGGTAACCACAAACCAAATCTTTTAGACTCAGGTTCTAGCCAACCTAAGCCTAGAGAGGGCTCTCTCTTTATAATTTAACTTTGTTTCTATTAGATTTTAGGTTAGTTCTTAGTGTTCATGAGGATTTTGATTTTGATTGAAAGTTGCGTGGTGGAATTCTTGGAACAGATGGATAGAGCTACGTCTTCAACCTATTGGTCTATGGAGTCAATAAAAGGATAGCTTAACTAGACCAGATCATTAAATGGAATGTTCACAGGGCAGGCTAGCAAGGCAAAAGGAAAATCTTCAGGTCTAATGGATGAGATGGTTCTAACCAGGGTAAAAGGCAATGAAGAATCCTTGGACCGGGATCAGAATGAAAGAAAGCAGGTGATCATGAACAAAGGGCAATTAAGAATCCTTCGTTATAGACCGTGGGGAGAAACTACGGAATTAAGGGAGCTTTTAAGAATTCCCTAACTAAGATAGTTTAGAAAAACACATTAAGAATGTAAACAATCAAGACAGAGTGCATTAAAGCAAGTTCTGAATTATCATTCCTAGTTTATCATTCAGATTTCATAGAAACACATATGATTATTAAGAAACATAAGGAAAAACAATAATACACATGAGAGAATACTTATTTTCTTTTGGCTTTACACAAGAATCCTGTAAAATTTCTGAGCTTTATTCCATGATCCAGCAAGCCAATCTAGTTTTGATAAAATAACACTTTGATTTTAGATAAAAGTCTAGATAAATGTCTTTGAATCCACCCTAAATACTTCAAAATGGGAAGTATTTATACAAAAAATATTACAAAATATCTCATAACAGTTTGAGATTTAATTAAGGAATTAAAAATATCTTCAAGCACGAAGATAGAGACAAACGGAAAACTACATCATGTTGTCCCTCTTATTGTGGTAGTGTTGGCTGTTGCAGTTGAATTTGATCCCTTTTAAGCTGGCTGATATTTGTACACTGGAATCATCTTTATCTTTAATCTTTTACTAATACTCTTTAACCTACCACTCTTTGACCTTGTTCACCCGTTTCATCTGGCTGCCATTCAGATTTAATATGGTAACTTATAGTAAATCTATCATTTTTTTCCACCATTCATCCTGAGGTAACTTTACTTTGAGCATTCTGATGAACACCAAAAATGGATAATTATATGGGCTCATTCAACCTCCTAATTCGACTTAATCCACCATTCTCATTAGTTTATTACATGTTTTTAATTATATTTATGCTAATAGAGTGAATTGGGTTAGTCATTATGCCAACAAGTCTAATGTGTGCTTTGTGTAGTCTTTTTGGTCAATTTTGAGACAAAATAAAAGGTTTTAATGAGCACTTGGCAGCCAAATTTGTGGGAGAACAAGGGAGAGGATTTGTAGGAAGGTGTCCCCTTCATTTATGGGCCCTTACCTCGAATTCTCCACCATTAGCTCGGAGTTCAAGGGCCACCAAATCGATTATCACAAGGGCAGCCGAACAAGTGCTAGTAAAAGTGTTGTTAACTACAAGTTTTGGCAGCCGAGTTCCTAAAGTTTAGGAGGGCTGTTGGGGTCGTCAATTTGTATAAATAAGAGGGCTTAGGGCCTCATTTCAGTTAGTCATTTTTTAGTCACTTTGTAGACAGAAGTTAGCTAGCTTGTAGTTCGATTTTAGTCAGTAGATTAGCTTTTCATTTCAGCACATTTTCAAGTTTTCCCTTGTGGACAGTTTTTGATGTAACTCTTCTTTTCTTGCTCAATAAAGATAAATCCAGCTTTGCACCAGCTCTAAATCTCTCTTAGGAGGCTGTAGCTCTTGGGGTTGGGACCATCTCAAGTGCCCAGTACCTCCTTTGTTTACCTTTATGTGTTTTTGCTGCATTCTTAGAATAAAATCTGCTATTTAGATTTAAATCTTGTTTTGCTATTTAGGTTGTTTTTGATGATTAAAATAACTTTTCATGTTTAGATTTAGTTGATAGGTTATTGACAGGGAAAAGCTTTAGAAAAAGGCCAACAAGCACCTCTGATTTAAGCTCTCCCTCAGTGGGATGAGGAGCTGAGATCAAGGTGACCTTGCTGCCCACAAAAACACTGACTTTTCTTTGCCATGCAATCACTAGTGTTTGATTTTCATTTGTAGAAGTTGGTTACAAGTTCAGATTTTTGCTTGCTTAGTTGCATAAGTTAGTATACATGGTTTCATTGCAGGTCAAACTTCTGTTCATTCTCTTTACTGACAGCTAGCACAGATTAGGTCAACGTAACTAGGTCTTTGAATTTACAAGTCTTCGTTGGTTCAGTTGGAAAAATGACTTGCAGAGCACCTGTACCACTCCTCTATCTGCCCATACTCCATCAAACCCATCTGCTCCATCCCTCAACTCAGCTTCTTGCCTTACGTTTGCCATTTTCTCACATAACCCTAGTTTTTGTGCATCCTTCCTTCAGTCCTCCTTGAACAAATCCAACCATCTACATCTATCCTTAGCCTCATCCACCAAGTCCTAGACCCCTTAACATCATTATCCAACCTCCATTTCCACTTCCCACCATTTTTCCTCCATCAACTCTCCAAAATCCCATTTCTGAACATCCTGTAGAAAATTACAGAACATCCTGTAGAAATTCCAGAACATCCTGTAGAACCCCTGCAGACTTCCTGTAGAAGCTCACGAATGAGGTTTCTTGATAGCCAAACTTTGTGAAACTCTCTTGAAGGGTGTTAGGGACCCCTTCGGCCCTCTCTGAACCTTCCCAACCTCCTCCAAGTATTTCCTCTCGCCAATCCACCTCTGCACAGTCAAAAACAGTTAAAAGCACATGCATGATAATTCTAACAACTTATTCAAAAATACAAAAAGATGTTTTCTTCAGATAGTGATAACTTAGACACATGCATTTTACCTTCCTAGAAGTCAATGGCATTCCTTTCAGTAGCTTGCATCCTCTTCCTTGCATCAGTAGGACTAGCTGGTAGAATTAGGGTTTGCTAGGGTTTGCGTTTCTTTTTGGCTTTCAGTTTCTTTCCGCAAGTAGATTAGCTTCCTTTGAGTTAGCTTTCATCCATCAGTTAAAAAGCTTCTTCTAAGAGCTCATAGAAGTTGGCTTAAGCCCCTAGCGGACTTGTGCCAGCTGACCAAGTGACAGCTGCGGCAAGAGCTAGTACTTGTGCATACAGCATCATCGCTTCCAAGTTTGTTACGAACTACCGGGTTGATAAAATTAAAGAAGGGAGTTCCAGGAGTTGCAGCATTATTGCTGCAATACTGGGGCTCACCACTCTTTTTGGCCCCGTTTTTGGGGAAGCGTTAGAGTATTGGTGATTGCTGCTTTTCTTCTATTTTCCACTACAACCTTCTGCTAAGTAGTTTATTTCATTTCATTTCCGCAAAAGTAGAGTAGATATTTCCTACTTTCATAGATTAGCATTTCAATTCCGCAATTTCAATTCTGCAAGCGTAGATTATCATTTCATTCCTACAATTTCATTTGAGCAAACTAGATTAGTCATTTCCTGCTTTCATTTCAAATTCGCATTTTCATTTCAGCAAGATAGTTAGTTTTTGTTCAATCTATTTTAGTTTTGCAGGTACAAGAAGAAAAATACAAAAATCAACCAAAAAGATTTCCTTTCATGCCTGGTAGGAGTAGAGATAAGTCAGAAAAATATTTTCACAACACCCCCCATTGCTTCACACAGCCAACCTTCTCTCTTCTTCGATGGCTGTGACTAAAAAGAACCCCTGGGTGGACATCAAGGCATATTTAAAGATCCTCTAGGGGAGAAGAAGAAGAAAACATTCCTCTGGAGCAAATGGTTACAAATAGAAATTTTGGGAGCAGTACCTTGTCCAAAAATGAATTTGCAAATTAGATGGAAGATTTCAAAAGCGAGATGAAGCAATTTCTTGCCATGCAACTGGATACCTTACAGATCCAAAGGAAGCAAGAGGAAGCCAAGAGGGCTTTGGCCATCTTTTGTCCCAGGTGCACGAGAAAGCATCCTAGGAACAAATGTCCAATGTACTCCCTAGAAGTGTGTCTCATTTGTGAAGAATACCATCCTATGAATCAGTGCCCTTCCTTGCCCGGAATTAAAGCTGCATATCAGAGGGCCAAAGGAGCCACTGAACCACTCTATTATATGAACCAAAGGAGGCCACATGGACCTAGATCTTACCAGCAGGAACTACAAGGGACATCCGAGACCTATTATGACCCCTATCAAGCCACTTTCATGCCTTCTTGGGGTCCCCCTGCTCATCCTTCCTGGTTCACACCTCCTCCTTGTTCCTTCACAGATCCATATTATGCCCAACCAGTTTCTCATTCATTTCACTCTTATGCTCAACCACAGCCTCAGTGGAATGCACCTCATCAGGGGTGGAGGCCCCAATACAACTCTCCTCCCACTCATTTGCCTCCACCACCTGCCCAACCACAAACCCATCCACATCCATCTCAAATATACATCCCCACTCATCTACTTGTACCACCATTCCTAAAACCATACAATGGAGTAGCTCAATCCAATTACAATGCTGAGGCACAACATGTCCAAATGACTCCTCTTGAGCTCGATGATCTTCACCATAGCTCAAGAAGAGTATTGCAAAACATAGATTATATTGACAACATTGAAGGACCAAAGGCAAAAGAAGATTCAAAAGAAAGGATCAAAGAACCATGGGCTACTCTTGATGAAGAGAAGAGATCAGAATCAGAGATCAAGAAAGCTCCCTCATGGTTACCATCAAATCTTCCAAGTATTCAAGAGAAAAATCAACAAAAAGAGGAAGATGAAAAGGTCATGATAGAAGCTGACATGAAGAATGATCTAGATCAGCAAAAGGACCAAGGATATCAAAGCTATATTGAGATATGGTTCCAGATAGTCACTAAGTTGCAGCGATACTCTCTTCCTCAGCTATGTTTGATCCCTTCAAAGTTAGATCATTTGGTCTCTGAAATCTGGATACCTGTCAAAGCATACATTTCGAGCCTTCACATCATTTTGTCTCTAATCTCGATGTGCACATGGCTCCATTGGAAGTATTCTTATACTTGAAAATGATTTTGTTTTTCAAGTAGGGTAGGGTAGAAAAAAAAAAAAAAATAAGAGAAAAAAATGAAAATAAGAGGAAAATAAAAATCTAAGGTGAAAACCTCCTTGGAGGTGCCTTAGATTGGCTCATTGATTGAAAACCTCCATGAGGTGGTCAATGGGTTGGAAAGAAGAGAAAATAAGAAGGGAATAAGATCTTTGGGTGAAAACCTCCCTTGGAGGCGCCCAGGGCAGGCAATTAGGGTGAAAACCTCCATGAGGCGCCCTAGTTGTTTTTCAAAAAAAGAGAAAAAGAAAAAGAAAAATAAACATAATTTCCATTGGATAATTGTAGGTTGCAAGAAGGACATTGTAGGTCAGGAGGATCACTCAAAACAAAGACAGAGGAAGTTCTGTGCCTTCTACAGGAAGTTCTGTGTTTTCTACAGGAAGTTCTGTGTCTTCTATAGGAAGCCTACAAACAAGCCAAAATTGATCTCTGAAAAGGACCTGAAGGCTGGGAATCTATCCATGAGGCCTGCAAGCATCCATGTTTCCATCCCTCACCCTTCTCCATCATTTTTTTCATATCATTGTGCTTCTTTCCTCAAAACTGTGTGTTCTACAGGAAGTTCCTGTAGAAATTACAGGATTTCTATAGGGAGCTAGAAATGGATTTCAAAAAGGTGGTTTGGCAAACATGATAGCTTCCGCAAGGGTTCAGAAGTCCTCCTACAATATTAAAACTCCTCCTCCATCATCTCCATGCCTGCATCACAGCCCAAGCTCATTTTTTTTACCATGCAAAAACTTGCAGAATGCTTTGAAGAAAAAAATACATAGAACAGAATTTGTTTTTTCCCTAACTTGAAAACCATGCATCCATTTGAAAAACAGTTTTAAGGGGAATTGTACATGGATGATGGAAACATGTCCGAGCAGTTTCAGCCAATTCCAGTGCACGGTTTCCAAGAAACCAGCCTCCATCACCTTCAACCATTTTTGCATTTTCTCCATATCCATGCATTCATTTCAAAACCTGTTTCATGAGGAGATGCACATGGATGATAGTAACCTACCCAAGCAGTTTCAGCTGATTCTGATGCACGGTTTCCGAGAAATTGATCCCTGTAATCTTCATCCATTTTTCATTTTTCTCAAAATTTGTGCATCCATTGCTCACAATTTTTCTATGGGAGGTGCATAATGATGATAGGAACATGCTCAGCAAGTTTCATATCGATTCGGTCTATCGTTCGGGAGCAATGGCAAAAACAAGTTTCTATCTTGTGAAAATTCAACATCAGCAGCTGGAGGGTGCAGATCTGAACGTGGAAGCCAGCTCCTGCAATATGGATCCGACTAGAGGATACCTGCACAAGAAAACAGCCATGAATTAGTAGCAAAGCCATCATGCAACCACAAAAACCAGTGCATGCAGCAAATGAAAGGCCACAACACCTCACAGCAGCCATTCGACTTCTAGGTATGTGACTGAAACTCGTTCCTCTATTGCATAAATCTAATTTAAAAACTACATGAATAAATGGAATGGTGGGATTAAGCCACGAATATAGCAAGATTAACCCGACATCCAGTTCTCTAGCGCTCAGGAAAAAATCACGCAGCATACGTGTATGGTCATTCACGTGAAATTTGAAAAACATAGGTAGTGGTAGATGTGTTGAACTCCAGTGCACAGGACATCAAATAATTAACAGATAGAAGAGAACATACAGTTCATAACATCACTGTAGTTCGAATAAAGACAGCACACGTTTTTTCCACCTCACCACAAATCATGCAGTAATTAAAGAAGGCTCGGCTGAAAATCACAAACTGCTGTTCATCTGCACTTGCCACATCGTCAACTGAAGTATGCACAAAACTATTAACTAGTCATCCTCCACCGGTTTTTCTACCTATCTTCGAGATTCTACTGCGTATCGGGCTCGCTCAGAGGCGCAAGGGCGTTCTACAGGAAACGAGGGAGGTCTTCTACAGGAAGTACAGTATATCCTTCTGAAGCAGAGAAGCCCAAGTTTTTCTTCATCAAGTTTGGAGCTTGAAGAGAGGTAGGCTCGAAAACACCGTTCCCGTGCTTGATATTTCGAAAGGTGGTGAATTAACTTGTTTGGAGTAGGGAAAATTAAAACCAGTCTGCCTGTGGGTCAAGAATGGTGATTTGCCTGTGTGATACACGAAATTTCTTTCAAATAGTGCTGCATCACATTCTCCTCCAAGGTTCCTGTTGACAAATGCTCCATATGATAACGATAAACCACTGTAAGGCTCACCTGTGCATATAAAAAATTTGTGACTATTATGTGGTTGGGGATAGAAATTAAGCTCTGCACTCTGTCTGAGAGAGCCTAATTCCCTTTTGTCAGTCAAGTTTGGGCAACAACAACATTCTAACCAGGGATTTGGTGCAAAGTGGAATATATACACCTGAGGGATACTATCTTCAAAGTTCTGGGGAGGAAACCACACACAGAATTCCCCTTCTGATCAGAGCACAAGCCAAAACAGAGCATTATATCCGAATTTTGGCCAAGGAACTCACTTCATCCAGCAGTGAGGAAAACTAAGGGTAAGGAAGCTGAGGGTAAGAAAACCCAGGGTAGACCATCACAGGAAAAGCCACAGGAAAAGCAAGAGGAAAAGCAAGAAAAAGGACAAGCTGCTGAGGCCAAAGCTGTGGGTGAAGTAAAAACACAAACGCTAAGGGAGAAGCGGTTGCAAACCAGGGTAGAGAGGACTAAAAATGTCCAAACAAGTAAGGGCACACCCAAGGCAACCACATCACAAGTCAAAGAGAAGGCACCCCCAGCCAAGCAAGCCAAATCAAGGAAAACTGGTTCTACAGGAAGCCAGCAGACTGTTTCTACAGGAAGCTAGAAAACTGCTTCTACAGGAAGCCAGAAAACGGCCACTACAGGACTTTCTACAGGAAGTCTGAAGACAGAGCAACAGAGGGAGAAATCGCCCGAAATTTTGGCTAGGGAGGCAGTAGCTGTGCTGGCCACCCTAAGCACATCTCCCAAGTAGAAGGAAAAGCAAAAGAGGGAGCCTCCCTTGTATTTTAAGGCAAGAAGGAGTGTGAGGATTAAGACTGGCAGACCCCAGCCTCCGTCAAAAGAAACAATCACAATTATAGACACCCCTACCACACCAAAGGAGAGGTCTCCCTCAAAGGCATCCATCACCTATGAACGGGGAAGGTCATAGACATCCACCTGGAGAGAAAGAATGAAAATTTTGGACACAAAGACCTCTCTACAGGATGCTGAGACAGTTTTACAGGAAGCCGAGAATTCTCTAGGAAAAGGAGCATAGGCAGTGGGAAGAAGCAAAGAGAAAAGCATGGTTTCATGACCGAGAAGAGGACATCACTTCAGAAGCTTTCCATGACAGAGAGGCCACCAAGGCCATCAAAAATGAGGAGATAGATTGGTTGCTCAGAGGATGAGCAACACTTTCAGTAGGGAGGTGATGATGAGCCCCAAAAATGGATAATTATATGGGCTCATTCAACCTCCTAATTCGACTTAATCCACCATTCTCATTAGTTTATTGCATGTTTTTTATTATATTTATGGTAATAGAGTGAATTGGGTTAGTCATTATGCCAACAAGTCTAATGTGTGCTTTGTGTAGTCTTTTTGGTCAATTTTGAGACAAAATCAAAGGTTTTAATGAGCACTTGGTAGCCAAATTCGTGGGAGAACAAGGGAGAGGATTTGTAGGAAGGTGTCCCCTTCATTTATGGGCCCTTACCTCGAATTCTCCACCATTAGCTCGGAGTTCAAGGGCCACCAAATCGATTATCACAAGGGCAGCCGAGCAAGTGTTAGTAAAAGTGTTGTTAACTACAAGTTTTGGCAGCCGAGTTCCTAAAGTTTAGGAGGGCTGTTGGGGTCCTCAATTTGTATAAATAAGAGGGCTTAGGGCCTCATTTCAGTTAGTCATTTTTTAGTCATTTTGTAGATAGAAGTTAGCTAGCTTGTAGTTCGATTTTAGTCAGTAGATTAGCTTTTCATTTCAGCACATTTTCAAGCTTTCCCTTGTGGACAGTTTTTTATGTAACTCTTCTTTTCTTGCTCAATAAAGATGAATCCAGCTTTGCACCAGATCTAAATCTCTCTTAGGAGGTTGTAGCTCTTAGGGTTGGGCCCATCTCAAGTGCCTAGTACCTCCTTTGTTTACCTTTATGTGTTTTTGCTGCATTCTTAGAATAAAATCTGTTATTTAGATTTAAATCTTGTTTTGTTATTTAGGTTGTTTTTGATGATTAAAATAGATTTTCATGTTCAGATTTAGTTGATAGGTTATTGATAGGGAAAAGCCTCAGAAAAAGGCCAACAAGCACCTCTGATTTCACCTCTCCCTCAGTGGGATCAGGAACTGGGATCAAGGTGACCTTGCTGCCCACAAAAACACTGACTTTGCTTTGCCATGCAATCACTAGTGTTTGATTTTAATTTGTAGAAGTTGGTTACAAGTTCAGATTTTTGCTTGCTTAGTTGCATAAGTTAGTATACATGGTTTCATTGCAGGTCAAACTTCTGTTCATTCTCTTTACTGACAGCTAGCACAGATTAGGTCAACATAACTAGGTCTTTGAATTTACAAGTCTTCATTGGTTCAGTTGGAAAAATGACTTGTAAACCACCTGTACCACTCCTCTATCTGCCCATACTCCATCAAACCCATCTACTCCATCCCTCAACTCAGCTTCTTGCCTTACGTTTTCCATTTGCTCACATAACCCTAGTTTTTATGCATCCTTACTTCAGTCCTCCTTGAACAAATCCAGCCATCTACATCTGTCCTTAGCCTCATCCACCAAGTCCTAGACCCCTTAACATCATTATCCAACCTCCATTTCCATTTCCCCACCACTTTTCCTCCATCAACCCTCCAAAATCCCATTTCTGAACATCCTGTAGAAAATTACAAAACATGTTGTAGAAATTCCAGAACATCCTGTAGAACCCCTGCAGACTTCCTGTAGAAGCTCACGAATGAGGTTTCTTGATAGCCAAACTCTGTGAAACTCTCTGGAAGGGTGTTAGGGACCCCTTATGCCCTCTCTGAACCTTCCTGACCTCCTCCAAGTATTTCCTCTCACCAATCCACCTCTGCACAGTCAAAAACAGTTAAAAGCACATGCATGATAATTTTAACAACTTATTCAAAAATACAAAAAGATGTTTTCTTCAGATAGTGATAACTTAGACACATGCATTTTACCTTCCTAGAAGTCAATGGCATTCCTTTCAGTAGCTTGCATCCTCTTCCTTGCATCAGTAGGACTAGCTAGTAGAATTAGGGTTTGCTAGGGTTTGCGTTTCTTTTTGGCTTTCAGTTTCTTTCCGCAAGTAGATTAGCTTCCTTTGAGTTAGCTTTCATCCATTAGTTAGAAAGCTTCTTCTAAGAGCTCATAGAAGTTGGCTTAAGCCACTAGCGGACTTGTGCCAGCTGACCAAGTGACAGCTGCGGCAAGAGCTAGTACTTGTGCATACACCACCGTCGCTTCCAAGTTTGTTACGAACTACCAGGTTGATAAAATTAAAGAAGGGAGTTCGAGGAGTTGCAGCATTATTTCTGCAATACTGGGGCTCACCACATTCTTCTATAGATCTCATCTGCCTCAGTGTATTTGGCAAAATTAGGCCTGGTGACAAGCAAATGTTTCACCCGATGCTCTAGAAAAAATAGATTCTCTAAAGTATCATACAATACTTTCCCTGTTGGCAAGGCTTTGATACCTGAAGTGCTTGCTTGTTCCTTGGAAAACTTCCTTAATTTGTCAATGTAATCCAATTGGGTCATAAGTTTGTCATGGATGAGCATAGGGCTTTGAAGGCCTTTATCCCTCAAAATTTGAAACTTGGCCATGAATCAGTCAATGCCGACCTATTGTTGCACAAAAAATTGTCACCTTGACATTCTCCAATCTATGTGAGTCCATTACCACTCATACTTTCCTCCCTTTCATGTCTTAAGCCTCAGTTCTTCATATCAATCCTTGAAAATGAGAGAAAGCACTCAAAAGTCTCTAAAACTCTGGTTCCGCACTCTCTCTTAGCTTTACCTGTGGTCCCGCACCTAATGGTCATGTCTCTTGTGCACCTGACCGCTCTGTCTCTGTGTTATGGGTGCGAACCCCTGTAAAAATTAAAAAGGCACAAGTATATTCTTAAAAACTCATTTTGAGTCATTTCTAGAAGCTTTTGGAAGGAATCTTGAGGTGGCAAGTTCTTTTCCTTAAGGTTCATGCATCCCATACCTTAAGGAGCTAATCCCTTGATGTGAGGAGCTTATCCCTTTGAAGGAGGACTCTATCCCTTCATAGGTGGACCTGTAACCTCCTTCCTCTGCACTATAAAATGAAGAATTGGGCTGGTTACTTGGAAATTTGAAAGCTGAATATTTTTTTAGGTGAAATGCTGCTAGAACTTAGTATTCTTATTTGAGATTTTAGAAGAAGAGATTACATACCTCTTTGATCTCATTAGGAAGAGTGTAAGGCTTGTCAAAGTAAAGGAGATTCCTATTTCGGACCCTGGGAAGAGCTTGTTCAACATTAAGGCTGAAAAGGTTGTAAGGTCCTTCTACTTCAAAGTTAATATAAATAAGTTTGTTTTTTTCAATAAGCTATTGTTTTATGGTTTATTTTATGGATTCCTTGATCACCATAATGGACATAATTTATGATATTAGCTATGCAGGTGCTATTTGATGTTTTCTTGTTTGTGATTGCAAGTTCTCAAAAGGAAACTCTTTCGAATGGTTAAAGGATGGCTACCACAAACTAGTGTTGGACTTAAGGTAGGGTCTAAACACCTCCATAATTTTTATTTATGAATCGCATATGTTTAGAGAAAGATAGATTTGTTTGTCCTCCTTATTGCTAGACTATCTTCTAATACTAGGCAGATCAACCTTGTCTACAAGATTGATTTATTTGGCCAACAAATTGGTGACTCCGCTGGGGAACTGAATTTGGTTTTTGATTTTCCTTTGTCTTTGACTTGAGAAACTTGTTCTCGTTTCTGGCTTTTGCTTGATGTGTGTTGGATTGGGTAGTTTTTAGAATCTAGATTATTTTTTGTTTTTTTTGAAGTTTTCAGGGGACCGCACTTTCTATTTACAGAAAGTGCTGCCATCTCTGCACTTCTCCTTTAGTACACAGAGCGGTACCCGATCTGGTTCTTCTGGAAGCCTGCAGACCCTGTGAAATTAAAAAAAAAAATTAAAATGTTTACTTCCTGTTAAGTTTAGGTTTTATTTACGACTTTTAGTGTCTACCCAGATCTGCATGTGTTTAGTCAAAAATCTCTTGTGAGTAAGTTCCAATGGTATTTTTGTTTTAGATGATTTTCTAGAAGTTTTGCATGCCTAGAGTGGTTTTCACTCGGTCTCTGTAGTGACTCAAAGATCAGAAGCCTGAGAAACCTTAGATTACCCTGGTGTCTTTTTGTCTTCTTGATGAGTCTAACTGGGTTACGAAATTTGTCCTTTGTGAGAAATAGATCTCATTTTCTATTTGCAAATATTTGAACAAACTTGGTTATAAGTTTTGAATTTCAATTTTATAAAAGAAAACATATCTGAATGTTTTTTGATTAATTTGTTATTCTGAATGAATGAATCCTTAGTTTACTGAACAACTAAGTAAAACATCCTCAAAAAGAATTGAAGCTTTTACTCAATTAGGCTTTTAGAAGTTTTTAGATCTCAAGATTAGATTTTGTAGTTTTGAGTGCTTTCTAGAACTTGTAGGATCTCTTTTGAAAGAAATTGTTTTTGTAGTTTCAAGTTTTGAAAAGGAAAGGGATTTATTGTGGGCATAATTAGTAGTCTCGTTTTGATTCTTTATTGAAAATGACAAAAAGATTTTCTTTTCATTTATGTGTTGAAAGAAAGATTTGTTTCTCAAAGAATTGCATTCTCG
Organism: Pinus tabuliformis; assembly: GCA_031772625.1. Taxonomy (NCBI): domain Eukaryota; kingdom Viridiplantae; phylum Streptophyta; class Pinopsida; order Pinales; family Pinaceae; genus Pinus; species Pinus tabuliformis. The sequence goes on along the minus strand of CM062816.1, from coordinate 1,921,285,908 downwards.
AACTCTTTCTTTTAGCTAGAAATTCATTGAAAGAAAAACGAATTGTTTATCATTTTAGGTGCATTTTTTAGTGTTTTCGGAGTCAATTCTTCACACCATCAAAGTTTCATTTCCATACCTATTGACTTAAGAAACAACCCATAAAAGTAATGCTTAACTAAAATTGATCTAGTAATCTTTTTATTTCTAGAGCTCTTATCACCAATATAGCTTAGGCTAGTATCTTGGAGTAGGGAGTAATTAACTCTCCAAGATAGTTAAAACAAACAAGTAGCTATATCTTGCAGTAGCAAATAAATCCAATTGTAATTGATACATTCTGGGAAGCTCCTCTTAAAGGAGTCAATCACGAGATCATGTCCGAACCTTTGAGACAATCAAGTCTGTTTCAATGGGAAAGATAGAAGATTTGCGCGTATTATAAATGGTAAACCTCGAATTAACCATTGTTGAGGAGCCTGGGGTCACTTGTTGGTAAACCTCGGATTGATCATGTCGAGAAGCCTTCAAGGGGATTGAGCTTTGTTAATCTGTCCTTGCGCGTAGATCGGATCATAGATTGTTCCCCCAGTTGTATTTGTTGTTGTTGGTAACCTTAGTGTCCATAAACTTAAGATTATTTCCTAAGGTGATGGTGAATGACGGGTCTCATTGTACCTCGAGTAGACGTCGATTAGAATCACTTGGACTCTCTAGGGGGTTCTATTCACTCGAGATGGTTTTGTGAAGAAACTTGTGCCAGTCTGTTTCATTAAGCAGGTTGTCAAGGTAACTGTTCCAATCGCCCTTTCTGTATTAAAATTCTATGACGTTGAATTTCATTACCAACTAGTGTTTTTAGTACGAGAAGTTACTGTTTGTGTGTGGTTTGAACTCTTAGATTTTTTAGGCATGTGATTCAATTGTTTGTTTCTTTAGAGACTTTAGGTGGATTTATTGAAATTTTTCTTTGTTTGCGTGTGAGTAATTAAATATTTAATCGTGGCTGAATTACCGAGACAATCTCGTAGGCTTCGGGGGCAACCTCCTGAGTATTCACTGAACTAGCTTAAAGGGTTGTGAGCTCTTGTATCACCTAGTGACAGTAGAGTTGGGTCACCAGAAGCTAGAGAGTCATCCTTAATTGTTCATCCTAACTATCAAGTACACACAATGGAGTATATTTCTGAGCCAATTTCACTTTCCGAAGTTACCGATAGTATTTCTCCTATCAGTTGATTAGTTGAAGAACCTGAAATTTTTGAGCCTGAAACTGAACCTACTCCTACTCCATCTTCAAGATTTGCTTCTCCAACTTCTAGTGGTTCTGGTTCACCCAGGGTAGGAAATATCATTACCCAAAATCTTCCTTCTGGCCTCATTTCTATTGAAGAACTTGTTAGTCTGGAAGAAGACATAATTCTTCTTGAAAATCATCCAACTTTAGAACTTAGGGAGCGTGAATCAATTTTCTACAGTCCTTTTAGGAGTGACGCTTGGTACGTATCATTGACAATTTTTTTAGAAAACCTAGGCCTTAGTTTTTCACCACCTCGAATTCCTTTTCATTCATCACCCAAAGGCTATTATCCTCCATTAAATATGTTGAGGCAGTCATCTATGTTTTCCCAAACACTGGAAACATTTTTATATGGTGGTCCTTCTGTTCCTTCGGGGTACCAGTCACTCACTGGTACTTTTTTAGGAGCATCCCCTCAACCCATCGGACATGAGATATCAACTAGTAATAATGGAACTCAACCGTTGAGCGCAGAAGAAATTCTTATGATTTCTAGTAGTATTCCAAATCCACAACCTCAAGGTAGTCAGTTACTGCCTGTGGGGCAACCTCAAGGTAGTTAGTTACCGCCTGGGGGGCAACCCCAAGGTAGTCAGTTACCGCTTGGAGGGCAACCTCAAGGTAGTCAGTTACCACCTGGGGGGTAACCTCAAGGTAGTCAATTACCACCTCGGGGGCAACCTCAAGGTAGTTAGTTATCGCCCGAGGGGCAACCTCAAGGACAGTACATACTTCAGGACAGTACATACCTCAAGGTCAACCAGAGACTTAGTACATGCCCCAAGGTCAACCCCAATTTCAACATATACCTCAAGGTCAACACCAGTTTCAGTACGTGCCTCAAGGCTATCAACCTCAAGGTCAGTACCCAACTCAAGGTTTCCAACCAACTTCTGGTCAACCATTTGTACAAGGAGCTGGAAATGTGTCGCTTAATTATCGGCCCTATGCTTAACCCGGTTATGGTCCTCCATATGCACAACCTTTTATGGGTCCATACCATGGAATGAATATGATGTGGGATCCATCTCAAATTCAACAGACCATGCAACCTAATGTGCAGTTATCAAGTCAACCTGGACAACCTCTGGATGCTGGTCTAACCCAGCAACCTGTCCAGCCTACTGTTCAAAATTCTACACCTGGTTTAGTTCAGCAGTTTGGGCCTAGTCCACCTTGAACTCCACCTCAAACTACTGCTACAACTACTGCAGTCTCTATTCAATCCACACCTATTTCTAGAGTATGGGTAGCTCCGGTTTCTACTATTCCTATATCAGTGCAAACTCCTTAAGCCTCTTTACCACAATCAGGACCTATAGTTCAGACTTCGGTCCAGATGCCTGCAGGACAAGCTGGTCCAAGTACGGTTGTCACAAGTCAACTACAATTCACTTATCAACCGTACTAGGGATAGTATCAATTCAGTCCTACTATACAAAACCCAGTCTATCAGTATCAACCGTACCCTAGCTATACTTATCAACAGCCTCAGCAACCCCAGTTTGGTCCGGTTAATCCTAGTTTCCTAGAAGGTTATAATATTCCTAATGTAAATCCAATTCCAGGTTATCCTGGATATCCTCCACCTGGGGCTGGTCTTGTTACCGAAGGTTTTCGCGACCCTAACCGTCAGTTACCATTTATCGTAACTTTGGATTTGCTTGATTTGTCGTGCCTTACGAACGATCCAATTTATTATCTTCCGTATTGGCTGCCAATGCCTAATAAGTTTCCCAGTGATATCCCGAAGTTCAATGGTAAGTCAGGAGAAGATCCATCAAATCATGTGATGAATTATCACCTCTGGTGTGCATCTAATTCCATCATTGATGATTCAATTTGCTTACGTCTTTTTCAACGAACTCTAATTGGTCTTGCTACCAAATGGTACATTGAGTTACCACGAGGCTCTTTTTATAATTTTAGTCAGTTAGCCACTTCTTTCTTAACTCATTTTCAGTTGCCTATTAGATACGACAATGGCACAGAATTGTTAACTTCGTTAAAACAATCGACGTCCACATATATTTCTGATCATATTCATGAATGGTGGCGTAGACGGTGTTTGGTGAAAGTTTTCATTCTGGATCAAATTTTAGCGGAATGGTTTGGAAAATCATTGTTACTTAAAATCACTGAAGATGTAGCTAAGGAAGGAGTTGTTACTGAAGAGCAAGTAATTGCTCAGGCTCAGTACCTTGACCTCGTCTATTTGCAGTCAGGTACTTTACATGAAAAAATCCCCGATCTTCCGAAACATGGACAAATAACTACAGCTCCTTCAGGGTCTCATGCCGCTAATGGTATGATTGGTTCAGTTAGTACTAAAAGCAAGAAGAAATCTTCAAAGAAATCTTCTCCTATTATAACTTTACCAAATTCCCCGACAAGAGACTCTTCCACTGAAATTCCTGCCGATATTCATGTCGTAGAATCATCTACGGCCAAAACAAAATCCGGTGGTAAAAAGAAGGGGAAGAAGAAAAACAAACAAAACTCAAAAGAGAAAATAGATAAAAATGAATCTACTGACGAGAAATGTAAACCTCACTATCATTGTCTCATTTGTGACAAGGATCATTTTACTAAAGACTGCCCACATCAAGCCGAGGTTTTGAAAATCGTCAAAGGTTCTCAAACGCCTGCTGTCTTGAAGGATCCTTTTCCTAATCAAGATAGTAAGATGATTGGTTCTTCCTCAAATGCCTTAGAAGAACCCATTATGATGATGTCTCATGTCAGGATTGCGACTTGATCGCAAGATTATGGTAGTGAAAATCCTGTTAGTGGTAAAGAAGCAGGATCTTCTAATTCAAACCCATCAACTATAACTCCTCCTGGTTCTGATCCACTACAAATCGACAAACCTAACCCTTACTTAGTAATCAAACCGCCTGCTAAAGGTATACTTCAGAAATCAGCTTTCAATACACATGTGATAGCTGCTCAGAATTATAACATTGTTGAAGACTTAGCTATTTCCCCTTTAGCAATGTTGGCTTTGGAAGTGCTGCAATCATGCCCAACACAACATAAATTACTATTGTCTGCTATAGGAGCTATTGATATTTAGGATTCAAACCTAATAATCTTCGATTTAGAGAATAGTACACCCCGCCTACCTCATCAAATGGCTTTCCAGATTCCATTGTTAGTCAAAAACAGACCTTGCTTTCGGACTGTGATTTCTGAGGGAGCTTCTACGTATATTATGTCGACCCAGTGTTGGAGATTGCTTGGTTCTCCCACACTCAATCTTAGTCTCTGATGATTCTAAAGGATTTTGATGGCCGAGGGTTCCATCCTTTTGGCATTTTGCAGGATTTACCTATAGGGGTTGAAGGTAAAACTGTAAATCTAGATGTGGAAGTGGTTGATTCCCCTCTAGATTACAACCTTCTCTTGGGTCGCAGTTGGTCTTATGCTATCACTGCTATTGTTTCATCGGTCTTTAGGGTATCAAGTTTCCTCATAATGGAAAGATCATCACAATAGACCAGCTGACTTATTTTTCATCCGACCTAACCTCTTCAGATAGTATTCAGCATGTTGGTAGAACAACTATCCCTTATAAGGATGTTGGGGTAGGTTTTATTAAAGATTCTGGTTTACTAGGAACTTTTTCCTTCCCTCCTCCTAACATATCGCCTTCTATTGCAACTATTCATATGATTTTGTCGAACACTATTGCTTTTGATGATCATTGGATCATACCTTCCGATTCTGAGATGGATTCATTTGGTAACGTAATGCCTTTGAGTCCCTTTGAAATTTCATATCAGGCTGTACAGTCATTTTCTGACTCTTGTTCAACCAAAACTGATCCAATGAATGTGGTCCATGGGGAATTACTTTTGATATCAACCTCAGATTCAACAACATTTTTTGATCATGTTCATACTGATGAGAAGATTCGTGAACTTTTGTCTGTTGATGATTTACCATGGGAAGATCTTCATCATTGATCTTCATTTTTACCTGAGCTTGATCATTTTGAAAATGAGTTTTCATCTATTTTTACTACTGAATATGTCAAAGAACCACAGAATCCATTGCAACATCCTGATTCTGAGTTAAATTTGGGGAATATCTCTCGAACGGTTCCTATTGACATTTCAGTTAAACCTAGAATTATTGAAAACATTCATATAGGTGCTTCTTGTATGGACTATGAAATCCAAACTTATAAAGCCCTATTTCAAGAATTCTCTGACATGTTTGCCTAGTCATATGAAGAAATCCAAGAATCGATCCATCAATTGTTGTCCATGAAATTAAAACTTACCCAGATGCTAAACCTATTCGGCAACGTTCGCGTCGGATATATTCGAGAAAAGCTGCTGTTATTAAAGCTGAAGTTGAGGAATTCCTTCGTGTAGGTTTCATTTATCCAATTCCTTTAACAGATTGGGTATCGAATATTGTTCCTGTTGACAAAAAGCAAGGAACTATAAGAATATGCATCGACTATAGGGATATTAATCGAGCTTGTCCTAAGGACAATTATCTAACCCCCTATATCAATCAAATTATTGATCATTGTGCTGACAGTGAAATGTTCTCCTTTATGGATGGATTTTCCGGTTATAATCAAATCAACAAACTCCCTATTGATCAACCTAAAACAGCCTTCATTTGTCCATGGGGGACATTTGCTTATTGCAAATTACCTTTTGGATTGAAGAACACTGGAGCAACTTTTGAAAGGGCTATGTCTTATGCATTTCATGACATCAAGCAGATTGTGCAGCTTTATCTCGATGATTTACCTACCCATTCATTATGTAGAGCCGATCATCTCACTCATTTACCAACTATCTTTATGAGATGTAGGCATTATCAAATTAGGCTGAATTCACAAAAATGTGTATTCTACGTAGAAATGGGTCGTTTACTGGGATTTATCGTTTCAAAAGCTGGCATTCATGTCGATCCCTCGAAGGTTGAAGCTATCGTCAAATTACCTCCTCCTTCAACTCTTCGCCAACTCCAAAGTTTGCAAGGGAAAGCAAACTTTTTTCATCGTTTCATTCCTAGCTATGCCGAGATAACGAAAGGTTTTACCAGGTTTTTGAAGCAGAATACTCCATTCTTTTGGGATGAGATAGCTAACAAATCTTTTGATGCACTTAAACACGTGTTAACCCATGCGCTGTTACTGCATCCTCCCAATTACAACCAGGATTACTTTTTGTACCTCGCTGCTTCTCATTCCACCATTAGGATGGTTTTAGTTTAGGAAAGATGAATTAAACAATGAATATGTGATTTACTATCTTAGTCGAACTTTGCATCCGACTGAGATTAAATATTCACATGTGGAGAAATTGGCCTTGGAAGCTGTTCAAGTTGCCCAAAGATTTCCTCACTACATCTCATTACGCAAAACCACGGTAATTTCTGACTGTAACCCTATGATGTATATTTTGACCAAACAATTGCTAGGGGGAAAGTATTCCAAATGGATAGTTATCTTGCAGGAATTTGACTTGGAATTTGAAAAATCCAAGGCAAAGAAATCTTTGGTTTTTGTGGAACTGATGTGTGATTTCCCGCGTATTGATATTGAAACTGTGGCGGAAGAGCCCATTGTGGATGAATCCTTGTTTCTTATCAGTACTCTTGATCCATGGTATGGAGATATTATTGTTTATCTCCAAACCCAATCTTTTCGGCCTAAAATCCCACAATCTCAGCGATGGAAAATATGTTTCCAATCCCAACAATATAATATTATTGGTGATACACTCTATCATCGAGGGGCGGATTCTATTTTCCGATGTTGTCTAACTCATGAAGAAGCTGAAAAGGTTCTCAATGACTGTCACTCTGGAGCATGTGGTGGTCATATGTCTGGGTATGCCACTACCCAAAAGATATTGCGCTGGTTATTTCTGGCCATCCATAAATGCCACAATTGTCAAATTTTTAATCGTAAGATGCATGCTCCACCCGCTCCTCTCCACCCTATAATTGCCATCGGCCCTTTCGCAAAGTGGGGTATCGACTTTATTACATGTAACCCTCACTCGGCCGGGGGGCATGCATATATCATCCAAGCGGTAGATTATTTTACTAAGTGGGCCGAGGCGATGCCTACATTTTTGGCAGACGGCAAAACTGCTGCAATTTTCATTTTCAATCATATAGTTGCTAGATTCGGTGTTCCTCAAGCTATTATTACTGATCATGGAAGTCATTTTCGAAACATCATGATGATTGATCTGACAGATCAACTTGGCCTGCGTCACGATAGTTCTACTCCATATTACCCATAGGTTAATGGTCTGGTTGAAGCTATCAATAAAGTTCTAGTCACTATGATCCAACGAATCATTGGTAGTCATAGGTCGAATTGGCATAACATGTTATTTTCAGCACTTTAGGCATATCGAACCTCAGTAAAAACATCAACTGGTTTCACTCCTTTTCAACTGGTCTACAGTTTGGAAGCAGTGTTACCCATTGAACATGAAAATTCATCATTACAATTAGCCATAGAATTACTCCCAGCCACTTCTGAAGAGGAGAAATTTTTTTTGTACTTAGCTCAGCTAGATCAGAATCGACGCAATGCTACATTAGCAATTTAGGCTCTTGCAAAACGAATAAAAGCTTAGTATGACCGAAATGTTACACCTCGTAATTTTTCGGAAGGAGACCTAGTTTTACTATATGATCAAGCAAACGATAAGCTAGGGGCTGGAAAATTTGTACCTATGTGGCATGGTCCTTATATTGTTAAGCGAAAGCTGACAAAAGGGGCCTATGAATTGGTATATTTTGACGGTGTCTCTTTAGGTAAACCTAGAAATGGGCTCTACCTGAAGAGATATTATGCTTAAATTTCGGTGTGGAGATTTTGTTAGATTAGTTTCTTTATAGCTGGTGTGTTTTATATTAGGAAAGTGTGCCTAGTTTAGAGAGTGCTTTTATCATTATTCCTGTTTATCTTGATTTTACTCTTGATATTGCAGATGTCGACGTCACTTCAAACATACATTGGTTTTGCTGATGGTGCTTGCCGTAGTACACAGAACATTTCTTTTGCAGCTTGGGTTATCTATTCACCCTCTGATGAGTTAGTATCTATGCATGGGGTAAGCCTTGGTCAAACAATGAATAACATTGTAGAGTATAGTGCAGTGATTGAGTTATTATCTGAATCCATCTCATTTGGGATTCGGAGTTTGATTGTTAGGTTAGATTCTGAACTCATTGTATTACAGCTTAACAGGGTTTATGCCATTAGAAATCCAGTGTTATTAAGATTATTTTTGAGAGTTCATCTCTTGGAATGTGAATTTGATTACATTGAATATCAGCATATTCCAAGACATTTAAATACATTAGCAGATGCAGTTGCTTCTCATATGATAAATAGACATTTGCAATAATCAAAATAGTAAAATTAGAACAAATTAAATAACATGTTACACAAGATAGCCAATAATAGTGATATATCATAGCATAGATCATAGGTTGAAAAACACCTTATGATCGGAAAAATGATAGTACAAAAAGACAAAAATGTCATGTGAGTCTACAAAAGCAATCATCCTATCCCTAGTGATGATCACGATAAGAAACCACTGTTCGGGCCACCCTACAATGGAACCTCCTAAAAGGTCCTAGGACCCCAATCACATATCGTTGTAACCTAAGTGGGATATCATCTATGCCAGTCTCTGGAATATCTGCTATCAAACACTCTAGATGATTCTCCAAATCAGTCAGGATCTCTGTAGATTGGTCCTATGGGGCTGGTACTACTGCAGCTGGGTGTCTCCTCTCATAAGGCTAGAGAGCGGCTGGTCGTCGTGGACCCACATCTACATTTAAAACTTTTTATTGTTAGTTTTGGACGATTTAAAAAACAAAAAAAATTAGTTAAAACTTTGAAAGTGTTGAAAATGATTTTACCTGAATCATCCCACTGCTCTCCTAGTGGAAGAATCATGTCTGGGTCACCGCGATAATCCATCCCAGCATATGGAAAATCCTGAATCAAAAAAAGTTGGTTCCTCAACCAACGAAAATACTTAGGTGGAAATCAAACAACCTTTGAACCCTCCTCAGGATGACGGGCCATCACTGCAACCCAACGCATTATCTTACGCTCTAGAAGAAGACCAGCCCCAACAGAAAGCTGCTGTGGGACTAGCATAGGAACCCTCTCTAGACCAAAACTCACAATGAGGAAACCATATCCAAAGTTTTTTAGTTGTCCATTCTTTGCTCTAGTTAGTTGGCCTTTTACAGTCACCAATAGAGCCTCGCACCAGTTGAAGATGGTACCTCGATAATAGTCTATTGCCATTTGCATCTGGGATCCGGTAGCTACATGCAATGCTGCACTCCCACATAGTCTGGTGATAGTGAATGCAATAACATTAAGTTCAGGATGGTCGATAGTTTTAATATCGATTCGTTTTTCCTTTGTTTGATCATTGCAAAACTCCAATCAGAGACTAGCGACAGACTGGCCACCTGGCCTAGTCCCGAAAAGAGATAATCGTTCACCTCTCTTGGGCAAACCAATCAAGAAATATATGTCCTCTAGCTCAATTTCAAGCCGGTGGCCACCAATCATGAAACACTGGTCCTGTATGTTCCACCTATCTACCAGCCATTGCAAGAAGTCTATTTGGGCCCTCATGCCTGGTATGGCCCAGAATTTAAACAGTCTACATGTTTTCAATGCTCGTATTGTGGGTAGATGATTTATCGCGGTAAGGTCCACATCCTCATGTTCGCGTTCCTGCTAAACAAGCATTTTGTATGTCATATAATGCAAAAACGACATAATAGAATAGTTTAGTTCGAAAATTTTTGGGCTGAAATAGAGAAATTTGAATTTTTTAAATCCATTTCGTGGGGTCCGCACCCGCTGGTTATAGATAGTGTGTAGGTCCACACTCGTCATAAGCAATAGGTGCGGACCCACGACTTTTTTCTTTGTAGAAAAAAGTCAGGGTCCGTAGGGGCCGCATGTTGCACCTGCGGACCCCTGCGAGCGATTTTCTAAACCAAATTCCCCTTAAAAAATGATTTTTAAAGCCTAAAAATGAAATGTAAATGGTTGAAATGCGAGATAAGGATGATGTGGATTACTTGGAACTGACGGTTTTCGATTCCAATAGACGGATTTTCCGCAATATTCACAAGAAGTTTCTTACCCAAAAGCTCTCACTTCTCACTCTGAAATCAAATGGTAAAAATGAATTTACAAAAGCCCTTTTTATAAGCTTTTTTGAATAAATGAATTTTTAATTTATTTATTTTTCACTTTAAAAAGGTAACTTTTTGATACTTTTTTATTTATCTTAAACATGTATGAGTAATTTTTTGTGTTTTTGTGCAGAATATTGGGTTTTTCGGGGAAAATTGATCATTTTCAACAAAGAGAATACTTTTTCACTTTTTCAGACTCTTCCAAAATTTACGAAAAGCCAAAATATTGGAGTGCTCTTTAAGCTTTTTTCTGACTCATGAAATATGAAAATATTGCTGAGTTTTTTCGTTTTTAAACTCGTTAAACAGAATTAAAAAGGCGGTCCACTTACAACTCTTTTCTGACCGTATAAACATGAAAAGATTGCTAGAATTTTGTCGTTTCAAGTTCAATATTGGTTATAAAATGACATGTCTGTTAATGGGAAAAGTGTCTATTCAGAACGACCCTATCCCACTAAGGTGTGACAGTGACCTTAGAAACAAACAGAGAAAACTACTTTTGTATTCTTCTTTATGAACTATAAATAAAGAGGAATAGGATGAACCAACCTGTGTCTTGTGCTAGTCCTTTGATCCAATCTCTCTCTTCTTTGACAGCTTCCAGCTATCTGCTTCCTTACTTGCCCAGCTTCACCAAGTTCCTGTAAGATCGCAGAAGAAGAAAACTACACAAAGACATGGATTTATATTCATAAAAAGCTTAAGATTAGATTTAAGCTAAACATACAAATGTAACAAACATCAATGATACACAAGCATGTAGGAGAAACTCAAATAGTTTTATTGATATAACAAGAAGATCCAGGAGGAGTTACAACCGATGATTCCTAATCCAACATCTACCTCCCAGCAAAGAAGCCCCTCTTCACCTCCAACAAAGCATAAATCACCCAATACTCTGATATCTATCTCAAAACCAACAGCAATTCTCTGCAATGTACAAAATTCCAGCCTCTCGATCTATGGGATGAGGGATCCATATATAGATGTATGCAAGGAGGATGAGTCAGCTTATGATTTGACTAGTGTCTTCTCTCTGTCAGTTCTTGCTTCCACTTGGAGACTGAGAGCCTCTTACTCATCCTTGGTCGAACTCAGTGAGGCAAGTGTCATTGGAGAAGATTCTGGAAGCTTCCATTGTCTTTCCACCTCGCGGAATGGCACTTCCATTTGTCATTTCCCGGTCAACGCACCCTGGTAGTGCATTTAGGTGCGTTGCAACGCACCTAGCTAGTGTATTTGGGTGCTATGCAATGCAACTAGCCAGTGGAGTAGCTGAAATGATCCTGATTTGACTGATTCTGAGCAGTTTCTGGTCGAGAACTTCTGGGAGAAGTTGTAATTTGTTGACCTTGTTCCTTTAGGGGTCGGAACAACACTTTTAGGGACTTAGGATCCCTTGGTTTATGGACATTTCATGCTTAGAGCTGTAAGGCACAAAAATGTCTATAACAGTTGCCCCATCCCACTGGAGTCGCCATTTTGTTAACGGGAAAAGTGTATATTTAGAACGACCCTATCCCACTAAGGTGTGACAGTGACCTTAGAAACAAACAGAGAAAACTACTTTTGTATTCTTCTTTATGAACTATAAACAAAGAGGAATAGGATGAACCAACCTGTGTCTTGCGCTAGTCCTTTGATCCAATCTCTCTCTTCTTTGACAGCTTCCAGCTATCTGCTTCCTTACTTGCCTAGCTTCACCAAGTTCCTGTAAGATCACAGAAGAAGAAAACTACACAAAGACATGGATTTATATTCATAAAAAGCTTAGGATTGGATTTAAGCTAAACATACAAATGTAACAAACATCAATGATACACAAGCATGTAGGAGAAACTCAAATAGTTTTATTGATATAACAAGAAGATCCAGGAGGAGTTACAACCGACGATTCTTGATCCAGCATCTACCTCCCAGCAAAGAAGCCCCTCTTCACCTCCAACAAAGCATAAATCACCCAATACTCTGATATCTATCTCAAAACCAACAGCAATTCTCTGCAATGTACAAAATTCCAGCCTCTAGATCTCTGGGATGAGGGATCCATATATAGATGTATGCAAGGAGGATGAGTCAGCTTATGATTTGACTAGTGGCTTCTCTCTGTCAGTTCTTGCTTCCACTTGGAGACTGAGAGCCTCTTACTCATCCTTGGTCAAACTCAGTGAGGCAAGTGTCATCAGAGAAGATTCTGGAAGCTTCCATTGTCTTTCCACCTCGCGGAATGGCACTGCCATTTGTCATTTCCCGCTCAACGCACCCTGGTAGTGCATTTAGGTGCATTGCAATGCACCTAGCTAGTGTATTTGGGTGCTATGCAACGCAGCTAGCCAGTGGAGCAGCTGAAATGATCCTGATTTGACTGATTCTGAGCAGTTTCTGGTGGAGAACTTCTGGGAGAAGCTGTAATTTGTTGACCTTGTTCCTTTAGGGGTCGGAAGAACACTTTTAGGGACTTAGGATCCCTTGGTTTATGGACATTTCATGCTTAGAGCTGTAAGGCACAAAAATGTCTATAACAATGTCTTCAATCCCTTTTTTACTTTTTCAGATTGGAGCCATTAATTATGAAAAGTACTCCTTGATCGTAATGGTCAAGCAGTTCTCTCAAGTATTATTTTATACTTTTTTGGGCTTGGGGGACACAAATTTATGAAAAAGGACACCCATGGAGTTTTCTTAAGTTTTTTTTCTAACTCCCTAAAATTGAAAAACACCGAGTTTTTCCTATACTGGACTCGTTAAAATTTAATAGTAAAGGACCTGTTCAATTTAAACAGGAGCGAAACACTCCTTCTTAGGGTTTGATTTTTAAACTAAGTTGGACTCATCCAAAGGATGAGCTTATAAACAAGCAAAAGTTATCCTCCTCAAGCTTGTCAAAAATAAAGAGGTACTTGCCAGAAATGGTGGGGGAAAAGAGAGAAAAATGAACTTGTTTGTTACACTTTGTGTTTTAGAAAAGCAATTAACCACTCTTGAACACGACACTTTTTGTTCACCTGGGTTGGGAAATCCTTTGCCTAACAGTTAATCAAACCATATTGAGTGTATTTAGCTAGTTTTTGTGTATTAGCTTTGGGTAAATTTTCACCAAACCATCTGCAGTGTCGTTATGTGTTCAAGAGGTCAGTTCAAACAAACCATTCATTTGAAAAAATATTTGTCATCTATTTTGACCATCCCTGAGTCAGTCCTTGCCAATATGTTTCTTCAAAACTTGATCTATGATTTTGTGTTGTGGGCCTATCAATTTCAGCTCATTATCTATAAAGATGATCTAGAAATAGTCAGTACCTTGGAATCTGCATGCCCTAATGACAGGTTTCTCGCCTTCGACGATAGGTTGCATCATTGACCTTCGATCAAAGGATTCTATGACATGTTCGACATCAGCTCATTTTTTCACATTTCATGGATTGTACTGAGTACTTTGAAAGCCATTGACATTACTCGTGGTTTCTCTCAAACTTTTTAACAGTTTACATCATTGACTGGTAATCAAGTGGTTTCTACCATGTTCAACTTCGACAAATTCATTCACATGGATAGAATCGTACTAGTTTAGGAAGCAGAAATCAAGACCTGGATCTAGTTTCTACCATCCAGGCTGCGAGGAATTTTGTTATTCATTATATAGTATACTATTCATAAATAGATGGTTGCGTCCATACTATGTCTACATATGTCTACACTCTTGATGTATTACAAAATCATTCCTGTATCAGAACAATTTAGTTAGTTTTTTAGTCAGTTTTAATCTACGTATGGGAATGCCTACCTCAACAATGATATGTTCAGATATATATATTTTGCATTGAATGTTTTTACAAGTTCCGACTGGGGTGTCCACACGATGATCCTTGAAATGATAAAGTACTTTACTCGTCATAGATGACAAACTATATCTTCATCTATTATAGACTTCACACTTTAGGGAGCAATTTGTTGCACAAAAAATTGTCACCTTGACATTCTGAAATTTGTGTGAATCCATTACCACTCATATTTTCCTATTTTGCAAGTCTTAAGCCTTAGTTCTTCATATCAAGCCTTGAAAATGAGAGAAAGCCCTCAAAAGTCTCTAAAACACTGGTTCTGCACTCTCTCTTAGCTTTACCTGCGGTTCCACACCTAATGGTCATGTCTCCTGCGCACTTGACCGCTCTATCTCTATGTATTGGGTGTGGACCCCTATAAAAGTTGAAAAGGTGCAATTATATTCTTAAAAGCTCATTTTGAGTCATTTCTAGAAGCTTCTGGAAGGAATCTTGAGGTGGCAAGTTCGCTCCCTTAAGTTTCATGCATCCCATACCTTAAGGAGCTAACCCTTTGATGTGAGGAGCTTATCCCTTTGAAGGAGGACTCTATCCCATCATAGGTGGACCTGTAACCTCCTTCCTCTGCACTATAAAATGAAGCGTTGGGCTGGTTACTTGGAAAGTTGAAAGCTGAATATTTTTTGAGGTGAAATGCTGCTGGAACTTAGTCTTCTTATTTGAGCTTTTAGGAGGAGCGATTACATATCTCTTTGATCTCATTAGGAAGAGTGTAAGGCTTGTCAAAGTAAAGGAGATTCCTCTTTCGGACCTTGGGAAGAGCTTGTTCAACATCAAGGCTGAAAAGGTTGTAAGGTTCTTCTACTTCAAAGTTAATACAAATAAGTTTGTTTTTCTCAATAAGTTGTTGTTTTATGGTTTATTTTATGGATTCCTCTGCTCCCAAATTGAAAGGAAAAGGGGCTTTCTCTATTTGAGGATTTTGAATTTTCATGGCAGAAGTTTGAGTAGATTGTTCTTCTTTTTCTGCATTTGAAGTATTTTTCTGTGGATTTTCTAATATGATGTTTGGAGACTCCTCCACTGTCTCCTTGAAGGGGATTGGTCATTGGTTATATCTACAATAGTGGGACCAGAAAGGTTCTGATTTGGTCTAGAGAGGATTTGGAGAGTTTTAGTAACTCGAACTGTTTTGATTTTCTTAGGTTGATTTGGTACTGATTTCTTGTTTTGGTTAGGAGTATCAGTGTTCTTTTTACTCCTCAAATTGTATTGTTTGTGCACTTTGAAGATAGTAGAATCATACCCTTTCTTATAATAAAATGACTCTCCGGATTGGGTCTGCAATTGCTGAAGCATATGTAATTCCTAATCATCTTGAGTGAAGAAAACAGTTTCATTATCATATAATCCCATTAAGTTAATTTGTGTGCCTTATTCAGGGTCTTCTGAATGGGAAGTTTCAGCATAGTTTTCTTGAAAAGGAGGCCTAATATTCTGATCAGGTCCATTTTTTCCAGTATTTTGATTTTGATTCTTTCTAAAGTTTGGATTTCTCGCTGGAGGTGTCTATTGATTATCCCAGTGAGGCTTTCTTTCAATATTCTCTATCCTACCCATTAGTTTTTCCATTCCTTTGGCTAGCACATCTATTTTAAGGTCAAAGGATTAGGCTTCATCTTTCAAGGGTGCTCTCCTTTCATTCCTAACCCTAACTCTTTTTGCTAGAAAATTAGCTTCTACACTAACTGCTACACTTTGCATGTCTTCTAAAGTTGGAGGATTTCTCTCTCTAAGTTGAAATGCCATATTAGTATCAAACCCATTAGGAAACTTTATCAGAGCTAAACCAGGTGGGGGTCTGAGATTGACTGGTATTGCATTGTATATATTTTTAAATCTGGTACAGTAATCCTAGACTATTTCATTTGGTCCTCTCTTGATGTTTTCATATTCTGAAAGGATCTGCAAAGCGTTCTTTTTCTTTTCCCATCTATTTAAAAATTGCTGATAAAATACTTCTAAATTATCTATGCTATTAGCAGGTAAATATCTAAACTAGGTTCTTATATCACTAGCTAGAGTCTAAGCAAAAAGTCTCATTTGGA
Organism: Pinus tabuliformis; assembly: GCA_031772625.1. Classification (NCBI taxonomy): domain Eukaryota; kingdom Viridiplantae; phylum Streptophyta; class Pinopsida; order Pinales; family Pinaceae; genus Pinus; species Pinus tabuliformis. The sequence goes on along the minus strand of CM062816.1, from coordinate 1,921,269,499 downwards.
CATATCCAATATCAATTTCATGTAATTGAAAGAAATCTATCATTTTGTTTGTATGTTGTTGTACTGTGTAACTTCCTATGCCATGAAATTCGAGAATTTTGTTCTGGTAATCTTATGGCATGGCACCTCATGGAGCAGGTAACACAAGAGGGGCATATCTATTTGCCATGGCTCTAAGTTGGGTAGGACTAAGAGGTGGGGTTTAGGTACCAGGAGATGATACAGGGGGTGATGGGGAAATGGGAGTAATGGGTGACTAATGTGTAATGGTAGGTTGGTGGGGAAGTGAAGGTATAAATGGAGGTGAGGAATGAACTTCAGAGGTGGAGGGGAATAGTGGTGAACTAAAGGGAGTTGAAACTATTTCAGAAAGCTCAAGGATCTTAGCAATAGTAAGGGATGACTGAGGGGAATTTAGAATATACTGATCAATTAACAGGTTTTCCTTTTGGATTTCAAGACCTGCAATAAACTCTGGATCTAGAACTATGTCATCAAGTGCACTTTCAAACCTGGTTCTAAATAGGGAAAGTTCAAATGACTCATCAAAGGGGAGGTCTTCTAAAAACAACCACTCATCAGGGCATGAATCTGCTTTGATTGAAGGTGTAGGACTAACTGAACTTTCTTGTCTTCTAGATCTTCTTGAAATTAGGTTGGGATTATCCACTACTTGGGGAGGATTTGGATTAGGATTGGCCCTAGTATAGTGAGTTCTCCTTGAAGCCAGATTTCAAGCTTTTCTTCTTATTTTCTTTTTGTAAATTTTTTGTAAATAACTTCTAATAAATCCTTCAAGAGGCTCAAAATAAAGATTTGAAATTTCTCAAAGTTTTATTAAGACTGGGGATTTGATTCCCTAGTATGGTCGCCAATATGTTATCACTCAGAAGTTTTCCCTAGAAGTTATCAAAAGAAGGAATAATTTGAGGTAACCACAAACCAAATCTTTTAGACTCAGGTTCTAGCCAACCTAAGTCTAGAGAGGGCTCTCTCTTTATAATTTAACTTTGTTTTTATTAGATTTTAGGTTAGTTCTTAGTGTTCATGAGGATTTTGATTTTGATTGAAAGTTGCGTGGTGGAATTCTTGGAACAGATGGATAGAGCTAGGTCTTCAACCTATTGGTCTATGGAGTCAATCAAAGGATAGCTTAACTAGACCATATCATTAAAGGGACTGTTCATAGGACAGACTAGCAAAGAAAAAGGAAAATCTTCAGGTCTAATGGATGAGATGGTTCTAACCAGGGTAAAACGGAAATGAAGAATCCTTAGATCGGGATCAGAATGAAAGAAAGCAGGTGATCATGAACAAAGGGCAATTAAGAATCCTTCGTTATAGACCATGGGGAGAAACTAAGGAAGTAAGGGAGCATTTAAGAATTCCCTAACTAAGATAGTTTAGCAGAAAACATTAAGAATGTAAGCAGTCAAGACAGAGTGCATTAAAGAAAGTTCTGAAATATCATTCCTAGTTTATCATTCAGATTTCATAGAAACACATATGATTATTTAGAAACATAAAGAAAAAAAATAATACACATGAGAGAATACTTATTTTCCTTTTGCTTTACACAAGAATCCTGTAAAATGTCTGAGCTTTATTCCATGATCCAGCAAGCCAATCCAGTTTTCATACAATAACACTTTGATTTTAGATAAAAGTCTACAGAAATGTCTTTGAATCCACCCTAAATACTTCAAAATGGAAAGTATTTATCCAAAAAATATTACAAAATATCTCATAACAGTTTGAGATTTAATTAAGGAATTAAAAATATCTTCAAGCATGAAGATAGAGATAGACGGAAAACTACATCATGTTGTCCCTCTTATTGTGGTAGTGCTGGCTATTGCAGTTGAATTTGAGCCCTTTTAAGCTGGCTAATATTTGTACGCTGGAATCATATTTATCTTTAATCTTTTACTGATACTCTTTAACCTGCTACTCTTTGACCTTGTTCACCTGTTTCATCTGGCTGCCATTTAGATTTACTGTGGTAACTTATAGTAAATCTGTCATTTTTTCCCACCATTCATCCTCAGGTAACTTTACTTTGAGCATTCTTCTATAGATCTCGTCTGCCTCAGTGTATTTGGCAAAATTAGGCTTGGTGACAAACAGATGTTTCACCTCATGCCCTAGCAAAAATAGATTCTCTAAAGTATCATACAATACTTTCCGTATTGGCAAGGCTTTGATACCTGAAGTGCTTGCTTGTTCTTCGGACAAATTCCTTAATTTGTCAACGTAATCCAATTGGGTCATAAGTTTGTCATGGATGACCACGGGCTTCGAAGGCCTTTATCCCTCAAAATTTGAAACTTGGCCATGAATCTGTCAATGCCCACCTTCTTTTGCACAAAAAATTGTCACCTTGACATTCTGCAATCTATGTGAGTCCATTACCACTCATACTTTCCTCCTTTTCAAGTCTTAAGCCTCAGTTCTTCATATCAAGCCTTGAAAATGAGAGAAAGCCCTCAAAAGTCTCTAAAACTCTGGTTCCGTACTCTCTCTTAGCTTTACCTGTAGTCCCGCACCTAATGGTCATGTCTCATGCGCACCTGACTACTCTGTCTCTATGTAATGGGTGTGGACCCCTGTAAAAGTTAAAAAGGCACAAGTATATTCCTAAAAACTCATTTTGATTCATTTCTAGAAGCTTCTAGAAGGAATCTTGATGTGGCAAGTTCCCTCCCTTAAGGTTCATGCATCCCATACCTTAAGGATCTAACCCCTTGATGTGAGGAGCTTATCCCTTTGAAGGAGGACTCTATCCCTTCATAGGTGGACCTGTAACCTCCTTCCTCTGCACTATAAAATGAAGAATTGGGCTGGTTACTTGGAAAGTTGAAAGCTGAATATTTTTTGAGGTGAAATGTTGTTGGAACTTAGTCTTCTTATTTGAGCTTTTAGGAGGAGAGATTACATACCTCTTTGATCTCATTAGGAAGAGTGTAAAGCTTGTCAAAGTAAAGGAGATTCCTGTTTCGGACCCTGGGAAGAGCTTGTTCAACATCAAGGCTGAAAAGGTTGTAAGGTTCTTCTACTTCAAAGTTAATACAAATAAGTTTGTTTTTCTCAAGAAGCTGTTGTTTTATGGTTTATTTTATGGATTCCTTGATCACCATAATGGACATGATTTATGATATTAGTTATGCAAGTGCTATTTGATGTTCGCTTGTTTGTGATTGCAAGTTCTCAAAAGGAAACTCTTTCAAACGGTTAAAGGACGGCTGCCACAAACTAGCGTTGGACTTAAGGTAGGGTCTAAACACCTCTATAGTTTTTGTTTATGAATTGCATATGTTTAGAGAAAGATAGATTTTTTTGTCCTGCTTGTTGCTAGACTATCTTCTAATACTAGGGAGATCGGCCTTTTCCACAAGATCGATTTATCTGACCAACACCTGCATGTCATGGCATTTTTCCTCTAGGTTTACCATAAGGTTTCTTTTGGAATGAACCTTTTTCACTTCTATGACAGCTTCAATTTTGTCCTCCACACCAAGCTCATTAAGCTCATGTCTGTTCTTTCTATTCAAAAAGGGGATGAGTTGATTAGCATCCTTAGGTTGATCTCCCAAATCTTCTCTTACTTTCTTAATAGCCTCGGTGCCCACTTTCACCAATTCTGTTTGCTCAAATATTACTTGAATTGATGGAAAATATCATTGACAGAGTCAATGATATTGGCCTAGAGCATCTCTTTAATCTGTCCTAGTGGCTTTTGTAGAGTGAAATCTTTTTCTAGGACCTTAATATTCTCACCCATCCTTAGGGCTTTCTTTGTTTCTTCTCTCAGCTGAATCGGCTTGCAGTCAGTTTCTAAGCTCGCCACTTTCTCCTTAAACCTTTTAAGTTCTGTTGCCTGGATGGACATTTCCTCCATGGATTTCATTAGCTCTGTTTCTTTTCTGTTGAAGTACCTGCTATTGTAGACTCAGTTGTGACTGGCAGTGCTATGGAAAGTGGAGCTGTTGGTGCCAAAGATGCTACCAGTGTTGAAGGAACTAGAGTTGTTATTGTGGGAATGGCAGTTGTAGAAGTGGTGGCCAATTCATTTTGTTTGGACTGAATCAATGTGTCCAATTCCTTTTCTGTTTCGTTCAACTGGTCATTTAGATTTAGGACCAAGTCCATAAGCTCTTCTGGTCCCTTTTGTGTCTCCAGGACTTCTGCTATCTGTGGGTGATTTAGTGGTGGAATCTTAAGTTGCTTCTTCAAAGCAACTATGTCATCATTTTTCTTCTTGATCAGTATTTCAGTGGCCTTCACATCTTTGGGATCATGTCCCAACTCAATGATTAAGTCATCTAAGGACTGTATTCTGATGTCTTTTGCCTATGAAGAGGCCTTTTCCAATTGGAATTGAGCTGATATTTTATTTAGGGAATTTTTCAATTGGTGAACTGCGATGGCTTTCCCTATCAAGGTGGAGTAAATCATTTCCCATGTCTACTTGTGAAACTCAATTTGGTCAATAGGATGTATGTCCTTTTCCAGCACTTCAAAATCTATCTTTTTGAAGTCAGCTGTTGTTTTTGGTTGCTGAGTGGTAGGTTTCACAAATGTCATCTACATTTTTCCTTCTTTAACATCATCGGCTGACATAAGCCTTCTCTGGTTTGTGGGTGCCATCATTAGGTACTATGCATAAGTCTGTGCTTTTAGCCTCATGTTCCTAGCCTCTATATCCTTGTACCTTTCTCTGATGTCTTGGTCCCTGTCAGCTGGCATCCTAAATGAGGACACTTCAACACTCTGTTTCCTTTCCAACATCTGAGTATTTGATGTGGAAGGTTCTAGTGTGCCCCCAGAGGGAGTGGCAGGCCTGCTTCTTTCTCTTTCTATGCTGGTGGCCCCAACTGTTTCTTCTATGAATTCCTGTTCAGAAATAGGATTTAACCTTTGCCTTTTGACCAGGTTGGTCTCTGCATATGTCTGTGTGGTTGCTCTGCCTAAGGTAGTGGCCTCTTCCCTATTTCTTTTGAGGCTTTTCTCCTCATTTAGAGGAGTTTGCAAGGTAGGGGGAGTACTCATGATGGGCTCTGGTATTCCTGTTTGATTTAATTCCTCTGATAGGCCTGGCTGTTCTGACTCTTCTTGCACCTGGGATTCTTCTTCTATATGAGATTCACTTTGTACCTGTGATTCTCCCTATGCCTATGATTTAGTTTGTGCCTGTGATTCTTCTTGGATTTGAGATTCTCCTTGGGCTTGAGATTCTCCTTGGGCCTGATATTCTCCTTGCACCTACAGGAAAGAACCCTCATCAAGCCTTTTCTCTAAATCAATTAGAGCATTTTCAACTGCAACTTCAGTGCTATCCCTGTCAACTAAAGTATTCTCCACCCATTCCAATTGATTTTCATATTTCTCTATCTCAGGGATTCGGTGGTGAATGTAGGGAGCCATCTTATTTTTCTGTCTTCTGTTGCAGATGAAGTCACAGGGATCGTATCTCCACATGAAACTTTGTTTTAGTTTAAGTCTCTGAAGGATTTGTTCTGCTTCTTTTCCAGCTTCTCTACTATTACACACAAAGGGGCCTAGTTGATCTTTGATTTTGAGCTAGGCCTTCTTTTTGGCTTTAATAAAATGCACCTCATCTGAGTTGATTATCTACCTGTAGTACTCCAGAGAAAATAACCTCATTGGGAGGTATCTAGGTAGTTTATATGGGGCCAACTCACAGCCATAGATCCTAATTTTTGTGTGATTTTGGTACAAGTACCAATCTCCCACTTTGTGTTGTTTTGAAAGCTGCAGGATCCTCTTGATATCTGAACTGATTCTTGGAGGAGGACTTCCTAGCAGCATGGTCACTACTGGATGTACAAAGAGATCTATGAAGTCTGTGTATGGATATGGTGAGTCATACTTGTGGATCAAAGGAGTCCAAAAAATCACTGACCTAGGATGACCTTTAGTATCAAGCTTTTGGAGAGTGAAGGGGAACTTGTCAGCTTGGTAATATAAGAAAAGGTGGTACAAAACTGAAGAATACTTAAATACTCTCTCAGTACTCATTCTAAGGAATTGGTCATGCACTTTGTCAACTATGAAATTGGCATAATCATACATGATAGCAGGAGGTTTTCCTGGAGAGAAAATGGAAATGAAGGCTAAGATGATTTCATCTATATACTAACTGGTCGCATAGCCTAAAACAGAGGAAATCATTGCTACTATGTCCTGACCAAATGGGGAAAATATGGTAGCCACATATGGAGGAGTATTTGTTGGGATATGCTTGTCCTCCCTGATGAAGGTTTGGAATATTTCAGTAAGCTTGGCAGTGGTAAGCTTGGGGAATCTGTCTAGTAGGCCTCTAATTGAAATAGGGGCTAAGTTCTGCCCTGGTTGTAGTTGCAGCATTTCATTGATTGACTCGGCAGTGATGGTGAAAAGTATGGTTTGGTCAAGAGACATCACTATTCTTTAACTTGAAATGTAGTTTACATGGCAATAATGGAAAATCTCTGGAAATATGTGCACATCAGGGAATTGGTACTTGGGAAAATTAGACTCCCAAAGACCTATTTTGTCAGCATGGTTTAGGTATTGGTCTCTGTATCGATAGTATAATTTGAGAGGGGATTCAAGGACAGAGGTGTCCTTGATTTGGAAATCTTTATCAGCAAGGGGAAGGTGGTCCAGGTCCAGGTGAGGAGTGGTAATTGGTCTGACATCCATGGCAATTGGGGCTGCCATTCTTAGTTCTTATGGATTTAAGAATGGGGAAGGTAAATTTCCAGTCTTTGAGGTAATGGAGGTTCAATTCCAGGTGGGTTTTATGTTACTAAAGTTCCCTTTAATTTCAATTAAGAAAATTTAGAGACTGGTTCGGAAATTTACAGGGCTCTCAATTGATTCTAGTTTAAATACCTTGAATTTGGAGTAAACTGGATCTGAACTGGGTAACTGGCAATTCTAAACAGTTGAAAAGACTTCTATCAGGATGGAATGCAATCTGGGAGATTTTGGCATCTTCAAAGTGCAATTGTATGTGGGTTGACGGCTTTCAACATTCATATGTATGTGCATGGAAGTTTTCAGTTGGAAAAATGATAAAAACAATGATTTGGGGCTTTTTTGGATTTATGCGTGAAAAGTCAATTTGGCGGGTATGGGTGTACAGTGACCATTTGTCACGTAGCGGGTTGAACAGTGGTAGTTTTGGCAGGTAGTGGGCTGGCAGTAAGTGGTTTACTTCGCACAGCCTTTGGGCATTTGGCAGTATTGGGGGGAGGCCACCCAATTCCATTCATCGAGCGCCATGTCGCCTCAAGGGCCCAGCGGAAAACAGCCCATTTCGGGTGGGTATCATTCGGATTTTGGGCCCTTCTGAAATCATCATGGGCCGTCAAATGGGGAGGGGGGAGATCGTGTGGTGGTCGAGCGTGGGAGTTGCATGAAAGGTGATGGGGGGGGCCTGGCGGGCCATTAAGTGCGGCAATTTTAGCTTAATGAGGGGTTAAGGCAGGGATTAAGGTATCGGGCGAGATTTCATTGGTGGATGGTTTGACTTTAATTAATTGCAGATCGATTAATTATGTCATTTGTCAGGGTTCGGATAATATAAAGTTTATATTTCAAACTTCGGGGTAGGGATATTAATATTAAAGGGGTTTAATAAATATATACGGGAAACGGTTTATTTTTCGGGAATTAACATATAAATAATATTAAAAGTTAATATGAAAAAGGTAGAAAATGGATTGCACTAAGCATAATGCGTTTTGTGACTCATTTTATTTTTACATAGAAACATTATAACTTAGGCTAAGTGTATTTTTGTGGGTTTTTCATAAAATAGGGGTATTCATGGAGGTGATTGTTTTTCCTTAGGAAAAATAGAGTTTTAAACTTAGGAAAAGGGATTTATTAGGGAAAGTGAATGAATTGAAGGGGGTAAATGTTTATGAGGCGATTTTAGTACTTAAGATCTATAAGTCATTGGGCTGAGGGTCTGGTCCCTCCAGAAGTCAGAGAAATGCTTTGAGCCCCTTTGACTTTAAGATTTTGAGTACTTCAAGCTTATTGTGGGAAATTCAATAAGTAAAGGGTGAAATGAGTGAGGGGAAATTAATTAATTTGACTTTGTGAACTTTATGCCAGTCCAATTTCTCATTCATACTTAGAACTTTCATGATGAGGGGATCAATATGCTTTTGTCTAACAATTATCACAATTCTGCAACCTTTCTTATACTTACCCATCTACTCATCCTATCATTTTCACTTCTCTTTATTAGAGTGCATTTGAGCTATCAAACCCTTATCAAACATTTTTTCTTTTCTTTACAATGGTAATGTAACTAAATCTAACCTTATTACATCCAAGGGCTCAGTTTAAACAGTTGAGCTCCTTTTATTTACTCTACCTATCTACTTCTCTACCAAGATTACACTGTTTGGTCAGATTTTTATTCTCTATCTATAAACATGAGAAAAAAACACATGAAATAGCCAAGTTTAAACATTTTGACCATCATGGATTGTGGCATAGATTACAAACTGCACACAATCATTTATTTTGCATAAAAAGTAAAAAGTAGTGGCATTTTAACTTGCACACTTTCATGGTCTTTTCTTTTCTTGGGGTTCATATTTTTCATCTTTTTTTACCTTTTTATTATTTTTTTCCTTTGATTTTTCTTTTAGGACACACCCTCTTTACATTTTTATTTTTTTGAATATGGAAAACATTTTCGAAAAGCAAAGGTATGTACATATTACAGGTTTAATTTCAATCATTCAAAATTATGACTCCTATTGGTATAGGAACCTAACAAAGGGAAAAGAGCAGACCAAGCTATTATCCCCCTTTGATAGACATTATGTTGTCCATTTTCCCCCAAGTACATGCTGAGTCTATAGAGACATGTTTCAAAAGAATAACATGAATCTATTACTCAACTAAGTGAGTATGACCTCCGTATCACCAATGACTCATACATACATCAATCACCCAACCAAGTGGGATACACCATATTAGACTCATCCACCTAGCCAAGTGGGGATATATCAATTGTTTATACATGACAAAAATACAACAATTACATCATCCATACCATGCAAAGTGGGAATACAAACTACATCATATGTCCAATGGGACTCATTCAAATATAGACCATGACAGAAGAAGTCATATCACACCCTAGATCTTTACATGACTTATGTAACAAATGATATAAGTATCTGAAGCCATGGCTGAACTCAACAACCATGATGCCAAAAATGCAGAATGTGTGTGAAGGCTAATGCTCCCCCTGAACTTGTTCTACCTGTGCATTGTCAATAAGTCATTCATCAAGGCATCTTTGTCAGTCAAATAAAAATCAATGAACAAAGCATATTGTCTGACAGTAATCATCAATATCAGACAGAGCACCCATATCAGAGTCTGACCCATTGTTTTTCTGTCAGAAAAACATATACACTCCTTCAGCCATAGAAACCCACGTGTATATGTGACTATACTTCATGAAACCCATGTATAATAACCTTCCTCTGAAAATTGGATTTAACAGTAGGATGATGCAACAACTACTCCCATCTTTTGTCTGGGATATTCAAATGTTTTTTTGGGAAGCGGTTTAGTGAATATATTAGACACATGCTCTTTGGAGGGAACATACTCCAATTTAACCTTTTGTTCAAGCACTTGTTGTCACAGAAAATGGTACTTAATGGGTATGTGCTTGGTCTTAGAGTGCATGGCAGGATTTTTCAAAATACTGATGGCACTTGTATTATCACATAGAAGGGAGATGGGTGGAGTACATGTGATCTGAATGTCTTGCAATGTTTTCATCATCCAAAGTAGTTGTATGCAACAAGATGTAGCAGCCACATATTCTGCTTCAGCTGTAGATAAGGCAATCGAACTTGGTTTCTTGTTGAACCATGACACTAATCGAGAACCATGACACTAATCGAGAACCCATATGCATTAAGAGTAAGGTCTGTATCTTTAGGATACCATAGTCCAAAGTCCTGAGTTCCTTGAATATATTTGAAAATTATGTTGACTGCCTGGATATGTGATTCCTTTGGATTTTCTTGGAACCTTCCAACAATTCCTATTGCATGCATGATATCAGGTTTGGTACCTATTAGATAAAGCAGACTTCCAATCATAGATCTATAAGTTGGTTGGTTTACTGCTGGTGATTCATCATTAGAACTGAGACTACATCCTATTGCCATCGGAGTACATACTGGTTTAGAATCTTCCATTCCATACTTCTTTAAGATCTTCTTGATATATTTGGTTTGTGAAAGAAAGATACCATCTTTGTTTGATGTACTTGTAGACCAAGAAAATAAGTAAGTTCACCAAGTAAGGACATTTCAAATTCTTGCTTCATTATTGAAGAAAAATCCTAACTCATGGATTCTTCATTGCGACCAAAAATGGTATCATCAACATAAACAACAATAATTAGAAGTTTATCATTTTCAATCTTTGTGTATAAATTTGTATCTACAGAACCTTTTGTGAAACCTTGTTGTTGTAGATATTTGTCAAAGTGATAATACCAAGCCCTTGGAACCTATTTCGAACCTTAGAGAGCCTTTTTGAGCTTGCATATGAGTTTTGTATCATTTCCAAGAATGAATCCTTCTAGTTGTTCAATATAAACTTATTCTTCTAAGTCTCCATTAAGAAAGGATGATTTTACATCCATTTGATATACTTTGAATTTTTGAAAACTAGAAAGAGTAAGAAACATCCTTATGGCTTCAAGTCAAGCAACAGGTGCAAAACTTTCTTCAAAATCTATACCTTCTTGTTGAGCATGTTAGGTTCCTATACCAATAGGAGTCATAATTTTGAATGACTGAGGTTAAGCCTTTGTAATATTGTACATACCATTGCTTTCTGCAAATGTTTTCCATATTAAGAGAATTAAAAAATGTAAAGAGGGTATGTCCTAAAAGAACAATCAAAGGACAAAAAGAATGAAAGGTCGAAAAAAATGAAAATATATGAACCCAAAAAGACAAAAGAAACCATGAAAGTGTGCAAGTCAAAATGCCACTGCTATTTACTTTTTTGCATAATAAATGATTGTGTGCAGCTTGTTACTTATGCCACAATCCATGGTAGTCAAAATGTTTAAACTTGACTATTTCATGTTTTAAATTTTATGTTCATAGTTAGAGAATAAAATCTAACCAAACAGTGTAATCTTGGTAGATAATTAGATAGGTAGAATGAAAGAAGCTCATCAGTTTAATCTGAGCCCTTGGATGATATAAGGTTAGATTTAGATAGTTTGTTATGTAAAGAAAAGAAAAATATTGATAAGGGTTTGCTAGCCTAAATGCACCCAAATAAAGTGAAGAAAAAATGGTAGGATAAGTAGATGGGTAAGTAGTAGAAAGGTTGTAGAAATGTCTTGTGATTACATGAAAAGCACTTATGATATTTTTTCCAAATGCATTTTTTAAATATGCATAAGTGATACATAAAACAAAGACAATGATTCACAATGTGGTTTTCTTAACATCCCCTCATTCATGTTAACCCCTACATCACTCATTAACTTCCCCTTCATAATAAAAGATTAATATCTTTAGCTCCTTAAGTCAAAGAGGCTCAGAGCATTTCTCTAACTTCTGGAGGGACCGGACCCTCAGCTTGATGACTTAAGAAACAAAGATGTTAAAAACTCCCTGCAAATTCATTCATCTCCGCCCCTCCCTCCCCCCCCCCCAAAACAAAAAACGCTTTTCCTAAAGGCTAAGTCTTTTGCCTAGGGAAAAACCATAACAAACATGTTCTATGCAAAAAAACCCACTAAATAACTTTATCCTAAGTAACCCCCCCCCCCCCCCCCCACCTTTCTCCACTTATTTCCTTCATATTAACTTTATTAATATTTACAAAATCCCCGAAAAACCCAATTTCCCGTATATAGTTAATTCCTTTATATACATTAACCCCACCCCTTAGTTTAATTATAAACTATATTACTACACATGATATCCCAAAAAACATATTAATAACCCCGCCTTAACCCTTAATCCCGCATTAAAGCACCTCGATGAGATTAAAGTCTAAGATAATCTCATACCACCGTGATTAACCTGTGCCCCCCCCCCCCCCCCCGGGAAAACTTTATGGGAAAATCACCATGCAGCTTCACCTCCCGATCACCGTGTAGAAATTTTGAATAATAAACACATATTCAATGGAGATTATCCTGATCATGTACTATTGCGGAATACATACACAATACATAAGCTCCTCTACGTTGATCATCAATATAGCAGCATCAATAACAATAAAACATCAAGAGCCTGCACACATTAACACAGTATGTAACCCGGGGAAAGCATCTCGCTAAAAACCCCACACTATATGTATATTAATGATTGAGAACATGTAACATTACAAAGTACAATGCTTATCACAAGCAATCCAGTACCAGCTCCACTTGTTACACACAATACAGCTCAGATCTGATCTCCAAATCTATTCCACTACTTGCCTGCCTCCACAGCTCAATACCTGCTTAAGGATTGATGAGAATGGTTTACCAAACTCGTATTTTACCTGCAAAGAATCACTCACACTGTGAAAGACGTGATCATAGGCTACAATCACTTGGTATTGGCCAATTCATTGGCATACTCAATCCCTTTGATTGTGCAAATCCTCATGCACAACTATAGTCACAACTGATAGCAATCTGATCCTCTAACACTTGTCCCTGCTGAACTGAACATGCACTGACATGCAACTAAGTTAACTGATGTATTCTATAGTTGCATTATGAGTTAATAACTTGTGAATTAATTAATAAATAATTCACCCAACTCATCTCTAGTCTATTTTCCAGTTAGACTAAATACAACCAGTTTAACAAAGCTAAACTGAACACAACTCCATCAACTCCACCTCCAGTCCACTAAACTCAACTCACTTGAGTTCTAACTGAAGTCCTGCATGTAAAGATCAGTCATCCCATAGGTAACCACGTATTTCCTTCTGGGATCTGCATGTGCCACATCCGTAACTCATCCTGAAGTGCTCCAAGAGAATAAGACAAAGTTTATAGTCCAAATATTATTATGAGACAATAATATTTGATTGTTCTATATTTAGATTGAGCAGTCACTCTACTGTGATCTAACAATAGAAGTCCATCTATTTTTCCCAACTTGACTAATCATCCATAAATAGCAACCTGCAATCCATAGACATGATTCATATGTCTAAAAATAGACATAGTCTAAAAATAGACTTGCGCCAAAAATAGCTTGCGGGCCCACTTAGTGAAGGCGACTTCATTTCACTAAGCTCCATCATCTTGTTGCAATCTCAACACTCCCTCTCGACAAGATATGGATTATCAGCAACCCCTATCTTGCCTCGGTGGTATTCGAATTTGCTCTTGGTGAGAGCCTTCGTCAGAATATCAGCATCCTAATCCTCTGTTGGAATGTATGAAGGTAACATGATCCTCTGCTGCACACAATCTCTGATATGATGGTACCTGATGTCCTTGCTGCCATCTACTCGGCCACTTGAGCTCCCTGCCCAATCTGCATCCTCCTGTCTGTACCAAGATCCATATCCCGATGTGCCTCTCAAGTAGCGCAATACATACTTGCCCGCCTTCCAGAAGAGCTTGGTAGGCTTAACCATAGCTTGTGAAAGCTGGTTAACTGCATAGCATATATTGGGTCGTGTATTGACCGAATACATCAGCGACCCCACCAACTGTCGATAAACAGTGGCATCCACTTCTCCCGAAGTGGCATCCTCCTTCCTCCAACCTCCAGGAAGAGGAGTATCAACAGGCTTGCAGCCATGCATGTTGAACTTCTCCAGTATCTCCCGAGCATACTTTCCCTGAGAAACAAACACTCCACCACTTCGCTGCCATATTTCCAATCCTAAGAAATAGTGAAGGAGGCCCAAGTCCTTCATCTCAAACTCTGTAGCAAGATCCTTCTTGCATGACAGTATCAACAGCTCATCACCCGTTAGAATCAAATCATCAACATACAGTACAATGATAAGCAACTTACCCTCCACCACAATCTGGTATAGGTTAGGATCCTCCTCGCTCTTGGAGAATCCAAGTCCTGTGAAATAGATGTCTATCCATGTGTACCAAGCACGTGGTGCTTGTTTCAACCCATACAGCGCTCTCTTGAGCCTGCACACGTGCGACTCGCTGCTGAAGACCTCAAAGCCTTCGGGCTGCTCAATGTACACCTCCTCCTCAATGACTCCATTGAGGAACGCAGTCTTCACATCCATCTGATGAATGTGCCATCCCATCTGCGCTGAGAGAGCAAGAATCATTCGTATGGAAGAATACCTTGTGACAGGTGCAAAGGTCTCCTCATAATCGATCCCCTCTATCTGTGAAAAGCCTCGGGCAACAAATCTTGCCTTGTACTTCTGCACACTCCCGTTAGCTTCCTGCTTAACTTTGTAGATCCATCTCGAACCCACCACTGATTTCCCTTCTGGTCTAGGAACAATCTCCCATGCACTGTTTCTGACAATAGAATCATACTCTTCCACCATGGCGTCTACCCATGTGGGATCCTCCACAGCTTCCTCGAAAGAGGATGGCTCAGTCACAACACACTTGCTCATAAGAGCCATGTATCCAGTGTACTGATCAGGTGACTGTCTCTGCCTGCATTGCGCTGTAGGTGGTCCTACAACTTTCTCTGCATCTTGAGCTAGTCGCTCAGCTTCTGTCAAGCGCTTTCGCCCTCTGATGTTTGGCGCTGCATGAGTGGTCTCTTCCACTCCATGAACCTCGTCCTGTGGCTGATCCACATCCTGAAGCTCATCCTTAGGAACTAATAGCTCCTCATCTACATGCAAGTGTAGCTCCCTCTCAAGCGAACACTTCATGGCTTTCTCCTCCTGAAATTTTATATCCTGTCACACAACAGTTTTACCACTGTCTGGCAAATACACACGATAGTTGTGGGGTGCATTAGTGTACCCCATAAATATCCCAACCTCTGCGGTCGGCTCCAACTTCTTCCTAGCATCCTTCGTCACATGCATGTAAATGTTAGCACCAAAAATCCTCAAATGAGAAAGATCAGGCTTCTTACCAGAATAAGCCTCCTCAAGTGTACTCATGCCAAGTATCCTATGAGGACAACAGTTTTGCACATAAACTGCTGTATTGCATGCTTCTGCCCACAAGTGAAGGGGTAGGCCCTGATCATGCAACATCGCCCATGTAGCACCCACGATCGTTCTGTTCTTCCGCTCAGCTACCCTGTTTTGCTGTGGGTTATGGGGAGCTATGAGCTCTCTTCGAATCCCTTCTGCCTTGCAGAAATCCTTGAACTTGTCCGAGATGTATTCACCACCGTTATCGCTCCTGAGAGCCTTCACCTTCTTCCCCAACTCCTTCTCGACCAGTGCTTTGAATTCACAGAACTTTGAATATGTTTCGCTCTTCTTCTGCATGAAGAAGATCCAGCACTTACGAGAGAAATCATCAACAAAAATCACATAATACCTGTGTTTTGATGTCGAAGCAACTGAGAAAGGTCCACACACGTCTGTGTGAATTCTCTCAAGGATCGTCATGGCATGACTATCCTTCTCGTGAAAGGTGGCTTTCACAAACTTCCCCAAATTACACCCCTTGCACTGATCTGACTACGCAAGAGTGCCTTTAGGAAGCCCTGTAGTGATCTGCTGCAATATCTTCAAGGCTCCATGGTGAAGGTGACCCAATCTCCTATGCCACAACTCGCCATCATCCCGGCTCACCAATCCTTCTACCTTGCCTGCCATTGCTGGGCATCCATCTACATGCAACTGATAAAGGTTCCTTACTCGAACCCCTATCTTCCGGGTCTCACCAGTTGTCTTGCTGTGCAGGAAAGCTTTTCCCTTGCTGAAAACAACATCATACCCCTTGTCTTCTAACATCGCCACAGAGATGAGATTCTTCTTCAATCCTGGAACATGCATGACTTCCTTCAATATGAAGGGTTTACCAGACTCCCTCTCAAAGGAAACGGTACCGATACCGGTCGCACTGTATCTACCATCATCGCCCATCTCGATGTGCACTCCAAGATCTTTGTCCTCCAGATTAGAAAACAAATCTCTATCTCTCGTCATGTGAAAAGACGCACCACTGTCCAAGAACCACACCGATCCCATCACACTTGAAACCAAGCATGCGATCAATGAAAAATCAAGCTCAAACTGCGAGGCTAGAGCCTCTCCTGCTGAAGATCCAGCAGCCTGCTTGTTCTTCTTCTTCTATGGACAATTAGTGGCACAGTGTCTGTGCTGGTGATAGTGAAAACACTTCACCTTGGACATGTCCTGCTTCATGCCTTTTGCACTAGACTGAGAAGCTTTCTTGCTCTTCCTTTCTTTGCTTTGGCAACGAAAGCGCAATTCTCTTCATCAGATACCTTTGATGAAGATCCGTCCCTGGTACTCCGCCTGATCTCCTCCTGCACAAGATCTGACCACAGTCTTTCCCATCCTGGCAATTTCTCCTGACCATTGACAGAGTCCTGATAGGAATGCCAACTCTTCAGAAGACCAAGGAGAGCCAAGCTCACCAAGTCCTCATCATCGACAGTAACCCCCACACTTCCCAGCTCATCTCGACACTGAGTGAACTTCGTGAGATACTTGGGCATATTGTCACCCTTCTTGCATTTGATGTTTCTGAGTTTATCTTTGAGCGCCAGCTTCCTCTGATCGCTCTTGCTTTGGAATAATTTTGTTAATGATTTCCACATCAAATATGGAGTAGCCTTTCCATGGAGGCTAGACACAATGTGATCCCTCACGCCCTCCAACAGAATTCTTCGACATTTTGCGGTCTTCTTTTGCCAAGCATCAGCTTGAGTAGCATCAGTAGGCTTTGGGACATCCGTCTCTATGAACTCCTTCAGCCCATTATCATCCAATACTGCCTCCATCCTGTCCTTCCATGCAATATAGTTTGAGCTGCCCTCAAGAGCATACTCCAATCGCAATCCGTTGAAAGACATTGCTGCATTGCCACCAAGAAAACACTGCTGCAAATTCGAATTCCACCAGCAACCAACTCAACCACCTCGGATCTAAGATTCGTGAGAACACAATATTTCTCATACAGAGATCGACTGTATGGGCATTCACCAGATATCTCACCTTCCAAAAGAAGGATGAATCCAGAGGCTACCTGGCCCGATTACAGACTCTGCCTGAAGAAATAGAATGTAAACACTTCCTGAATAGTAGATCAGATGATCAACAGCTCCGATACCATGTAGAAATTTTGAATAATAAACAGATATTCAATGGAGATTATCCTGATCATGTACTATTGCAAAATACATACACAATACATAAGCTCCTCTACATTGATCATGAATATAGTAGCATCAATAATAATAAAACATCAAGAGCATGCACACATTAACATAGTATGTAACCTGGGGAAAGCATCTCGCTAAAAACCCCACACTATCTGTATATTAATGATTGAGAACATGTAACATTACAAAGTACAATGCTTATCACAAGCAATCCAGTACCAGCTCCACTTGTTACACACAATACAACTCAGATCTGATCTCCAAATCTATTCCACTGCTTGCCTGCCTCCACAGCTCAATACCTGCTCAAGGATTGATGAGAATGGTTTACCAAACTCGTATTTTACTTGCAAAGAATCAATCACACTGTAAAAGACGTGAGCACAAGCTACAATCACTTGGTATTGGCCAATTCATTGGCATACTCAATCCCTTTGATTGTGCAAATCCTCATGCACAACTATAGTCACAACTGATAGCAATCTGATCCTCTAACACTTGTCCCTGCTGAACTGAACATGCACTGACATGCAACTGAGTTAACTGATGTATTCTATAGTTGCATTATGAGTTAATAACTTTTGAATTAATTAATAACTAATTCACCCAACTCATCTCTAGTCTATTTTCCAATTAGACTAAATACAACCAGTTTAACAAAGCTAAACTGAACACAACTCCATCAACTCCACCTCTAGTCCACTAAACTCAACTCACTTGAGTTCTAACTGAAGTCCTGCATGTAAAGATCAGTCATCCCAAAGGAAACCACGTATTTCCTTCTGGGATCTGCATGTGCCACATCCGTAGCTCATCCTGAAGTGCTCCAAGAGAATAAGACAAAGTTTATAGTCCAAATATTATTATGAGACAATAATATTTGACTGTTCTATATTTAGACTAAGCAGTCACTCCGCTGTGATCTAAAAATAGAAGTCCATCTATTTTTCCCAACTTGACCAATCATCCATAAACAGCAACCTGCAATCCATAGACATGACTCATATGTCTAAAAATAGACTTGCGCCAAAAATAGCCTGCGGGCCCACTTAGTGAAGGTGACTTCATTTCACTAAGCTCCATCATCTTGTTGCAATCTCAACACACCGTGCAATCTCCCTCCCCCTCATCCAATGGCTCTCATCCATATCAAGCTGACCCGATGTCTACCCTTTACCCACCCGATAAAGTGGTTTTCCCCCTAGCCCCTGACGCTACATGTCAATCGTTGAGTGGAATCGGGTGACCCCTCCCGAAAACCGCCTGCACCACAAAAGCGGTGCGATGGACATCCCAAACTGCTTCCCCTTTCCAACCCTAAACTGCCACTATTCATCCATTAATGAAAACCCGCCAAAATCAACCGTTTTCCTATAAAAGCTGGATTACCCCTCTTTTCACCCTTTTTCATGAGTTTGCCTATGAGAACTCAAAACATCGTTACAACTTCTGCAAACTATCGAAGTAGCTCATGAACCTCCACAATTGATCTACAGAAGCTACAAATAGTCTGACACAGTCATCCATCTGTACTAGAGCCGTACAGACCCCTACAAAACCTCCATTAGCTACCAGTTACAGTCAAAATTGCATAATTCCAGGTTTTTAACTATGGAAAACCCACTCATTCGTCTAATCCAGTTAATTTCTCTCATAACACTTTAAATTAAGTGGAAAATTATCAGAGTTTCCTTGGTTTTACACTTTAGGCCAAAATCACCTACAAGAACACCATTTCCCTAAAACAACCCCCCATACTCAAATCCACAAGAACTGAGTATGGCTGCCCCAATTTCCATGGATGTGAGACCCATCTCTACACCCCATTTAGACCTGGACCACCTTCCCCAAGCTGATAAATATTTGCAGATAAAGGATACCATTGTTCTAGAGTCCTTGCTCAAATTACATTGCCAAAGTAAGGATAAACACATAAATCATGCTGATGAGATTAGACTTTGGGAGTCTAATTTGCCCAAGTACCAGTTCCCCCAAGTCCACATTTTCCCATAAATTGTCCACTACTGTCATGCCAGTTACATTCCTAGTCAAAGAGCAGTCATGTCCCCAAGCCAAACCATAATTTTCACCATCACTGTTGAGTCCATAAATGAAATGCTACAACTCCAACTAGGGAAAATCCTAACTCCTCTCTCTATTGGAAGTTTATTAGACTAGTTCCCCAAGCTTACCACTGCAAAATTAGCTGAGATGTTCCAAACCTTCATTAGAGAAGAAAAACACATCCCAAAGGATCCTCCTCCATATGTAGCTGCTATGTTTTCCCCATGGGGTCAGAACATTGTAGCCATGATATCCTGTGTCCTAGGTTACACCACCAATGAATATATTGATGAAATCATCCTAGCTTTCATGTCCATATACACTCCAGGGCAGCCTCTTGTTGTCATCTATGACTATGCCCAATTTATAGCCGATAGGATGCATGACCAGTTTCTTAGAATGAGAAACAAGAGAGTCTTCAAATACTCCTATGTTTTGTACCATCTTTTCCTATATTATTAGTCAAATAACTTCCCATTCACCCTTCAGAAGCTTGACACAAAAGGTCAGCCCAGATCAGTCATTTTTTGGACCCCATTAGTCCACAAATACCAATCTCCATATTCATATGCTGACTTCATTGATCTATTTGTACACCCAGTCATGACAATGTTAATAGGAAGCCCTCCTCCAAGAATTAGTTCAGACATAAAAAGGATCCTTCAACTATCTAAACATACCAAAGTGGGTGATTGGTATTTATACCAAAACCACACCGAAATCAGAATTTATGGTTGCATGCTGGCACCATACAAACTACCAAGATACCTCCCAATGAGGTTGTTTGCATTAGAATACTATAGGAAAATTATCAATGCAGATGAGATAAATTTTGTAAATGCCAAGAAGAAAGCCAACTTCAAAATAAAAGACCAACTAGGCCCTTTCATATGCAAATCTAGGGAGGCAGGCTATGAAGCAGATTTGATATTGCAGAGCATGAAGTTCCAAAGAAGTTTTGTGTGGAGATATGACCCCTTGGAATTCATTACCAAGAAGAGATAGAAGGTCAAGCTAGGACCTTTTATCCACCATCCCATACCTAAGATTGAAGCCTATGCCAACCAATCATAATGGGTGGAAGGTACCCTAGTGGACCAAGACAACACCAGAATAGACATATAAAATGTTGTCATTGATCTGGAAAAACAACTTGATGAGGGTTCTTTCCTACAGTTGCCTGAGCAATCAGATAGGCCAGAAAAATTAGACAGACCAGTGCAATCAGACAATCCAGAGCAAACTGACAAACAAGATACAACCATGAGTACACCTCCAGTTGTGTAGACTCCTCTAAATGAGGGGAAAACCCCAAGGATAAATAGGGAGGAGGCCACCACATCAGCGAGAGCAACTCCACCAGCTTATGTAGAAACAAGCCAAGCCAAAAGATAGAGAGTGAATCCTGTCTCTGAACAGGAATACACAGAAGAAACAACAGAAGTCACAAGTACAAAAGGAAATAGGAGCAGGCCTAGCACCCAATCTGAAGAGGTACAAGAGCCTTCCACATCACAAACTCAGATGTTGGAAAGGCAACACAGTGTCGAAGTATCTTCCTTTAGAATGCCTGCAGACAAAGATCAAGATATCAAGGAGAGATACAAAGAGATCAAAGCTAGAAATGAGAGGCTTAAAGCCCAAACCTATGCATAGTACCTGAAGCTAACTCCCACCAACCAAACAAGACTAATGTCAGCCTTTGACATTAAAGAGGGGAAGCTACAAATGTCATTCATCAAGCCTACTACCCAGCAACCAAAAACAACATCAGATTTTAAGAAGGTAGACTTTCAAGTGCTGGCAAGGGACATTCATCCCATTGACCAGATTGAACTACACAAGCAAGCAGGGGAGATGATATACTCCACATTGACAGGAAAGGCCATCACTGCTCACAAACTACAGAACTCCTTGGATAACATGGCTGCACAATTTCAGTTGGAAAAGGCCTCTTCACAGGCCAAGGACAAAAGAATCAAGTTCTTAGAGGACTTAGTAATTGAATTGGGACACGATCCCAAGGATATAAAAGCCACAGAGCAGCTTATTAAAAAGAAAAATGATGATATCACTACACTCAAAAGGAAACTAAAGATACCCCGGATACAACATCTACTGACATTGTAAGTCTTTGAAGCCCAGCAGGGGCATGAATAACTCATGGACTTAGTCTTGAAATTGAATGATCAACTAAAAGAGATTGAAAAGGAATTGGATATGTTGATCCAATCAAAATAGGCAAATGTGGCCACTTCTTCAACAAATTTTATCCCCACAGTCTCCATAGCAGTGCCATCCACACTAGTAGCATCTTTGGCACCTACAGCTTCACTTACAACAACATTACCAGCAACAACAGAGTCTACACCAGCAATGGGTACATTAGGAGAGAAAGCAGCAGAACTAGTCAGAGCCATGGAAGAGATGTCCATCCAGGCTACTAAAATAAACAAGTTAAGAGAAAAGGTAGCATGTTTTGAAACAGACTATAGAATTTCCCAACTGAAGCCAAAAGATGAAGCACAAAAGGCCTAGTGAATGGGTGAGAGAATCAAAATCCTAGAGAAGGATTTAACATAGGAGAAACCACTTGGTCAAACCAAAGAAATGCTGTGGGCCAATATCATTGACTCTATCAATGATATTTGGCCATCAACCCAAGTTATTTTTGAGCAAACAGAGTTAGTAAAAACAACTAGAGAAGCTATTCAGAAAGTGAAGGAGGAGTTGGGAGATAAGCTAGAGGATGCAAATACACTCATCCACTTCCTTAACAGCAAGAATAAATACGAGCTCCAAGAGATGAATATAGAAGATAGAATTGCTACCATTTTAGAAGCAAGGAAGGTCCTTTCCAAAAGGAACCTTATGCTCAATTTGGAGGGAAAATGCCACAATATGCAGGTATTCATTGACAGGTTCATGGATAAATTCCAAATTTTAAGGGAGAAAGGTTTGCCTAGTTGCTATCGGGAAAACTAGTGTCCATTCAAAGCTGCTAGTCCCACTAAGACGAGTGGCTATCTTAGAAACAAACAAACTAAAGTTACTTGTGTTTTCCTTTATGAGAGATAGATGAGAGAGAAGAAGAGAGTACCAACCTCAGTCTTTCGCTTGACTCCTTGCTTGTTTCCTCCCTCCTTTGACAGAGCTTCACCACTCCTTCCTTACTTGTCCCGCTTCAAAGAACACCTGTAGAGTCAAAGCAGCATAATACCATCAAATCATAGAGATCTATAACCATAAACAATATAGGATCAGATGTATATTAACCATACAAATGCATTTATCAATACAAGATTAAAAAATATACAAGAATATGGAGAAAAACTCAAATAGCTTTATTGATAGAAGTAGTAGAAGAAAGGATTAAAACCAAGCTGTCTGATCCAGCACCATCCTCCCAGCGTGAAAGCCCTCTTCACCTCATGAAAAGCTAGATCACCCAACAATACAATGTTGCACAGAGAAACCAACAACACTTCCTTACAAAATACAAAATTCCAACCCCTTGGATCTCTAGGATGAGGGATCCATATATAGATATTTGCAGGTGGGTGAGTCAGCTTCTGGGCTTTTTATTAGTGTCATTTCTCTGATAGTTCTTGGTTTGACTTGGAGATTTCATGATCTCTTACTCATCCATGGGAAAATTCAAAGAGGCAAGTGTCAAATGGGCAGTTTCTAGAAGATTCTCTAGGTTTCCACCTAGCCAACTACCTCTGCCATTTGTCTGCTCTCGCCCATCACACACTACAGAAGGGATTTTCAATATGCATCACACTTTTTGCATGTAGTAGGTGAGATGCATCACACCCTTAGCACTGAGCAGTTTGTATGGTCTAGTTTTAACTAGTTCTGAGTAATTTTTCAGGGAGAACTTATGGGAGATGATGTAATCAGCTAACCTTGTTCCTTTAGGGTATGAAAAAACACTTTTAGGGGCTTAGAAGCCCTTGGTTTATGGACATATGAGATTGGGGTTGCAGTTCCAAAATATGTCTATAACAGTTGCCCGCTAAAGCATGATGTCGTAAATCTTTTGATGTCGGGTGAAATGCTTTATCATGAGGATCCGAGGTTTTTCGATCTGGAAGGTGACCTGTAATAAGATACAATACAATACATTATCTTCATAATATTTTCATGATCTAGCTAAGGCAGGCATTCCCATGCTTAGCTTTATAAATTCATTTTCATGTACATATGACAGACAACCATCTATGTGATAGACTGATGATTCTGGTAGAGCCATCATCCCTTAGATTGGATGATTATCTACGTAGCTATGATGTACACTTGATGTCTTTATTTTCCTGAATATATCGTAGCTCGGATGGATGAAACTAGGTGTGAATACATGAGTCGATGTCGAACACCACTCAAAATCTTCTAGTCGAAGGCCATTGATGTAAACCTGTCGCCGGAAGTGAGAAACTTTCCATTGAGGCATGCAAGCTTCAAAGTACTGAAAGGGTTGTTCCTAAGTCAACTTCTTGGATAATGAGCTGATGTCAACAAGAAGTGACCCATCGTAGGAGGGCCTTAATGAATCCCACATCTATGACACGAAATGGAGCAAATGATTTTGTGGAGGTGAAAATGATCTGATGATACAAGGTTCAGGGTGGCGGTCATGAAAGAATGAAGTGTGAAGGTATTGCAGCGGATGAGATGTAAGCTGGGTTGGTGAATTCTCTAAACGATTTCTCTTGAACATATCGGTGACACTAACAATGGATTGGTAGCGTTAACTCCAAAAAAGGATGGTACGGAGGACCAATGGTGATATGACTAGTGAACAGAATAACCCAACTCGACTCAATCATGGTGATGGAGTGAAAGTGTCATGTTCAAGAGCGACCTACTACCAATAAAGTTCTTCAAGTTTTCTTCCCAATTTTTCCCTAGTCATTGCTGACCAGTACCTATTTATTTTTGTCAAGCTTGAGGAGGATAACATATGCTTGTTCTATAATTTTCCCTTCGGGCAAACCTGTCGCTATGTTTTAACGAGCCTAGCAACAATGAAACTCGTTCTTGTCTGCATGGACAAGTTTGTCGCTATCGTTTTAACGAGTTTAATGTCAAAGATAACTCGGTCCTTTTCAATTTTAGAGATTCTGAAAAGAGACGGAAAGGAAACTCCAGTAATCCTTTTTTGTAGTATAATCCCTTAAGTCCGAAAAAGTATAAAATAATACGAAAGGGATGACTTTTTCAATAGTTTTAACCAGTCGAACAAGATAAGCGCTCGATCTTTTTGTGCAATGATCCCTTAGGTCCAAAAAGATTAAAATCTAGTGGAGGGATGGCACTTTCAATCACTTTAACAAGCTCGAGAGGAAAATTGCTCAGTAATCTTTTCATATTTTACAAGTCAGATGAAAAGAGCTTAAAGGAGACTCGTTTTTTGAGGAACGAGTGATGTTTTTAGGTAGTAGCTGGTTCTAGGTAAGGTTTGGAACTCTTTAATCACAGCAGTGTAAAGAAAGTGGCTAATAGAATCACTCATCGCAGCTGTTCCTCAAAAGGGTAAACAATCAAATGGAGGCATATGATCGGCTAAAAAAGAGTGAAGGAGATGGTAAGAACATGACCAAGGTTCAAACGCTGATAATTATGTGATTGCAATGGTTATTTACCGAAGGTGGGTTCATTTTTTAATGAGCTTGAACTCTAGGGGAACATTTGCTCATTGTTAGGTTTATTTTTTAATAAGCTTGAACTTCATATAAAAATGCTCGGGCCAGTCATATAATAAGGATGTCTCATCTATAAGTTCATTTTTTAGGGAGCTTGCCCCATTCGAAACATTGCTTCGAAGCCTTTTGTTATGCAATCTAGGAATGACCAAACTATGAGTTTAAAGGGTTAAGAGCCTACAAACTAATAAAATAAATGGTCCCCTTTCACTTGCATGCAAAAAGGTTTGCATGCCCCCAAGTATAACGAAATAGAGCTTCCAGGTTACCATACGGAAGTTCTTGCATTAGCAAGATTGTTTCATCCACATTTACAGACAAAACACTTCCTTGGCTCTGTCGGGAATAGACATAACTTTTGACGGAGGAATCCTTTTCCAGTCTACTTCCATTTTCCTATATGGACAGGGGAGTCAAACTAGTCATATATCCTATGCAGAAACCTACCTTATATTTGGGGTTTTCGTACTGAAGCAGACCAAGGCGCATGCCTCTTGGGTTTAGTCACATTCACCGAATCAATCGCACTTATCAGGTGGATGGACTAGAGATTGATGAGACATTCCTTGTGCAAAAAGACCAGTTAGGGATGGCACTTGACTAGTAGCTGTGTTTGAACCGGGGAATGAAAGTTGGTCTACGAGCTGGACCACTCTGCCTTCATGTGGGAAACACATCACTCGAAAGAGTGAGGAAACAATAGCTCCCATGCTATAAATGTAGTCACGCCCAAGGAGTAGATTGTAATCTAATGGCCCTTGGACTACCATCACGTTCAAATAAATGGTTTTCCTTCTCAAAATTATAGGCAAATTTGGAAGGATCCCTAACGATCAACTGGTTCCTTTGTTGAAGCCTAACAAATTTCAAATCTCAGGCAGAAGCGATGGCGAACCAAGTGCTTTCCAAGCAATGGAGGAAGGATACTCATGGAAGCCCCTTCATCTATGATTGTACCAACCATGATCATTTTGTAAGCTTGTACTATGATTCAGAATGGTACATTAGATGGTAGGCGGGGTCTCCCTAGTAGATTCCAATCGAAGGAAACAACTAGATTGCTTGGAGGAGGGACCGAACAGACAGTCGGATGAATATTTGACGAACTTCCTTCCTACGGTAAAGGAACAGGTAGATTTCCCCTAGGTTCTTCGGATTCTGTGTTGACAAAAAGAATTTTAACGGTGTCGTCCTCATTCTCTTTGGTGACTGTATCATCTGAAGGTGGACCTTTTGAAGACAAGACTAGGTCGACTGCCATCTCAACCTGTTGACTTTGGTCTGGTGTGGACTCAGAGGGTTTATCCTCAATGATAAATGCTTTGACCGACAACAAAGGTGTGTCAGTTGGATTTTCAACTAGTGATGGACTCGGCAAGAGTTTCTTGTATCCAGGAGGAAGGTGTAGCGATGAAGTAAGATGGTTATCCAAGACTCTTTTAGCTTCATCCAGGAAGGGACAACGGTGGAGGGCATGATTTCCTTCACACAGTCTACAAGGAAATTTAGATCTTCCTTTTTGTCCATTGACTTCATTTTCACTAGTTGATGGTGTACTTTCAACATGATCGTCAGAGGTTGAGGACACCAGATTGTGCAAGCGGGGAGAACAGTCCCTTAAGATCCATGTGATGCAAGGACAATCTTGATGATAGTGGTATCCTTTGCAAATGACACATGGAGATCTAGGTTTGGATGGTGCAGCGTGTGGATTTTCGCCAGACGATGCATGGTTGCCCCCTTTTGCCGTTGGCTTCTTGTTCTTCTTCTCCTTCCCTTTCTTCTTCTTCTTAGTTACTTGGTTTTTAGTTTTACTAGCTTCACCAAGTGAAGAGGAAGAAGGAGAGGGAGAAACAAATGGAGTAGAAGGTTGGGGAGTAACTCTAGTATCATCTGGTTGCTGATTTGATTGCTCAGGAATCACGGTGTTTTGAATGACAGAGGTCGAGAAAAGCCATACTGGTAGGCCAATTGTAAGTCTTGGAAGGGAGAATGTAGCCATATGAGGTGCACCAACATCTCCCCAAGAGGAGAAGGGACTAGGATTCCCCCCAAGGGGAAATCCTTGATTGGTGGACTCCATTTTCTCAACCTAAGACCAACGAGGGAACAGTGATGTTATTCCGATTAAAATAAATTTTATGACGCTTTGACACAACTTTATTTTTCAATTTTTAAGAGTCGAGAAAAAGCTAAAGATGGCTCTAGTTGCCTTCGATTTTTAATGAGCCTGAAGTGACAAGTGCTTAGATGGACCTTTTCTTTTAAGGAGTCTAAAAAGGAACGAAAGTGACTACTCTGGAAATCTAGACAGAAGGATTACCAAACCAATCGCAAAACTGCAGAATATTTTTTAAGGTACGACAGTCAATCTTCCCGAATGCTGTGTTTAGTGCATTTCGATTGATAGGGTGGCAGTGTTATTGGGAAATCTAGTGTCTATGCAGAGTTGCTAGTCCCACTAAGACGGGTAGCTATCTTAGAAACAAACAAAGTAAAACTACCTTCGTTTTCCTTTATGATAAGTAGATAAGAGAGGAATGAAGGACACCAACCTCAGTCTTGCACTTGGTTCCTTGCTCGATTCCTCTCTCTTCTTCTAACAGTTCCTTGCCACTCCTCCCTCTTCAACACAACTTCAAAGATCACCTATGGAATGAAAGAAGCATAACACTATCGAAGAACAGAGATCTACAATCATAAACAATATAGGACCAGATATATATTGACCACACAAAAGCATATATCATCAAACATATAAGAATGTGGAGGAAAACTTGAATAGCTTTATTAATATCAAGAAAAGCAAAGAGGATTACAACCAATTGTTCTGACCCAGCGTCATCCTCTCAGCAAGAAGCCCTTCTTCACCTCATGAAAATCTTAGATCACCCAACACTATGATGTTACAACAAGAAACCAAAACAATGTAAACTTTGAAACAGGAACTGATACTGTTACCCGTTTCGTAGAGATAGCAAAAAAGTGACCTGATTTTGAAAAGGGGTGATGCAGAACACACATGTTTTTTTTAGAGCATAGTTTTTGGCACTTTAATTTTTTTTATGTACATCACGTTTTAGAATGGTAGTAATTTTCATGTTGATTTAAAAAAGTGAGCATTCTGCATCACACCCCTTTTTTAAAAGCCCTGTTTTTTGGCTTTAAATTTTTTAATGTATAAAACGTAAATAATTATTTTGTAAATTTGATAATTTTTTAAGTGGTCGTTTTCTTCACATTTTCTTGTTTTTTATTTTAATTTTAATTTATTTTTTTTGTGAGGTTTTTATTGTTTTGCATTTTTAAATTAGAAGGTTGATATTTAGACTTTTCGATATTCTACATATTTATACATCCTTAATTAATTTTTCAATCCACATGAAATAATTGTTTCTAAAAAACAATATTTTTTAACAATGGACATAAAAATAACCATTTTTAACATAAATATAACTAAAAAACTACACGTTTTGATAATTTTTTGCTAGAATTGACATGTCAAAATCACAATTTTTATACAATAATTTTAACTAAAAATGGTTAAATAATAGCTTTTTCTATGAATTTCATGTCAAAAAAATAATAAAAATCACTTTTTTTTCAAAAAATAATGATTAACTTAAAAATCAATGCAAAAATCGCATATTACCAATATTGAATGTATAACAACCCTAATTGAGTGTTTATTCTTCTCATAAAATGTCAAAGTCAAAACATTGCAAAGCTTGATTTACAAGCATAACTTAAATTTAATCAACAATGTCACGTAATCCAAACTCTTCGTCCTCTAGAGTTTCATCATTGTCTTCTTCCACAATATTTTCTGTTTCATTTTGCTCATTTTCCTCTTCTAATGGGTCTTTGATGTCTGCAAATCTCCCAATGTATGTCTTTCCAAACATTCCATGTAATGGTGGTTGGGGTTCCTTTGCCTTTTTTGCCACACGTGATTCACTAAAGTCCCCTTTCTTCAACCCAATTTCTTGCATTGCATCTGGAAAAAATTGAAGAGCATTAATTATTTGCTGAATGAAATTGCACTGTACTGGATCTTTTTCAATTGCAATGCAATCTCTTCCTTTTTGAAGGCAACATGCTAGTGTTGTACCTGATTATCAAGCACAAAAGAAATAATGAACTAAATTAGTACAATGACATATTAATTAAAAAATAACATTTTGAAATTCAATTCCATATAATAAAACTTACCTGAGCCAGAAAATAAATCCAGAACCCAATCTTCTTCATTTGAACAAATGTCTATAAGATAGTTAATCAATAATTGTGGTTTTTGATAAATGTTAACTATCTCTCCTTTTGCTTCTTTGTCTTCATATGTTAGTTTTCTCACAACAGCATCATAAGTCAGTATTTGGCTATGACTCTTTCTGTCTACCCGATTAAAAATCATAGACATATGGCTATCATCTTTTGCCCAACTATCAATATGAATGAACTCACAATCATTTATAAATTGTTGATCTTCATTGTGAAGAAGATTTGATTTTTTCCTGTAACATGAAATAGTAAAAGTTCAATTAACTTGTACATAAACAAATTTTTCAACATTAATCAAATATACATTTTAAACATCTTACCATGTAAGCTGCATCCTTGAATTTGTTTTCCCCTTGAAGCTTGACAATATCATTGCCAATTGTGTGTCTAAATGAAATGTCACAAATCTCCATAATGGTGATGATGTGACTTCTACAAATCCCGCAACCACTTTACTAAAATCTTGATAAGTATAAGGGTCACTATCATAGTCAATGTTTGGAATATTGAAACCATGGGGAATATCTGCAATGACTAGGGCATAATCCCTTTTAGGTATGAGTTTAGCAATGTCTTCACAGTTGCCTTGTATTACTTGATATTGAATAGTGTCTAGCCCATTCCAAATGAAATGATTAAGAGTTGGTTCAAGTTGAACATCCTTAATACGTTGCTTCCTCAGTCTTTCGATCTTTATTTTTTCAATAAAGGTTTTGAAACTATTTGGCACTCCATTATCATCCTTCCTCATCTTTTATAAAATAAACAAATATATGTGTAAGTTATAAATTAAAAATAGTACACAGGTGAATAAAAATGAATGTATAAATCAAGACACCTTTTTAAATGCAATATAAAAAGCTTTTAATGTTGATGTAGAACTTGAATCTGGATAGTTGCGTACAACATCATCCCAACTATCTTCATTCAACAATCTAACCATTTGTTCTTAAATTTTCATATAAACTTTGTGACTGCATAGATAAAGTAACAAAAAGTTAATATAATGATATGTATAACAAATACTACCAAGAACAACATGTTTTATTTAAAATATAATTATAATCTACAAATAAATAAAAATATTTCAACAAACTTACTTTTGAAATTCTTCAGACATTTCCTCCAATGATAATTCCCCTGACCTCACACGAGATAATATTGTTTTGACAATTTTTTCATCTTTAACTCCTTGCATTGCCCTCCAAGGTGTGATAGTCATATCGTCTGGAAGATGCTTCATTTCAGGAGCTAATTTACTGTTGCCACATATCAATGGCTTAGACTTTTTGACCTTCTGGTTTTTAATGGCAATGTCTTCCCACATGCTAAAATTCTCATCAATCAACCTCCAAACATCTCCAGTTCTAAATGCCAATTGGAAAATGTTATCAACACCTCTGAATAAATCACTATGTTTGCTGCCTTTTCCACCTTTTGAACTGGCTTTCTCTTCAATTTGATATCCTATTTCCATACAACATTCCTTTCGGAAATTTGCAGTAACATTTGTCCTGTCCCCGCCACATTTTTCTTCAAATTCACTATGAATAAATCTAACCCTTTGGATGAAAGTCATGGACATCCTATATTCATTATCTGAATTATGATCCCATGCCACTAACTTTGCTTCTGTATCAGATAAACCAGCGTAAATGATACATTTCATTATTTCAAAACGTGGGTTATTAGGATATTCCTCCATCAATTGTCTTTGAGCTTCTACAGAATGGTTCCCCCCAAGGACATAATAATTGTATTCAAAACATTTTGACTTATCAAATGCTTATTTTTTGGGAACTTGAAGTGGATCAACAAGAAGCACATAACTAACCACATGAGCATATGGATTGTACCTCATCAATGTCTTCAAGTTGTGAACATGTAGATGATGTGGCTTTCTAACTTGATATTGACATTGTCCTTCACTTGCTTTATAGGTTTGCCTGACATTAAGCTGAAATGTGCGACCACCATCAATTAAGTTTCTCTTTGTCAAATTCTCTCGAGTGACATTTTGTTTTGTTTTGATAATGCCATCTTCTAAATCAGCTCTTGGTGTAATGATTTCTCTGCTTTCTTTTGAAGTTTCACTAGGTTCTTGACTGCTGGTAATGACTGCTTCAAAATCATCAACTTTACTTTTCTTGGTCATAACATTCCCTACAGAGTTATTCTTGGGCATTATTACTTTTGGATTTTTATGGCTCTTCTCAGTTCCAATGTCATCTTCAGTAATGACAACATATGTTTCATTGTCAATTTCAACTTCATCGTTCTCAAAAGTAACTTGTTTACCCTTGCTAGATTTATCCACCAGAGACCTTTTTTCTGATTCTCTGGATGTAGTTTTGTAGCATTATCAATTACTTCATTTTACCTATTTTCCATATCTTCTTCTGACACTGAGTAAAAACTGCTGACAACTTTCATGATATCATGCTCAATGAAATGAATGCCTCCCAACCTAATTGAACAACTTTCAATGAAATTCTGCCAAACAAAATATCATATGTCAATAAAAAACAAAGTTAAAAAATATAGCAAGACACTTTCAAAAACGCAAAATACAAATATAAATAACAATACTTACGATGTTTTGTGTCATCTCATTTATGATTTGACTACACAACTTTGTAAATACCTCTCTCGTGTCATACAATGAATATGATAGTTGGTATTTAACCCTTTCATGTGACTTGGGAGCTTTTGTAAGTATGTAAACAACTTCAGTGTCCGGTACCGAACACATATCTACGACTCTTCCCATCACCTAAAAAATTCCATTATCATTCGGTATATCGATATATAGATATATATTCACATTTGTGCTTTCTCTTTCTTTCACATACCACATTCTTGATGGAAATTTCACCTCTTTCGAATTCTTCCAGTCTGAAATCATCTTCTTATCACTTGAGGCACTTGAAAGAATTGTAGTCATGAGCTCAGGTGGAGTTCATTCACCAATGTTTCTTTTAGATGCACCTTTAAGAGTCTTTGGTCCAAAAAGATTCACTGAAATTCTCTTTGATGCCATTTTCCTGAAAAAAAGAAACACATAAATCAGTAAATAATAAAAACATATTAACTTAAATTAACAACGAAAATATATCATAAATTTTAATCAACAATCGCCCCACCCACCGCCCCTCACATTCCAAAAGGGCATGCATTAACATTCTAGTGTAAGAAAAGTAAATCATGAATAAAACATTTTTCCCGAGCGCCCTCACCCAACCCCCTCGCATGGCATGGGCGCCCTCACCTACCCGCCCCCCCAAGCATCCCAACCCCCCCCCCCTGGCGGCCCGGGCGCCCACACCTGCCCCACCGCCCGGGCGCCCACACTCGCCCCACCGCCCGGGCGCCCGGCCCAACCCCCACAACCCTCCCCGACCCGGGCGACCTCACCCGCCTGCCCCAACCCTCCCTCCGGGTGCCCTCGCCCTTGCCCACCCACCCGCCCACCCTCCCGATGCCCTCACCCGCCCGCCCACCCCTCCCGATGCCCTCACCCGCCCGCCCACCCCTCCCGATGCCCTCATCTGCCCGCCCTCACCCACCCGCCCGCCCCACCCTTCTCGGTGCCCTCACTAGCCCGCCCCACCCCTCCGGGTGCCCTACCTACCCCACCCCTCACCTGCCCACCCAGCCGGGGCGCCCTCACCCACCACCCCTCCGGGCGCCCTCGCCCTCGCCCGCCCGCCCTTGCCCCACCACCCGTGCCCCCGCCCGGCAGGTGCCCACCTACCGGGCGGGGGCGAGGGCGGCCCGAGTGGCACCTGCACGAGGGCGCCCCGTGTAGGCGCCACCCGGGCTGCCCTCACCCCTGCCCAGCAAGTGCCCCGAGGGCGGCCCGGGTCGCGCTTGCACGAGGCACCCTCGTGAAGGCACCACCCTCGCCCCCGCCTGGCAGGTGCCCACCTACCGGGCGGGGGTGAGGGCGGCCCGGGTGGCACCTGCATGGGGCGCGCTTGTGCAGGCGCCACCCGGGCCGCCCTCGCCCCCGCCCGGTAGGCGACAGGGCAATTCCTGGAATCGCCCTGTCGCCTGCCGGGAGGGGGCGAGGGCGGCCCGGGTGGCGCCCTCGTAATCGCCCTGCCGCCGGCCGGGCGGGGGCGAGGTCGGCCCGCGTGGCGCCTGCACGAGGGTGCCACCCGGGCCACCCTCGTCCCCGCCCGGCAGGGGGTAGGGCGATTCTGAGAATCGCCCTGCCACCTGCCGGGCAGGGGCGAGGGCGGCACCTGCCCGGGCCGCCCTCATCCCCGCCCTCGTGCAAGCGCCACCCGAGCCGCCCTCACCCCCGCCAGGCAGGCAGCAGGGCGATTCCGGGAATCGCCCTACCGCCTGTCGGGAATCGCCCTGCCGCCCACTGGGCGGGGGCGAGGGCGGCCCGGGTGGCGCCCTCGTGCAGGGCGCCACCCGGGCCACCCTATCCCCCTCTCGGCAGGTGGGCACCTGCCGGGCGGGGGGAAAGGGCAGCCCAGGTGGCGCCTACACGAGGGCACCTGCCAGGCGGGGGCAAGGGCGGCCCGGGTGGTGCCTGCACGAGGGCACATGCCGGGCGCAGGCGAGGGAGGGGGCCACCAGGGCTGCCCTTGCCCGCGCCCGGCAGGTGCCCACCTGCTGGGTGAGGGTGAGGGCAGCCCTGGTGGCACCTGCACAAGGGGCCCTCGTGCAGGCACCACGCGGGCCACCCTCGCCCGCGCCCGGCAGGTGCCCTCATGCAGGCGCCACCCGGGCCACCCTTGCCCCCACCAGGCAGGTGCCCTCGTGCAGGCGCCACCAGGGCCGCCCTCGCCCCCGCTCGGTAGGTGCCCACCTGCTGGGAGGGGGCTAGGGCGGCCCGGGTGGCGCCTGCACGAGGGCGCCACCCAGGCCGCCCTCGCCCCCGCCCAGCAGGCGGCAGGGCGATTCCTGGAATCACCTTGCCGCCTGCCGGGCAGGGGCGAGGGTGGCCCGGGTGGCGCCTGCACAAGGGCGCCTCGTGCCGGCACCACTCGGGCTGCCCACGCCCCCGCTCTGCAGGCGGTAGGGTGATTCCTTGCCCCGCCACCCGGGCGGCCCGCGCCCCCGCTTGTCGGGCCGCAGGGCAATTCCAGGAATTGCCCTGCCGCCTGTTGGGCGGGACCGGGGGCGGCCCGGGTGGCGCACTCGTGTAGGGCGCCACCTGGGCCGCCCTCGCCCCCACCTGGCAAGCAGCAGGACGATTCTTGAAATTGCCCTACCACCTGCCGGGCAGGGGCGAGGGCGGCCCGGGTGGCTCCTCCACAAGGGCGCCACCCGGGCCGCCCTCACCTCCGCCCGGCAGGCGGCAGGGTGATTCCTGGAATCACCCTGCTGCCTACCGGGCAGGTGCCACCCGGGCTGCCCTCACCCCCGCCTGGTAGGGGGTAGGGCAATTTCGGGAATCATCCTGCTGCCTGCCGGGCAGGGGCGAGGGCGGCCCGGGTGGCGCCCTGCACGAGTGCGCCACTCGGGCCGCCCCCGCCCCCGCCCAGCAGATGGTAGGGTGATTCCTGGAATTGCCCTGCAGCCCGGCAGGCGAGGGTGTGGGCGGCCCGGGTTTTGGGGCGAGGGCGGGCAAGGCGGGCGGGCAGTCGAGGGCGAGGGCCCTCGGAGGGGTGGTGGGTGAGGGCGCCTGGGGCGGGCGGGCTAGTGAGGGCGCCGAGAGGGGTGGGTCGGGCGGGTGGGTGAGGGCGGGCAGGTGAGGGTGTCGAGAGGGGTGGGCCAGGCGGGTGGCTGAGGGCGGGCGGGTGAGGGCGCCGGGAGGGGTGGTGTCACGCCCCCAAGCCTACGGTGGTCTTTCAACCGTGCCGGCGAGGTGCGGCACCACCGAACACTTTCTTTTTAACAATACTCGTGCACATGGACTACGCCTAATTCACTTGTCCTTACTTAGTTTGTGTTTCGCAACCAAGTAAAATGCATTTATCCTTTATACTTAATGAAGCCCATACTCATTCATTATCCATATGCAATTAACCAAGAACATCAACAATTGCAACCAAGTATAAAGGGAGGGGCAACTCCCGAACAATCTACCCAACAATAATATATTATAACAGTTCTTCAATAATACATCATCAAGTATACTTGGCAAAACTCCAAGTCTATACTTAGAATAATTTACAACCAAGGCATAGACAACCTTTACAATACATGTGCCAACCTCATACGGTAGGAGGGTGCTCACCCGAGACACCAAGAACTCCACCTCTAAGTTCTGCACAAAACCACCTCAAAACCGTACCTCATCACCTACACCTGACTCCCGGTAAAACTGCGCACTTCCTCCTTGGAGCGCATGAGCTATGCGCATCTCCAACTATTTCTGCGCCTTCTTTTACCCCTGTCCAATGCGTAGAAGAGATGCTTGAGCGATGATGCTCCAAATGAGCTCTGCGTCCACCAATATATACGCATGCCTGCTCAAATGTAAGGGTGTGTCCAGCCTTAAGGCCGACCCCCTAAAACCTGTCATAACGCCCATACAACACTAAAGTGTATGTCGGCCTTGCTCCATCGTGCAAGCCTCTCAACGCCAAGGTATAAACCTTTCGCTCCATCGCATTATTTCACTAAGTGTCGTGTGCACTTGTATCGTCGCACTTTATCGTCGCATAAGGTTCGGAGGTTCGTCGCACTTCATCGCCCAAGGAGCGCCCGCCCGTCGCATGTTCGCCCGCTCGTTGCACCAATGTGCGCCCGCCGTGCCCGCGCGCCCGTCGCTCGTCTGCCCGAGTTGCGAAGACCTTACAGGTGGGGTGGGTGAGGGCGCCAGGAGGGGTGGGCGTGCAGGTGGGTGAGGGGGGTGGGGTGGGTGGGTGAGGGCGGGCGAGGGCGAGGGCTCCCGGAGGGGTGGCAGGTGAGGGTGCCCGGGCCGGGCGGGTGGGTGAGGGGGGGGGGGGGGGGGGGGGGGTAGGTAGGGCTCCCGGAGGGGTGGGGTGGGCGGGTGAGGGCGCCGGGAGGGGTGGGGCAGGCGAGTGGGTGTGGGCGGGCGGGTGAGGGCGCCGGGAGGGGGGGTGGGCAGGCGATTGGGTGTGGGCGGGTGGGTGAGGGTGCCGGGAGGGGGGGTGGGCAGGCGGGTGGGTGAGGGGGGTGGGGCGGGTGAGGCCGTCGGGGGAGGGGGGGGTGGGCGGGCGAGTGAGTGAGGGGGGGTGGGGCCGGCGGGTGAGGGCGCCCGGAGGGGTGGGGCGGGCGGGTGAGGGGGGGCTAGGGAGGGTATCCGGGGGAGTGGGGCGAGCGAGTGAGGGCGCCCGGGGGGGTGGGGCAAGCGGGTGACGGCTCGCCACCTGGGCCGCCAACGCCTGCGCCCGGCAGGCGGCAGGGCGATTTCGGTGAGGGGGCCCTAGGGAGGGCACCTGGGGGGGTGGGGCGAGCGGGTGAGGGCGCCCGGAGGGGTGCAAAGATTGGGTGAGGGGGGGTTACGGAGGGCACCCGGGGGGGTGGGGCGGGCGGGTGAGGGCGCTCGGGGGGGTGGCGTAGGCCGGTGACGGCCCGCCACCCGGGCCGCCAACGCCCGCGCCCGGTAGGCGGCAGGGCGATTCCCGGAATCGCCCTGCCGCCTGCTGGGCGCGAGCGTGGGCGGCCCGGGTGGCGGGGCCGAGGGAGGGTGCGCGGGGCGCGTCCAGTGGGGAAGGGGGTTGGGCAGGTGGGTGCACCCACAGGTATTAAGCAAATGAGGTTGACAGGGCCCACCATGCTCACGACGGATGTAATTGTTATTTTGGCTCACGAAAATTATGAATTAAAAAAAAAAATCTTTTCGATTAAACTAATTTAATATAAAAGTTTTGAAGGAAAAAAATTTAACTTACCTTTCAATTGCGAGAATTCTTCATTGAATATGTTGTTGATAGCGATTTCGTTGCTCCACAAATTCACGAGTCTTTCAACGATTTTCAGAAAGCCTAGATGTGATGTGACTAATAGTGATAATGAAATTTTAATATATAAGTGAAGTTACGGAGATGTTTTACTGTACAGTTAATATGGGATAATTTGTTTTACAATATTATAAAGTGAATATCATAGATTTGTTTTACAACGGGTTGAATGTGGGATAATTTTTTTTAAAATATTATAAAGTGAATATTGTAGTATTGTAAAGCGAATATTATATGGTTTAACTATTAAAATAATTAATGTAGAAGTTGTATTGTACAATTTTAGTTATGATTTCATAAAAAAATTTAGTTTACATTTTTCAATAAATTGTAGAAAAAAATAATGAAGGTAAATAAATTTAACAGACTTTTTGGAGGGAAATATTTTCGCGAAACTTTGTGGAGGGAAAATTTCATTCTTTAAGCTATATAATATCTTTAGGAGACTCTCCATTTGTATCATTCAACATATTCTATTTGAAAGGGATGGATTGTTCTGATAGTGAAGTTTCGATTTATACACCATCAACTTCTTCATCGCGTAACAACTCTATTCATATTGATGAATATAGCGGGAATTATTCCACTATGAATAGAAAGTCAATTCTTCCACTTAGTCCTGATTCTAAGGACTATGAGAGCAGCACTGATGAAAGAGGGGATGGAGAATATAAAATAAATAAAGAGTCACAGATTCCACTTAGTCCTACTTCTAAGGACTATGAAAGCCGCAGTGATGAAGAGCATGATGGTGAAGTTCAAAAGAACGGAGTGCCACGATGTCCACTTAGTCCTAATTCTGAGGACTATGAGAGCAGCAGTTTTGAAGAGCATGATGGTGAAGTTCAAAAGAATGGAGGGTCACAATGTCCACTTAGTCCTAATTCTGAGGATTATGAGAGCACCAATTTTGAAGAGCATGATGGTGAAGTTCAAAAGAATGGAGTGTCATGGTGTCCACTTAGTCCTAATTCTGAGGACTATGAGAGCAGCAGTTTTGAAGAGCATGATGGTGAAGTTCAAAAGAATGGAGTGTCACAGTGTCCACTTAGTCCTAATTCTGAGGACTATGAGAGCAGCAGTTTTGAAGCGCATGATGGAAAATTTCAAAAGAATGGAGTGTCACGGTGTCCACTTAGTCCTAATTCTGAAGACTATGAGAGCAGCAGTGATGAAAAGCATGATGTTGATTTCCAAAAGTATGGAGTGTCAAAGTGTCCACTTAGTCCTAATTCCAAGGACTATGAGAGTAGTAGTGATGAAAAGCATGATGTTGATTTTCAAAAGTATGGAGTGTCACGGTGTCCAGTTAGTCCTAATTCTAAGGACTATGAGAGCAGTAGTGATGAAGAGTGGGATGATGAATTTCAAAAGATTGGAGTACCACAGTGTCCACTTAGTCCTAATTCTGCGGACTATGAGAGCAATAGTTATGAAGAGCGTGATGATGAATTTCAAAAGAATGGAGTGTCACTATGTCCTCTTAGTCCTAATTCTAAGGACTATGAGAGCAGCAGTGATGAAGGACAAGATGATGCACTTAGTCCTAATTCTAATGAGTATAAAGGTAGCAGTGACAAAGGACGGGATGTAGCATCTTCAATAAGTAAACAATCACATTTTCAATGTAGTCCTAATTCTATGGACTATGAGAGTAGCACTGGCAATGCATATGAGGAAGAATATCCATTAAACATCGAGTCATATTTTCTATTCAGTCCGAATTCTAAGGACTACGATAGTAGCACTGAAGAAGCGGAAGATGAAGAATATCCTCCAAGTCAATATTTGAAAAGAAGAGCTGATCATAGTGTGGATAACATTCCTCTTAATGATGATGAAAAGCCTTATACAAATGATGATCCAATGATGGAGATGTTGCCAAGAAATATTGTATCAAGGAGTAGGAGCAGACCTTTTCATATCAATGCAAGTTGTTCTAGTTATACAAGGGGTAGAGAAGAATATCTGACGATAAGAAGTTCTATCAGTGCTCTCATTTCAAGTGAATGTTGCCAAAAAGATTGCTTGAAACATATGGATTTCAAATTTGCATTAGAAAGCAGGAAGAGATATTTGTCAATGAATTAAAGCATGCAAAATTCATATTTAGTTGGGTGCATGCAATCTACATTGTCAGGTTATGATTATCATATTGGGACTTTTTTTATCTGTAGAAAAGGTTTCAAAATGTTTCATTCGATTGGGAATTTTTGTCTCTCGAGAATTCAAGAAAATTTGGAAAAGGATCCCACATTTTATTCAGAAGTAGTCATAAAAGACATTTGGGTCCATTATCAAATACTACAATGTCATGGATGAAAGATTTCTTTTCAAAGCATGGAGAGTGTATACCAAATAGAGAGACAATACATATTCCAGATAATTTTTCAAGACGAGAAATCTACAACTTATACAAAGAATATGCAGAAGGTGCTGAGGGACATGGCCAGTTTATTACATATCAATATTTTGTGAAGGTATGGAAGAAAGAATTCAACAATGTCCGTATTCCTAAGAAGACAAGGATGGGGATTTGCAGTACATGTGCTTCTCTTAAATAAAAAAGGGACAAATGTGAAGGCTCAGAAAGAGGTAAGCGTTCATAACTTTAACTTTTAAAATTGTATAGTCATCAACTATGAAAACATATTTCTTAATGAATCTCTTTTATGTTGTGTAGATTTAATTGTCAAACAACTTCAGGAGCATCGCGAACAACAAACAAACGAAAGGAAGAAGTTGTACAAGCATCGAAAGAAGTGTTATGATAATCTGAATAAATATTTGGGTTTGATAATTGATGGTATGGACCAGAAGAAAACACTTTGACCACATTTTGTTCGCACACCCAAAAATTTAGAGGAGGAAAACTTTATTCAATTTCACTTGGTCGTTTGTATGGTATTCAATGGGAAAATGTTGCCAAGGGTGTACTTCACAGCTCCAAATATTCATAATGATGCAAATCTGACCACAACCATAATTCATGATGAGATTTCTCATTGGTCTGGTAATCTTCCTGAAGTTTTGTATCTACAATTGGACAACACTTGCCGTGAAAACAAAAATCAGGTTGTTTTTGGATATCTAAACATGCTTGTTGAATTGAGAATTTTTCAAAAGATAAAGGTTGGTTTCCTTCTTGTTTGGCACACTCATGACCATATTGATCAGATGTTCAGTCGTTTTTTAGTCACATTGAGGAGGAAGGAAGTTGGGAGCTTGCCATCACTAATTGAATGTATTAAGAAATCATACATGCCAGAGCCTACTTTTGATGTGTTGGAAGAAACTGTTGACATGCGAAGGTTTATTCTGGGATCATATGGTGAGGGGAAATGCATTGAACAAATTAATGACATTAGCTTCCAACATCAATTTTGTATCAAAAAAATTGATGGGAAAACACTAATATGGGGCAAGAAGTATTCAACTACTACAGAATGGGCACCGTCATCAGGTTTGCAATTTTTGAAGTTCATTCCAGATCATCCAATATTTACATCAAAAATATTGTTATTACAATCAATTGGTGAAGTTCAGAATGCAAGCAGACAGAATAGGGCTATAAATTATTTTGATTGCCTGGAAGAAATTAAAAAATGTATTAGATATACATATGAGTACTTTGACATTGCTGATTCAGTTTGGTGGGAGTCATTTTTCAATAATCAAAGTGATATCATTTCGACAACAACAAATGAAGATATACCTTTGAAAAATCCATTTATTTGGCCACAAAATGTGTCGAATGAACATGAGGAAGTAAACATTGTTGAACAACAACAATCTCAAGGTATTATTAATTCTTCACAGGTAGCGGAAAGAGAGATGTATATTGGTTCCAGAAGATCTCATGCATAACGTGAATCCATGGAAGACCTTTATAGGGGTTCAGTACAGGATATTAAGGAGGGTTGCATGATTGCAGTGCTAGCAGATGGAGATCCCAATGGCTATCCATTTTGGGTTGCTAAAGTTATAAAGGTCTTTACAGAAAATGAGGATGTTACAAGTGTTGAAGTACATTGGTATGCCACAAATACACACCCATTCAATGGTGTGTATAAGCCAGAGATGGTAGTTGCCAAAAAAAATGGCGGAAAAAGAAAAAGAAAGGGTACAAATGTAAATCGCTGCTGCACAGACATATTAAAATTGGAGGATGTAGACATACTTGTTTATGACTTCAATTTAACAAAGAGAGGAACTCTTTGCTTCAAGACAATAGAGATTCTGAAAAGGTTGTTACCAGAAGGAACAGTGTTGACATGGGAGTCACCTGAAACCAGTCGTAGATCTAGAAGAATTTTGAAACCTGAAATGTTGGGCATGCATGTGGACTCAGATGGGGCACTAGTTGATGAAAGAGAAGAATATGGAACATCTTCGTCAGCATCCAGTCAATGATCTGAAGATGTGAATTCTGATGGTGTGCCAAAAAATATGAGTGATTTTGAATAATTGTTTAAGACAGTTTATATAACTGATGTATGCATCGTATCTTCAAATAAAATTAATGTTTTCCATATGGTGTTAAATGAGAAGTTATGAGGCATTTTTATGTTGTTGGATTATATGTCTTAATTATGATAAATTTTATTGTTTAAAATATCTACAATGCAATATTAAATTAGAGATATAATGTATGTTTATTTCAATATACAAATAATGACTTTTAAATGCATTTAGTGATGTAATTTGTTCATAATGTCATGGTTTTTTAATTTTATAGTTGAAAAATTTTCAATTTTTTTTGTATCTAGCATGTTATGGTTGAAAAGATGTTAAATTTATACTTAGGAAAGAAAACTGATATTCTACCAAAAACATTAGTGTGCTTTTCCCTCATAAACAACTTTTTTTGACACATAAAAATTTGGTTTTATTAGCATTTTTTTAAAATTTTGAAAATTGACCCTAAAAAAAAAATCATTGTTCCAGTGTCATCACTTTCATTTTGAAGCTATATTTTGCACGAAAATTTCATAGTAAATTTTGTAGTCACTGCCATTTTTAAAACATGTTCAAAATTGACGCCTAAAAAATAAAAACATCGTTCCAGTATACACACTTTTCATTTTGAGCACTGTTTTTGATGTTTTTTTGGGGTTTTTTGGCTAGAGTTCCCGTTTTGAGTTTATAGTTCCCGTTTCAAAGTTTACATTCTTCCAACAGCACTTCCTCACAAGATACAAAATTCCAGCCTCTGAATCTCTGGGATGAGGGATCCATATATAGATGTTTGCAAGGGGGGTGAGTCAGCTTCTGGGATCTGATTAGTGTCCTCTCTCTGATATTTCTTGATTCCACTTGGAGAATGATGATCTCTTACTCATCCCTGGGTGAATTCAGAGAGGCAAGTGTCACAGGAGAAGTTTCTGGAAGATTCCATGATCTTCCACCTCGCATACTGCCTCTGCCATTTGTCCACTCTCGCCCATCACACCCCATAGAAGGGCTTTTCAGTATGCATCA
Source organism: Pinus tabuliformis (assembly GCA_031772625.1). NCBI lineage: Eukaryota > Viridiplantae > Streptophyta > Pinopsida > Pinales > Pinaceae > Pinus > Pinus tabuliformis. Next base: position 1,921,226,725 of record CM062816.1, on the reverse strand, counting down.
CACCCCCTGTGTGCATTTAGGTGGGATGCATCGCACTTTGACCATGGAGCAGGTGAGATGGTCCAGTTTTGACCAGTTCTGAGTAGTTTTTCATGGAGAACTTCTGGGAGATGATGTAATCAGCTGACCTTGTTCTTTTAGGGGATAGAACAACACTTTTAGGGACTTAGGAGCCCTTGGTTTATGGACATATATGATTGGGGTTGCAGTGCCCAAAAATGTCTATAACAGTTGCCCCCTAAAGCATGAGGTCGTTAATCTTTTGATGTCAGGTGAAATGCTTTATCATGAGGATCCGAAGTTTTTCGAGCTTGGAAGGCGACTTGTAATAAGATACAATACAATACATTATCTTCATAATATTTTCATGATCTGGTTGAGTCGGGCATTCCCATGCTCAGATTTATAAATTCATTTTCATGTACATAGGACAGACAATCGTCTGTGTGCAGACTGATGATTCTGGTAGAGCCATCATCCCTTAGGTTGGATGATTATCTATGCAGCAATGATGTACATTTGATGTCTTTATTTCCCTGAATATATATCGCAGCCCGGATGGATGAAACTAGATCCGAGGTCTTCAATCTCGTTCGATCTTCACTCAAATTACAAGTCGATCCATGTGAGAGATGTTCTGGAGTCGAACACGGAAAGACATCGCCTGATTACTAGCCAGTGATGTAAGCTATTAACAGGCACGAGAGGAATCACCGATAATGATGATGACCCTCAAGGTACTACAGTACAATTTGCATGGTGTGAAAAGGGACTTGGTGTCAAACACCATGCAAAATATTTCGGTCGAAGGCTAATGATGTAAGCCTATCGCCGGAAGTGAGAAACTTGCCATTGAGGCATGCAAGCTTCAAAGTACTGAAAGGGTTGTTCCTAGATCAACTTTTTGGATAATGAGCTGATGTTGACAAGAAGCGATCTATCGTAGGAGGGCCTTAATGAATCCCACATCTACGACACGGAACAGAGCAAATGATTTTAATGGAGGTGAAAATGATCTGATGATATGAGGTTCAGGGTGGCAGTCATGAAAGAATGGAGCGTGAATGTATTGCAGTGGATGAGACATAGGTGAATTCTCTGAGCGACTTCTCTTGAACATACCGGTGACACTGACATGATGGATTGGTAGCGTTAACCCGAAATGTGGATGGTGTGATGGACCAATGGTGATGTGTCCGGTGAACGGAACAACCCAACCCGACTCAGATGCAGAGTGAAAGTGTCATGTTCAAGAGTGACTTGCTACCAATAAAGTTTCTTCAAGTTTTCTTCCCAATTTTCCCCAGTCATTGCTGACCATTACCTATTTATTTTTGTCAAGCTTGAGGAGGATAAAATATGCTTGTTCTATAATTTTCCCTTCGGGCAAACCCATCGCTATGTTTTAACGAGCCTAGTGATAGTGAAACTCGTTCTTGTCTGTATGGACAAGTTTGTCACTATTAGGTTTTAACGAGTTTAACGACAAAGATAACTCAGTCCTTTTCAATTTTAGAGAGTCTGAAAGGGACGTAAAGAAAACTCCAACAATCCTTTTTCATCTTATAATCCCTTAGGTCTGAAAAAGTATAAAATGATACGAAAGGGATGAATTTTCGGTAATTTTAACGAGCCGAACAAAACAAGCGCTCGATCTTTTTTTGTAATAATCCCTCAGGTCCAAAAAGATTAAAATAATCTAGAGGAGGGATAGCACTTCCGGTCATTTTAACGAGCTGGAGAGGCCAATTGCTCGGAAATCTTTTCATATTTTACAACTCAGATGAAAAGAGCTTAAATGAGACTCGTTTTTCGAGGAACGAGTGATAAATTCAGGTAGCAGCTGATTCCAGGTAAGGTTTGGAATTTTCTAATCACAGTAGTGTCACAAGGATGGCTTACAGGATGACTCTTCGTAGTTGTTCCTCAAAAAGGGTAAACAATCAAATGGAGGTGAATGATCAGCCAAAATAGAGTGGACGTGATGATGAGAACACAACCAAGGCTTCAGAGGTTGATGATAATGCATTCACGATGGTTATTTACCGGAAATTGGTTCATTTATTAATGAGCTTAAACTCTCGGGGAAACATTTGCTCACTGCTTATGTTTAATTTTTAACGAGCTTGAACTCCACGTAAAAACTGCTTGATGATAATGGTCATTGATTCAATTTCACCGCTAACCACTTTTGTTCCTTCAAAGGTTGTACTGACTGTTCAATTGCTTCATCAAACCAATTAGAAATGAACAATATATGTTTCAAAAATGAGTTAACACACTAATATTTTACTTGAACAATGTGAAAAGTAATTTAAAAGTGGTTTTTTACCTCTCATTTTACCATTTCATTTGAACTTTGGTTTGTTGGAGCTCTGGAGGTGCTTTCCCCCCTGATTTTCACCAGCTGATTCTGGGAGATTCTGTGGATGATCCTTGACGCCGTCTGGACCAGGTAGGAGCTGAACTTGAGCTCTTCAGTTTCATTCTTTCCTTTTTGAATTCTGAGCATGTTCCCTGGTTTTTTTGAGCCTCTGGGGTTTGAAAAATTCACCCTGGCCCCATCGCACCCTTTCTATATCGAAAGGTGCGATGCATCCCAGCTTGGCCATTGGCCAGTAGGGATGCATCCCACCCAGTACACTACTGGGGGTGCGATGGGCGCAAGGAGGGAAACTTGAGCACAGTTTTTCATGGAATTTTTTGCTTGTTTTTCACCAAATCAGGATCCTGACTCTTCTCTTGTTTGTTTTCAGAGATTCATCGAAGCAAAATGCCTGTTACATGGTGAGAACGTGAGCATGAAGAAGAGGACATGCTTGCTTTACATGATCCGGTTACGGTAAATGCACTGTGGAACTGTGGCCTGTTCAAGTTTTTCCGCATCTCTAGCATGAGGCAACAAATCAACTTGTTGCAGTATTTTCTTGATGCATGGGATCCTACGAACCAGGTGTTCCAGATTAGGGGAAAATCCATCCCCTTGACTATCGTGGACATCTATTTTTTGACTTGCTTATCGAGGCGTGGTGCCCCTATTTCATTATCAGGTTCTGCCCGTGGGGGCGACTCCATGAGATATTATATTCACCGATACTGTAGAGAGGGATCTCAGCCGAGTAAGGACGGCAAGATCAATATCCGAGATGTCACTGACAGGTCCTTGAGGACCATTCTATTTACTTTTGCTAGACTGGCTGGTAGTGTGGCTCTTCATGTGGCCAACAGGTATTACATGCAGTATGCCTTGGAATGCCTTGAACCAAAGGTGTTCAACTGGTGTGATGCAGTATTCTCTGTGATGAAAGAACAACTGACCAAGATAAAGAATGGAAGATTGAAGAACTTTGGCTATGGTTCTATTTTGACCGTCTTTGCCTTGGAAAAGATCCCACTGATGCAGCCGCAGTATGTTTCACTTGGTTTACCTCCACCGACTGAGCCACAGATGTAGAGATGGGTCGACCTTATGGCCCGACATGTTAGTCAGTCCCAGGTTTCCTTTTCTGATACCTTCTTCGAGTGGTTCAACCATCAGGAGATGGTTTTTTCTGAGTATCCATATGCTGGTATGGGTTTCCGGGGTGACCCGGATTTGGTGCTGCCAGCTGGCGAGTAGTGGGGTGCTATTGATAAATTCTTTGACCATATCTCTATTCATCGTCTCTTTTTATAATGTTCTTGTGCTTTCTTCTATCAGGACTAATCAAAATTCATGTGCTCATGTAGATGTTGGAGCAGTTCAGCCAGTAGTGCGTCTGAGAGTGCCAGCTGCCGCTCAAGTAGGAGAGGCTGTGGGAAGGGCTATCCTTCCCGACCTTGATGTGGCCGAGACTCTTTCAGCGTTGTAGGATCAGGTCGAGGGCCTCACTCTTGATATCCCAGACGTGAGGACTGACAAGTTGCCTCTGAGGTTGCAGCGACATACTACCGACGTGCCGAGTCGATGGACTAGGCTTTTACGCATGATTGCACAGGCGGTGACTTGTTATCACCAGCATCATTAGACTAGGGTGCCCCCTAGAATTTTGAGTTTTGGGTCATCTGACCAATTTTGTCTTGGTTACAGAACATTATGTGTAAACCGTAAACAATTATATATATATTTTTGATTTTCGGAGTTTTATTTTGGTTAAGTTACATGATCCTGATGCAAATTTTGATGAAATGCTTCTTTTTATAAATGTTGCGAATGTCTATCTAACACATAATTTGCTAATGAGTCTATTAATGTGTTTAAATTTCTGGAAATATGCTGATATTGAATAGAATCAAACTATCTTTCCAAAATCTTGACCCTTAGGAACATGCGATAGATAGCTGGATTTCGGACGGAGTAGATACCAGTGAGTTGTAGGATGACGAGTTGTGAGTCTAGCCTAATGACAAGTCAGCATATGTCATGTGCGATGGAATCAGAGAGGAGTTCTAGAAACGCGCTATATTCAGCGATGTTATTTGTTGATCGACCAATACATACCCCTCTGAAACTTACTAACTCGCCGCTTGGATCAAAAATGGCCCAGGCCGCAGAAGATAGGTTCTGCGAACTACGACTCGCTCCGTCGGCATATCCAAAAAATGATTCCAATAGGTTTGACATCTGCAGCAAATGTAAAAAGTGGATTACTTGACCAAAACAATTACCCTTAGCGAAAACAAAAATGTAACAAAAGCATAGGGGTTACTACACTGAATCATGCGTAGTAACGCTTAAGGTACAACCCATTATGGGGTTGCGCCAACGGAATCCCATCATAATCCATTAACTCGTAGGCCCCTTTTGCTAATACACGTTTAACAATATAGGGGCCCATCCATAAAGACTTGAATTTACCTGCCCCCAATTTATTGGATTCCTGGTCATAAAGTAAGACCAAGTCACCTTCTGAGAAGACACGGGGTTTGACATTTTTGTCGAACTGCGCCTTGACTTGCTTCTTATGGGCTTCGTTAGCCAAAGTGGCATCACGATGGGTTTCATCCAATTGGATTAGTTCCAAGAAATGAGCCTCCTCTTCTGAAGTTCCGGGGAGAAGGTCGACTACGAGTTCGAGGGACGAGATTTCACACTAAATTGGTAAGATTGCTTCTAGGCCATACACCAGTTGAAAGGGTGTAAACCCGGTCGCATTCCTTACTGATGTTCGGTATGCCCATAAGGCTGAGTACAGGATCAGATGCCAACTCCTTTTATGGACTCCAATCATCCTTTGCAGCATCCGCTTCAGGACCTTGTTGATTGCTTCAACTTGTCCGTTGGCCTATGGGTAATATGGAGTAGAGCTATCATGGGACAACCCCAATTTGGTAGCTAATTCTACCATCATGTGATTGTGAAAATGAGATCCATGATTTGTGACTATGGCCTCTGGAATGCCGAATTTGGCGACTACATGGTTGAAAAAGAAAAGGGCAGTCGTTTCATCGGTGTTGTTTAATGTAGGCATCGCCTCGGCCCATTTGGTAAAATAGTCTACTGCGACTATGATATACCCATGCCCCCCGGTCGCGGTGGGGTTACATGTCATGAAATCTAAGCCCCATTTGGCGAATGGCCCAACATCGACTACTAGTTGCAGGGGTGTGGGTGGTGTTCTGGTTTTGCTATCGAAAATTTGACACACATGGCAACTTCTGACTACGGTTATGCAATATTTGAACATTGTTGGCCAGAAGTATCCTGCTCGTAAAAATTTTTGCGTCGTAGCGTAACTGGATTGATGCCGCCCATACGTGCCTGAATGGAAATCATTTAGGACTTTTTCGGCCTCCTCATGGGTGAGGCACCTCCTTATAACTGTATTGACTCCATGACAGTAAAGCGTATCACCGACGATCATGTAGTCTTTTGATTGGTATCAAATACATCTTTGTTCTGAGCGAGAGGTGTTAGACCTATATTTTTGGGTTTGGAGATAGATGATTATATCTCTGTACCACGGATTGCTTGAAGATATCAGAAACAAAGTTTCATCCACGATGGTTTCTTCCGAAAATTGGTTCATTCTTTAATGAGCTTAAACTATGGGGGAAACATTTGCTCATTGCTTATGTTTAATTTTTAACGAGCTTGAACTCCACGTAAAAATTGCTCGATGATAATGGTCATTGATTCAATTTCACCTCTAACCATTTGTGTTCCTTCAAAGGTTGTACTGACTATTCAATTTCTTCATCAAACCAATTAGAAATGAACAATATATGTTTCAAAAATGAGTTAACACACTAATATTTTACTTGAACAACATGAAAAGTAATTTAAAAGTGGTTTTTTACCTCTCATTTTACCATTTCATTTGAACTTTGGTTTGTTGGAGCTCTGGAGTTGGCATGGGTATATCATAGTCGCAGTAGACTATTTTACCAAATGGGCCGAGGCGATGCCTACATTAAACAACACCGGCGAAACGGCTGCCCTTTTCTTTTTCAATCATGTAGTCGCCAGATTCGGCATTCCACAGGCCATAGTCACAGATCATGGATCGCATTTTCGCAATCACATGATGGTAGAATTAGCTGCCAAACTGGGGTTGTCCCATGACAGATTTACTCCATATTACCCGCAGGCCAATGGACAAGTTGAAGCAATCAACAAGGTCCTAAAGCGGATGCTGCAAAGGATGATTGGAGTCCCCAGCGGAGTCGCCATTTTTTTATCGGGAAATCTAGTGTCTATGCAGAGCTGCTAGTCCCACTAAGACGGGTAGTTATCTTAGAAACAAACAAACTAAAACTACCTTTGTTTTCCTTTATGATAAGTAGATAAGAGGGGAATGAAGGACACCAACATTAGTCTTGCGCTTGGTTCCTTGCTCGGTTCCTCTCTCTTCTTCTGACAGATCCTTGCCACTCCTCCCTCGTCAACACAGCTTCAAAGATCACCTGTGGAATGAAAGCAACATAACACTATCAAGGAACAGAGATCTACAATCATAAACAATATAAGACCTGATATATATTGACCACACAAAAGCATATATCATCAAATATACAAGAATGTGGAGGAAAACTTGAATAGCTTTATTAATATCAAGAAAAGCAAACAGGATTACAACCAATTGTTCTGACCCAGCGTCATCCTCTCAGCATGAAGCCCTTCTTCACCTCATGAAAAGCTTAGATCACCCAACACTATGATGTTACAACAAGAAACCGACATCACTTCCTCACAAGATATAAAATTCCAGCCTCTGGATCTCTGGGATGAGGGATCCATATATAGATGTTTGCAAAGGGGGTGAGTCAGCTTCTGGGATCTGATTAGTGTCCTCTCTCTAATAGTTCTTGATTCCACTTGGAGAATGATGATCTCTTACTCATCCCTGGGCGAATTCAGAGAGGCAAGTGTCACAGGAGAAGTTTCTGGAAGATTCCATGATCTTCCACCTCGCATACTGCCTCTGCCATTTGTCCACTCTCGCCCACCGTACCCCATAGAAGGAATTTTCAGTATGCATCGCACCTCCCGTGTGCATTTAGGTGGGATGCATCGCACTTTGACCATGGAGCAGGTGAGATGGTCCAGTTTTGACCAGTTCTGAGTAGTTTTTCATGGAGAACTTCTGGGAGATGATGTAATCAGTTAACCTTGTTCTTTTATGGGATAGAACAACACTTTTAGGGACTTAGGAGCCCTTGGTTTGTGGAAATATATGATTGGGGTTGCAATGCCCAAAAATGTCTATAATAGGCAGACACAACTTCCTAAGGATAAAGGATATAGCCTATTGTGGTCTCCCAATATATACTCGATGGTACGTGGGAGCACAAGTCCGTACTGGCACTTGTCGTATCAAAGAGGAGGAATCACCCAACCTACGATGAAAATGATAGTTACCAGGCTTTATGACGCCAGAATACGTCTCTAGCCTAGACTTCTAGATGTTGTGCGTTAGGTTTCAAAGCGTTTTTATGTTCATTGAGGTTTATTTTACAGTTGATCTTTCTTAAGAAGTTTTCCTTTAAGGTTCACTACGTGATGTAGATATACAATTCCTAAATATGCAATCTAAGATGATAAACAGTCGTTTACTTTCTTTTTGCAATGAAAATCCTAGCTACTAAGGAAAGAGAAGTAAAATCCTTTCAACATAGAGCAGAGAGCACACACTAAGATGCACTATCCTAAATCAATTTCCGCATGCAGTCTAAATGCAAATGCACATGCATGTATTTGTTTTTCAGTTTCCTTAATGTGAGAATGACAAAAAGAAAACTAAGTACAGATCTGAACTATCTTTTCTCAAATCGACACTTCAGCAATTTCTTTTTCAAAAATGAAAGGAAGATTAAGACGACGCTTTCAATTTCGATTTGAAAACTGCTTTCAACACTGCAAAGAATTTGTGATTCAAATCAAATATAATGGCAAAAGTGTAATCGACTATCTAAAAGAGGAAGACTTTACGACACTCTTTTCTTTGTCTGAAAATGACACTTGCGACACTTTCAAATCAAAAGACGACAGTTTGATTAAGCTATTGTTTGCAAAGGAGAAATGTAAATGATGAAAAGTACATAAAAACATTCACAATTCTCTATCAGTGGAGGCTGAATAATTCAAAGGAAGAGAGTTTCAATAGTGATATACTGATTATAGACAGCAAAACTACTGAATAAACTTTAAGACAATGAAGAAAAAACCAAAATTTGGAGGCAGAAACAATCTCACCTAATCACCGCACCTATAACATAGGGAAATAGGGATGCATCTCACATGTAGCACATGGGAGGTGCGATGCATCTAGACTACCAATGAGAGACAGTGCGATGGTCCAGGGACGAGACTGATTTTGGTTTTTTGCTCACAGTTTGCAGCTTAGTTCAGGGATTTAGGCTGAGCTAATGATAGGCATTAAATGCAAAGTATAGGGGCTGATCTAATGAGGTTATTTGAGCTAGCACCAGGGCACTTAGGATGTTTGCAAGTCAGATGTTCAATTCATAAACTAACCCAAAGATTGACTAAAGCAGCGTTGATCTACTTTGCAGTTGCATAGAAAAAGTAGTTCGAAGGCTAGCTGGCTTAACTTCAAGCTCTGTCTATAGTTTATAAAGCGAACAAATAGAAACAAGCACACAAACTATTCACTCCCTGTTGGAGTCGCCATTTTGTTATCGGGAAAACTAGTGTCCATTCAGAGCTGCTAGTCCCACTAAGATGGGTAGCTATCTTAGAAACAAACAAATTAAAGTTACTTGTGTTTTCCTTTATGAGAGATAGATGAGAGAGAAGCAGAAAGTACCAACCTCAGTCTTTCGCTTGGCTCCTTGCTTGTTTCCTCCCTCCTTTGACAGAGCTTCACCACTCCTTCCTTACTTGTCCCACTTCAAAGAACACCTGTAGAGTCAAGGCAGCATAATACCATCAAAGCATAGAGATCTATAACCATAAACAATATAGGATCATATGTGTATTAACCATAAAAATGCTTATATCAATACAAGATTCAGAAATATACAAGAATATGGAGGAAAACTCAAATAGATTTATTGATAGAAGTAGTAGAAGAGAGGATTACAACCAAGCTGTCTAATCCAGAGCCATCCTCCCAGCATGAAAGCCCTCTTCACCTCATGAAAGGCCAGATCACCCAACAATACAATGTTGCACAGAGAAACCAACAACACTTCCTTACAAAATACAAAATTCCAGCCCCCTGGATTTCTAAGATGAGGGATCCATATATAGATATTTGCAGGTGGGTGAGTCAGCATCTGGGATTTTGATTAGTGTCATTTCTCTGATAGTTCTTGGTTCCACTTGGAGATTTCATGATCTCTTTCTCATCCCTGGGTGAATTCAGAGAGGCAAGCATCAAATGGGTAGTTTCTAGAAGATTCTCTAGGTTTCCACCTAGCCAAATGCTTCCGCCATTTGTCTGCTCTCGCTCATCGCACCCTACAGAAGGGCTTTTTAGTATGAATCACACTTTTTGCATGTATCAGGTGAGATGCATCGCACCGTTAGCACTGAGTAGTCTGTATGGTCCAGTTTTGACCAGTTTTGAGTAATTTTTCAGGGAGAACTTTTGGGAGATGATGTAATTAGCTAAACTTATTCCTTTAAGGTATGAAACAACACTTTTAGGGGCTTAGAAGCCCTTGGTTTATGGACATATGAGATTGGGGTTACAGTGCCCAAATATGTCTATAACACTAGTTCTATGGTTATCAACGACAAACTCATGACTTAACTAGACTATGGAAATAGACCCAAACAGTTGGCTAAGGAACAAGCCAGCTCTTCATCTATGAAAGCATTTCCAATTGGAAAAGTTTTGTACAACACATTTGAGAACTTGTTTTTCCTAGAGCATGAGGTAAAACATTTGTTCCTCACCAAGCCTAATTTCGCCAAGTATACTGAAGCTGATGAAATCTACAGGAGAATGGTGAATGTAAAATTACCACATGTTGAATAGTGGGAAATAATGACAGATTTATTGGGATAAATTTACTACACAGTAAAAACAAATCAACCAGGTAAAACGGGTAAAAACAACACATCAAGGTCAAAGAGTATCAAGATTAAAGAGTATTAGTTGAAAGATGAAAGTAAAGAAGATTCTAGCATGAGACTCTACAACTGCTAGCCATATTAAAAGGCTCACACTTCAACTATAAAATCCAGCACAACCATAATATAAGGGATATCATGAAACAGTTCATTAGTTGTCTCTATCTTCTTGCAAGAAGATATTTGTATTTCCTAGATTAAATCTCAGGTTGTTTGAGATATTTTGTAAATAGTTTTTGTATAAATACTTCACAATTCAAAGTATGTATGGTGGATTCTTAGACATTTCTATAGACTTCTTGATCAAAAGACTGTAAAGCCATTGGAGCATTGTTTGAGCCAACAAGCTGGATTATTGAATAAAGCAAAGACATTTCACTGGATTCATGAGTAGTGCAAAATACAGACAAGTATCTTCTTTGTGTTGTCACTTTTCTTTAAAAGTTTTTTCATAATCTTAAATGTATCTGAAATCTAAATTCTATAATATGGAATGATATCTCAAAACTTGCTTCACTGCACTATGTTTTGACTATTATGCATTTTTTTATGTTTTCTACTATATTATCAAAGGAATTCTTAATTGCTCCTTAGTTCAGGTAGTTTCCCCCCAGTCTACAGTAAAGGATTCTTAACTGCCCTTTACTCAAGATCATCCTTTGTTCTTCCTTTTAATCCTGGTTTGAGGATTCTTAAGAGCCCTCTCACCCTAGTTAATACCATTTCACCCATTCGACTTGAAAATATGTGCTTCACTCCGCTAGCTTTCCCATTGAACACTCCCTTTGCTAACATAATTCCAGTTCTGCTGCCCTTCTTTGACTCCATAACCCAATAGGCAGAGACATCATTCTGTCCATCTGTATAAGGATTCCACCATCCAAATTCCAATACAAATCCAAAACCCCCTGAACTTTATGAACTAGCCTAAAATCTCAACAAACAAAGTTAAAACATATGGAGAGAGCCCTCTTTGAGTCATAGGTTGGCTAGAGCCTATACTTAAAAGATAGGTTTGTGGTTACCTCGACATTTTCCTTCTTCTAATAACTTCTAGGAAAACATTTTGAGTGATAACATAGTGGTGACCATACTGGGGAACTCAAACCCTCAGTCCTAATAAACCTTTAAGAAAAATTAAATTCATATTTTGAGCCTCTTAAAGCAATTTATCAGAAGTTATTTATAAGATCTTACAAAAGAAAACAATTAGAAAAATCTTGAAATTTTGGCTTCAAGGAGAACTCATTTTACTAGGGCCAATCCAGATCCAAACCCTCCCCCAGTAGTTGATAATCCCAACCTGATTTCAAGAAAATCCAAAAAAGAAGAAAGTTCAGCTAGTCACTTACCATTGGTTAAAGCAGATTCATGTCCTGATGAGTGGTTGTTTTTGGAAGATCTTTCCTTTGATGAGCAATTTGATTTATCTTTGTTTAGAACAAAATCTGAAAGTGCACTTGATGAAACTGTTCTAGACCCTGAGTTTATTGCAGACCTTGAAGTCCAAAAGGCCAACAAGTCAATTGATGAATACATTCTGAATTCTCCACAATCATCCCTCACCACTGCCAAAATCCCTGAGCTTTCTGAACAATTGATCACTACTCTTAGTTCACCATTATTCCCTTCGACTTCTGAAGTCCATTCTTCACCACCATTTATACCTTCACTCCCTCACCAACCTATCATTATTCACTCATCACATACCACCCCTAGTTCTTCAGCGACTACTGCATCACCTTCAAGTACTTCAACCATACATCCTAGCCCCGCCCAACTTAGAGCAATGGTAAATAGATATACGCCTCTTATTTTACCTATTCCACTTGGTGCCATGCCAGTAGACTACCAAAGTAAAATTGTTCAATTTGATGGCATATGACACTATACTGCACAACACCATGTCAATAAGATGACAGATTACTTCGAACTACATGAGATTGATATTGTAGATGTTCAAATGAGACTATTTGCTCAGACCTTAGCTGGTGATGTTAGGAAATGGTTTAGAGGATTACCTGATAATAGTATTGATAGTTTAGATACATTTCATCAACAATTTTTGAACAGATGGGAAAAGAAGAAAAATCCCCTCCAAATCCTTTCAGAATATGAAAATATTAGGAGGGGACCTAACGAAACTGTTCAAGATTACTGCACTAGATTTAATAGTATATATAATGTAATCCCTGCTAATCTTAGACCCCCTCCTGACCTAGCCCTAATAAAATTCCGGGATGTTTTTGACACAGATATGGCATTCCAACTCAAGGAAAGAAACCCCCCAACCTTAGAAGAAATGCAAAGTGTAGCAGTTAGTGTAGAGGCTAATTTGTTAGCTAAAAGAGCTAGAGTTAGAAATGAGAAAAGAGGAAATGCAAAAGATGAGCCTTCATCATCTGACATTAAGATAGATAGTCTGGCCAAAAGCATGGAAAAACTAATGGATATGATAGAAAACATGGAGAGGAAACCTCAATGGGATAACCAACAAGCTAATCCAATTAGAAATCCAAATTTCAGAAAAACCAAAACCAAAACACTGGGAAAAATGGACTAGAGCAGAACATTAGGCCTCCTTTCCAAGAAAACTATGTAGAAGCATCCATTCCAGAAGATCCTGAACAAGATAGACAAATTAATCTGATGGGGGTGAGTGATGAAGACTCTGTTTTTCTAACTCAAGATGATAAAGAACTTTATATGCTGTAGCAATTGTAGATCCAGTCTCAAGAATCATTTAACTATAGGCAAGGGTATGATTCTGCCATTTTTGAAGTGCATAAACAGTATAACCTTAGGAGTAGAAAGAACACTGATGCCCCTGACCAAACTAAGAAAGTAGTGCAAAATCAACCTAAGAAAATAAAGGAGCCCCCTATTTCAAAGGTCCTCCAGATCCTCCCCAAACAGAACTAGAATCCTTCTAGCCCCACCATTGTAGATATAACCCCTAATCAACCTTCTGACGATCAAACATCCACTTCAATTCCCTCCAAGGAATCAGTGGACAAAACTCAAAACACTAGAATTGAAAATCCACATAAGGAAGTCCCCAACAAAGACAAAGAAGACCATCCTACCCAAATCCCTGCTGTGAAAGTTCAAAACCCTCAAACTGAAAAAGCCCCTTTTCCATTCAATTTGGGAGCAGAAGTAGCTAAGCTAAAAATTTTAGTTCCTTTAACAGAACTAATCAAAAATGAAACTTACAAATCGCAGATAAACCAGACCTTAAACATTGCTGAAAATGAAGATTCTGTCAATTTGTTTGATGATCAGCCAGAACTCATATTTGGTCCAGATGTTAATGGCAAACCATTAGAAGGAGGAATCCCACCTTTTTATATTAGCCTTAGTATCCATGACAAAATTCTTCACAATGCAATGTTGGACTCTGGGGCCTCTCACAACTTAATGCCCAAATCAGTGATGGAAAAATTGAACCTAGACATTACAAGGCCTTATAAAGATTTATTCTCATTTGACTCCAGTCAAGTACAGTGCCTAGGATTGATTAAAGACCTGTGTGTCACTTTAGTCCAATATCCTGCCAAAAGCATCCTCATGGATATTGTGGTTGCTGATATCCCACCAAAATATGGCATGCTGTTATCCAGATCATGGGGAGCCAAACTTCAGGGATCCTTACAACTAGATATGTCATATGCCACAATTTCTATTTTTGGACAACCCAAGAAACTATACCGAGAAACTTTAATGAAATACATGGTAAGTAGCCAGGATCGACCTTAAAACTTTCCTATCTACTCAGTACATTCAGATATTGATTCTTTTATACTGAATAATGTTGATCAAACACGAGAATAAATTTTAGACAATATTAATACAGAACCAAAAGAAATTGCAGTTTCTTCCCAAAATAAAATTAACCAAACTACAGAACTTTGCAATGAATTGGATAGTCAAGTGGCTACATGTGATGAAAAGATTGTTTCACCATACGGGGAGAATTATGAACATGAGATATTATGGCATCTGGAGTTTGATGGGTCAGTAAATAAGTTAGGAGCAGGAGCAGGAGTGTGGATATACAATCTGGAAAATGATTACTCAGAAGGTCATGCATATAGATTAAATTTTAAATGTACTAACAATATTGCAGAGTATGAAGCCTTAATTTTAGGCCTTAAGCTAGTTAGAAATTTAGGAGCTAAAAGAGTTTCTGTAATGGGAGACTCTGAGTTAATTATAAAATAGATCAATGTTGTATATATGACAAAGGACCCTAGATTAAGTTGTTATAGGGGAACTATTGTAGAAATACTTAACACTTTCCTAGAAACAAACCTTGCAGTAATTCCTAGAAAACATAACATGCAAGCCCATAGTTTAGCAATGTTTGCCAGCACTTGCAAATTGCCCTTCCAGCCCAACTATCAATACACTGCTGAAGTTAGGCATAGACCTGCAATTCCAGACAATTTGAAGAATTGGCAAGTATTTTCAGATGATAAACAAATAAATAACTTTTTACTCTTAGAAGAAGAGTTTGTAAATAGCAATATAGACATTGATATATCAATAGATCCTGACACTAAAGATAAAATAGAAATAAATGAGATAGAAGGTGATGAATTGGATAGATTTCATCCCACTAAATTTACAAAATCAGATGTAGAAAACCTAAAGCAAGTTGAGGTTGATGAAATAATTAACGAAGACACTAAAGTCATTAATCTCAAAGACAATTTCCTACCTAAGGGATTAACACCTTTGGAAGATTTGTTTGATTCAAACGATGTTCCTAGGAAGCCTAAAATGGAACCTTTGAAGTCTGATATAGAGGAGTGTAATATAGGCACTAATGAAAATCCAAAATTAATCAAACTTTCGAAATCACTACCTCCATCTGAAAAAGTGAAATACATTGAGTTATTAAGATAATTTCAAGATGTTTTTTCTTGGAGTTATGAGGACCTCAAGTCTTATGGCACCAACATCATACAACACACAAATCCCATAAAAGAAAACCATAAAGATTTTAGACAAAAACTTAGAAGGATTAATCCTATTCTATTACCTTCAATTGAAAAGGAAATCCAGAGAACGTATGAAGCTAAAATAATTGCACCAATCTAATTTTCTTATTAGGTTTCAAATTTGGTGCCAACTAGGATGAAAACTGGTGAGATCAGAGTCTATGTAGATCTCAGAAATCTCAATAAAGTGTCACTTAAATACAATTACCCTCTCCCTAAAATGGATCATATTTTACAAAGGGTAGTTGGAGCAACCAGAATCTCATTGTTGGATGGGTTCTCTGGTTACAATCAGATCTTAGCTCATCTTGATGACCAAGCCAAAACTGCCTTTACTACTCCTTGGGGCACGTTCATGTATCTGAAAATGCCTTTTGGACTAATGAATGCAGGGGCCAGTTTCCAAAGGGCTATGGACATAGCCTTTGCCTAAGAAATTCATGATTTTCTTGTAATATATCTAGATGACATTACTGTGTTTTCAAAATCTGATAATCAACACTTGGAGCATCTAAGGCGGGTTTTCACTAAATGCAGAAAATATGGAATTTCCCTAAATCCCAAAAAGTCCTTGTTTGGGTTAGAAGAAGGAAAGTTGTTAGGTCATATCATTTCAAAAGATGGTATCCAAATAGACCCTGCAAGAATAGAAGCCATCTTACAGATTCAACACCCTAGGAACATTACAAAATTGCAAGCTTTCCTAGGGAAGATTAATTTTATCAGAAGATTCATTTTTAATTTAGCAGAGTTAATTAGATCATTGAAAAACATGCTAAAAAAGGATTCAACCATAAAATGGACAGTTGAGGCTAAGAAATCCTTCAAAGATATTAAAATAGCCTTAACCAGAACACCAGTATTAATAAGTCCAAAATTTGACAGAGATTCCATCTTGTTTTCCTTTGCTTTTGAGCACACAATTGATGCAGTTCTTCTACAGAAAAATTGTCAGGGTTATGAACATCCTATTTCTTTCTTTAGAAAAGCCCTAAGAGATGCCCCCTTAAAATAAAACATAATGGAAAGACAAGCCTTGGCTTTAGTCAAAGCCATTAAGGACTTCAGGGTGTACATCTTATACTCTCATATAGTAGCCTATGTTCCCAATTCAGTAGTTAAAGACATCCTAACTCAGGGTGGTCCTGATGGAAAAAGGGGAAAATGGATTGCTACCATTTTAGAGTATGATATAGAAATCAAACCAACCAAGTTAATCAAAGGCCAAGGTTAGCCAAGCTCATGGTTGAATCGAACTGCCAGGCCTTGGATATTAACTTTATTCTAGCAATAGATAATGAGGAGGAGATGGCAACTCCACAAATCAGCCAGGCCTTTATTGAATCACCATGGTATGCTGATATCATTTATGTTTTATTAAATTTACAAGTTCCTCCCAAATTATCTAGGACCAGAAGCAGTTTTTTGAAGATGAAATCCCTAAAATTTTGTATCATAGACGATGCTTTGTTTTGGAAAGATCATGAAGGTATTCTCCTAAATTGCTCATTAAAAGATGAATCTGATAAAGTGTTACAAGAATTTCATGCAGGTGACTATGGAGGACACCTTTACTGGAAAGCCACTATAGATAAAATTATTAGGGTTGGTTTCTACTGGCCTACTTTGTTTTCCGATGTCAAGAAATATGTGACCTCCTATCACAAATGTCAATTTTTTTAGGGAAAGAAAAAGCTTTTACCTTTACCCCTCAAGCCAATCTCTGCTGGAATACCTTTTCAACAATGGGGTTTAGACTTCATTGATGAAATTCACCCACCTTCCTCTGCCCAACACAAATGGATCGTCACTGCTATAGACTACTTTACAAAATGGATAGAGGCCATACCTTCAAGGCAATCCACTAACAGTATTATCATAACCTTCCTTGAAACCAACATTCTATCAAGATTTGGATGTCCAACCAAGCCACTGACATTGTTATCCTCAAGGAAATGGACTGGCTGAATCCTCAAATAAAATTCTGGTAAACATCATCAAAAAGGTACTTGAGGATAATAAGAAAACATGGAACAAAAAGCTATTCAATGCCTTATGGGCAGACAGACTAACCACTAAGAAATCAATTGGCACTTCTCCCTATCAGCTAGTTTATGGAATGGAAGCTCTATTTCCATCTTCTTTAGGAACACCAGTGATGAAGTTACTTCAAGAAATGCAGGTTGAACCAAACACTATCCAGAGAAGAATCAACCAAACAATTCATCTTCAAAAAACTAGGGAAGAAGTATATATCAGATCTTAGGTTGTGTGAGAAAGAATCAAGAAGATTTTTTATAAGAGAACCAAGGCTGAAGATTTTCACCTTGGTGACAAAGTCTTAAAGTGGGATTCAAGAAGGGAAGACAAAGGTAAAAATGAGAAATTTGATTTCCTATGGAAAGGCCCATACATAATTTATGCTTTCAGAGGTAATAATGATTTCTTTCTAAGAGAAATGGATGGTACAGAAGTAGAAGGTGGACTAGTGAATGGCCAAATGCTCAAACGCTATTTTGAACCTAACTACTGATATATTTTTTTCCCACTGTACATATTTCATTTTTCAAAGGTCCATTTTGGATTGGATGGTGATTTTTGAAGTTGAAGCCCAAAGAGAAGGCCCTAAGCTTTGAGGATTTACTGTCATAAGTATCAATAATGTAGAGACATAGAGGAGAAGTATTGCAAGGTAAAAACAACAGCAATTCAGAAAAGGCTATTGATCTACAAAGTTCTTGACATTTCACTAGAAAATGCCATCCCCAAGTGGAGCCACTATTAGGTTCCTATAACAATAGGAATCATAATTTTGAATGACTGAGGTTAAGCCTTTGTAATATTGTACATACCTTTGCTTTCTGCAAATGTTTTCCATATTAAGAAAATTAAAAAATGTAAAGAGGGTATGTCCTAAAAGAACAATCAAAGGACAAAAAGTATGAAAAGGTCGAAAAAACGAAAATATATGAACCCAAAAAGTCAAAAAGAGACCATGAAAGTTTGCAAGTCAAAATGCCACTGCTATTTACGTTTTTGCCTAATAAATGATTGTGTGCAGCTTTTACTTATGCAACAATCTATGGTAGTCAAAATGTTTAAACTTGACTATTTTGTGTTTTAAATTTTATGTTCATAGTTAGAGAATAAAATTTGACCAAACAGTGTAATCTTGGGAGATAATTAGAAAGGTAGAATAAAAAGAGCTCATCAGTTTAATCTAGGCCCTTGGATGATATAAGGTTAGATTTAGATAGTCTCTTATGTAAATAAAAGAAAAATATTGATAAGGGTTTGCTAGCCTAAATGCACCCAAATAAAGTGAAGAAAAAATGGTGGGATAAGTAGATGGTTAAGCAGTAGAAAGGTTGCAGAAATGTCTTGTGATTACATGAAAAGCACTTATGATATTTTTTCCAAATGTATATTTTAAATATGCATAAGTGATACATAAAAAAAAGACAATTATTCACAATGTGGTTTTCTTAACATCCCCTCATTCATGTTAACCCATACATCACTCATTAACTTCCCCTTCATAATAAAAGATTAATATATTTAGCTCCTTAAGTCAAAGAGGCTTGGAGCATTTCTATGACTTCTGGAGGGACCGGACCCTCAGGTTGATGACTTAAGAAACAAAGATGTTAAAAAATCCCTGCAAATTCATTCACCCCCCCCCCCCCCCACCCACCCACAAAAAACCCTTTTCCTAAAGGCTAAGTATTTTGCCTAGGGAAAACCCATAACAAACATGTTCTATGCAAAAAATCCCACTAAATAACTTTATCCTAACTAAACCCCCCTCCCCCACTTATTTCCCTTCATATTAACTTTATTAATATTTACAAAATCCCCTAAAAACAATTTCCTGTATATAGTTAATTCCTTTATATACATTAACCCCACCCCTTAGTTTAATTATAAACTATATTACTACCCATATCCCACAAAAATATATTAATAACCCCGCCTTAACTCTTAATCCCACATTAAAGTGCCCCGATGAGATTAAAGTCTGAGATAATCTCATACCACTGTGATTAACCCATGCCCCCCCCTCCCCGAAAATTTTATGGGAAAATCACCATGCAGCTTCACCTCCCGATCACTGTGTGATCTCCCTCCCCCTCATCCAACGGCTCTCATCCATATCGGGCCAACCCGATGTTCGCCCTTTACCCACCCGATAAAGTGGCTTTCCCCCTAGCCCCCGACGCTACGTGTCAACCATTGAGTGGAATCGGGTGACCCCTCCCAAAAACCGCCCGCACCACAAAAGCGGTGTGATGGACCTCCCAAACTGCTTCCCATTTCCAACCCTAAACCGCCATTGTTCATCCATTAATGAAAACCTGCCAAAATAAACCATTTTCCTATAAAATCTAGATTACCCCTCTTTTCACCCTTTTTCGCGCATTTGCCTATGAGAACTCAGAACATTGTTACAACTTCTGCAAACTACCAAAGCAGCTCACTAACCTCTGTAATTTCTCTACAGAAGCTGTAAATAGTCTGACACAGTCATCCATCCATACCAGATCCGTACAGATCCCTGAAAAACCTCCATCAGCTACCAGTTATAGTCAAAATCGCCTAATTCCAGGTATTTAACCGCGGAAAACCCACTCAACCATCCAATTGCAATTAATTGCCCTCATAACACTTTAAATTAAGAACACCATTTCCCTAAAACAACCCCCCATACTCAAATCCACAAGAACTGAGTATGGATGCCCCAATTACCATGGATGTGAGACCCATCTCTACACCCCATTTAGACCTGGACCACCTTCCCCTAGCTGATAAAGATTTCCAGATAAAGGATACCATTGTCCTAGAGTCCCCACTCAAAGTACATTGCCAAAGTAGGGATAAATACCTAAATCATGCTGATGAGATTGGACTTTGGGAGTCTAATTTGCCCAAGTACCAGTTCCCCCAAGTCCACATTTTCCTAGAAATTGTCCACTACTGTCATGCCAATTACATTCCTAGTCAAAGAGCAGTCATGTCCCCAAGCCAAACCATACTTTTCACCATCACTGCTGAGTCCATAAATGAAATGCTACAACTCCAACCAGGGCAAAACCTAACTCCTCTCTCAATTGGAAGTTTATTAGACCAGTTTCCCAAGCTTACCACTGCAAAATTGGCTGAGATGTTCCAAACCTTCATTAGAGAAGAAAAACACATCCCAAAGGATCCTCCTCCATATGTAGCTACTATGTTTTCCCCATGGGGTCAAAACATTGTAGCCATGATATCCTGTGTCCTAGGTTACACCACTAGTGAATATATTGATGAAATCATCCTAGCTTTCATGTCCATCTACACTCCAGGGTAGCCTCCTGTTGTCATCTATGACTATGCCCAATTTATAGCTGATAGGATGCATGACCAGTTTCTTAGAATGAGCAATGAGAGAGTCTTCAAATACTCCTCTGTTTTGTACCATCTTTTCCTATATTATCAGTCAGATAAGTTCCCATTCACCCTTTAGAAGCTTGACACAAAAGGTCAGCCCAGATCAGTCATTTTTTGGACCCCATTAGTCCAAAAATACCAATCTCCATATTCATATGCTAACTTCATTGATTTATTTGTACACCTAGTCATGACAATGTTAATAGGAAGCCCTCCTCCAAGAATCAGTTCAGACATAAAAAGGATCCTTCAACTGTCTAAACAGACTAAAGTGGGTGATTGTTATTTATACCAAAACCACACAGAAATTAGAATTTATTGTTGCTTGCTGGCACCATACAAACTACCAAGATACCTCCCAATGAGGTTGTTTGCATCATAATACTACAGGAAAATTATCAATGCAGATGAGATAAATTTTGTAAATGCCAAGAAGAAAGCCAACTTCAAAATAAAATACCAACTAGGCCCTTTCATATGCAACTCTAGGGAGGCAGGCCATGAAGCAGATTTGATATTGTAGAGCATGAAGTTACAAAGAATTTTTCTGTGGAGATATGACCCCTTGGAATTCATTACCAAGAAGAGACAAAAGGTCAAGCTAAGACCTTCTATCCACCATCCAATACCTGTGATTGAAGCCTATGCCAACCAATTAGAATGGGTGGAAGGTACCCTAGTGGACCAAGAGAATAGACATAGAAATGCTCTCATTGATCTGGAAAACAACTTGATGAGGGTTATTTCCTGTAGTTGCCTAAGCAATCAGATAGGCTAGAACAATTAGACAGACTAGAGTAATCAGAGAGGCCAGAGCAAACTGAAAAATAGGAGACAATCATGAGTACACCTCCAGTTGTGCAGACTCCTCTAAGTGAGGAGAAAAACCCAAGGAGAAATAGGGAGGAGGCCACCACATCAGCAAGAGAAACTCCACTAGCTTATGTAGAAATAAGCCAAGCCAAAAGACAGAGAGTGAATCATGCCTCTGAACAGGAATACACTGAAGAAACAACAGAGGTCACAAGTACAGAAGGAAATAGGAGTAGGCCTAGCACTGAATATGAAGAGATACAAGAGCCTTCCACATCACAAACTCAGATGTTGGAAAGCCAGCACAGTGTCGAAGTATCTTCCTTTAGAATGCCTGCAAAAAAATATCAAGACATCAAGGAGATATACAAAGAGATCAAAGCTAGAAATGAGAGGCTTAAAGCCCAAACCTATGCACAGTACCTAAAGCTAACTCCCACAAACCAAACAAGACTAATGTCATCCTTTGACATTAAAGAGGGGAAGCTACAGATGTCACTCGTCAAGCCTACCACCCAGCAACCAAAAAAAGCATTAGATTTTAAGAACGTAGACTTTCAAGTGTTGGCAAGGGACATTCATCCCATTGACCAGGTTGAATTGCACAAGCAAGCAGGGGAGACGATATACTCCACTTTGACATGAAAGGCCATTACTGCTCACCAACTACAAAACTCCTTGGATAAAATGGCTGCACAATTTTAGTTGCAAAAAGCCTCTTCACAGGCCAACGACACAAGAATCAAGTCCTTAGAGGATTTAGTAATTAGATTGGGACATGATCCTAATGATATAAAAACCACAAAGCAGTTTATTAAAAATAAAAATGATGATATTGTTGCACTCAATAAGTAACTAAATATACCCCAGCTACAAAATCCACTAACACTGGAAGTCCTTGAAGCCCAGTAGGGGCATGAAGAACTCATGGACTTAGTCTTGAAATTAAACAATCAACTAAAAGAGACTGAAAAGGAATTCGATATGTTGATCCAATTAAAATAGGTAGATGTGGCCACTTCTTCAACAAATTTTATCCCCATAGTCTCCACAGTAGTGCCATCCACACTACCATCATCTTTGGCACCTACAACTCCACTTACAATAGCTTTACCAGCAACAACGAAGTCTACACCAGTAGTGGGTTCATCAGGAGAGAAAGCAGTAGAACTAGTCAAATCCATGGAAGATATGTCCATCCAGGCTACTGAAATAAAAAAGTTAAGAGAAAAGGTAGCAAGTTTGGAAACAGACTACAAACTTGCCCAACTGAAGCAGAAATATGAAGCACAAAAGGCCCAAAGAATGGGTGAGAGAATCAAAATCCTAGAGAAGGATTTAACACTGGAGAAACCACTTGGTCAAACCAAAGAAATGTTGTGGGCCAATATCATTGACTCTGTCAATGATATTTGGCCATCAATCCAAGTTATTTTTGAGCAGATAGAGTTAGTAAAAACATCTAGAGAAGCTATTCAGAAAGTGAAGGAGGAGTTGGGAGATAAGCCAGAGGATGCAAATAGACTCATCCACTTCCTCAACAACAAGAATAGATATGAGCTCCAAGAGCTAAATATAGAAGATAGAACTGCTACCATTTTAGAAGTAAGGAAGGTCCTTTCCAAAAGTAACCTTATGCTCAATTTGGAGGAAAAATGCCACAATATGTAGGTAGCCATTGATAGGTTCATGGCTAAATTCCAAATTTTGAGGGAGAAAGGTTTGCCTAGTCCTAGGTTATCAATGAAAAAGTCGTGACTCAACTAGACTATGGAAATAGGCTGAGATAGTTGGCTAAGGAACAAGCGAGCTCTTCATCTATGAAAGCATTGCCAACTAGAAAAGTCTTGTACAACACATTTGAGAACTTGTTCTTCCTAGAGCATGAGGTTAAACATTTGTTCCTCACCAAGCCCAATTTTCCCAAATATACTAAAGCTGATGAAATCTACGGGAGAATGGTGAATTTAAAATTACCACATGATGAATGGTGGGAAACAATGACATATTTATTGGGATAAATTTACTACATAGTAAAAAAAAATCAACCAGGTAAAACAAGTAAAAACATCACATCAGGGTCAGAGTATCAGGATTAAAGAGTATCAGTTGAAAGATGAAAGTAAAGAAGATTCCAGCGTGAGACTCCACAACTGCAAGCTAGATTAAAGGGCTAACACTTCAACAATAAAGGCCAACACAACCATAATAAAAGGGACAGCATGAAACAGTTCATTAGCTGTCTCTATCTTCTTGCAAGAAGATATTTGTATTTCCTAGATTAAATCTTAGGTTGTTTGAGATATTTTGTAAATAGTTTTTGTATAAATACTTCACAATTCGAAGTATGTAGGGTGGATTATTAAACATTTCTATAGACTGCTCGATCAAAAGACTGTAAAGCCATTGGAGCATTGACTGAGCCAGTAAGCTGGATTATTGAATAAAGCAAAGACATTTTACTAGATTCATGTGTAGTGTGAAATATAGACAAGTATCTTCTTTGTGTTGTCATTTTTCTTTAAAAGTTTTTTCATAAGCTTAAATGTATCTGAAATCTAAATGCTATAATATGGAATTATATCTCAGAACTTGCTTCATGCACTCTGTTTTGACTAGTATGCATTTTTTATGTTTTCTACTAAATTATCTAAGTTAAGGAATTCTTGATTGCTCCTTAGTTCAGCTAGTTTCCCCCAATCTATAGTAAAGGATTCTTAACTTCCCTTTACTCGAGATCATCCTCTTTCCTTCCTTTTAATCCTAGTTTGAGAATTCTTAAGTGACCTCTCACCCTGGTTAAGACGATTTCACCCATTCGACCTGAAAGTCTATGCTTCACTCTGCTAGCTTACCCATTGAACACTCCCTTTAATGATATAATTCCAGTTCTGCTGCCCTTGTTTGACTCCATAGCCCAATAACCAAAGAGATCATTCTTTCCATCTGTGTAAGGATTCAACCATCCAACTTCTAATACAAATCCAAAACCCCTTGAACTTTAAGAACTAGCCTAAAATCTCAACAAACAAAGCTAAAACATATAGAGAGTGCCCTCTCTAAGTCATAGGTTGGCTAGAGCCTATACTTAAAAGATTGTTTTGTGGTTATCTCGGTCTTTTCCTTCTTCTAATAACTTCTAGGGAAAAATTTTGAGTGATAACAGAGCATACCCTTTGCAAACAAGTCTTGCCTTGTTTCTAATGACTTCTCCATTTTCATTCAGCTTATTCTTGAATATCCATTTTGTTCCTATAACATTTTTATCATGAGGTCTAGGAACTAACTCCTAGGTATCATTCTTTTTAATTTGGTCAAGTTCTTCATCCATGGCCTTGACCCAAGATTCATCTTTGCAGGATTCATTTATATTTTGAGGTTTTGTGGAGGATAGTAATGCTAGATAACTTGAGGTCCCTATAAGAGTTCTTCTTGTCCATACTCCAGACACTTTTTCTCCTAGAATTTGAGATTGTGGATGATTCTTCTGAACATACCTAGATGGAGTATTTTTCCTGTCTATTGTATCTTCTTCTAGTGCTTCATTGGTTTGTTCTTCTATATCATTTTGATTTGATGCAGGAAATCATTCCCCATATTCCTCTATTGATTTCTTTTGTTCCGGATTTCTTCATGCTTCATGAATGCTTTCAACAATTTTCCGAAGTATTTTATTATAACATTTGTAACCTTTACTTCTAGATGAATAACCAAGAAAATTCCTTCGTCTTCTCTGGATTCAAACTTACCAAGTTTTTCATCAGTCCTTTTGATGAAACATTTTCTTCCAAACACTCTAAAGTTTTTTACAGTAGGAGGCTTACCATACAAAAGTTCATATGGAGTTTGATTTCTGTTTACCCGAACATTCACTTTGTTAATAATAGTCACGACAGCAAATGTAGCTTCACCCCAAAAGGTTACAGGAGTTCCATATTCATCAAGCATAGCTCGAGCCATTTGCTGATTTGTTCTATTCATTATTTCCACCACACCATTTGGCTGAGGGGTTCTTGCGATGGATAATTTCCTTTTTATTCTATGTTTTTCACAAAATTCAAAGAATTCATCTAACATGAATTCTCTCCCTCGATCAGATCTGAGAAATTTGGTTTTTTTCTCTAATTCATTTTCAACTAAAGCTTTGAAGGCTTTAAAATTTTCAAATGCTTCATCTTTATGTTTTACTAGACCTATCCAACACATCTAGGAAAAGTCATCAATAAATAAAATAAATTATTCTTCTCCATGAGGTGAATTTTTCCTTGTTGGACCACATAAATCAGTATGGATGAGTTCAAGAGGCTTACTTGTTGATCCTTCCTTTTCAATGAAGTGAACTCTGGTTTTCTTACCGACTTGACATGGTTTGCATATGGTGTTTTTTGGGATGTTGATATCTAGAAGATCACGAACTGCCTTGAGCCTACATGCTTTTCTTATCTGAGAAAATCTTAGATGTCCTAATCTTCTGTGCCATAGCCAGTTTTCATCTGTTTTTCTTAGATAGCATTGTTTTTGTCCTCCTTTGAGTATGTATAAATTATTTGGAGTTCTTGTACCTTTGATCACAGTCTTTCCTGTATCAAGCTCACAAACCACACATTCGTTTGATCGAAACACAACTTCATTTCCTTGATCACACATTTGACTGACACTCAATAGGTTATGCTTTAAACCATCTACATAAATGACATTTCCAGCTTTAACCTTTTATTTCAAGAAAACAGAACCTTTACCTTTAATGACAGCTGGAGTGTCATTTCCAAATGAGACATTATTTTCCTTTTCTAAAGCATTATATGAATGAAGTTTCTCTTTATCACCTATCATGTGTTTGGAGCATCCGTTGTCGATGTACCACTGATTTTCTTGTCCTTCTGCATAGAGAGCTATGCCATATCTTTCTGATTGAGATTCCTTCTTTCTCCATATCTTGGGATTTAATGATGTTTGCTCCTTTTGAAGTGTTGGTCGAAATTTGCTCCTGCATTCAGATTCTTCATGACCAAAGTTGTTACAAATCAAACATTCTATTTCATTTTCAAGAGGAGAAAAGTTATTATAGGAACTTTTCTTGATTCCTATAGCCTTATGCCCAAAGTTATGACATGAAAAACATTCCCTATTGAAGACATTTCTACTTTCATAGAATATTTTGGAATTGTTTACCTATTGGTTGAAGCTTCTACTGATATTCATCCTTGGAGTAAATTGAGTATGATTTACCTGATGAGTAATTTTAGGCCTTTGTTGACGATTAACATATTGTTCACTAGTCTTTGTTGTATCAAGATAGCTTCTGGTGGAGGCTGACAATTTTTGTGATTTAGATGATTCTTCAATATATCCAAGACCTGTCTTTATCAGAGGAGAATGCTAAACTTTGATGATTTCATTTAATGTTTCAGATCCCTTAGAAAATCTATGATTAAGAGATTTTGTCTTGTCAAGTTCTTTTCTTAGACCCACGATTTTACATTCTAGATTTTCATTGTGTTTTTCTCTTTCAATGAGTTGGTGTGTCAATGTATCTATGATCATATTCTTTTCTTCTAAGCAGATTTTGTGTTTTGTGATTTCTTCAAGAAAGTCTTCCTCTTCCAAGGCATCCAACAAATAATCATTGTCATAAGCCATGAGTAGTCTATAATCTTGTTTAGTTTCATCTTCATCACTATTGGATAAACCATCACTATCTTCATGCGTATAGTAACTCCTTTTATTGACAACCTGTTTTCTATTTCCTTTTGCATATTCCTTTCCCTTTTCATATTTATCTTTATGAGGACATTTGGCAGCATAATGGCAAACTCTACCACAAGCAAAGAATTTGAATGGTAACTTACCTCTGAATCTTTCAGAACCCCATTGAAGCTTTTTGACAAAATTTACCTCATCTTCTTCTTTTGAAATGTATCCTGGTTCATTGTGCTCTTCCTTTTATTTTCCCTTTGTTGAAGCTTTAAAATCGGCTTCTCTCATATCTAATGGACCTCCTTTCCTCATTTCAAAGGTAGTTAGGATTCCATGGAGTTGAGTCACAGTAATAGTTTGAAGATCCTGTTTTTCTTCTATGGCAGACACTTTTGACTCAAATTTAGAAGACAAAGATCTCAAAATTTTCTCAACTAAAGTAGCTTCCTTTATCTCTTCACCCAGATTCTTCATACAATTAACAATACCATCTATACATAAAATCTAACTAGCAACATTGTCATCATTATGCATCTTAAGAGTTTCATATTGAATTATAAGAGTTTGAAGCTTAGCACGTTTTAAGATACTCCTTTGTAGCTCTGAATGATTTTGTCCCATATCTCTTTGGCTGTCTTGAGCTGCATGACTTTGACAAATTCTGATTCTGATAGACTTCCCAATAACGTATTGACATCTTTGGCATTGGTTTCATATAACTTCTTACCTGCAGAGTCTGTAGGTATTGCTGCTGGAAATTGATATCCTCCTTCCACAATTTCCCAAACATCGGCTCCAAAAGATTGAAGATAGGCTCTGGTTCTTATTTTCCAATATACCAAGTTGCTCCCATTGAAGATTGGTGGTTTGATAGATCCCATGCTTTTGTGATTATTCATCTTGAAAGATCTTCCTTCAAGGGATCAAGCTTCTTCTAAAGGGCCTTCTCTGATACCAATTGTTGGAAATAATACTGAGAGGGGTGGGGTGAATCAGTATTATTAGTTCAATAATTTTTTATTTCCCAAACAGATTTATATATGCTACTTCTATGAAGTGAACTAGTGTGTACATGCTACTGTTATTAGAGAAACCAACGTATACCTAGAGAACTTATGATTTAATCAGTGCATCAGTAACATGTTAAACAGTGCATTAAAACCATAATAAACAATCACACATAAGAAACACACATGAACACCAATATTTAAGGTGGAAACCCAATGCGGGAGAAAAACCACCTACTATTGTCATCTCTGTCTTCTTTTAATAATAATAAAATCTATTTACAATATTATACTCATTCAGACTCATACCAGTACGCAGGCACCCACCTATAGAAGGCTACAACCTTCTCTCATTTTCCATCTTCTACTAGAAGGGAGCTGCAACCCTCTAGCTCTTGTACTATCCAATGTGTCTACTAGTATGTAGGTGTCAGACTACAAAAGGCTACGACCTTCTCTCTTCTTTCAGGGACCAAGTTTCATAAATTTTAGAGTGGATTCTCCTAGCACACAACAATATATATGAAGGCCTCATTTCATCAAAGTTTCATACTGGACCCATCAAAACTTTCAAAATGCATCAAACAATAATTAATTAATTTGAAAAGTCAAATCACTATCACCAGAACACTGTGCTAAACCCAGAAACCTACATCATCATCCAGAACCAGCTGCAACCTAAAAAATTATACATCATAATGTATACTCTACTTTACTGAACCCAACCTGCATATATACGCTACTTCCTTTAATCAAACCTGCATATACCTTAAAAACTACTAAAACATAAAACTTCAGAATCAAGTCTATACCAACCAACAATATACTGAACATCTACTATCAATTTACAGAGTTTTAGACAGGCAGTAGTAGATATCAGCCTTCTCACTTATACAATCAATCAATTCGATATCAAGCTCCTCATGCATTTAGTTTTATATTCAGATCTAAGAAGACTTAATTGACAGATAAGAGTAAAACAACATAACTGATCAGATAGATCAGTCGAATATGAAGAATAGGGTTTTATTTTCTATACGCTACTTGGAAGAGTAGAACCTACATGTACATGTGCTTTTACCAAGATGATCTAGTGTATAGATCTACAAATATTAACTCATAACTTTGCTGCTATTCCTGACTTTAGACAAACCCAAATCATGACATTTGAAGAATAAAACAGTTGTGCATAATCAGATCTAGCCCAACCAATATCAGATCATTCAATGATAAGTCATTTCAGGTCTCATGATCCTGATCCAACATTGAATTCTAGGTGCACAAAATATTTTAGATTAGATCACAAACATAGCCCCTGCAACATAAAATATACTTTAGATATAAGTATTCCTTAGAAACCCTTTCACTTGCACACCCTGTCCTTATGATCTTCTCCTCCTTATATAGTTTTAGGGCTTTGTCAATACCTCAGACCAAAACCACTTAGGACCTGTGGTATTCTTGGAAGAGATCCAATAATCATTACTCTTCTCAATATTATGGGATAATACTGTCAGGCCAGGCAGTAACTCCAATAGGCAGTAAAACTAATTCGGTTTATTTCATTAGGTATGCTATTTTTATATACAAAATGGTGTGACTGCTCAGTTCATCTCCTGATGACTGTTCACATTCCTAATTTAACTATTTACATAAATTCACCCAATCATGAGGATTAGGTGTCAACATTCCCCCCCTTAATCTGAAGGGATGTTCGTGAGTCCAAGCATTGTTCTGAATCTTTCAAGCTTTTCTCTTCCAAGCGCTTTGGTGAAGATGTCTGCAATTTGCTCATTTGTGGAACAATGACGGAGATGGATTGTTTTGGCCTCAACATTATGTCAAATCAGATGATATTTAGTATTGATATGCTTCGTTCAATCATGGAACTTTGGGTTCTTGGCCAACTTTATTGCAGAGGTGTTGTCAATCATGAGTGGAGTTGATTGTACTTGTTTTACCTGCAAATCTTCAAGAATTTTCCTGAGCCACACAATTTCTTTTGTTGCTTCAGCTGCTGCCACGTATTTTGCTTCTGTTGTGGAATCTACTAGAACTGATTGTTTGCATGATCTCCAGGAGACAGCTCCTAATCCAAGACTCATAGCATATCCTGAAGTTGATACCCCAGTTTCTTTGTCTCCATCGAAGTCTGAATCAGAGTATCCAATCAAACTGAAGTCGTCCACCTGTGTATACTTGATTCCAAAGTCTTGAGTTCCCTTCAAGTACCTTAGAACTCTTTTTGCAGCAGACCAATGTCCCTCACAAGGCTTTTGCATAAACCTGGAGAGGATTCCAACAGCAAATGAAATGTTTGGTCTGGTAGTAGTTAGGTAGTTCAGACTTCCTACAAGTTGTCTATACTTTGTTGCATCCTCAAATTCCTTTCCTTCAATAGATGTGAGCTTTAAGTTTTGTTCCATTGGAGTAGTAAGAGGATTGCACTCTGTCATGCAAAACCTGTTCAACAAATCTCCAATGTATTTCTTTTGAGAAAGAAATATGGACTTTGGATGTTGTGTTACTTCAATGCCAAGATAGTAATGAACATAGCCCAAATCAGTCATTTCAAAACTTTTCCCCAATTCCTTCTTTATGGATGCAATGTAGCTTTCATTGTTCCCTGTCATCAAAAGATCATCTACATATACCACAAGATATACAACTTTTTTTCCAACTTTCTTGACAAATAAAATTGCATCATCAAGATCAAAATGTTTGAAATTGAGTTTCAGAAGATGCTTAGTTAGTTTTTCATACCAGGCTCGCGGTGCTTGTTTGAGGCCATACAAGGAGTTCACAAGTTTGCATACTTTATGTTCATGTCCTTTCACAGCAAATCCTTCAGGCTGGGACATAAAAACATTCTCTTTTAGATCTCCATTCAAGAAGGAAGTTTTTACATCCATTTGATGGACTTTCCAACCGTTCTGAGTTGCTAGTGCAAAGAGTGTCTGGATGCTGTGGGGGCAAAAGTTTCCTCATAATCGACCCCTTCCTTCCATGCAAAACCTTTTTCCACAAGCCTAGATTTGTGCTTGTCAAGTGAGCCATCATCTTTGTACTTGTTCTTGTAGACCCACTTGCAGCCAATTGGTTTGGTTCCAAATGGAGGATCAACTAGCTTCCAAGTGATGTTCTTTATGAGGGCATCATACTCCTTTTGAATCACTTCTTTCCATTCATCATGAGAAGCAGCTTCTTTAAAGGAAGTTGGTTCAAAATCTGTAGACAAGTTCAATTCACAATCATAAGAAACATCCATATCAACAGGTGAATTAGAGTCATCTACATCACCTCCATTTTGTCGGTTTGAATTTCTGGTTCCTGTTTTTCCAATTTCATCAGGATGAACACTTTCAAGTGTCTTCGTCAGCCACTTTGGGGGACCTTTCTGAGATGGTCCAGGCTTCTCTGTTGATTGAGTTGGGACTGAATCAAGATTGAGTCTCCCAATTCTATCAATTACATCACTTAAAGCATCATCCATTGTTGGAGTTTCATTCGGGGGAGAGTGATCTTCAGAAGAAGATTCCACATGTTGATCTAGAATAGGAATCCCCCCTTCAAGATGTGGAATCTGATTATCAAATTCTTGAAATGATTTTGTTTTTGCGAATCTATCCAAGCGATCAAGTTTCCGCTCAACAACATTGTCAGATTTGGATGATTCAAGAAAAATTACATCTCTAGATATTGTTAGCGCTTGAAATTTCACCTCAGGCTAAGAAAGGTAAACCTCAAGGCAACATCAAACCATTTAGCCTCGTAGCTAGCCCTACGGGGCAGGAGAAGGCTCTCTCCGGTCTATCTTGGTAAAATCTTCAATGGATGAGATGACCAATATGTTAACACTGATTTTAGGCTAGTAAACTGATCAAAAAGGTTGTTTTGGGATTTTTAGGGTTTTTGGTGGCAAATTGAGGGGATGGCAATTTTGGGTGTGGGGATTGGACACAGTTTCTGCAAGGGGTTCTTTGGGGCGAGGTAGGAGACAGTATTGATGCCTTTGATTGAGATGGATGATCAGGAATGATAGGTAAGGAGCCAAGGAGAGCAAACAATAACTTTGAATTCCCCTTAGACAGTAGAAAACATTGAAATTAAACAAATTTAAAAGCAGAGCATGGCAAGCATGAATTCTTACTTTAACACTTCATTTATTTAATGTGCAGAAGTAGAAGAAAGGAAACGATTCACATAACACACTTACAAGAACATTGAGAAACACACCATCAACACATGAGTCCACAAGAATCCCAAAAAGGACTGCAAAACCCTGGTCTTCCTTAGCCAAAAATTGCAGAGATACAGTGAAATAATACAATGATAGCTTCTCCCTCAAGAGTCCAACCATGAAAATGAGCAAGAAAGTACATAATATAGATGATCTAACCTCTTTCCCTACCTCCATGGGTCGAGCTCACTATCCTAGGAACTGTTTCAACCACTTCTAAACTAAGCACTACAAACTAGGCAGTCAAAACAACTTGCCTCTATAAGCTAGGAAACCAATTCATTCATTTAATATTTACCCTTTTCATGAATGAATCTTCTAGAAGTGTTACATAAGAGTAAAAGTGTCTAAAATGTACAATAATTACATCAAATTACATCAAAGAGGATCACATTTCATCCCAAAATTTCCAACTGGGTCAAACTGTGCTTTTCCGAGCTGTACAGTGCATTTTTGGACAAAATTGCCTGACAGGTCGCGCGCCCCTGCCTGACGGGTCGCGCGCCTTTGGAGCCATCTTTGGGGCACTTGCAGGTGGCCAAATTGAGCAAAAGTAGGCTTGTTGGAAAGGTATATGAGTCTACTTTCCAAACCAACTAGAATTTCTGAATTTGGAGTTCATTTACCCTATCAAAAATCAAATCTCCCAAGACTGCTTTCTGCAATTCAAAATAGTGGCAGAAAGTCAATTTTTACTAGTTTTTTGACTTTCTGGAGGCCCAAAACTTCACCAAATCTCAAGTCCATCCATGAGCATATGTAACTTTGCATGAAAAATCTGGAAATGCTGAGTTTTGGTCAAAAGGAGTTGCCCTGATGTAGGGTCGCGCGGGGGGTGAGACCCGTTAATGGGGAAAACCTGCAAATTGCACAAAAAATTCACAAATGACAAAATTTTCTCCAAATTCCTTGAAATTTGGGCTGGGAGTCCCCAATCAAGTACCATGCTCAGTCAAAGAGGCTTTGGCCAAAATTTGGAGTGGATCAGGCATTTTCCGTCGTTTTAGTGCCTTGGCCAACCTCCTTGGATCTGGCGATTGTAATTTTGACATTTCTCTAAAACCATGACACCTGTGCAAAAAGTGAAGGATGTTTTTCTTCTTTGGCATGTTATGGACAAAAACCTCTCTCAGTTTTCCAAAATTCATCTTTTATTGCTCTGGAACATCATTTGAGTGCGACTTGTCCCGATGTGTGAAACAAGGAATTTTGTCGAAATGGAGGGAAATGAAGGGGATAGGGGGCTTCTAAATTCTTGGGGAAATTTTTGGGAGTGGGGAGGGATGTTAGGAAGTAGGGGAAAGTGGAATCTCAGAGATTGAGTGAGGGGAAGGGGTCCAAAAGGGCAAAACACAGGCCAAACCTAGAAAATTGCCAAGTTGTAGCTAGAAACTAGGGTTTGTGCAAAAATGAGGAATTTGGCAGATCTAAGGGATGGGAAGTGTTTGATAAGGTACTTTAAGGATAGGGGAAGGTGTATGAACATCAGGATACAAGTTTTGCCGATGATTTGACCGTCCAAGAGAAATTCCCTTCAAAACCCTAGGAGAGGGAAATGACCTTGCCTAGGTGCAACTGAAGCATGAACAAGGTGTAAAATGACTCAATAGACACTGAGATGATAATGAAAACCCTATGAATGATGATAGACTCAGCTGAATGATGACATATATTGGCATTTGGACAACTTTTAGAAGGAGTGAAAGCAAACCCTAGACCTAATGCCTAATGACCAAATTTTGTTTGAAAACTCTTTGAAATGACAAAATTTGACCTTAACACTCTGAAACCACTTTGTAAGAGCATATTTGATCACTGGAGGAAGGCTGGAAAGACTGACACTAACAGATACAACAAACTTTTTATTTACTTCATCATAGAGGCGGTATGCTTTGGAGGTGTTTGAATACCCCAGGAAGATACACTTACGACTTCTAGCACCAAGTTTGTTTCTATGTACCTTTGGCATCAAAGCATAACAGGTGGAACCAAAGACCCTAAGATGTTTTACCAAAGGAAAATGTCCATACCACAATTCATAAGGAGTCTTGTTTCTTATAGCATTAGATGGACATCTATTCTTTATATATGTAGCACATAGAACAACATCAGCCCAAAACATTATCTTTACATTTTTGAAGAAAAGCATGGATCGTACCATATTCAATATTGTTCTATTCATTCTTTCAGCTACACCATTCTATTGGGGATTATAAGGCACACTTGTTTGATGTTTGATCCCATGTTGGAGAAGACAGTTTTCAAATTAATTTGATGTGTATTCTTTTCCATTATCAGTGCGAATAGACCCAATATGAGATTGTGCATCATTTTCAATCCATTTATGAAAATTCTTGAATGTTTGAAAAGCATCAGATTTGTTCTTCAATAAATAAACCCAACACATTCTGGTGTAGTCATCAATAAATGTCATGATATATTTATTTCCATTTGCAGAAGGAACAGGCATTGGACCACATAAATCTAAATGAATGAGTTCAAGCTTCCTATGTGCTCTTGAATGTGAATCATGAAAAGACTGTTTGCTATGCTTTCCTTGAATGCAAGCATCACATTGCTTAAGTTTCCTAGGAATTGTAGGCAAACCAGCAACACCATTCTTCTTCAATAAGCGGAGACTGTCATAGTTCAAATTTCCAAATCTATCATGCCATAATAAACTTGATGGAAGTATACCTTCTTCATGATGAAAATTGTATGAGAAATGTTGTGCATGAGCAGATGTTCCTTGCAGTTTGAGAAGCCTTTCTTCTTCTATTCCCCTCATGACAAGTGAGTGGTCAGATGCTTTTCTTACCTCAAGCTTGCCATCAAACATATGAATGGAGTGACCTTGCTGGCGGATGTGGACCAAGGACAACAAGTTTCTCTTGAGCTGTGGGAGATATAGAACATGATCCAGAAGAAAGTTTGGAAGACCAGGCAGTTTAAGCCTGATTGTGCCAAGCCCTGATTGCTTGATTGTTGATTGATCTACAAAGTATACTGCTCCATCAACATTGTCAGTGAAATCTTCAAAAAAATATTTTCTATGAGACATGTGACAGGTTGCTCCCGAATCAAGCAACCAATCATTTTTCCATGAAGCAAGTGAGGCATTAAACAAATCTTCATTTACTCCAATGTTACATTGTGCCTCAACATAGTGAGCGGATTCAGGTGCTTTACCTTTGTCTGTATCATCAGTTTTACCTTTCTATTGGTTTCTTTTTTGCTCAATTTTGTCCCATGGTAGCTTGCATGTAGAGGCATCATGTGATCCATTTCTTTTGCAGCGAATGCAGTGCAGATCTGCCTTTTCTCCTTGAGAATGTCTACCCCCCCTGCCTCTGAAATATCTTCCTCTTCCTCTTCGTCCACCTCTTCCTCTTGTAGAATCTTGAGCAGGATGCTTTTCTTTATGAGCAAGGCACACAGTCTCTTTAGAAGATTCAGGGACTGTCTTCTTTCCAAAAGCTTTCTCTCTTTCAGCAAACTTTTTGACAAGAGAGTCAAAGGTTATATCTTTGAGATTTCCATTTGCTTGCAATGACTCAAGATAATTGGAGTAATTAGGATAAAGTGCCTTGAGAAAAGCAATAAGAGGAATATCCAATTCAACCTTAGTAGATTTGATATCATGCATTATAGA
The DNA here is from genome assembly GCA_031772625.1 of Pinus tabuliformis. Lineage (NCBI taxonomy): Eukaryota > Viridiplantae > Streptophyta > Pinopsida > Pinales > Pinaceae > Pinus > Pinus tabuliformis. The sequence goes on along the minus strand of CM062816.1, from coordinate 1,921,190,361 downwards.
CTTTACTTTAGATGCAAGAGCAAGAGGATCATTATTTTGCAGTTCAAGAGTGAAGAGTTTAATCATGAGTTGGACAACTTCAAGTGCAGAATGTGAGTCATAGAGTTCTTTCAGCTTTTGTAGGGCTTCAAAGGCAGTTGAATATGCAGTATACGGCCTCCTAAAAAAAGGGCTCAATGCACTATGGATGTTCTGCCTCCACCAAATATTCTGCTACAAATTTTTTATTTTTTTTTCTCAGAAATTTGTAGCATCATTAATAAACTCATATCAAGACCGTATTAGACAATACATGATAATTTACCCCACATAAATCTTCAATAATTGCATAACAGAGATACAAGAGGAACCTTCCAAAGAAATTTCCACCATATGTGAAGCAAAGCACGCTGTCCCAGAATGCAGCCACTAGTTCTGACCTTTAAATGCTGCCCATGCACTTATGGCCAATGCAGAACCAAAAACAATGTAATACGCACTTGTTAAGCCCAAAAAAAATATGAGTTGAGGAACACAGACCCCTCCATTGCCAACGCCCTTCACAGGGTGATTATCCGCAAGGCTCATTTAGTGTAACAACACCTTGTACTCCAAGCTCTTTCAAGCGTTGAACATCTTTAGGGAATGTGAACAGCACCTCGAGCAATGGCAAAAGTTCGAGTTAGATTTTGAGAAATCGAGTCTGCTCCGATGTCAGTCCTTGAACTGGTAAAAACTTTGTAATTTACAAGCGAGCCATGGCAAAAGGAAAAGAGCCTGCGGAATAAAATGACTGAGTTTTAGATCAATGCGACTTGTTGTTGATCGATGGGGTAGGATTGAGGTGACTGAGCCTGCGGAATTCTCCGTGAAGAAGGAGAATAATCTCTGTCAAATGCTCAAGAAACAGTTACCCACTACAGCGACCATTCTGCCAGCAATATGGAATATGGACAGATACTATGTCAGAGAGCGTTATGTAAGGACTGAGGCAGCGCTGGTGCGCCAGAGAATGTTATGTAAGGACAGAGGCAGCGCTGGTGCACCAGAGAGTGTTTTGGACAGATGTCAGTCAGAACAGTGCTCAGGTCAGAACGACAGAGGACAGCGCTCAGTGGACAGTGCTCAGACCAGCGTACAGCCCATAGTAGCAAAAAATGAAGGGAGTTACAACTATTTTGAGAACTGGCTCTGATACCATGTCAGGCCAGGCAGTAACTCCAATAGGCAATAAAACTGATTCGGTTTATTTCATTAGGTATGCTATTGTTATATACAAAAGGGTGTGACTGCTCAGTTCATCTCCTGATGACTGTTCACATTCCTAATTTAACTATTTACATAAATTCACCCAATCGTTAGGATTAGGTGTCAACAAATACCATGGTATTGACCCCTGGTATTGTCTCCTCTTGAATTTCCTAGATTTTCCAACATATATGAGCTTTTCTTCTTGTCAAAGTGTGTGTACATGTATACGCTCTTTTTACTCTATGAACCCACATATATACACTGTTTTGATTAAGTGGACTTGTGTATATATCTTAAACTACTTTTCACCATCCTTTACCTTCAACTTCTTCATTCTTATTAGTAGAATTTAGTTCCATCTTCCTGTTCTTTTGTACCAATGCCCTATTACATATGAATGGACTTGTTACATTGTGGATTGCCTTTCATCAAAACTAAACTAACCTATGAGTGAGTTACCATCAAGGACAGCACTTGTGTCATAATTCCAATAGAAAGCGCATACAAAAAGTAAGGTCTTGATTAATAAGTTTTTTGATTAGTTTTATGAATTTTGATGTGTTTCTGATGTCCGTCAATGAACTCTTCTTAATGACCTGTGCTTAAAAAATGATATTTTGATTATGGATTGATTGATTAAAGAAATTTGAAGTTACTTTTTTATTTTGATTGGAGATCAGGGAAATTTTTGTGATTGGTTCAGAATGATGCAGTAGATATAAGTATGATTAAATGTTTGTTTCAGAATGGTAGTTTATCAGTTTTGAGTTTTCATAGGTTTAAGATTTGTATGCGGGTATGATTCACGAAAGATGCATACACGCGCAGGTTTTCCACTGAAAATTAGTGTACATATTTTGAAAGATGGTTGATCAGTCTTTGCAATAATAGAATCTGGTTTCTGTGATGCAAAATATGTTGTTTGTATTTGGTTACATTGATCTGACTATTTTGATTGGTTGAGTTTTTAGTTGAGTTTTAGTTGATTGGGCTTTAGTGATTGGTTGATTCAGTTACAGTGATGAGTTACAATTTGATGATTGATATTGAGCTTAAATGTTGGTAGTGGGTCCAGTTTGAAAATTTTATGAAACATGGCCTACAAGTTATGATGTGTTGTAGCAGGTGGATCCAGTATGAAAATTTATGAAACATGGTCCTCGGAGTTGAGGGAGTTGGAGCTTCCTTCCAATGGTAGTTGGTAAATCAGATCAGGGGGTTGGAGCTCCCTTCCAATAGCAGTTGGAGAATGAGTGAAGGTTGTAGCCTTCTATAGGTTGTTGTCTATGTACTGGTATGAGTGTACATCGGTATCAGATCTAGGGGGTTGGAGCTCCCTTCCAGTAGGAGCTGGAGAACGAGCAAAGGTTTTAGCCTTCTACAGGGGGGTGCATGCATATTGGTATGAGTTTGTGCCATTATAATATTGTAAAAGTTTTCATTTATATTAAAAATAAGACAGAGATGACAACAACAGGTGGTTTTTTCCTACATTGGGTTTCAACCTTAAATACCGGTGTTCATGTGTGTTTCTTATGTGTGATGGTTTATTTTGTTCTTACTGCACATGGTTACTATCTATTCAATGCTTAATGAAGTACTTATGCACTAGAACATAATAAATAGAAAATAAATCAACTACAAAGTAAGTTTATTGAATATATGTTAGTTGTCTTAAGAACAATTGTGTACACATGCGGGTTCCTTTATGTAAATTCACATACAAAAATCAGGAAATGAAATGAAAATTTTATTGATTTCGAAATATTGATTCACCACACCCCCCCGAGTATTGTTTTGCAACACAAACCAATTTTAGGTTAGAATCTAGTCGTTCTAGCCTTGGAGAGGGATCTCTCACTTAAGGTGTTCAACTAATCTGATATTAGGCTAGGTATAGAGATCAATAAGGTATGCTTTTCAAAAGGTTGTTGGTAAGAAAGGAGATAGATCCATTGGTCACGGAGTCATGTCAAAGCTATTAATTGTCCATTGATCTGATGAATGGAGAAAGGGTTTTTCCATAGGGGCAAGGTAGGCAGTATTAGTGATGAAATCATTTTAAATTTTTGTAGGGTGGTGAGTATAATAAAGGTGAAAGTAACAGTTAGATCATCAAAACTGTAGATGAATTCTAAATATTGCTTTAAGAGGAAAACACAGATTACTTGGGGAAACTAAATCAGAGCACCATTAAGATGAATTTTGAATTAAACATCTGGTTCTTCCAAGCATGAATACATACATTCAAGAGATGTAGAAACATAAGAAAAACTTACAATATACAAGAAGCATAACACCATCAAGATCTGACACATGAATCCCTGCAAATCACCTTTTGTCTTTCATTCACTGGCAAAAATATTTAGAAAATACAATGCACTCAAGGTGTCTGTCTCTCCAATATAACCAACCCCTTTTCCATTACATGTACACCATAATATAGACTCAAAATAGTTAGTTCCCACCTCCAGGGGTCGAATTCCTCATTTTGAATATTGTTCCAAACTTCTGTAATTAAAATAGAACTGACTACTTAATACTAGGAGATACACAACTAGATACTTTCTTAAGAATTTTACGTTAATATCTTAAATCCAAACTGAGCTCATGAGTAACTACTTGCTTGATCATAATTATAATAACCATCAAAACAAATTACATCAAGTTTTATCTAAGATAAATCTCTCAAACGTAACTCTATTTGGAAGTGCAGTGCCAGTGTTGCGCAAACTCCAATTTCTTCAGCAAGGAAGAAACACAACACTTGACGGTTTAGGTACTTGTGGTCAGTTTTTGAGAGTATTAATGGCTCCTACACCTGAATATTAACTTTCACATGGTCACCTTCCCCTTTAGAAACTCATATATACCATACAACACCTCAAAATTTGATAAAACCTCCAGTAGGACAAAACGCAACACCTGTTTCAAAAGTGCAGCGCCATTTTCATTTCTATGGTTTAAGTGGTGAGGATGTTTATAGAGAATCTTCACACACTAATGATGATGTTAACATTTTAATAACCATGCCATATTCTTCTTTCAAACTTCCCTTCCTAAAAAATGCCAAATGTCCACCTTGACACAAAAAATCCTAATGTTGGCTAGGGCACAAAATGTTTCAAAACTTCTTCTTCAGAATAGCTTCAGAGTTGTGACCAGATATGGCTACTAAAGGAGCTTTGTGCAAAACATAAACACCTAGAATCTTCAATCTTATAAACAAGCTTACTTAAGGGAAGAGCCAGAGCCAAAAATAAGGGTGGTTTTACTTACTACCAATCTATGCCTAAAACATCACCAACTTGGAATATTTGCAAATAATCATTAACTACACCTCCTAAGACTATACGCCACCTATTCACATGATCGAGACTACTTCTATAAACCAAAAATTCGAGATATCAATTGAAATGGTGTTGATTGTCCAATTTCACAACAAATGAGCCAATTTCGCAACAAGTCGAAGTAGCCCTCCATGTTCTGTATGGTTGCATCCCTCCTCTGACAAAATGGAGAAAATGGGTATTCTTGAAATATCTCTGTGATGGTGTTGAACTTCTGAGATTGGCTTCACAGTGCTAGTAGACCTCCTTATCACCTATAACAAACTTTCGTAGCACACTATCAACTTTCGCAACACCTTGAGAAATAACCTGTATTTTGTGATTATCTCCCTGACAGTGAATCCCGCTGAGCTAAATTTTTGACAGAATGTGACTACCATCATGATGCTTCTCCGTTAAAGTTTTGATCTAAATATGAATCATATATCTCAAGAAAATCCAAAAATGGTTGTAGGGGATGGTAGCTTGTTTCTAAAAAAATGTGAATAATTTTGAGCTGAAATTAAGTGGGCTTATTCATCTCATCCCCATACATCTACTGTTAAATTGTGAGGGAAAATGGGTACATTTTTTAAGAGATATGGTGGAGAGAAGGTTATAGGGGCTGACAAACTGAATTTTGCAACAAATGCATAGCAACTGCTTGTGCAATCATGGGTTTGTATAACTCAGGTTTTCCTTATGATTTTAGATTGGTTGGGATATGCAATACAGGTCCCCTACATCATACAAAATCCAACAAGAGGTGAAAAAGGTCCTTACTCAGAGGTGTGAGAGTGTTTTTTCATTTGCGTAGTAGCTGGTTTAGTTGCGTAGCACATCGGTAACTTTTGCTGCAAATCATCCTCTGAGCTTGGAACCTTCTTCTTCGACCTTTGAACTACTCCAGGATCAATTCTAGCTTCAAATGAGGGAGAATGAGAGACTTTCAAACAAATTCAAACACTCCATGCCACCGAAACCTCCTTTTGGAATGATAATGGGCCACTTGATGATGTGAAAGATGTGATGAGAGGGGCATCTTTTGCAATGATGAGCTTGACATGACACACTTAACCAATAACTAACTCTCAAAATAACTTTCATGACTGACATGACATCAACATAACAAACTTATGATTGACCAATTCTCTCATGACTCCTTATGACCTTACAATTCGAATTATGGAAAAAAGACTCTTTTTTTTAATCAAAATATTTACAATGACACTTTAACAAATTTGACCTCTTTGTACAAAAACGCCTTTAAAACATGACATTCATGAAACCAGGACTAGTATTAAAATGAACTCAAATGAAATAGTAACACAAAAGTGACTAGGATTCCTATATTATAGGACCCTAACAGACCAAACAGTGAAAATGCTACCTGATGTACTCTTTCGATCAGATGGACTCCCTACCCAATCTGCATCTGTGAAGCCACACAACTTCACTCCCTCTATCTGTCTGTACCATAATCCATAATGGCTAGTGCCTATGAGGTACCGTAAAACATGCTTCACTATCTTCCAATACAATTTGGGCGACCTAACCATAACTTGGCTCAGCTAGTTGATTTCATAGCACATATCTAGTCGTGTGTTCACAAGATACATCAATGAACCCACTAGTTGTTGGTAAATGGTAGCATCAACCTCTTCACCTGAAGTGGCATCTTTCTTCCTCTATTTGGTCGATAGAGCTATCTCCATGGGTTTACAACTCTCCATGTGAAATAGTTGTAGTATCTCGGTGGCATACTTTCCTTGAGACACAAAAAATTCCCCATCTCCTTGCCATACTTCCATCCCAATGAAGTAGTGCATGAGACCCATGTCCTTCATCTCAAATTCCATTGCAAGGTCCTCCTTGCTAGAGTTTATCAATTTCTCATCACCTATAAATATTAAATCATCAACATATAAAGCAATGATAATAAATTTTTCTTCTACCAAAATATGATAGAGGTTCACATTCACTTAACTTTTGGTGAAGCCCAATCCAGTGAGGTAACTATCGATTTGAGTGTACCAAGTTCAGGGTGTCTATTTGAGACCATATAATGCTTGCCTAAGTCTACACACATGATACTCCTAATCGTATGTATCAAAACCTTCCAGTTGCTCGATGTACACTTCCTCCTCAATAACACCATTAAGAAATGTTATTTTTACATCCATATGGTGGGTCTTCAAACCTCACTTGTGAAACCATTGTAAGAATTGATCTAATTGATGGATAAATTGCTAGAAGAGCAAAGGTTTCCTCATAGTCAATTCCCCCAACTTGAAAGAATTCTTTGGCCACAAATCTGGACTTACATTTCTCTATGTTTCTATCTACTTCATGCTTAACCTTGAATATCCATCTCGAACCCATGATTGATTTATCTGCTGGCCTTGGGACCACATCCTAAAAAATGTTGTTCATGATGGATTTGTACTCTTCCACCAATACATAAACCCAAACTGGTTGCTCAACTGCTTCCTCAAAAGAGGATGGATCAATCTCTACAAGCTCGGTAATTAGATCCATGTAGCCAATGTACCTCTCAAGTGACCTCTGCCTGCACAAATTTGAAGAAGCTCCCGCATTCTCCCTTGTATCTTGCACCAATATATCAATTTCCATAGTTCTTTTTCTCCCTTCTTTGGATGTTTCTTCTTGAGTGGATGTCACCACTTTGTCTCCTCTCTACCCCTCAATTTGTAGATGCTCCACAAATTCCTAAGGCTCCTTCTTTGGAGCTAAAAGCTCCTCTTCTGGTGGTATCTAAATCGCCCTCTTAAGATAGCACCACATCACTTTCTTCTCATCAAACTTTACCTCCCTTCACACAAATGTCATTTTGAGGGAAGGTAACTAAACATGGTAATTGTGTGAAGTTTTAGTGTAACCCACAAAAACTTCCAACTCTGCTATCGGCTCAACTTTCTTCCTCAAATATTTGGAGACATGGTAGTAAGCATAGGCTCCAAAAATTCTAAAATGAAACACATCCGAATTTCCCCCTGAGAAACCCTCCCCTAGTGTAATCATACCAAGAATCTGATGAGGACTCTGGTTTTGGAAGTAAATTTCTATGTTACATTCCTCTACCCACAAATGAAGTGGTAGGCCTTGGTAATGTAGTATAAGCCTCGCAACTCCTACAATGTTCTGGTTCTTTCTCTCAGCTGCCCCATTTTGCTGCGGGTTGTGAGGTGTTTTCATCTCTCTTCGAAATTGCTTCTTTACAACACAAATCCTTGAAGTCGTTCGAAACATAATCACCTTAATTGTTGCTCATGTTAGTGTCTATGAGTCACCAATGATCAGATGTACTCTTTCCATGTGGTTTATAGGTTTATTTGGTCAAATTGTTATATTTTCAAATAAAATTTGATCATTGGTCAGTTCTAGGTCATTACTACTCCCTCCATACTCAAGGTCATAAAATGTTGTCATGGTCTTGTCATCACTCCTTGTGATGGGTCACCAAAAGAGTGTCCTGGTAATCATTGAAGATCATCATATCATTATCATGCATACTACAAAGGTTCAAAGGTCTTTAATCATGGTCTTACATATGCATTTTGTGTCATCATTAGGTCATGTCATCATAAGTCACAAAGGAGTCATTTCACCACCATAGTTATCATCAAGGGAGTTATTAATTAGGGAAAAATGTTCAAAAATATTTCAAAGGTACATGCACCACTCAATAAATATGAAACTTTGCCTAATTAAGTTACAAAGTTTCAGTACACTGGCCTATCATTTCATTTTTCAAAAAGACAAGTGGTGTCACATCATGCCCCAATGAAAACCTTGACCTCTAGCCTATAAAAAGACCATCAAAGCACTCTATTTGTTCATTTCACTTTCATGATGCATATGTCCATCAGAAAATTGCATTCAAGCTACCAATAATTGAAATTTCCCACCCAAGTCAGAGATTTCACCCCTTTCTCTGCACTTCTAGCATGCCATGTTGCACTTCTGGCAGAACATTGTGCTTTTGAAGTGGGAGGAAAATAAACCATTGAAAGGGTTTTATACAAGATATATAGGTTATATCACATCATTAGCAATTAAGTATATTGTCATCACTCCTCCTTTCATCAATTTTCTCACAAAAAGTCAGTGAAATACCCTATCCTAGGGTTTCGTTGCACTTTTGATTTCTTGGTCAGTTTCCTTCATTGCAATTGTAAAAATCTGTCATTTTTTTCTAAAGTGCTCTCCCTTACACTCCATCTACCTCCCCTTAGATTTTCCCATGCCTATTCCCCTCATCTCCCTCATTTTCCCATAAACCCTAGCCTATGCTACACTTCTAGACAAATTCCTATGCTAGGACTGTATTTAGAATTTTTCTACCCCTTCCCCTCACTCATTCCAAAAAATTTAACTTCCCTATACCCCTTAAGACCTATCCCTACTCCCAAAAATTTCCCCAAAAATTTACATCACCCCTAACCCTGTTGGCTTAGTGGGTCCTGACCCAGGTTCAGAGTTAGTTTTTCCAAACAAATCCCTACACTATTGGCCCTTTTGGCATCAACCCGTAGAGCGTGAACTGAAGTATCACCCAAAGTAGTATGGGAAGATGTTGGAACCAAGTTTCCACACCCAGAGATTAGTGTAATGTCGTTTTATGCCCTAAACCTCTCTTCACACAGATTCATAAGCCTTTAGGGCTTATCGATGTAACTTCCCTTAATTAGCTCCTATACCTCCGTGAACATTCTCGACCATCTTTTGTGGCCTTAAACAGGTGAATCAACCACTTACGCGCCTCTATGATTGTAACCCTTAATCCCATATTTACCCAGATCAGTTTAATTGCTAGTAACTTAACATGCAACGAGATATTCTTCGCGTAAACAATTATTATTACTTGTGTTCATATGACAATATAAATCATGTAAAATTGCGCATCAATACAATATTATTTCATAAACCCATCATTCATCACAGCATAAAAGCACATTCATTCATAACAGAAATAAATAGCCAAAACACAGGAATTTCTAGAATAATCTCTTCATTAATACTTCAGTTCTGCTTACAAACTCAAGACTTCCCTGCACACTCAATTGCAGGGGTGCACGCACTCAGCTGTAGAATCTACTCTACGCCTCTGTGCACACAACTACAAAGTCTCTCTTCTAATCTATGACTTCTTCACTCTTTCTTCTATTGACCCATTACATTCATCTTTATCATTGATATCTACTTGTCTTAGACTCTCTAAGACTCTCCTACTTATACAATCCCATGGTCCGCGGACCATGGGTAGATCTATAAAGACAACACAACTTACATAAAAGAAGGGAAAAACCATTTATGACACTTTACTATCTACGTGCTCTGCGACCACAACTTGTGGAGATTTTACATTCTTTACAACAAAACTTGGGCTTTCTTCCCCAAAGCTTAGGCTTTTGCCCCAAAATTGACCCCAGGAGACCCTGTCCCAATAGGCCCCCAACACAAATATCATGACTTTCCCTCAAGTCACTCTACTGGCACGAAGATCTTACTACGGAGACCTCCCAACTCTACTTGTGCCACTACTACCTCAGTCGTGCTCTGCGTGGCTTCTTGTTTGATCTGCTCCACTAGCTGCTTTGTTTCTAGTCCTGCACTATCTTCCTTGATCTTCTACTGCATTTTCTATAGGCTTTCAAAATTCTCCTCAGTGGTGGCAGACATAACATAGGCCTCATCCAGCCAAGGCCCTAATCTTGCCTTGAGGACCACCTCTTTCCTTTCTGTTGCCTTCACCTGTTCGAGCAACTATTTGGCCTCATGCAGCTTGGCCAATCGTTGTGCTATATCGACAGTGCCCATTGTCACTCTTGCTTCATCATACCACTACTGTAATTCACGAGATTTTGTGTTTAACCGTTGCATGTTAGGATCTTCCTGCAACGCCATGACTACCTCCATGGATTTCTCAAAAAGTGTGGTGCAATCCACCACCACGACATCCACTGTTGCAATTCCATCCTTCAAAGCAGCTTCACACTCTTCTCTGAAATCTGGGGGAGTTGAAGGCTGTGACTTCAACTCTAACTTTGTAATATTTAGGTTCAGTTCAAAGTGAACCTTGGCCACTTCCATCTTTTCATCACACACACCTACAACCAACATCTGGATCTTTGTGTCCACTGGCGCTTCCTCTGGGATATGCAGTTTAGGGACTGTTTTGCATGCCTTGGCCACCATGGATGCAGTTTGTTCATTTTGCATCTGAACTTTCTTCCATGATTCCAGTGCTACTGATTTTTCCATGAACATCTATTCATTCTTGATTTTGTACTCACTAATCATGCTCAGCACGCTACTCCTGGGCCTTAACTTCTGCTATCACACCTGCTTGCAGTGTGTGAAGTAACTCACTGGGGAGCGTGGCTAAGTTCAGACCAATATTGTTCAAGGAGATGACAATAGCCTTGTTAGTGGGCACCTCCACACTCAAAGCTCCATCAGGTAGCGTGACTACCCAGAGATCCATTGACCGAACCATCTCTCCTGCTTGAGTGGTCCCTGGTGTGTAACTAGTTGATGCAGCGGTGCTCTATCCTACATCTGCCTGGAGTCTAGTTGTTTGGATCTACAGCTTGCGCAAACTTTCCTGGATGGTGCTCAGTGCCTGATTTTGTTGCTGCTCAAACTATGGTAGCAGTTTTGTTGTTGTATCCCACACCTTATCCCCAATATCATCCAAGTCGCCCTCCGTCAAGGTAATTGGATTTAGTGACGACTTGGTGGCTTTTGACTTATTTCACTGTCCTTGCTTTTCCGACTCCCTATAATGCTTCACTCGGAAGGGAGTGCTCTCTTACTGATCTTGACCACCCTACTCTGACCACTCTTCTTCCTTCATTTGGGGCGAAGGAGAATTCTGACTTCTTTTGGAGCCGCGCTCTTCCTACTTTGCTTCTATGCGGGCCTTCTCCTTGGCCTCTTTCTTCCTCTTCTCAGCTAACTACTGAGCCTTCCATTTGGCTGCTTCCTTTTTCTATTTCTCCGTGGACATACTAGCCCTAACGGCCACATCAGATGCAGAATGCCACTCTGTTGGCCAACGCTTGATGACCTCTGCAATAGCGTCATCTGTAGCCAGGTAGGGTAAGTCGAACCATTTCTTCTCGGGTCCTTTCGTGCCTAGATGTAAACATGGTGGAAGTCCGCTTTGAACTCCACATACCCTGAGAGTTGCTCAAACATGGTTGGTGACAATTGCAGCTTCTAGTTGATGGCCATGTGAATGCTCACCTCCCTCAGTACCAAAAAGACTTTGCTCTCTGTGACCCACACAACAACTTTAGTGGCCCAGAGAGATGAAAACTTCACCACTTCCAGTAAATCCTTTTCCACAGGAGGAAATTGGCTATCCTCCAGAGGATAACCACGCAACCAACACAATTGAGAGCAGAAGCCATGAATAGCGAAAGGTCTTATTATCGTTCTATGCCTCTGTAGTTTTCAAGGAACTCGCTACATAGGTAACGCACCTAGTTGAATTGTATGCCCTCTGCGCACTGAGGTGCCAATGAAACCACTATTGCGAGCACCTCTTCCATGTGACACTTTCGCATAACTTTACTAGCCAGAATCTGCATGGAAATCTTGACTGCAGGGTCATTAATGTTGGTGATTGAATACCCGCGTGGCTTTTCGACAAGTTTAAACTTGTCCATCATCTTCTTAGTGAGGTCATGCTCGCTCGACATTCCACCAAACACCTTGGCCGGATTCAATCCTGAATGGGGTAATAATGTGATTCGATGGATCAGCATATCTGTGATAGGGATTGGCTCATTCAACCACAAGCACCCGTCATGCACTAGGCATAACAACTACTTAATGACAATCAGGTTTATATTTGAGCGATGATAGTGCAGCACCCATAACAGGTTCAACAACCCTGACTTGTTGACTCCACGAATCCATTCCACTAGCTCCAACATGGTGACACCAGACTCCTTGTAGAAGACCCTCTACATGAAGGTGTCAGTAGCCAGGTGGGGGAACCGCTCATGGTTCGCCAAATCCCAATCTTTGAGCTTCAACTGTAGGACCTGCACCAATCACAGACCTTCAAAGGTGATGTTCTCTAGCAATAGGGGTGTGTTGAGGGAGAACTGTCTAGCATCTGGGTCCTTCAGTGCCTTCACCTTGTCGTTGCACGGGGGATATACTTCAGTAGCTTAGAAATAGGGTCCACCCCCTCAATGTTGATATCCTCCGCACCCTCCTCAGCCTCCAGATCTACCACCTTCCCCTTCTCCTTCGTTCCTCTAGGCCTGGGTAGTTGCATGTTTCCTTGGTGACTCGCGCACTAGCATCAGCTTCTTTTGTTTATCCTTCTTCATCTTGAGGACCTCTCTCATCAGCGTAGGCTTTGGCCTAGGTGACCTCGACACCGTAGGCACTCCTCTTGGAACCTCCATACTTGCAACCTCTAGAGCAGCTCCCTCGGAGGAAATAGTCCCTCCATTGCTTGCAGTTTCTGCAGGACATGGTCCTAACATGATGTCACAGATAAGCTTTTTTTCTAACTCAGGATACTAATCAAACATGGGGCGTGTGAGAAAATCCTCAAAGAACTCATGGTACATGCACAACAATTTTCACAACACAAAAATTCTCAGAATGCAATGTGTTTCTTGTTGGATAGCCACGTGTATTTTATAGGCGGATTTGAATTAAAATTCAACCGTTCCCCTCAAAATCCGTTCATAAATTCTAGAGTGGCAATCGATTTCCAAATAATTCACTCTTAAATTCAACCTTAAATGCCTTAAATACTAGTCACTCGCTCTTCTTAACTGTCTTCTAGTAGTCAAATCATGAACAGTGACAGTAGTCGTCACTTTCTAGCTGCATTTCGCGGTCTCCACTCCTATAGCACATCTCGCTTCATGCTTCTTCAGGTACTGTGACACCCTCTTGTTTCGTGCAGACCCCTTGTCATGCAGCTCTACAAACCAGGAAGTGTAGTTTATAGTCCCGCACCTCCTTGTAGCTAACACTGTGCTACCGTCATATAGTCATTGTACCAGATCCCTGGTGTATGGCTTCAATCGAGTTCCATTTACCTTTCCTAGAACTGGATATCCATTCAATTTCACCAACTGAACTGCTCAACCATCGATAATCTCTTTGATAACGTATGGCCCTAGCCAATGCATCTAAAATTTTCCTGGAAAATTATCAAACTTTATATCATATAATAAGACTAACTCGTTTACCTTGAAGGTGCACACCTTTATGTGCCGATCGTGCCATGCCTTTTCGCGTTCCTTCTAAACCTGTTGATGGAATCCAACAAAAAATCTATCTTCCTCGAGCTTTGCTATCTATCCAAGCCACTCTTCTAAGGCTCTGTAGTCCGCCATTCCTGTGAATACCACTATGCATACACTAGGCACAATGTACTCCATATGCATCACAGCCTCTACGCCATAGACCAAATTAAAAGGTGTCTAACCAGTAAGATTCTTATAGGTAATCCTATAAGCGCATAACACTGTTGGTACGTGCACATCCCAATCATTCCTCTGCGCATTGCAAACCTTTGTCAACGCATTATCCAATATCTTATTAAACGCTTCAACCATCCCATTGGCCTAAGGATGATATGGTGTACTCTTCTGATGATAAACTTGGAATTATTTTTTCAGTGCGTTGATCGTTTCATTGAGGAAATTTGTACCATGATCACTCATCAAACTCTTTGGGAAACCGAACTTGGTCAACACATACTCAAATAGAAATTATTATTGTTGTTGCCCCTGTACAGTCCTTTACAGGCTAAGCCTCCACCCATCTGGTCAAATATTCAGTCGCGATGATGATATACCACGCACCTGTCTTCTTTCCTGGAGGCTAAATCAATCCTAGAAAATCAATTGCCCATTTCTCAAATGGCTGTAATGATACCTACAGATTCAAAGGCAGCTCATCCCTCCGCAATGGCCTACCATTTCTCTAACATGCATCGCACACCCTACAATATGCTTTGGAATCCTTATGCAATGTTGGCCACCTCAACCCAGCACATAAAATATTATTTGTTGTTTCTTTTCTTACATAATGGCCTCCCCCAACCCCTCCATGAGCTTTAGCTAGAATATTGCTTCATTCAAAATCAGGCACATAGCGTCGCAGTATTTCGTCCGATCCCATCTTATACAAGTGACCTGCAATAATAGAGAAATTTGCCATATGCACCACCAATTCCTTCTTCTGTTGACTAGTGTATCCTTCTGGAGCCATTCCTGTAGTCAAGAAGTGGATAATGTCTACAAAGTGATTATCTATTACACACACCACAAAGAGCTACATGTTAGGCATCCCTTCTTCTAAATTTGTAAGCTCCTTTCCTATTTCAATGTACGACAGATGGTTTGGCCCTGCATTCAATCACCCTGGCCTCATAATTACTTCGAAATCATACTCTTGAAATGACAGCAGCCATCTACATATCCCCCCCCCCAACACAGGCTTGTTGACTAGGTATTTTAATGTAGAGTGGTATGTAGACATATTAAAGTCTCTGCCTAGCAGGTAATTCTGAACTTCTAGAGCGTGTACACAATAGCCAACCCTTCGCACTCTGGCATCAAATAATTATTTTCAGCCTTAGACAACTTCCTTCTTGCAAATGTTATAGGGTGATCCAATTATCCTTCACCGGCCTGTGTCAGTATTGCTCCCAACACGATACATGAAGCGTCCACATGCACATGAAATTCCTTCTTCCAATCCAACAAGACTAGGATCAATGCGGTGACCATTTTATCCTCAATACATCTAGACTCTGCTGACATTCCTCATCCCAACAAAATGTAGTGTCTTTCTTTAGTAGCTTTTCCATCAGCGTGGTAGTCTGGGCATAACTCTTGATGAACTTTCAATAGTATCTAGTAAGACCCAGTGTTGTGCGCAACTGTTTAACACTTCTTGGCACCTCCAAATTAATTATAACTGTGATCTTAGCAAGGTCCACCATTAATCCTTATCTACAGACCACATGACCTGGCAAGATTCCGAAAGGGACACAAAATAATCACTTATTCAAGTTTAGGATGATCTGATACCTCTGGCATGTATCCAGCATCAAGTGAAAACTAGCTACATGGCGCTTTACCAGTCGATGCACTGTCCAATCATCAAAATATACCTCCAAAAACTTGTGAATGAACTCCTTGAATGCTGCAATGACTATACGCGAGAATATTTCCGGCGCATTCTTAAGTCCAAAAGGCATTATCGTATACTGAAAGCATCCCCACTCAGTCAGGAAGGTAGTATTACTCCTGTCTTCTAGCTCAATCTTTATTTGATGGTATCCATAGAACCCATCAGTGAATGAATAGTCCTCATGTCCACCCACATTATCAAATACTTCATATGTGAACAAAGTTGGAGAAGGATCATGAATGCAAGCATCGTTCAGCTTCCTGAGATCTACGCAAATCCTAATTTCATCCTTTTGCTTCTTTTCCTGAACTACCATTGGACTCACCCAATCAGATTCTTCCATTGGTTCAATAATACCTGCTGCCAACATCTTGTCCAACTTCAAGCATAATTTTTCCTTTTACTTAGGATTAAGGCGATATGGCCTCTGCTTAATAGGCTTCATGTCTAGTTTCAAGGTTATTTTCATCAGTCCCAAATAGCCTATGATGCCTTTTAAGTCTAAAAAATTTGTGGGAAAAAAATCTTGATATTCATGGAGCAACTTAGCAACCTTTTCCACTGTGGCATCATCCTAGGATTCCCCTATCTTTGCAAACTTTCATTCCTCTTTTGTGCCAATATTCACCTATCTAGTCTTTAGTGGTACGATGATATCTGGATTCTCTATTTGTGTCCCTTCAAATTCGTGGTGTCCTTCTTCCTCTACGATGTTAATGTTCCTTGGGTCCTTGTCTTCTTCTTCAGTAGTCACATTGTAGCACTCTAGTGCATGGCGTAGCTAAGTGGTCCAATCTAGTTGAATCAAATCCAATGGATCCTGTGGTATTTCAAAGATCGATGCCTTGACCTCCTTTTACAAGCAACCTCAAATGACCATTAGACTAGCGGGTCCTAACCCAAGTTCAAAGTTAGTTTTTCCAAACAAATCCCTACACTACTGGCCCTTTTGGCATCAACCCGTGGAGTGCAGTCTGAAGTCTCCCCTGAAGCAGCATGGGGGGAT
Source organism: Pinus tabuliformis (assembly GCA_031772625.1). NCBI lineage: Eukaryota > Viridiplantae > Streptophyta > Pinopsida > Pinales > Pinaceae > Pinus > Pinus tabuliformis. Next base: position 1,921,173,591 of record CM062816.1, on the reverse strand, counting down.
GCTAGAACCAAGTTTCCACACCCAGAGATTAGTGTAATGTCATTTTATGCCCTAAACTTGTCTTCACATAGATCAATAAGCCTTTAGGGCTTATCCATGTAACTTCCCTTATTCAGCTCCTATACCTCCATGAATATTCTCGATTGTCTTTCGTGGACCCTAAACGGGTGAATCAATCACTTATGCACCTCTATGGTTGCCCTTGATCCCATATGTACCCAGATCAGTTTAATCATCGGTAATTTAACATGCAACAATATATTCTTCGCGTAAATAGTTATTATTACTTGCATTCATATGACAATATAAATCATGTAAAATCGCACATCAATACAGTATTCTTTCATAAACCTGTCATTCATCATAGCATAAAAGCGCATTCATTCATAACAAAAATAAATAGCCAAAACACAGGAATTTCTGGAATAATCTCTTTATTAACACTTTAGTTCCGCTTACAGACTCAAAACTTCCCTGTGCACTCAGCTGCAAGGATCCGCACACTCAACTGTGGACTCTACTCTAGGCCTCTACGCACACAACTACAAAGCCTCTCTTCTTCTCTCTTTCTTCTACTGACCCATTACATTCATCTTCATCATTGATATATACTTATCTTAGACTCTCTAAGACTCTCCTACTTATACAATCCCATGGTCTGTGGACCATGGGTAGATCTATAAAGCTGACACAACTTACATAAAATAAGGGTAAAACCCTTTATGACACTTTACTATCTGCGCGCTCCATGACCACAACTTGCAGAGATTTTACATTCTTTACAACAAAACTTGGGATTTTTCCCCAAAACATGGGATTTTGCCCAAATAGACCCCTTCATTCCCTTCCCTAAACAAAACAGTCCCAAATCCACTGTTTTGCCACATCAAATCCTATCCTTCCTCCTTGTGAGCTAGGGTTTTACCATGCAGACTGAAACCTTAGACGCTAAAAATAAAATGTATAATAAATGAGGGAAAATTTCCAGGTATAATCCCACTAAAGTACAATAAATCATGGCCTCACCATTCATCAAGAAATATTTCCAAAATGTAGGTTGCCTAGATTTCTATGAGAAGATCCAAGAAATAGGTTCTCATGCTAAGTTGACAAGTCTCTTTGCCACCAACTTGAGGAGGGATAAGGCCAACATAGCAGGGGTTGACTTCACCATTTTAGTAGATGCCATTGCCATAGCCACTAGAATCACTAACCATGGATAAATTTTGTTCAAAGGGATGGGTTTAGACATTGAGAATTATAAAGGTTTCCTAAATTCATATTACAATAACCACTAGAATCATTAACCATGGATAAATCTTGTTTAAAGGGATGGATTTAGACATTGATAATTACAAAGTTTTCCTAAATTCATATTACAAAAATGCTCCTTCACATATATTTCCCTTGAGACGGTTGCTTCATAGGTATGCTCCATTGATGAAGATGATCATGAAGTAATTTACCTGTGAGGGTAGGTTTTCAAGGCTATACTAATATCACATAAGACTACCCATACATTTCATAGCTATCAAACCTCTTAACCTATCTCATTACCTATACAAAAGCCTGGTCAAGATGATAGAGAAGGTACACAGAAAATGGAAAGATCACCAAGAAAACCTATTTCATCATGGTTTGGTCAAAATTATTGTTTTGCATCAGTTGTCACAGATGATCTTATCTTGTTAGGCATTCATGCAGTCAACTTCTCTTTTGCCTACTACTAATCAACCTAGCAATCAAAGTTCACCATTGGAAAAATCACCAAGACCTCAAGAATTTGGCTCTACAAGAAAACAAGTGACAAGGACACCTAGGGTAAAGGTGAGAAAAACATATATCAAAGGTAAGAGGCTTGTTTCTTCTCCTGATAGTGTAGAAAGAGTTCAACCTCTTACTATTGGACAAGAAGCATCAAGACATCAACATAATGCACTTTTGCATGAAGAAGAATAAGTGCATTTTGATACTGTTAAGTCCCAATAATACTAGTGATTCCCCCATTAATATTGTCATTGTATCCCTTATTGTTATTGTTGTGCCCCATAGAATCCCTCTATTGTTATTTTTGTGCCTTTATATTATTATTGTTAGGTTGGCTTGGTTATATTGTGACCCCTTAGACTCCTATATATAGAAAGGAGGTTTTGTCATTTGAATCGTCCAAGAATTGTTCATTTTTGTAATGTAAAGGAGGTTTCCTCCTTGAAGACGCTGAATTCTAAGGCGTTGATCTATTTTTTCTATCTTTCTATGAGCTGGTTTCATAACATTTGGTATCAAAGCTTTGGATTCTAGGGTTTCGCTTCTCCAAATAGGTCATCATGGTAGTTTCGCTATAACTTCTTTTCTTCGATGTTTCAGAAGCTAAAAAAAAACCCATTTGATACTAAATTGTGCTGAACCTTAGGTCTGAATTTCATATTTTGTCTCGCTATATTTTCTGAGATATGAACTGAGGAAGTTAGGCTTTTTGCAAACTCTAGAATTTCATCTAAAACAGGTCATCATGGAATTTTCACTATAACTCTTTCGCTACAAATTTTCAGAACCTAACAAAAAAATTCTTTTGAGAAGAAATCAGTCTGAACCTCGGCTTTGAATTTTAGATCCTGTCTCACTATATTTTCGGACATATAATCTGAGGAATTTAGAGTTTTTGCAGACCCTTGAATTACATTCCAAACAGGTCACCTTGGGAAAATCGTTATAACTTTTTCTCTAAGCATCATATTGACTTTTCATAAGAAGTTACAGAAAGAGGATGGATTGTAGTTTTTTGGATATCATTTTCTGAACCTTAGGTTGAAACAGTGACCTGAGGCACGTCGTACAAGTTCGCTCTACTAAACTAGTCTATACTCAGGTCATCGTGGGAGATTTGGCATAACCCTTCATTGGAGAATCCAATCTTGATCAGACTTGTGGGGTTAGAAATATTACTCAGAGGGTTACTGCAAGAAGCAATTTTAGACCTTGGAGATCCAAAATTATAGAGATACATCAGATTCAATATCGAGCTCCTACAAAGTGAAAAAAAGGTGTGTAGTTTTTTTTTAATTTTTGCATAGGCTTGGTTTGAAAAATTAGTTTGAAGAAATTCAAAGGGCATAGTGAAGAATTATTATCGGTAATTGATGCCCTGAAGAAAGAAAATGGAAACACCTAGTAAGCAGCCTGAAAGCTCTAGCATGACTCATGAAGAAGAGGAAAAAATACAACATGATATATCAAAATTATGAGACCAAGTGCAACAAATTTCACTCACACAAAAAGTAACAGAAATATAAGATGGATGGTTTAAAGAAAGGCATAGAAGCTAATATGGATGGTTTAAAGAAAGACATAGAAGCTAATATGGATGGTTTAAAGAAAGGCATGGAAGCTCATATGGATGGCTTAAAGAAAGGCATGGAAGCTAATATGGATGGCTTAAAGAAAGGCGTAGAAGCTAAGATGAATGACATGGAAGCTAAGATGGGTGGTTTAAAGAAAGGCGTAGAAGCTAAGATGAATGACATGGAAACTAAGATGGACGGCATGGAAGCTAAGATGGACGGCATGGAAGCTAAGATGGATGATTTAAAGAAAGGCATGGAAGATGTGTAGACAAATTTGAAGACAAATTTGACAAAGTTTCTAGAAGAAATGCTTACTAATGGCAAAAGGGTATTAAAGGAAACTCATGATGAGAACAAAATAAATGTTAATCATGATTTCATCAACTCTAATGTTGGATCAAAGAACCACCATGTTCCAAAGATCGATATGAGGAATTTTGATGGCAAGGATCCCGGCACATGGATACTACAGATGGAGCAATTTTTCGATATCCATAATGTGAAAAACACACAAAAGGTACACATTACAACTTTATATTTGGTACCAAATCAGTTTGTATGGTATCGATGGCTTTTCTCTCGTAAAAAAATTGTCACTTGGGCTATTTTTATGAATGAAATGATAGCACATTATGAGGATACAAAAAGAAACACTTTTTTTAGCCAATTGATAAATCTGAAACGAAAGGGTTCAATGATGGAGCACATTGAGGACTTCCATAAATTGAATATAAGGGTAAAAGATATTCCAGAGGAGCATAGGATTGTTGTGTTCATAGGAACTTTAAAAGATAACATCCAACATGAGGTTCACCTTTGGGAACCAAATTCATTGGAGAAGGCATTCAGGTTGGCAAGAAAAATGGAAAGCAAAATTATGGAAACAAGGAAGCCTACCACTCACAATCATAAAGATGGAAGTGTTACTACCCCTAGCCATCCACAACCTACAGGTTGACACCACAACAATTGGAAGAATAAATAGCAAAAGGGCTTTGTTACAGTTATGATAGCAAATACACTAAAGGTCATAAGTGTGCCGAGAAGAAATTATTTTACTCAGATTGTGAAGAGGAGGAAGAAAAGGAACAAGAAACATCAAAAGAAGAGGATATACACCAGGAACAAACCCTAAAAAAAGAAGAAATGAATCCAACCATATCTTGTAATGCATTGGCTAGAATTACCACTCCTCAAACTATCAAGATAGAAGGGCATATCAAAAAGAAAAAGGTAACAGTGTTGATTGATTCAGGAAGTACCCATAATTTTATTCATTGTAAGATAGCCAAGGAATTGAATTGCTTCCTATATCCAGCACCAGAGTGTCAAGTGATGGTTGCAAGTGGAGGAACCATAAATTTCTCAGGAAAGTGCCATAATATCAAGCTATCCATGGGAGAATATGTATTGAATAGCCCAATGATTTCCATTCCAATGGGTGGTGTTGATGTTGTACTAGGAGTCCAATGGCTACAATCCTTGGGTACAATAGCTTTTAATTTTCAAGAATTTTTCATGAAATTCTCTTCAGAAGGAAAGGAAGTTGAATTAAGGGGTATCATAGGGAAACCAGGAAAGATAATCAGTTCTAACGGAATGACAAAGCTTCTAAAGAAAGAACAACGAGGCATAATTGCATAATTATGTTCACTAGAGGTTCCCACATCGAAATCATCCATTTCTCCAGATCTCCAAAAAGTCTTGGACAATCATTCCAAGGTATTTGAGACTCCCAAAGGCCTCCCACCTATTCATGATCATGATCATGCTATTAATTTGATTCCAAGAAGTGTTCCTCCAAACATCAGGCCTTACAGATATCCCTATGTCCAAAAGAGTGAAATTGAATGTATGGTTGCAGAAATGCTAGAGGCTGGTATAATTCAACCTAGTCAAAGTTCTTTCTCTGCTCCAGTAGTATTAGTTCACAAGAAGGATGGATCATGGCGCATGTGTCCAGATTATAGGGAGCTCAACAAGCTCACTGTTAAGGATAAATTTCTCATTCTTGTCATTCATGAATTATTGGATGAATTGCATGGATCAGTTTACTTCACCAAGTTGGATATTTGTTCAAGATATCATCAAATCAAAATGAAGACTAAAGACATTCCAAAAACAACATTTAGAAATCATGAGGGTAATTATGAATTTTTGGTCATGCCTTTTGGCCTTACTAATGCACCTTCTACATTTCAAGGTTTGATGAATTCCATTTTCAAACCCTTCCTTAGAAAATTTGTGTTAGTATTCTTTGATAATATACTAATCTACAACAAGTCTTGGAAGGATCATGTCCAACATGTTGACATGGTGCTCAAACTATTGGAGGAGAAACAATTATATGCAAAATATCCAAATGTTTCTTTGGAGTACAAGAGGTGGAATATCTGGGTCATATTGTATCTCATGAAGGTGTTCAGGTAGACCCTAGCAAAATTAAAACCATTAAGGAATGGAAAATCCCCACATCCATAAAGCATGTACGAGGATTTCTCGGGTTGACAGGGTATCATCGCAAGTTTATTAAGAATTATGAGAGAATAGAAGAACCTCTAACAACATTATTGAAGAAAGATGCATTTTCATGGACTCTAGAAGCAACGAAGGCCTTTGAACATCTTAAAGAGGCACTGTGCCAAGAACCAGTCTTAGCTACATCGGACTTCACAAAAACCTTTATTATGGAATGTGATGCCTTAGGAAATGGAATTGGTGTTGTTTTAATGCAAGAAGAAAGACCCATTGCTTTCAAAAGTCATCCAATCAAAGGAAAGTATTTACACAAATCTATTTATGAGAAAAAAAATGTTGGCAATACTACATGCACTTAAGAAATGGCAACCCTACCTAATGGGAAGACACTTCAAGGTAAAAACAGATCATGATGGTCTTAAATAATTTTTAGAAAAAAATTATCTTCAGAAGAGAAGCAAAAATGGGTCACAAAGATGTTGGGTTATGACTTTCAAATCATCTACAAAAAAGGGAAGCAAAATGTTGTGGCATATGCACTATCAAGAAAGGATGAGGATGTGGAAGCATTTCTTTACGCCATTTCTATTATCCAACCATATTGGATAAACGAAGCAAGGGATGAATGGAAGACTGACGAGGAATTGTGGGCACTCATTCAAAAGATACAACAAGATCCCAATACATCTGATACATTTAGCTGGAAAAATGATTCTTTATGGTACAAGGATCGGTTATACCTATGTAAGAATTCCAAACTCAAACAAAAGATTCTTAGGGAATTTCATACCTCTCCCTTAGGAGGGCACTCAGGATTTCTAAAAACCTACCATAGGGTTAAGAAGGATTTTTTTGGGATGGCCTTAAATCAGATATTGAAATGTTTATGGCGGAATGTTTGGTTTGCCAACAAAATAAAGTTGAAACAATTAAGACCCCAAGACTATTACAACCTTTATCCATTCTAAGCCAACGTTGGGAGGAAGTTTCAATGGATTTTATCACAGGTTTACCCAAGTCCAAAGGAAGGAGTGTTATCATGGTGGTAGTTGACAGGTTTACCAAGTATGCACACTTTTTTGCATTATCTCATCCATTTAAATGAAGTACAGTTTCTACCACATTTATGGAAACAATTCAAAACCTACATGGAAACCCAAAGATTATTATAAGTGACAGAGATCCCATTTTCACTAGAAATTTTTGGACAAAATTATTTTCTTGTCTTGGTACTTAGTTAGCTCATAGCTCATCTTATCATCCTCAATCTGATGGGAAAACTGAGATAGTAAACAAATGTTTCGAAGGATCTCTTCATTGCTTTGTATCTAATAAACAGACGCAATGAGTCCAATGGTTGCCTCTGGATGAATGGTGGTATAACACTTCCTTTCATACTGTAACAAAAATGACCCCATTTATGGTACTTTATGGATATCATCCACCATCCATCACATCATATTTAAGAGAAAATTCTAAGGTTCAAGAAGTGGAATATCACATCGAGAATCAGCAACAATTTCTCCAACTCTTAAAGGATAACCTCACCTTAGTGCAGAATAGAATGAAACAACAGGGAGATCAACATCGCAGTGAAAGAAGTTTTGATGTAGGTGATTGGGTATTCCTACGGCTACAACCATATAAACAAATGTCCCTCAAGCAAGCTAAGAAGGATAGTAGATTATCACCAAAGTATTATGGTACGTACAAGATGTTGCAAAAGATAGGTACTATGGCATACAAATTGGAGCTTCCTGCAGCTTCCTGAGTGCACACAATTTTCCATGTTTCATGCTTAAAGAAGGTTATAGGTGACCAGCTTTCAGCTCAAACAATATTGCCAGAACTTGATGAGGAAGGAAAAATCATATTGGAACTTGAAGCAGTCAAAGAAACAAGAACTCGACAACTATGAAATCGATCAATTTCAGAGTATCTCATCAAGTGGAAGAACTTACCTGTTGAAGATTCTACATGGGAGGATGAGAATTTCATACAGAAGCATCCAAAACTACTCAAGCGTTGAGGACAACACTTTTTTGAAGGAGAGGGGCATGTTAGGTCCCTATAATACTAGTGATTCCCCCATTACTATTGTCATTGTATCCCTTATTATTATTGTTGTGCCCCTACTGTCCCCATATTGTTATTATTGTGTCCCATAGAATCCCTCTATTGTTATTTTTGTGCCTTTATATTATTATTGTTAGGCCGGCTTGGTTATATTGTGACCCCTTAGAGTCCTATATATAGAAAGGAGGCTTTTTCATTTGAATCATCCAAGAATTTTTCATTTGTGTAATGTAGAGGAGGTTGCCCCCTCGAAGAGGCTAGATTCTAAGGCATTGATCTATCTTTTCTATATTTTTGTGAATTGGTTTCATAACAGATACTCACATGGCAGACCTAGAAAGGCATGAGAAAGACAATTCACCTGAACAAATCATCCAAGAGAAAGAGGAATAAATCAAAGAGCTTAAGGATGACTTCGAAAAAGAAAACTTTATGATTTCATTCTTACAGCAGGAGAACATGCAACTTAAGGTAAATCAATTTTGTCTTTCTAAACCTAGGGTTGATTTGGTGGCAGATTATGATAAAGGTAAGAGAGTGATAGATGTTGATAACCTTGAAGATAAGGAGCCTCAGATCAAGTCGAGGTAAAAGGCCAGAGGACTGAAAAGAAAGGAAGCACTAGGGAGTGAGCCATCTCCTCCACTAGGTCAGTAAGACTTTGAGGACACCATTGCAGCTAAGATTGATAAAGACAAGAAGTTGTGGCTTAGTAATGTTATTTAGCACCTAGAGAAGCTCTTTAAGAAGGCCAACAGGGACACCAAGCTTCAGAGAAATATGGGAAGGAATTACTTCACTAGAAATCATATTTGAAAAATTATAGTTAGGAGCATGAAGAGGAAGCTAAAGAAAACCCTAAAGAAGCTTAAAAAGAGAGATAACCTTGACCTACTTTTTGATGCATCATTGATTATTTAACTCATCATTCAGGGAGAAAAAAGAGCAATTTTGAATAAAATTTGGCAAATTTTGGTGATTTTGGGTATTTTTTGCATTTTTGACAGTCATGGTGCACAAAAGCGCAACGAGCTCATGTTGTGCTTCTTCTAGGGACCTCCAAATGATGGATTTTTTGCATGTTTGGATATATCTTGGAAATTACATAGCAAATGTGGACCGTTTTTGCCATGTCAGCGTCTAAAACTAAAGGAAAAGTAAAAAAAGGGGTCAAAAAACATGTTTCTGCCTCCTTTTTCAGCCCCTCGCTGCACTTCTGGAGAAGTCTTTGGAAAATGAATTTTTGGAAGTCTTGGAGAAGTTTTTTTGCATTCTTGAAGGTTCAGGCACCTAGTATACATCTTAAGATTTCTCCAATATATTTTGGATCAGCATTTGGATCTGGGAAAATCCCTCAAACTGCCTCCACAAGTCACATGTTGCGCTTCGGAGAAATTTCACTGTGCTTTTTCCAAAAGGTCATTTTCTTGGGTTGTTTCAGTCAAACTCGAATTTCCATGATGTAATTTTTCTTCTATAGTTTTGACATGATGTAATTAAATGTAATTATGCTTGTTAAGGTGAGAATAGTGTAGTCTCATGCTTATTAATGCTTGTAAAGTCAAAGTGAATCAGTTTTGGGCCAAATTGGGAGTTGGTTTCAAACCTCCCTAGTCTTAGGTATGGTTGGAGATATTCTTGTAAGAAGTTCCTATGAGAGTGGATTTGACCTCTGAGAGGGGGAAAATAGTCTTTGGTCTATATGTAGCCTAATCTAAGTTTTATAGAGGATTGGATGCTTGTGAGTCAAAGGCTTTGAAGCTAGTGTACAACATCACTTTTGCAGGAGTAATACATGTAGTTTGAAGCTATTATCTTGGGATTCTTGTGGTATGATTTTGTGACAGTGTTTCTTCTTTGTTTTATCATCAGTATGAATGTTATGTCTCCTTACTTCCATATTAATTCTTTCATGTGATCATCTCATTAGTATTCAAGTAGAATTCATATGTTTATGCTCTGTTTTGAAGATTTTCAAGTTTATGTTTAATTTCCTCTGATAAATGAATTCATAACTCATATGATCATTTTAATCCTTCACTTTTTCAACCATATACCACCATGAAAACTAAAAACTGTCACTGAAAATACCTACCTTGCCCCATTATATCTCTGCAGCTGATCTTTTGAAACCCTGGCCTAGTTTCCTAGACCTATTGACCCTGATCCAACAAACCCTAATATCAAACCCTACTGAGCTTTGAATATCTAGCCTAAGATCTATCTTCCTCTCCAGTCACTCATTGGCTATGAGATCATAGAGAGAGCCCTCTATGATTTGGTAGTGTTGGCTACCAGATCCAAAGTTGGTTTGAGGTTACCTCCGTCGGTCTTATTTCTTAGCCTTGGGACACTGAGGAGAGCTAAAAAATTTGGTGACCATACTTGGGAAGCGAACAATTTCATATTCCCTAGGAAAGATCATCAAAGTTTAGATCTGATTTGCTGATGGTGGACAACAGTCATAAACAGATGAAGGCTGAACCATTCACCTAGCGGCTCAAACTTGATCCAAAGACTCCACTGGCAGTAGGATCTAAAAAAACTAGATGAGTTCTATATCGAGAAAGTATGCTCCTTTAAAATGAGATCACATTCTAGGTTTTCCGAAATGCATACCTTGTGTAGATTCACAGACTTATTTTCCAAATTTCAAAGACGAGAAATGAGATGATGCTGCTCTACATCCCGTTAAATTTCACACGTATGTGCATAAGTTAAATGTTCATGGTAACCTTAGAAGGAAAAGCACAATCTTGGTATGAAGGTCTTCCATCTACCAGTATTTACTCTCTTAAAGATTTTCATTCAACATTTTTTGAAAAAATATTGAGAGCCTCATCCTTGTTTGTCATTGGTTGAGGATTGTTGTGAACATTCTGAGCTTTTCATTCAAAATCTAGAGAATTATTATGGTGATGAAGAGTTCATGGATGAAGAGATCTTGGAGGCTTTGTATGAGAACCCTTTCCATCACCAAGAAGAACAGGTGTCTTCTCCCTTGGATGAAAGTGAAACTGAGTAGGATCTCAATGATGACAGTCATCTTCCATCTTTTGCAGTTGATTACAATTCACAACAATCTTGTGATCATGAGGGAGAACTAGTAGAGTTTAGTAGCCTTGATGCACAAGATACATATGATAATGGTCATTTCAACTGCCCTCTTTTCCTTGATAAAGATCCTAATTCTGAGTTGGTTTGCATTAAGATCCCTAAGAGTCATCATTCATCCATTGAGTTCGAAAGTAATGAGCAGCAACAACATGAGAATGCAACCCAAGATGATGGGATTAAAAGGGTATGTGATATAGAATTTCATCTTGTTGTGCCAGTTGTGGAAGAGTATATTGAAGGTAATCTTTTCCAAATATTTGATGAATATGTTGCTCTAGAAACTTTCAATCCAGATTTACATGAAGAAACACTCATACATGTAGCTTCAGATTTTGAGGATGTTAGACTTCAATTTGACCATCATGAGTTGCATGAAAGTAGTGAAATAGAAGAGGTTATTTTAGAGCCTCTTGCACATGATGATTATTGTCCAGATTCAGAAAATGAAGAGTGTGCTTGTATTTCTGCTGACTTTCAAGATATGGTAATGTTCCAGATTGTTATATACCATATTTTCAATTTGTTGCAGCCATCTAGGAAGCTGAATTTTCTTGTATTTATGAATCATGAGCACATGTTCAGTGGTCACTTTGAGTTGCTTATCTTTTTTTTCCTCCCTACTCATGGAAAGTATGAGCAGGATTCAAGTAAGCCATTTGTTAGATTGGTTACACTAGAGGGACCATATCGCATGATTGTATATAAATCTTCAGTAGGTGTTGGTTATCATCAGGATTTGAAGCCCGAGGTGAAGACCCTAAGATCCCGATGGTCTGCTGCCATGTGTAAGTAAGTTAAGTTAGTAGTTAAGTTTTTCAGTCAAGTCAAGTTAGTTTCAGTTCTTATTAATTTAAGTTAGTCAATCTTTTGAGTGTCAAGTGTTTTATTTTGACTCCATCACCCAATGGATGAGGCTACCTGGTCTACAGTGTTCTTGACACCTCCTAAAGGAGATTCCATCCCTAGTTGGAGCTGATGTTAGCGTCTATGAGTCACCAATGATCAAATTTACTCTTTCCGTGTGGTTGGTATGGTTATTATGTTAAATTGTTATATTTTCAAATAAATTTTCAAATAAAATCTGATCATTGGTCAATTCTAGGTCATTATTACTCCCTCCATACTCAAGGTCATAAAATTTTGTCATGGTCTTCTCATCACTCCTTGTGATGGGTCACTAAAAGAGTGTATTGGTCATCATTTAAGGTCACCATATCATTATCATGCATACTACAAAGGTTCAAAGGTATTTAATCATGGTCTTACATATGCATTCGGTGTCATCATTAGGTCATGTCATGATAAGCCACAAAAGAGTCATGTCACCACCATAGTCATCATCAAGGGAGTTAGTAATTAGGGGAAAAATTTCAAAAATATTTCAAAGGTACATCTACCACTCAACAAAGATGTAAATTTTCCTAATTAAGTTACAAAGCTGCAATACACTAGCCTATAATTTCATTTTTCGAAAATAGAGGTGGCATCACGTCATGACCCAATGAAAAAATCGATCTCCAACCTATAAAAAGACCATCAAAGAACTCTATTTGTTCATTTCACTTTATTGAAGAATCTCTCAATCAAAAAATTGCATTCCATCTACCAAAGCATCAAAATTTCTCACCCAAGTCAGAGATTTCATACCTTTCGTTGCACTTGTAGCATGCCACACTGCGCTTCTGGAAAAAATCTGCGCTTTTGAAGTGGGAGGCAAATAAACCATTTCAAGGGTTTTCTAAAGAATGTATAAGTTCTATCACATCATTAGCAAGTAAGTAGACTATCATCACTCCTCCTTTCATCAATTTTCTCACAAAAATTCAGTGAAATACCCTCTCCTAGGGTTTCACTGCGTGTTTGATTTCTTAGTCAATTTCCTTTATTGCAGTGGTAAAACTTTGTCATTTTTTTCTCAAGCACTCTCCCTTACACTCCATCTGCCTCCCGTTATATTTTCCCATGCTTATTCCCCTCATCTCCCTCATTTTCCCATAAACCCTAGCCTATGCTACACTTCTAGACAATTTCCTAGGCTAGAACTATATTTTGAAGTTTTCTACCCCTTCCCCTCCCTCATTCCCAAAAATTTCACTTCTATACACTTCCTAACACCTATCCTTATGCCCCAAAATTTCCCCAAAAATTTAAATTACCCCTAACCCCTTCATTCCCTTCCCTAAACAAAACAATCCTAAATCCCCTGTTTTACCAGATCAAACCCTATCCTTCCTTGTTGTTTTCGAGAATTTGGTATCTATGGATAAATACTAATTCCCTAGATGAGTAGCCACATCTAGAACAACAGTTTAAAGTGTTTTAGAATTTCCCTATAAGAAATAGATAATAAGAGAGGATAGAAGGCCTACCTATAGTTCCTCTTTCTTCTCATCACCCTTATATCGATTCCATTGCTCCTTCTCATACTTAAACCACTTGAAAAGTACCCTGTCAACACAACAGAAGATGAAAACCAATCAAATCATATGATCCATTGAATATAAATGAAAGGAATAAAAAATGATTCATACATATAAGCATTATGAAAGAACACAAATATGGAAAAAGGTTCAAACACTTTATTAGATAGAAGAAGGAATTACAACCATCAGTGTCTGATTCAAAGTCATTCCTCTAGCTTGGATCCCATCCACATCGCATCAAAAGAAAGAAAAGCTTGTGGCATCACATCATTTTCTCCAAAGTCAAGTCTCATAGCAGCATTATCTCCTTACAATTCAACATAATCCAACCCATGATCACTTAGATGAGTGGTCAATTTAGAGGAAGATGAAGGAGGTTTTTTCATTAATGGTGACACTAAATGGCCTTCCATACTTAGAATTAGTTCCATGGAGGAAGGGATGAGAGGATAGGATGATCCTTAACTCATTCCTCATCCATTTTCGAACTTATAGGAGTTGATAAGACAGGGAAAGTTCTAGATGACTCCACAAGATAAGAATGTTCCCAAACCCTATGTGAATTTCGCTCATTCTCACCGAGCGCAGGTGAAAGCAAGCCTAAGTTCTATGCAGAGCACCCTAGCAATGGACTTAGCTGCTCTGCATCGCACCTTCATAATGGCTTATCTACACTGGTCCCTCTAGAGGCAATTTCTGGATGTCTTCAAGTCATGAAACTGTTTGGGAAGGAGGAATTCAAAGGGTTGACTTGTTTAGGGCATGAAACAACTAATTTTAGGGTTTGATGAGTCCTAAGTCATTGATTTGAATGATGGGACTTGATGTGCCTAAATGGATCTATAACAGTTGCCCCCTAAAACATGAAGTCGGAAAAATGCCAATGTCGAATGAAATGCTTTATGATGTGATGAGGAGGTATCAAAGTTGAAGGTGACCTGCATCAATTACAATACATATATCATGATTTTTTATCTTACATGAATCACTGAGGGAAGGCATACCCATGCTCAACTTATAAACTTTCATTACATGTACATAAACAGTCGTCTACAGATATAGACCCATGATCGAAATGACTATCAATGTAAAGACATTGTACATATGATCTAGTACTCCTGATATCGTAGCTCGGATGGATGAAACTAGATCTGGGGTCTTCAATCTCATTTAACCGTTCGCTCAAGTATAATTCTAACCATGTGAATATGTGATATGAAGTCAAACATGGGAAGACACCATCTGATTACCAATCGATGATGTAAGTTGTTAACAGATGTGAGAGAAATCATCGATAATAATGATCCTCAAGGTACTGCAGTACATTCTGCATGATGTGAATGGATGATTTGATGTTTAACACCATACAAAGTCTTTTGGTCGAAGGCCATTGATGTATGCCTTTCACCGAAAGGGAGAAATCTGCCATTGATGCATGCAAGCCTCAAGGTACTGAATGGGTGTTTCTAAGTCAACTTCTTGGATAATGCGTTGATGTCGACAAGAAGCGACTCGTCACAGGAGGGCCTTGATGTATCCCACAACAATGACATGAAATGAGTGTAGTGATTTTAGAGGTGGAATTTAACTGACGACACAAAGTTTAGGAATGGCAGTCATGAAAATGAACATGTAAGGTATTGACAAATATGGATCTTGACTGGATGACTTCTCTTCAACATGTCAGCGACACTAAAGTGAATTGGTAGCATTGACCCAAAACAAAGCAATGGATGGTATGATATACCAACGGTGTGATAACCATAAAGCTAATAATCCAACCCAGATAGTCACATGATATAGTGAAAGTATCATGTTCAAGAGTGACCTGCTACCATAAAGTGGTTTTCCCCTTTTTCAATTTTCCCCAGTCATTGCTGACCAGTACCTCTTTATTTTTATCAAGCTTGAGGAGGATAACATATGCTTGTTGTATAATTTCACCCTTCGGGCGAATCCATCGCTATTTGATGTTTTAACGAGTCTAGCGAAGGTGAAACTTGGTCTTGTCTAGATGGACAAGTTTGTTGCTATTTGATGTTTTTAATGAGTTTAATGAAAAATATAACTCGGTCCTTTTCATGTTTAGAGAGTTTGAAAAGGGACAAAAAGAAAACTCCACAAGTTATTTTTCGTAAATTAATCTCTCAAGTTCGAAAAAGTGTAAAATAATACAAGAGAGATATCATTTCCAATCCATTAACGAGCTGGAAAGGACAAGCGCTCGGCAATCTTTTCATGTTTAGAGAGTCTAAAAAAATCTTAAAGAGGACTCCAAGGGGGTTCCTTTTTTGTTTTAACAAATCTTGAAAAAGAGACAAAAATGTGCTTTGTGGTCAAAAGTACAGCTTACAATTGAGCATGTTGAATTCTGCAAATCAGTTGTAAACCTACTCAAAACATCACCAAATGGATTAAAAATATCTATTTCACAGGTAAAAATAGGAAAATACTAATGTTTAGTGGATTAATTAACATGAAATAAACATAAAATAAGTTTTTACTATATCATTTTTACCATTTGGAACTTACCGTCCAATTTTGTGCTCTGAGCTCAGTTTTTACCTCAAACTTCACCGACTGATTGCGAAAGATTCTGCGGACCATTTCATGAGCCATCCAGACTAGGTTGGAACTAAACCTCTCTACTTTCTTTTTAGTCCATTATTTTTTCATTTCATGCAAGTTTTAGGGTTTTTTGGGGCCCCTGGGGTTTCAATTTTTTGCCCTGGGATCATCGTAGGCTTTCACATCAAAAATTGTGCTAAAGAGCACTTAGATAGAAAGCTATATGCTCTGCGGTGCACTATCTCTGTGTCTAGACTACGCTAAGAGCATTTCCCAAGTTGGTTTTAGATGTTTGCTCCAAAATTTTCCCTATTTTTTTCTATGGAATGGATCCTAATTTAGCTTATGATTGTGTTTCAGGCTTTCATTGAATTAGAATGTCGATTACATGGTGAGAAAGAGATCATGAAGAACAAGACATGGTTGCCCTAAATAACCCGAGTACAGTTGAGGCCCTCAAAAATTATGGGTTACTCAAATACTTTAAGTTGTCCGGAATGAGGAAACAAGTAGAACTATTGCAATTCCTTGTTCATTCATGGGACCCGACGAATCAGACATTTCACATTAGGGACAAGATGGTCCCTATTACCATTGAGGATATTTACTTTCTTACCGGCGAGGTGCCCCCCATCTCACTTTCTGGATTTGCCCATGGAGGTGAATTGGTGAGAGATTACATCCGACAGTTTTGTTGGCCAGGTACACAACGTAGCAGGGATGGGAAAATAAACATCCAAGATGTGAGTGATTTGCCTTTGCAAAAGATCCTCTTTACAATCACAAAATTGGCTAGCAATGTGACACTACATCTGGTGAACAGATCTTATATGCAGTGTGCGCTGGAGTGTCTAGAGCCAAAAGTTTTCAACTGGTGTGAGGTTGTACTTTCATTGCTAAAAGAACAATTGATTAAGGTGAAAAGCGGTAAGACAAAGAATTTTTGCTATGGTTTGATCTTGATTGCTTTTGCCTTAGAGAAAATCCTGTTGATGCAACCACAACATGTATCATTGGGTGTGGCTGGTCCTAGTGATCCATGTATGCAGAGGTGGGTCGAATTGATGGTCGACATGTTGGTCAGTCAACAATCATTTTTTCCACTGCATTTTTTAGTTGGCTTGAGTGACAACATGTCATTATCGAGAAGCATCCATACTTAGGGATGGGTTATCGTGGAGATCCAGATCTGATTCTACCAGTTGGAGCACAATGGGGTTCTATGGGTAAGTTGTTTAACCAAAGTGTTTTTTAATTTTTCAAGTTTCTACATGTTTTTGTTTTTTTTAATGTTTCCAAGACTAAACTAAAATTACTCTTATGCATACAGATATAGGTACTATTCGACCTGTGGTATGCCAACAGGTTGTAGGTGGGCGAACACAGAGAAACATTGGGAGAGCAGTTCTCCAGGACTTGGATTTGGCTGATATCTTAGCAGAGTTGCAGGATCACATAGAGGGATTAACCCTTGGTATTCCAGATATCCAGATCGAGGAGTTACCTATGAGGCTGCAGAACCACACTATTGATGTTCCTAACCATTGGGCTAGGCTTTTTCACATGATAGCATAGGCTATGACCTGTTACCATGAGCACCACTAGATCTACTTAGGATATTTTGTATGCATTTTTGAGTTTTCGGGTTAGATGACAAAATGTGTCTTGGGCATAAATTTTGTAAAAACTTTTAAAACACCTATCTATTTTACTTTCAGAATTTTTTATGGCTCTATGCAATCCTATTCAACTGATGATGTGAATTGAAAATATTACTTTTACATATGTCACAAATGTCTATTTAACACATAATTTTCTAGAGAATCAGTCAATGTGTTGAAATTTATGGAAATATGTTGATATTGAATGTGTTCAAAATGTCTTTCCAAAATACAAACTCTAATGAACATACAAAAATTTGTTGGATTTTAGATAGTATAAATGTTTGTTAGTTGTAGTACAACGAGTTGTGAGTCCAGCCTAACGATGATTCGGTGAATGCCAAGTGAAATGGAATTAGAGAGCAGTTCAATCAATGTGCTACAGTGATATTGTTCATCGATCAACGAATACAAATCCTTTGAAAACTCACCAACTCGCCACTTGGAGCAAAAATATCCCATGCTACAGAAGAAAAATTCTGTGTACTATGACTGGCACCATTGGCGTAACCAACAAAAGGTTCCAAAGACTCCGACATCTGCAACAAATGCAAAGCGGATTACTAACTAGATAAAAATATCTAAAACACACACACACACATGCAATGAAAGCATATATACAGTGAGTTTTACTACACTTAATCAAGCATAGTAACGTTTAAGGTATAGCCCATTTCAGGGCTGTGACAATGGAATCCCATCATAATCTACTAACTCATAGGCTCCTTTCACCAGAACACGCTTGACAACATAAGGACCCATCCACATTGGTTCGAATTTCCCTACTCCAAGTTTATCAGCTTCCTGATCGTAAAGCAAGACTAGGTCTCCTTTTGAGAAGATACGAGGCTTGACATTTCTATCATATTACGCCTTAATATGTTTCTTATGCACTTCGTTAGCCAATGCAACATCACGACGGGTTTCATACAGATGGATTAATTCCAAGAAATGCACTTCTTCTTTAGAAGTGTCAGGTAACAGGTCAATCATGAGTTTGAGTGATGAAATTTCACATTATATCAGTAAGATTGCTTCCAAACCATACACCAACTGAAAGGGTGTAAATCTAGTTGCATTTCTCACCAAGGTTTGATATGCCCACAAGGCAGAGTAAAGGATTAAGTGCCAGTTTCTTTTATGAACCTCTATCATTCTTTGCAACATCCGCTTCAAGACCTTGTTGATGGCCTCAACTTGTCCATTCTCTTGCAGGTAATACGAGGTAGAACTATCATGTGATAGTCCTAACTTAGCAGTCAATTCAGCCATCATGTGATTGCGAAAATGTGACCCATGATCTGTAACTATGGCTTGTGGTACACCAAACCAGGCAACCACATGGTTAAAAAAGAAAAGAGCAGTCGTTTCGCCATTGTTGTTCAATGTTGGCATCACCTCAACCCATTTGGTAAAATAGTCAATGGCGACTATAATATACCCATGCCCCTCGGCCAAGGTGGGGTTACATGTCATAAAGTCAATGCCCCATTTGGCAAATGGGCCAACAACAACAATTAGATGCAATGGTGCAGGTGGTAATCTGGTTTTTTGGTCATATATCTGGCATGCATGACAACTTCTGACAGCAATAATACAATCTTTAAATATAGTTGGCCAAAAGTAACCAGCATGAAGAATTCTTTGTGCGGTTGCATATCCAGATAAGTGTCCACCACATGCACTTGAATGAAAATCATTCAATGCTTTCTCAGCCTCCTCATGCGTGACGCACCTCCGTAAAATCGTATCGATACCATGACAGTAAAGTGTGTCACCAATGATTAGATAATCTTT
Source organism: Pinus tabuliformis (assembly GCA_031772625.1). Classification (NCBI taxonomy): domain Eukaryota; kingdom Viridiplantae; phylum Streptophyta; class Pinopsida; order Pinales; family Pinaceae; genus Pinus; species Pinus tabuliformis. Next base: position 1,921,154,127 of record CM062816.1, on the reverse strand, counting down.
GGCTCGGTAATGAATACATCGTTGTTGCGAGCGAGAGGTATCTTGCCGAAAAGTTTGGGTTTGAAGATAAATCTATATATCTCCATACCAGGTGCCAGATGATGAAATTAGAAACAAAGACTCATCCAAAATTGATGGTTTAGATGTTGATTCGATTGAGGTTGAGGGAAGGTCACATAGTAACTCAACGAAAACTAGAGATTTCTTTGACTTAGACTTGATGAATTCTAAATCAAATTCCCGTAAAATAACTATCCATTTAAAATATTTCCCCCCCGACAATTGACGTGACAGAATGTATGTCATAGGGTTCCAATCTGAAATGACAGTTGTTTTCTGTAATAGGATATAGTGGTGAAATCTTTGAACAGCTTGCATAGCTGCCAAAGCTAGTTTTTCAACATAAGAGTACTTACTTTCTATATCGTTGAGATTATGACTCAAGTAATAAATAGGATTTTCAATCTCATTTTCTTCCTGGACTAAAACCATGCCAATGGTTGTATCTTCAGTGGCGAGATACAGGTAATATTCATTTTGGTAATTTGGAGAATACATTAATGAAGCTCTAATAAGGGTATCTTTAAGAGCATCAAAGGAAGCTTGTGCAACCTAATCCCAATAAAAAGGTATCTCCTTTTTCAAAATACGTGTAAAACCTTTAGCCATTTGAGCATAATTAGGAATGAACCTCCTCAGAAAGTTGGCTTTCCCTTGGAGTCTCTATAACTGTAAAAGATTTGAAGGTGGAGGCAAATCCAGAATTGCCTAAACCTTTAATGGATCTAGCCAAATCCCTTCTTGAGAGACTACAAATCTGTTGGCCAGCGGATCCCCCCATATCGTATTTTTGGGGCTTCTAGCCCAAATTTTGGTCAAATAAAATGTAAGACCCCTGTTATAGACATTTTTGGGCACTGCAACCCCAATCATATATGTCCATAAACCAAGGGCTCCTAAGTCCCTAAAAGTGTTGTTCTATCCCCTAAAAGAACAAGGTCAACTGATTACATCATCTCCCAGAAGTTCTCCATGAAAAACTACTCAGAACTGGTCAAAGCTAGACCATACTAATTGCTCAGTGCTGAGGGTGCGATGCATCCCACCTAAATGCACACGAGAGGTGCGATGCATACTGAAAAGACCTTCTATGGGGTGCGATGGATGAGAGTAGACAAATGGCCGAAGCAGTTTGCTAAGTGGATGATCTTGGAATCTTCCAGAAACTTCCCCAGGACACTTGTCTCTCTAAATTAGCCCCGGGATGAGTAAGAGATCATCATTCTCCAAGTGGAATCAAGAACTATCAAAGAGAGGACACTAATCAAATCCCAGAAGCTGACTCACCCCCCTTGCAAACATCTATATATGGATCCCTCATCCCAGAGATCCGGAGGCTGGAATTTTGTATCTTGTGAGGAAGTGTTGTTGGTTTCTTGTTGCAACATCATAGTGTTAGGTGATCTAATCTTTTCATGAGGTGAAGAAGGGCTTCCTACTGAGAGGATGACGATGGGTCAGAACAATTGGTTGTAATCCTCCCTACTTTTTCTTGATATCAATAAAGCTATTCAAGTTTTCCTCCATATTCTTGCATATTTTATGATATATGTTTGTATGTGGTCAATCTACATCTGATCTTATATTGTTTATGCTAGTAGATCTTTGTTCTTGGATAGTATTGTGCTGCTTTGATTCCACAGGTGCTCTTTGAAGCTGGGCTGACGAGGAAGCAAGCGGCGAGGATCTATCAGAAGGGAGAGGAATCAAGTGAGGAACCAAGCGCAAGATTGAGGTTGGTGTCCTCATTCCCCTCTTATCTATTTCTCATAAAGGAATATGAAAGTAGCTTTACTTTATTTGTTTCTAAGGTAGCTACCACCCTTAGTGGGACTAAAAGTTCTGCATAGACACTAGATTTCGCGGTAACAACCCCGCAAAATGCGGGTGTGGAGTGCAAGAGTCTAGGGTAGTCTACCCTAAACTATTGTAAATGAATATAGAATGTGTCAGCCTACCCATGGTCTGCGGACCATGGAATGTATAAATAGAGTGAGGCTCTAACTGTTGAAGTCAGTTTTTGGTTAGTCTTGATCTTAGGTGTTATGGGTTTTTGAATGCGGTATTTGATCTGAGTCTATAAGTCCGACTCTTGGGTGGTAATAGTAAAAGGAGGCTCTGCAGCTATGTGCACAGATGCCTAGGAGAGTCTGCAACTGTGTGCGTGGACCCCTATAGTTGAGTGCACAGGGCAGAGTTGGGATTGTAACAGGATAGAAGTTAATAAAAGCTAAGTTGATTCTAAAATATTGTGCATCTATTCGCAGATCTGTATGTTTATGCTTCTGTTATATGTTTATGCATCTCTTTACAGTTTATGGTTGCGCGCACTGGTTATAAATGTTGAATGATTGATAAATATTACTAGGCCCACAAAATTAAGTCAAATCTATAATAATAACACTGTAAGGTTAGAGGATCTAGATAGCACCCCTTCACGCTCTATACAGAGCTATACGAAGGTCAGACAGTTGCGCGGAGCTGCACTAGTGCACAGGATCGGTTCACGACCTTTCTAGATCTCATCAAGACATTCCTAGGGTGCGGAAACCTAGTTCCAGCACCCTCCATTACTACCTCAGGTGAGACCTCTGTTCGTGCCCCACGAACTATTTCCAAAAGGGTCGGTAGTTTCAGAATTTGTTTGGCTAAAACACTTTTGAACCTGGGTTAAGCCCCAACAAGCCAACAAACGGTTCCGTTGTTGGGACCAAGATCTACCTAAGGGATGTTTGATGTCAGAACACTGGAACCCTACGAAGAAGTAAATTGAAGATTGGTTGGATCAGAAGCTTCACGAGTTCATGACACAAGAAAACAGAACTCCGCAAATATCTGAAAAGAGGTGGCTAGATCGCTACGTATATATGAAAATCCACGAGATCTTCTTCACATCCTTATCTTTAGAGATGTATGATTGGATCTCAAGGTTAGTCGATAGCTAGGGGAGGTACAAGCTCGATCAACTGATAGTGTGGACTCCGGAAGTAGTGCGCAGACTAGAGGCATCGGAAGATAAGATCACACGGGCCATGGATCATTGGCTCGACCGGATAATAGGAGGGCTTATCACTGAGTTTGCGATAGACATGACTGTGAGCTATAACAAAGCAGAATGACGTTTTCTTAAGGGACAGTGAGGAAGGTACATCAAATCCATGAATACCTGGATTAAGATGTTGTTATGTGAAAAGCAGGTTATGTGAATACATTAGTGATTGGAATGACACGGAGCGGAAGGATCTACAAAGGGATCAAAGGGTTAGGGAACAGTCCTTTAATTTCACCTCCACGAGTGAGCGAGGAAGAGTGTTCTCAAGTTTCCCTGAGAAGTGTGGTCAGTTTTATAAGGCAGTGCATTCTGCAGTTATCACCTCCACTTGCACCTTCACCCACTTCACCGGTTTCAATTCCATCTTCACCCACCCCACCTCCACCACCCCCACAGTTCAGCATGGTGAGCACGATCAAGCTACTTGTATTTAGAGGAGTAGGGAATGAGGATCCAGACCAGTTCTAGTTCATAGTAAGAGCAGTATGGGAAGCGCAAGGAGTCACGGATGACAACATCAAGAATACCACGTTGGTGAGTGCACTGCAGGATCGCACGCTGACATGGTATATCAAGCACTTGAATGATCACCCAATTGCAGGAATAGGAGAGATCCAAAATGTGCTGAATAAATAATTTAGCCAGTCGAAGTCAGAGACACAGTCAATCATCAGATTTAAAGAGATCACGATGCCTCCAGGTGAGACCCCCTAGGATCTAGATCAGAGAATGAAAAGTACGATACACGAGGCTAATATGATGCTAACGGATGCACAACACTGCGCATGGTTTATGGCGTCTTTGACACCCCACCTGACAATGGAGCTATCACAATAGAAGCTTTTGACCCAAGCAGAAGCATTGGAAATGGAAATGAGGTTGCATGAAACACTGATACAGGATCCAGGATTGGGAGTCCAATAGATCCACATGCAGTTGTAGAACCTATGCTTGGAGATGCAGAGTTTGAAGCACGATAGAGCGCCATGGCTAGAGGCATGCAATGAAGTGTGGTGCATAAAATGTAAAGGCCATGGCCATGATAAGGATCACTGTCCGGTATTCGCGAATTTCGTGGCAGGAGGGGGACCAATGCTATTGAGACCAGAGGCATAGGTAGGGAAAAGTGCGGCACCCACAATCTGGTGCGCGATCTGTCAGGTAGGAGGAAAGCACACAACGAACAAATGTCACTTGTTGCAGAAGTACACACAGACTCCCCAGTAGTTGTTTTTCAATTTTTGTAGATCAGTGAGCCACAATGAACATACTTGTCGCAGCTACGAGTTAATGATGGAATGGAACCCAGCATATAGAATGCAGACGGAAATGTGAGGCCTTGACCCAGCCATAGGGATGTCACATGCTGGATTCTAAGGGCGAGGTCAAGGACGAGGAGGAATGGGGCCAGGAAGGGGCCATGAATAGTTAATCTGTTACAATTGCAAAGGACCAGGGCACTACACACAAGATTGCACCAACCCGATGAGAATATCTTTTTCGTACTGTGAGTAGTTTGATCATGAAATGGTAGATTGTCCTACACTGATCACATAGATGCACAAGAAAGGGGTGCTATAGCCTACTCCGACTCAGAATATCCAAATGATGATGTCTAAACCACACGAAGAAGACCCCAACGTGAACATGATGCTCAGAAGTGGCATGACCACAGGGGAAGATAAGGGGAAGCAGCCCAAGGAGGATACATGGGTTTGCAAGGCTCCCACAAAAGAACCTCAATTTGACTTGGAACGCGCAAAGGAGACATTTATGGAAGCTAAGAAGATCTTCACGGTGACCTCTACTTCAAGTAGTAAGGATCAACCAGAGACAGGGATGGATCCTTCTATGCTAACTACCCTTTTAGAGACATGCATGAAATTGTTGCATGATAATAAGGTGGTTAAAGGACTACAGGAGTTGGTAACTAGGTGCGCAGGGTCAGGGGGAACTGCGCATAGTCCAGAAGCTAGGAAAGCATGCATTATGCATCGAGAGGGAAATGAGATTAACATTGCAGATTGGCGAATATGAAATGGATCAGGTAATCCTAGACCTGGGTTCCGATGTGAATCTGTTACCAAAGCAAACATGGGAACGCATGGGCAAGCCCGCATTACAGTGGTCCCCTATTCAATTACGAATGGAAAACCAACAAAAGATCTGGCCCATGGGAAGGTTGCAAGGGGTAACAGTGGACATCGAAGGCGTGAGCACGCAGACGAACTTGAGGTGATAGAGATTGTGGATGATAGCACCCTTACCCCACATTGCTAAGAATAGACTGGGCCACTGATATGAATGGAGTCATCAACCTATAGAAGCGGAAGATGATATTTGAGAAAAAGTCTCTACGCGTAGTAGTCCCGCTAGATCCAGCCGAAGGAGCACACTACATTGAACCTGTGCGGGACGATGACAGTGGCAATGAGCTGGATTGCATTTACCAGATAACATCGCAAGACCAGGATCAGGTGAACCCAACTGCAGATGGGAGAATCTCATGGGAGCACGACAGTTCCTGTACTTCGGATTCAGATGAAGAAATAGAACACTAGCAGAACTAGTTGCAAGAAGTAACAACACTGAATTGCAACATGATGACTAGATCACTACTGTGCGTGATTACCAAAGTAAGGGAACTGCCAACATATGATGGGGAGATGGGCGTGGATGAATTCTTAGACATATTTCAAAGGGCAGTGCCAGAACAACAGCAGCATGGTGCGCTAGAATGGGCATTACCTGCGACACTCACGTGATGGTGGAATACACACCAGAACAATATTGGAAACTGGAACAAATGTAGCAGATGGATGTGCTTATGAATTGAAAGTCACCAGTGATGAATGCCAGGCAGCCACGACGAAGCATTTTGTGCTCCCACCTGTGTCGATGGATGCAGACGTGTGCTGTGAAAACATCTCCCAGACTAAGGATCGAAAATCAGAACCCGACATGGCAGCAAGGAAGGCGACACATTCCGCAAATAGTTCATGATGGAGCATTCAAAAAGCTATGAAAATTCATGAAAAGAGTTCACGAGATGAGACGAACCGACTTGGACCTGTGCGTACCAGTGGTTCGAGGGGCCTATAGGACCATAAGCAAAAAGAGATGACAAGAAGAGATGAAACCAGGAGGGTAGAGAAGAATCTCCAGACCATAATTCCCGTAGTTGGGGCAGGACGTGATGACCTGGGTAAAGGAAGTAGGCCATTATAGGAAGCCACTTGGTGAGGGAGCTTGAAACTTCGCAAACTCGATGAAGAGTGGGCAGGGCTAAGAAAGAAAAGCATGACATTAGACGAAGAAATCAGCAAACTAGAAACCGAAGTCATCCAAGAGGGCCGCGAGAAACTAAGCATGATGGGACCAAGTCTAGCCGGCCCTACTACTGCATTAGAAAGAGTTGCGACCCTGCTATCATGGTTGTGACCGCACCTTACTAAACAGGGGAGCGTACCATACAAAGAAGAACGTGACGCACTACTGGACGCAAGGGTATTTGAAGGGTGCCCACAGCCCAGGCTAGCAGGAAAATTGAAGCCTCGCACCGGGGGTGCGACCACCTGACTATCTGTAGGAAGCATAGTCTCAGTGCTCCAAGTAGTTGAAAGAAGGCGCAGGACTATAAACGAGTCTGCAAGAGAGCTGCGCGGAAAGGAGGTTCCGCGTAGGGCCAGTATGTCACAGGGATCACGATCACGCATAAGGGGTTGTGCTACTGCGCGGGTAGATTGGGAAGTGATCATTGATGTCACTGTTCATGAAAAGAGGTCTAAGTTAAGGCAGAAAAGAATGAATGATGGGCCATTAAGACAGGAATTAAGAGCTATATTCGGGATGATCTGCCGCCAAGAAGGTATTAATGACTCAGAAGTGGAGGGAATGGGCGAATTCAAATTCAAACGTTACTATAAAATCCCTTGGGGTAGCCTCGAGGCAACACTTGGTTGTTTGATATTTGAGCCAGTACAGAGCATTGAGCACCAAGCTACCTTGCCACCTGTGAGTACGCGACTAAACGAATCCAATGTAGAAACAATGATGGCTGCGAGAATCAGAGTGCGATTCGTGGAAGTATCCCCAGAGCCCCGTGTGACCCAGGAGGAGCTTGGAGAGGCAGCAGTTGCACCAGAGCTTCCGAAGTCCCCATGCACACCATGACCACAGAGAAAAAGAAACCAATGGGGTCAGCTCGGGTATCACCACGGAACCCATGAGTTAGTAAATTGTCAATGACAGAGAAGGGCAAAGTTGTCACCATTGAAACAAAGGAGGAGGAGGAAGATTTGCAAGCCATGATCGCCCAAATTGAGGCACAGGATGATGAGGTAGAGAATGTTTCCCAAGTACCTTTAGTGATAAAGTTACCCCGCTACATCCCCTCGTGGAAAGGGACAGCCAAGATACCAAAGGACCTGGAGGCCATAAAGAGTGCGCTCTATACCCCGCTTCTTTCGAAAGAAATAAGATTTGACAAACCACCACTAAGACGGTTTCTAAATATAAATTTTAAAGAATGGGACCTCATAGATAGTGAGAAGTTCCCACAGTTGGCCACAGAGTAATTATTGTAGCAGAAATGGTTATGCGGTGTGGAGAAGGCTGGGTTACTACATCTGTAGTGGATACCCCACTACCACCGTGCGCCCATCACAATTTTTGTCATCCGGCAACTACTGTGTCTAGTACATGATGGAATCTCTGGCTGGAGGAGCTGATTCCCATCATGACCGACTTAATTCACTGAATTTCTTGGCTACCCATCAAAGGAAACATTCCCATAGCCATAGCAGGAAAGAACAGCAACTTGGCCGTCGCAGAAGTGATGAAGGCCAAATATAAGTTGGAGAAGAGGAAGCGAGGGTATGTAATAGCAAGCATCAAGGGAAAAGGGGTGTGTGTCACCACCCAGCTTCTAGCTAGAAAGCTCATGAGGAAATTCCACGCAGATGAGGTTCCAGCATCTATGATTGCGTTGGCGGAACAGTGTGCAGAGGGGGTCCATTTCAACCAGGCGCAGTTTCTCTGTGATGAAATTTTGACAAATTGTAGTGAGGCCCAGGAGCAGGGTAAGACCTTCTACTACGTGTGGTTTCTCTTATCCATCCTACTAGTTGCAGGGGCACTCTCAGGGGACAGCCAATTTCCCCCCAATGAGAAGAACCTACTTGAAGCCACGAGGTACACCTTGCTCTGGGTGACGAAAGACGCGAAGAGGGTTCATGATATTAAGGTATTTTGGGTGTTCATGGAGGTGAGCATCTGAACATGGATAAACCGCAGGCCACAATTTCCCCAACAGTATACAACAGTTTGCAAAGTGCGGCAGAATTCAAAGCGGATATGCATAACTTGTATATCTAGGCACATAAGGATCCAGCTCGAGCATGGGTAAAGTTGTCATTCATTGCAACATATGATGCAATCTTTGACATGATGGCATCATAGTCTCTGGAGTGGTCCACCCTAGACTTGGTGGAACTGGAAAATATTGCAGCACAACAACGGAATAGGGAGACCAAGCTGCACATCGCGAAGCTGGTGGAGAGAAAACATCAGGAACAGGAAGAGGCCATGCAGCGGAAGGCGGCTGAGGTAGTAGCAATAGATCAGATGGCACAATCCACAACCGCACCCACTGAAGAGACCGAGGAAGATCAAGAAATGTCCACGGAGCAGGACATATAGGGGGAGGTAATGACACAGGAATGCCTAGACCTTACAACAAAATCAACCCAACTCAAGAGGTCGTGCGTCCAAGAGAAGCCAACCACACGCAAAAAGAAAAAGACAACAAAGACCATGGAGGGAGACCTTGTTGACAGTAGTGAACCAGTTCGCGATGTCACTAAGGATGCTCTAGAAGAGTTGATAACGGAGCAGACCACTGTGTTGGGGGCGCTCAGAGCACAGTTGCAGGCATTACAGGTGCAACCCCCAGGAGTGATGACATCGCACCTTGCGGAAGGTACAGCCAAATATGAGTAGATTGTACACGCCCACACAACGATCACATTGGTGTTCTTTGGAAAAGATGAAGTGTAACTAAATCATCATTTAAGGAGTTTGATGAACACCACAAATGAAAGGTCATGACATGATTTGATGGGTCTTCTCCAGCGTTTCCGTTAAATTTTGGAATTTCAGATGGTAACTTATGCAGAATTATTGGCCACCAAGGTGCATATAAGATTGGATCATTAGTGAGCCAATTGAAATCTGCTAGTTCTAAAGTTGCTACAAATGAAAACTATTGATTCAAGTCAGGGTTGAGCATACCCAAGATATGATGGAATTGCCTGAGTAATAGGTCGTTGCATACCGACATAGGTCATCTGTGTTGGCCGGATAAATTGATCTTGTGGACAAGGCCGATCTCCCTAGTATCAAAAGATAGTCTAGCAACAAATGGACAAACAAACCTATCCTTCTCTAGAAATATGTGATTTATAAGTAAATACTACAAAGGTTTTAAGATCCTACCTTAGATCCAATGCTTGTTTGTAGTAGTCATCTTTCAATTGTTCAAAAGAGTTAATCTCCAATAGTTCGAAAGAGTTACCTTTAAGGACCTACAATCACAAACAAGCAAACATTAAATAGCACCTGCATAGCAAATATCATAAATAATGTTTATTATGGTGATCAAGGAATCCATAAAATAAACCATGAATCAACAGCTTATTGAGAAAAACAAATTTATTTGTATTAACTTTGAAGTAGAAGAACCTTACAACCTTTTCAACCTTGATGTTGAACAAACTCTTCCTGGGGTTTGAAACAGGAATTTTCTTTACTTTGACAAGCCTTGCACTCCTCCAAATGACATCTTAGAGGTATGTAATCTCTCCTCATAAAAACTCAACTAAAGAAGACTAAGTTCTAGCAGCATTTCACCTCAAAAGTATTCAGCTTCTAACTTTCCCAGTAACCATCCCAATGCTTCTTTTTATAGTGTAGAGGAGGAGGTTACAGGTCCACCTATGAAGGGATAGAATCCTCCTTCAAAGGGATAAGCTCACATCAAGGGTTAGCTCCTTAAGGTATGGGATGCATGAACCTTAAGAGAGCGAACTTGCCACCTCAAGATTCCTTCCAAATGCTTCTAGAAATGACAGAAAGTGAGTTTTTTAGAATATACTCATGCCTTTTTAACTTTTACATGGGTCTGCACCTTTAACATAGAGATAGTGCAGTCAGGTGCACAAGAGACTTGACCATTAGGTGCAGGACTGCAGGTAATACAAAGAGAAAGTGTGGAACCAGAGTTTTAAAGACTTTGAGGGCTTTTCTTTTAATTTCAAGGCTTGATATGAGGAACTGATGCTTTAGACTTGCAGAGGGGGAAAGTATGAGTGGTAATGAACTCACACAGATAACAGAATGTCAAGGTGACCATTTTTAGTGCAACAGATTGCCCCCTAAAGTGCAAAGTCTATAATAGATGAAGATAGAGTCTGTCATTTATAAAGATTGAAGTACTTTATCATTTCAAGGATCATCCTGTGGACACCCCAGTCGGAACCTATAAAAACATTCAATGCAAAATATATATATGTAGACATATCATAACTGAGGTAGGCATTCCCATACTCAGATGAAAACTGACTAGAAAACTAACTAAACTGTTCTGATACAGGAATGATTTTGCAATACATCAAGAGTATAGACATGTGTAGACACAATATGGGCGCAACCATCTATTTATGAATAGTCCATTGTATAATGACTAACAAAATTCCTCGCAGCCTGGATGGTAGAAACTAGATCCAAGGTTTTGATTTTTGCTTCCCTAACTAGTACGATTCTATCCATGTGAATGAATGTGTCAAAGTCGAACAAGGTAGAAACCACTTGATCACCAGTCAATGATGTGAACTGTTAACAAGTGTGAGAGAAACCACCAGTAATGTCAATGGTTGTCAAAGTACCCAGTACAATCCATGAAATGTGAATAAATGAGCTGAAGTTGAACATGTCATAGAATCATTCGATTGAAGGTCAATGATGCAACCTACCATCGAAGGCGAGAAAACTGCCATTAGGGCATGCAGTTTTCAAGGTACTGACAATTTCTAGATCAACTTCCTAGATAAGGAGCTGAAGTCGATAGAAATTGATCCATCGTAGGAAAGCCCACAACACGAAATCATAGATCAAGTTTTGAAGAAATATATTGGCAAGGACTGACTCAAGGATGGTCAAAATGGATGACAGATGCCTCGCAGATGAATGGTTTGTTTGAATTGTTCTCTTGAACACATAACGACACTATAGATGGCTTGGTGACAATTGACCCAAAGCTAATACCCAAAAACCAGTTGAAGACTTTCAATGTGGTTTGATTAACTGTAAGGCAAAGGATTTTCCCAACCCAAGTGAACAAAAAGTGTCGTGTTCAAGAGTGGTTGACGGCTTTTTTACAAAACAAAGTGTAACAAATAGGTTCATTTTTCTCTCTTTTCCCCCACCATTTCTGGCAAGTACCTCTTTATTTTTGACAAGCTTGAGGAGTATAACATTTTCTTGTTTATAAGCTCATCCTTCATATGAGTCCAACTTAGTTTAAAATTCAAACACTAAGAAGGAGTGGTTTGTTCCTATTTAAAATTGAGCAGGTCCTTTACTGTTAAATTTTAACGAGTCCAGTATAGGCAAAACTCAGTGCTTTTCAATTTTAGGGAGTCAGAAGAAAAACTTAAGAAAACTCCATGGGGGTAATTTTTCATAAAATAATCCCTCAGGTCTGAAAAAGGATAAAATAATATAGGAGGGATGACATTTCCAATTCTTTAACAAGCTGAAAAGACAAGTGCTCAACAATCTTTTCATATTTAACGAGTCTGAAAAGGGTTTAAAGAGGACCCTATTGACCATAATTAGTCAACGTGTACCTTTTTTGTACAGTCCATTTCAGTCCATAAAAGGGGTAAACTTATACTGAAGGGAAGATTATTCATTTATTTTAACTAGTTCGAACAATCAAGTGCTTGGCAATCTTTTTAATTTTCGAGAGTCTGAAAAAAGCTTAAAGAGGACTCCAATGTTTCACTTTTTCGTAAATTTTTGAAAGAGTCCGAAAAAGTGATAAAAGTATGCTCTTTGTTGAAAAATGATCAATGTTCCAAAAAATCCAATATTCTGCACAAAAACTCAAAACATTACACATACCTGTTTAAGATAAATAAAAATGATTTTAAAAATTTTCCTTTTTAAAGTGAAAAATAAATAAATTAAAAATTCATTTATTTGAAAAAACTTATAAAAAGGACTTTTCTAACTTCATTTTTACCATTTGAGTTCAGAGTGACAAGTGAGAGCTTTTGGGTAAGAAAGTTCCTGTGAATATTCTGGAAAATACGTCCGTCGGAATCGAAAACCGTCAGCTCCAGGTAATCCACGTCCTCCTTAACTTGAATTTTATCCATTTACATCTTGTTTTTAGGCTTTAAATTTTATTTTTGAAAGAAAAATAGGTTTAGAAAGTCACTCGCAGGGGTCCATAGGTGCAACACGCGGCCCCTGTGGACCCCAACATTTTTCTATAAAGGAAAAATTCGTGGGTCCGCACCTATTACTCACAACCCGCGCAGACCTACATACTATTTTTAAGCAATGGGTGCGAACCCCATGCAATGAATTTTAAAATTCAAATTTCTCCATTTTTGCCCAAAATTTTTCGAACTAGCTTATTCTAATATGTCTTTTTATGCATTGTAGGACACTCAAAATTCTTATTTGGCGAGAACGCGAGCATGAGGATGTAGATTTTTCCACATTGAATCATATGCCCACGTTGCAGGCATTGAGAGCATGCGAATTGCTTAATTTCTGGGGCATACAGGGCATGAGGGCCCAAGTAGACCTCTTGCAATGGCTGGTAGACAAATGGAACACACAGGACCAGTGCTTCGTGATTGGTGGCCACCAGCTCGAAATCAACCTAGAGGAAATATATTTTTTGACTAGTTTGTCCAAAAGGGGCGAACAATTATCTCTTTCCAGGACTAGGCCAAGTGGCCAGTCTGTCGCTAGTCTCCGATTGGAATTTTGCGATGATAAAAAAAAGGACAAAAGGATTGATATTAAAACTATCAGCCATCTTGATCTTAAGGTTATTGCATTCACTGTTACGAGGCTATACGGGAGTGCACCATTGCATGTGGCTACTAGATCCCAGATTCAGATGGCTATAGACTGTTTTCGAGGCACCATATTCAACTGGTGCAAGGCTGTGTTGGCAAATGTGAAAGGCCAACTAATCAGAGCAAAGAATGGATAGCTGAAGAACTTTGGATATGGATTTATCGTAGTCAGCTTTGCTCTAGAGAGGATCCCCATGTTAGCCCCACACCATAGTCTTTTTGATGCTGGTCTTCCTTGAGAGCCTAGGATAGTTTGCTAGGTTTCTTTGATGGCCTGTCACCCTGAGGAGGGTACAGAGGTTATTCGATTTCCACCTAAGTATTTTCGTTGGTTGAACAACAGACTTTTTGTGATTCAATATTTTCCATATGTTGGGATGGATTATCGCGGTGACCCAGACATGATTCTTCCACCAAGAGAGTAATGGGATGATTCAGGTAAAATCATTTTTAACACTTTCTAAGTTTTTATTTTTTTTATTTTTTAAATCATCCAAAATTGGTAATCAAAAGTTTAAATGTAGATGTGGGTCCACGACAACCAGACGCTCTCTAGCCTTACGAGAGGAGACAACCAGCTGCAGTAGCACCAGCCCCATAGGACCAATCAGCAGAGATCCTAACCAACTTGGAGCATCATCTAGAGCATTTGACACTAGATATTCCAGAGATTGGTATAGATGATATTCCACTTAGGTTACAGAGATATGTGATTGGGCTCCCAGGACCTTTTAGGAGGTTCCTGTGTAGGGTGGCCTGAGTAGTAGTTTTTTATCGTGATCATCACTAGGGATAGGATGATTGATTTTGTAGACTCTTGACATTTTTGTCTTTTTGTATTATCATTTTTGCCAATCATAAGGTGTTTTTCAACCTATGATTGAAGACGATGTATATTTTGAAACACACTTCTATGCTATGATATATCATTATTACCGGCTATCTTGTGTAACATGTTATCAAATGTTATTAAATTTACTGTTTTGATTATTGCAAATGTTTATTTATCATACTAGAAGCAACTTTATCTGCTAATGTATTTAAATGTCTTGGAATATGCTGATACTCAATGTAATCAAATTCATGTTCCAAGAGACGAACTCTAAAAAATAACCTTAATAACACTGGATTTCTAATGGCATGAACCCTGTTAAGCTGTAATACAATGAGTTCAAAATCCAACCTAACAATCAAACTCTGAATCCCAAATGGGATGGATTCAGGCAATAACTCAATCACTGCACTATACTCTGCAATGTTATTCATTGTTTGACCGAGGCTTACCCCATGCATAGACACTAACTCATCAGAGGGTGAATAGATAACCCAAGCTGTGGAAGAAATGTTCTGTGTACTATGACAAGCACCATCTGCAAAACCAATGTATGTTTGAAGAGATGTCGACATCTGCAATATCAAGAGTAAAATCAAGATAAGCAGGAATAATGATAAGAGTACTCTCTAAACTAGGCACACTTTTCTAATCTAAAACACGCCAGCTGTAAAGAAACTAATCTAAAAAATCTCCACTTAGAATCTAAGCATAATATCTCTTCAGATAAATTCCATTTCTGGGTTTACCCAAAGAGACACCGTCAAAATCTATCAATTCATAAGCCCCTTTTGCTAGCTTTCGCTTCACGATGTAAGGACCATGCCACATAGGTACAAATTTTCCAGCCCCTAGCTTATCATTTGCTTGATCATATAGTAAAACTAGGTCTCCTTTTGAAAAATTATGAGATGTAACATTTCTGTCGCACTGAGCTTTTATTCATTTCGCATGAGTCTCGTTTGCTATTGCAGTAGTGCATCGATTCTCATCTAGCTGAGGTAAGTACAAAAAACGTTTCTCTTCTTTAGAAGTAGCTGGGAGTAATTCTATGGCTAATTGTAATGACGGAATTTCGCATTCAGTAGGTAACACTGCTTCTAAACCGTAGACCAGTTGAAAAGGAGTGAAACCAGTCGATGTTTTTACTGAGGTCCGATATGCCCAAACTGCTGAAAATAGCATGGTATACCAATTTGACTTATGAATACCAATGATTCTTTTGATCATAGTTACTAAAAATTTATTGATAGCTTCAACCAGACCATTAGCTTGTGGGTAATACGGAGTAGAACTATCGTGGCGCAGGCCAAGTTGATCTGTCAGTTCAGTCATCATGATGTTTCGAAAGTGACTTCCATGATCTGTAATAATAGCTTGAGGAACACCGAATCTAGCAATTATATGATTGAATACGAAAGTTGCAGAAGTTTTTCCATCTGCCGAAAATGTAGGCATCACCTCAACCCACTTAGTAAAATAATCTACCGCTAGGATAATATACGCATGCCCCCCGGTTGAGTGAGGGTTACATGTAGTAAAGTCAATACCCCACTTTGCAAAAGGATCAGAAAAAATTATAGGTGAAGAGGAGCGGGTGGAGCACGCATCTTAGGATCAAATATTTGACAATTGTGGCATTTTCGGACTGCATAGATACAATCTTTGAATAAGGATGGCCAGAAATAACCAGCGCGCAATATCTTTTGGGCTGTGGCATACCCAAACATATGACCGCCACATGCTCCAGAGTGATAGTCATTTAGAACCTTTTCAGCTTCTTCATGAGTTAAACAACGTCGAAAAACAGAATCCGCTCCACGACGATAAAGTGTATCACCAATAATATTGTATTGTTGGGATTGGAAATGTATTTTCCATCGCTGAGATCGTGAGATTTCAGGCCGAAAAGATTGGGTTTGGAGATAAACAATAATATCTCCATACCAAGGATCAAGAGTACTGATAAGAAACAAGGATTCATCCGCAATGGGCTCTTCTGCCACAGTTTCAGTATCAGTACATGGGAAATCACACATCAGTTCGGCAAAAACCAAAGATTTCTTTGCCTTGGATTTTTCAAATTCCAAGTCAAATTCCTACAAGATAACTATCCATTTGGAATATTTGCCCCCTAGCAATTGTTTAGTCAAGATATACATCATAGGGTTATAGTCAGAAATTACCATGGTTTTGCATAATAAGATGTAGTGACGAAATCTTTGGACAGCTTGGACAGCTGCTAAGGCCAATCTCTCCACATGCAAATATTTAAGCTCAGTTGGATGCAAATTTTGACTAAGATAGTAAATCACATGTTCATTTTTGAATTCGTCTTCCTGAACTAAAACCATCCCAATGGTGGAATGAGAAGCGGTGAGGTACAAAAAGTAATCCTAGTTGTAATTGGGAGGATGCAGTAACAGTGCATGGGTCAACACGTGTTTGAGTGCATCAAAAGATTGACCAGCAATCTCATCCCAAAAGAATGGAATATTCTTTTTTAACAACCTGGTAAAACCTTTCATTATCTCGGCGTAGTTAGGAATGAAACAACATAAAAAGTTTTTTTTCCCTTGCAAACATTGGAGTTGGCGAAGAGTCGAAGGAGGAGGTAGATTGACGATAGCTTCAACCTTCGAGGGGTCGACACGAATGCCAGCCTTTGATATGAAAAATCCCAATAAACGACTTGTTTTTACACAGAAAATACATTTGTGTGGATTCAGCCAAATTCGATACTGCTTACATCTCATAAAGATAGCTCATAAATGAGTGAGATGATCAACTCTACACAATGAGTGGGTAGGTAAATCATCGAGATAAGGCTGCACAATGTGCTTGATGTCATGAAATGTGTAAGACATAGCCCTTTGAAAAGTTGCTCTAGCGTTCTTCAATCCAAAGGGTAATTTGCAATAAGAAAATGTCCCCCATGGGAAAATGAAAGTTGTTTTAGCTTGACCAGCAAGGAGTATGTTGATTTTATTGTAACCAGAAAAACCATCCATAAAGTAGAACATTTCACTACCAGCACAATCATCAATAATTTGATCGATATAGGGGGTTGGATAATTGTCTTTAGGACAAGCTCAATTAATATCCCTATAGTCGATATATACTCTTATCGTTCTTTGTTTTTTGTTGACAAGAACAATATTTGATACTCAATCAGTTAAAGGAATTGGATAAATGAAACCTGCGCGAAGTAATTTCTCAACTTCGGCTTTGATAGCATCGACTTTTCTCGGATGTATCTGACGTAAGCGTTGTCGGACAGGTTTAGCATCTGGGTATGTTTTAATTTCATGGACAACAATTGATGGATCTATTCGTGGAATTTATTCATATGACCAGGCAAAAAATTCACAGAATTCTTGAAATAGGGCTTTATAAGTTTGGATTTCATCATCTGTATAGGAAGCACCTATATGAATGTTTTCAATAATTCCATACTTAACTAAAATGTCAATAGGAACTGTTCGAGATATATTTTCCAAATTTAACTCAGAATTAGAATGTTGCAATGGATTTTGCGGGTCTTTGACATAGTCAGTAGTAAAAATAGAGGAAAAATCATTTTCAAAATGATCAAGCTCAGGTAAAAATGAAGATCGGTGATGAAGATCTTCCCATAGTAAATCATCAACAGACAAAAGTTCACGAATCTGCTCATCAGTATGAATAGGATCAGAAAGTGTTGATGTAGCTGAGGTTGATATCAAAAGTGATTCCCAATGGACCACATTCATCGGATCAGTTTCGGTTGAGTAGGAATCAGAAAATGTCTGTACAGCCTGATATGCAATTTCAAAGGGACTCAAAGGCATCGCGCCACCAAATGAATCCACCTCAGAATCGGAAGGTATGATCCAAGGATCATCAAAGGTAATAGCATTCGATGAAATCATATGAATAGTTGCAATAGAAGGCAATACGTTAGGAGCAGGGAAGGAAAAGGTTCCCAATAAACCAGAATCTTTAATCAAACCTACGCCAACATCCTTGTAAGGGATAGTCATTTTACCGATGTGCTGAATACTATCTGTAGAGGCTGGGTCGGATGAAAAATAAGTCAAATGGTCTATCATAATGATCTTTTTGTTATGAGGAAACTTGATAAGCCGAAAAACTGATGAAACAATAGCAGTCATAGCATAAGACCAACTGCGACCCAGGAGAAGGTTGTAATCTAGAGGGGCATCAACCACTTGCACATCTAGATTTATGGTTTTGCCTTCGACCCCTATAGGTAAATCCTACAAAATGTCGAAAGAATGGAACCCTCAGCCATAAAAAGCCTTTAGAATTGTCGGAGACTGATTGAGTGTGGGAGAACCAAGCGATCTCCAACACTGGATTGACATAATACACGTAGAAGCCCCTTCATCAATCACAGTCTAAAAGCAAGGTCTGTTTTTGAATAAAATTGAAATTTGGAAAGCCATTTGATGAGGTAGGTGGGGTGTACTATTCTCTAAATCGAAGATTATTAGGTTAGAATCCTGAATATTGACAGATCCTATATCAGAAAATAGTAATTTATGTTGTGCTGGGCACAATTGCAGCACTTCCAAGGCCGACATTGCTGAAGGGGAAATAGCTAAGTCTTCAACAATGTTATAATTCTGAGTAGCTCTCGCATGTGGATTGAAAGCTGATTTACGAAGTATACCTTTAGCAAGTGGTTTGATTACTAAGTCAGGGTTGGGTTTCTCAATTTGTAGTGGATCAGAACCAAGAGGAGGTGTAGTTGATGTGTTTGAATTAGAAATTTTTTCTTCTTTACCACCAACAAGATTTTTACTACCATAATCTTGTGATCGTGTCACAATCCTGACATGAGACATCATCATAATGGGTTCTTCTGAGGTATTCAAGGAATAACCAATCATCTTACTATCTTGAGTAGGAAAAGGATCCTTCAAGACAATAGGTGTTTGAGAACCTTTAACGAATTTCGAAACCTCTGTTCGATGTGGGTAGTCTTTGGTAAAATGATCCTCATCGCAGATGAAATAAGGATAGCAAGGTTTTCATTTTTCATCAGTAGATTCATTTTTATCTATTTTATCTTTTGAATTTTGTTTGTTTTTCTTCTTCCCTTTCTTTTTACTACCGGATTTTGATTTGGTCATGGATGATTCTACGTCATGGATGTTGGCAGAAATTTCAGCGAAAGAATCTCCTATCGGGGAATCAGGTAAAGTTATTATAGGAGAAGAATTATTTGAATATTTCTTCTTACTTTTAGTACTAACTGAACCAATCATACCATCAGCGGCATGAAACCCTGAAGGAGCTACAGTTATTTGACCGTGTTTTGGAAGATCAGGGATTTTTTCATGTAAAGTACCTAACTGCATATAGACGAGGTCAAGGTACTGAGCCTGAGCAATGACTTGCTCTTCAGTAACAACTCCTCCCTTAGCTACATCTGCAATGAGTTTGGGTAACAATGATTTAATGAACCATTCCCCTAAAATTTGATCCCGAATGAAAACTTTCACTAAACGCCTTCTACGTCGCCATTCAAGAATATGATCAGAAATATATGTGGACGTGGATTGTTTCAGTGAAGTTAACATTTCCATGCCATTGTCATATCTAACAGGCAACTGAAAATGAGTTAAGAAAGTAGTGGCTAACTGATTAAAATTATAAAAAGAGGCTCATGGTAACTCAATGTACCATTTCGTGGCAAGACCAATAAGAGTTCGTTGAAAAAAATGCAATCGAATTGTATCATCAATAATTGAATTAGATGCATACCAGAGGTGATAAGTCATAATGTGATTTGACGAATCCTCTCCTGACTTACCCTCGAATTTCAAGGTATCACTAGGCAACTTACTAGGCATTAGTGGCCAATACAGAAGGTGGTAAATCGGATCATTTGTAAGGTGCGATAAATCAGGTAAATCCAAAGTTGCAATAAATGGTAACTAATGGTTAGGGTCACGAAAACCTTGAGTAATGAGACTAGTTCTAGGAGGAGGATATCCAGGATAACCCAGAATCGGATTTGCATTAGGAATGTTATAACCTCCTGGAAAACTAGGATTAACCAGACCAAATTGGGGTTGTTGAGGTTGTTGATAAGTATAGCCAGGATACGGTTGATACTGATAAATTGGGTTTTGTATAGTAGGACTGAATTGATACTGTCCCTGGTACGGTTGATATGTAAAATTTGGTTGACTTGTGGCAATCGTACTTGTACTATAGGAATCTGGACTGAAGTCTGAACTGTAGGTCCTAACTGGGGCATAGAGACTTGAGGAATTTGCACTGATGCAGGGGTAGTAGAAACCAGAGCTGCAGATACTCCAGAAATAGGTGTTGTAGGTTGAACAAAAGTTGCAGTAGTTGCAGCAGTTTGAGGCAGAGTACGAGGTGAGCTAGGCCCAGGCTACTGAACTATACCAGATGCAGGGATTTGAACAGTAGGTTGGACAGGTTGCTGGGTTGGACCAGAAACCAAAGGCTGTCCAAGTTGATTAAGTAACTACACATTAGGTTGCATAGTCTGTTGAGTTTGAGACGGATCCCACACCATGTTCATTCTGGAGTATGGACCCATAAAAGGTTGTGCATATGGAGGACCATAACTTGGTTGAACGTAGGGCTGATAATTAAGCGGTACATTTCCAACTCCTTGTAAAAATGATTGACCAGAAGGCAGTTGGAAACCTTGAGTTGGGTACTAACCTTGATGTTGATAACCCTGAGGCACGTACTGAAACTAGGGTTGACCTTGAGGTATGTACTGAAACTGGGGTTGACCTTGAGGTATGTACTGAGTCTGGGGTTGACCTTGGGGTATGTACTATCCTGCAGGTTGAAAACCTTGAGGTAGACCTCCAGGCGGTAACTAACTACCTTGAGTTTTCCCCCCAGGCAGTAACTGACTACCTTGGGGTTGCCCCCTAGGCGATAACTGACTACCTTGGGGTTGCCCTCCAGGCGGTAACTGACTACCTTGAGGTTTCTCCCTAGGCGGTAACTGACTACCTTGAGGTTGAGGATTTGGAATACAACCAGACATCATAAGGATTTGCTCTGTGTTCAACATTTGAGTTCCATTACTACCAAATGAAAACTCTTGTTCAATTAGTTGAGGAGTTGTTCCTGAAAAAGTACCAGAGAGTGACTGGCACCCCGAAGGAATAGAAGGACCGCCGGATAAAAATGTTTCCGGTGATTGGGAAAACATAGATGATTTTCTTGACATGATCGATGAAGGATAATAACCTCTTGGTGTAGGATGAAAAGGAATTCGAGATGGTGAAAAACTAAGACCCGAGTTTTCTAAAAAAATTGTCAATGATAAATACCAAGCGTCACACCTAAAAGGACTATAGAATTACTTCTTCGTCTGGATTAACAATTTCTTCAATAGAAATGAGGCTAGAAGGAAGATTTTGAGTAATAATATTTCTTACCCTAGGTGAACCAGGACCACTAGAAGTTGGAGAAGCAAATCCTGAAGTTGGAGTAATAGCAGGTTCAGTGTCAGGCTCAGAAATTTCAGGTTCTTCAGCTAATTCACTGGAAGGAGAAATACTACCAGTAACTTCGGAAAATGAAATTGGCTCTTGAATATACTCTGTTGTTTGTATTTGATAATCAGGATGAACAATTAAAGATGACTCTCTGGCTTCTAGTGATCCAACTCTACTGTCACTAGGTGATACAAGAGCTCGTAGCCCTTCAAGCTGGCTTGGTGTATACTCAAGAGGTTTCCCCTGAAGTCTACGAGATTGTCTTGGTAATTTGGCCACAATTAAATATTAATTAATCACACGCAAACAAAGAAAATTTCAATAAAAACACCTAAAGTCTCTAAAGAAACAAATAGCTGAATCACACACCTAAAAATCTAAGAGTTCAAACCACACACAAACAGTAACTTCCCGTACTAAAAACACTAGTTGGTGATGAAATCCAACTTAGTACAAGTATAATACAGAAAGGGCGGTTGGAATAATTACCCCGATAACCTGCTTAATGAAATAGACTGGCACAAGTTTCTTCACAAAACCATCTCGAGTGAAGAGAACCCCCCAGAGAGTCTGAGTCTAGTCGATGTCTACTCCAAGTACAGTGAGATCCTTCCTTCACCATCACCTTAGGAAATAATCTTAAGTTTATGGACACTAAGGTTACCAACAATAACAAATACAACTCGAGGAACAGTCTACGATCCGATCTACGCGCAAGGGCAGATTAACAAAGCTCAATCCCCTTGAAGGCTCCTCGATATGGTCAATCCAAGGTTTACCAACAAGTGACCCCAGGCTCCTCGACAATGGTTAATCTAAGGTTTACCATTTATAATACGCACAAATCTTTTATCTTTCCCAATGAAACATAATTGATTGTCTCAAAGGTTTGGACATGATCTCGTGATTGACTCCTTTAAGAGAAGCTTCCTAGAATGTATCAATTACAATTGGATTTGTTTCCTACTGCAAGATGTATCTACTTGTTTGTTTTAACTATCTTGGAGAGTTAATTACTCCCTACTCCAAGATACTAGCCTAAGCTATATTGGTGATAAGAGCCCTAGAAATAGAAAAGATTACTAGATCAATTTTAATTAAGCGTTGCTTTTATGGGTTGTTATTTAAGTCAATAGGTATGGAAATGAAACTTTGATGGTGTGAAGACTCGACTCCAAAAACACTAAAAAAAAATGCACCTAAAATGATAAGCAATTCATTTTTATTTCAATGAAATTCTAGCTAAAAGAAAGAGTTCGAGAATGCAATTCTTTAAGAAAGAATTCTTTATTTCAACATGGAAATGGAAAGAAAATATTTTTGTATTTTTTAATATGAACTCAAAATGAGACTAATAATTAATTCTCACAATAAATCCCTTTCCCTTTTCAAAACTCAAAACTACAAAAAACAATTTGCTTCAAAAGAGATCTACAAGTTCTAGAAAAACACTCAAAACTACAAAAACTAATTTTGAGATCTAAAAACTTTTAAAAATCTAATTAAATAAAAGCTTCAATTCTTTTTTAGGACGTTTTTCTTAGCCATTCAGTAAACTAAGGATTCATTTGTTCAGAATAACAAACCAATAAAAAAACATCCAGATATGTTTTCTTTTGTAAAAATGAAATTCAAAACTTATAACAAAGATTGTTCAAAAATTTGCAACGAGAAAACTAAATCTATTTCTCAAAAAGGATAGATTTCACAACCAAGTCAGTCTCATCAATAAGAAAAAAAGATACCAGGGTGATCTAAGGTTTCTCAAGCTTCTGATCTTTGAGTCACTACAGAGACAAAGTGAAAACCACTCCAAGCATGCAAAACTTCTAGAAAATCATCCAAAACGAAAAGACTATCGGAACTCACTCACAAGAGATTTTTGACAGGAAAAATACAAATCTGGGTAGACACTAAAAATCCTAAATGAAACCTAAACTTAAGTGGAAGAAGATATTTTAGGTTTTTCAAAATATTTTACAGGTTCCACAGGCTCCAGAAGAAACAGGTGCAGTTCTGCTTTGTTTACGAAAGGAAAAGTGCAGAGATGCCTGCACTGTCTGTAAAGAGAAAGTGCAGTCCCCTGAAAGCTTCGAAAAAAACAAAAAATAATCTAGATTCTAAAAACTACCCAAGCCAATATACATCAATCAAAAACCAGAAACGAAAACAATTTTCTCAAGTCAAAACAAAGGAAAACCAAAAAGCAAATTCCCTCCCTAGTGGAGTCGCCAATTTGTTGGCCAGATAAATCGATCTTGCAGACAAGGCCGATCTCCCTAGTATTAGAAGATAGTATAGAAAAAAATGGACAAACAAACCTATCTTTCTCTAGACATATGTGATTTATAAGTAAATACTACAAAGGTGTTAATATCCTACCTTAGATCCAATGCTTGTTCGTAGTAGTCATCTTTCAATCATTCGAAAGAGTTACCTTTAAGGACCTGCAATCACAAACAAGCAAACATTAAATAGAACCTACATAGCAAATATCATAAATCATGTCTATTATGGTGATTAAGGAATCCATAAAATAAACCATGAATCAACAGCTTATTGAAAAAAACTAATTTATTTGTATTAACTTTGAAGTAGAAGAACCTTACAACTTTTTCAGCTTTGATGTTGAAAAAGCTCTTCCTGGGGTCCGAAATAGGAATTTTCTTTACTTTGACAAGCCTTGCACTCCTCCAAATGAGATCTTAGAGGTATGTAATCTCTCCTCATAAAAACTCAACTAAAGAAGACTAAGTTCCAACAGCATTTCACCTCAAAAATATTCAGCTTCTAACTTCCCCAGTAACCAACCCAATGCTTCTTTTTACAGTGTAGTGGAGGAGGTTACAGGTCCACCTATGTAGGGATAGAATCCTGCTTCAAAGGGATAAGCTCCTCACATCAAGGGGATAGCTCCTTAAGGTATGGGATGCATGACCCTTAAGAGAGCGAACTTTCCACCTCAAGATTCCTTCCAAAAGCTTCTAGAAATGACTAAAAGTGAGCTTTTCAGAATATACTCGGGCCTTTTTAACTTTTACAGGGGTCTGCACCTTTAACACAGAGACAATGTGGTCAAGTGCACAGGAGACTTGACCATTAGGTGCAGGACTGCAGGTAATACAAAGAGAAAGTTTAGAACCGGAGTTTTGAAGACTTTGAGGGCTTTTCTCTTACTTTCAAGGCTTGATATGAGGAACTGATGCTTCAAACTTGAAAAGGGGGAAAGTATGAGTGGTAATGAACTCACACAGATAGTAGAATGTCAAGGTGACAATTTTTAGTGCAACAATCTGCATTTGGTAACCTTGGTATGGTTGTTGAACAAAACCAGTATAAGGTGGTTGTTGATAACCAGGTTAAATGTGTGGTTGTCCAAAACCTACAAAGCATTGTTGACCAGGACCTTGGTAAGCTTGACATTGACCAAAACCAGGTTGAGCCTATGGAACAAGTCCAAACTGGGGTTGGAATTGCTGGAATTTGGGCTTTTGAAATTGAGGCTGCCACGGTTGTTGAATCAACTGTTGTTGTTAGTACAACTATTGTTGATTTAACGGCTGTTTCTCTCCAACAATGAAAGGGTGGCCAGGTTGTGAATAAACTATTCCAGTGTAAGCCTAGGTCAGTACAGATAAGGGAATACTAACCTGAGGTTTTTACTAAACTGCAAAAACAAGTGGTTGTTGTACAACAACTTGAGGAACTTGAACATCTTGACCTAAACCTTGTGGTTGCAAGGTAGAAGGATCAGTTTTTACTGGTTGAGATACAACAGTTTGAACTTGTGACTGTGGTATAGTAGTAACGACAGGTGTAGTAGGAATAACTGACATAGTTTGCATTGGTTGTGTTGGATACACAAGCCTTGGTTGAACTAGCATTTTTGGTTGCCATTGACAAACTCTAATTCCATATTGACCTAAATACTGTGGGTTATTACTGTTAGCCTTGTTGGCATGTGGCCCAAAATGGGTCCAAATATGCTCTTTAAGTCTTCAAAAGCCAGTAAAATCATGCCAAAGATAAAAAACAGCGCAAGAGAAGAACCCTTAGAATGGTGGAAAAGCACTATTAGAAGGCAGAAACACATAAAAACAGTGAAAAACCAAGTATCGGAGGCATAAACAGAGAAATTCACAGCAGCTGTTAGATCTAGCTGATCAACAGTCTAGATCTGATCGGCTGGTCATAATCAACGGAGGCAATCGGTGGATTAGGGGCAGACCGTATGGAACTTGTGACGGTGATCGACAATGCAACGTGGACCATCAATCAAGCGCGTAGATCGACAGCCCACGTCGCATCGTAGGATCGCTATCGGAGAACACAACAGAGCGCTCACCATTGGCCTGTGGCATGAGCGATACGTGATTGATTGCCGATTTTGGGGAAACATTATGAAGCGGGGCCTATACACATGTATATGTGCGACCCGATTAACTGGACCCGACGGTTATATACATAGTATTGCATAAAATTTGAAATCTGCCGAAAGGCATTTTCATATGTATTTTGTGTATTTTCGTTATGTAACTAAATACAAAGGGGCAGCGCTGATGCGATAAATCCCAGGCCCAAAGCGGTTTGGGAATGAAAATATATATTATTTCAGGTCCGCCGAAGCCAATTTTTCATGATTTTTAGTGTTTTTGACATATTTCAAAATACAAAGGGAAGCCTGGACATAAGGCTAAAGTGACTTGCAATAGCAATTAAGGGTGGGCCTGATAAAGGAATAGATAGTGTTTAAGGACTTTTGAAGTCCAGAATGAATAGAGCCTGGTGGGATTTTCACAGTTGAATGCATTTCTCTGTAAAATAGAAAACAATCATTTGGTATTCGAAAGGATGTCAAAAGCCTGAAGACGTATTCCGTTACAGAACAGAGGCCAGGAGACAGATGGACGAAGGGATAAAAAGCCACAACGCAACACAGCCAAACCAACAAATGATCATGGAGCATCACTTGCACGAGCGAGCTTCCTGACAGCACAGCAAAATACCAGAATGCGGTTACTCTGCTATTAGGAAAGAAACCTCTGAGCTCATGCGTGCCTGGTCATGGCATCAAGTTGTTGAAAAGACAGAGAAGATAGACTAAGACACTTCAAGCCTTTGAGAGCTCAGGAACATTGTAAAAAGGCCTATAAATGGTTGTAAGTTAGAAGTATGAAGGGTTCAACTTTTAGGGACTGTGGATACTCTGCTACTCTAACTTCTCATCTTCATTCTAGAAAAATAAGCTTCTTTTGTTGTTACATGTTCAATTTCCATTTTTCTTCTATTATAATCTTGCACTTGAATAGGTTATTCATGTTTTCTTCCATTTCTAATGCCAGATAACTGTCATCTTATCTTTGCATCTGTTAGCTCTTGAAATTTCACCTCAGGCTGAGAAAGGTAAACCTCAAGGCTACATCAAACCACTTAGCCTCGTAGCTAGCCCTACGGGGCAGGAGAGGGCTCTCTCTGGTCTATCTCGGTAAAATCTTCAATGGATGAGATGACCAATAAGGTAACATTGATTTTAGGCTAGTAAACTGATTAGAAAGGTTGATTTGGGGTTTTTAGGGTTTTTGGTGGCAAATTGAGGAGAGGGCAATTTTGGGTGCGGGGATTGGACACAGTTTCTGCAGGGGGTTCTTTGGGGCGAGGTAGGAGACAGTATTGATGCCTTTAATTGAGGTGGATGATCAGGAATGACAGGTGAGGAGCCAAGGAGAGCAAACAATAACTTTGAATTCCCCTTAGACAGTAGAAAACATTGAAATTAAACAAACTTAAAAGCAGATCATGGCAGGCATGAATTCTTACTTTAACACTTCATTTGTTTAATGTGCAGAAGTAAAAGAAAGGAAATGATTCACATAACACACTTACAAGTACATTGAGAAACACACCATCAACACATGAGTCCACAAGAATCCCAAAGAGGACTGCAAAACCCTGGTCTTCCTTAGCCAAAAATTGCAGAGATACAGTGAATGATACAATGATAGCTTCTCCCTCAAGAGTCCAACCATGAAAATGAGCAAGAAAGTACATAATATAGATGATCTAACCTCTTTCCCTGCCTCCATGGGTCGAGCTCACTATCCTAGGAGCTGTTTCAAACACTTCTAAACTAAGCACTACAAAATAGGCAGTCAAAACAACTTGCCTCTATAAGCTAGGAAACCAATTCATTCATCTAATATTTACCCTTTTCATGAATGAATCTTCTTGAAGTGTTACATAAGAGTAAAAGTGTCTTAAAAGTACAATAATTACATCAAATAAGATAATAATCCACCCCAAAAAGTCAAACAGGGTCAAACTGCGTTTTTCTGAGCTGTACACTGAAATCTGGAGAAGTTTGCCTGACGGGTCGCGCGCCTCTGCCTGACAGGTCGCGCGCCTTTCGATCCACTTTTGGGGCACTTCCAGGTGTCCAAATTGAGCAAGAGTAGGCTTTTTGGAAAGGTCTATGAGTCTACTTTCCAACCCAACTGGAATTTCTGAATTTGGTAGTCATTTTCCCCTCCAAAATTGCAATCTCCCAAGACTGCTTTCTGCAACTCAAAAATGTGGCAGAAAGTCAAATTTTGCTTTTTTTTTACTTTCTGGAGGTCCAAAACTTCATAAAATCTCAAGTCCATTGATGAGCATATGTAACTTCTCATGAAAAATCTGGAAATGCTGAGTTTTTGCAAAATGGAGTTGCCAAGATGAAGGGTCGCGCGGGGGGTGAGACCCATTAATGGAGAAAACCTGTAAATGGCACAAAAAAATCACAATTGACAAAATTTTCTCCAAATTTCTTGAAATTTGGGCTGGGAGTCCCCAATAAAGTACCATGCTCAGTCAAAGAGGATTTGGCCAAAATTTGGAGTGGATCGAGCCTTTTTCGTCGTTTTAGTGCCTTGGCCAACTGCCTTGGATCCAGCGATTGTAATTTTGACATTTTTCTAAAACCATGACACGTGTGCAAAAAGTGAAGGAGGTTTCTCTTCTTTGGCATGTTTTGGACAAAAACCTCTCTCAGTTTTCCAAAATTCATCTTTGATTTCTCTGAAACATCATTTGAGTGCGACTTGTCCCGATGTGTGAAACAAGGAATTTTGTCGAAATGAAGCGAAATGAAGGGGATAAGGGGCTTCTAAATTCTTGGGGAAATTTTTGGAAGTGGGGAGGGATGTTAGGAAGTAGGGGAAAGTGAAATCTCATAGATTGAGTGAGGGGAAGGGGTCCAAAAGGGCAAAACACAGGCCAAACCTAGAAAATTGCCAAGTTGTAGCTAGAAACTAGGGTTTGTGCAAAAATGAGGATTTTGGGGGATCTAAGGGATGGGAAGTGTTTGATAAGGTATTTTAAGGATAGGGGAAGGTGTATGAACATCAGGATACAAGTTTTGCCGATGATTTGACCGTCCAAGAGAAATTGCCTTCAAAACCCTAGGAGAGGGAAATGACCTTGCCTAGGCGCCACTGAAGCATGGACAAGGTGTAAAATGACTCATTAGACACTGAGATGATAATGAAAACCCTATGAATGATAATAGACTCAGCTGAATAGTGACATAGATTGGCATTTGGGCAACTTTGAAAAGAGTGAGAGCAAACCCTAGACCTAATGCCTTAGTGACCAAATTTTGCTTGAAAACTCTTTGAAATGACAAAATTTGACCTTGACACTCCAAAATCACTTTGTAAGAGCATATTTGATCACTGGAGGAAGGCTGGAAAGACTGACACTAACATTGGCTCCAATGGGGATGGTAGCTCCTTGGAGGTGCCAAGAACCTCAGACCTCTGGGAGAGCTAGACAGTGCCTTCATCCATTGGGCAATGGAGTCATTATTTCGGCAAACGACACAAGACTTTAACTCATTTATTAAATGAAAACTTGACTGAAAACTGACTGAAACTTAACTAAAACTTGACTCAAACTGACTTGATTATGAAACCAACATGATTGAAAACTGACTCATAAATGACTCATGACTGACTTAACGAAAACAAGAACTTACAAAGCTTATTGAAGGGCAACAATCCATCAAGATTTGAAATCATGATGACAACCACCTGTGTTTCTTACCAGACAATATACCATCAAACTATATCAAAATGCCAATGCAACCAATCAAGCAGATGCCTTCTTGATTGATTCTTCTTATCAGATCTTCTGGTCAACAGTACAAACCTATAACTAAGCATCCAAAAACATGGCTGACCATGATCTCCTTCATCACTGAACACTGCAATAAACACTATCACTGCTGGCTGCAACAAACTTGCTAGAGGATCGTGAAAAACATGAAGATTTGCCACTGCCACCTCCTGCTGAAAGAACAAGGTGTCTTTTGCTTCAAATTCTGATCTGCCTTCATCATGTGCTTCAAAAAATTCTGAACAAATGGATGAGCAGATCTCTTCTTGGAAAAACATTTCAGAACATGAGACATACGAGGAAGAATCTGAAATGGAATCCTGAATGATCTGATGTTTTGTAGTTTGAATATATGGTAAGTCATCCTCATGTGATATGACAGCCAGATCCTCATTACATTCATCAAACATGAGAAAAGAAATTTCAGATGTTTCGTGAAACCTAACACTAACATTTCTATCAGCTACCATAGATTCATCCAGAGAAACCTTTTCACTTACTTGAACGAAGATCTTGTCTTGTTTTTCACAGAGGCAATGAACTACCTCCTCATGAAGATCTAGTGCTGGTGAGATGAGAGCATTTAGGTCTGCTACTCCGTTTTCTTCATTGGAGGCAGCCGCGACAATACAACTCTCTTTTATGAGATCCGGAACAACATGTTTTTCCTCATCACAATTTATCTCCCGATCTGATTTATCATCATCACTTTCTGAGATTGGAACATTACTTTCCTGCGTTACCTGCATGATGTCTTCTTCTATGGACAGATCTGAAATAGAACCCTCTCTTTCATCATTTTCATCCATATGGCCATCTTCAAGCTGCTGATCTTGATTCTGCTGCAAAATTTCCTGATCATCTTGATGGGTATCCACTAGGTTCTCTTCATGTTGCTGAAATGGATTCTCATACAGAGCCTCCATGATCTCAACGTCCATAAAATTATCATCTTCATAAAACTTTTCAAGGCTTTCAATAAAACTATATGCATGCTGGCGACAGTCTTGAACTAGATTTAATGATGGATAAGAGTCCTTATATCTTTCGATGAACATAGCATGAAAATCCTTTAAACAGTAAATACAAGCAGGCGGCAAACTTTCATATCAGGATTGAGCTGCACCTTCCAGAGTGGCCAAGAATATTTTCATCAAGCAATCTTCAGGAAAATCCACCTTCAACTTGCGAATATGCATATGAAATCTAACTAGATGTAGAGCAGCATCCTTCTTACCATCATCATTAAATATAGGCAGATTCCTTGACCAATCTACCTTCAAAATTTTATTTGGAAAACCAGGGATGTGATCTCGGCTCAGAGGAGCATATCTTCTTGCAATCCGATCCATCTTGAAAAACTCAAAGCTACTGATCTCTCTGCAGTGAAGTCACCATGAAGCATTGATTTCTGGAGTTTTCAGTGAAGGAGTCACTAGTGAATGATTTCAGCCTTGTCAGTGTCTGATCGTTGTCCACTATCAACAATCAGATCTGAACTTGATACATGTACTGGGGTGAAATGCAAATGAAGTGTTGTATTCACAAGCTCACGGAGATTGACTGAAGCAGCGCTTATCTACTAACGTTGATGTAAAACAAGAGCGTTTTCGAAGGCTACCTGGCGTATCTTCAGGCTCTGTCTAAG
Organism: Pinus tabuliformis; assembly: GCA_031772625.1. NCBI lineage: Eukaryota > Viridiplantae > Streptophyta > Pinopsida > Pinales > Pinaceae > Pinus > Pinus tabuliformis. The sequence goes on along the minus strand of CM062816.1, from coordinate 1,921,122,722 downwards.
ACTTGTGAAATAACACGTCAATGAGAAAATGTTTAGTTTGTTCAACCCAGTATGGTCGCCAGTATGTTAGCGCTTGAAATTTCACCTCAGGCTGAGAAAGCTAAACCTCAAGGCTACATCAAACCACTTAGCCTTGTAGCTAGCCCTACGGGGCAGGAGAGGGCTCTCTCCGGTCTATCTCGGTAAAATCTTCAATGGATGAGATGACCAATAAGGTAACACTGATTTTAGGCTAGTAAACTGATTAGAAAGGTTGATTTGGGGTTTTTAGGGTTTTTGGTGGCAAATTGAGGAGAGGGCAATTTTGGGTGCGGGGATTGGACACAGTTTCTGCAGGGGGTTCTTTGGGGCGAGGTAGAAGACAGTATTGATGCCTCTGATTGAGGTGGATGATCAGGAATGATAGGTGAGGAGCCAAGGAGAGCAAACAATAACTTTGAATTCCCCTTAGACAGTAGAAAACATTGAAATTAAACAAACTTAAAAGCAGAGCATGGCAGGCATGAATTCTTACTTTAACACTTCATTTGTTTAATGTGCAGAAGTAAAAGAAAGGAAATGATTCACATAACACACTTACAAGTACATTGAGAAACACACCATCAACACATGAGTCCACAAGAATCCCAAAGAGGACTGCAAAACCCTGGTCTTCCTTAGCCAAAAATTGCAGAGATACAGTGAATGATACAATGATAGCTTCTCCCTCAAGAGTCCAACCATGAAAATGAGCAAGAAAGTACATAATATAGATGATCTAACCTCTTTCCCTGCCTCCATGGGTCGAGCTCACTATCCTAGGGGCTGTTTCAACCACTTCTAAACTAAGCACTACAAACTAGGCAGTCAAAACAACTTGCCTCTATAAGCTAGGAAACCAATTCATTCATCTAATATTTACCCTTTTCATGAATGAATCTTCTAGAAGTGTTACATAAGAGTAAAAGTGTATTAAAAGTACAATAATTACATCAAATAAGATAATAATCCACCCCAAAAGGTCAAACAGGGTCAAACTGCGTTTTCTGAGTTGTACACTGAAATCTGGAGAAGTTTGCCTGACGGGTCGCGCGCCTCTGCCTGACGGGTCGCGCGCCTTTGGAGCCACATTTGGGGCACTTCCAGGTGTCCAAATTGAGCAAGAGTAGGCTTGTGGGAAAGTTCTATGAGTCTACTTTCCAACCCAACTGGAATTTCTTAATTTGGTGGTCATTTGCCCCTCCAAAATTGCAATCTCCCAAGACTGCTTTCTACAACTAAAAAATGTGGCAGAAAGTCAAATTTTGCTTGTTTTTTGACTTTCTGGAGGTCCAAAACTTCATAAAATCTCAAGTCCATTGATGAGCATATGTAAATTCTCATGAAAAATCTGGAAATGCTGAGTTTTTGCAAAATGGAGTTGCCAAGATGAAGGGTCGCGCGGGGGGTGAGACCCGTTAATGGAGAAAACCTGTAAATGGCACAAAAAATTCACAATTGACAAAATTTTCTCCAAATTTCTTGAAATTTGGGCTGGGAGTCCCCAATAAAGTACCATGCTCAGTCAAAGAGGCTTTGGCCAAAATTTGGAGTGGATCGGGCCTTTTTCGTCGTTTTAGTGCCTTGGCCAACCGCCTTGGATCCGGCAATTGTAATTTTGACATTTCTCTAAAACCATGACACCGGTGCAAAAAGTGAAGGAGGTTTTTCTTCTTTGGCATGTTCTAGACAAAAACCTCTCTCATTTTTCCAAAATGCATCTTTGATTGCTCTGAAACATCATTTGAGTGCGACTTGTCCCGATGTGTGAAACAAGGAATTTTGTCGAAATGAAGCGAAATGAAGGGGATAAGGGGATTCTAAATTCTTGGGGAAATTTTTGGAAGTGGGGAGGGATGTTAGAAAGCAGGGGAAAGTGAAATCTCAGAGATTGAGTGAGGGGAAGGGGTCCAAAAGGGCAAAACACAGGCCAAACCTAGAAAATTGCCAAGTTGTAGCTAGAAACTAGGGTTTGTGCAAAAATGAGGATTTTGGGGGATCTAAGGGATGGGAAGTGTTTTATAAGGTATTTTAAGGATAGGGGAAGGTGTATGAACATCAGGATACAATTTTTGCCGATGATTTGACTGTCCAAGAGAAATTGCCTTCAAAACCCTAGGAGAGGGAAATGACCTTGCCTAGGCGCAACTGAAGCATGGACAAGGTGTAAAATGACTCATTAGACACTGAGATGATAATGAAAACCCTATGAATGATGATATACTCAGCTGAATAGTGACATAGATTGGCATTTGGGCAACTTTGAAAAGAGTGAGAGCAAACCCTAGACCTAATGCCTTAGTGACCAAATTTTGCTTGAAAACTCTTTGAAATGACAAAATTTGACCTTGACACTCCAAAATCACTTTGTAAGAGCATATTTGATCACTGGAGGAAGGCTGGAAAGACTGACACTAACAGCATCGATAAATTAGATTTGCAAGCTTCAGTTACTTCCTATAGCTAGCCATTCATTTGTGTTATGTATGCATCTGCTGGTACAATTAGTATTCTCCATCTATCCATTGAATCTATAAACTATTGAGCATTAGTGGTCTAAATCCTTGTAAAGATGAGGGTGTTCATGCATGTCTTGAGTGAAAGCAGAGTTGAAACAGTCATCTGACTTGATCCAAACCATCATCCATTCCAATAGTTCAGAGAACAATATTGAAGATTTATATGTTACCAGGCATCTCCGAGCTACAACCTAGGAGAGCTTCCTGGAGTGATAACATAATTGGTGTTATCTCAAAATCAGACCCTGGAAGGCTGCTGACCAGGAAGACCTTAAGTAACTATTTCAAACCTACTTTAGGCTGAGGCTTAGCCTCCCCAACCTGAGAGGGCTCTCTCAAAGGATTAATGATTTTTTATTATGATTAAGATGGCTAACTCTTATGAAACAAAGATAAAAATGTAAGTGGTGGAAACACAATTAAAAAGTATCCATTGGGCTTATGGAGTCAAAATCGTTTCAGTATAACAATGATATCAACCTTACATAGAAGTCAGGACATTTAGATTTCAACCATTCAGAACACACCAGAAACATATAGGACAACACAGTTTATAAATATGTGAAGGAAATTAGAGCACAATCAGTGATTTCTAAGTAATCACACATCTATACCACTGCAAATACTGAGGAGAGGATAATACACAACATTCTGAACAGTAAACTCCTTCTGATTCCTGAGAAGTAAAGCGTAGTATTGTATTACTAAAACTGAGTCATATACATAGCACAATAGTTCCAATTTCTCTGAAATTTTCCAACCCCAAGTACATTGTTGTTTCTGCTATATATAGAATTCTTTACAAAGCCAAGATTCCTCCTCCAGCATGAGGGGAACTCAAATTCTGCTTGCTATGACACCTATTCCAACTTTAACTACTTATTAAATGCAACAAACTACTAACTAGATATTTTAGAAACCTAAGACAATTAGGAGTCTAACTCCACATCATGCTGGTAATAGCATTAATTACAATCAAATCTCGTTCTCTGACAAGTGGTCTCCTTCAATTTAGCTATGGTGGATGTTCAAAGCTCCTTACTGGTCCTTAATGTCTTATCCCTTTATGGCTACTGAGAAGTAGGAAACTTCCCCTATTTATATGCTTTTGGTTTCCTCAAAGATATTTGGAACCAATTAACCATGTTGATCTTCTTTAATTAGCCAACAATCTATTGGAGTGCCACGTTCTTCATGTGTTGTAAGCCTTTCCCATATACATGTGTGATGACAAAACTTCTCTAAAGCTGATTTAAAAGTCATTTACAATATTAGAGGTGATCATTTGTATAACAAAAAGTTTAAAGTTCATATAACTTCTTTCCGCTTGTTTTGCCGTGGCTGGTTGCTTGCACATTGTAAATGATCTTTTCTGAGATTTCCTTTCAAAAATGTCCCCTTGGTCCCTCAAAATTGGTCGACTGAGCTTTAATTATGCAGCTACAGCAGTTTCATAGCGCGCTACGAAACTGCTGTGCGTTAGGCATCATCTTTAGCGGTTTCATAGCGCGCTACGAAACTGTTGTGTAATCACCAAAACACAGTTTCAAGCCAAAATTTGACTGTTTTGGGTTTCTTTGTATTGACATGTCCTTTTCAGCTGCCCTGAAGCTATCCAAAATTGAACATAATAAATCATCAAAATTTGGAACTTAACCTTATCTGCTGTGAGATTTTCCTTAGCTAAGGAAGTCTTTCCTATTGGCCTAGCTGCAGCTTCAACTCTTCAATTTGTCTCTTCATGACCCTGATTCCAGCTCTAAGTTTCGTGTCAACCCTTCTGATGAACATTGCTTCCTTTATTGTAGGGACTGTTCAGGTATAATATTGTGCATTACAATCAACCACCTCAGCTATTTTAAATGTTTTGTCTTCCCACAGAGCTTGCATTTTGTCAAAATGAGCTTCCCTGATTGCATGCTTCCTAGAGGCTTTCTTCAATCTAGCAATTTCAAGATTTGCTAACCTCAAATTATTTTTCAATTCTTCAACAGTATATTCCTCTTGCAGGATGATTGCCTTTCCTCTATCTTCTTTATGCAGTTGTGATGATGATTGTAACGAAGTCACAGGTCTGTCATGAGTTTTTACGATCTCCTCTGTTTCACCTGCTTCTGGCAGCATCTCCTGTATCTGTTTGAAATTCCTCGTCATGGGTCTTCTCGGCTTAAAGACAAATTGAGCAACCTGATCATCAAACTTGAGCTTTTTCAAGGCTTTTGTTCTTTTAGTATTGTCTTTACCTGATTCTATCAAATCTGCTTGAACCAGGGGAGATTCTTCAATATCAATGGCTTGCAGTAAATCATCCAAGTTTCCCTTTGAAACAGGGTTTTCCTCAACAACCACCTTTTTGCCTTTTTCCTTAGCTAATTGACTCCTGGTCATTCTTCTCTGGACTACTTCTCCTGTAGATGATTCACTTCTATCTTCTTTGATCTGAGTTTTCTTTTTCAGGGACTGCTGGGGTGTGTCTTGGATAACCATTGATCTGGCGGGCTCCCTTACTTGTTTCCTAGCTTTCAATTTTGTGAATCTCTTGGATCTTGTTTCTGTATGATGACCAGTTGTTGGTGGAGAATTTTTTACAACTTGGGGGCTGAGACCAGTTTCATTTTTAAAGCCAGACATAAACATGAACGTGGGACAGTCCCTACCTACTCTCTGGAGTTCATGTAGAACAATCAACTTAACTAAGTCATGGTGAAACAAAGAGGTCTCACAGGCTTCTTTCCTTAGTTGCACCTTGTCACACATTTTTCTTAGGCTACAAAATAAGTAGAAAGGTAAATCAAGAGATATCTTTCCTGTGAAATGTAGTAGAAGCTTGAAATGATATGAATACACCTTATTATATCTCCCTTCACAGGTAAGGTACCTCTGTATGCAAGTAAGCAAATTGGCATATGAGTCCTTGACATAATTTCTAGGCACAGACTTGTTTAAATCTGAGTCAATGAACTCTGGCTTCAGAAATTCTTTGTAGGGGGTCATATCAAATTTAAAATTTTTAAACCAAATTTCTTGTCCCCTTGGAATCTCAGTAACTGTGGATATTACCTCTGGTGAGATTTGCAATTCAAGCATCCCAACCTTTGAATTCAGTCCTGTGAAATTCAAGGCAAATTCCTTGGTGATTTGTGCATGACCTCCTTGGAGTTTCTCACAAAAATTCCAACATCCAACCTGCTTGAATGCATGCTCAACTTCTTTGTTCCTCAAGATAATGTCTAAACCTTCAGGTTCGTTCCTCAAACATCTACCTGACCTGTGCTCTTTTCTTTCTAGAGATCCTTCCATGAGACTTCAGCGTAATGAAGGTTTGAAATACTGGCACTGCTCAATCTTCGATCCCTGCCTCGCTTGATAACTGCCTCGCTTGATGTACAATGAATTCAAATTGAACACTTGCAGATTTCTTCCTCATGCCATGAATACAATCATAATTATGACTGTGAATGTCTGGCTCTTCTTGAAACTTGCAATCCGAGCGTACCAAGGTACCTAACGACTCTAATGAAGATAAGCAGTTGGACATGATAGGCGAAGTGTATAAGCTGACAGTGGATGATGCAACCATAACTAAACTTGACAGATATGACAGCTAAGAAAGATTTGCTACGGATTGCATGAATCTCCGATTTCATAGTGCAGCCAGTGTAAAATCTGGGTTATGCGCTACGAAATCACCTAAACTGCGTTGCGCTACGAAAACACCTAAAGCATTTCATAACACATAAGAACCTTTACAACAAGATTGATATAGAGATTCTATGTAAGTTATGGGACCAATGGTGAATGAGAACGGACTATTGACTTTTATTTAACCATCCTACCAAGAGTCTCAAGACACTAAGACTTTGACACTAAAGTAAACATGGAAAAACTGAACTTTGGACTAAAACCTAACCTTCACAAACAAACTGATGTGAACAATTTGGTAATTTCTTCTTAAGTGATAACAATTGGCGTCATTGCTGGAGAGAGGAGATTGAAGCTCAGCTCCCCTGGGAGACGACACAGACCCAGCTTTGATGATAGACAAAGTTTGGGCACTTTTTCAGTTGTAATCATCTATTAGGTGACTCTGTTGAAGGACGAACCTCTTGGAGACTCGTCTTCATAGTTCTGGCTCAATTTGTGAGGCATACTTGGAGAAATCCTCAGAAGTCACAAGTTAACCCAGTACCTGACCCTAAAAAAATCATCAAAGAAAGAAAGGTATTGTAGAAAGGAGCATCAAGCTCAGGTAAATCTAAACAATATTCTATATCTCTTCAAGAAAAGCATGTGATAGAACAAATACATGTTGAGAGTATAGCATTTAATACTAGCAGTGAAGAAAAAATCTTAGAGATTCATAAAGCTCCTTATTCTTTAGGTTCTCCTTCTGTTGCAAGCCCAAACGAAACCTCTCCTCCTATCCATCATACTCTTTTAGTCTTATCAGTCACTCCTCAACCCCCTGTCATTCGGATTTCTAGTACCCTTATAGCCACCATAGCTATGGTCGGTCCACAACCTAACAAAATGGAAGGAATCATAGCTGCTAGGTATCGACCTCTAGTACTACCCACTCCTTTGAATGTCATGCCTACCGGATAATATCAGAAGTATAGGCCTAAGTTCACATGGTCTGAAGGTGTTAGAGTTGAAGAACATCTTGAATCATTCTATAGCTATGCTGATAACCTGGACATTAGTGAAGATGATGTGTGGATGAGAGTCTTTGTCCAAAGCCTAGATGGAGAGGCTAGAAAATGGTTCAGAGAGCTAACCCCAAGATCTATAGCAGATATTGAGGCTTTAGATGATGCATTCCTAAAGCATTGGGGGGATAACAATGATCTACTCTACTACCACACTGAGTTTGGGAACTTAAAGAGGGAAAATGGTGAGTTGTTGTCTGATTTCAATAAGATATTTAACCACATGTACAACAAGATACCAGCTAAAATAAAACCCACCACTACCTCTGCTAAACTCACCTATGCCAGTGCCTTTGATTCTAACTTCTGTCTACAGTTGAGGGAGAGGTGATGTGCTACTTTGGCTGATATGTAGGACGCAGCCTTGGAAGTAGAATCAAACATCATAGCTGCAGAGAAGCTCAAGGGAAATGTTGATAGAAGGAGACAAAGGGGCGAGTCTTCATCATCTTTAGATCCCAAGACAGATAAAATGACAAAGATGATAGAGTCATTAGCCTCTGAAATATCCAAATTAAAGGTTGAGCAACACCTTGGAAAAGGAAGAGTTCCTAATACCTTTGCTCCTAGAAATCCAAATCCATATAGAAGAGCTAATGAGCAGTTCCAGATTTTGCAAAGAAGTAAAGACGCCAATGAAGACCAAAGGGTGAAGACCCCTTTCCAAAATGTAGTCATGGAAGAAGAGAAGTTTGAAGAAGATGATGAGATCCATTGTCTAGAAGACAAAGGTAGTGCCTCCTTTTTGACCTTAGCTGCCTATGAAAAGTCATTATTCAATGACCAAATCAACCAAGAATGGGATGGTGAAGCTGTTCTACAAACTGAAGATCAGCACAGATATAATCTGAGGTCAAAGATGAATAATGCCAAGGAAACTCCTGTTCAAAGAGTTGTTGTCCCTGCAGTACAACAAGCTAATAAGCAGAAGCGACCGGAAATTGATCCCATCGTCCTCAAAGCTCCAACTCATGAGGTAAGAGGCCTTGACAAGTCTCCTTCTCCTTTCAGTTTTCAATCAGAAATTCAGAAGCTAAGAATACCTATACCTCTGATTGAACTAGTGAAGAATGAGTCCTTCAAGAGATCTATCCTCGAGGCCCTTGAGCCTAATGCCATCCAAGCCTCCACCGACTATGTAAATCTACAAGATGACAAACCAACTATTGTTCTCAGCCCAATGATTGAAAATTATGATGACAACTCCTCATCATTCTATGTCTCTCTGACTATTCATGACAAAATCCTTCACAACTGCCTTCTGGACACTGGAGCCAGCCATAATCTAATGCCCAAGGCTGTCATGGATGAGTTGGGTCTTGACATTACCAAGCCTTATCATGACCTGTTTTCTTTTGATTCTAGAAAAGTGAAATGTCTGGGATTAATCAAGGACCTAGCCATCACTTTGTCTCAGCTGCCCATGAAGAGAATGATGATGGATATTGTGGTAGCAGATGTACCCCCCAAGTTTGGCATGTTGCTTTCCAAAGGTTGGATCAAGAGACTAGGGGGAACATTACAAAATGATCTGTCCTACGCTACTGTCCCAGTTTTTGGAGGTGAGAGCAGAAGATTATACAGGGAAACTCAGTTGGCTTATATCATAAGTGATGAGAAGAATCCCACTAATCATCCCATCTATGCTATCGACACTAATTTTGGAGCTTGTATTCTTCAGATTGAAGAATCTCAGTTGGGCTCCACACAGCTTAAGAAACTAGTTTTCCAGAACATAGAGGAAGAAGGCCCACAAATTTGGGACATGTTCTTTGATGGAGCTTGCTCTAAGGAAGCTGCAGGGGCAGTTGTAGTCCTTGTGTCCCCCACACAGGAATGCATTCATTTATCTTTCAAATTAGCTTTCCAGGTTACAAATAACATAGCAGAGTACGAAACCTTGATATTGGGCTTAAATTATGCTAAAGAAATGGGCATCAAAGGTCTGAAAGTGTTTGGAGACGTAGACCTCATCATTTAGCAGGTCAACAAAACTTTCCTAGTAAAGCATCCAAGGCAGAAAGCATACAGAGATGAGGTATGGAAGCTTAAGGACATTTTTTAATATTTTCAGCATTTCTTACACCCCAAGAATGAAGAATGATCTCACTGATTCCCTTGTTGTGTCTAGTAGCACGTCTTGGCCTCCTAAATTGATTTATAAAGTTCAGGTAAAATATAGACCATCTTTGCCTGACAATGTCAAATACTGGAAAGTTTTTGAAGATGATGATGAAATTATTAGGTTTTTACAAGTCATTGATGAATTTTCTGAAATGCACATCAACCAAGAAAACGAAACCATGGAAGAATGCAACCAGTCCAAGCTAAAGGACGAGATTGGCCAGGAAAGCATTGTCTAGCTGCCTAGCAACCATATACCAAAAGGATTGTTGCCTCTAGAGAAGTTGTTTGATCATAGAGATGTACCTTATCAACCTACCAAAAAAGAAAATGAGTCTGCTGTTCATAAACATAATATAGGGAGTCCAACCCATCTGAAGTACATAAATCTATCCACTCACTTGTCTTCTGCTCAGAGTTCCGAGTATTGCACCCTGATGAAGCCATTTGCTAATATTTTTGCTTGGGAATACAGTGACCTTAAGACCTATGACACAAACATCATTCAGCATAAGATTCCACTAGAAAAGAACATCATCCCTTTTAAGCAGAAATTAAGACCTACCAGCCCTCTCTTATTGCCTTTGATTGAGAAAGAAATAAAGAAGTTGTTGGATGCCAAGATCATAGTTCCTCTAAGGTATTCAAAGTGGGTAGCTAACCCGGTGGTCGTAAGAAAGAAGAATGGAGAAATCAGGCTTTGTGTTGACTTCAGGAATCTGAACAAATACTCTAAAAAAGACAACTGCCCCCTGCCTAAGATGGAACACTTGTTGCAAAAAGTTTCAGGGGCTAAAGTCATGTCTTTCTTAGATGGATTTTCAGGTTACAATAAGATTGTTGTACATCCAGAAGATCAAGAAAAGACTGCCTTCACTACTCCTTGGGGAACTTTCATGTACTCCAAAATGCCTTTTGGACTGATGAACGTTGGGGCTACTTTTCAAAAGGCCATGGACATAGCCTTTGTGGGAGAGAAGGACAAGTTTGTCCTTATTTACCTTGATGACATAACAGTCTTTTCCAGCACTCACAAGGACCATTTGCAGCATTTGAAGAAGGTGTTTCCTAAGTGCCGACAGTTTCGAATTTCCGTGAACCCAAAGAAGTCACATTTTTCTCTAGAGGAAGGAAAACTTATGGGACATATTGTTTTTGTTGAAGGTGTGAAGATTGATCTAGCAAGAGTTCAAGCAATTCAGACATTATCCATCCCAAGGTCAAAAAGGGACATTCAATCCTTCCTGGGTAAGATTAACTTTGTAAGGAGGTTCATTCCAAACTTTGTAGAGCTAGTGAAGCACGTCACTTCCATGCTGAAGAAAGGATCAGAAATAAAATGGATAGATGTTGTAATAAGCTCTTTTGAGGCCATCAAACAAGCTATCATGGAAGCTCCCACTCTAATCAGCCCAGATTACACCAAGGAGTTTTATATCTTCTCTGTTTCCGCTTATGATACACTTGCAGCAGTTCTGTTGCAGAAAAATGATGAAGGCATAAAGCACCCCATGGCCTTTTTCAGCAAAACTCTAAGGGATGTTGACCTAAGGTATGACCTTATTGAAAAACAAGCTTATGCTCTCACAAAATCTTTAAAGGCATTCAAAATTTATATTCTACATTCCAAAGTGGTTGCATATGTACCTTCAGCCTTAGTAAAACATGTCTTAACTCAGCCAGATATTGATGGAAAGAGAGCTAAATGGATTGAAAAATTCATAGAGTTTAACATAGAGGTGAAGCCCACTAAGCTTGTCAACGCCTAGGGCTTGGCTAAACTTATGGCTAAGAAAAATTGCAGTTTGTTAGACATCAATTGCATGGGTCCAAATTTAGGTGATGAGCAAACAGAGGAAGTAGTAGAAGAGCAAGAGCAGAATCAACCTTTAGCTAAAAATATAGCCACTTGTGAATGGTATTCCAATATAGTTCATTTTTTGCAAAAGCTAGAAGTCCCTCCAGGGCTTAGCTCAAGTCAATCCCAGGCCATTAAGCTTAGATTAGCCAAATTCTATATTTATAAAAACCCGCTTTATTGGAAAGACCCATCAAGAACCCTCTTTAGATGTCTAGATAAAGGACAATCTGTGGAAGTCATGCACCAGTTCCATTCTAGCATCTATGGAGGGCATCATTATTGGAAAACCACAACCCACAAAATCCTGAGAGCTGGGTATTATTGGCCTATTTTTCTGATGTGTTTTCTTTTGTGAAATCTTGTGACAAATGTCAGAGGTTTGGAGGAAGACAGCAGCTGAAATCTCTGCCCTTGAAGCCAGTACACATAAATGGTCCCTTCTAGTAGTGGGGCTTGGACTTCATAGGTGAGATTAATCCACCTTCCAGTGGCTAGCACAAATGGATCTTGGTAGCCACTGATTATTTCACCAAGTGGATTGAGGTCGTAACCACTAAAAATTCCAATCATCAGGTTATCATAAAGTTCTTGAATGAGAATATTTTCACTAGATTTGGTTGTCCAACCAAACTAGTTACTGATAATGCAGCAGCTTTCAAGGCAGAAGAATTGGTGGACATGTGTGAATCCATGGGCATTCAATTGGTGCATTCTACCTCATATTATCCTCAAGGTAATGGCCTGGCAGAATCATCTAACAAGAGTCTTGTAAGGATAATCAAAAAACTGTTGGAGGACAACAAAAAGAGCTGGGATCCCAAGTTGAAGTTTGCACTGTGGGCTGACAGAGTTACGAACAAGAAGTCCATAGGAAATTCTCCATTTAAGCTGCTTTATGGCACTGATGTTGTTTTCCCTATCTAGATGATTCTCCCTGTGGCCAAATTCTTGCAAGAATAACATGTTGGCTGTGGAGCCTAATTATATTCTATATTCAAAGGTCTCAGCCGGATGTATACCCCAGGATGATTGTACACCCCTCCACGTGAGGGGGCGCAGGGGGGACTTGTCCCCCCTACGAGGGTTCGGGGGGGCTGATCCCCCCCAGTTGGGGGGTCTGGGGGCCAGCAGTCCCCTGGCAGGGGATCAGGGGCAGTGCCCCCGAAGCTAAAAATAGATGTAAAATTGCCTTGTAAAAGTCTAGTAATTTCTAGTCAATCTGGGCCGTTCATTAGGCGGATGATCTGACGGTAGAAGTTATGTTTAGTTTAGGGCTTTTTTCCCTAGAAGGCAACCCCTCACTATATATGAGGGAACTGTATTGCATCTATGTAGATATGTATTCTGAGTGAGGAAGAGAGAGGAGATTGAGAGCGAAGAGGGTGTTACAGTGGATCTGCTATAGGTTGTATCTCTTCAGTTTGCTGGATAATATAAAAAGAAAGATTGGTTGTTTCTCCATGGATGTAACCCAAACTGGGTGCACCACGTATATCTATGTCTCTCTTATTTTATGCGTTTTCTATGTTTATATTTCTGCAATATTTTATGTGTTCCATTACTCTGTAATATATAATTTTCTAACAACTGGTATCAGATCCAAAGGTCTATTTGGCTGATAAACTCACAAGATAGAAGGGTTTCTGGTTCGAGTGGGAGCAATTGCGGAAGATGGTAGGTTTAGGGTCGAAAAATTCAATGGCCAAAACTACCAGCTGTGGAAGATGTAGTGGAAGATTATCTGTATCAGAGAGATCTGTACCTACCATTGAGCAGAAAGACAAAGAAGCCGACGAGTATGGCAGACACAGAATGGAATATTCTCGACAGAAAGGCACTTGGAACAATACGGCTATGCCTAGTGGCGTCTGTAGCATTTAATATTTCAAAGGAAACGACAACAAAGGGTTTAATGTCAACATTGGCCAAACTATATGAAAAACCCTCGACCTCAAATAAGGTATTTCTTATGAAGCGTTTATTTAATATGAAGATGTCAGAAGGTGGATTTGTTGCTAATCATTTAAGTGATTTTAATACAGTTACAAGTCAGTTAAGTTCTGTAGGGGTAAACTTTGATGATGAAGTTAGGGCTATGTTATTTCTATGCTCATTGCCAGGAAGTTGGAATGGTTTAGTTATGGCCATTAGTAATTTTGTCTCTGGATCTATAGTACTTTAAATTTTGATGATGTCGTTGGTGCAATCCTTAGCGAGGAAATGCGATGGAAAAGATCTGGTGAGACATTAGGTAATTCTTTGACTACAGAGACTAGGGGAAGAAAAATGGAGAGATCATAGAGCCCAAGATATCACAGTAAGTCAAGAAAAGGCAGATCCAAGTCCAGATTGGGGATAGTGTGCTGGAAATGCGGGAAGAAAGGACACCTAAAGAAAGACTACAAGTCTCGAAAGGGAAAAGAAGGAGATGCATAGCAATAAACTAATCATGAAGCGAATGTAACAGGTGATGTGTTGCAAGATTCTTTGATTCTTTCATTAGAAAATATTATTGATGCCTGGGTGGTAGATTCAGGGGCCTTATTCCATGCGACACCTGATAAGAAACATTTTCATGATTATGTTCAAGTATATTTTGGACAGGTTCGATCGGGTGATGATAAACCCTGTAAAATCGTTGGAATGGGTAAAGTTTTCATAAAACAGCAGAATGGAAATAAATGGCTATTGAAGGAGGTAAGGCATGTTCCAGATCTGAAGAAAAATCTGATTTCAACAGGGCAGTTGGGAGGTAAAGGTTGCGTAACTACTTTCATAGATAAACCCTGGAAGGTCACTAAAGGATCCCTGGTAATAGCGAAAGGAGGAAAGGTTGGTACATTGTATTTATGCAATGGTATTTCTAATTCTGTTAATGCTTTAATCTCTACAGGAGAAGATACGACATTGTGGCATCATAGGTTCAGGCACATGAGTGAGAAGGGGATGTAGATTCTTCACTCAAGAAATTTGTTGCCAGGTTTGAAGCATGTTGATTTAAAATTCTGTGAGAATTGTGTTTATGGGAAATAGAAGAGAGTCAGATTCCTTGGAGTTGGGAAAGAAAATAAGAGCGAAAAATTAGAGCTTGTGCATACAGTTGTATGGGGACTTGCTCAGGTATCATCTCTTGGTGGCTCTCATTATTATGTTAATTTTATTGATGATGCAACCAGAAAAACTTGGATTTATTGTATTCGAAATAAATCTAATGTATTTGATATTTTCAAGAAATGGAAAGATTTGGTTGAAAATGAGACAGGAAAAAGGTTGAAGTGTCTTAGATCAGACAATGGAGGTGAATATTGCAGCAAAGAGTTTGATAGGTATTGTTCTTAGAATGGAATTCACAGAGAGAAGATAGTTCCAAAAATACCACAAGAAAATGGTGTGTCAGAAAGGATGAATAGGACAATCATGGAGCGTGCAAGGTGCATGAGATTGCATGCAGGATTTCCTTTACAATTTTGGGCAGATGCTGTAGATACTGTTGTTTATCTAATAAACAGAGGGCCTTCAAGTTCCTTGGATTGTGGTATTCCAGAGGAGGCATGGACAGGTAAAAAGGTAAACTACTCCTTTTTAAAGACTTTTGGTTGTGAATCCTTCGTCCACATTAACAAAGAAAATAGAACAAAGCTTGAGGAAAAATCAAAGAAATGTACCTTTATTGGATATGGTGTTAATGATTTTGGTTATCGCTTTTATGATTATGAAAAACACAAAATCATTAGGAGCAGAGATGTCATATTCAATGAAAAGGTTTTGTATAAGGATCAACAGTAGGAAAAGAAACAGGAAAAAGAAAATAGAGAATACACAGTGCTTGACGAGATCACAAAAAAAGTGATGGTGCCTGAAAATCATAATGATCAACAGCCAGAACAACAACCGCAACAGCAACAAGCACTTCAAATACCTGAAAGTGGTGTTAGAATATCTACCAGGATAAGTAGACCCCCTGAACGATACTCTCCTTCATTATATTATGTATTGTTGACTGATTCTGGTGAACTAGAATGTTATGAAGAAGCAGTGCAGGTAGAAACCAGGAAGAAGTGGGAGCAATCCATGAAAGAAGAGATGGACTCCTTAGCACATAACCAGACTTGGGACTTGGCCAGGTTGCCTGCAAGTAAAATAGCATTGCAGAATAAATGGGTTTACAAGTTGAAGGAAGAAGATGGAGGTAGAAAAAGGTATAAAGCTAGACTTGTGCTGAAAGGGTTTGCACAGAAAAAGGGTATAGACTTTGATGAGATATTTTCTCATGTTGTGAAAATGACTTCAATCAGAACTATTCTAAGTCTAGTAGCAACTGAAGATTTTCATCTTGAGCAATTAGATGTAAATACAACCTTTCTCCATGGGTATTTGGAGGAAGAGATATATATGCAGCAGCCACAAGGATATGAGGTAAAAGGGAAGGAGAAACTAGTGTGTAGGTTGAAGAAGAGCTTGTATGGCTTAAAATAGGCTCCAAGGCAGTGGTATCTAAAATTTGACAGGTTTATGTCTGAACAAGGTTATACTAGATGTCACTCTAATCATTGTGTTTATCTCAAAAGGAAAAATGATGGCAGCTATATTATATTGTTATTGTATGTAGATGACATGCTTGTTGCAGGTTCTAACATGTAGGAGATAAATGTGCTCAAAAGAAAATTGAAAAACTCATTTGTAATGAAGGATTTGGGTGCTGCAAAACAAATCCTTAGTATGAGAATAACTAGAAACAGGAAGAATCACAAATTAACATTGTCTCAATGTGAGTACATAGAAAAGGTGTTGAAAAGGTTTAATATGCAGAATGCAAAACCAGCTAGTATACCTTTGGCTAGCCAATTCAAATTAAGTAAGGAGGCGTGTCCCAAGACTCAAGAAGAAATGGCTCATATGTCTCAAGTTCCATATGCATCAGTAGTTGGAAGCTTAATGTATGCAATGGTCTACACAAGGCCTGATATTGCACATGCAGTGGGAGTTGTAAGCAAGTACATGAACAATCCAGGAAAAGAACATTGGATGGCAGTGAAGTGGATTCTCAGGTATTTGAGAGGTACCACAAATCAAGCATTATGCTTTGGTGGTTCAAACATTGCTCTACAGGGATATGTTGATGCAGATATGGCAGGTGACAGAGATAACAGGAGGAGCACTACAGGATATGTATTTACTGTAGGTGGAACAACTGTCAGTTGGGTTTCAAAAATCCAAAGTGTTGTTGCACTTTCAACAACAGAAGCAGAGTATGTTGCTACTATAGAGGTTAGTAAAGAAATGATTTGGTTACAAAGGTTTCTGGATGAATTGGGTATGAAGCACGAGTTGGGTAGGTTATACAGTGATAGCCAAAGTGCCATAAATCTTGCAAAGAACTTTGCATTTCAATCCAAGACTAAGCATATACAGCTGAAGTACCATTTCATACGGTCAGCATTGGAAGATGGACAGTTGAAGATGGAAAAGATGCACACTAGCCAGAATCTCGCAGATATGTTAACAAAAGTTCTGACCACGGAGAAACTGAGAATCTGCTTAGTTTCAATTGGTCTTCAAGTATGATGAAGAAGATGAGAAAAAACCAGGTCCAAAGTGGAGTCATTGTCTAGCAAATGAAGCAGCGGTGGAGTTGCTATAATCAGTCTCCATGTGGGAGATTGTTGGGTGTGGAGCCTGATTATCTTCTGTATTCAAAAGTCTTAGCCGGATGTATGCCCCAGGAATATTGTACACTCATCCACATGAGGGGGACTTGTCCCCCCTGGCTGGGGGGTTCGAGGGCCAGCGGTCCCCGAGCAGGGGTTTGGGGGCAGTGCCCCTGAAGCTAAAAATAGATGTAAAATTGCCTTGTAAAAGTCTATTAATTTCTAGTTAATCTGGGCCGTTCATTAGGTAGATGATCTGACAGTAGAAGTTATGTTTAGTTTAGGGTTTTTTGCCCTAGAAGGCAACCCCTCACTATATATGAGGGAATTGTATTACGTCTATGTAGATCTGTATTCTAAGTGAGGAAGAGAGAGGAGATTGAGAGGGAAGAGGGTGTTACAGCGAATTTGCTGTAGGTTGTATCTCTTCAGTTTGCTGGATAATATAAAAAGAAGGACTAGCTGTTTCTCCATGGACGTAGCCCAAACTAGGTGAACCATGTATATTTGTGTCTCTCTTGTTTTATGTTTTTTTTGTGTTTATATTTTTGCAATATTTTATGTGTTCCATTGCTCTGTAATACATAATTTTCTAACAGAACAGGATGAAGAGAATGACATGGTAAGGAGAATGAATAACCTGGTTGAATTATAGCATATCAAAGAGCAGTTGGTTGAGAAGTCAAAAGTTCATCAGAAGAAAATCAAAGAAACCTTTGACAGGAAGGAAAAAATGGACAATTTCCAAGTTGGTGACTGGGTTCTCAAATGGGATGCATTGAAGGAAAAGAAAGGTAATCATGGTAAGTTTGACTCCTTATGGGCAGGTCCATTTGTCATCGCTCAAATTCAGCAGAACAATACCTTTATTCTACACAGTCTGGAAGGAGGAGATGTTTTTGGTAGCCCAGTCAATGGGCGGTTCTTGAAGCTTTATTTCATTTAAAGCTTTAAAGCATTGATATTGTAAATCTATTTTTCATTGTTTATTTTTTTTGCAAAATAGACCCCATGCCCAATGGAACACTAGGAGATAGTTCTAATTTTTTGTCTTACAGGAAAGGCATCGGTCTGTGATTCTTGAAATCAAACAGGGAGGATTTCATCCCCAGAAGGAGCCAGTGTTAGCCTTGTTGGCATGTGGCCCAAAATGGGTCCAAGTATGATCTTTAAGTCTTCAAAAGCCAGTAAAATCATGCCAAATATAAAAACCAGCACAAGAGAAGAACCCTTAGAATGGCAGAAAAGCACTATCGGAAGGCAGAAACACATAAAAATAGTGGAAAACCAAGTATCGAAGGCATAAACAGAGAAATACACAGTAGTAGTTAGATCTAGCCAATCAATGGTCCAAACCTGATCAGTGGAGGCAATCGGTGGATTGGGGATGGACCGTATGGAACTTGTGATGGCAATCGGTGATGCAACATGGACCGTCGATCAAACACACAGATCGACGACCCACGTCACATCTCAAGATCGCTATCAGAGAACACAACAGAGTGCTCACCATTGGCCCAGGGCATGAGCGATATGCGATTGTGATCAATTGCAATCGGTGGATCACAATCGAGGAAACATTATGGAGTGGGGCCTATACACATGTATATGTGTAACCTGATTAATCGGACCCAACGGTTATATACATAGTATTGCATAAAATTTGAAATCCGTTGAAAGGAATTTTCATATGTATTTTGCATATTTTCGTTATGTAACAAAATACAAAGGGGTAGTGCCAATGCGATAAATGTCAGACCCGAAGGGGTTCGAGAATGAAAATATATATAATTTCAGGTCTGCCGAAGTCAATTTTTCATGATTTTTAGTGTTTTTGACATATTTGAAAATACAAAGGGAAGCCTGGACACAAGGACAAAGCGACTTGCATAGCGATTAAGGGCGGGCCTGATAGAGGAACAGACAGTGTTTAAGGACTTTTGTAGTCCAGAATGAACAGAGCTTGGCAGGATTTTCACAGTTGAATGCATTTCTCTGTAAAACAGAAAACAATCATTTGGTATTTGAAAGGATGTCAAAAGCCCGAAGACCTATTCTGTTACAGAACAGAGGCCAGGAGACAGATGGCTAGAGGGATAAAAATCCACAGTGCAACACAGCCAAACCAACAAATGATCATGGAGCATCGCTTGCATGAGCGAGCTCCCTGACAGTGCAGCAAAATACCAGAATGCGGTTACTCTGCTATTAGGAAAGAAACCTCCAAGCTCATGCGTGCCTAGTCATGGCATCAAGTTGTTGAAAAGACAAAGAGGATAGACTAAGACACTTCGAGCCTTTGAGAGCTCAAGAACATTGTAAAAAGGCCTATAAATGGCTGGAAGTTAGAAGTATGAAGGGTTCAACTTTTGGGGACTGTGGATACTCTGCTACTCTAGCTTCTCATCTTCATTCTAGCAATATAAGCTTCTTTTGCTGTTACATGTTCAATTTCCATTTTCTCTTATGTTCTAAGCTTGCACTTGAATAGGTTATTCATGTTTTCTTCTGTGTCTAATGCCAGATAACTGTCATCTTATCTCTGCGTTGATAAATTAGATTTGCAAGCTTCATTTACTTCTTCTAGCTAGCCATTCATATGTGTTATGTATGCATCTACTGGTACAGTCAGCATTCTCTATCTATCCATTGAATCTATAAACTATTGAGCATTAGTGGTCTAAAGCCTTGTAAAGCTGAGGGTGTTCATGCATGTCTTGAGTGAAAACAAAGTTGAAACAGTCATCTGACTTGATCCAAACCATCATCCATTCCAATAGTTCGGAGAACAATATTGAAGATTTATATGTTACCAGGAATCTCCGAGCTACAACCTAGGAGAGCTTCCTAGAGTGATAAAAATTACCACATGGTGGTCCTCTGGAATAGTGAGGATACAGTGAATAAGCATATTACTCTCCATATGGTGGCAATCTAGTATTTAATGGATACGTAGGTTTTTGTTGACAAGATTCCCTAGATTGATACTGATATGAAAGATCAAACTGTTGAGTTCCCATTAGAGAAGAACTAGGTAAAATTCTAGTTGAGGACATGGGTGATGACCATGGTGTAGAAGAAATCACTGAGTGGGTTCGAGACAATGATTGGTAACCAACTGGGACGGACGATTCACCATACAGGTGAGACTCAGGTGTGGTAGAAAACATTGAAGAGATTACAACAAAAGATTCTGCTGCAGCTGCATTAGATGATACAGTCTGAGATGTTGACGGTTGTTCAACCATAATTAACTGACCCAAAAGTTGTCCTAAAGAATCAACGAGTACTTTAAAATAAGCAGGATCAAATGGAGCAGTAAAATGAGGAGTATGAGGGTAAATATAAAGCCAAACTCCAAAGTGGAATGGGGTTCTAGGTGCGGAATCTTCTTCCAATTCCTCCTCTATGGCAATTAAACCTAATGGATGAACTTCACCGTCAGGTCCGTAAAAGATTTCTGGTGTTGATGAAGTTGAAGTTTCAATAGGTATTGATGTCTAAGGGGTAACCGATCGATTGTCTTTTGGTAAAGTAACAACTGCTGAATGTTCAAATTCAAAGTCCATATGTTTGGGTAAATGAAAAACAGTTTCAGAAAGAGGCTCCTTAACAACTTCAGGTTCAAATGTAACTTCTGTTTGAACTAGGATAAATTCTGGATTAACTTCTAGTTGAAATGATTCAAGTTCAGAAGTTTGTTAAGCAACTTCAAGTTGAGGATCAACTTTTTGTTGAACAACCTCGGTTATTGTTTTACTAGGATCAGTGCTAATGTCCTCAGGTAATTGTGAAACTTCTTCTTCAGAAACAGATGGGTCAAAAATAGTTGGAGTAACTGGAGTCTCTATACTTACCGAAATAGATGATTTAGGTAACTCAGAAGAAGAACTAGGAGTTCTTTATGTACTAGACTCAGTTAAGCGAGATTGTTTCACCTAAATTGGTGTCGCTTCAGGAGGCAAAGGAGGTTTTCTCGTTGTTCTCACGAATGACGGGGTATGGGTTGATGTTCCTCCGCAATTGCTAATTAATTTCATTATCAAAAAATAAATAAATAAAAAGGGGTATACTAGGCAAAAGGTTTACCAAGCAACTGTGAACTGCATAATACCTCTTGGCGAACCAAGAAGTACGGGCAGGAAATCTCACCGAATGTTGTGTTCGGTGTATCACCGTTTACAAGGTGGCCGACTTGGTTACTTAAGGATGGATAACAACCTAGAGTTTTCCTCCCATATATACCCGAAGGTACGTGGAGGCCCAGTCTGTATAAGCGCTATCTAATGCAAAACCGCACAGTGAGAGCATTCCCATATACTTTATGTACTATAACACCACCCTATATACCCGAAGGTACGTGGACGAGCTACGATATAATCACATATGTGGAATGAGGTATCACACTCAGGATGTATTGCAGACAAGTTAGCGACAACTGCTTTGTTTTATGACGCCAGAACATGTCTCTAGCCTAGAACCACTAAATGTTCTCGTTAATGACAATGCTCCATTAGGTAAATTGATGTTTATTTTAAGTTGATCTTGCTTGGGAATTTGCCTTTCAATTTCACCACGTGATGTATTCTGAAATTCCTAGGAATGAAACTATCATGATGAGCATTCTTTCCATTAAATTTAATGATAAAAATCCTAGCTACTTAGGGATAGAGCAATTAGATTTCTTTTGATCAAAGAGCAAAGAGCACAATCTAAACGCAATTTCTTTACACTATTCCTATCAACACACACAAACTTTTTCAATGCAACATGCATGTATTTCTTTTCGATTCCCTTAATGTGAATATGAACAAAAAGGAAATATGCACACACAATCAATCAATCTTTCATATGAACGAAGACTTTTATGACAGTTCATATTCAAAGGAAGAGAAGACTTTACGGCACTTTCCTTCGAATGAATGATTAATCAATTATATCCTAACTTTGACTATTGATCGATAATGACAAAGAAAACATGAAGAAACATTAATCAATCCAATCAAAGTTTGGCTAGACAAGGAGATAAACACTCATTTTCTTGAGACATAACATTCATTGATCAATCAGTAAACAATCAAATAGAGAAAATCTGGAAAAAACTCTTTCCAAGGTGGGAAACTGATCTTAGGAGGATCAATGTAGCCCAGAGTGGGAGACAACGCACTTCAGGGCACTGTCCCTAAGCCAAGGGTGCTCTACAACGCACTATGTCCCTCACAAGCCTGCACTGGTGACAGTAAGCCATTTCAAGAGGCAATTTGACACAGATTTGACAAATTTTTCAATGTAAACAGCTAAATTACAATCTATGAACACAAATAGAGTCTACAAGGATGTCTTAGGAGGTGGATAAGCTACTAGGAAAGAGGATTCTTCCCCAGTATGGTCGCCAATTTGTTTTGGAGAATTTGGTATCTGTGGATAAATACTAATTCCCTAGATGAGTAGCCACATCTAAAACAATAGTTTAAAGTGTTTTAGACTTTCCCTATAAGCAATAGATAAGAAGAGAGGATAGAAGGCCTACCTGTAGTTCCGCTTTCCTCTCGTCTCCCTTGTATTGATTTCGTCGCTCCTTCCTATACTTAAACCACTTGAAAAGTACCCTATCAACACAATAGAAGATGAAAACTGATCAAAGCATACGATCCATTGAATATAAATGAAAGGAATTAGAAACAATTCATATGTATAAGCATTATGAAAGAACACAAATATGGAAAAAGGTTCAAACACTTTATTAGATAGAAGAAGGAATTACAACCATCAGTGTCTGATTCAAAGTCATTCCTCCAGCTTGGATTCCATCCACATCACATCAAAATCAAGACAAGGTTGTGGCATCAAATAATTTTCTCTAAAGTCAAGTCTCATAGCAGCATTATCTCCTTACAATTCAATATAATCCAGCCCCTGATCACTTAGATGAGTGGTCACTTTATAGGAAGATGAAGGAGGTTTTGTCATTAATGGTGACATTGAATGGCCTTCCATACTTAGAATTAGTTCCATGGAGGAAGGGATGAGAGGATAGGATGATCCTTAACTCATTCCTCATCCATTTTTGAGCTCTTAGGAGTTGATAAGACAGGGAAACTTCTAGATGACTCCATAATATAAGAATATTCCCAAACCCTATGTGAATTTCGCTCATTCTCGCCTAGCGCAGGTGAAAGGAAGCCTAAGTTCTCTGCAAAGCACCCTGGCAGTGGACTTAGCTACTCTGTAGCACACCTTCATAAGGGCTTACCTGCATTGGTCCCTCTAGAGGGAATTTCTAGATGTCTTCAAGTCATGAAACTATTTGGGAAGGAGGCATTCAAAGGGTTGACTTGTCTAGGGCATGAAACAACTGATTTTAGGTTTGATGAGTCCTAAGTCACTTATCTGAATGTTGGGATTTGATGTGCCCAAATGGATCTGTAACAAGTGGCATCATATCATGACCTAATGAAAAAATCGACCTCCAGCCTATAAAAAGACCATCAAAGAACTCTATTTGTTCATTTCACTTTCATGAAGAATCTCTCCATCAAAAAATTTCATTCCATCTACCAAAGCATCAAAATTTCTCACCCAAGTCAAAGATTCCACCCCTTTCATTGTGCTTCTGGCATGCCACGCTGCACTTCTGGCAGAAATATATGCTCTTGAAGTGGGAGGAAAATCAACCATTTCAATGGTTTTCTATAGAATCTATAGGTTCTAGCACATCATTAGCAAGTAAGTAGACTGTCATC
Organism: Pinus tabuliformis; assembly: GCA_031772625.1. Lineage (NCBI taxonomy): Eukaryota > Viridiplantae > Streptophyta > Pinopsida > Pinales > Pinaceae > Pinus > Pinus tabuliformis. The sequence goes on along the minus strand of CM062816.1, from coordinate 1,921,099,100 downwards.
ACTCCTCCTTTCATCAATTTTCTCACAAAAAGTCAGTGAAATACCCTCTCCTAGGGTTTCACTGCACGTTTGATTTCTTAGTCAATTTCCTTTATTGCAGTGGTAAAACTCTGTCATTGTTTGCTCAAGCACTCTCCCCTACACTTGATCTACCTCCCCTTAGATTTTCCCATGCTTATTCCCCTCATCTCCCTCATTTTCCCATAAACCCTAGCCTATGCTACACTTCTACACAATTTCCTAGGATAGAACTGTATTTTGAAGTTTTCTACCCCTTCCCCTCACTCATTCCCAAAAATTTCACTTCCCTACACTCCCTAACACATATCCCTATGCCCCAAAATTTCCCCAAAAATTTACATCACCCCTAACCCCTTCGTTCCCTTCCCTAAACAAAATAGTCCTAAATCCCCTGTTTTCCCATATCAAACCCTATCCTTCCTCCTTGTGAGCTAAGGTTTTACCATGAAGACTGAAAGCTCAGACATTGACAAGAAAAAGTACAATAAAGGAGGAAAAATTTACAGGTATGAGCCCACTTAAGTCCAGGAAATCATGGCCTCACCATTCATCAAGAAATCTTTCCAAAATGTGGCCTGCCTAGGTTTCTGTGAGAAGATCCAAGAAATAGGTTCTCATGCCAAGTTGACAAGCCTCTTTGCCACCAACTTTAGGAGGGATAAGGACAAGATAATAGGGGTTGACTTCACCATTTCAAAAGATTCCATCGCCATAGACACTGGAATCCCTAACAATGGAGAAATCTGGTTTAAATGGGTGGGCGTAGACATTGAGAATTACAAAGATTTCCTAAAGCAATATTACAAAAATGCTCCTACACATATCTTTCCCTTTAGACAGTTGCTTGATATGTATGCTCCATTGATGAAGATGATCATGAAGTACTTTACCTATGAGGGTAGGTTTTCAAGGCTATACCAGTATCACATAAGACTACTCATGCATTTAACAACCATCAAACCTCTTAACCTATCTCATTACCTATACAGAAGTCTAGTCAAGATGATAGAGATGGTACAGAGCAAAGGGAAATATCACCAAGAAAAACTATTTCATCAAGGCTTGCTCAAAATAATTGTTTTGCATCAGTTGTCATGGGTCAACTTATCTTAGGAGGCATTCATGCAGTCAGCTTCTCTTTTGCTTGCTACTAGTCAAACTAACAGTCAAAGTTCACCATTGGAAAAATCACCAAGACCTCAAGAAGTTGGCTCTACAAGAAAGCCAGTGACAAGGACAACTAGGGAAGAGGTAATAAAAACATATAGCATAGGTAAGACTCTTTTGTTTTCTCCTGACAACGTAAAAAGAGTTCAGCCTCTTACTGTTGGACAAGAAGCATCAAGACATCATCATAATGCACTTTTGCATGAAGAAGAACATGTACATTTTGATACTCACGTGGCAGACCTAGAAAGGAATGAGAAATACAAGTCACCTGAACAAATCATCCAAGATAAAGAGGCAGAAATCAGATATCTTAAGGATTTCTTAGAAAAAGCAAACTTCGTGATTGCATTCTTACAGCAGGAGAACATGCAACTTAAGGTAAATCAGTTTTTACTTTCTAAACCTAGGGTGGATTTGGTGGAAGACGATGATAAATCTAAGAGAGTGATATATGTTGAGAAACTTGAAGATAAGGAGCCTCATATCAAGCCAAGGAGGCCAAAGACCAGAGGACTGAAAATGAAGGAAGCACTAGGGAGTGAGCCATCTTCTCCACTAGGTTAGCAAGACTTCGAAGACACCAATGCACCTGAGATTGAGAAAGACAAGGAGTTGTGTCTTGGCAGGGTTAATGAGCACCTAGAGAAGCTATTGAAGAAGGCCAATAGGGACACCAAGCTTCATAGAAACATGGCAAGGCATTACTTCACTAGAAATCATATTTGCAAAATTAGGGGTAGGAGCATGAAGAGGAAGCTAAAGAAAACCCTGAAGAATATTAAAAAAAAGAGATAACCTTGACCTACTTGACGACCCATCATTGATTGTTTAACTCATCATTCATGGAGAAAAAGGAGAAATTTTGAAGAAATTTTGGCAAATTTTGGTATTTATTGCATTTTTGACAATCATGGTGCATAAAAGCACAGCAAGCTCACACTGTGCTTCTTCTAGGGACCTCCAAATGATGGATTTTTTGCATGGTTGGATATACATTTGTAAGAACATTGTAGATGTGGACATGGTTTGCCATGTTAGCCTCTGAAATGAAAGGAAAAGTCAAAAAATGGGTCAAAAAACATGTTGATGCCTCCTTTTTCAGCCCCTCACTGTGCTTCTAGAGAAATCTTGGGAAATAAATTTTTGGAATTTTTGGAGAAGTGTTTTTGCATGATTTAAGGTTCAGGTACCTAGTACACATCCTAATATTTCTCCAACATCTTTTAGATCAGAATTTGGATTTGGGAAAGTCCTTCAAAAGGCCTCCACTAGTCACACGCTGTGCTTCTAAGAAATTTCATTGTGCTTTTGCCAGAAGGTCATTTTCTTGGGTTGTTTAAGTCAAACTCGAATTTCCATGATGTAATTTCTCTTCTAGGGTTTTGAAAAGATGTAATTAAATTTAGTTATGCTTGTTAAGGTGAAAATAGTGTAGATTCATACTTATTAATTCTTGTAAAATCAAAGTGAATCAGTTTTGGGCCAAATTGGGAGTTGGTTTCAAACCTCCATTGTCTTAGGTATCATTGGATATATTCTTGTAAATAGTTTGTATAATGGTGGATTCGACCTTTGAGATGGGGAAACCAGTCTTTGGTCTATATGTAGCCTAATCTAAGTGTTATAGAGGGTTTGATGCTTAAAGCCTTTGAAGCTAGTGTACACCATCACTTTTGTAGGAGTAATAAAGCCAATTTGTAGCTATTATATTGGGAATCCTGTGGTATGATTTTGTGACAGTGTTTCTTCTTTGTTTTATCATCATTATGAATGTTATGTATCCTTACTTCCATCTTAATTCTTTCATGTGATCATCTCAGTAGTCTTCAAACATAATGCATATGTTTATGCTCTGTTTTGATAATATTTTCATGTTTATGTTCAATTACCTCTGTTAAATGAATTCATAACTCGTATGTTCATTTTGATCCTTCACTTTTTCAACCGTACACCACCATGATAACTCAAAAATGTCAATTAACATACCTAACTTGCCCCATTATATCTCTGCAACTGATATTTTGAAACCCTGACCTAGTTTCATAGTCCTATTGACCCTGAACCAACAAACCCTAATATCAAACCCTACTGAGCTTTGAATATCAAGCCTAAGATCTATCTTCCTCTCTAACCACTCATTGGTTGTGAGATCATAGAGAGATCCCTATCTGATTTGGTAGGGCTAGCTACCATATCCAAAGTTAGTTTGAGGTTACCTCCGTTATTCTTCTTTCTTAGCCTTGGGACACTGAGGAGTGCTAATAGCTCCTAAGATCCTTCCCCTTCTTACTAGTCTATTTCTCAACTAGTGCATTAAATTCTACAAACTTTGAGAATTTCTCATCCTTCTTCCGCATGAAGAAGATACAACGCTTCCTTGAGAAATCGTCAATAAAAATAACAAATTACTTATGTATGGTAGTGGAGGTTGTCGAGAAGGGTGCACAAACATCAGAGTGGACTCTTTCCAAGACTAGGTGTGCTTTTCTGTCTCGATCATGGAATGTGGATTTTACATACTTCCCCAAGGTAAAACCCTTGCAGACATCATGTTTTTGAAGTGATCATTTAGGGAGGCCAATGGTTATTTGTTGCATAATATTTGACGCAACATGATGCAAATGGCCCAATATCATGTGCCAACATTCACCAACATAGTGGCTCTACACTTTATCTGCCTTACTACTTAATCCAAAATAATATTCCACATAAATTTTATACGTGTTATTCACATGAACCCCAATCTGTTTCACCTTTCCAATGGTTATGTGTCTTAGGAATGCTTTCCTTTCACTGAAGATCACATCATAACCATGGTCTTCCAAAACTGCTACAGAGATGAGATTCTTCTTTAGGACTAGAACAAACATGACATATTTGAGGTGAAGAGGGGATCTCAACTCCCTCTTAAAGGTTATTGTACCAATCCTGATAGCATTATCCCTTCCCTCATCCCTAAGCTATATATGCATCTGGAGATATTTCTCCTCCAGGTCACTGGAAAACTCTCAAAACCCTGTCATGTGGAACGAGGCACCTGAGTTCAAGTAGCACACACTCCCCATCACAGTGTTTTCCATGCATGCGAGAAGGGTGAAGTCTAGCTCAAACTTTGAATTCAATGCTTCACCCACTGCCCCTCTTGAGTTCTTCTTGCCAGACTTTTTGTGTGGACACTTTGTAGCATAGTTCCCGAATTCATGACAATTAAAGAATTTTATTTTGGGCAAGTATATCTTCTTTCCCCCTTGGCTGGATTTTGATTTGGTTTGATATTTCGTCCATTTTCCCTTCTTTCCCTTTCCAACCAATGAAAAATTTTCTTCATCCTCTCCCTTGGATGAAGTTCCATCTCTGATATTATGATTGATCTTTTCGTGTACCAAATTAGACCACAAGCATCCCCCATTTGATAATTTCTCCTTCCCGCTCATCGAGTCCTGATATTTATGCCAACTTTTGGGAAGGATTAGAAGAGATAGGATCACCAGGTTATCTTCTGCAACATTCACACTAATCCCTCCAAGCTTATCCCAAACTTGTGTAAATATAGTGAGATACTACGAATAGTCTCATTCTTTTGTGTCATGATATTTCAAAGTTTGTCTTTGACGGCCAATTTTATAAGGTCACTTCTATTCTCGAATAGCTCTATCAGTACCTTCCACATTGCGAAAGGAGTTTCTTTCCCATGGAGATTTGATACAATGTGGTATCGCACTCCCTCCAAGATTATTCTCCTCCCCTTGGCTACATATTTCTTCCATCGGGCTAAGTTCTTGGCATCAGCTGATCCTGCTTTTGGAATGTCTATTTTGACATATTTTAGAAATCCGTTATCATCAAGCACCACCTCCATTTGATCCTTTCAGGAAATTAATTTTGAGTTTCCTTCCAATGCATACTCTAATCTCAGTCCATTGAAGGTCATTCTTCCAACTTTGAACAGATCCTGCTACACTGAAACTGCAAATTTGAACCTCTTGAGGAGGAAATTCAAAATTCATGTTCTAATGTGAATCTTGCTCTAATACCATTTATAAATCTGGTGATATAATTTCGACTTCTCAAGAAGTTTAATCTAAAATCAAGAGACACAATTCTACTCTACCAATCTACAAAATTTAATTCACAAGTTAGAAAAACATTCACAAACATGCAATAAGAAAAACCACACATGCGTAATATTTTTCTAGGGGAACCCAACTGGGAAGAACCCCTCAAGCCTCTTTGCATTAATTAGATTAATAGAGAATGTATAATAATTGCTTGCCCACTCTGAGAACAACCTTCAAGTGAATAACCTATCTCTCTACTCAATGAGAAGCTCTAGCCCATACTTAGTCAATTTATTCCTATGCTTGAGCCCTTATTTCCTTGTACAAATCCTAAGGAATTAGGCCCCTATTTTTTAGGAATTTTTCTCCAATTGATTGCACAATTCCCAAGGTTGATTCATTGATTGCATGCAACACTTGTATACTCAAGACTAATCTACAACTAATGTTACACTACCTTGGAATCTCCATCACAACTAAGGAACTCGAATTCCTTGCATGCATGAGATATTTTTGGACAATTGATTAATTAACTGGATGATCATTGAGTTAGACTATTGTCCCACTACACAATTGACCTTCCACTAGTTCCATTAATTGTTAGAACTAGTTTGATTCAACACAGCTAGAAATAACTGACCTGGATTACTAAAATTTAGCAATCACAGATGCTTAACTAAACTCCAACCCCTCTAACTTGAATTTACTATGAAAACTAACTAACAAGAGCCATTCACCTCAGTTAACTACCTCCAAGTTGTATGTTGAAATGGAAATTCAAATTTTCTCAATTTGACCAAGGCAAAGTCAAATTGAGACTTTCTTTCTACACTTCTCAACAAAGTTAGATAAAAAATGAGTTAGAACTAACGCCCCATATCGAGAAAAATAAATATATAGGCCTTAGACAAGAAAAAACCAAGTAAATCTCATCAGAAACACCAAATTACAAGGGCCATCGCTGCCACAAAAGGGGCATGTTGTATACTAGGTGTGCCCAAGTATTGGAAGTGGGAGTGGCCATAGGCTGAAGTCGCCCTATAAGCCACTGAATGGGAGTAACCAAGCTATGAGATCAATTTTTTAATATGAATGAGAATCAAATCTAAGTCCTATGCTATGTGTTTGGTTGAAATAGTCCCAAAGGAGCTTGTTTTTGGCAAAACACCACTCAACAACAAACAAAATAAGAGACATAGAAAATAGAAGGAGAATTCAAGCACTAAGTATTTATCCCCAATGGAGTTACTAGTTCTACTTGTCTAATTTATGCTTTGAACAAAGGGAATATTGTCCCACAGATCCCACCAAAGGATTTTCTAGATAGTGGACAATATGAATACAAACGGTTCCTATATCTTATAGAAATCTATCCTTTTACTTACGTAGCTAATTTTTGAGATTTAATAGGACTGTCTAAGTAAAAGGAAAATGTAAGCTTATGAAAATGAAATTCTACATGGATATTTTCATTGGCATCTCTATATACAATCCTAGAATTTATTATAAGAATTTCATTTGAAGGGTTGTAAGAGCACAATTGTAGTGACACATTTTACATGTTATTAATTATTACGATATTGATTCTTGGAAAGCTAGAAGCCTAGTAGGAAAGAGGACAAAAAGTTAACAATATGTTGTCATATTAATGGTTACATATGTGTACTATAACTCAAAACCCATAGAAATTCTATCTTGGATGTATTATTGTGTATGTCTCTACATTAAGTTCATAAGAGGATATTATCCTTGAATTTTATTATCTTGTTCTAAATGTAATTGTGACATTATGAGAATTGAAGACAAGTTTTCTTTAGTCCGCTTGAGTTTGTTAAAATTGATATTTGTTTTATTTAATGAACATAATGAAACGTTATTTTTCTACTTGACCATCATGCTTTTCTATAGAAATTTGTTGCTACAAAAAATGTAAGGTGTTTCCAGCAAAAATTGTCAAGTTGTTGCAATAGAAAACACTTGTAGCAACAAAATTTCCTAGAAGTCCAAATATGTAATATGGGTCAAGTTGATTTTTGGTGTATAGGTACCCTATATTAAAAGAGACACATCCACTTGAAATTGTAAATACTTAGGTTATACTTTGAAAGATATAACAAATCTATATGTAAGTTTTGTTGTAGAAAAAATCTACAGTTGTTTGTTGTTGCCGAAAATGTATGTAGCTATTAATTTGACAAACAATCAAAATATGTGATGACAATTATAGATTAATAAAGTCTAATTTTAATCATTGAGATAAAATTATATTACCATAACTAATCGTTGTATTTATGAAGGATGTGTGTGTGTGCATGCACTCTTTAACCTCAACCAAGCACAAAGAGGGCTAGGCATGTGATAGAAATAATATTTATCATGGTCTCATAGTAGGTCAGACATGAAAAAACAAAATGTTCTGTTGATTCAAGCTCTTTATTACATAACTCACATATACGATAGTCATGAAGTATTAGTGAGCAATATACCAAGTGACTAACAAATTTCATTTAATTTCTATCGCTTTTATAATATTTTCTTTCATCTTAGAGAGTATTAGGAGGACCAAATATATTCATGGAGAATGAAATCCTAAACATAGGATACACCACTATAATAATAATTTTTGCAGTTATTTAAATGGCTGGTGTATCTACATTTTTATTTTAAGTTTACTTAGGGAAGTAATGCATTTATTATGGTTGCATATGCATATTTTAAATAGGCATGTAAACATCAGGTGAACCTTTGGACTTATAAATTTTATCATATTATTTGCATGCTTTTAATGCATTTAGATAAAACAAGCCATAGGTGGTGTCTTCATCTTCACTGATGTCTACCCACATTTAAATCCATATAAATTTGATATATGTATTTCCTTATTTTCAAAGAATATAAAAAATATATGAAAAACTCATAATTTAATATATTTAAGTTTTGATTAAATTATGTCTTGCCTTGTTTACACATTGACATAACCTTTAATTTCAACATGAATAACAACCATTTGTCTCAGGAGTTCAAAGCCTACTTAAAATATTATTAATCACATGCTTTATAATTATTATGTATGTGTGTCCACTCTATAATTTAGATGAAAAATTAACAGATATGTATGTTCACTGTGCAATATGAGTGAAAGAAAGGTGCAATATGTAATGTAATATATATAATATTAATGAATTAAAAGGAAAAATTTTGATGTCCAATTTTTAATTTGAAAAAAAACGATAAAAAATAAATAATATATAAAAAAGACTTTAACCCAATAAAAACCAGCTTATCCTCTAATTTATTAGCCAAAGAAACAATCCAAACACGTCATTATATTTTTTATTTTGATCTTTGATTGAGTATATCTTTGCACATTAATTTTTTATTTTTAATTTTTAATTAATACTATATGACATCTTTTTATTAAACTTATATGATACGTTTAGTTTTGGATATCAACTATACATTAATCATGAAAAATGAAAAATAGAAGTTAATAAGTTATATTTCGATCTTTAAATTGTATTTATAAATGTAAACATTAAATTACATTTATAAAAGTAAGACTGAACTCAAGTTCAAAAAAACACTGTATATATAGTATAATTAAATATAAAGTTTACATTGTATGTATGTCATGGCTATTGCTGTGTCGCAAACACTGCGTCTTCTTTCTTTGTTTTTCATGTAGCTAGCATGCTTGCCTTCAATTGCCTGCGAAACCAGTCAACTACTCCCACAGGGGACACTGTAATTTGGGACATCTAGAGAGATCAAGCTTGTCCAACCATGTACAATGTTCAACGTCTTCCACTTCTTCTAATTCATTGCACCCAAGCACAATTAGTTCTCTGAGACTTGTCAACTGCAATAAACCTCGTATCCTCTTCAGCTTCCCACATCCATATGCGGAAAATATCTCCATAGATGCCAGCGTTTCCATATTTGGCAGCTCTTTTAACTCCAAGCAGAGACCAACATCGAGCCCCCTAAGCTTTGTGCACTGTCCCAACCCTGTTATCCTCTTTAGCTTCACACATCCAAATGCGCTGAACTCCTCTAAAGATGTTAATGCTCCCATACTCGGTAGTTCTTCTAACTCAGAGCACTCATCAAGATTGAGCATCCGAAGCTTTGTCCACCGCTCCAAACCCTGTATCTTCTTCAACTTTACACAGCCAGCAGCGTTAAACTCTTCGATAGAAACCAATGTCTCCATATTTGGCAGCTCTTCGAGCTCAGAGCAGTCAGCAACATTGAGCATCTTAAGCTTGGCCCACTGCTCCAACCCCCGTATGCTCTTCAGCTTCACACATTGTAATGCGTAAAACTCCTCCAAAAATGTCAATGCTCCCATACTGGGCAGTTCTTCTAACTCGGAGCATTGACCAACATTGAGCATCCTAAGCTTTGTGCACTGTCCCAACCCTGTTATCCTCTTCAGCTTCAGACATCCAAATGCGCTGAACTCCTCTAAAGATGTTAATGCTCCCATACTAGGTAGTTCTTCTAACTCAGAGCACTCACGAAGAGTGAGCAGCCTAAGCTTTGTCCACTGTCCCAACCCCGGTATCCTCTTCAGCTTCCCACATTCATCTGCGAAAAACATCTCCATAGATGCCAGCGTTTCCATATTTGGCAGTTCTTCTAACTCGGACCAGTGACCAACATGGAGCGCCGTAAGCTTTGTGCACTGTCCCAACCCTGTTATCCTCTTCAGCTTCACACATCCAAATGCGACGAACTCCACTAAAGATGTTAATGCTCCCATACTCGGTAGTTCTTCTAACTCAGAACACTCGCGAAGATTGAGCATCCGAAGCTTTGTCCACCGCTCCAAACCCTGTATCTTCTTCAACTTTACACAGCCAGCAGCGTTAAACTCTTCGATAGAAACCAATGTCTCCATATTTGGCAGCTCTTCTAAATTGGATACCAGTGTTTCCATTCTAGGCAGCTCTTCTAACTCAGAGCAGTCAGCAACATTGAGCACCTTAAGCTTGGCCCACTGCTCCAACCCCCGTATGCTCTTCAGCTTCACACATTGTAATGCGTAAAACTCCTCCAAAGATGTCAATGCTCCCATACTGGGCAGTTCTTCTAACTCGGAGCATTGACCAACATTGAGCATCCTAAGCTTTGTGCACTGTCCCAACCCTGTTATCCTCTTCAGCTTCAGACATCCAAATGCGCTGAACTCCTCTAAAGATGTTAATGCTCCCATACTCGGTAGTTCTTCTAACTCAGAGCACTCACTAAGACTGAGCGCCCTAAGCTTTGTCCACTGTCCCAACCCCGGTATCCTCTTCAGCTTCCCACATCCATCTGCTAAAAACATCTCCATAGATGCCAGGGTTTCCATATTTGGCAGTTCTTCTAACTCGGAGCAGTGACCAACATGGAGCGCCCTAAGCTTTGTGCACTGTCCCAACCCTGTTATCCTCTTCAGCTTCACACATCCAAATGCGACGAACTCCACTAAAGATGTTAATGCTCCCATACTCGGTAGTTCTTCTAACTCAGTGCACCGAGTAACATCTAGCCACCGAAGCTTTGTATAATACCCCAACCCGGGTATGCTCTTGAGTTTCTCACACCCTATTACACACAGCGCCTCCAAAAATACTGCTACCTGCAAAATGTTCGAGGTTCAATGGTTTAAACACAAGAAAGATATTAAAACATGCGTTGCAGATAAATCTTAAAAAAACCGTTTGAAATTGATTTAAACACTCTGGTCACATTTCTGATAACACGGAAACTAACATTTCTGATCACCTGTGGTTCGCTTTCACTTTTCCACAATGTGTTTAATTCGCTCCCCCACACTTCAAGATACCTTAAGTTCTTCACTGAAATCCAGGAAGGCAGGGAAGAATATGGATACTTTTTCCACCGGAGCCATAAAATCCCGGGTAACTCCACTGTTCCCAAAGTGCTCTCCAACACAGTACCTTCAGTATCAAGAATTCTCAACATCTGGGGAGCAATACGGCCCAATATAGAACCGTAATCATTATTTTCAATAAGATTTAGTCCCCGCACTGTTATTACCTGACCATTCTTCAAAAACGATCGTTAACACAAATAATGAATTAAAATTATTGATATTTTAAAAAAATCGATCCCAAACTTTTGTTGAATAATCTAAAATTTTATGACTGAACACTTACAGATGATTGCTGTGACAAATAATCCATAACATTTTGTGTCCAACGCCAAAGACGAAATGGGTACGACTTCTCAGCTACATCTCTTCCGAGATCTTTTAGGTGCTCATGCATATGTATGCGATTCCTACTGCCAATTTCCACAAGACATCTATCCTGTAGATTTTGTAACCCCCTTCTCCCTTTCCAGCCCGATCCGTTCCATATGCTTATGGCCGTATCCCTGTGGTGTCCTAGGAGAAAACATGCAATGTCTAAAAATATATGTTGTTCCTCTTCATTGAGGTCATCATAACTAATTTTAAGGCTTCCCTTTACCTCCCTTGGAAGACTCCCCAATTCGTCTTCCCACTCTGATTTGTCTTTTCCATAAAGATGTGCCCCATATACTTTTAACGATAAAGGCAATCCATCACAGCATTCTAAGAACTTATTTATCAGATGTTCATATTCCGTGGGGGAATAGGCTTGGCTGAAGGCATGGGAGCAAAAGAGCTCTCTGGAGTGTTGGGTGTTAAGACCAGTAAGCGTATAAATTGATGACATTTCCACTCTTGCGCTTCTGAGAACACCCCTATCTCTAGATGTAATCAATATTAAGCTCCCCGAACAGAAATCATGAGTTTCAACCGGCAGAAGTGCTTTCACCTGATCGACATCGCCGACGTCGTCTAAGATTATTAAAGCATTAGAGGATTTGAGAGCCTGTATGAGCATATTTTTACCTTCGTGAACATTATCAACAGTGTCTATTGGCTTATTAGTCAGTTCTTTCAAAAGTTTTGTTTGCAGCAAATTTAAAGACGCTGCATGATCTTTGACTTCAGATAAAAAGCATGATCTAAGATAATATGATTTCTTCTTATTGAAGAATTGTTTTACCAACGTTGTTTTCCCCACGCCACCTAACCCCACGATCCCCACGACCTGAGGTTTCCCGCTTTGCGATTGCTGCAACAGGACTGTATCCTCAAATTCTTTCAGCTTGTAATCCAAACCTGTTGGATAGTCAGCTACGTGCAACTCTGGTTTTCCCAACATTTTCAACAGACATTCAACAATCTTATCTAGCAGCTCCAGCTCCAACTCCTCGCTAGTTATTTAAAAGAAAACAAATAAAACTAGTGAGAAACAAACGTCTATATGTATTTACCCAGCATAAAATATACTATATCTAGAGAGGGAAGGTTGAGTTCTCACCCATTGCAGACCTCTAGCTCGAAACCGCTATTGTCTGCAACACTTGAAAGTGCGTTTCTCCAATTTTCAATGATGTTGGAATCATATCGAAGCTTCCCTTCATGAGTTCTCTTTTCTGCCAGTTCTTTTAGGGCCTTTGCATACTTTCCATCTTTGCCCGCCGTCCACCGAACCTCAGCAGGCGTGACACGGTAAAAGACAGGAATAATAGGAGACTTTGACTCCAACATGAGTAGGAGTTCATCTAAGCACCAATACGATTCAGCGTATCGGGGAGAGAAGACTGCTACATGGACAGAGGCGTTTCTGATAGCATTTTTTATTTGCAAAGGAAAGTTATATCCCCGTTGCAGTTCATCTTCATCGAGAAAGGCTGTCAATCCTTTTTGTAGAAGGCGAAGGTATAGAGACCTGGCGAAGGTTTTCTTCACATCAACGCCGCGATGGTTTATGAAAACTCTGTACCACTGAGCAGCGCCGGAGGTGAAGTCGGCAGTGGAGGAGGATGCAACGGTGGAAGCGAGGGCAGCGGTGGACGCGGAGGCAGCAATGGAGGACGATGCAGCGGTGGACGCGGAGGCAGCAATGGAGGACGATGCAGCGCTGGAGGCCGAGGCAGATGTGCAGCAGATTGCACCCATTGCGAATTATTAAATAGAAATGTCGACACAAATTGCAGATGAGGAGGATGAATTGGAGTTTCAGAAGCCTGGCGAAATTACGTTTGAAATGAAAACCTTGGAGAGGATCGATACATATAGATCATTAAAACAAACCGTTCAACCCTGGCTAGCGTGCGGTTATACAGCCAGTGAAGCCCTGTCGCTTTGCCCTCGTCTTCTGGCTTCGCTGTGCCTTTGACAAGTTCTCCACTTCAAGATTGGCGATGACGTTCCCCGGTATTATACTATGCTCGAATTTGGATCTTGGCAACGTTCGTGATATACATTACCCACTGTATTATAATAATTCGTTAGCCGCTTTGTGATTTTATACAATTGTTGACTTAATAATTCGTCACGCTTTGTGACTTTTTTATGATTGTGGACGGAGTTTCAAGAGAGCCGTGCACGTTTGTGCATCGTGAGGACGTCCTCTAATCTTATAGTACAGTGGAAGTTGGGCGTCTCATGTGCCCCTCCACCTTATAATATGTGCAAATTTGGGATTCCACTTGCCCATCGACCTCAATCTTCATTCTTCACTCGTGCAGTCTCTGTTATCCATACGTAGACAAATTTGTTTCAAGAAGACTTTGCATCATTAAAATACTTAAAAAAAAACTATAAAACTCTCTATCAATCCGAGAAAGACTTCCCATTGTTAAAACCCTAGAAAACCATATGAAGTGGCCCGTTCATACATCGGTTATTGTTTGAGAAAGACTTCACATTGTTAAAGCCCTAGAAAACCATATGAAGTGGCCCGTTCATGCATCGTTTATTGTTTGAACGACTGCATCAAGGTTTTCAAAAATCATTAGTAAATTCTTCATTAAAAATAAACAACTAGATCTAGGTTTTTGAACATCATAAGTAGTAAATTCTTCATTAATAATTAATACTAGCCGATACAGGTTAATTGATATATGTTAATTATAGTTATTTTCATATTTAAATTGGCATATAAAAAGTTGAAAATGTCATCGATCAATCATATTAGTAAATATGGTTCTGCTACTTAACATGTGTAGGGTCAATTTATTGACCATGGTTGACTATGTTTAAGGAGAGTTGATAAGGTTAATTAAGGTTGACAAGGTTGATCATGATCAAACATACATTAATGTTAATGTTGATGTTACATTAATGTAACAAAAATGGTTGAAATGGTTGATGGGGTTGACTATGGTTGAAGAGAGTGACCATTATTGACCATTAGTGAGGATGTCACTACCCAAGTTCCCAATGTGACTACACACTTGACTCCTATGTAAGAGGATACTTTTGACAAGCATATGATGTGATAATGGATATATACTCTCTTTAATGAAACTAATTCAATTTTACAGCCTTGAAGAGTGTCCCCTTCAAACCTATTTAAAGGAATTCCTTGCATGCATGAGGTATTTGTGGTTGATTGATCCATTAACTGGATGATCACTGAGTTAGACTATTGTCCCACTACACAACTGAACTTTGACTTGTTCCATTAACTGTTAGAACTAGTTTAACTAAACACAACTGGAAATAACTAACCTAGATTAATAAAATTTAGCAATCAAACATGCTTAACTAAAATCCGAGCCCTCTAACTCGAATTTACTAAGCTAACTGAGTGAGAAGAGACATGTCACCACAGTTAATTGCCTCCAAGTTGTCTGTTGATGTGGAAATTCGAATTTTCTCAATTTGGCCAAGGCAAAGTCCAATTGAGACTTTATTGCTACACTTCTCAACGCTCCCTCTTAACAAGAAATGGATTTGCAGCCACCTACATCCTGCACCAGTGGAATTCAAACTTGCCTCTTAACAAGGCCTTTTTCAAGATGTTAGCATCTTGTTCCTATGTCAGAATGTATGCAACATTATCTACCTCTTCACATAGTCACACAAATGATGATACAAGATATCTATATTCTTGGATCGATCTTGAAATACTAGATTCTCAGAGAGCCTAATGCAACTCTGATTATTACAATAGATCACATTTGAACTTCTACCAAGCTAAGTACCACAGATATTTGCTTCTTACTGTACGAGGAAACTGCTATGGACCCAACAATGAAAATTCCACTTGATGTACTATTCGATCGGATGCTCAATCTGCATCTGTGAAGCCACACAACTTCACTCCCTCTATTTGTCTGTACCATAATCCATACTCAGTAGGGCCTCTGAGGTACCATAAAACATGCTTCGTTGCCTTCTAATGGAATTTGATCGGTCTAACCAAAGCTTGGCTAAGATGGTTGATTTCATAGCACATATATGGTCGCGTGTTCACAAGATACATCATTGGATCCACTCATTATCAGTAAATGGTAGCATTAACCTCTTCACCTGAAGTGGAATCCTCCTTCCTCCAATTGGTCACTAGAGGTGTCTTATATTCTTCTTTGAAGGAACAACCTCTTATTATCTCAATAAGTCAGGATCCCTCTTCCGCCCTAAAAATAAATAAGTGCCTATGCACAGTTCTCTTAAAAATAAAATAAAAAATACAAAGGTGGAAGAAGAGAAAGGCTTCCTACGCAGAGAGGTGAAGCATGCAACTCCACCAAGGTACTGACCAGGCTTACTGGCAATGGAACAATGTGTGTGTTCCTGTGTGACTCCACCGGGGTACTGTCCAGGCCTGCTGGCAGCGGAGCAACACCAGAGATGAAAACTTATACTCTGAAAATCTTCAACTCGTGAGCTAAACTACCCTTCTCGGATTCGAAACACTAAGATCTAAGCTGAACTTTTGATTTTGTTTGACTGAGTTGGCAAAGGGTGAACCATGTATGTCCATGGGGTAAGTGGGGAAACTGAAGTAACCTACACAATGATTCAATACTCCCCGAAAGACTAAGGCCTTGTGCTAGCAATGAACTGAAACAAAGAAGCTGGAGTTCTACCAACGTGTCACCAAGTGTTGTAGCGGCTACAACCACCCTCCAAAATTTTGGTCTACACCAATTTCAGAGCCTCCCTTGAAGAGTTTCACTTGATGACTACACACATCTGGGTTCACTCTGTGAGCTCGTGTGAGTCTTTACATTCGCCTTGCTTGTTTATTGCACTCAAGTCTCTACATCTTGATGTCTAAGTCATGCTTGCGACCATGTTTTGGTTATGCTCAAAGCCTTTTTTTAGTATGTGTTTGTTTTTTTCGCCATGAAAGCATCTGTCGCACCCACACATGGAGTCACATTCACTGTCGCACAAGCTTCATCTCAATCATGAACGATCAATCACGAGTGTCGCGCTCGTTGCTTGCACCGTTGGTCAGTCATGTTAAACATGTGTGTTTGATGGTTTGGTCGGTTCGTCGTCAAGTCATGCGAGTGTATGTTTGTATGATCATCTATGCATCTTTCGACTATTCACACACTTAGTCATTTTGCTGAAGTACTGGCAACCAGACTCCTCACTGACAGCCGAACCATCACCCTGCTTTTGACTTGATCGACTGTCATCCAGAACAACACAGAAGCACAGAAGCACCAAGCTAGTTATTTCAAGTTGTGCTGCCCGCAAGCAACTCTAACAGCACTCATGCTGGCCACCCGGATAGTCGACCAGCTGTTCGTCTTAGAAATTGCGTAGTGCTCATGAGTAGGTCTCCTGCTACCCATTAGTCAGCTCAGCTCAGAAATTGCGCAGAGATGATTAGCAGACCAACCTACCAACCTTAGTGCATTTTTCGTAGCCAGAAGCTCCCAGTAGTAGATTGCTTGTTCCTTCCACGAATTATGCAATTTCTGCTGCCAGTGACCCCAACAACCAACTGGCAGTTCCCTCTGGGAATTTTGTAGTTCTGACTGCTAGTGACCCCAGCAACCAACTGGCAGTTCCCTTTGGGAATTACGTAGTTCTGCCTGCCAGTGACCCCAACAACCAACTGGTAGTTACCTTTGGGAATTACGCAATTCTGGCTGCGAGTGACCCCAGCAACCAACTAGCAGTTTCCTCTAGGAATTGCACAGTTTTGGCTGTCAGTCTCCCGGGCAGTTCCCCCAAAAAATAGTGCAATCCCTGCCTGCTGACCCCTCATGCAGCCCGACCCGTTCCTCTAGAAAATTACGTAGATTTCGCTGTCCAGCCCGTGTTAACTGTTCGTTCCGGAAAATGCGCAAAATATGCCTGCCATGCCCTCTTGTAGCCTGAACTGTCCTTCCCAAAATTTGCGCAATTTTTCCTCTCAGCCAAGCCAGACCTTGCAGACAGTCACTGTCGACTTAGATTGTCCGTCTCCATCCTTTAGTGACTCTTGCGTAATTTTCATCAGTATTTTCCCAGAGCCATCATCTCCCATCACAGCCCTGTTGCCTCTCCCAGTCACCTGCATCCGAATGATCATGTGTCATGGTAGACTAGGAGGTTTTGTATTTGAGGCTTCCCTTTACGTCCCTTGGAAGACTCCCCAATTCATCTTCCCACTCTGATTTGTCTTTTCCATAAAGATGTGCCCCATGTACTTTGAAGGATAAAGACAATCCATCACAAGATTCTAAGAACTTATTTATCAAATGTTCATATTATGGGGGAATAAGCTTGGCTGAAGGCATGGGAGCAAAAGAGCTCTCACGAGTGTTGGGTGTTAAGCCAAATAAGCGTATAAATTGATGATATTTCCACTCTTGTGGTTCGAGAACACCCATATCTGTAGATGTAATCAATATTAAGCTCGCCGAACAGATATCATGAATTTCAACCCGCAGAAGTGCTTTCACCTAATCGACATCACCCATGTTGTCTAAGATTATTAAAGCATTAGAGGATTTGAGAGCATGTATGAGCATCTTTTTACCTTCATGAACATTATCAACATTGTCTATTGGCTTATTAGTCAATTCTTTCAAAATTTTTGTTTGCAGCAAATTTAAAGATGCTGCATCATCTTTGACTTCAGATAAAAAGAAGGATCTAAGATAATATGATTTCTTTCTATTAAAGAATTGTTTTTCTAACGTTCTTTTTCCCACGCCACCTAAGCCCACGATCCCCATGACGTGAGGTTTCTTGCTTTGCAATTTCTGCAACAGGACTGTATCCTCAAAATATTTCAGCTTGCAATTCAAACCTATTGGATAGTCAGCCACGTGCAAGCCTTGTTTTTCCAACATTTTCGACAAACATTCAACAATATTATCTAGTAGCTCCATCTCCAACTCCTTGCTAGTTATTGAAGAGAAAATAAATAAAACTCTACATCTATTTATCAAATATAAAATATTACCATATCTAGAGAGTAAGGGTTGAGTTCTCACCCATTGCAGACCTCTAGCTCATAACCGTTATTGTCTGCAACAGTAGAGAGTGTGTTTCTCCACTTTTCAATGATGCTGGAGTCATATTACAACTACCCTTCATGAGTTCCCTTCTCTGCTAATTCTTTTAGGGCCTTTGCATGCTTTCCATCTTTTCTCTGCGTCCACCGAACCTCAGCAGGCGTAACAGGCATTTCATCTTGGGCCTCAATCCTTTTTCTAGAAGGCAAAGGTATAGAGACCTGGCGAAGGTTTTCTTCACATCAACGCTACGATGGTTTATAAAGACTTTGTACCACTGAGCAGTGGCGAAGGCAGAGTCGGCGCTGGAGGAGGATGTAGTGGTGGAAGCACAGGCAATGGTGGAGGCAAAGGCAGCAATGGAGGAGGATACAACATCCGAGGCAGAGCAGAAATGGAGGAGGATACAACGTCCGAGGCAGAGGCAACAATGGAGGAGGATGCATCCATTTTGTGAATTGCTAAATAGAAATCTCGACACAAATTGCAGAGGAAGAGGAGGATGAATGGGAGTTTTAGAAGCATGAAGAAATTATCTTTGAAATGAAAACCTTAGAGAGCATTGTACATATACATATATTATTAAAGCAAACCCTTCACCCCTGGTTAGTGAGTAGTTATACAGCTAGTGGAGTCCTCTGGCTTCCCTGTGTTTTGGCAAGTTCTGCACTTTAATATTGTTAATGAGGTTCCCCAGTATTACAATATGTTCGAATTTGAATTTTTTTCAATATTCTTGATATGTGTACCCACTTTTATAATATTTTATAGGGACATTTTGTGATTTTATAGGATGGTTGACGTAGTTTCCACAGCCGTGCATGCTTATCGATGCTGAGCACATTCTCTACTATTATAATATAGTGGAAATTGGGTTTCCCATCTCAATCTTCATGCTTCACCTCTCCATAATGTGTTCTCCATTATCCATACTAAACAAGTTTGCTAAGAAGACTTTGCATTACCAAAACCCTTAAAAAAACTCTAAATCTCTTTATCATTCTGGGAAAGGCATCCCATCCTTAAAACCCTAAAAAGCTATTGGAGGCATGATCATACATGGTTCAGTGATTTTAGAATATAAAATCCACGAGTCCCTGCCTCCAGGGTACTTGAATATTGATTTAAGTTGATTACCTAATCAACATTTGAATTTTAATATTTTATTTCCAACTAAAGTTTCACTTACAAAAAAAATTATATACCTTATATTATAACATTGTAGTCTAAAAAATGCACAAATAAGCTGAGAAAATAATGGAAACTTTATATTATAATAGTATAGTTTAAAAAATGCATAAATTAGGTGGAAAAATAATGGAAATTCTGGTAAGATCATGATAAAATTCTCCAGAAATTTTTCAACTTCAAAATTTTGGGTGCTCTAAAATTTTTTAATAGTGTTGAATCCATTTTCATCATAAAAACTATTCAAACACTCCAACATTCTAATCTTTTCAAAAGAAAAATTACAAGATTCCAACCAAAATTTTACCATCCAACTTAAATAAAAAACGCCAACCTAATCAACATTTGAGTTTTAGTATTTTATTTCCATCTCAGCTATCATGAAGAAAAATCTAGCCTTTCTTCAAATAGACATCCAAGAAAATTGGTTACTCATATTAAATTGCTTTAATATGAAAAAACAGAAAGGTACTTGAAACCCTGGCAAGCAAGACCACAACCAAGAAAACTTCTATGTGATCCCAGGGGAGACCGTGCTCATGCTAGCTTCTGGGATCTGCACACTCTAAAGCACCTCAAATAGCTTAATGGAATAGTAAGTGACATGGTAGGGATAAGGGCTTCCAAGCCCATAAATGTCATAGACGAAGGAATTACTAAAGACATGAAATTTATGGTAGAGCTAAGCACTCTTTTGTAGAGTCCAACCTGTTGGTTAAGATCCCAGGGTGGATGAAATTTATGGTAGAGCTCAACACTCTTTTGTAGAGTCCAATCTGTTGGTTAAGATCCCAGGGTGGATGAAATTTATGGTAGATCTCAGCACTCTTTTGTAGAGTCCAACCTATTGGTTAAGATCCCAGGGTGGATATGTGCTTTTCAATAACTAAATTGTCGAATATTAAGAGATTTCCCCCCCAAAATTGGAGGAGATCCTTGTAGGGTTTGAGAAACTAAGGAGGATGGATGTAGTTAAAATGTTATTTCTAGAAGAGTTACCCGATGGTTTTGGTGTGACGAGTGCGGTTCCATGCCTAGGAGGTTGTCGAATATTAAGAGATTTCCCCAAATTGGAGGATATCCTTGTAGGGTTGGAGAAGCTAAGGAGGATGGATATAGTTAAATTGTTATTTCTAAAAGAGTTACCCGATGGCTTTGGTGTGACGAGTTATAAAATATCAAAACTGTTTCAAATGTTTTAACTATAAAAATTTATTTTTTTCATAGTTTTATGTGATATATATATATATATATATATATATATATATATATATATATATATATATATATATATATATATATATATATAGATAGATATAGATATAAAACAATACATAAAATATTTTACATAACATGTATATTTAGCCATTTGATTAGCGCACATTAAAATGATTTTTTTTTGTTAATATATTTTTAAGTATACTTCCATATCAATTCACGTTAAAATATTTTAGTCATAACCCATATTGGATATTTTATTATATACAACATTAAAATATTTTCTTTCAACATTTTCTCCCCTATATATATAGATATATATGAAGTTTCAAATACCATGGGTTGTCAAAACCTTATACTTAACAATATATTGATAACAAAAATTCATTTTAATGTGTTTTGATCTATGTTGGTTATAGCCCACATTATTTTTCTATTTAGAGAATATTTTATTTTCAATTTAAGAGGGACATGTGTCAATTCCAAATTGAGCGCGAACATACTCATATATTAACCAACATAGTTTTTTTGTTTAGAGAATATTTTATTTTCATTTTAAGAGGGACACATATCAATTCCAAATTGAGCACGAACATACTCACATAGACTCTACATTGAACTGTAGAATGAGGCTCTCGGCTCAATAAGATTTATTTTTTAATTTTTTCCACAATTTGAATTATTATTTTAAGATGAATCATATTTTGAAAATTATAAAAAATTATTTTGAAAATTATTAAATTAAAATTTAAAATAAATGAATACAATTTATAATTGAATTTATTAATGATATAAACATGGTGTAATAATTACATTTGCCGAAATTTTTACATATATCAATATTAAATATTTAAGAAAAAATTTGAATGTTAATATAAAATTTGAAGTTTATTAAAAATATTTAAATAAAAGGTTATTAATTATGTGACTTGTGATAAGCTTTTATTTGATATGGTTAGATGTATCACTTCTTATTACTCATTGACTCGTGAGGGACTATAGCATTGGCTTCAAGGGCATTGACTTTGCATTATTTTCATGTGTATTTGCAATTTTAACTAAAGTTTTAGAAAAATGTTTCATATTCCTATTTTCTTGTAAATTCAAAAATAATTTTCAAATTTTTTAGAAATCTTTTTTCTAATTTTCTATTGTTTGAGCTAGCTTTGATGGGACATAATTCCCTTGGTGGAGGGTGTTTTATTTTCGGCATTTTCAGTGCTGAAAATTCATCTAAAATAATAATAATAATAAGAATAATAATTGTGAGTGGTCATTCTATCAGTGGGTGCTTTGACACTGACACTGTTATGCTACTTCTCTGCTCAATGATGTCAGAATCGACATGATTTTTAGATTTTCCTATAGATTCACAACTCATGTAATGTACGAAAACACAAGACAAGAATCTACTCTCCTCTTTAAACAGCAGAAACCAAGAATCGATGAAAACAATAATCGACAAGAGGAAGATAATCAAAAAGACATAACACAATTGTTTCTCTAGGGAAAGCCACTGCCCAAAACCCCGACTATCTATTGCATTAATTAGAAATCTGAGTGATAATACAAAGCTTGTTATCACAAGAACAATGCTGCACAAGTATGATCAACTCTCTACCTCACAATCCTACACTGACCAACACTTAGCCAATTTCTGCCTGTTGAGCCACTATTTCCTTGCGCAATTCATGTGAGGAATAACCCATATTTAATTAGGAATTCCTTCTTCCATAACTGGGCAATCCAAAACTAGGTCCTCTTCTGATTGCATGCATGATCTGTACAACTTAGATCATTTTACAACTGATAGTACATTGTCCCTGCACTCTAGTCTCAACTGGGTCTTTCTCTGAACTGACATGCATGAGTTTCTCATGAGGCAAACTTCAGTTAGCTGGAGTATCACTGAGGATGCACCAGTGCACAAAATCACTACTAATCCTCTATTAGTTCCAAAAATAGTTAGAACTATTTTAATCGACCATAACTAAGTCAAACTGTGTTATCTAATTACAACTCAAATAAACTCACCCTAGACCCCTAAAATTTAGGGAGAACATATACATGACTACAAAAATACTTCCAACTCACTAATTAAGTAAATTAAAATTAATTAAATGTTTACAAGTTGCTATGAGAATAGAATTCGATTTTAATTCTCAGTTTAATTCAAGGAAAAATTAAACTGAAATTTCTTGTTGCCATTTCTCAACACTCCATCTCAACAAGAAAGGGATTATCAACTACCTCGATCCTATCTCTGTGAAACTTGAATTTACATCTTGATAATGCCTTTGTCAAAATGTCAGCATCTTGATCCTCCATGGGAATGTATTCCAACAACATAATCCGCCTCAATACACAATCTTTGAGATGATGATATCAAATATCAATATGCTTGGAACGATCATGAAAAAATGGATTTTCAAAGAGTTTGATAAGACTTTGATTATCGCAGTAAATCACAGTTGGATCCATCTGTTAACCAAACAAACCAACCAGAATCTTCCTCATCTAAATGGCCTCACATGCTACCTGACTTGTAGCCATGTACTCTTCCTCTATTGAACTTAGTGCAACTGATCTCTGTTTCCTGTTGTACCAAGAAACTGTCGCAAACCCAATACTGAAGATACCTCTTGATGTGCTCTTCTTCTCGGATGGACTCCTTGCACAATCTGCATCGGTGAAGCCTTGAAGCTTCACTCCCTTTGTCCGTCTATGCCACAATACATACTGAGTAGTGCCCTTGAGGCATCTCAACACATGCTTTGTCACCTTCCAATATAGCTTAGTAGGAATAACCATCACTTGACTAAGATGGTTAACTTCATAGCACATATTCAGTTGTGTGTTCACCAAATACATGAGTGAATCCACAAGCTTCCTCTAAACAGTAGCTTCCACTACTTCCCTTGAACTAGAATCCTCATTCCTCCACTTACCTACTAGAGGAGTATCCATGGGTTTTTTGCTCTCCATGCAGAATCTCCTAAGTATCTCATCGGCATACTTGCTTTGAGACACAAACAATTCCCCATCACTCTACCATACTTCCATGCCTAGAAAGTAATGCATGAACCCCATGTCCTTCATCTCAAACTCTCTTGCAAGGTCATCCTTACAAGACTTGATCAGCTGATCATCACCTGTCAAAATCAAATCGTCAACATATAACACAATGATCAATAATTTACCTTCCACCACTATGTGGTATAGGTTCGCATCCGCTTCACTCTTAGTGAATCCCAACTCGGTGAAGTAGTTATCGATCCTAGTGTACCAAGCACAATGGAAATTGGGTTTCCCATATGCTCTTTCACGCTGTATCTTTCATAGTAAGTGAAAATTTGGGATTCCACCTACCCATCCATATCAATCTTCATGCTTCATCTATCCATAATGTGTTCTCCATTATCCACACTAAAAAAATTTGCTAAGAAGACTTTGCATTACCAAAACCCTTAAAAAACTCTACCTCTCTTTCCCATATGCCCTTTCACGCTCTATTTTTCATAGTAGGTACATATTTGGGATTCCACCTGCCCATCCATCTCAATCTTAATGCTTCACCTATCCATAATGTGTTCTCCATTACCCATACTAAACAAATTTTCTAAGAAGACTTTACATTACCAAAAGCCTCGAAAAACTCTAAATCTCTTTATCCTTCTAAGAAACGCATCCCATCCTTAAAACCCTAAAAAGATATTGGAGGCATGATCATACATGGTTCGGTGATTTTAGAAAAAATAATCTGTGAGTCCCTGCCTTCAGGGTACTCTAATATCGATTTGGGTGGACAAAAAAATATATACTTAAAAAATGTTAATGGTTTCAAATGTTTTGATTGTAAAAGCTTATTTTTTTCATAGTTTTATATCATATCATATGTATTTTAAAACAATATATAAAATATTCTACATAACATGTACATTGAGCCATTTTATTAGCACACATTAAAATGGTTTTTTTGTTATTAATATATTTTTAAGTATACTTCAATATCAATTCATGTTAAAATATTTTATTCATAACTCATATTGGATATTGTATTATATACAACATTTAAATATTTTATTTCAACATTTCTTTTCCCTATATATATATATATATATATATATATATATATATATATATATATATATATATATATATAGATATATATATATATATGAAGTTTCAAATACCATGGGTTGTCAAAACCCTATACTTAATAATATATTGATAACAAAAAAACATTTTAATGTGTGTTGATCTATGTTGGTTATAGGAGACACTATTTTTCTATTTAGAGAATATTTTATTTTCATTTTAAGAGGGACACTTGTCAATTACAAATTGAGCATGAACATACTCACACATAGTCTTTACACTGAGCTGTAGAATGCCTTGACCAATTCTACCCTGTATTGTGCATTAAGCACTTACAATTGATAATAAGGGCTTCCTTTCCTCCTTGTAGTGATGAACTACACAATACAAAGGCTCTCTCCCCTTCGTGTTGAAGTGAACAACTTTAAGGCATAGTGACTTAAATTTTTGCTACTTACATTTGACCCCACTTGGGCACATACATAGGCTATGGTTTGATAGATTAACAAAGAGGCTTTTTTAAGCCTTTGATGTAGGTGCATAGATGGAGCACAAGCTTGATGAAGACTAGACCAAAAGCTTGCCAATGTGATGTGGTGGTCATATGGTGATGCTGGGAGAAATTCTAAATGTTTTGTGAATATTTACATTAGGAAGTGAGCTTTGTTTTTAAAATAAGTTGGAGGAATTATTCCTTATGTAAATATAGTTTGAGTTTTCCTTATTTTGTGGAGAAGGGGAAATGATTCATATCTTTTGTATGTTGGTTGTCCCATGTTAGATTTCATTTTAAAGAGAATGAGTGTTTGATAAGAGGAGTGGATAAGAGAAGAGAGAATAAGCAGATAAGCTCTCGAGAGAGGAGAAGAGAGAGGGATAGAAGAGAAGAACTCGTTCCTCTATGCAATTGTAGTCCTGGGATTGCAAATTGTTGTACTTTCCATCTGTGTGAATAGGAAAATGTTTTTTTCTGTGTGAATGGTGAAATTGGATGGAAAAGGGCAATGCAAGTTGTTATTATTTGAATGAATTGAATGAATCAAATCGTTGTCTTCTTATGAATTGTGTTTAATTGTAATTTGATTCCTCTTAGTCATTTATCTTTAGAAGTTCATACTTATTACAATGAATTAGATTAATAATTTGAGCGATGAAGACATAAATCATTATGGTTTGTTCATACATTTTGTGTATTCTTGTTGAAATGGTTCCAATACCCCATGAAGGAGTGTCTGTTATGTTTTGGTAGGAGTGTGTGTGGTGATTTGAATGTTGTTAGAGTAAAATAGAGTACCCTACATTGGAATGTTGTGAAAACCCTCTTAGACTGGTTTTCGATTGCCAAATGTTAGGTCCCTATAATACTAGTGATTACCCCATTACTATTGTATTTGTATCCCTCATTAATATTTTTGTGCCCCTATTGTCCCCATATTGTTATTATTGTGCCCCATAGAATCCCGCTATTGTTATTTTTGTGCCTTTATATTATTATTGTTAGGTCGGCTGGGTTATATTGTGACTCCTTAGACTCCTATATATAGAAAGGAGGTTTTGTCATTTGAATCATTAAAGAATCATTCATTTGTGTAATGTAAAGGAGGTTTCCCCCTCGAAGAGGCTGAATTCTAAGGCGTTGATCTATCCTTTCTATCTTTTTGTGAGCTAGTTTCATAACATTTGGTATTAGAGCTTTGGATTCTAGGGTTTCGCTGCTCCAAATATGTCATCATGGAATTTTCGCTATAACCTTTTTTCTGCAACGTTTTAGAAGTGAAAAACAAAACCCATTTGATATGAAATCGTGCTAAAACTTGGGTCTGAATTTCAGAGCTTTTCGTGCTATATTTGCGGAGATATGATCTAAGGAAGTTGGTCTTTTTGCAGACTCCTCAAATACATTCCAAATAGGTGACCTGGGAAAAATCATCATAACTTTCTCTTTGAGCATCGGATTGAAGTTTCGTAAGAAGGTATAGAAATAGGACAGACTGTAGTTTCCTATATATATTTTTAAGAGCCAACAGTCGAAACAGGGACACATGGCATGTCGTACAAGTTCACTCTACTGAACTAGTCTATAATCAGGTCACTGTGGGAGATTTGGCATAACTCTTCCTTGGAGAATCCAATTTGGATCAAACTGGTGGCATTGGAAAGAGGACACAGAGGGATACTGCGGTTCACAATTTCAGAACTGGATGATCCGAAATTACAGAGATACATCAAAGGCAATATCAAGCTCCTACAAAGTGAAAAAAGGTGTGTAGATTTTCTTAAATTTTTGCTTAAGCTTGGTTTGAAAAATTATTTTGAAGGAATTCAAAGGGCATAGTAGAGCATTATTATCGGTAACTGATGACCCAAGGAAAGAAAATTTAAACACCTAGTAAGCAACCTAAAAGCTCTATCATGACTCATGAAAAAGAGAAAGAAATGTTACATGATATATCAAAATTACAAGACCAAGTGCAACAAATGTCACTCTTACAAAAGCTAAGAGAAGCTGAGATAAATGGCGTGGAATCTAAGATAAAGGGCGTGGAAGCTAAGATGGATGATTTGAAGATATATTTGAAGACATATTTGAAGAGAGACATGGAAAATTTGAAGACAGACATGGCAGATTCGAAGACATATTTGACAAATTTTCTACAAGAAATACTTACTAATGGTGAAAGGGTAGTAAAGGAAACTCATGATGCGAACAAAAGAAATTGTTAATAATGATTTCATAGACTCTAATATGGGATCGAAGACCCACCATATTCCAAAAATTGATATGAGTAAGTTTGATGGCAAGGATCCCGCAACATGGATATTACAAATGGAGCAAATTTTCGATCTCAATAATGTGCAAAACACGCAAAAGGTACGCATTGCAACTTTATATTTGGAACCAAATCAGTTTGTATGGTATCAATGGCTTTGCTCTCGTAAACAAATTATCACTTGGGCAATTTTTATGGAAGAATTGACAGCACATTATGAGGATACAAAAAGCAACATTTTTTTTAGCCAATTGATAAGTCTCAAACAAAAGGGTTCAATAATGGAGCAGATTAAGGAGTTACAAAAATTGAACATAAGGGTAAAAACTATTCCAGAGGAGCATAGGATTGATATGTTCATAGGGACTTTAAAGGATAATATCCAACATGATGTTCGCCTTTGGGAACCTGATTCATTAGAGAAGGCATTCAGGTTAGCAAGAAAAATGGAAAGCAAAATTATGGCAACCAGGAAGCATACCACTCACAACTATAAAGATGGAAATGTTGTTGCCCCTAGTCTTTAATAACCTATAAGGTTGACACCACAAAAATTGGAAGAAAAAAAAGCAAAAGGGCTTTGTTACAGTTGTGATAGCAAATACACTAAAGGTCATAAGTGTGCTTAGAAGAAATTATTCTACATAGATTGTGAAGAGGAAGAAGAAAAGGAGCAAGAAAGGTCAAAAGAAGAGGATATACTCCAGGAACAAAGCCTAGATAAAGAAGAAATGAATCTAACCATATCTTGTAATGCATTGGTAGGAATTACCACTTCTCAAACCATCAACATAGAAGGACAAATCAAGAAGAAAAAGGTAATAGTGTTGATTGATTTAGGAAGTACCAACAATTTTATTCATTGTAAGGTAGCAAAAGAATTGAATTGCTTCCTATATCCAACACCAGAGTGTCAAGTGATGGTTGCAAATGGAAGAACAATAAATTGCTCTGGAAAGTGCCATAATATCAAGCTATCCATGGGAGAATATGTATTGACTAGCCCAATGCTTTTCATTCCAATGGGAGGTGCTGATGTTGTACTAGGAGTCCAATGGCTACAATCCTTGGGTACAATAGCTTTTAATTTTCAAGAACTTTTCATGAAATTTTCTGTGGAAGGAAAGGAAGTTCAATTAAGGGGTATTGCAGGGACATCGGGAAAGATAATCAGCTCTAATAGTATGACAAATCTTCTAAAAAAGAACAAAGAGGCGTAATTGTGTCAGGCCAGGGTAACTCCAGAATGGGCAGAAGAAATTGATTGATTATTTCATTAGACGACTATTGTTTATATACATAAAATGGATGGATCAGTTCATCTTCTTGATGACTGTTCACGTTCCAGGTTACCCAACCGTTGAAGATTAGGTGTGAACATTCCCCCCCTTAATCTGAAGGGATGTTGGTGAGTCCAAGCATCGTTCTGAATCTTTCAAGCTTTTCTCTTCCAAGCGCTTTGGTGAAGATGTCTGCAATTTGCTCATTTGTGGAACAATGACGGAGATGGATTGTTTTGGCCTCAACATGATGTCGGATCAGATGATATTTAGTATTGATGTGCTTAGTACGATCATGGAACTTTGGGTTCTTGGCCAACTTTATTGCAGAGGTGTTATCAATCATGAGTGGAGTTGATTGTACTTGTTTTACCTACAAATCTTCAAGAATTTTCCTGAGCCACACAATTTCTTTCGTTTCTTCAGCTGCTGCCACGTATTCTGCTTTTGTTGTGGAATCTGCTGGAACTGATTGTTTGCATGATCTCCAGGAGACAGCTCCTGATCCAAGACTCATAGCATATCCTGAAGTAGATACCCCAGTTTCTTTGACTCCATCGAAGTCTGAATCAGAGTATCCAATCAACCTAAAGTCGTCCACCTGTGTATACTTGATTCCAAGGTCTTGAGTTCCCTTCAATTACCTTAGAACTCTTTTTGCAGCAGACCAGTGTCCCTCACAAGGCTTTTGCATAAACCTGGAGAGGATTCCAACAGCAAATGAAATGTCTGGTCTGGTAGTAGTGAGGTAGATGAGACTTCCTACAAGCTGTCTATACTTTGTTGCATCCTCAAATTCCTTTCCTTCAATAGATGTGAGCTTCAAGTTTTGTTCCATTGGAGTAGAAAGAGGATTGCACTCTGTCATGCCAAATCTTTTTAACAAATCTCCAATGTATTTCTTTTGAGAAAGAAATATGGATTTTGGATGTTGGGTTACTTCAATGCCAAGATAGTAATGAACATAGCCCAAATCAGTCATTTCGAAACTTTTTCCTAATTCTTTCTTTATGGATGCAATATAGCTTTCATTGTTCCCTGTCATTAAAAGATCATCTACATATACCACAAGATATACAACTGTTTTGCCAACTTTCTTGACAAATAAAGTTGCATCATCAAGATCAAAATGTTTGAAGTTGAGTTTCAGAAGATGCTCAGTTAGTTTTTCATACCAGGCTCGTGGTGCTTGTTTGAGGCCATACAAGGACTTCACAAGTTTGCATACTTTGTGTTCATGTCCTTTCACAGCAAATCCTTCAGGCTGGGACATAAAAACATTCTCTTTTAGATCTCCATTCAAGAATGCAGTTTTTACATCCATTTGATGGACTTTCCAACCGTTTTGAGCAGCTAGTGCAAAGAGTGTCCGGATGGTGGCCCATTTTGCTGTGGGGGCAAAAGTTTCCTCATAATCGACCCCTTCCTTCTGTGCAAAACCTTTTGCCACAAGCCTAGCTTTGTGCTTGTCAAGTGAGCCATCAGCTTTGTACTTGTTCTTGTAGACCCACTTGCGGCCAATTGGTTTGGTTCCAAATGGAGGATCAACCAGCTTCCAAGTGCCATTCTTTATGAGGGCATCATACTCCTTCTGCATCGCTTCTTTCCATTCATCATGAGAAGCAACTTCTTTGAAGGAAGTTGGTTCAAAATCTATAGACAAGTTCAATTCACAATCATAAGTAACATCCATATCAACAGGTGAATTAGAGTTATCTACATCACCTCCATCTTGTTGGTTTGTATTTCTGGTTCCTGTTTTTCCAATTTCATCAGGATGAACACTTTCAAGTGTCTTTGTCAGCCACTTTGGGGGACCTTTCTGAGATGGTCCAGGCTGCTCTATTGATTGAGTTGGGACTGAATCAAGATTGAGTCTCCCAATTCTATCAATTACATCACTTAAAACATCATCCGTTGTTGGAGTTTCATGCAGGGGAGATTGTTCTTCAGAAGAAGATTCCACATGTTGTTCTAGTATAGGAATCCCCCCTTCAAGATGTGGAATCTGATTATCAAATTCTTGAAATGATTTTGTTTTTGCGAGTCTATCCAAGCGATCAAGTTGCCGCTCAACAACATTGTCAGATTTGGATGATTCGAGAAAAATGACATCTCTAGATAAAACAAACTTTTTATTTACTTCATCATAGAGGCGGTATGCTTTAGATGTGTTTGAATACCCCAGGAAGATACACTTATGACTTCTAGCACCAAGTTTGTTTCTATGTACCTTTGGTATTAAAGCATAACAGGTGGAACCAAATATCCTGAGATGTTTTACCAAAGGAACATGTCCATACCACAATTCATAAGGAGTCTTGTTTCTTATAGCACTAGATGGACATCTATTCTTTATATATGCAGCACATAGAACAGCATCAGCCCAAAACATTATCTTTACATTTTTGAAGAAAAGCATGGATCGTACCATATTCAAGATTGTTCTATTCATTCTTTCTGCTACACCATTCTGTTGGGGATTATAAGGCACAGTTGTTTGATGTTTGATACCATGTTGGCGAAGATAGTGTTCAAATTCATTTGATGTATATTCTTTTCCATTATCAGTGCGTATAGACCCAATATGAGATTGTGCATCATTTTCAATCCATTTATGAAAATTCTTGAATGTTTGAAAAGCATCAGATTTGTTCTTCAATAAATAAACCCAACACATTCTGGTGTAATCATCAATAAATGTCATGATATATTTATTTCCATTTGCAGAAGGAACATGCATTGGACCACATAAATCTGAATGAATGAGTTCAAGCTTCCTATGTGCTCTTGAATGTGAATCATGAAAAGACTGTTTGCTATGCTTTCCTAGAATGCAAGCATCACATTGCTTATGTTTTCTAGGAATTGTAGGCAAACCAGCAACACCATTTTTCTTTAATAAGCGGAGACTGTCATAGTTTAGATGTCCAAATCTAGCATGCCATAATAAACTTGATGGAAGTGTACCTTCTTCATGATGAGAAATATATGAGAAATGTTGTGCATGAGCAGAGGTTCCTTGCAGTTTAAGAAGTATTTCTTCTTCTATACCCCTCATGACAAGTGAGTGGTCAGATGCCTTTCTTACCTCAAGCTTTCCATCAAACATATGAATGGAGTGACCTTGCTGGCGGATGTGGACCAGGGACAGCAGGTTTCTCTTGAGCTGTGGGAGATATAGAACATGATCCAGAAGAAAGTCTGGAAGACCAGGCAGTTTAAGCCTGATTGTGCCAAGCCCTGATGGCTTGATTTTTGACTGATCTGCAAAGTATACTGCTCCATCAACATTGTCAGTGAAATCTTCAAAAAAATCTTTCCTATGAGTCATATGACAGGTTGCTCCTGAATCAAGCAACAAATCATTTTTCGAAGAAGCAAGTGAAGCATTAAACAAATCTTCATTTACTCCAATGTTACATTGTGCCTCAATATAGTGAGCAGATTCAGGTGCTTTACCTTTGTCTGTGTCATCAGTTTTACCTTTCTGCTGATTTCTTCTATGCTCAATTTTGTCCCATGGTAGCTTGCATGTAGAAGCATCATGTGATCCATTTCGTTTGCAGCGAATGCAATGCGGATCTGCCTTTTCTCCTTGAGAATGTCTGCCCCCCCTGCCTCTGAAGTATCTTCCTCTTCCTCTTCGTCCACCTCTTCCTCTTGTAGAATCTTGAGCAGGATGCTTTTCTTTATGAGCAAGGCAAACAATCTCTTCAGAAGATTCAGGGACTGTCTTCTTTCCAAAGGCTTTCTCTCTTTCAGCAAACTTTTTCACAAGAGATTCAAAGGTTATATCTTTAAGATTTCCATTTGCTTGTAATGGCTCAAGATAATTGGAGTAGGTAGGATAGAGTGCTTTGAGAAAGGCAATAAGAGAGATATCCAGCTCAACCTTAGTGGATTTAATATCATGCATTATAGACTTTATTTCAAATGCAAGAGCAAGAGGATCATTATTTTTCAGTTCAAGAGTGAAGAGTTTAATCATGAGCTGAACAACTTCAAGTGCAGAATGTGTATCATAGAGTTCTTTCAGCTTTTGTAAAGCTTCAAAGGCAGTGGAATAGGATGAAATATGACGACTTACTTCTTCATTTACAGATGTTGCGATCAATGCATAGGCTTTGCTGTTCTTGTTTTCCCAAATGACAAGTTCTTTATCTGATGTAGGCTGCACAGGGTCTTTGTCTTCTTCTCCGACACACACTCCTTTCCACAACTCATTGTCGATGAGGGTGTGTTTTACCATCCGAGACCATTCAGAATAGTTCTCCTTGCCAGTGAGAACTATTCCGACCATAGAGATGATTGAATGCATTCTGTAAAAATTACTTCTGCTGATAAAAATCCTTACGTTACAGCCTTCAAATCCTTCTGATATTTGCTAAAAGCATCAGCATTTCATTGTACATATCACTGCAATACTACTATGTTTTGAAAAAATGCGCAAGGGATCACTTCAATATATCACTTCAATGTATTAATATATCACTTCAATATATCAATTTATCATGCAACACTACAAATGTTTTGATATATAAAACACTCTGACTGATATAACTTGAATGCTTTGAAAACTGCCTTGAATGATATATATATAAACACTTTGAAAAACAGCGCAATACACTGAATGCTTTGAAAAACTGTTTATATAGATGGCGCAATACTACAGCATTACCATTCAAATGATAAAGAATTGTGCAATATTATAGGCATTCAAATCAAAAGCCAAGACCTACGCGGGCAGAAGCAAATTCAGAGATCTGCTCTTCTTATCGTAGATGCCAAACAACTCTTGGCGTTCTCTGGACAAACGATTCTGCTCTGTGCTAAATCATTACAGTCCCCAGCTCTCTTGAAAGTCGTTCCATCACGTACAGGGATCTATTCGAAAGGTGAACCGCCAACGAAGCTTATATAAAAAACCATAGATTCGTTACATTAGGCACTAAAACAATACCAAACAATGACTCAAAAACTGCTCCAACGTGCCTCTTAATACCACTGCCTCTCTTAATACCAGTGTTCGAATCCCTTCCCTTCCCGGAGCTTATAGAATTCGGTCATATACTGAAGAGGCGGGTATGGCTCTGACGGACAGAATTAAGCATGAAAATAAGACCTTTTCGATGAGAATGGCAGTGGCAGGACTCAAGCAGGTTTCCTGCAATTGGGTTTCTTACGATCGAAAAAACTCACTTAATTCAAAGCAAAAAAGTTATCAGTCGAAATACATGCAGAACCAGTGCAGCACTTCAGGAATATAGGACTCATTCCAATTCAAATGAGCAGTCCGCAACTTTACCTCAAGTCCCAACGCATCTGGTTACAGTCCATGACAGACAGAGAGGAACTGTCCACAAGTTCTGGGTTATATTGCACACTGTAGAGGATCAAGACATAACACTCCTCGCAGAAGACAAATGCAACGCACCACAGTCTCACATCTCAGTCGTATGCGGAGTCTCCAGCATTCAAACAGCGAATTTCCTCGCCGGTCGCTTCCCACCTTCGATCACCAGCAAGACCCGGTCAATTCGTGACGCTGTCAAGAGCAAACCCCGCTGCCTTCAATGGGAACAGAGGCCTTCAATGGTCTTACAGAGATTTTTAGAATGGGAGCAACACTCGATTCTTCGCCCAAACCGTCTACCTCCTCGGACGAAACAACAGCTAGCGAACCGTCTACCGCCTCAATGAGCGTTGGGTCCAACGCATCTCTGGGCAGCGACAGAGGTGGTGCAGTGCACCATCATTTCTGGGCAGGCAAACGTTCAGGCAGAGGCGCCAGGCAAACGTTCAGGCAGAGGCATTATTAGAGGAGTTACAAGGAATCTGGGACCTGCGCTCTGATACCATGTCAGGCCAGGGTAACTCCAGAATGGGCAGAAGAAATTGATTGATTATTTCATTAGACGGCTATTGTTTATATACATAAAATGGACGAATCAGTTCATCTTCTTGATGACTGTTCACATTCCAGGTTACCCAACCGTTGAAGATTAGGTGTGAACAAATTGCACAATTATATTCGCTAGATGCTTCCACATCGAAATCATCTATTTCTCCAGATCTCCAAAAAGTCTTGGACAATCATTCCAAGGTATTTGAGACTTCCAAAGGTCTCCCACATATTCATGATCATGATCATGCTATTCATATGATCCTAGGAAGTGTTCCTCCAAACATTAGGTCGTACAGATATCCCTATGCCCAAAAGAGTGAAATTGAATGTGTGGTTGTAGAAATGCTAGAGGCTAGTGTAATTCAACCTAGTCAAAGTTATTTCTCTGCTCTAGTAGTATTGGTGCACAAGAAGGATGGATCATGGTGCATGTGTCTGGATTATAGGGAGCTCAACAAGTTCACTATTAAAGATAAGTTTCCCATTCCTGCCATTGATGAATTACTGGATGAATTGCATGGATCAATTTACTTCACCAAGTTGGATCTTCGTTCAGGATATCATCAAATCAGAATGAAGACTGAAGACATTCTGAAAACAACATTTAGAACTCATGAGGGTCATTATGAATTTTTGGTCATGCCTTTTGACCTTACCAATGCACCTTCTACATTTCAAGGTTTGATGAATTCCATTTTCAAACCCTTCCTTAGAAAAATTGTGTTAGTATTTTTTGATGACATACTAATATACATCAAGTCTTGGGAGGATCATGTTGAACATTTTGACAGGGTGCTACAACTATTGGAGGAGAAACAATTATATACAGAAAGATCCAAATGTTTCTTTGGAGTACAAGAGGTGGAATATCTAGGTCATATTGTATCTCATGAAGGAGTTAAGGTAGACCCTAGCAAAATTAAAGCCATCAAGGAATGGAAAAATCCCTACATCCATAAAGCATCTACGAGGATTTCTTGGGTTGACAGGGTATTATCGCAAGTTTGTCAAGAATTATGGGAGAATAGCAGCACCTATAACAACATTATTGAAGAAAAACGCATTTTCATGGACTCCAGAAGCAACAAAGGCCTTTGAACATCTTAAAGAGGCAATGTGCCCAGCACTGGTCTTAGCTACACCAGACTTCACAAAAACCTTTATTGTGGAATGTGATGCTTCAGGAAATGGAATTGGTGTTGTTTTAATACAAGATGAAAGACCCATTGCTTTTGAAAGTCGTCCAATCAAGGGAAACTTTTTACACAAAGCTATTGATGAGAAGTAAATGTTGGCAATACTACATGCACTTAAGAAATGGCGACCCTACCTAATGGGAAGACACTTCAAGGTAAAAACAGATCATGATAGCCTTAAATACATTTTAGAACAAAGATTATCCTCTGAAGAGAAACAACAGTGGGTCACAAAGATGTTGGGTTATGACTTTCAAATCATCTACAAAAAAGGGAAGCAAAATGTGGTGGCAGATGCACTCTCAAGAAAGGAAGAGGATGTGGAAGCATTGTTGTGCACCATTTCTATTATCCAACCAGATTGGATAAACAAAGCAAGGTAGGAATGGAAGAATGTTGAAGAAGTGTGGGCACTTATTCAAAAGTTACAACAATATTCCAGTACATATGATACATTTAGCTGGAAAAATGATTCGTTATGGTACAAAGATCACTTATACCTCTGTAAGAATTCCCAACTCAAACAAAAGATTCTTATGGAATTGCACACTTCTCCCTTAGGAGGGCACTTAGGATTTTTAAAAACTTACCACAGAGTTAAGAAGGAATTTTTTTGGGATGGCCTTAAATCGGATATTCAAAAGTTTGTGGCAGAATGTTTGGTTTGCCAACAAAATAAAGTTGAAACAATTAAGACCCTAGGTATATTACAACCTTCATCATTCCAAGCCAACGTTGGGAGGAGGTTTCAATGGATTTATCGCAGGTTTACCCAAGTCTGAGGGAAAGAGTGTCATCATGGTGGTAGTTGACAAACTTACCAAGTACGCACACTTTTGTGCATTATCACATCCATTTAAATCCAGTACAGTTTCTACTGCATTTATGGAAACGATTCAAAAGCTACATGGAAACCCAAAGATTATTGTAAGTGACAGAGATCCCATTTTCACTGGAAATTTTTGGACAAAATTATTTTCTTGTCTCCGTACTCAGTTAGCTCATAGCTCATCTTATCATCCTCAATCCTATGGGCAAACTGAGATAGTAAACAAATGTTTGGAAGGATATCTTTGTTGCTTTGTATCTGATAAACAAACACAATGGGTCAAATGGTTGCCTCTCACTGAATGGTGGTATAACACTTCCTTCCATACAGCAACAAAAATGACCCCATTTATGGCACTTTATGGATATCAGCCACCATCCATCACATCATATTTAAGAGAAAATTCTAAGGTTCAACCAGTGGAACATCACGTCGAGCATCAACAATAAGTCCTCCAACTCTTAAAGGATAACCTGGTGTTGGTGCAGAATAGAATGAAACAACAGGTAGATCAACATCGTAGTGAAAGAAGTTTTGATGTAGGTGATTGGGTATTCCTACGGCTACAACCATATAAACAAATGTCCCTCAAGCAAGCTAAGAAGGATAATAAATTATCACCAAAGTATTATGGTCCATACAAGGTGTTGCAAAAGATTGGTACTATGGCATACAAATTGGAGCTTCCTGCAGCTTCACAAGTGCACCCAGTTTTCCATGTTTCATGTTTAAAGAAGGTTATAGGCGACAAGCTCCCAGTTCAAACAATATTGCCATAACTTGACGAGGAAGGAAAAATTATATTGGAACCGGAAGCAGTCACAGAAACAAGAACTCGACAGCTACGAAATCGATCAATTTCGAAGTATCTCATCAAGTGGAAGAACTTATCCGCTAAAGATTCCACATGGGAGGATGAGAACTTCATACAGAAGCATCTAGAACTAATCAAGTGTTGAGGACAACACTTTTTTGAAGGAGAGGGGCATGTTAGGTCCCTATAATACTAGTGATTACCCCATTACTATTGTATTTGTATCCCTCATTAATATTGTTGTGCCCCTATTGTCCCCATATTGTTATTACTGTACCCCATAGAATCCCTCTACTGTTATTTTTGTGCCTTTATATTATTATTGTTAGGTCGGCTAGGTTATATTGTGACTCCTTAGACTCCTATATATAGAAAGGAGGTTTTGTCATTTGAATCATCAAAGAATCATTCATTTGTGTAATGTAAAGGAGGTTGCCTCCTCGAAGAGGCTAAATTCTAAGGCATTGATCTATCTTTTCTATCTTTTTGTTAGTTGGTTTCATAACACCAAATGTGTAATAATTTGCAAATATAGATAAAGAAAGGTGTATGAAATCATTCCTTGTGCTAAATACCCATTCAAGTCTATGTAGAATTGATTGGGAAGGGAGCCAAGTTGTTTCAACTTCCAGAAATTCGAAAAATAGATTTTTAAGGAGCACTACGAAATTATCCCGTAGCACCTACAAGTTATTTTTTAGTGTTGCTAGATTATTTCGTAGCGCCTACAAGAAAGAGTTTTCAGGGTTGCATGTTTGGTTCATAAATCCCCATTTAGCCTTCCCGTTGCATCACTTGTTAAAAGGAATATTATGTCATTGGATGAGGTAAGGGAAAAGATTGGAAGATGAGAGAAAGCTCTCTCATGGAACTTATCAAGACAAATCCATATTCTCATTTTGACTGCATATTTTAAAATGGTTCCTAAACTATTATTGAATTAGATAGGAAAACATAGTTATGTTTGGAGTAGCCTAGGTTTATTGGAATTCAGGGTAACCCAGTCTGTGATCAAGTGGTATCAAAGAAGCTACATTCTTTGGAGAATACCAAACCATGAATTCTCTTTGGTGATGAGCCTAAATTCTCTTTGGTGATGTAGTAAAAATAACAGATATTGGATTTTAGAGTTACAATACAGCTGAAAGTAAAATGAAGTGATCATGGAGATGCTTTCATGTCAAGAAGAGTTGATCCATGAAATTTCCAAGTTTGAGGACAGTTTGACAATGAAAAGAGGATGAAGAGAAGAAGAACCTTACAACAAGAGGGGACAAGTTGAATTCTTAGGAAGTACGTGAGATGATTGTAAGGAAGTGAAGAGTTGATATGCTCTTGAGGAAAAACAAGTGTATTGGTTGGAAAGGAATTGGCTCAACAAGTAGATCCAAGAAACATTGTAGAAGATGAGATCTTGTTATAGATCTTATAAAATTGAATATGATTTTCATGCTAAGTTGGTCATTATAAGAATCATGTTTACAAGACTGAATTGGTAGCAGCTACCATAGCAAGTAAGTTATGTCAAAGGAGAGGGAGTAGGAAAAGCTCTTAGATGAAGAAATGGTGACAAAACCCAACAAAATAAATTTTTTGAAAATTAGGAAGAGTTAGCAATAGAATATGCAACAGCCAACAACTTTCAAAGCCAAGGAGAAATAGTGCTCAAGAAGAGGTTCTATTGTAGAGAATCTAGGTAATGGAAGTGTAGAATTTTGTAGAATTTTTCCTACAAATTAGCCAACTTTGATACCATGTAGAACGTTTTCTACAAATCAGCTAGCTTTGATACCATGTAGAAATTTCCCACGTGTAGATCACCTGGTAATTGTTATGAAACCAGCTCACAAAAAGATAGAAAAGAGAGATCCACGACTTAGAATTCAGCCTCTTCGAGGGGGCAACCTCCTTTACATTACATAAATGAACAATTCTTGGATGATACAAATGAAAATACCTCCTTTCTATATATAGGAGTCTAAGTGGTCCCAATACAATCAAAGCCTACATAACAATAATATTGTAGGGCACAACAATAACAATAGTGGGCTTCTATGTGGCACAATAGTAACAATATGGGCACTACATGGGTACATCAATATAAATAAGGGGTATAACTACAATAGTAATGGGGTAATCACTAGTATTATAGGGACCCAACATGCCCCTCTCCTTCAAAAAAGTGTTGTCCTCAACGCTTGAGTAGTTCAGGATACTTTGCATAAAATTCTCATCCTCCCATGTGGAATCTTCAGCGGATAAGTTCTTCCACTTGATAAGATACTCTGAAATTGATCGATTTCGTAGCTGTCGAGTTCTTGTTTCTATAACTGCTTCCGGTTCCAATATAATTTTTCCTTCTTCGTCAAGTTCTGGCAATATTGTTTGAACTGGGAGCTTGTCGCCTATAACCTTCTTTAAGCATGAAACATGGAAAACTGGGTGCAATCGAGAAGCTGCAGGAAGCTCCAATTTGTATGCCATAGTACCAATCTTTTGCAACACCTTGTACGGACCATAATACTTTGGTGATAATTTATTATCCTTCTTAGCTTGCTTGAGGGACATTTGCTTATATGGTTGTAGCCGTAGGAATACCCAATCACCTACATCAAAACTTCTTTCACTGCGATGTTGATCTGCCTGTTGTTTCATTCTATTCTGTGCCAACACAAGGTTATCCTTTAAGAGTTGGAGGACTTGTTGTTGATGTTCGATGTGATGTTCCACTGCCTGAACCTTAGAATTTTCTCTTAAATATGATGTGATGGATGGTGGTTGATACCCATAAAGTGCCATAAATGGGGTCATTTTTGTTGCTGTATGAAAGGAAGTGTTATACCACCATTCAGCCAGAGGCAACCATTTGACCCATTGTGTCTGTTTATCAGATACAAAGCAACGAAGATATCCTTCCAAACATTTGTTTACTATCTCAGTTTGCCCATCAGATTGAGGATGATAAGATGAGCTATGAGCTAACTGAGTACCAAGACAAGAAAATAATTCTGTCCAAAAATTTCCAGTGAAAATGGGATCTCTGTCACTTACAATAATCTTTGGGTTTCCATGTAGCTTTTGAATTGTTTCCATAAATGCAGTAGAAACTGTACTGGCTTTAAATGGATGTGATAATGCACAAAAGTGTGCATACTTGGTAAGTCTGTCAACTACCACCATGATGACACTCTTTCCCTCAGACTTGGGTAAACCTGTGATAAAATCCATTGAAACCTCCTCCCAACGTTGGCTTGGAATGGATAAAGGTTGTAATAGACCCGGTGTCTTAATTGTTTCAACTTTATTTTGCTGGCAAACCAAACATTCTGCCACAAACTTTTGAATATCTGATTTAATGCCATCCCAAAAAAATTCCTTCTTAACCCTGTGGTAAGTTTTTAAAAATCCTGAGTGCCCTCCTAAGGGAGAAGTGTGCAATTCCATAAGAATCTTTTGTTTTAGCTGGGAATTCTTACAGAGGTATAAGCGATCTTTGTACCATAACGAATCATTTTTCCAGCTAAATGTATCAGACGTACTGGAATCTTGTTGTAGCTTTCGAATAAGTGCCCACACTTCTTCGTCATTCTTCCATTCCTCCCTTGCTTCATTTATCCAATCTGGTTGGATAATAGAAATAGCGCACAACAATGCTTCCACATCCTCATCCTTCCTTGAGAGTGCATCTGCCACCACATTTTGCTTCCCTTTTTTGTAGATGATTTCAAAGTCATAACCCAACATCTTTGTGACCCACTTTTGTTGCTCTTCAGAGGATAATCTTTGTTCTAAAAAGTATTTAAGGCTATCATGATCCGTTTTTACCTTGAAGTGTCTTCCCATTAGGTAGGGTCGCCATTTCTTAAGTGCATGGAGTATTGCCAACATTTCCTTCTCATAAATAGCTTTTCTTAAAACTTTCCCTTGATTGGACGACTTTCAAAAGCAATGGGTCTTTCATCTTGCATTAGAACAGCACCAATTCCATTTCCTGAAGCATCACATTCCACAATAAAGGTTTTTGTGAAGTCCGGTGTAGCTAAGACCGGTGCTTGGCACATTGCCTCTTTAAGATGTTCAAAGGCCTTTGTTGCTTCCGGAGTCCATGAAAATGCATCTTTCTTCAATAATGTTGTTAGAGGTGCTGCTATTCTCCCATAATTCTTAACAAACTTGCGATAATACCCTGTCAACCCAAGAAATCCTCGCAGATGCTTTATGGATGTGGGGATTTTCCATTCCTTAATGGCTTTAATTTTGCTAGGGTCTACCTTAACTCCTTCATGAGATACAATATGACCCAAATATTCCACCTCCTGGACTCCAAAGAAACATTTGGATCTTTTGGCATATAATTGTTTCTCCTCCAATAGTTGTAGCACCCTGTCAACATGTTCAACATGATCCTTCCAAGACTTGCTGTAGATAAGTATATCATCAAAAAATACTAACACAAATTTTCTAAGGAATGGTTTGAAAATTGAATTCATCAAACCTTGAAATGTTGAAGGTGCATTGGTAAGGCCAAAAGGCATGACCAAAAATTCATAATGACCCTCATGAGTTCTAAATGCCGTTTTCGGAATGTCTTCAATCTTCATTCTGATTTGATGATATCCTGAACGAAGATCCAACTTGGTGAAGTAAATTGATCCATGCAATTCATCCAGTAATTCATCAATGACAGGAATGGGGAACTTATCTTTAATAGTGAGCTTGTTGAGCTCCCTATAATCCGGACACATGCGCCATGATCCATCC
Source organism: Pinus tabuliformis (assembly GCA_031772625.1). Classification (NCBI taxonomy): domain Eukaryota; kingdom Viridiplantae; phylum Streptophyta; class Pinopsida; order Pinales; family Pinaceae; genus Pinus; species Pinus tabuliformis. The sequence goes on along the minus strand of CM062816.1, from coordinate 1,921,056,486 downwards.
TTCTTGTGCACCAATACTACTGGAGCAGAGAAAGAACTTTGACTCGGTTGAATTATACCAGCCTCTAGCATTTCTGCAACCATACGTTCAATTTCACTTTTTTGGACATAGGGATATCTGTACGGCCTGATGTTTGGAGGAACACTTCCTGGAATCAGATGAATAGCATGATCATGATCACGCATAGGTGGGAGACCTTTGGGAGTCTCAAATACCTTGGAATGATTGTCCAGGACTTTTTGGAGATCTGGAGAAATAGATGATTCCAATGTGGAAACATCTAGCGAACATAATTGTGCAATTACACCTCTTTGCTCCTTTTTTAGAAGCTTTGTCATACCATTAGAGCTGATTATCTTTCCTGGTTTCCCTGCAATACCCCTTAATTCAACTTCCTTTCCTTCCACAGAAAATTTCATGAAAAGTTCTTGAAAATTAAAAGCTATTGTACCCAAGGATTGTAGCCATTGGACTCCTAGTACAACATCAGCACCTCCCATTGGAATGGAAAGCATTGGGCTAGTCAATACATATTCTCCCATGGATAGCTTGATATTATGGCACTTTCCAGAGCAATTTATTGTTCCTCCATTTGCAATCATCACTTGACACTCTGGTGCTGGATATAGGAAGCAATTCAATTCTTTTGCTACCCTACAATGAATAAAATTGTGGGTGCTTCCTGAATCAATCAACACTATTACCTTTTTCTTCTTGATTTGTCCTTCTATCTTGATGGTTTGAGGAGTGGTAATTCCCGCCAATGCATTACAAGATATGGTCGGATTTATTTGTTCTTCATCTAGGCTTTGTTCCTGGAATATATCCTCTTCTTTTGACCTTTCTTGCTCCTTTTCTTCTTCCTCTTCACAATCTATGTAGAATAATTTCTTCTCAGCACACTTATGACCTTTTGTGTATTTGCTATCACAATTGTAACAAAGCCCTTTTGCTCTTTTTTCTTCCAATTGTTGTGGTGTCAACCTTGTAGGTTGTGGAAGACTATGGGCAACAACACTTCCATCTTTATAGTTGTGAATGGTATGCTTCCTAGTTGCCATAATTTTGCTTTCCATTTTTCTTGCTAACCTGAATGCCTTCTCTAATGAATCAGGTTCCCAAAGGCGCACATCATGTTGGATATTATCCTTTAAAGACCCTATGAACACATCAATCCTATGCTCCTCTGGAATATCTTTTACCCTTATGTTCAATTTTTGGAACTCCTCAATGTGCTCCATTATTGAACCCTTTTGTTTGAGACTTATCAATTGGCTAAAAAAAGTGTTGCTTTTTGTATCCTCATAATGTGCTATCAATTCTTCCGTAAAAATTGCCCAAGTGATAAATTGTTTACGAGAACAAAGCCATTGATACCATACAAACTGATTTGGTTCCAAATATAAAGTTGCCATACGTACCTTTTGTGTGTTTTGCACATTATTGAGATCGAAGAATTGCTCCATCTGTAATATCCATGTGGCGGGATCCTTGCCATCAAACTTCCTCATATCGATTTTTGGAACATGGTGAGTCTTCGATCCAACATTAGAGTCTATGGAATCATGATTAACATTTCTTTTGTTCTCATCATGAGTTTCCTTTACTACCTTTTCACCATTAGTGACCCTTTCCTGTAGCAACTTCTTCAATTCATCCATCTTATCATCCATGCCATCAAATTTAGCGTCAATCTTAGCTTCCATGCCATCCATCTTAGCTTCTATGCCCTTTATCTTAGATTCCACGCCATTTACCTTAGATTCCACGCCACTTATCTTAGCTTCTGTTAGCTTTTGTGAGCGTGACATTTGTTGCACTTGTTCTTGTAATTTTGATATATCATGTAGCATTTCTTCCTCTTCTTCATGAGTCATGCTAGAGCTTTCAGGTTCCTTACTAGGTGTTTGAATTTTCTTTTCTCGGTGCATCAGTTACCGATAATAATGCTTTACTATGCCCTTTGAATTCCGTTAAACCAAGCTTACACAAAAATTTAAAAAAAAACTACACACCTTTTTTCACTTTATAGAAGCCTGATATTGAATCTGATGTATCTCTGTGATTTCGGATCATCCAGTTCTGAAATTGCTATCTGTAGTAGCCTTCTGTGTCCTCTTTCCAATGCCACAAGTCTGAGCCAAATTGGATTCTCCAAGGAAGAGTTATGTGAAATCTCCCACAGTGACTTGCTTTTAGACTGGTTCAGTAGAGCGAACTTGTACGACGTGCCACGAGTCACTGTTTCAACCTTTGAATCTGAAACTCACCCAAAAGAAACTAAAGTCCGTCCTCTTTATGTACCTTTTTATGAAATTTCAATCCGATCCTCAGAGAGAGAGTTATGACGATTTTCCCCAGGTCACCTGTTTTGAATGTAATTCAGGAGTCTGCAAAAAGACCAACTTCCTCAGATCATATCTCCGAAAATATCGTGAGAAAAGTTCTAAAATTCGGACCCAAGGTTTAGCGCCAATTATTCTCAAATGGGTTTTTTTTGTGACTTCTGAAATGTCACAGAAAAAAAGTTATAGCGAAAATGCCACGATGACCTGTTTGGAGCAGCGAAACCCTAGAATCCAAAGCTCTGATACCAAATGTTATGAAACCAGCTCACAAAAAGATAGAAAAGAGAGATCCACGACTTAGAATTCAGCCTCTTCGAGGGGGCAACCTCCTTTACATTACATAAATGAACAATTCTTGGATGATACAAATGAAAATACCTCCTTTCTATATATAGGAGTCTAAGTGGTCCCAATACAATCAAAGCCTACATAACAATAATATTGTAGGGCACAACAATAACAATAGTGGGCTTCTATGTGGCACAATAGTAACAATATGGGAACTACATGGGTACATCAATATAAATAAGGGGTATAACTACAATAGTAATGGGGTAATCACTAGTATTATAGGGACCCAACATTCAAAGGAGAGGGAGTAGGAAAAGCTCTTAGATGAAGAAATGGTGACAAAACCCAACAAAATAAATTTTTTGAAAATTAGGAAGAGTTAGCAATAGAATATGCAACAGCCAACAACTTTCAAAGCCAAGGAGAAATAGTGCTCAAGAAGAGGTTCTATTGTAGAGAATCTAGGTAATGGAAGTGTAGAATTTTGTAGAATTTTTCCTACAAATTAGCCAACTTTGATACCATGTAGAACGTTTTCTACAAATCAGCTAGCTCTGATACCATGTAGAAATTTCCCACGTGTAGATCACCTGGTAATGCAATGTACTAAAGCAAAACACTTGATCTACTTCTACGAACAATTTAACGGAAGCTTAATCAACCATGACCAACATCAATAATAACACATATAACTGATAAGAAGGAACCAATCACACATAACACAGAAGAATTTACGTGGGGAAAGCACCTGCCTAAGACCCCATCTCTGTATTATCATACAAGTGGAAATATAGTTTGGATTACAAAGAGCCTTAGCTTAGAAGCTATCTAGCTCTCAGTACAATCCCTCTGCTGCTCATAGACAGTCAAAGGCTTCTCACAAACCTTCTCCTTGTTGAAAATGCAACAAGATGATGGAGCTTAGTGAAAATAAGTCGCCTTCACTAAGTGGGCCCACAGGCTATTTTTGGCGCAAAGTCTATTTTTAGACATATGGATCATGGTCTATGAGTTGCAGGATGCTATTTGTGGATGATTGGTCATGTTGGTAAAAATATATGGACTTCTATTTTTAGACATATGGGCGGAGTCTATTTTTAGACTGCCCAGCTAAAAATAGAACAGTTGAATATTATTAGCTCATAATAATATTTGGACTATAAACATTATCTTATATTCTTGGAGCACTTCAATTTGAGCTACGGATGTGGCACATGCAGCTATCAGAAGGAAATACACTTTTCTTGTGGGTTAGTTGAGCTAGTGCATGCAAGACTTCAGTTAGAACTCATGTGGTTGAGTTTGGTGGAGTTGATTGTGGAGTTGATGGAGTTGTGTTCAGTTTGACTTGGTTAAACTAGTTGTATTTAGTCTAACTGCAAATACACTAGTGATGAGTGATGTGAATTAATTATTAATTAATTCACTAATTATTAACTCATAAAGCAACTGAAGAATACATCAGTTAACTCAGTGCATGGACAGTTCAGTGGAGACAGGTGTTATAGGTTGAGATTGCTATCAGTTGTGACTATAGTTGTGCATGAGATCTTGCACAATCAGTGGGATTGAGTAATTCCAATGAGGATTGCGTGGTTCAGCCAAGAAAAGACGAGTTTGCTTCAGCCATTCATCATTATGCTCATGCAGGATTGCGCAGTGGAGGCAGGCAAGCAGCGAAGGAGATTTGAACCTGTGATTGATTCAGATCTGAGCTAGTTTGTGTGTAATAGGTGGAGATAGTACTAAGTACTTGTGAGGAGTATTGTACTATGTATTGTTACGTGTTCTCAATCATTATAATATACAGATAATGTGGGGTTTTCAGCTGTATGCTTTCCCCAGGTTACATACTGTGTTAATGTGCGCATGCGATTGATGTTTCATTGTTTTTAATTTTGCTAAATTGATGATCAACGTAGAGGAGGTTATGTATTGTGCATGTATTCCACAATAGTGTATAATCAGGATAATCTTTGTGAATAAGTTTCATATTATTCAAAATTTCTACATGGTATTAGAGTTGTTGATCATCAGATCTATTATTCAAAAGATGTTTACATTCTATTTCTTCAGGCAGAGTCTGTAATCGAGCCAGGTAGCCTCTGGATTCATCCTTCCTTTGGAAGGTGAGATATCTAGTAAAAGCCCATACAGTCAATCTCTGTACAAGAAATACTTTGTTCTCACGAATTTTAGATCAGAAACGGTTGAGTTTTGAGCTGGTGGAATTCGAATTTGCAGCAGTGTTTTCTTGGTGTCAAAGTTGAAATGTCTTTCAACGGATTATGATTGGAGTATGTTCTTGAGGGCAGCTCGAATTATATTGCATGGAAGGACAGGATGGAGGCAGTGTTAGATGACAATGGGCTGAAGGAGTTCATAGAGGTTGAGGTCCCAAAGCGTACTGATGTTGCTCATGTTGAGGTTTGGCAAAAGAAGACATAAAAGTGTCGAAGGATTCTGTTGGAGGGCGTGAAGGATCACATTGTGTCCAGCTTGCATGGAAAGGCTTCTCCATACTTGATGCGGAAATCGTTGACAGATTTATTCCAAAGCAAGAGCGACTAGAGGAAGTTGGCGCTCAAGGATAAACTCAGAAACATTAAGTGTGAGAATGGAGACAATATGCCCCAGTATCTCATGAAGTTCACCCAATGTCGGGATGAGCTGGGAAGTGTGGGGGTGACTGTCGATGATGAGGACTTGGTGAGCTTGGCTCTCCTTGGTCTTCCAAAGAGTTGGCATTCCTATCTGGACTCTGTCAATGGTCGGGATAAATTGCCAGGATGGGAGAGACTTTGGTCAAATCTTGTGCAAGAGGAGATCAAGTGGAATACCAGGGACGGATCTTCATCAAAGGCATCTGATGAAGAAAATTACGCTTTGGCTGCCAAAGCAAAGAAGGGGAAGGAGAAGGTTTCTCTTTCTGAATCCAGTTCTTCCAATGATGGGAAGAATGTTGACAAGTCGAAGGTGAGATGCTTTCGTTGTCATGAGGTGGGCCATTATGCCGAAAATTGTCCACGGAGGAAATCCAAGAAGGGATCCGGGGAAGGATCTGAAGGTGAGGCACTTGCTTCACAGTTTGAGTTGGATTTCACACTCTTCACATGCATGGTTTCATCCATGGTGGGAAGTGGTTGGTTTCTTGACAGTGGAGCTTCTTTCCACATGACCGATGACAAGAGTTTGTTCAATACTTTGGAGGAGAAAGATCTCCAGATACTCATAGCGATGGGTAATGATGAGAAGTATAGTGTCTCAGGTGTAGGCACGGTTATTTTTCAGAGGGAGCATGGAGCTCACCTTACCTTGACCGATGTCAAGTATATACCAGGACTAAAGAGAAACTTGGTGTCGATCACAATGCTGGAAGACAGAGGCTGTGATGTAGTCTTCAGTAAGGGAAAGGTTTTCCTTAGACACATCATCACTAGAAAAGTGAAGCAGATTGGTTCACAGGTCAAGAACCTATATGCTCTTGAGGTTCAAGATGCATGCAAAGCCTTGAGCAGTGAGGCAACTAATGGAGACTTGGTGGTTGAGAGGGAGCATATATTACCTCTCAACATGCAGAGCTAGAAGAAGTCTCAGACGATTGTGGAGGAGCCATGATTGGTGCAGCAGCTTCAGGAGGTTATGGAGCAGCCACAATAAGGGAAGCTGAGAGGAGATAGAGTAGAGACATCTGCTCATGCAGAGACCTCCAATAGAGGGAAACTTTGAGCCAGGTGGTCTGAGGGATCACATGCAGCCATACATCCAGGTAGGAGGTGGGGTGATGTGGATTGATCGTCCCAAGGAGGAGGGGCAGTATCCTTGAGGTACCCAACCTCTTGGATGAGACCTTGCTATGGCTGACCCGATGTGGAGTAGCAGGAACTGACTGATTGGGTAGAGACAGATGCAGATGGAGCGACAAAGAGAGTAATAGTGTAGGGAATCCCAGGATAGCGCATAGCTAGCAAGCTGCAACAATGCGAGAGGCACAAGTGTTTTGCACAGTGCTAGGTAGCACAAAGAAGTGTGCAATGGTGCGAGATGCATGGAGATGTTGCAATAGCGTAGATTTCAGAGAGGGAGCACTTGTCAACAGCAAGTAGAGCTTCAGCATCAGAGTATGTTCCTAGCCCAATAGAGTGGTCAGTTGGGAGTGTTTTTGTTCCAAGTGTTGTTGGAGCAAGTGGACCGGGCAAATGTGTTGCATGCAGAACATTCCAGAGTTGCAGGATAGGGGTTGCAAATAATCCATATCTTGTTGAGAGGGAGTGTTGAAAATGCAACAAGATGATGGAGCTTAGTGAAAAGAAGTCGCCTTCATTAAGTGGGCCCATAGGCTATTTTTGGCGCAAAGTCTATTTTTAGACTATGTCTATTTTTAAACATATGGATCATGGTATATGAGTTGTAGGATGCTATTTGTGGATGATTGGTCATGTTGGTAAAAATAGATGGACTTCTATTTGTAGACATATGGGCAGAGTCTATTTTTAGACTGCCAGGCAAAAAATAGAACAGTTGAATATTATTAGCTCATAATAATATTTGGACTATAAACATTATCTTATCCTCTTGGAGCACTTCAGTTCGATCTACGGATGTGGCACATGCAGCTGTCAGAAGTAAATACAATTTTCTTGTGGGTCAGTTGAGCTATTGCATGTAGGACTTCAGTTAGAACTCATGTGGTTGAGTTTGGTGGAGTTGATTGTGGAGTTGATGGAGTTATGTTCAATTTGACTTGGTTAAACTAGTTGTATTTAGTCTAATTGCAAATACACTAGTGATGAGTGATGTGAATTAATTATTAATTAATTCACTAATTATTAACTCATAAAGCAACTGAAGAATACATCAGTTAACTCAGTGCATGGACAGTTCAGTGGAGACAGGTGTTAGAGGTTGAGATTGCTATCAGTTGTGACTATAGTTGTGCATGAGATCTTGCACAATCAGTGGGATTGAGTAATTCCAATGAGGATTGCATGGTTCAGCCAAGAAAAGACAAGTTTGCTTCAGCCATTCATCATTATTCTCATGCAGGATTTCGCGGTGGAGGCAGGCAAGCAGCAGAGGAGATTTGAACCTGTGATTGATTCAGATCTGAGCTAGTTTGTGTGTAACAGGTGGAGATAGTACTGAGTACTTGTGAGGAGTATTGTACTATGTATTGTTACATATTCTCAATCATTATAATATACAGATAGTGTGGGGTTTTCAGCTATATGCTTTCCCCGGGTTACATATTATGTTAATGTGCGCATGTGATTGATGTTTCATTGTTTTTTATTCTGCTAAATTGATGATCAACATAGAGGAGGTTATGTATTGTGCATGTATTCCGCAATAGTGTATAATCGGGATAATCTCTGTGAATAAGTGTCATATTATTTAAAATTTCTACACTCCTCTGCCCTCCAAGCCTCTTATTTCAATGCATTAATTTCTTGGGTCCTCCAGCGGCAACTTGTGTGATTCTCACCTCACACACAACATTGACCTCTGAAATAACTGCACAAACCTGAAGGAGATAAATCCTCATCATGGATGAGATTCCTTTATAGGAAAAATATTCATCCAACTAATAGTAGATTGTCCCTTCTCTGATCTTAACTGGGTCTCTGACAGAACTGACATGCAACAATTATCCATGAGTGAATCCTCAGTTATCTAAAATAATAGTTGTCACATGAATGCAAGCATTAACAAACTATATTTTATTATTTTAACAACTTGTTAAAATAATCTAACTGGTCTTGACTAGTTAGAACTAAGTCAACTGATTCTCTCATTATAGAACTCAGACTTATTCCCTCAATCAGTGGAGGAAATTAAGGATTAATTCCTCAATCAGTGGGACAACTCATGTGCATGCTCACAAAGACTTCAAATTCGAATTTCCTTAACTAATTAACTCAACTGAATTAATTAATTAATATTTCCAACTGTTGTTAAGATCAAATTCGTTTTTACTTCATATTGATAGATCAGGGACTGATACAAATAGCAAGGGACCCAGAAATGTTATTTCTAGAACTTTCTATTTTTAGCAGTTTCACCTCTCACCCAAGGTGGCCAATGAACTCACTGGCCAAACTGTTATTTTTAGACATGCTATTTTTAGGAGTCCTATTTTTAGCACATTCTAAATTTAACATTTCTTGTTGCACATTTTTCAACAGGAAGATACCAAGAGGATGACTTGGTATGGGTGACAAGTAGCAGGCTTTTTATAGAGAAAAGAAGGGTTTGTTGCAACTTATTAGTGGACAAGGAGAGTTCACAAGAGGAAGAGATGAAGAAAATCATAGCAGGGTTTCAGAGGAAAGTCACAATCAGAAGAATAAAAGTGCCAAAGAAGTTGGACTTAAAGGAATATGGTTGAGTTAAGATCATAACTCAATCATGTGAAACAGTTGCCACAAAATTTTCAATATGACTAGATTTATGATTGGATAATGAGCAAGAAGGTGGGATGGCATTCCTTGGAAAGGAAGCTGAGATAGAAGATGTATGTCAAACTGGAAGAACTAATGAGAGTAGCTAAGTGTGAAATGGATGTTTTCATATTTGAACAAGGAGTGTTCTTTGATTGAGAGGTAGAGTTTTTGAAGAAATGTTTGGTAGAAGATCCATGTGATGGATATTTCATAGAGGTTATAAATACAATTCAAGAAGATTTTTCTAAATTATATGAGGAGCTAGAACTCTTGGAAGAGAGGATAATGAACCAAGGATTGCATATTCAAAATGAAAAATTAGAATTGGAAAAGGAGAATATTGTCTTGGATGACAATGACGATGAAATTGTAAGCTACAACTCGTAGGATGTAAAGGAAAGAAATAAACCAGAATTAAATGAAGATTATTTAAATTTTGTGACAAAAGAAGGTATGCAACAATGTGAAGACAACAAGTTTCAGCCAAGGACTAAATTAGAAGATGACATTGGAAAAATGAAAGTAGGAGGGTATAGTTGGTTGTATGAAGAGACAATCTATGTTTCTGAGGGAATTTTTGAGCAATGCATTGGCATATTTGAACAGTTCGGCAACAAGTAAAGGTCAAAGCTAATAGTAGAAGCAAAAGACAAAGGTACAAGTTGATTAAAGATATGGTTATATTTTTAAGTTCCATACTGCAAGTGACAGTAGAGGAAGATGATGATATTTGTAGAAGCCTTGAGCAAGAGTGCTCGAAGGGTTCCAAAGAAGAGAACTAGGAAGATGCCAAAATCCAAAACTCAGGAGAAAGTTTGGTGAGGTATCGTGTAGCAAGGTGGAGACTTGTTACTGCAGAGACGTGTTTCATCTCATGAGTTGAATTTTTTATGATAGGCAGCTTGATGTATTTGACCGCCACTAGGGTGGATATAATGTATGCAGTAAGTTTGGAGTCGAGGTTCATAGAGACACCCAAGGAGACACAACGGCAAGCTATTAAAAGGATTCTAAGCTATGTCAATGGGACAAAAAAATATGGCATTTTTTACACTACAACAAGTGATTTCAGGTTGGTTTGTTACACTAATTGTGATTGGCAAGAATTGTCGATGACAGAAAAAGCACGTCAAGATATGTTTTCCATTTGGGTTCCAAAGCCATTTCATGGGCCTCCAAGAAGCAACCAATACTGTCACTATCAACAGAAGAAGTTGAATATGTCACAGCAATAGCAACAACGTGTCAGGCAGTTTGGATGAGAAGGATGTTGAGAGATCTTCGTCATGACAAAGAGGGAACGACAACTATTTTCTGTCACAACACCTCAACAATTGCATTGTCAAATAATTTTGTCTTTCACAAGAGGACCAAGCATATTGATGATAAATATCATTTTATTAGAGAGTTGATTAACAATGATGAAATTGTGTTGCAGCACTACAGGTCACAGGAACAATTTGCTGATATATTCACAAAGCCATTGGCACGTGAAAGTTTTGTTTATCTTAGAAACTGTTTGGGAATTATCAATGGTGGCAATTGTGATTAAGGGGGAGTGTTAGAAATATTAATCCCAACCACCATGTTAAACACCCTGATAACAGCCATACTTGTCAGAAGTATTTTTCCAGGTTGCGTCTTTGTTTGAAGATGGAAGGACTAAAGCCAGAACAGAAGTACCGCGCAAACCATTCCACAACACATCACAGAAGTTAAGGAATTTAATGAAGTTTAGTAAATACGGGCAAGCATTTACTACGCGACTATTGCCCACACTCCACAAACACCTGCGCGATTATTGTCCACACTCAACAACAACTGTGTATTAATTATTTTCTCTGTCATGTATTAATGTCAATTTGTATGTTGAGATAAATATGGATGTAAAAGTCATTTTGCAAGTCAGAGAGAAAGTGAGCGAGATTCTGTGAGGTAGTGAAGAGAAAATCGCGGAGCAAATTTTGGTGGGCACGTGAAAACAACAGTTACTGTGTTTTACTGTGTGTTACTCCGCAACCCCTGGTGAAGTGTAAATCACTATAAACCTTGTTTTTACTTGGTGAATGAGCCACAGTCTCATATGAATGTATTTTCATGAATTTGAATTTAATCCTAAGTTTTATTGTGTTTCTCCTAACTTTACTCTGGTTTACTCTGTATTTTTTTGTAAGTGAATTCTGTGTTTTATTAAGCCTTTGTATAGCTGTGCAAAATCTAGCTGCGTGAAATTCCCTCTGGCTCTCCGCGTAAATTCTATTTTTCTAACAACTTAAGCTCTTTAGCTTCACACATCCATCTGCATAAAAAATCTCTCTCGATACTAATGTTTCCATCCTCGACAACTCTTCTAATTTAGAGCACTCACCAACACCTTCAGCTTTTCCCACTGCTCCAACCCCCATATGCTCTTGAACTTCACACATGCAGCTACGTGAAACTCTTCCATAGATACCAATGTTTCTATCCTCAAAAACTCTTCCAACTTGAAGCTCCAAGTAGCATTCAGCACCCGAAGCTTTATGCACTGTCCCAACCTCCTTAAGCTCTTTAGGTTCACACATCCATATGCGTTGAACACCTCCAAAGATGTCAATGCTCCCACTCGCAGTCCTTCTAACTCAAATCATTGACAAATATTGAGCACCCTAAGCTTTTTGTGATGTCCCAACCCTCTTATCCTCTTCAACTTCACACATCCAATTGTGCTAAACTCCTCCAAAGATGCCAAAGCCCATACTCAACAATTCTTCTAACTGGGAGAACCCACGAACATTGAGCATCTAACGCTTTGTCCACTACTCCAACCCATGTTTGTTATTCAACTTCACACATGCACCTTAATCAAACTCCTCCATAGAAACCAATGTCTCCATACTTGGAATCTCTTTTAACTCGGAACACCTAGAAACATTGAGCAGTCGAAGTTTTTCCCCTTGCTCCAACACCCTTATGCTCTTCAGTTTCACACATCCATCTGCATAAAAGCTCTCCATGGATAACAACGTTTACATCCTCGACAGCTCTTATAACGCGGAGCACTCAGCAACATTGAGTACCTTAAGGTTGGTCCACTGCTTCACCCCACGTATTCTCTTCAACTTCACACATGTGGCCAAGGCGATGCCTACATTAAACAACACCGGTGAAACGACTGCCCTTTTCTTTTACAATCATGTAGTCACCAGATTCGGTGTTCCACAGGCCATATTCACAGATCATGGATCTCATTTTCGCAATCACATGATGGTTTAATTGGCTGCCAAATTGGGGTTGTCCCACGACAGCTCTACTCCATATTACCCGCAGGCCAACGGACAAGTTGAAGCAATCAACAAGGTCCTGAAGCGAATGCTGCAAAGGATGATTGGAGTCCACAAAAGGAGTTGGCACCTAATCCTGTACTCAGCCTTGTGGGCATACCGAACATCGGTAAGGAATGCAACTGGGTTTACACCCTTTCAACTGGTGTATGGCCTAGAAGCAATCTTACCAGTTCAGTGTGAAATCTCGTCCCTCAAACTTGCAGTCGACCTTCTCCCTGGAACTTCAGAAGAGGAGGCTCGTTTCTTGGAACTAATCCAATTGGATGAAACCTATCGTGATGCCGCTTTGGCTAATGAAGCCCATAAGAAACGAGTCAAAGCGCAATTTGACAAGAATGTCAAACCCCATGTCTTCTCAGAAGGTGACTTGGTCTTACTTTATGACCAAGAATCTGATAAATTGGGAGCAGGTAAATTCAAGTCCTTGTGGATGGGCCCCTATATTTTTAAACGTGTATTAGCAAAAGGAGCCTACGAGTTAATGGATTATGATGGGATTCCACTGGCGCAACCCCGTAACAGGTTGTACCTTAAGCATTACTACGCATGATTCAATGTAGTAACCCATATGATTTTGTTACGTTTTTGTTTTCGCTAAGGGTAATTGTTTTGGTCAAGTAATCCACCTTTTACATTTGTTGCAGATGTCGAACCTATTGGAACCATTTTTTGGATATGCCGACGAGTGAGTCGTAGTTCGCGGAACGTATCTTCTGCGGCCTGGGCCATTTTTTATCCAAGCGGCGAGTTAGTAAGTTTCATAGGGGTATGTATTGGTCAGTCAGCAAATAATAGCGTTGAATATAGCGCGTTGATAGAACTTCTCTCTGATGCCATCACACATGGCATAAGCCGACCTGTCGTTAGGCTAGACTCACAACTCGTCATCCTACAACTCAATGGTATCTACTCCATCCGAAATCCAGCTATCTATCGCATGTTCCTAAGGGTCAAGATTTTGGAAAGGCAATTTGATTTTATTCAATATCAACATATTTCCATAAACTTAAACACATTAACAGACTCATTGGCAAATTATGTGTTAGATAGACATTTGCAACATTTATAAAAAGAAGCATTTCATCAATATTTGCATCAGTATCATGTAACTTAACCAAAATAAAACTCGAAAAATCAAATATATATATATATATAGATATATATATAATTGTTTATGGTTTACACATAATGTTCTGTAACCAAGACAAAATTGGTCAAATGACCCAAAACTCAAAACACTAGGGGGCACCGTAGTCTAATGATGCTGGTGATAACAAGTCACCGCTTGTGCAATCATGTGTAAAAGCCTAGTCCACCGACTTGGCACATCGGTAGTATGTCGCTGCAACCTCAGAGGCATCTCGTCGGTCCTCACGTACGAAATACCAAGAGTGAGGCCCTCAACCTGATCCTGCAATGCTGAAAGAGTCTCAGCCACATCAAGGTCACGAAGGATAGCCCTTCCCATAGCCTCTCCTGCTGGAGCGGTAGCTGGCACTCTCAGGCATACTACTGGCCGAACTGGTCCAACATCTGCATGAGCACATGAGTTTTGATTAGTCCTGATAGAAGAAAGCACAAGAACATTATGAAAGAAATGATAAATAGAGATATGGTCAGAGAATTTACCGATGACACCCCACTGCTCGCCAACCGGCAGTACCAAATCCGAGTCACCCCGGAAATCCATACCAGCATATGGATACTTGGAAAAAACCATCTCCTGACGATTGAACCACTCGAAGAAGGTATCAAAAAAGGAAACCTGGGACTGACCAGCATGTCTGGTCATAAGGTCCGTGGCTCAGTCGGTGGAGGTAAACCAAGTGAAACATACTGCAGCTGCATCAGTGGGATCTTTTCCAAGGCAAAAGCGGTCAAAATAGAACCATATCCAAAGTTCTTCAATCTTCCATTTTTCAGCTTGGTCAGTTGTTCTTTCATCACAGAGAGTACTGCATCACACCAGTTGAACACCTTTGGTTCAAGGCATACTGCATATAAGACCTATTGGCCACATGAAGAGCCACACTACCAGCCAGTCTAGCAAAATTGAACAGAATGGTCCTCAAGGACCTGTCAGTGACATCCCGGATATTGATTTTCCATCCTTACTCGACTGAGATCCCTCTCTACAATACCTGCGAATGTAATCTCTCACAGATTCACGCCCACGGGCCGAACCTGATAATGAGATAGGGGCACCACACCTCGATAAGCCGGTCAAAAAATAGATGTCCACGACAGTCAAAGGGATAGATTTGCCCCTAATCTGGAACACCTAGTTGGTGGGATCCCATGCATCTAGAAAATATTGCAACAAGTTGATTTGTTGCCTCATGCTAGAGATGCGGAAAAACTTGAACAGGCCACAGTTCCGCAGTGCATTTACCGTAACCAGATCATGTAAAGCAAGCATGTCCTCTTCTTCATGCTCACGTTCTCGCCATGTAACAGGCATTTTTCTCCAATGAATCTTTGAAAACAAACAAGAGGAGAGTCGGGATCCTGATTTGGTGAAAAACAGGCAAAACATTCCATGAAAAACTGTGCACAAATTTCCCTCCTTGCGCCCATCGCACCCCCAGCAGTGTTCTGGGTGGGATGCATGCTGACTGGCCAATGGCCAAGCCAGCGTGCATCGCACCTTTCGATATAGAAAAGGTGTGATGGAGCCATGGCAAGTTTTTCAAACCCCAAAGGCTCAGAAAAACCAGAAAACATGCTCAAAATTCAAAAAGGAAAGAATGAAACTGAAGAGCTCAAGTTTAGCTCCTACATGGCCGGAAGGCACCAAGAATCGTCCACAGAATCTCCCGGAATTAGCTAGTGAAAATCAAGGGGGAAAACACCTCCAAGGCTCCAACAAACCAAAGTTCAAATGAAATGGTAAAATGAGAGGTAAAAACCACTTTTAAATTACTTTTCATGCAATTCAAGTAAAATATTAGTGTTTGACTCATTTTTCAAGCATATATTATTCATTTCTAACTAGTTTGATAAAGCAATTGAAGAGGCAGTACAACCTTTGAAGGAACAAAGTTGTCAATGGTAAAATCAAAGTAATCAATGACCATTATATCGAGTAGTTTTAACGCAGAATTCAAGCTTGTTAAAAAATAAACATAAGCAATGAGAAAACGTTCCCCCAGAGTTTAAGCTCATTAAAAAATGAACCAATTTCTAGTAAATAACCATCGTGAATGTATTATCATTAGCCTTTGAAGCCTTGGTCATGTTCTCATCATCATCTCCATTCTTTATTGGCCGATCATTCACCTCCATTTGATTGTTTACCCTTTTTTGAGGAACAGCCGCGAAGAGTGATCCTGTTAGCCATCCTTGTGACACTGCCATGATTGGAAAATTCCAAACCTTACCTGGAATTAGTTGCTACCTGAACTTATCACTCGTTCCTCGAAAAACGAGTCTCCTTTAAGCTCTTTTCATCTGACTCGTAAAATATGAAAATATTGTCGAGCAATTGGCCTCTCCAGCTCGTTAAAGTGACTGGAAGTGCTATCTCTCCTTTAGATTTTAATCTTTTTGGACCTGAGGGATTATTACAAAAAAAGATCGAGTGCTTGTTTTGTTCGGCTCGTTAAAATTACCGAAAATTCATCCCTTTTGTATTATTTTATACTTTTCCGGACTTAAGGGATTATATGATGAAAAAGGATTATTGGAGTTTTCTTTACGTCCCTTTTCAGACTCTCTAAAATTGAAAAGGACCGAGTTATATTTGTCGTTAAACTCGTTAAAACCGAATAGCAACAAACTTGTTCATACAGACACGAACGAGTTTCACTATTGCTAGGCTCGTTAAAACATAGCGATGGGTTTGCCCGAAGGGAAAATTATAGAACAAGCATATGTTATCCTCCTCAAGATTGACAAAAATAAAGAGGTACTAGCTAGCAATGACTGGGGAAAAATTGGGAAGAAAACTTGAAGAAACTTTGTTGGTAGCAAGTCGCTCTTGAACATTACACTTTCACTCCGCATCCGAGTCGGGTTGGGTTGTTCCGTTCACCGGTCATATCGCCATTGGTCCATCACACCATCCATATTTGGGGTTAACGCTACCAATCCATCATGTCAGTGTCACAGATATGTTCAATAGAAGTCGCTCAGAGAATTCACCTATGTCTCATCCGCTGCAATATATTTACGCTCCATTCTTTCATGACCGCCACCCTAAACCTTATATCATCAAATCGTTTTCACCTCCATTAAAATCATTTGCTCCATTCCGTGTCATAGATGTGGGATTCACTAACGCCCTCCTATGACGGATCGCTTCATGTCGACATCAGCTCATTATCCAGGAAGTCAACCTAGGAACAACCCTTTCAGTACTTTGAAGCTTGCATGCCTCAATGGCAAGTTTCTCACTTCCGGCGACAGGTTTACATCAATGGCCTTCGACCGAAAGATTTTGTGTGGTGTTCGATGCCAAGTCCCTTATTCACACCACGTGAATTGTACTGTAGTACCTTGAGGGTCATTATCATTATCGGTGATTCCTCTCGCGCTTGTTAACAGCTTACATCATTGGCTGGTAATCAGGCGATGTCTTTCCATGTTTGACTCAAGAACATCTCTCACATGGATCGAATTTTACTTTGAGTGAAGATCGAACGAGATTGAAGACCCCGGATCTAGTTTCATCCATCCAAGCTACGATATATATTCAGGAAAATAAAGACATCAAATGTACATCCTTTCTGCGCAGATAATCATCCAATCCAAGGGATGATGGCTCTACCAGAATCATCAGTCTCCACTCAGACGATTGTCTGTCTTATGTACATGAAAATGAATTTATAAAGCTGAGCATGGGAATGCCCGCCTCAGCTGGATCATGAAAATATTATGAAGATAATGTATTGTATTGTATCTTATTACAGGTCGCCTTACAGCTCGAAAAAACTTCGGATCCTCATGATAAAGCATTTCACCCGACATCAAAATATTAACGACCTCACGCTTTAGGGGGCAACTGTTATAGACATTTTTGGGCACTGCAACCCCAATCATAAATGTCCATAAACCAAGGGCTCCTAAGTCCCTAAAAGTGTTGTTCCAGCCCCTAAAAGAACAAGGTCAACTGATTACAGCATCTCCCAGAATTTCTCCATGAAAAACTACTCAGAACTAGTAAAAAATGGACCATCTCACTTGCTCCATGGTCAAAGTGCACTGCATCCCACCTAAATTCACACAGGAGGTGTGATGCATACTGAAAATCCCTTCTATGGGGTGCGATGGGCGAGAGTGGACAAATGGCAGGGTCAATTTGCGAGGTGGAAGATCATGGAATCTTCCAGAAACTTCTCCTGTGACACTTGCCTTTTTGCATTCGCCCAGGGATGACTAAGAGATCATCAAACTCCAAGTGGAATCAAGAACTATCAGAGAGAGGACACTAATCAGATCTCAAAAGCTAACTCACCCCCCTTGAAAACATCTATATATGGATCCCTCATCCCAGAGATCCAGAGGCTGGAATTTTGTATCTTGTAAGGAAGTGTTGCTGGTTTCTTGGTGTAACATCATAGCGTTGGGTGATCTAAGCTTTTCATGAGGTGAAGAAGGGCTTTCTTGCTGAGAGGATGACACTGAGTCAGAACAATTGGTTGTAATCCTCTTTGCTATTCTTGATTATTAATAAAGCTATTCAAGTTTTCCTCCACATTCTTGTATGATTGATGATATATGCATTTGTGTGGTCAATATATATCTGGTCCTATATTGTTTATGATAGTAGATCTCTATTCTTGGATAGTGGTATGCTGCTTTGATTCCATAGGTGCTCTTTGAAGCTGGGTAGGCGAGGAAGCGAGTGGCAAAGATCTATCAGAAGGGAGAGGAATCAAGCAAGGAACCAAGCGCAAGACAGAGGTTGATATCCTTTTTCCCCTCTTATCTACTTCTCATAAAGGAAAACGAAAGTGGTTTTAGTTTGTTTGTTTCTAAGGTAGCTACCAGCCTTAGTGGGACTAGCAGTTCTGCATAGACACTAGATTTCCCAACAAGGACCTGTCAGTGACATCTCAGATATTGATGTTGCCGTCCTTACTCAGCTGAGATCCCTCTCTGCAATACCTGTGAATGTAATCTCTCACGGATTCACCTCCATGGGCCGAACCTGATAATGAGATAGGGGCACCACGCCTCGATAAGGCGGTCAAAAAATCGATGTCCACGACAGTCAAAGGGATATATTTCCCCTAATCTGGAACACCTGGTTGGTGGGATCCCATGCATCGAGAAAATATTGCAACAAGTTGATTTGTTGCCTCATGCTAGAGATGTGGAAAAACTTGAACAGGCCACAGTTCCGCAGTGCATTTACCGTAACCAGATCATGTAAAGAAAGGATCCTGATTTGGTGAAAAACAGGCAAAATTTTCCATGAAAAACCGTGCACAAATTTCCGTCCTTGCGCCCATCGCACGCCCAGCAGTGTTCTGGGTGGGATGCATGCTGACTGGCCAATGGCCAAGCCAGCATGCATCGCACCTTTTGATATAGAAAAGGTGCGATGGAGCCATGGCAAGTTTTTCAAACCCCAGAGGCTCAGAAAAACCAAACATGCTCAGAATTCAAAAAGGAAAGAATGAAACTGAAGAGCTTAGGTTTAGCTCCTACCTGATCCAGACGGCGCCAAGAATAGTCCACAGAATCTCCCAGAATCAGCTGGTGAAAATCAAGGGGGAAAACACCTCCAAAGCTCCAGCAAACCAAAGTTCAAATGAAATGGTAAAAGGAGAGGTAAAAACCACTTTAAAATTACTTTTCACGCAATTCAAGTAAAATATTAGTGTTTGACTTGTTTTTCAAGCAAATATTATTCGTTTCTAACTAGTTTGATGAAGAAATTGAAGAGGCAGTACAACCTTTGAAGGAACAAAGTTGTCAGTGGTAAAATCAAAGTAATCAATGACCATTATATCGAGCAGTTTTAACGCGGAATTCAAGCTCGTTAAAAAATAAACATAAGCAATGAGCAAACATTCCCCCAGAGTTTAAGCTCATTAAAAAATGAACCAATTTCCAGTAAATAACCATCGTGAATGTATTATCATCAGCCTTTGAAGCCTTGGTCGTGTTCTCATCATCACCTCCATTCTGTATTGGTCGATCATTCACCTCCATTTGATTGTTTACCCTTTTTGAGGAACAACTGCGAAGAGTGATCCTGTTACCTTTGTCGTTAAGCTCGTTAAAACCGAATAGTGACAAACTTGTCCATATAGACAAGAACGAGTTTCACTATCGCTAGGCTCGTTAAAACATAGCGATGGGTTTGACTGAAGGGAAAATTATAGAACAAGCATATGTTATCCTCCTCAAGCTTGACAAAAATAAAGAGGTACTGGTCAGCAATGACTGGGGAAAAATTGGGAAGAAAACTTGAAGAAACTTTGTTGGTAGCAAGTTGCTCTTGAACATGAAGCTTTCACTAGTATCTATGCAGAACTGCTAGTCCCACTAAGGCTGGTAGCTACCTTAGAAACAAACAAACTAAAACCACTTTCATTTTCCTTTATGAGAAGTAGATAAGAGGGGAAAAAGGAGACCAACCTCTGTCTTGTGATTGGTTCCTTGCTTGATTCCTCTCCCTTCTGATAGATCTTTGCCACTCGCTTCCTCATCTACGCAGCTTCAAAGAGCACCTATGGAATCAAAGTAGCATACCACTATCCAAGAACAGAGATCTACTATCATAAACAATATAGGACCAGGTATATATTGACCACAAAAATGCATATATCATCAATCATACAAGAATGTGGAGGAAAACTTGAATAGCTTTATTAATAATCAAGAATAGCAAAGAGGATTACAACCAATTGTTCTGACCCAGCGTCATTCTCTCAGCAAGAAAGCCCTTCTTCACCTCATGAAAAGCTTAGATCGCCCAACACTATGATGTTACACCAAGAAACCAATAGCACTCCTTACAAGATACAAAATTCCAGCCTCTGGATCTCTGGGATGATGGATCCATATATAGATGTTTGCAAGGGGGGTGATTCAGCTTTTGAGATCTGATTAGTGTCCTCTCTCTGATAGCTCTTGATTCCACTTGGAGATCGATGATCTCTTACTCATCCTTGGGCGAATGCAGAGAGGCAAGTGTCACAGAAGAAGTTTCTGGAAGATTCCATGATCTTCCACCTCGCAAATTGACCCTGCCATTTGTCCACTCTCGCCCATCGCACCCCATAGAAGGGATTTTTAGTATGCATCGCACCTCCCATGTGCATTTAGGTCGGATGCAGCGCACTTTGACCATGGAGTAGGTG
Source organism: Pinus tabuliformis (assembly GCA_031772625.1). Lineage (NCBI taxonomy): Eukaryota > Viridiplantae > Streptophyta > Pinopsida > Pinales > Pinaceae > Pinus > Pinus tabuliformis. Next base: position 1,921,035,763 of record CM062816.1, on the reverse strand, counting down.
AGATGGTCCAGTTTTGACCAGTTATGAGTAGTTTTTCACGGAGAACTTCTGGGAGATGCTGTAATCAGTTGACCTTGTTCTTTTAGGGGCTGGAACAACACTTTTAGGGACTTAGGAGCCCTTGGTTTATGGACATTTATGATTGGGGTTGCAGTGCCCAAAAATGTCTATAACAGTTGCCCCCTAAAGCGTGAGGTCGTTAATCTTTTGATGTCGGGTGAAATGCTTTATCATGAGGATCCGAAGTTTTTTCGAGCTATAAGGTGACCTGTAATAAGATACAATAAAATACATTATCTTCATAATATTTTCATGATCTAGCTGAGGCGGGCATTCCCATGCTCAGCTTTATAAATTCATTTTCATGTACATAAGATAGACAATCGTCTGAGTGCAGACTGATGATTCTAGTAGAGCCATCATCCCTTGGATTGGATGATTATCTGTGCAGCAATGATGTACATTTGATGTCTTTATTTTCCTGAATATATATCGTAGCCCAGATGGATGAAACTAGATCTGGGGTCTTCAACATCGTTCGATCTTCACTCAGAGTACAAGTCGATCCATGTGAGAGATGTTCTGGAGTGGAACATGGAAAGACATCGGCTGATTACCAGCCAATGATGTAAGTTGTTAACAGGCGTGAGTGGAATCATCGATAATGATGATGACCCTCAAGGTACTACAGTACAATTCACGTGGTGTGAATAAGGGACTTGGCGTCGAACACCACGCAAAATCTTTCGGTCGAAGGCCATTGATGTAAACATGTCGCTGGAAGTGAGAAAATTGCTATTGAGGCATGCAAGCTTCAAAGTACTGAAAGGGTTGTTCCTAGATAGACTTCCTGGATAATGAGATGATGCCGAAAAGAAGTGATCCATCATAGGAGGGCCTTAGTGAATCCCACATCTATGACATGGAACGGAGCAAATGATTTTAATGGAGGTGAAAACGATCTAATGATATAAGGTTCAGGGTGGCGGTCATGAAAGAATGGAACGTAAATGTATTGCAGTGGATGAGACATAGGTTAATTCTCTGAACGACTTCTCTTGAACATATCGGCGACACTGACATGATGGATTGGTAGCATTAACCCCAAATATGGATGGTGTGATGGACCAATGGTGATATGACCGGTGAACGAAACAACCCAACCTGAATCGGATGCGGAGTGAAAGTGTCATGTTCAAGAGCGACTTGCTACCAACAAAGTTTCTTCAAGTTTTCTTCCCATTTTTTCCCCAGTCATTGCTGACCAGTACCTCTTTATTTTTGTCAAGCTTGAGGAGGATAACATATGCTTGTTCTATAATTTGCCCTTCGGGCAAACCCATCGCTATGTTTTAACGAGCCTAGCGATAGCGAAGCTTGTTCTTGTCTGTATGGACAAGTTTGTCGCTATTTGGTTTTAACGAGTTTAATGACAAAGATAACTCGATCCTTTTCAATTTTAGATGGTCTAAAAAGGGGCATAAAGAAAACTCCAATAATCCTTTTTTGTCATATAATCCCTTGAGTCCAAAAAAGTATAAAATAATACAAAAGGGATGAATTTTTGGTAATTTAAACGAGCCGAACAAAACAAGCGCTCGATCTTTTTGTGTAATAATCCCTCAGGTCCAAAAAGATTAAAATCTAAAGGAGGGATAGCACTTCCGGTCACTTTAACGAGCTGGAGAGGCCAATTGCTAGGCAATATTTTCATATTTTACGAGTTAGATGAAAAGAGCTTAAAGGAGACTCGTTTTTCAAGGAACAAGTGATAAGTTCAGGTAGCAACTAATTCCAGGTAAGGTTTGGAATTTTCCAATCATGGCAGTGTCACAAGGATGGCTAACAGGATCACTCTTCGCAGTTGTTCCTCAAAAAGGGTAAACAATCAAATGGAGGTGAATGATCGGCCAATACAGAATGGAGGTGATGATGAGAACACAACCAAGGCTTCAAAAGCTGATGATAATACATTCACGATGGTTATTTACCGGAAATTGGTTCATTTTTTAATGAGCTTAAACTCTGGGGGAACATTTGCTCATTGCTTATGTTTATTTTTAACGAGCTTGAATTCCGCGTTAAAACTGCTCGATATAGTGGTCATTGATTACTTTGATTTTACCATTGAAAACTTTGTTCCTTCAAAGGTTGTACTACCTCTTCAATTGCTTCATCAAACTAGTTAGAAACGAATAATATATGCTTGAAAAATGAGTCAAACACTAATATTTTACTTGAATTGCGTGAAAATTAATTTAAAAGTGGTTTTTACCTCTCATTTTACCATTTCATTTGAACTTTGGTTTGCTGGAGCTTTGGAGGTGTTTTCCCCCTCGATTTTCACCAGCTGATTCTGGGAGATTCTGTGGACTATTCTTGGCGCCGTCTGGACTAGGTAGGAGCTAAACCTAAGCTATTCAGTTTCATTCTTTCCTTTTTGAATTCTGAGCATGTTTGGTTTTTCTGAGCCTCTGGGGTTTGAAAAACTTGCCATGGCTCCATCACACCTTTTCTTTATCAAAAGGTGCGATGCATGTTGGCTTGGCCATTGGCCAGTCAGCATGCATCCCACCCAGAACACTGCTGGGGGTGCGATGGGCGCAAGGAGGGAAATTTGTGCATAGTTTTTCATGGAAATTTTTGCCTGTTTTTCACCAAATCAGGATCCTGACTCTCCTCTTGTTTGTTTTCAGAGATTCATTGGAGCAAAATGCATGTTACATGGCGAGAATGTGAGCATGAAGAAGAGGAAATGCTTGCTTTACATGATCAGGTTACGGTAAATGCACTGCGGAACTGTGGCCTGTTCAAGTTTTTCCACATCTCTAGCATGAGGCAACAAATCAACTTGTTGCAATATTTTCTCGATGCATGGGATCCCACCAACCAGGTGTTCTAGATTAGGGGCAAATCTATCCCTTTGACTATTGTGGACATCTATTTTTTGACCGGCTTATCGAGGCGTGGTGCCCCTATCTCATTATCAGGTTCGGCCCGTGGGGGTGAATCCGTGAGAGATTACATTCGCAGGTATTGCAGAGAGGGATCTCAGTCGAGTAAGGAAGGCAAGATCAATATCAGAGATGTCACTGACAGGTCCTTGAGGACAGTTCTGTTCGCTTTTGCTAGACTGGCTGGTAGTGCAGCTCTTCATGTGGCCAACAGGTCTTATATGTAGTATGCCTTGGAATGCCTTAAAACAAAGGTGTTCAACTGGTGTGATGCAGTACTCTCTGTGATGAAAGATCAACTAACCAAGGTGAAAAACGGAAGATTGAAGAACTTTGAATATGGTTCTATTTTGACCACTTTTGCCTTGGAAAAGATTCCGATGATGCAGCCGTAGTATGTTTCACTTGGTTTACCTCCACCGACTGAGCCACGGACCATATGGCCAGACATGCTGGTCAGTCACAAGTTTCCTTTTCTGATACCTTCTTCGAGTGGTTCAATCGTCAGGAGATGGTTTTTTCTGAGTATCCATATGCTGGTATGGATTTCTGGGGTGCTCCAGATTTGGTACTGCCGGCTGGCAAGTAGTGGGGTGTCATCGGTAAATTCTCTGACCATATCTCTGTTTATCGTTTCTTTTATAATTTTCTTGTGCTTTCTTCTATCAGGACTAATCAAAACTCATGTGCTCATGTAGATGTTGGACCAGTTCGGCCAGTAGTACGCCTGAGAGTGCCAGCTGCCGCTCCAGCAGGAGAGGCTGTGGGAAGGGCTATCCTTCGCGACCTTGATGTGGCCGAGACTCTTTCAGCATTGCAGGATCAGGTCGAAGGCCTCACTCTTGGTATCCCAGATGTGAGGACTGACGAGCTGCCTCTGAGGTTGCAGCGACATACTACCGACGTGTCGAGTTGATGGACTAGGCTTTTACGCATGATTGCACAGGCGATGACTTGTTAATACCAGCATCATTAGACTACGGTGCCCCCTAGCGTTTTGAGTTTTGGGTCATCTGACAAATTTTTTCTTGGTTACAGAATATTATGTGTAAACCATAAATAGTTATGTATATATATATATATATATATATATATATATATATATATATATATATATATATATATATATATTTTATTTTCCGAGTTTTATTTTGGTTAAGTTACATGATCCTGATGCAAATATTGATGAAATGCTTCTTTTTATAAATGTTGCAAATGTCTATCTAACACATAATTTGCCAATGAGTCCGTTAATGTGTTTAAGTTTCTGGAAATATGTTGATATTGAATAAAATCAAATTGCCTTTCCAAAACCTTGACCCTTAGGAACATGCGATAGATAGCTGGATTTCGAACGGAGTAGATACCATTGAGTTGTAGGATGACGAGTTGTGAGTCTAGCCTAATGACAAGTCGGATTATTCCATGTGTGATGGCATCAGAGAGAAGTTCTATCAACGCACTATATTCAGTGATGTTATTTGTTGACCGACCAATACATACCCCTCTGAATCTTACTAACTCACTGCTTGGATCAAAAATGGCCCAGGCTGTAGAAGATAGGTTCCGCAAACTACGACTCGCTCCGTCAGCATATCCAACAAATGGTTTCAATAGGTTCAACATCTGCAACAAATGTAAAAAGTGGATTACGTGACCAAAACAATTACCCTTAGCGAAAACAAAAATGTAACAAAAGCATAGGGGTTACTACACTGAATCATGTGTAGTAACGCTTAAGGTACAACCCATTACAGGGTTGCGCCAATGGAATCCTGTCATAATACACTAACTCGTAGTCCACTTTTGCTAATACACGCTTAACAATATAGGGGCCCATCCACAAAGACTTGAATTTACCTGCTCCCAATTTATCGGATTCCTGGTCATAAAGTAAGACCAAGTCACCTTCTGAGAAGACACGGGGCTTGACATTCTTATCGAACTGTGCCTTGACTCGTTTCTTATGGGCTTCATTAGCCAAAGCCGCATCACGACAGGTTTCATCCAATTGGATTGGTTCCAAGAAATGAGCCTCCTCTTCTGAAGTTCGAGGGAGAAGGTCGACTGCGAGTTTGAGGGACAAGATCTCACATTGAACTGGTAAGATTGCTTCTAGGCCATACACTAGTTGAAAGGGTGTAAACCCGGTTGCATTCCTTACCAATGTTAGGTATGCCCACAAGGCTGAGAAAAGGATCAGGTGCCAACTACTTTTGTGGACTCCAACCATCCTTTGCAGCATCCGCTTCAGGACTTTGTTGATTGCTTCAACTTGTCCGTTGGCCTACGGGTAATATGGAGTAGAGCTGTCATGTGACAACCCCTAATTTGGCAGCCAATTCAATCATCATGTGATTGTGAAAATGCGATCCATGATCTGTGAATGTGGCCTGTGGAACGACGAATCTGGCGACTACATGATTGAAAAAGAAAAGGGCAGCTGTTTCGTCGGTGTTGTTTAATGTAGGCATCGCCTCGGCCCATTTGGTAAAATAGTCTACTGCGACTATGATATACCCATGCCCCCCGGTCGAGGTGGGGTTACATGTCATGAAATCTATGCCCCATTTTGCAAATGGCCTAACAATAACTATTGGTTGTAGGGATGCGGGTGGTCTTCTAGTTTTGCTATCGAAAATTTGACATGCATGGCAACTTCTGACTGCGGTTATGAAATCTTTAAATATTGTTGGCCAAAAGTATCCTGCTCGTAAAAAAATTTGCGCCGTAGTGTAACCAGAATGATGCCCCCCACATGCGCCTGAATGGCAATCATTCAAGACTTTTTCGGCCTCCTCATGGGTGAGGCACCTCCTCAGAACTGTATCGACACCATGACGGTAAATTGTATCACCAATGATCATGTAGTCTTTTGATTGGTATCAAATACGTTTTTTTTCCGAGAGAGAGGTATTAGACCTATATTTTTGGGTTTGGAGATAGATGATTATATCTCCATACCACGGATTGCTTGAAGATATCAGAAACAAAGATTCATCCACGATGGTTTCTTCGGATGTTTCATCGTTGGACGACGATGGGAGATCGCATAGTAATTCTGTGAAAACCAGGGATTTCTTTGATTTGGATTTTACAAATTCCAGATCAAACTCTTGAAGAATTGCTATCCATTTTGAATATTTGCCCCCCAGCAACTGTCGTGACAATATATAAGTCATGGGGTTGCAATCTAACAAAATGGTAGTTTTTCGAAAGAGGACATAGTGTCGAAATCTCTGTATTGCTTGAACAGCTGTGAGAGCCAGCTTTTCAACGTAGGAATACTTGCTTTCTGTATCATTTAAGTTTCGACATAAATAATATATGGGATGTTCAATTCCATTGTCTTCTTGAACTAAAACCATTGCGATGGTTGTATCCACTGTGGCCAGATACATGTTAAAGTCTTTTTGATAATCAGGAGCGTACATTAATGATGCTTTCATTAGGGATTCTTTTAAAGCATCAAAGGAAGCTTGCGCGACCTGATCCCAGATGAAGGGTACTTGCTTTTTCAATAGACGTGTATAACCTTTAGCAAGTTCGGCATAATTTAGAATGAACCTCCTCAGAAAGTTTGCTTTCCCTTGGAGTTTCTGAATCTGAATCAATATTTGAAGGTGGAGGCAAATTTATGATTGCCTGAACCTTACATGGGTCAAGGCAAATCCCATCCTTTGAGACTACAAATCCAAGAAAATGACCAGAACTGACACAGAACACACATTTGTGCGGATTGAGTCGTATCTTGTAGTGTCGGTAACGTAGAAATATCGCTCTCAAATGCTGTCGATGATCAGTCCGCTTTCATGAATGAGCCGGAAGATCGTCGAGATATGGTTGATCGATGTTTTTGATGTCATGGAAGGCATAATTCATTGCCCTCTGAAATTTTTCCCCTGCGTTCTTTAACCCAAAGGGTAACTTCGATATGCAAATGTGCCCCACGGACAAATAAATGCAGTCTTTGACTGGTTCCGTGGGCGGATATTTATTTGATTATACCCGGAGAATCCATCCATAAATGGAAAGATTTCACATTCGGCGCATTCATCAATTATCTGGTCAATAAAGGGTGTAGGGTAGTTGTCTTTTGGACAAGCTTGATTTACATCCCTATAATCGATGCACACTCTAATCGTTCCTTGTTTTTTCATTACAGGAACAATGTTCGATACCCAATCGGTTAGAGGAACTGGGTAAATGAAACTAGCATGGAGAATTTTTTCAACTTCTGCCTTGATGGCAGCGGCTTTCTTGGGGTGCACCTACCGTAGCCGTTGTCGTACTAGTTTGACATCTGGATACATCTTTATTTCATGTTCAACTATATTCGAGTCAATGCCTGGCATTTCATCATATGACCAAGCAAAGACATCTCTGAATTCGCGAAAAAGAACTTTGTATATTTCTAGTTCTGAAGGAGAACAACATTTTCCAACATAAATATTCTCTACAACATCTATTTTGGTCGAGATATTTATGGCGATAGTCTCTTCAATATTGGACAAGTTTCACTCAGAATCCACCGTGTTTACAGTATTTGATAGGAATTCAAAAACTGAAGTATGATGAAGGTCATCAGGAGTATCTTCTTGACAATCCGGAAGATGGGAACGATGGTGGTAATCTTCCCATGGCGCCCCGTCAATTATCATTGACTGAACCATTCCTTCGTCGATGTAATGCACTTGCGACCAAGGATCTGAAGGGGTGCCATATTCCTTAGACCTATCTATCCAAACGCTTGATGAGCGTTGATTTGGGTCTGCCTCCCATGCCAAAAACATTGATTGATACAATATTTCTATTGGGCTTGGAGGCAATACCTGCAGATGATCCATTTTAATATCGTTTTCTGAGATCTTTTGAATAGAAGATATCATATTGATGGTTCCTACCGTCGCCACTTCTGCCAGATTGATTGGAGGCGGGAGGGCAAAAGTCCCCATTAATATAGGGTATTTTAATAGGCCTACTCCAATATTTTGAAGCGAATGGGGGCTTCCATGTATCATCGGAATGCTTCCCGTAACTTGGGAACTACTGGGGAGAAATGTTTGTTGGTCAACGATTGTAATTCCTCCTTGAAAGGGAAATGCAATCTTCCTAAAGTAGGTCGACACAACGGCAGCCATAACATATATCCAGGGCCTTCCCAGTAGGATGTTGTAATCGAGGTTTCCGTCAATTACTTCAACATCTATTTCTACTATTTTCCCCCCCAGTTCAACTTGCAAGTTATTTAGAATCCCATATGGGGTATATGTTTGTCCATCAAATGCTTTTAATGTCGTCAAGGATCGCGACAAGGTTGGAGATCCTAAAGTTTTCCAGCAACTCATCGACATAATACATGTAGATGCCCCCTCATCAATAATTGTTCGATGAACAGTTTTGTTGAGGGCTTTCACTTGAATGAGGAAAGCTAGTTGAGCTGATAATTAAGGATTGTATCCTTTGTGATTAAAGGACACAAGATTAGAATCCTTTGTGTCAATCCCACCTATTGCTGATAATAAAGCCTGCTTTTGGGAGGGGCAATTTTGCAGTACCTCAAGTGTCGACATAGGGGACGGCGATTGGGCCAGATCTTCCACTATATTATAATTTTGTGCTGCTCTAGCACGAGTATTAAATGTCGATTTGTGTACTACTCCCTTTGGTGGTTTTATTGTTAGCTCTAGAATGATGGGCGGTGCAAATTTTGTCGAAGTTGTTGTTGAACTACTAGGTTGATCTTTATCCTTGTCGTTCGACAGCTGTGGATTCCCGTAATCTTTATTCCTTGTTGTTATCAAAGCATCATTTTGCTGTTTCGAAACCGACAACATCAGTACTTGGGACGGGGAAGCATTGTCACTAGCAACCAGATTTGTTCCTGGATTTGGAAACAGATTGGTCAATACCACCGAGGTTTTTGAATTCTTGAAGAATTTTCTAAGCTCAGCTTTATATGGACACTCTCTTGTCCAATGATCCTCATCACATATAAGACATGGACAATTTGGTTTCTTATCTCCAGAAGTGTTTGCAGAAGATTTTTCAGGTGATGATTCCTCCTGTTTCTTCTTCTTCCCTTTGTTTTTCTTCTTGCCTCCTAGTTGCTTGGTTTCTTTGCCTTTGTCAATTGAGATGGCATTTACTTCCGAGGCGACAAGTTCTTCTTTTTCATTTTGACTAGAAATATTACGGGCCTTTTTAGATGTAGCCTTTGTTGATTTCTTGTCTGTCATACCAATCATGCCATTACCGGCATGAGAGTCATTGTTTGATTTAGGAGGAGGAGGAACAGAAAATTCCAGCCTGGGAGCGTCAGGGATTTTATCGTAGAGCGTGCCAGACTGAGTATAAATCAAGTCTAAATATTGCGCACGAGCAATAACTTGCTCTTTAGTGACGACTCCTCCCATTGCCACATCTTCTGTGGAAGGTAATAATGACTTAATAAACCATTCAGCTAAAATCTGATCAGGAACATATGTTTCTACCATTCTATGATGACGTCGCCACTCATGAATATGATCAGATATGTGAGTGGCCGTCGTTTGCTTGAAATTGGTAAGGAGTTCTGTTCCCGTTTCGTACCTTATAGGTAACTGAAAATGGGTTAAAAAGGTTCTGGCTAGGATACTGAAGTTATCAAACGAAGCTCTAGGTAACTCGATCTACCATTTTGCTGCCGGACTAGTTAACGTTCTATAAAAAAGGCGAAGCCTAATCAAATCATCGTTTAGGGTGTTTGATGAACACCACAGATGAAAGGTCATCACATGATTTGACGGGTCTTCACCCAGATTTCCATTAAATTTAGGAATATCTGACGGAAGTTTATGCGGAATCGCTAGCCACCAAGGGGTGTAAGCAATTGGATCGTTCGTTAGCCGATTTAGATCCGGTAACTCTAAAGTCGCCACGAAGGGTAACTTTTGATTCAGGTTTGGCGAAGCATACCCAGGATAAGATGGAATCGCCTGGGCAGTTGGTCTTTTCATACCAGCATAATGCATTTGATGCTGGTAACTTTGGTAAGGTTGATGGGGATAACCATTGTAGAATGGTTGATTTTGACCGTTTTGAATATACGACTGCCCATTATTTGTAAAGATTTGTTGCTCAGATCCTTGGTAAACTTGTTGGAATTGTGGTTGTTGATATTGCACCAGCCATGGTCGTGAAGCCATGTGTTGTTGTCCAATACTAGCTGTTTGACCAAGATGAGGCGTAATTGTACCCGTTTGGGCCTGTGTCATTCCACTAGTTGGCGATTGTGGTTGAGTCATAGGGATAAGAGGCTGTTGCATTACGACCTGAGAAACCTGAGGTTGACATACAACAGGAAATGCTTGTACTTGCGACACCGTCACAATAGCCGGCGTAGTTGGTATATTTGACATAGGTAAACATTGTTGCATCGAGTATACAACTCTTGGTTGTTGAGGTAGTATTGGCACCCAACTGCTAGATGTAATTCCAGCATAACCTGAATTTTGTTGTGAACTCTCGTATGGTTTTCCTCCCGGAGGAGACAATGAAAGGGTATATTGCCCCCCATACGGCGGTAATCCGGTACTCAAAGGAATGGTTTGTCCTTGAGGACCGGACTGCCCAAATTGACACTGTGAAGGATCAATTTGCTGAGACTCAACATAAGAGTTCCCGGATATTATTCCGGATGAACAAACGGGAATGGACCGTATTGTCAAAATAGCCCCTCAGTGGGCCCCATCTAGAGATTGAGAGCTAGTTGGGATAGATGGTATGCCAACGAACATTGTTGGAGTGATAGCAGGAAGTTCTACCATCGCTGTGTCAGATGACACAGTCCTAGATGTCGCCGGTTGTTCAGACATTTCTAATCTATCCAAAAGATTTCCTAGCGATTCTACAGGAGCTGCCGATAACGGTATACTAATTTCTGATGAAGAAGGATATAGGTTGATCCCGACTCCAAATTGCGATGGAGTATTAGATGGAGGATCCTCCACAATCTCTTCTATAGCAATCAAACTAGGTGGAAGAGGTAGACATCAGGTCCGTAAAATATTTCCAGTGTCGAAGAAGGTATAGATTCTGTAGTGACAGATGTTTGGGGAATGAAACCTTCCAAATCAGCTATAGATGGAGCCGGTTCAGTAATACAAGTGTTTACCTTCACATTAGGATCAACTCTACTGTCCTTTGGTGGCTGCGAAACTTCTTCTATAATGGTGGGGATACCATAAATGTTTGGAGTAACCGGTGTTTCCGATGGTGTCAGAACACTTGTTCTAACTTTACCGGGGGATTTTGAACCGGTTAAACGAGTTCGCTCCGTCCATAACAGTTTTGATTCTGGAGACAAAGATGGTTGACTCGTAAGCCTCCGTGAACGATGGGGTTTCAATTGACTTTCTTCCATGATTGTGGATTACTTGATCAACTAAAATCAAGGGGAAATATGTTTCCGAATTAAATGAATTTTAGACGCTTTGACACAACTTGTTTTTTCAATTTTTAAGAGTCAAGAAAAAAACAAAAGATGACTCTAGTTGCCTTCGATTTTTAATGAGCTTGAAGTGACAAGTGCTCAGATGGACCTTTTCCTTTAAGGAGTCTGAAAAGGAATGAAAGAGACTACTCTAGAAAACTAGACAAAGGGATTACCAAACCAATCGCAAAACTGCAGAATATTTTTTACGGTACGGCAGTCAATCTTCCCGAATGCTATGTTCAGTGCATTGCGATCTATAGGGTGGCAAACACAGCTTCCTATGGATAAAGGATATAGCCTATTGTGGTCTCCCAATATATACTCGACGGTACGTGGGAGCACAAGTCCGTACTGGCACTTATCATCTCAAAGTGGAGGAATCACCCAACCAGCAATGAAAACAACAGTTCTGAGGCTTTACGACGCTGGAATACATCTCTAGCCTAGACTTCTAAATGTTGTGCGTTAGGTTCCAAAGCGTTTTTAGATTCATTAAATTTATTTTACAGTTGATCTTGCTTAAGAAATTTTCCTTTTAGGTTCACTGCATGATGTAGATATACAATTCCTAAAATGCAATCTAAGATGATAAACAATCGTTTAATCTCCTTTTTGCAATGAAAATCCTAGCTACTAAAGAAAGAGAGATGATATTCTTTCAACATAGAGCAGAGAGCACACACTATATGCACTGTCCTAAATCAAACCAACAAACAGTCTAAATGAAAATGCACATGCATGTATTTGTTTTCAGCCTTCTTAATGTGTGAATGATAAAAAGAAAGCTAAGCGCAAATCTGAATTATTTTTCAAAGCGACATTACTAACAAGCTTCTTTTCAAGACAAAATGAAGATAATGACGACACTTTGCGATTTGGAATGGAAAACTTACAGACGGAGCCTGAAGTCAAGCCAGCTAGCCTTCGAACTGCATTTGCTATGCAAGTGCAAAGTAGATCAATGCTGCTTCAGTCTATCTCCAGGTTTTGTTTATGAACTGAACAATCGATTTACAAACTCTCTAATTGCCCTTGTGGTGGCTCTAGTAACCTCCTTAGATCTACCCCTGTGATTTATTTACTGATTACCGCTTGCTCTGCCCAAATCCCTAAACTGTGCTGCAAAATGTGATCAAGAACTGGATCAAAAGTCTTGCACTATACCATCGCACCCTCTCTTCAAGGATATCAGTATGCATCGCACTTCCCGTGTGCTGTAGGTGGGATTCATACTAGAATCCCTGTGTAACAGGTGAACTGATCAGAAAAGGCTAATTTTTACTCCAGACTTTGGTTTTTTCACTCTTTTCAGCTCTATTAAGGAGTTTTTCTATCTGTAGTCAGTATACCTCTATTGGAAGCCCCCTTCCTTGCCATTATTCCACCTCCATTGTGCAAAGAACTGTAAATGTTTTTATGTATTTTGATCCATTTTCAGTTCTCTTTTACAAAGAAGTAGCGTAATCGAACTGTCGTTTCTTGATTTGGAAGTGTCGCAAGTGTCATTTTCAGTCATAGAAGAGAATCCGATTGTTCTTGATAGTTGATTACACTGTTACTCTTGTATTTGATTTGAATTAGTATTTTTTCAAGTGTCGAAAGCAAGTTTTCAATTCCAAATAACAAAGTGTTGTCATTGTCTTCATTTTGTCTTGAAAAGAAACTTGTTAGTAATGTCGCTTTGAAAAATAATTCAGATTTGCGCTTAGCTTTCTTTTTAGCATTCACACATTAAGAAGGCTGAAAACAAATACATGCATGTGCATTTGCATTTAGACTGTTTGTTGGTTTGATTTAGGACAATGCATATAGTGTGTGCTCTCTGCTCTATGTTGAAAGAATATCATCTCTCTTTCTTTCGTAGCTAGGATTTTCATTGCAAAAAGGAGAATAAACGATTGTTTATCATCTTAGATTGCATTTTAGGAATTGTATATCTACATCACGCGGTGAACCTGAAAGGAACATTTCTTAAGCAAGATCAACTATAAAATAAATTTAATGAATCTAAAAACGCTCTGGAGCCTAATGCACAATATTTAGAAGTCTAGGCTAGAGACGTATTCCGACATCGTAAAGCCTGGTAACTGTTGTTTTCATTGCTGGTTGGGTGATTCCTCCACTTTGAGACGATAAGTGATAGTACGAACTTGTGCTCCCATGTACTGTCGAGTATATATTGGGAGACCACAATAGGCTATATCCTTTATCCATAGGAAGCCATGTCTGCTGCCCTATCGATCGCAATGCACTAAACACAGCATTCGGGAAGATTGACTGCCGTACCGTAAAAAGTATTCTGTAGTTTTTCAATTGATTTGGTAATCCCTCTGTCTAGATTTCTAGAGCAGTCTCTTTCGTTCCTTTTCAGACTCCTTAAAGGAAAAGGTCCATCTAAGCACTTGTCACTTCAAGCTCATTAAAAATCGAAGGCGACTAGAGTCATCTTTTGTTTTTTCTCGACTCTTAAAAATTGAAAAAGCAAGTTGTGTCAAAGCATATAAAATTTATTTTAATCGAAATAAACATCACCTTTCCTACGTTGGTCTTAGGTTGAGAAAAATGGAGTCCACCAACCAAGGATTTCCCCTTGGAGGAAATCCTAGTCCTTTCTCCTCTTGGGGAGATATTGGTGCACCCCATATGGCCACATTTTCGCTTCCAGGATTGACAATTGGCTTGCCCGTATGGCTCTTCTCGACCTCTGTCATTTAGAACACCGTGATTCATGAACAATCAAGTCAGCAACTAAATGATACCAGAGTTACCCCCCAACCTTGTACTTCGTCCAATTCTCCCTCTCGTCCTTCCTCTTCGATTGATGAAGCTGGTAAAGCTAAAAATCAAGTAACTGAGAAGAAGAAGAAGAAGAAGAAGAAGAAGAAGGAGCCAAAGGAAAAAAGGGGCAACCAGACATCGTCTAGCGAAAATCCACACACTGCATTGTCCATGCCTAAATCGCCATGTGTCATTTGCAAAGGAGACCACTATCATCGAGATTGTCCTTGCATCCCCCGGATCTTAAGGGACTGGTCTCCTCATTTGCACAATCCGATGTCATCAACCCCTAATGATCATGTTGAGAATACATCGTCAACTAGTGAAAGTGAAGTCCCTGGACAAAAAGGAAAATGTAAATTTCCTTGTAAACTTGTGAAGGTGATCACGCTGTCCATCGTTGTCCCTTCTTAGACGAGGCTAAAAGAGTTTTGGACGACTGTCCGTTTTCACCGTTACGGCTTCCTGCTGGATATAAGAAACTCTTGCCGAGTCCGTCACTAGTTGAAAATCTGGCTGACACACCATTGTGGTCAGCTTAAGCGTCTATCATTGAAGATGAACCATCGGAATCCACACCAGAAGAAAGTCAAAAGGTCGAGGCGGCAGTTGACCCGGTCTTGCCTTCAGAAGGTCCATCTTCAGATGATACAGTCACCAGAGAGAACAAGAACGACACCGTTCAAATTCTCTTCATAAGCACAGACTCCGATGAACATGGGGGCAGTTTACCCGTTCCTTTACCGCAGGAAGGAAGTTCGTCAGAGTCATATCCGGTCATCTATTCGGTCCCACCTCCAAGCAACCTAGTTGTTTCCTTCGATTGGAATCTACTAGGCAGACCCCGTTTACCGGCTAGTGTACCATTTCGAATCATTGCTCAAATATATAGAATGGTTATGGCCGGTACCATCATAGATGAAGGGGCTTCTGTGAGTATCCTTTCCTCAACTTCTTGGAAAGCGCTTGGTTCGCCATCACTTTTGCATGAAATGAGAAATATAACAGGCTTTGACAAAGGAACCAGTCGACCATTAGGGATCCTTCCCAATGTGCCAATAACATTGAGAAGGAAAACCGTTCACATGAACGTAATGGTAGTCCAAGGACCCCTAGATTATAATCTACTCCTTGGACGCAACTATATTTATTGCATGGGAGCCATTATCTCCTTAATATTTAGAGTAATGTGTTTTCCGCATGAAGGAAGAGTGGTCAATCTCGTAGACCAACTTTCATTCCCTGGCTCACACATAGAAAATAGTCAAACACCATCCCTGAATGGTCTTTTCATGCAAGGAATGTCTCATCAATCCCCAGTCCGTCCACCTGATGAGCGCGAGTGATTCAGGAGGACATGACTGAAACCCAGGGGGCATGCACCCTGGTTTGTTTCGATAGGAAAACCTTGGGTATAGGGTAGGTTTCCACGAAGGATATATGACTGGTTTATGAGATTAGACCGAAATAAGATTCCTTCGTCAAAGTTATGTGAGTGGAGCCAGTTGCACCACTCACCTTTGTTTATTTCGGTCGACATCGCCGAGGAAGTGTTTTGTCCGCAGTGTAGATAGAACAAACTTTGGTAACTTGGAAATTTTTCGCTATACCTTTTGGCATGCAAGCGAAGAGCAACCATTTATTTTTTAAATTTGTAGGTCCTCTAACCCTTTAAACTTGTAGGATTGGTTGTTTCCTAACTTGCATAAAGAAAGGATCCGGGGCAAAGCTTTGTAAGGTGCAAGCTCCATAAAAAATGGCATCTTAGATGAGAAATCCTTATTATACGACTGGATCGAGCAGTTTTAACACGGAATTCAAGCTTGTTAAAAAATAAACATAAGCAATGAGCAAACGTTCCCCCAGAGTTTAAGCTCATTAAAAAATGAACCAATTTCCGGTAAATAACCATCGTGAATGTATTATCATCAGCCTTTGAAGCCTTGGTCGTGTTCTCATCATCACCTCCATTTTGTATTGGTTGATCATTCACCTCCATTTGATTGTTTACCCTTTTTGAGGAACAGTTGCGAAGAGTGATCCTGTTAGGCATCCTTGTGACACTGTCGTGATTGGAAAATTCCAAACCTTACCTAGAATTAATTGCTACCCGAACTTATCACTCATTCCTCAAAAAACGAGTCTCCTTAAAGCTCTTTTCATCTGACTCATAAAATATGAAAAGATTGCCGAGCAATTGACCTCTCCAGCTCGTTAAAGTGACCGAAAGTGCTATCCCTCCTTTAGATTTTAATCTTTTTTGACCTGAGGGATTATTACACAAAAATATCGAGCACTTGTTTTGTTCGGCTCGTTAAAATTACCGAAAATTCATCCCTTTTGTATTATTTTATAGTTTTTCGGACTCAAGGGATTATATGACAAAAAAGGATTATTGGAGTTTTCTTTACGTCAGTTTTCAGACTCTCTAAAATTGAAAGGGACCGAGTTATATTTGTTGTTAAACTCGTTAAAACCGAATAGTGACAAACTTGTCCATACAGACAAGAACGAGTTTCACTATCGCTAGGCTCGTTAAAACATAGCGATGGGTTTGCCCGAAGGGAAAATTATAGAACAAGAATATGTTATCCTCCTCAAGCTTGACAAAAATAAAGAGGTACTGGTCAGCATTGACTAGGGAAAATTTGGGAAGAAAACTTGAAGAAACTTTGTTGGTAGCAAGTCGCTCTTGAACATGACACTTTCACTCCGCATCCGAGTTGGGTTGGGTTGTTCCGTTCACCGGTCATATCACCATTGGTCCATCACACCATCCATATTTGGGATTAACGCTACCAATCCATCATGTCAGTGTCGCTGATATGTTCAAGAGAAGTCGCTAAGAGAATTCACCTATGTCTCATCCGCTGCAATACATTTATGCTCCATTCTTTCATGACCGCCACCCTAAACCTTATATCATCAAATCGTTTTCACCTCCATTAAAATCATTTGCTACGTTCCGTGTCATAGATGTGGGATTCACTAAGGCCCTCCTATGACGGATCACTTCTTTTCGACATCAGCTCATTATCCAGGAAGTCGATCTAGGAACAACCCTTTCAGTACTTTGAAGCTTGCATGCCTCAATGGCAAGTTTCTCACTTCCGGTGACAAGTTTACATCAATGGCCTTCGACCGAAAGATTTTGTGTGCTGTTCGACACCAAGTCCCTTATTCACACCACGTGAATTGTACTGTAGTATCTTGAGGGTCATAATCATTATCGGTGATTCCTCTCGCACCTGTTAATAGCTTACATCATTGTCTGGTAATCAGGTGATGTCTTTCCATGTTCGACTCCAAAACATCTCTCACATGGATCAACTTGTACTTTGAGCGAAGATCGAATGAGATTGAAGATCCCGGATCTAGTTTCATCCATCCAGGCTGCAATATATATTCAGGAAAATAAAGACATCAAATGTACATCATTGCTACATAGATAATCATCCAATCCAAGGGATGATGGCTCTACCAGAATCATCAGTCTGCACTCAGACGATTGTCTGTCTTATGTACATGAAAATGAATTTATAAAGCTGAGCATGGGAATGCCTACCTCAGCTAGATCATGAAAATATTATGAAGATAATGTATTGTATTGTATCTTATTACAGGTCGCCTTACAGCTCGAAAAAACTTTGGATCCTCATGATAAAGCATTTCACCTGACATCAAAAGATTAACGACCTCATGCTTTAGGGGGCAACTGTTATAGACATTTTTGGGCACTGCAACCCCAATCATAAATGTCCATAAACCAAGGGCCCCTAGTCCCTAAAAGTGTTGTTCCAACCCCTAAAAGAACAAGGTCAACTGATTACAGCATCTCCCAAAAGTTCTCCATGAAAAACTACTCAGAACTAGTCAAAACTGGACCATCTCACCTGCTCCATGGTCAAAGTGCGCTGCATCCCACCTAAATGCACACGGGAGGTGCGATTCATACTGAAAAGCCCTTCTATGTGGTGCGATGGGCGAGAGTAGACAAATGGCAGAGTCAATTTGCGAGGTGGAAGATCATGGAATCTTCCAGAAACTTCTCCTGTGACACTTGCCTCTTTGCATTCGCCCAGGGATGAGTAACAGATCATCAATCTCCAAGTGGAATCAAGAACTATTAGAGAGGACACTAATAAAATCTCAAAATCTGACTCACCCCCCTTGCAAACATCTATATATGGATCCCTCATCCCAGAGATCCGGAGACTGGAATTTTGTATCTTGTAAGGAAGTGCTGCTGGTTTCTTGGTGTAACATCATAGTGTTGGGTGATCTAAGCTTTTCATGAGGTGAAGAAGGGCTTTCTTGCTGAGAGGATGATGCCGGGTCAGAACAATTGGTTGTAATCCTGTTTTCTATTCTTGATTATTAATAAATCTATTCAAGTTTTCCTCCACATTCTTGTATGATTGATGATATATGCATTGGTGTGGTCAATATATATCTGGTCCTATATTGTTTATGATAGTAGATCTCTGCGCTTGGATAGTGGTATGCTTCTTTGATTCCACAGGTGCTCTTTGAAGTTGGGTAGACGAGGAAGAAAGTGGTAAAGATCTATCAGAAGGGAGAGGAATCAAGCAAGGAACCAAGCGCAAGACAGAGGTTGGTCTCCTTTTTCCCCTCTTATCTACTTCTCATAAAGGAAAACGAAAGTTGTTTTAGTTTGTTTGTTTCTAAGGTAGCTACCAGCCTTAGTGGGACTAGTAGTTCTACATAGACACTAGATTTCTAGATGGGTGAGAGTAGACAAATGGCAGAGTCAATTAGCGAGGTGGAAGATCATGGAATCTTCAAGAAACTTCTCCTGTGACACTTTCCTCTCTGCATTCGCCCAGGGTTGAGTAAGGGATCATCAATCTCCAAGTGGAATCAAGAACTATCAGAGAGAGGACACTAATTAAATCTCAAAAGCTGACTCACCCCCCTTGCAAACATCTATATATGGATCCCTCATTCCAGAGATCTAGAGGCTGGAATTTGGTATCTTGTAAGGAAGTGCTACTGGTTTCTTGGTGTAACATCATAGTGTTGGATGATCTAAGTTTTTCATGAGGTGAAGAAGGGCTTTCTTGCTGAGAGAATGACGCTAGGTCAGAACAATTGGCTGTAATCCTCTTTGCTATTCTTGATTATTAATAAAGCTATTCAATTTTTCCTCCACATTCTTGTATGATTGATGATATATGCATTTGTGTGGTCAATATATATCTGGTCCTATTGTTTATGATAGTAGATCTCTGTTCTTGGATAGTGGTATGCTGCTTTGATTCCACAGGTGCTCTTTGAAGCTAGGTAGATGAGGAAGCGAGTGACAAAGATCTATCAGAAGGGAGAAAATCAAAACGCTAGGTGGCACCCTAGGCTAATGATGCTGGTGATAACAAGTCACTGCCTGTGCAATCATGCGTAAAAGCCTAGTCCACTGACTTAGCATGCCAGTAGTATGTCGTTGCAACCTCAGAGGTAGCTCGTCGGTCCTCATGTCCAGAATACCAAGAGTGAGGTCCTCGACCTGATCCTGCAATGCTGAAAGAGTCTCGGCCACATAAGGGT
Organism: Pinus tabuliformis; assembly: GCA_031772625.1. Taxonomy (NCBI): domain Eukaryota; kingdom Viridiplantae; phylum Streptophyta; class Pinopsida; order Pinales; family Pinaceae; genus Pinus; species Pinus tabuliformis. Next base: position 1,921,015,990 of record CM062816.1, on the reverse strand, counting down.
CGCGAAGGATAGCCCTTCCCACAGCCTCTCCTGCTGGAGCGGCAGCTGGCATTCTCAGGCGTACTACTGGCCAAACTGGTCCAACATCTGCATGAGCACATGAGTTTTGATTTGTCCTGATACAAGAAAACACAAGAACATTATGAAAGAAACGATAAACAGAGATATGGTCAGAGAATTTACCGATGACACCCCACTGCTCGCCAGCCGGCAGTACCAAATCTGGGTCACCCTGGAAATCCATACCAGCATATGGACACTCGGAAAAAACCATCTCTTGACGGTTGAACCACTCGAAGAAGGTATCATAAAAGGAAACCTGGGACTGACCAGCATGTCTGGCCCCAATCATAAATGTCCATAAACCAAGGGCTCCTAAGTCCCTAAAAGTGTTGTTCCAACCCCTAAAATAACAAGGTCAACTAATTACAGCATCTCCCAGAAGTTCTCCTTGAAAAACTACTCAGAACTGGTCAAAACTGGACCATCTCACCTGCTCCATGGTCAAAGTGCGCTGCATCCCACCTAAATGCACACGGGAGGTGCGATTCATACTGAAAATCCCTTCTATGGGGTGCGATGGACGAGAGTGGACAAATGGCAGTTGCGAGGTGGAAGATCATGGAATCTTCCAGAAACTTCTCCTGTGACACTTGCCTCTCTGCATTCGCCCAGGGATGAGTAAGAGATCATCAATGTCAAAGTGGAATCAAGAACTATCAGAGAGAGAACACTAATAAGATCTCAAAAGCTGACTCACCCCCCTTGCAAACATCTATATATGGATCCCCCATCCCAGAGATCCAGAGGCTGGAATTTTGTATCTTGTAAGGAAGTGGTGCTGGTTTCTTGGTGTAACATCATAGTGTTGGGTGATCTAAGCTTTTCATGAGGTGAAGAAGGGCTTTCTTGCTGAGAGGATGATGCTGGGTCAGAACAATTGGTTGTAATCCTCTTTGCTATTCTTGATTATTAATAAAGCTATTCAAGTTTTCCTCCACATTTTTGTATGATTAATGGTATATGCATTTGTGTGGTCAATATATATCTGGTCCTATATTGTTTATGATAGTAGATCTCTGTTCTTGGATAGTGGTATGCTGCTTTGATTCCACAGGTGCTCTTTGAAGCTCGGTAGATGAGGAAGCGAGTGGCAAAGATCTATCAGAAGGGAGAGGAATCAAGCAAGGAACCAAGCGCAAGACAAAGGTTGGTCTCCTTTTTCCCCTCTTATCTACTTCTCATAAATGAAAATGAAAGTGGTTTTAGTTTGTTTGTTTCTAAGGTAGCTACCAGCCTTAGTGGGACTAGCAGTTCTGCATAGACACTAGATTTTAGTGCGGAGTCGCCACAAAATGGCTTATCGAGGCATGGTGCCCCTATCTCATTATCAGGTTCGTCTCGTGGGGGTGAATCCGTGAGAGATTACATTAGCAGGTATTGCAGAGAGGGATCTCAGCCGAGTAAGGACGGCAAGATCAATATCCGATATGTCACTGATAGGTCCTTGAGGACCATTCTGTTCACTTTTTCTAGACTGGATGGTAGTGTGGCTCTTCATGTTGCCAACAGGTCTTATATGCAGTATGCTTTGGAATGCCTTGAACTAAAGGTGTTCAACTGGTGTGATGTAGTACTCTCTGTGATGAAAGAACAACTGACCAAGGTGAAAAACAGAAGATTGAAGAACTTTAGATATGGTTCTATCTTGACTGCTTTTGCCTTGGAAAAGATCCCACTGATGTAGCCTCAGTATGTTTCACTTGGTTTACCTCCACCGACTGAGCCACGGATGCAGAGATGGGTTGACCTTATGGCCAAACATGCTAGTCAGTCCCAGGTTTCCTTTTCTGATACCTTCTTCGAGTGGTTCAACTGTCAGGAGATGGTTTTTTTCGAGTATCCATATGATGGTATGGATTTCCAGGGTGACCCGGATTTGGTACTGCCATCTGGCGAGCAGTGGGGTGTCATCGGTAAATTCTCTGACCATATCTCTGTTTATCGTTTCTTTCATAATGTTCTTGTGCTTTCTTCTATCAGGACTAATCAAAACTCATGTGCTCATGCAGAAGTTGGACCAGTTCAGCCAGCAGTACACCTGAGAGTGCCAGCTGCCGCTCCAGCAGGAGAGTCTGCGGGACGGGCTATCCTTCGCAACCTTGATGTGGCCGAGACTCTTTCAGCATTGTAGGATCAGGTCGAGGGCCTCACTCTTGGTATTCCGGATGTGAGGATCGACGAGCTACCTCTGAGGTTGCAGTGACATACTACCGGCGTGCCGAGTCAGTGGACTAGGCTTTTACGCATGATTACACAGGTGGTGACTTGTTATCACCAGCATCATTAGACTGGGGTGCCCCCTAGCGTTTTGAGTTTTGGGTCATCTGACCAATTTTTTCTTGGTTACAGAACATTATGTGTAAACCATAAACAGTTGTATATATATATTTTTGATTTTCTGAGTTTTATTTTGGTTAAGTTACATGATCTTGATGCAAATATTGATGAAATGCTTCTTTTTATAAATGTTGCAAATATCTATCTAACACATAATTTTCCAATGAGTCAATTAATGTGTTTAAGTTTCTGGAAATATGCTGATATTGAATAAAATCAAATTGTCTGTCCAAAATCTTGACCCTTAGGAACATGCGATAGATAGCTGGATTTCGGACGAGTTGTGAGTCTAGCCTGACGACAAGTTGGCTTATGCCATGTGAGATGGCATCAGAGATAAGTTCTATCAATGTGCTATATTCAGCAATGTTATTTGTTGACCGACCAATACATACCCCTCTGAAACTTACTAACTTGCTGCTTGGATCAAAAATGGCCCAGGCCACAGAAGATAGGTTCCGTGAACTACGACTCGCTCCGTCGGCATATCCAACAAATGATTCCAATAGGTTCGACATCTACCACAAATGTAAAAAGTGGATTACTTGACCAAAACAATTACCCTTAGCGGAAAAAAAAATGTAACAAAAGCATAGGGGTTGCTACACTGAATCATGCATAGTAACACTTAAGGTACAACCCGTTACGGGGTTGCGCCAGTGGAATCCCATCATAATCCACTAAATCGTAGGCCCCTTTTGCTAATACATGCTTAACAATATAGGGGCCCATCCATAAAGACTTGAATTTACCTGCTCCCAATTTATCGGATTCCTGGTCGTAAAGTAAGACCAAGTCACCTTCTGAGAAGACACGGGGTTTGACATTCTTGTCAAACTGCGCCTTGACTCGTTTCTTATGGGCTTCGTTAGCCAAAGCGACATCATGACGGGTTTCATCCAATTGGATTAGTTCCAAGAAACGAGCCTCCTCTTCTGAAGTTCCGAGAAGAAGGTCGACTACGAGTTTGAGGGACAAGATCTCACACTGAACTGGTAAGATTACTTCTAGGCCATACACTAGTTGAAAGGGTGTAAACCCGGTTGCATTCCTTACTGATGTTCGTAATGACCACAAGGCTGAGTACACGATCAGGTGCCAACTCCTTTTGTGGACTCCAACCATCCTTTGCAGCATCCACTTCAGGACTTTGTTGATTGCTTCAACTTGTCCGTTGGCCTACGGGTAATATTGTTGTTGGGAAAATTATCTATTCAGAATGCCCCTATCCCACTCTGAGGTGTGACAGTGCCTTAGCAAAAAACAAGGAAAACTATTTTCGTATTCTTCTTTATGAAATGTAAACGAAGAGGAAGGATGAACTAACCTGTGTCTTGCACTAGTTTGTTGATCCAATCGCTCTCCTCCTTGTTTGCTTCCCGCCGCCTGCTCCTTTACTTGCCCAGCTTCACCAAGTTCCTGCAAGATCACAGAAGAGGAAAACTACACAAAGACATAGATTTACATTCATAAATAGCTTAGGATCAGATTTAAGCTAAACATGCAAATATAACAAAACATCATTGATACACAAGCATGTAGGAGAAACTCAAATAGTTTTATTGATATAATAAGAAGATCCAAGAGGAGATACAACCAAGTGAGTCTCGATCCAACATCTACCTCCCAACAAAGGAATCCCTTCCTCACCTCCAACAAAGCATAAATCACCCAATGCACTAATCTCAATCTCAAAACCAACAGCAATTCTCTGCAAAGTACAAAATTCTAGCCTCTGGATCTCTGGGATGAGGGATCCATATATAGATGTAAGTAGAGAGGATGAGTCAGCTTATGTTTTGACTTGTGGCTTCTCTCTGTCAGTTCTTGCTTCCACTTGGATGCTGAGAGCCTCTTACTCATCCTTGGTCGAACTCAGTGAGACAAGTGTCATTGAGGAAGATTCTGGAAGCTTCCATTGTCTGTCCACCTCGCGGAATGACACTGCCATTTGGCATTTCCCGCTCAGTGCACCCTGGTAGTGCATTTAGGTGCGTTGCAACGCACCTATCTAGTGTACTGGGGTGCTTTGCAACGCAGGCAGCTAGTGGAGCACTTGAAATGATCCTGATTTGACTGATTCTGAGTAGTTTTTGGTGGAGAACTTCTAGGAGAAGCTGTCATTGGTTGACCTTGTTCCTTTAGGGGCAGGAACAACACTTTTAGGGACTTTGGATCCCTTGGATTATGGACATTTCATGCTTAAAGCTATAAGGCACAAAAATGTCTATAACAGTTGCCCCCTAAAGTATGAGGCCGTTTATCGGGTGAAATGCTTTATTAGGAGGATCCGAAGTTCTTTCAATGCTGGGAGGAGACCTGTAATAAGATACAATACAATACATCATTTTCATACTATTTTCATGATCTAGCTGAGGTGGGCATTCCCATGCTCAGCTTTATAAATTCATTTTTGTGTACATAGGACAGAAAATCGTCTGATGGTAGACTGATGATTCTGATGAAGTCATCATCCTTTTGGTAGGATGATTATCTGTGCTGCAATGCTATACAAGTCAATGTTTTTATTTTTCCTGAATATATATCGCAGCCTGGATGGATGAAACTAGATCTGGGGTCTTCAATCTCGTCCGATCTTCACTCGAAGTACAAGTTGATCCATGTGAGAAATGTTTTGAAGTCGAACATGGAAAGACATCGCTTGATTACCAGTCAATGATGTGAACTATTAACAAGCGCGAGAGGAATCACCGATAAGGATGATGACCCTCAAGGTATTGCAGTACAATTCACGTGGTGTGAATAAAGGACTTGGCGTCGAACACCACGCAAAATCTTTTGGCCGAAGGTCATTGATGTATACCTGTGGCCGAAAGTGAGAAACTTGCCATTGAGGTATGCAAGCTTCAAAGTACTAAATGGGGTGTTCCTAGATCAACCTCTTGGATAATGAGCTGATGTCGACAAGAAGCGATCCGTCAAAGGAGGGCCTTGATGTATCCCACATCAATGACACGGAATGGAGCAAATGATTTTGATGGAGGTGAAAACGATATGATGATATTTGATTCAGGGTGGCGATCATGAAAGAATGAAGCATAATGTATGGTAGTGGATGGGACACGGGTGACTTCTCTGGATGACTTCTCTTGAACATGTCGGCGACACTTATATGATGGATTGGTAGCATTTACCCAAAGGTGGATGGTATGGCGAGACCATGGTGATGTGACCGGTGAATGAAACAACCCAACCCGACTCAGGCACGGAGTGGAAGTGTCATGTTCAAGAGCGACTTGCTACCAATAAAGATTCTTTGAGTTTCTTCCCAATTTTTCCCCAGTCATTGCTAACCAGTACCTCTTTATTTTTGTCAAGCTTGAGGAGGATAACATATGCTTGTTCTATAATTTTCCCTTCAGGCAAACCCATCGCTATGTTTTAACGAGCCTAGGATAGTGAAACTCGTTCTCGTCTAAAGACAAGTTTGTCGCTATTAATGTTTTTAACGAGTTTAACGACAAAGATAACTCGGTCCTTTTCATTTTTAGAGAGTCTAAAAAGGAACGTAAAGGTAACTCCGGAAGTCCTTTTTCGTCATCTAATCCCTTAAGTCCAAAAAATTATAAAACAATACAGAAGGGATGAATTTTCGATAGTTTTAACGAGCCGAACAATACAAGCGCTCGATCGTTTTGTGCAATAATCCCTCAGGTCCAAAAAGATTAAAATCTAGAGGAGGGATAGCACTTCCGGTCGCTTTAACGAGCTGGAAGGCCAAAACTCGGCAATCTTTTCATATTTTACGAGTCAGGTGAAAAGAGCTTAAAGAAGACTCGTCTTTTGAGGAACGAGTGATAAAATGGGTAGCAGCTGATTCCAGGTAAGGATTGGAATTTTCCAAGCACGGCAGTGTCACAAGGATGGCTAGTGAAATCACTCTTCGCTGCTGTTTCTCAAAATGGGTAAACAATCAAATGGAGGTGAATGATTGGCCAAATGAAAAGTGGAGGTGACGGTGCAAACACGACCAAGGCTTTAATGGCTGATAATGTTACATTCACGGTGGTTATTTACCGGAGGATAGTTCATTTTTTAATGAGCTTAAACGCCGATTGAAACACTTGCTCGGTCTTATGTTTATTTTTTAACGAGCATGAACTATGTGCTAAAACAGCTCGATCTTATGTTTATTTTTAAACGAGCATGAACTATGTGCTAAAACTGCTCGATAATCCAGTCATATGATAAGAATGTCTCATTGAAGATGCCATTTTTTATGGAGCTTGCACCTTACAAAGCTTTGCCCCGCATCCTTTCTTTATGCAAGTTCGGAAACGACTAATCCTACGAGTTTAAAGGGTTAGAGGTCCTAAAAATTTAAAAAATAAATAGCCGCCCCTTGCTTGCACTCCAAAAGGTTTGCATGCCCCCAGGTATAAAATATGGTTTCAAGGTTACCCCTCAATTTGCAGACAAAACATTTGTTCTATCAGGAAAGGCCTACCTCTTACAGGTTATTCAAAGGCTGTTTTATTTGTGGTGCAAACAAAACACTTCTTCGACGATGTCTACCGAGATAAACAAAGGTAAGCGGCGCCGACCCAACTTACATAACTTTGACAAGAGAATCTTATTCTAGAATAACCCTCTTCCACTGACGGACGGGGTACATACTAGTCATATTCTCCCGTGGAAACCTACCCTATACCCAAAGTTTTCCTGCCGAAGCAGACCAGGACGCATCCCCCCTGGGTTTTAGTCATATCCCTCCAAATTACTCGCGCTCATCGGGAGGATGGACTGTGGGTTGAGACATTTCTTGTGTGAAGAGACCATTTAGGGATGGTAAATGACTATTTGCGATGTGTGATCCGGGAAATGAAAGCTGGTCCACGAGCTTGACCACTCTTCCTTCGTGCGGAAAACACATTACTCTAAAGAGTGAGGAGACGATGGCTCCCATGCAATAAATATAGTCTCGTCCAAGGAGTAGGTTATAATCCAAGGGTCCTTGAACGACCATCACATTCATTTGAACTATCTTCCCTTTCAATGTTATGGGCACATTGGGGAGGATCCCTAAAGGTCGACCGGTTCCTTTATCGAAGCCTGTTAGATTTCTCATCTCAGGCAAAAGAGATGGCGAACCAAGCGCTTTCCAAGCAATAGAGGAAAGGATACTCACAGACGCCCCTTCATCTATGATGGTGCCATCCATGACCATTCTGTATATTTGAACGATAATTCGGAATGGTATGCTTGCTGGCAAACGGGGTCTGCCTAGTTGATTCCAGTCGAAGGATACAACTAGGTTGCTTGGAGGTGGGACCGAGTAGACGGCCGGGTATGGCTCTGATGAACTTCCTTCCTGCGATAAAGGAATGGGTGGATTGCCCCCGTGTTCGTCGGAGTCTGTGTTGATGAAGAGAATTTGGATGGTGTCATCCTTATCCTCTTCAGTGACTGTATCATTCGAAGATAAAACCTCTGAAGGCAAAACCGGGTCAACTGCCGCCTCGACCTTTTGACTTTCGTCTAGTATGGATTCAGTTGGTTTATCTTCAATGATAGACGCTTCAGCTGACCACTTGAGCAGGCCAGCTGGATTCTCAACTAACGAAGGACTTGGCAAGAGTTTTTTATATCCAGGAGGAAGTCGTAACGGTGAAACCGGACGATCATCCAAAACTCTTTTAGCTTCGTCTAAGAAGGGACAACGGTGGATGGCGTGATCGTCTTCGCACAGTTTATAGGGAGATCTAGCTCTCCCTTTTTGTACTGGGACTTCACTTTCGCTATTTGACGGTGTGCTTTCAACATGGCCATTAGAGGTTGACGACACCGGATTGTGCAAACAGGGAGACCAGTCCCTTAGTATCCGAGGGATGCAAGGACAATCTCTGTGAAAGTGGTCTCCCTTGCAAATGACACATGACGATTTAGGCCTGGTCAGTGCTGTGTGTGGATTTTCTTTAGACGACACTTGTTTTCCCTTATTTGCCTTTGGCTCCTTCTTCTTTTTCTCTTTCTTCTTCTTTTCCTTCTTCTCCTTAGGAACTTGGTTTTTAGCTTTACCAGTCCCGTCAAGCGAAGAGGAAGGAAGAGAGGAAGAATTAGAGGAAGTAGAAGGTTGATGGGAAACTCTGGACTTGTCTAACTGCTGATTCGACTGTTCAGGAATAGTGGTGTTCTGAACGACATTGGTTGAGAAGAGCCAGACTGGCAAGCCAATTGTCAGTCCTGGAAGCGACAATGTGGCCATATGGGGCGCACCAACATCTCCCCAAGAGGAGAAGGGACTAGGATTTCCACCAAGGGGAATTCCTTGGTTGGTAGGCTCCATTTTCTCAACCTAAAGATCAACGCAGGAAAAAGGGTATGAATATTCCGTTTAAAATAAATTTTAACACGCTTTGACACAACTTTGCTTTTTCAGTTTTAAAGAGTCGAGAAAAAACAAAAGATGACTCTAGTCTCCTTCGATTTTTAATGAGCCTGAACTGACAAGTGCTCAGATGGACCTTTTCTGTTAAGGAGTCTGAAAAGGAACGAAAGGGACTGCTCTGGAGATCTAGGTAGAGGGTGTGCCAAACCAATCGCAAAACCGCAGAATACTTTCTAGGGTACGGGCGGTCAATCTTCCCGAATGCTGTGTTCAGTGCATTGCGATTAGTAGGGCGGCCGACACGGCTTCCTATGGATAAAGGTTTTATGCCTATAGGGGTCTCCCAATATATACTTGATGGTACGTGGGAGCACAATCCGTACTGGCACTTATTGTCTCACAGTGGAGGAATCACCCCACCAACAGTGAGGACAACAGTTACCAGGCTTTACGACGCCGAAACACGTCTCTAGCCTAGACCTCTATGTTGTGCGTTAAGTTACAAAGCGTTGCTAAGTTCATTCAATTTATTTTAGGTTGATCTTTCTTAGAAGTTTGCCTTTCTGGATCACCACGAGATGTAGATGTAATTCCTAAATGCAGTCTAAAGATGATAAGCAAGCTTTTATCTCTTTTCAACAATGAAAATCCTAGCTACAAGGGGAAAAGAAAGACACAATCTTTTCTCAAAGAGCAAAGAGCACACTGTAAATGCACTTTTCCTAAATCAAGCCATACAAACTGTCAATATGCAAATTCACTTATGCATGTATTTGTTTTCACTTTCTTAATATTGATGCCTAAAAAGAAAGTTGTTGTACAAATTTGAATTCGATTTCAAGTGAAAAACACAAACAAGCTTCTTTTAGAAATCAACAAGTAGAGACGATTACGACACTTAATGATTTTGAAGTAAACACTTGTTTCGACACTAGAAATTTACAAATTCAAACCAAAGGCAAAAGTAAAAGTGCAATCAACTGTCAACAGCAAACAAGCTTACTCCTAAGATCAAGACGACACTTACGACAGGTCTAGATCTAAGGGCGACAGTATGACCAGTTTACTTTTGCAATGGGAAACTGTAAATGACGTAACAAATACACAAAAACAAATACAGTTTCTTTTATACAACTGAGGCGGAATTAAGGCAAAGAAAAGGGGTTTTTAGATAGGTACACACACTGATAACAGGCTGCAAAAAATCAAAGATAAAACTGAAAAAAATGAAGCAAAGAACCTTAGCTGCATAGGGCAAAGGCTGATCAGCGCACTTGTTGCACAGAGAAACTGAATTGCAGCACAGGTAGCCCTCTCAGGACCTGTGTTGAAATGCAGAGTCTCTTCACAGAGCCTGCGCTGAAGCAGAAATGAGAATTTTCTCTGGGTTCTGGGTCACGGTTTGCAGTTTAATCTATGGTTTTTGGCCGGATAAAAGCAATCAGTAAGGTACAATCAAAGGGATGATTTAAAGGAGGACTAAGAGCTATCACAAAGGGCAATTAGAGCATTTGTGGATCAACTGTTCAAATCATAAACAAATCCTAGTGAGTGGATTGAAATAGCAGCTACTTTGCATTTGATAATGGCAAATGCAGTTCGATTGCTACTTCTGTGTTTATGAAACAAACAACAAGAGAAACACAAACAAACTAACTAGACACGTTCCCCAGCGGAGTCGCCATTTTGTTGTTGGGAAAAGTATCTATTCAGAACGCCCCTATCCCACTCTAAGGTGTGACAGTGCCTTAGCAACAAACAAGGAAAACTATTTTCGTATTCTTCTTTATGAAATGTAAACGAAGAGGAAGGATGAACTAACCTGTGTCTTGCACTAGTTTGTTGATCCAATCGATCTCCTCTTTGTTTGCTTCCCGCCGCCTACTCCTTTACTTGCCCAGCTTCACCAAGTTCCTACAAGATCACAGAAGAGGAAAACTACACAAAGACATAGATTTACATTCATAAATAGCTTAGGATCAGATTTAAGCTAAACATGCAAATATAACAAAACATCATTGATACACAAGCATGTAGGAGAAACTCAAATAGTTTTATTGATATAATAAGAAGATCCAAGAGGAGATACAACCAAGTGAGTCCCGATCCAGCATCTACCTCCCAGCAAAAGAATCCATTCCTCACCTCCAACAAAGCATAAATCACCCAATGCACTAATCTCAATCTCAAAACCAACAGCAATTCTCTGCAAAGTACAAAATTCCAGCCTCTGGATCTCTGGGATGAGGGATCCATATATAGATGTAAGCAGAGAGGATGAGTCAGCTTATGTTTTGACTTGTGGCTTCTCTCTGTCAGTTCTTGCTTCCACTTGGAGGCTGAGAGCCTCTTACTCATCCTTGGTCGAACTCAGTGAGGCAAGTGTCATTGAGGAAGATTCTGGAAGCTTCCATTGTCTGTCCACCTCGCGGAATGACACTGCCATTTGGAATTTCCCACTCAGCGCACCCTGGTAGTGCATTTAGGTGCATTGCAACACACCCAGCTAGTGTACTGGGGTGCTTTGCAACGCAGGCAGCTAGTGGAGCACTTGAAATGATCCTGATTTGACTGATTCTGAGTAGTTTTTGGTGGAGAACTTCTGGGAGAAGATTTCATTGGTTGACCTTGTTCCTTTAGGGGCAGGAACAACACTTTTAGGGACTTTGGATCCCTTGGATTATGGACATTTCATGCTTAAAGCTGTAAGGGACAAAAATGTCTATAACAAATATGGAGTAGAGCTGTCGTGTGACAACCCCTAATTTGGCAGCCAATTCAACCATCATGTGATTGCAAAAATGCAATCCATGATCTGTGACTATGGCCTGTGGAACGCCTAATCTGGTGACTACATGATTGAAAAAGAAAAGGGCATTTGTTTCGCCAGTGTTGTTTAATGTAGGCATCGCCTCGGCCCATTTGGTAAAATAGTCTACTGCGACTATGATATACCCATGCCCCTGGTCGAGGTGGGGTTACATGTCATGAAATCTATGCCCCATTTTGCAAATAGTCCAACAACAACTATTGGCTGCAGGGGTGCGGGTGGTCTTCTGGTTTTGCTATCGAAAATTTGACATGCATGGCAACTTCTGACTGCGATTATGCAATCTTTGAACATTGTTGACTAGAAGTATCCTGCTCATAAAAATTTTTGCGCTGTAGCATAACTAGATTGATGCCCCCCACACACACCTGAATGGCAATCATTTAGGACTTTTTTGGCCTCCTCATGGGTGAGGCACCTCCTCAAAACTGTATTGACACCACGACGGTAAAGCGTATCACCGATGATCATGTAGTCTTTTGATTGGTATCGAATACACTTTTGTTCCGAGCGAGAGGTATTAGACCTATATTTTTGGGTTTGGAGATAGATGATTATATCTCCATACCACGGATTGCTTGAAGATATCAGAAACAAAGATTCATCCACGATGGTTTCTTCGGATGTTTCATCGTTGGACGACGATGGGAGATCGCATAGTAATTCTGCGAAAACCAGGGATTTCTTTGATTTGGATTTTACAAATTCCAGATCAAACTATTGAAGAATTGCTATCCATTTTGAATATTTTCCCCCCAGTAACTGTCGCAACAATATATAAGTCATGGGGTTGCAATCTGACAAAATGGTAGTTTTTCGAAAGAGGACGTAGTGTCGAAATTTCTGTATCGCTTGAACAGTTGCAAGAGCCAGCTTTTCAACATAGGAATACTTGCTTTCTGTATCATTTAAGTTTCTACTCAAATAATATATGGGATGTTCAATTCCATTGTCTTCTTGTACTAAAACCATTGCGATGGTTGTATCCACTGCAGCGAGATACAAGTTAAAGTCTTTTTGATAATCAGGAGCGTACATTAATGATGCTTTCATTAGGGATTCCTTTAAAGCATCAAAGGAAGCTTACGCGACCTAATCCCAGACGAAGGGTACTTCTTTTTTCAATAGACACGTATAACCTTTAGCAAGTTTGGTGTAATTTGGAATGAACCTCCTCAGAAAGTTTGCTTTCCCTTGGAGTTTCTGAATCTGAAGAAAATTTGAAGGTGGAGGCAAATTTATGATTGCTTGAACCTTACATGGGTCGAGACAAATCCCATCCTTTGAGACTAAAAAGCCAAGTAAACGACCAGAACTGACACAGAACACACATTTGTGTGGATTGAGTCGTATCTTGTAGTGTCGGCAACATAGAAATATCGCTCTTAAATGCTGCGGATGATCGGTCCGCTTTCGCGAATGAGCCGGAAGATCATTGAGATATGGTTGAACGATGTTTTTGATGTCATCGAAGGCATAATTCATTTCCCTCTGAAATGTTGCCCCTGCGTTCTTTAAACCAAAGGGTAACTTGCAATACGCAAATGTGCCCCACGGACAAATAAATGCAGTCTTTAACTAGTCCTGTGGGCGGATACTTATTTGATTATACCCGGAGAATATTTATGGCGATAGTCTCTTCAACATTAGATAAGTTTCGCTCAAAATCCACCGTGTTTACAGTATTTGATAGGAAATCAAAAACTAAAGGATGATGAAGGTCGTCAAGAGTATCTTCTTGGCAATCCGGAAGATGGGAATGATGGTGGTAATTTTCCCATGGCGCCCTGTCAATTATCATTGATTGAACAATTCCTTCGTCGGTGTAATGCACTTGCGACCAAGGATCAGAAGGGGTGCCATATTCCTTAGACCTATCTATCCAAACGCTTGGTGAGCGTTGATTTGGGTCTGCCCTCCATGCCAAAAACATTGATTGCTACAATATTTCTATTGGGCTTGGAGGCAATAGCTGCATATGATCCATGTTAATATCATTTTCCGAGATCTTTTGAATAGAAGATATCATATTGTAGGTTCCTACCGTCGCCACTTCCACCAGATTGATTGGAGGCGGGAGGGTAAAAGTCCCCATTAATATAGGGTCTTTTAATAGGCCTACTCCGATATTTTGAAGCGAATGGGGGCTTCCATGTATCATCGGAATGCTTCCCGTAACTTGGGAACTATTGGGGAGAAATGTTTTTTGGTCAACGATTGTAATTCCTCCTTGAAAGGGAAATGCAATCTTCTAAAAGTAGGTCGACACAACGACAACCATAGCATATATCCAGGGCCTTCCCAGTAGGATGTTGTAATCGAGGTTTCTGTCGATTACTTCAACATCTATTTCTACTATCTTTCCCCCTAGTTCAACTTGCAAGTTATTTAGAATCCCATATGGGGTATATGTTCATCCATCAAATGCTTTTAATGTCGTCGAGGATCGCGACAAGCTTGGAGATCCTAAAGTTTTTTAGCAACTCATCGACATAATACATGTAGATGCCCCCTCATCAATAATTGTTCGATGAACGATTTTGTTGAGGGCTTTCACTTGACTTATATATTGTCGTGATAGTTGCTGGGGGGGGAATATTCAAAATGGATAGCAATTCTTCAATAGTTTGATCTGGAATTTGTAAAATCCAAATCAAAGAAATCCCTGGTTTTCGTAGAATTACTATGCGATCTCCCATCGTCGTCCAATGATGAAACATCCGAAGAAACCATCGTGGATGAATCTTTGTTTCTAATATCTTCAAGCAATCCGTGGTATGGAGATATAATCATCTATCTCCAAACCCAAAAATATAGGTCTAATACCTCTCGCTCGGAACAAAAGCGTATTCTATACCAATCAAAAGACTACATGATCATCGATGATACACTTTACCGTCGTGGTGTCGATACAGTTTTGAGGAGGTGCCTCACCCATGAGGAGGCCAAAAAAGTCCTGAATGATTGCCATTCAGGCGTGTGTGGGGGGCATCAATCTAGTTACGCTACAGCGCAAAAAAATTTATGAGCAGGATACTTCTGGCCAACAATGTTCAAAGATTGCATAACTGCAGTCAGAAGTTGCCATGCATGTCAAATTTTTGATAGCAAAACCAGAAGACCACCCGCACCCCTGCAACCAATAGTTGCTATTGGGTCATTCGCAAAATGGGGCATAGATTTCATGACATGTAACCCCACCTCGACCGGGGGGCATGGGTATATCATAGTCGCAGTAGACTATTTTACCAAATGGGCCGAGGCGATGCCTACATTAAACAACACCGGCAAAACAGCTGCCCTTTTCTTTTTCAATCATGTAGTCGCTAGATTCGGCATTCCACAGGCCATAGTCATAGATCATGGATCGCATTTTCGCAATCACATGATGGTTGAATTGGCTGCCAAATTAGGGATTGTCATACGACAACTCTACTCCATATTACCCATAAGCCAACGGACAAGTTGAAGCAATCAACAAAGTCCTGAAGCGGATGCTGCAAAGGATGGTTGGAGTCCACAAAAGGAGTTGGCACCTGATCCTGTACTCAGCCTTGTGGGCATACCGAACATCGGTAAGGAATGCAACCGGGTTTACACCCTTTCAACTGGTGTATGGCCTAGAAGCAATCTTACCAGTTCAGTGTGAGATCTTGTCTCTTTTCTTGGAACTAATCCAATTGGATGAAACCCGTCGTGATGCCGCTTTGGCTAACGAAGCCCATAAGAAACGAGTCAAGGTGCATTTCGACAAAAATGTCAAACCCTGTGTCTTCTCAGAAGGTGACTTGGTCTTACTTTACGACCAAGAATCCGATAAATTGGGAGAAAGTAAATTCAAGTCTTTGTGGATGGACCCCCATATTGTTAAACGTGTATTAGCAAAAGGAGCCTACGAGTTAATGGATTATGACTGGATTCCACTGGCGCAACCCCGTAACGGGTTGTACCTTAAGCGTTACTACGCATGATTCAGTGTAGTAACCCATATGCTTTTGTTACGTTTTTGTTTTCGCTAAGGGTAATTGTTTTGGTCAAGTAATCCACTTTTTACATTTGTTACAGATGTCGAACCTATTGGAACCATTTGTTGGATATGCCGACGGAGCGAGTCAGAGTTTGCAGAACCTATCTTCTGCGGCCTGGGCCATTTTTGATCCAAGCGGCGAGTTAGTAAGTTTCAGAGGGGTATGTATTGGTCGGTCAACAAATAACATCGCTGAATATAGCGCGTTGATAGAACTTCTCTCTGATGCCATCACACATGGCATAAGCCGACTTGTCGTTAGGCTAGACTCACAACTCATCATCCTACAACTCAATGGTATCTACTTCGTCCGAAATCCAGCTATCTATCGTATGTTCCTAAGGGTCAAGATTTTGGAAAGGAAATTTGATTTTATTCAATATCAACATATTTCCAGAAACTTAAACACATTAACGGACTCATTGGAAAATTATGTGTTAGATAGACATTTGAAACATTTATAAAAAGAAGCATTTCATCAATATTTGCATCAGGATCATGTAACTTAACCAAAATAAAACTCGGAAAATAAAAAATATAAATATATATAACTGTTTATGGTTTACACATAATGTTTTGTAACCAAGAAAAAATTGGTCAGATGACCCAAAACTCAAAACGCTAGGGGGCACCCTAGTCTAATGATGCTGGTGATAACAAGTCATCGCCTGTGCAATCATGTGTAAAAGCCTAGTCCACCGACTCGGCACACCGGTAGTATGTCACTGCAACCTCAAGGGCAGCTCATCGGTCCTCACGTCTGGAATACCAAGAGTGAGGCCCTCAACCTGATCCTGCAATGCTGAAAGAGTCTCGGCCACATCAAGGTCGCGAAGGATAGCCCTTCCCACAGCCTCTCCTGCTGGAGCGGCAGCTGGCACTCTCAGGCGTACTACTGGCCGAACTGGTCCAACATCTGCATGAGCACATGAGTTTTGATTAGTCCTGATAGAAGAAAGCACAAGAACATTATAAAAGAAACGATAAACAGAGATATGGTTAGAGAATTTACCGATGACACCCCACTGCTCGCCAGCCGGCAGTACCAAATCCGGGTCACCCCGGAAATCCATACCAGCATATGGATACTCGGAAAAAACCATCTCTTGACGGTTGAACCACTCGAAGAAGGTATCAGAAAAGGAAACCTGGGACTGACCAGCATGTCTGGCCATAAGGTCGACCCATCTCTGCATCCGTGGCTCAGTCGGTGGAGGTAAACCAAGTGAAACATACTGTGGCTGCATCAGCGGGATCTTTTCCAAGGCAAAAGCGGTCAAAATAGAACCATATCCAAAGTTCTTCAATCTTCCATTTTTCACCTTGGTCAGTTGTTCTTTCATCACAGAGAGTACTGCATCACACAAGTTGAACACCTTTGGTTCAAGGCATTCCAAGGCATACTACATATAAGACCTGTTGGCCACATGAAGAGCTGCACTACCAGCCAGTCTAGCAAAAGTGAACAAAATGGTCCTCAAGAACCTGTCAGTGACATCTCGGATATTGATCTTGTCGTCCTTACTCGGTTGAGATCCCTCTCTGCAATACCTATGAATGTAATCTCTCACGGATTCACCCCCACGGGCCGAACCTGATAATGAGATAGGGGCACCACGCCTCGATAAGCAGGTCAAAAAATAGATGTCCACGACAGTCAAAGGGATAGATTTGCCCCTAATCTGGAACAACTGGTTGGTGGGATCCCATGCATCGAGAAAATATTGTAACAAGTTGATTTGTTGCCTCATGCTAGAGATGCGGAAAAACTTGAACAGGCCACAGTTCCACAGTGCATTTACCGTAACTGAATCATGTAAAGCAAGCATGTCCTCTTCTTCATGCTCACGTTCTCGCCATGTAACAGGAATTTTGCTCCAACGAATCTCTGAAAGCAAACAAGAGGAGAGTCAAGATCCTGATTTGGTGAAAAACAGGCAAACATTTCCATGAAAAACTGTGCACAAATTTCCCTCCTTGCACCCATCGCACCCCCAGTAGTGTTCTAGGTGGGATGCATGCTGACTGGCCAATGGCCACGCCAGCATGCATCGCACCTTTCGATATAGAAAAGGTGCGATGGAACCAAGGCAAGTTTTTCAAACCCCAGAGGCTCAGAAAAACCAGAAAACATGCTCAGAATTCAAAAAGGAAAGAATGAAACTGAAGACCTCAAGTTTAGCTCCTACATGGTCCAGACGGCGCCAAGAATCATCCACAGAATCTCCCCGAATTAGTTGGTGAAAATCAAGGGGGAAAACACCTCCAAAGCCCCAACAAACCAAAGTTCAAATGAAATGGTAAAATGAGAGGTAAAAACCACTTTTAAATTACTTTTCACGCAATTGAAGTAAAATATTAGTGTTTGACTCATTTTTCAAGCATATATTATTTGTTTCTAACTAGTTTGATGAAGCAATTGAAGAGACAGTACAACCTTTGAAGGAACAAAGTTGTCAATGGTAAAATCAAAGTAATAAATGACCATTTTATCGAGCAGTTTTAACGTGGAATTCAAGCTCGTTAAAAAATAAACATAAGCAATGAGCAAACATTCCCCCAGAGTTTAAGCTCATTAAAAAATGAACCAATTTCTGGTAAATAACCATCGTGAATGTATTATCATCAGCCTTTGAAGCCTTGGTCGTGTTCTCGTCATCACCTCCACTCTATATTGGCCGATAATTCACCTCCATTTGATTGTTTACCCTTTTTGAGGAACAGCTACGAAGAGTGATCCTGTTAGCCATCCTTGTGACACTGTCGTGATTGGAAAATTCCAAACCTTACCTGGAATTAGTTGCTACCCGAACTTATCACTCGTTCCTTGAAAAACGAGTCTCCTTTAAGCTCTTTTCATCTCACTCGTAAAATATGAAAAGATTGCCGAGCAATTGGCCTCTCCAGCTCGTTAAAGTGACCGGAAGTGCTATCCCTCCTTTAGATTTTAATCTTTTTGGACCTGAGGGATTATTACACAAAAAGATCGAGCGCTTGTTTTGTTCGGCTCATTAAAATTACCGAAAATTCATCCCTTTTGTATTATTTTATACTTTTTCAGACTCAAGGGATTATATGAAGAAAAACGATTATTGGAGTTTTCTTTACGCCCCTTTTCAGACTCTCTAAAATTGAAAAGGACCGAGTTATCTTTGTCGTTAAACTCGTTAAAACTGAATAGCGACAAACTTGTCCATACAGACAAGAACGAGTTTCACTATCGCTAGGCTCATTAAAACATAGTGATGGGTTTGCCCGAAGGGAAAATTATAGAACAAGCATATGTTATCCTCCTCAAGCTTGAAAAAAATAAAGAGGTATTGGTTAGCAATGACTGGGGAAAAATTGGGAAGAAAACTTGAAGAAACTTTGTTGGTAGCAAGTCGCTTTTGAACATGACACTTTCACTCCGCATCAGAGTTGGGTTGGGTTGTTCCGTTCACCGGTCATATCACCATTGGTCCATCACACCATCCATATTTGGGGTTAACACTACCAATCCATCATGTCAGTGTCGCCGATATGTTCAAGAGAAATCGCTGAGAGAATTTACCTATGTCTCATCCGCTGCAATACATTTACGCTCCATTCTTTCATGACTGCCACCCTGAACCTTATATCATCAGATCGCTTTCACCTCCATTAAAATCATTTGCTCTGTTCTGTGTCATAGATGTGGGATTCACTAAGGCCCTCTTATGACGGATCGCTTCTTGTCGACATCAGCTCATTATCCAGGAAGTCGCTCTAGGAACAACCCTTTCAGTACTTTGAAGCTTGCATGCCTCAATGGCAAGTTTCTCACTTCCGGCGACAGGTTTACATCAATGGCCTTCGACCGAAAGATTTTTCATGGTGTTTGACGCCAAGTCCCTTATTCACACCACGTGAATTGTACTGTAGTACCTTGAGGGTCATCATCATTATCGGTGATTCCTCTCGCGCCTGTTAATGGCTTACATCATTGGCTAGTAATCAGGCGATGTCTTTCCATGTTTGACTCCAGAACATCTCTCACATGGATTGACTTGTACTTTGAGTGAAGATCGAACGAGATTGAAGACCCCGGATCTAGTTGCATCCATCCGAGTTGTGATATATACTCAGGAAAATAAAGACATCAAATGTACATCATTGCTGCACAGATAATCATGTAATCCAAGGGATGATGGCTCTACTAGAATCATCAGTTTGCACTCAGACGATTGTTTGTCTTATGTACATGAAAATGAATTTATGAAGCTGAGCATGGGAATGCCCGCCTCAGATAGATCATGAAAATATTATGAAGATAATGTATTGTATTGTATCTTATTACAGGTCACCTTATAGCTCGAAAAAACTTCAGATCCTCATGATAAAGCATTTCACCCAAGATCAAAAGATTAACGACCTCATGCTTTAGGGGGCAACTGTTATAGACATTTTTGGGCACTGAAACCCCAATCATAAATGTCCATAAACCAAGGGCTCCTAATTACCTAAAAGTGTTGTTCCAACCCCTAAAAGAACAAGGTCAACTGATTATAGCATCTCCCAGAAGTTCTCCATGAAAAACTACTCAGAACTGGTCAAAACTGGACCATCTCACCTGCTCCATGGTCAAAGTGTGCTGCATCCCACCTAAATTCACATGAGAGGTGCGATGCATACTAAAAATCCCTTCTATGGGGTGCGATGGGCGAGAGTAGACAAATGGAAGAGTCAATTTGCGAGGTGGAATATCATGGAATCTTCCAGAAACTTCTCCTGTGACACTTGCCTCTCTGCATTCGCCCAGGGATGAGTAAGAGATCATCAATCTCCAAGTGGAATCAAGAACTATCAGAGAGAGGACACTAATAAAATCTCAAAAGCTGACTCACCCCCCTTGCAAAAATCTATATATGGATCCCTCATCCCAGAGATCCAGAGGCTGGAATTTTGTATCTTGTAAGGAGGTGTTGCTGGTTTCTTGGTGTAACATCATAGTGTTGGGTGATCTAAGCTTTTCATGAGGTGAATAAGGGCTTTCTTACTGAGAGGATGACACTGGGTCAGAATAATAGGTTGTAATCCTCTTTGCTATTCTTGATTATTAATAAAGCTATTCTAGTTTTCCTCCACATTCTTGTATGATTGATGATATATGCATTTGTGTGGTCAATATATATCTGGTCCTATATTGTTTATGATAGTAGATCTCTGTTCTTGGATAGTGGTATGTTGCTTTGATTCCACAGGTGCTCTTTGAAGCTGGGTAGACGAGGAAGTGAGTCAAAGATCTATCAGAAGGGAGAGGAATCAAGCAAGGAACCAAGCGCAAGACAGAGGTTGGTCTCCTTTTTCCCCTCTTATCTACTTCTCATAAAGGAAAACGAAAGTGGTTTTAGTTTGTTTGTTTCTAAGGTAGCTACCAGCCTTAGTGGGACTAGTAGTTCTGCATAGACACTAGATTTCCCGATAACACCTACTACTAATCAACCTAGCAGTCAAAGTTCACCATTGGAAAAATCACCAAGACATCAAGAATTTGGCTCTACAAGAAAACAAGTGACAAGGACACCTAGGGAAGAGGTGATAAAAACATATATCAAAGGTAAGAGGCTTGTTTCTTCTCTTAACAGTGTACAAAGAGTTCAACCTCTTACTGTTGGACAAGAAGCATCAAGACATCAACATAATGCACTTTTGCATGAAGAAGAACAGGTACATTTTGATACTGTTAGGTCCCTATAATACTAGTGATTCCCCCATTACTATTGTCATTGTATCTCTTATTGTTATTGTTGTGCCCCTATTTTCCCCATATTGTTATTATTGTGCCCCATAGAATCTCTCTATTGTTATTTTTGTGCCTTTATATTATTATTGTTAGGTCTGCTTGGTTATATTGTGACCCCTTAGACTCCTATATATAGAAAGGAGGTTTTGTCATTTGAATCATCCAAGAATTGTTCATTTGTGTAATGTAAAGGAGTTTGCCCCCTCGAAGAGGCTGAATTCTAAGGTGTTGATCTATCTTTTCTATCTTTTTGTGAGCTAGTTTCATAACATTTGGTGTCAGAGCTTTGGATTCTAGGGTTTCGCTTCTCCAAACAGGTTACCGTGGGAGTTTCGCTATAACTTTTTTTCTGCAACATTTCAAAAGCTAAAAAAAACTCATTGAGACTAAATCGCGCTGAACCTCAAGTCCAAATTTTAGATTTTGTCTCACTATATTTTCGGCAATATCATCTGAGGAAGTTAGGGTTTTTGTAAACTCCAGAATTTCATCTAAAATAGGTCATCATAGAATTTTCACTATAACTCTTTCGCTACAAATTTTCAGAACCTAAAAGAAAAAACCATTTGAGAAGAAATCGGTCTGGACCTCGACTCTAAATCTCAGATCTTGTCCCGCTATAGTTTCAGAGATATAATCTGAGGAAGTTAGGATTTTTGCAGACCCTCGAATTACATTCCAAATAGGTCACCTTGAGAAAATCGTCATAACTTTCGCTCTGAGCATCAGATTGAATTTTCATCAGAAGTTACAGAAAGAGGACGAACTGTAGTTTTTTGGGTATCATTTTTAGAACCTAAGGTTGAAACAATTACGCGCGACACATCATACAATTTCGTTCTACTGAACTAGTCTATACTCAGGCCATCATAGGAGATTTGGCAAAGCCCTTCATTGGAGAATCCAATCTTGATCAGAATTGTGGGGCTAGAAAGATTACTCAGAGAGTTACTGCAGGAAATAATTTCAGACCTAGGAGATCCAAAATTATAGAGATACATCAGATTCAATATCGAGCTCCTAGAAAGTGAAAAAAGGTGTGTAGTTTTTTTTTTTAAATTTTTGCATAAGCTTCATTTGAAAAATTAGTTTGAAAAAATTCAAAGGGCATAGTGAAGCAATATTATCGGTAATTGATGCCTCAAAGAAAGAAAATGGAAACACCTAGTAAGCAGCCTGA
The DNA here is from genome assembly GCA_031772625.1 of Pinus tabuliformis. Classification (NCBI taxonomy): domain Eukaryota; kingdom Viridiplantae; phylum Streptophyta; class Pinopsida; order Pinales; family Pinaceae; genus Pinus; species Pinus tabuliformis. The sequence goes on along the minus strand of CM062816.1, from coordinate 1,920,993,440 downwards.
AAGCTCTAGCATGACTCATTAAGAAGAGGAAGAAATGCAACATGACATATCAAAATTACGAGACCAAGAGCAACAAATTTCACTCACACAAAAAGTAACAGAAAATAAGATGGATGGTTTAAAGAAAGATGTAGAAGCTAATATGGATGGTTTAAAGAAAAATGTGGAAGCTAAGATGGATGGCTTAAAGAAAGGCGTAGAAGCTAAGATGAATGACATGGAAGCTAAGATGGATGGTTTAAAGAAAGGCGTAGAAGCTAAAATGAATGATGTGGAAGATAAGATGGACGATGTGGAAGCTAATATGGACGACATGGAAGCTAAGATGGGTGACGTGGAAGCTAAGATGGATGATTTAAAGAAAGGCATGGAAGATTTGTAGACAAATTTGAAGACAAATTTGACAAAGTTTCTACAAGAAATGCTTACTAATGGAGAAAGGGTAGTAAAGGAAATTCATGATGAGTACAAAATAAATGTTAATCATGATTTCATAGACTCTAATGTTGGATTGAAGAACCACCATGTTACAAAGATCGATATGAGGAAGTTTGATGGCAAGGATCTCGGCACATGGATACTACAGATGGAGAAATTTTTCGATCTCCATAATGTGAAAAACACACAAAAGGTATGCATTGCAACTTTTTATTTGGAACCAAATCAGTTTGTATGGTATTGATGGCTTTGCTCTCGTAAACAAATTTTCACTTGGGCTATTTTTACGGATGAAATGATAGCACATTATGAGGATACAAAAAGAAACATTTTTTTTAGCTAATTGATAAATCTCAAACAAAAGGGTTCAATGATGGAGCACATTGAGGACTTCCAAAAATTGAATATAAGGGTAAAAGATATTCTAGAGGAGCATAGAATTGATGTGTTCATAGGGACTTTAAAAGATAACATCCAACATGAGGTTCACCTTTAGGAACCAGATTCATTGGAGAAGGCATTCAGGTTGGCAAGAAAAATGGAAAGCAAAATTATGGCAACAAGGAAGCCTACCACTCACAATCATAAATATGGAAGTGTTATTTCCCCTAGCCATCCACAACCTACATGGTTGACACCACAACAATTGGAAGAAAAAAGAGAAAAAGGGCTTTGTTACATTTGTGATAGAAAATACACTAAAGGTCATACGTGTGCCGAGAAGAAATTATTTTACATAGATTGTGAAGAGGAGGAAGAAAAGGAACAAGAAATGTCAAAAGAAGAGGATATACGCTAGGAAAAAACCCTAGAAAAAGAAGAAATGAATCCAACCATATCTTTTAATGCATTAGTTGGAATTACCATTCCTCTAACAATAAATATAGAAGGGTATATCAAGAAAAAAAAGGTAATAGTGTTGATTGATTCAGGAAGTACCCATAATTTTATTCATTGTAAGATAGCCAAGGAATTGAATTGCTTCCTATATCTAGCACCAGAGTGTCAAGTGATGGTTACAAGTGGAGGAACCATAAATTTCTCAGGAAAGTGCCATAATATCAAGCTATCCATGGGAGAATATGTATTGAATAACCCAATGCTTTCCATTCCAATGGGTGGTGCTAATGTTGTACCAGGATTCCAATGGCTACAATCCTTGGGTACAATAGCTTTTAATTTTAAAGAATTTTTCATGAAATTCTCTTCAGAAGGAAAGGAAGTTGAATTAAGGGGTATTGCAGGGAAATCGGGAAAGATAATCAACTCTAATGGAATGACAAAGCTTCTAAAGAAAGAAAAACGATGCATAATTGCACAATTATGTTCACTAGAGGTTCCCACATTGAAATCATCCATTTCTCCATATCTCCAAAAATTCTTGGACAATCATGCCAAGGTATTTGAGACTCCCAAAGGCCTCCCACCTATTCGTGATCATAATCATGCTATTAATTTGATTCCAAGAAGTGTTCCTCCAAAGATCAGGCCTTACATGTATGGCTATGTCCAAAAGAGTAAAATTGAATGTATGGTTGCAGAAATGCTAGAGGCTGGTATAATTCAACCTAGTCAAAGTTCTTTCTCTACTCTAGTAATATTGGTTCATAAGAAGGATGGATCATGGTGCGTGTGTCCAGATTATAGGGAGCTCAACAAGCTCACTATTAAAGATAAATTTCCCATTCCTGTCATTGATGAATTATTGGATGAATTGCATGTATCAATTTACTTCAGCAAGTTGGCTCCTTGTTTAGGATATCATCAAATTAGAATGAAGACTGAAGACGTTCCAAAAATAACATTTAGAACTCATAAGGGTCATTATAAATTTTTGGTCATGCATTTTGGCCTTACTAATGCACCTTCTACATTTCAAGGTTTGATGAATACCATTTTCAAACCCTTCCTTAGAAAATTTGTGTTAGTATTTTTTGATGATTTACTAATCTACAGCAAGTCTTGGAAGGATCATGTCCAACATGTTGACATGGTGCTCAAACTATTGGAGGAGAAACAATTATATGCAAAAATCTCTGAATGTTTCTTTGGAGTACAAGAGGTGGAATATCTGGGTCATATTGTATCTCATGAAGGTGTTAAGGTAGACCCTAGCAAAATTAAAACCATTAAGGAATGGAAAATCCCCACATCCATAAAGCATCTACGAGGATTTCTCGGGTTGATAGTGTATTATTGCAAGTTTATTAAGAATTATGGGAGAATAGTAGCACCTCTAACATTATTGAAGAAAGATGCATTTTCATGGTCTCCAGAAGCAACGAAGGCCTTTGAACATCTTAAAGAGGCAATGTGCCAAGAACTAGTCTTAGTTACACCAGACTTCACAAAAACCTTTATTGTGGAATGTGATGCCTCAGGAAATGGAATTGGTGTTGTTTTAGTGAAAGAAGAAAGACCCATTACTTTTGAAAGTCATCCAATCAAAGGAAAGTATTTACACAAAGATATTTATGAGAAGGAAATGTTGGAAATACTACATGCACTTAAGAAATGGTGACCCTACTTAATGGGAAGACACTTCAAGGTAAAAACAGATCATGACAGTCTTAAATAATTTTTAGAACAAAGATTATCTTCAAAAGAGCAGTAAAAATGGGTCACAAAGTTGTTCGGTTATGACTTTGAAATCATCTACAAAAAAGGGAAGCAAAATGTTGTGGCATATGCACTCTCAAGAAAGGAGGAGGATGTGGAAGCATTTTTTTGTGCCATTTTTATTATCCAACCAGATTGGATAAATGAAGTAAGGGATGAATGGAAGACTGACGAGGAATTGTGGGCACTCATTCAAAAGATACAACAAGATTCCAATACATCTGATACATTTAGCTGGAAAAATGATTCGTTATGGTACAAGGATCAGTTATACCTATGTAAGAATTCCCAACTCAAACAAAATATTTTTAGGGAATTGCACACCTCTCCCTTAGGAGGGCACTCAGTATTTCTAAAAACCTACCACAGGGTTAAGAAGGATTTTTTTTGAGATGGCCTTACATCGGATATTCAAAAGTTTGTGGTGGAATGTTCGGTTTGCCAACAAAATAAAGTTGAAATAATTAAGACCCCAGGACTATTACAACCTTTATCCATTCTAAGCCAATGTTGGGAGGAGGTTTCAATGGATTTTATCACAGGTTTACCCAAGTTCGAAGGAAAGAGTGTTATCATGGTGGTAGTTGACAGACTTACCAAGTATGCACACTTTTGTGCATTATCTCATCCATTTAAAGCAAGTATAGTTTCTACTGCATTTATGGAAACAATTCAAAAGCTACATGGAAACCCAAAGATTATTATAAGTGACAGAGATCCCATTTTCACTGGAAATTTTTGGACAGAATTATTTTCTTGTCTTGGTACTCAGTTAGCTCATAGCTCATCTTATCATCCTCAATCTAATGGGCAAACAGAGATAGTAAACAAATGTTTGGAAGGATATCTTCTTTGCTTTGTATCTAATAAATAGACACAATGGGTCAAATGGTTTCCTTTGGCTGAATGGTGGTATAACACTTCCTTCCATACTACAACAAAAATGACCCCATTTATGGCACTTTATGGATATCATCCACCATCCATCACATCATATTTAAGAGAAAATTCTAAGGTTCAAGTAGTGGAAGATCACATCGAGCATTAGCAACAAGTTCTCCAACTCTTAAAGGATAACCTCACCTTGGTGCAGAATAGAATGAAACAGTAGGCATATCAACATCGCAATGAAAGTAGTTTTGATGTAGGTGATTGGGTATTCCTACAGATACAACCATATAAACAAATGTCCCTCAATCAAGCTAATAAGTAAAATAAATTATCACCAAAGTATTATGGTCCGTACAATGCGTTGCAAAAGATAGGTACTATGGCATACAAATTGGAGCTTCCTGCAGCTTCCCGAGTGCACCTAGTTTTCCATATTTCATGCTTAAAGAAGGTTATAGGTGACAAGCTTCCAGTTAAAACAATATTGACAGAACTTGATGAGGAAGGAAAAATCATATTGGAACCTGAAGCAATCAAAGAAACAAGAACTCAACAGCTACGAAATCGATCAATTTCAGAGTATCTCATCAAGTGGAAGAACTTACTCGTTGAAGATTCCACATGGGAGGATGAGAATTTTATACAGAAGCATCCAGAACTACTCAAGTGTTGAGGACAACACTTTTTTGAAGGAGATGGGCATGTTAGGTCCCTATAATACTAGTGATTCCCCCATTACTATTGTTGGTGTATCCCTTATTGTTATTGTTGTGCCCCTATTGTCCCCATATTGTTATTATTGCGCCCCATAGAATCCCTCTATTGTTATTTTTGTGCCTTTATATTATTATTGTTAGGTCGGCTTGGTTATATTGTGACCCCTTAGACTCCTATATATAGAAAGGAGGTTTTTTCATTTGAATCATCCAAGAATTGTTCATTTGTGTAATGTAAAGGAGTTTTCCCCCTCGAAGAGGTTGAATTATAAGGCATTGATCTATCTTTTCTATCTTTTTATGAGTTAGTTTCATAACAGATATTCACATGGAAGACTTAGAAAGGCATGAGAAAGACAATTCACATGAACAAATCATCCAAGAGAAAGAGGAATAAATCAAAGAGCTTAAGGATGACTTGGCAAAAGAAAACTTTATGATTTCATTCTTACAGTAGGAGAACATGCAACTTAAGGTAAATCAATTTTTTCTTTCTAAACCTAGGGTTGATTTGGTGGCAGATGATCATAAAGGTAAGAGAATGATAGATGTTGAGAAGCTTGAAGATAAGGATCCTCAGATCAAGCCAAGGAGGTAAAAGGCCAGAGGACTGAAAAGAAAGGAAGCACAAGGGAGTGAGCCATCTCCTCCACTAGGTCAGCAAGACTTTGAAAACACCATTGCAGCTGAGATTGAGAAAGACAAGAAGTTGTAGCTTGGAAAGGTTAATGAGCACCTAGAGAAGCTCTTTAAGAAGGCCAATAGGGACACCAAGCTTCAGAGAAACATGGCAAGGCATTACTTCACTAGAAATTAGATTTGAAAAATTACGGTTAGGAGCATGAAGAGGAAGCTAAAGAAAACCCTAAAGAAGCTTAAAAAGAGAGATAACCTTGACCTACTTTCTGATGCATCATTTATTGTTTAACTCATCATTCAGGGAGAAAAAAGAGCAATTTTGAAGAAATTTTGGCAAATTTTGGTGATTTTGGGTATTTTTGCATTTTTACCGGTCATGGTGCACAAAAGCGCAATGAGCTCACGTTGTGCTTCTTATAGGGACCTCTAAGAGGGGGAAAATAGTCTTTGGTCTATATGTAGCCTAATCTAATTTTTATAGAGGGTTGGATGCCTGTGAGTCAAAGGCTTTGAAGCTAGTGTACACCATCACTTTTGTAGGAGTAATACAGGCAGTTTGAAGCTATTATCTTGGGTTTCCTGTGGTATGATTTTGTGATAGTGTTTCTTCTTTGTTTTATCATCAATATGAATGTTATGTCTCCTTACTTCCATCTTAATTCTTTCATGTGATCATCTTAGTAGTCTTCAAGTAGAATTCATATGTTTATGCTATGTTTTGATGAGATTTTCATGTTTATGTTTAATTTCCTCTGATAAATGAATTCATAACTCATATGATCATTTTAATCCTTCACTTTTTCAACCGTACACCACCATGAAAACTCAAAAATGTCACTAAATATACCTACCTTGCCCTATTATATCTCTGCAGCTGATCTTTTGAAACCCTGACCTAGTTTCCTAGACCTATTGACCTTGATCCAACAAACCCTAATATCAAACCCTACTGAGCTTTGAATATCTAGCCTAATATCTATCTTCCTCTCCAGTCACTCATTGACTGTGAGATCATAGAGAGAGCCCTCTCTGATTTGGTAAGGCTAGCTGCCAGATCCAAAGTTGGTTTGAGGTTACCTCTGTCGGTCTTATTTATCAGCATTGGGACATTGAGGAGTGCTAAATTTTTTTGCAGCCATACTTGGGAAGCAAACAATTTCATATTCCCTAGGAAAGATCATCAAAGTTTAGATCTGATTTGCTGATGGTGGACAGCGGTCAGAAACATATGAAGACTGAACCATTCACCTAGCGGCTCAAACTTGATCCAAAGACTCCACTAGCAGTAGGATCTAGAAAAACGAGATGAGTTCTATATCCAGAAAGTATGCTCCTTTAAAACGAGGTCACATTCCAGGTTTTCCGAACCACGTGCCTTGTGTATATTGGCAGACTTATTTTCTGAATTTCAAAGATGAGAAATGAGATTATGCTGCTCTACATCCAGTTAAATTTCATATGCATGTGCATAAGTTAAATGTTCAATTTCCTGAAGATTATATGATGAAGATGTTCGTGGTAACCTTAGAAGGAAAAACATGATCTTGGTATGAAGGTCTTCCATTTGCTAGTATTTATTATCTTAAAGATTTTCATTCAACATTTTTTGAAAAATTATTAAGAATCTCATCCTTCTTTGTCATTGGTTGAGGATTGTTGTGAACATTCTGAGCTTTTCATTCAAAATCCAGAGAATTCTTATGGTGATGAAGAGTTCATGGATGAAGAGATCTTGGAGGCTTTATATGAGAACCCTTTCCATCACGGAGAAGAACAGGTGTCTTCTCCCTTGGATGAAATTGAAACTGAGTAGGATATCAATGATAACAATCATCTTCCATCTTTTATAGCTTATTACAATTCGCAACAATCTTTTGATCATGAGGGAGAACTAGTAGAGTTTAGTAGCCTTGATGCACAAGAGACATATGATAATGGTCATTTCAATTGCTCTCTTTTCCTTGATAAATATCCTAATTCTAAGTTAGTTTGCATTAAGATCCCTAAGAGTCATCATTCATCCATTGAGTTCAAAAGTAATGAGCAGCACCAACAACCGAAGAATGCAGCCCAAGATGATGGGATTAAAAGGGTATGCGATATAGAATTTCATCTTGTTGTGCCAATTGTGGAAGAGTATATTGAAGGTAATCTTTTCCAAATATTTCATGAATATGTTGCTCTAGAAGATTTCAATCCAAATTTACATGAAGAAACAATCATACATGTAGCTTCATATTTTGAGGATGTTATACTTCAATTTGACCATCATGAGTTGTAGGAAAGTAGTGAAGCATAAGAGGTTGTTTTAGAGCCTCTTGCACATGATGATCTTCCTCAAGATTCAGAAAATGAAGAGTGTGCCTGTATTTCCGCTGACTTTCAAGATATGGTAATGTTCCAGATTATTATATACCATATTTCCAATTTGTTGCAGCCATTTGGGAAGATGAATTTTCTTGTATTTAAGAATCATGAGCACATGTTCAGTGGTCACTTTGAGTTGCCTATATTTTTTTTTTCCTCCCTACCCATGGAAAGTATGAGTAGGATTCAAGTAAGTAGCCATTTGTTAGATTGGTTACACTAGAGGGACCATATTGCATGATTGTATATATATCTTCAGCAGGTGGTGGTTATCATTAGGATTTGAAGCCCAAGGTGAAGACCCTCAGATCCTGATGGTTTGCTGCCATGTGTAAGTACGTTAAGTGAGTAGTTAAGTTTTTCTGTCAAGTCAAGTCAGTTTTAGTTTTTCTTAATTTTAGTTAGTCAGTCTTTTGAGTGTCAAGTGTTTTATTTTGACTCCATCACCCAATGGATGAGGCTACCTAGTCTATGGTGTTCTTGACACCTCCTAAAGGAGCTTCCATCCCCAGTTGGAGCTGATGTTAGTGTCTATGAGTCACTAATGATCAAATGTACTCTTTCTGTGTGGTTGATAGGGTTATTAGGTCAAATTGTTATATTTTCAAATAAAATTTCAAATAAAATTTGATCATTGGTCAGTTCTAGGTCATTATTACTCCCTCCATACTCAAGGTCATAAAATGTTGTCATGGTATTGTCATCACTCCTTGTGATGGGTCACTAAAAGAGTGTCTTGGTCATCATTTAAGGTCATCATATCATTATCATTCATACTACAAAGGTTCAAAGGTCTTTAATCATGGTCTTACATATGCATTTGGTGTCATCATTAGGTCATGTCATCATAAGCCACAAAAGAGTCATGTCACCACCATAGTCATCATCAAGAGAGTTAGTAATTAGGGAAAAAAATTCAAAAATATTTCAAAGGTACATGTACCACTCAATAAATATGTAAATTTTCCTAATTAAGTTACAAAGCTACAGTACACTAGCCTGTCATTTCATTTTTCAAAAATACAAGTGGCATCACATCATGACCCAATGAAAAAATTGACCTCCAGCCTCTAAAAAGACCATCAAAACACTCTATTTGTTCATTTCACTTTCATGAAGAATCTATCCATCAAAAAATTTCATTCCATCTACCAAAGCATCGAAATTCCTCACCCAAGTCAGAGATTTCACCCCTTTCATTACGCTTCTGGCATGCCACGCTACGCTTATGGCAGAAATATGCGCTTTTGAAGTGGGAGGAAAATCAACTATTTCAAGGATTTTCTACAGAATCTACAGGTTCTAGAACATCATTAGCAAGTAAGTATACTGTCATCACCCCTCCTTTCATCAATTTTCTCACAAAAATTCAGTGAAATACCCTCTCCTAGGGTTTCACTACACGTTTGCTTTCTTATTCAATTTCCTTTATTGCAGTGTTAAAACTCTGTCATTTTTTGCTCAAGCACTCTCCCCTACACTCCATCTACCTCCCCTTATATTTTCCCATGCTTATTCCCCTCATCTCCCTCCTTTTCCCATAATCCCTAGCCTATGCTACACTTCTAGACAATTTCCTAGGCTAGAACTATATTTTGAAGTTTTCTACTCCTTCCCTTCACTCATTCCCAAAAAATTCACTTCCCTACACTCCCTAACACCTATCCCTATGCCCCAAAATTTCCCCAAAAATTTACATCACCCCTAACCCCTTCATTCCCTTCCCTAAACAAAACAGTCCTAAATCCCCTGTTTTCCCAGATCAATCCCTATCCTTCCTCCTTGTGATCTAGGGTTTTACCATGCAGACTGAAAGCTCAAACATTGACAAGAAAAAATACAATAAAGGAGGGAAAATTTCCAGGTATAAGCCCACTAAAGTCCAAGAAATGATGGCCTCACCATTCATCAAGGAATATTTCCAAAATGTGGGCTTCCTAGGTTTCTGTGAGAAGATCCATAGGTTCTCATGCCAAGTTGACAAGCCTCTTTGCCACCAACTTCAGGAGGGATAAGGCCAACATAACAGGGGTTGACATCACCATTTCATAAGATTCCATCGCCATAGCCACTGGAATCCATAACAATGGAGAAATCTGGTTTAAATGGGTGGATTTAGACATTGATAATTACAAAGTTTTCCTAAATGCATATTACAAAAATGCTCCTACACATATCTTTCCTCTCAGACAATTGCTTGATAGGTATGCTCCATTGATGAATATGACCATGAAGTACTTTACCTGTGAGGGTAGGTTTTCAAGGCTATACCAATATCACATAAAACTACTCATGCATTTCACAACCATCAAACCTCTTAACCTATCTCATTACCTATACAAAAGTCTGGTCAAGATGACAAAGAAGGTACAGAGCAAAGGGAAATATCACCAAGAAAACCTATTTCATCAAGGCTTGGTCAAAGTCATTGTTTTGCATTAGTTTTCATAGGTCAACTTATCTTGGGAGGCATTCATGCAGTCAGCTTCTCTTTTGCCTACTAATAGTCAAACTAACAGTGAAAGTTCACCATTGGAAAAATCACCAAGACCTCAAGAAGTTGGCTCTACAAGAAAACCAGTGACAAGGACACCTAGGGAAGAGGTAACAAAAACATATAGCAGAGGTAAGAGGCTTTTGTTTTCTCCTGATAGTGTAAAAAGAGTTCAGCCTCTTACTGTTTGACAAGAAGCATCAGGACATCATCATAATGCACTTTTGCATGGAGAAGAATAGGTGCATTTTGATACTCACATGGCAGACCTAGAAAGGAATGAGAAATACAAGTCACATGAACAAATCATCCAAGATAAAGAGGTAGAAATCAAAGATCGTAAGGATTTCTTGGCAAAAGAAAACTTCATGATTGTATTCTTACAACAGGAGAACATGCAACTTAAGGTAAATCAGTTCTTACTTTCTAAACCAAGGGTGGATTTGGTGGCAGATAATGATAAAGGTAAGAGAGTGATATATGTTGAGAAAATTGAAGATAAGGAGCCTCAGATCAAGCCAAGGAGGCCAAATACCAGAGGACTAAAAATAAAGGAAGCACTAGGGAGTGAGCCATCTCTTCCTCTAGGTCAGCAAGACTTTGAAGACACCAATGCACCTGAGATTGAGAAAGACAAGGATTTGTGTCTTAGCAGGGTTAATGAGCACCTGGAGAAGCTCTTGAAGAAGGCCAACAGGGACACCAAGCTTCATAGAAACATGACAAGGCATTACTTCACTAGAAATCATATTTGCAAAATTAGGGGTAGGAGCATGAAGAGGAAGCTAAAGAAAACCCTGAAGAAGATTAAAGAAAGATAGAACCTTGATCGACTTGATGATGCATCATTGATTGTTTAACTCATCATTCATGGAGAAAAAGGAGAAATTTTGAAGAAATTTTGGCAAATTTTGGTGATTTTGGGTATTTATTGCATTTTTGAAAATCATGGTGCACAAAAGCACAACGGGCTCACGATGTGCTTCTTCTAGGGACCTCCAAATGATGGATTTTTGCATGGTTGGATATAAATTTGTAAGAACATTGTAGATGTGGAAATGGCTTGCCATTTTAGCCTCTGAAACTAAAGGAAAAGTCGAAAAATGGGTCAAAAAACATGTTGATGCCTCCTATTTCAACCCCTCACTGCGCTTCTAGACAAGTCTTGGGAAATAAATTTTTGGAATCCTTGGAGAAGTGTTTTTGCATGCTTTAAGGTTCAGGCACCTAGTATACATCCTCATATTTCTCCAACATCTTTCATATCAGAATTTGGATCCGATAAAGTCCCTCAAAACGCCTCCACGAGTCACACGCTTCCCTTGTGAGAAATTTCGTAGCACTTTTGCCAGAAGGTCATTTTCTTGGGTTGTTTCAATCAAACTTGAATCTCCATGATGTAATTTGTCTTCTAGGGTTTTTACATGATGTAATTAAATTTAATTATGCTTGTTAAGGTGGAAATAGTGTAGATTCGTAGTTATTAATGCTTGTAAAGTCAAAGTGAAGCAATTTTGGGCCAAATTGGGAGTTGGTTTCAAACCTCCATAGTCTTAGGTATGGTTGGATATATTCTTGTAAATAGTTAGTATGATGGTGGATTCGACCTCTGAGAGGGGGAAACTAGTCTTTGGTCTATATGTAGCCTAATCTAAGTGTTATAGAGGTTTGGATTCTTGTGAGTCAAAGGCTTTGAAGCTAGTGTACACCATCACTTTTGTAGGAGTAATACAGGGAGTTTGTAGCTATTATCTTGGGATTCCTGTGGTATGATTTTGTGACAATGTTTCTTCTTTGTTTTATCATCAGTATGAATTTTATGTATCCTTACTTCCATCTTAATTCTTTCATGTGATCATCTCAGTAGTCTTCAAACATAATTCATATGTTTATGCTCTGTTTTGATGAGATTTTCATGTTTATTTTTAATTTCCTCCATTAAATGAATTCATAACTCATATGCTCATTTTGATACTTCACTTTTTCAACCATACACCACCATGACAAATCAAAAATTTCACTGAACATACCTACCTTGCCCCATTGTATCTTTGCAACTAATATTTTGAAACCCTGACATAGTTTCCTAGTCCTATTGACCCTAAACCAGCAAACCCTAATATCAACCCCTACTGAGCTTTGAATTTCAAGCCTAAGATCTATCTTCCTATCCAGTCACTCATTGGTTGTGAGATCATAGAGAGATCCTCTCTAATTTGGTAGGGTTAGCTACCAGATCCAAAGTTAGTTTGAGGTTACCTTTGTCGGTCTCCTTTCTTAGCCTTGGGACACTGAGGAGTGCTAATAGCTCCTGAGAGCCTTCACCTTCTTACTAGTCTATTTCTCAACTAGTGCATTGAATTCTAAAAACTTTGAGAATTTCACATCCTTCTTCCGTATGAAGAAGATCCAACACATCCTTGAGAAATCATCAATAAAAATAACAAATTACTTATGTATGGTAGTGGAGGTTGTCAAGAAGGGTGCACAAACATCAGAGTGGACTCTTTCCAAGACTACATGTGCTTTGTTGCATAGATCATGGAATGTGGATTTTTCATACTTCCCTAAGGTAAAACCCTTGCAGACATCATGTTTCTGAAGTGATCATTTAGGGAGGCCAATGGTTATTTGTTGCACAATATTTAAGGCAACATGATGCAAATGGACCAATATCATGTGCCAACGTTCACCAACATAGTGGCTCTAGACTTTCTTTGCCTTACTGCTTAATCCAACATAATATTCCACACTAATTTTGTACGTGTGATTCACATGAACCCTGATCTGCTTCACCTTTCCAATGGCTATGTGTCTCAAGAATGCTTTCCTTTCACTGAAGATCACATCATAACCACGGTCTTCCAAAACTGCTACAGAGATGAGATTCTTCTTTACGACTGGAACGAACATGACATCTTTGAGGTGAAGAGGGGATCTTGACTCCCTTTTAAAGGTTACTATACCAATCCCGATAGCATTATCCCTTCCCTCATCCCCAAGCTCAATATGCATCTGAAGATCTTTCTCCTTCAAGTCACTGAAAAACTCTCGAGACCCTGTCATGTGGAACGAGGCATCTGAGTTCAAGTAGCACACACTCCCCATCACAGTGTTTTCCATGCATGTGAGAAGGGTGAAGTCTAGCTCAAACTTTGAAGTAAATGCTTCGCCTGCTGCCCCTCTTGAGTTCTTCTTGCCAGACTTTTTGTGTGGACACTTTGTAGCATAGTGCCCGAATTCATGACAATTGAAGCATTTTATTTTGGGCAGGTATTTCTTCTTGCCCCCTTCGCTGGATTTTGATTTGGTTTGAGATTTCTTCCCTTTTCCCTTCTTTCCCTTTCCAACCAATGAAAATTTTCTTCATCCTCTCCCTTGGATGAAGTTCCATCTCTGATATTATGACTGATCTCTTCGTGTACCAAATTAGACTTCAAGGATTCCAATTCGATAGTTTCTCCTTCCCGCTCATCAAGTCTTGATATCTATGCCAACTTTTGGGAAGGCTTAGAAGAGATAGGCTCACCAGGTTATCTTCTGAAACATTCACACTAACCCCTTCAAGCTCATCCTGAACTTGTGTAAATCTAGTGAGATACTACGAATAGTCTCATTCTTTTGTGTCATGATATTTCAAAGTTAGTCTTTGAGGGCCAATTTTATATGGTCACTTCTATGCTCAAATGGCTTTGTTAGTACCTTCCACATTATGAAAGGAGTTTCTTTCCCATGGATATTTGACACAATGTGGTATCACACTCCCTCCAAGATTATTATCCTCCCCTTGGCTACATATTTCTTCCATCGGGCTAAGTTCTGGGCATCAGCTGATCCTGCTTTTGGAATGTTTATCTTGACATATTTCAGCAATCCGTTATCATCAAGCACCACCTCTATTTGATCCTTTTAGGAAATTAATTTTGAGTTTCCTTCCAATGCATACTATAATCTCATTCCATTGAAGGTCATTCTTCCAACTCCAAAGGGATCCTACTACACTGAAGCTGCAAATTCAAACCTCCTGAGGAAGAAATTCGAAATTCATGTTCTAATCTGAATCTTGCTCTGATACCATTTATAAATCAGGTGATATAATTGCAACTTCTCAAGAAGTTTAATCTAAAATCAAGAGACACAATTCTACTCTGCTGATCTACAAAATTTAATTCACAAGTTAGAAAAACATTCACAAACATGCAATAAGAAAAACCACACATGCACAATATTTTTCTAAGGGAACCCAACTGGGAAAAACCCCTCAAGCCTCTTTGCATTAATTAGATTAATAGAGAATGTATTGCAATTGCTTGCCCACTCTAAGACCAACCTCCAAGTGAATAACCTATCTCTCTGCTCAATGAGAAGCTTTGGCCCATACTTAGTCAATTTCTTCCTTTGTTTGAGCCCTTATTTCCTTGTACAAATCCTAAGGAATTAGGCCCCTATTTTTTAGGAATTTTCCTCCAATTAATTGTGCAGTTCCCAAGGTTTATCCGTTGATTGCATGCAACCCTTATATACTCAAGACTAGTCTACAACTGATGTTACACTCAAGCACTGGAAGTGGGAGCAGCCATAGGCTGAAGTCACCCAATAAGCCACTAAATGGGAGTAACCAAGCTATGAGATCGATTTTTAAGATGAATGAGAATCAAATCTAAGTCATATGCTATGTGTTTGGGTTGAAATAGTCCTAAAGGAGCTTGTAATTGGCAAAACACCACTCAAAAACAAACAAAATAAGAGACATAGAAAATAGAAGGAGAATTCAAGCACTAAGTATTTATCCCCAATGGAGTTACTAGTTCTATTTGTCTAATTTATGCTTTGAACAAAGGGACTATTTTCCCACAGATCCCACCAAAGGATTTTCCAAATAGTGGACAATATGAATACAAATGGTTCCTAGATCTTATAGAAATCTATCTTTTTACTTACATAGCTAATTTTTAAGATTTAATAGGATTGTCTAAGTAAAATCCAAATGTAAGCTTATGGAAACGAAATTATACATGGATATTTACATTGGCATCTCTATATGCAATCCTAAAATTTATTATAATAATTTCATGTGAATGGTTGTAAGAGCACAATTGTAGTGACACATTTTACATGTTATTAATTATTGCAATATTGATTCTTGGAAAGCTAGAAGCCTAGTTGGAAAGAGGACAAAAGTTTAGCAATATGTTGTCATATTAATGGTTACATATGTGTACTATAACTCAAAACCCATAGAAATTCTATCTTGGATGTACTATTGTGTATGTCTCTACATTAATTTCATAAGAGGATATGATTCTTGAATTTGATTATCTTGTTCTAAATCTAATTGTGACATTATGAGAATTAAAGACAAGTTTTCTTTAGTCCTCTTGAGTTTTTTAAAATTGATATTTGTTTTATTTAATGAACATAATGAAATGATAATTTTCTACTTGACCATCATGTTTTTCTATAGAAATTATTGCTACAAAAAATGTAAGGTGGTTGCAGCAAAAATTGTCAAGTTGTTGCAATAGAAAACACTTGTAGCTATAAAATTTCCTAGAAGTCCAAATATGTAATAAGGGTCAAGTTTATTTTGGGTGTATAGGTACCCTATATTAAAAGAGACACATCCACTTGAAATTGTAAATACTTAGGTTATACTTTGAAAGATATAGCGAATCTATATGTAAGTTTTGTTGTAGAAAAAATCTACAGTTGTTTGTTGTTGCAGAAAATGTATGTAGCTATTTGATGCAGGAGTATCTGGCACCCTTAGTCAAAGGGAGGAATCCAAAGAAGAAAAAAGAGGAAGACTTGGACCAGGGGAGAAAAACAGAGAAAAATTTGTTTTAAAATAGATTTAAAGATGGAATGGATAAGTCTCAAAGACTTTATAAAATGTAATCTGCCATGTGTTATATGCATGCATTCATATGACAGCTTTCAGGCTTTTGCCTAGAGGATTGAGAGGATCCTTCCGTGATCTGATCCAATAATGATCCTTATATATATGAACCTTTGTGTTCAAGTGTGAGGTAGAGGAGAGAGCAGTAGATAGACAATATGTAGTCGAAAGGAGGGTTTGTCCTAAGGCTAAAATGCCTTAGAATAGTAACCGTGCTCGGTATATAATAGAAAGCGTGTGTTAAGTGTTGATTTATGCACCTGTCTGTGTTTCATATATAAATATACGTTGATGTCTTAATTTCCTGTTTGTATGTGTGTCGATCTACCATCGATCACAGTAGGATCGATGGCGATCAAATGAATGCTACCATATGTGGAGTCATTTATGAACGCAGGTGGCAGAGAACTCTGTTTAATATATGCATAGATTCCATCAAAATGGCGAGGAGACACAGGAGTCGTTTGATCTTATGGATCAAGGGTCTAGAACCATATCGCATCGACAGAACTCGTTTCCAAAGGGCCGGACCCCGGAGTTCAAGGAATGTCGATGAGCAACCACCGATGAAATGAGGACCATTGGATCAAAAGAGGATCAACAGCGGAGGTGTGATTAACGATCGCAATTGACGGAGGTCAAGGGACGACGACGTTGAATAGCTGATAAGTGATATGCCGACAACTATATCGTCGATAAGCCGATCGGCGATCGGAAGGATCAGAGGTGTCAGCAGTCAGGCGACATCAGAACAGCGTTGAGGAAAGGCGATAAGAACCGGACCCGCCAATAGTTATGAATGCCAGTGCATAAGATTTGAGATCCGCCTTATATGTGCTCGAGCGGATTTCCTGTGTATTCTTTGTATTTTGTTGTGGCCGAAGGGTTAAGGCTTAATGCCGATATGTGTAATGCTCCCGATAGATGTGAAAAGGCCGATAGTGTGGTGGCTCTGATTTTAATGTAAGTCCATGATTAAAGGTTGAAGGCCTTATGAATTCTTCCAAAAGGCTTAGTGGGCCATTACCCACAAGCCTCTAGATTGATTTTGTTAAGGAAAGGGATTTTGATTAAACCCAAAAATCTCATTCCATCATTTGGTATCAGAGCAGGGAAACTTTTCTTGCAAGAAGGGAGATTAAAGAATTTCCTAAGAGGAAGGATTCCAGAGAAGAGGAGCAGGAGGTACAGTTGATAGAGATGAAGAGTTATGGTCTTACTGTCGCGGAAAGAACGACAACATAAGGTGAGAAGATTTGCAACAATAGCCTAAGAGCAAGGAGTGCTCAAGAGAAGCTGAGAACAACTTCCACCTGTGGTTGGGTAGAAGTTGTTGAGGCAGCTCCACAGTTGCGATTGTGGGTAGAGTTGTCTTAGAGATAACAATTCCAACAAAAGAAGTGTTGGGTAGAATTGTTAGTCAGCAATTGGTTCCAGAGGAGAGAACCTAAAGGATGCCAAAAGACCAAGTGAAGAGGGCTTGGTGAGGTATCGTGTAACAGAGGAACACTATTACTGCAAAGGCTTGGTTACAATTCACAGAATACCATGAAGGCAGTTCCACTGAAGAATGCAGTGGGTAGAATTGGTAAGGATAAGGAGAAGCATATGACCAGGAGGTCATGAATTTTTGTGCCTCAGGAGTTTGATGTAGGAGCATCCAACACCCTTAGTCAAAGGGAGGAATCCAAAGCAGAAAAAAGAGGAAGACGTGGACCAGGGGAGAAAAACAGGGAAAAATCTGTTCTAAAACAGATTTAAAGATGGAATGGATAAGTCTCGAAGACTTTATAAAATGTAATCTGCCATGTGTTATATGCATGCATGCATATGAGAGCTTTTGGGCTTTTGGCTAAAGGATTGATCGGATCCTTCTATGATCTGATCCAACAATGTTCCTTATATATATGAACTTGCATGTTCAAGTGTGAGGTAGATAGAGGAGAGAGCAGTAGATAGACAATATGGAGTCGAAAGGAGGGTTTGTCCTTAGGCTGAAATGCCTTAGAATTGTAACCGTGCTCTGTATATAATAGAAAGTGTGTGTTAAGTGTTGATTTATGTGCCTGTCTGTGTTTCATATATAAATATACGTTGATGTCTTAATTTCCTGTTTGTATGTGTGTTGATCGACCCTCAATCATAGTAGGATCGATGGCGATCAAATGAATGCTGCTACATGTGGAGTCGTTTATGAATGTAGGTGGCAGAGAACTGTGTTTAATATATGCAGAGATTCCATCAAAATGGTAAGGAGATACAAGAGTCGTTTGATCTTATGGATCAAGAGTCCAGAACCATATCGCATTGGCAGAACTCATTTCCAAAGGGCCGAACCCCAGAGTTCAAGGAATGTCGATGAGCGACCACCAATGAAACGAGGACCGTTGGATCAAAAGAGGATCAACGACAAAGGTGTGATCAGTGATCGCAATTAACGGAGGTCAAGGAACAACGGAGTTGAATAGCCGATAGGCGATATGTTGACAGCTATATCGCCGATAAGCCGATCGGCAATTGGAAGGATCCAAGGTGTCGGCAGTCAGGCAACATCGGAATAGTGCTGAGAGAAGGCAATAAGAACTGGACCCGCCGATAGTTATGAATTCCAGTGCATAAGATTTTAGATCTGCCTTATATGTGCTCGAGCGGATTTCCCATGTATTCTTTGTATTGTGTTGCGGCCGAAGGTTTAAGGCTTAATGCCGATATGTGTAATGCTCCTGATAGATGTGGAAAGGCCAATAGTGTGGTGGCTTTGATTTTAATGTAAGTCCATGGTTAAAGGCTGAAGGCCTATGAACGCTTCTGAAAGGCTTAGTGGGCCATAACCTACAGGCCTCTAGATTGATTTTGTTTAAGGAAAGGGATTTTGATTAAACCCCAAAATCTCATTCCATCACTATTAGTTTGACAAACAATCAAAATATGTGATGACAATTATATATTAATAAAGTCTAATTTTAATCATTAAGATAAAATTATATTATCATAACTAATCATTGTATTTATGAAGGATGTGTGTGTGTGCGCGCACACTCTATAACCTCAACCAAGCACAAAGAGGGCTAAGCATGTGATAGAAATAATATTTATCATGGTCTCATAGTAGGTTAGAGATGAAAAAATAAAATGTTCTTTTGATTCGAGCTCTTTATTACATAACTCACATATACGATGGTCATAAAGTATTAGTGAGCAATATACCAAGTGACTAACAAATTTCATTTCATTTCTATCGCTCTTATAATATTTTCTTTCATCTTAGAGAGTATTAGGAAGACCAAATATATTCATGTAGAATGAAATCCTAAACATAGGATACACCACTATAATAATAATTTTTGCAATTATTTAAATGGTTGGTGTATCTGCATTTTTATTTGAAGTTTACTTAGGAAAGTAATGTGTTTATTATGGTTGCATATGCATATTTTAAATAGGCATGTAAACATCAAGTGAACCTTTGGACTTATAAATTCTATCATGTTATTTGCATGCTTTTAATGCATTTAGATAAAACAAGCCATAGGTGGTGTCTTCATCTTCACTTATGTATACCCACATTTAAATCCCTATAAATTTGATATATGTATTCCTTATTTTCAAAGAATATAAAAAATATGAAAAACTCATAATTTAGTATATTGAATTTTGATTAAATTATGTCTTGCCTTATTTACACATTGATATAACCTTTAATTTCAACATGAATAACAATCATTTGTCTTAGGAGTTCAAAGCCTACTTAAAATATTATTAATCACATGCTTTATAATTATTAAGTATGTGTGTCCACTCTATAATTTAGGTGAAAAATTAACAGATATGTATGTTCACTTTGCAATATGAGTGAAAAAAAGGTGTAATATGTAATGTAATATATATAATATTAATGAATTAAAAGGGAAATTTTTGATGTCCAATTTTTAATTTGAAGAAAACAAAAAAAACTAATAATATATAAAAAAGACTTTAACCAAAAAAAAAACAGCTTATCCTCTAATTTATTAGCCAAAGAAACAATCAAAACATGTCATTATATTTTTTATTTTGATCTATTTTGATCGAGTATATCTTTGCACATCAATTTTTTATTTTAATTTTCTAATTAATACTATGTGACATCTTTTTATTAAACTTATATGATACGTTTAGTTTTGGATATCAACTATGCATTAATCATGAAAAATAGAAGTTAATAAGTTATATTTCGGTCTTTAAATTGTATTTATAAATGTAAAAATTAAATTACATTTATAAAAGTAAGACTGAACTCAAGTTCTAAAAACCCAAACACACTCATGGACATTACATTACAATTTAACATTACAATTTTCCCAAATTCAACTAAATTTTAAATAAACCGTGTTGAAAAAACAAAAAAAAAAATTAACAATTTCATCTTTAATTACTATAAAAAGCCCCCAAAAAAAAATTCAATTTTCAAAAAATAACGAGTAAAGTCTCAAAGCATGATTGGATGCCACCGCCACTTTCCCTTCATGTTACCGCGCTCCCATTAATATATAAACATGCTACTATTTTATCAAAGACACGAACTAGATAATAACTGATGGAAGCCTTTCTCTTATTTATATGTATATATAGTATAACTAAATATAAAGTTTACATTGTATGTATGTCATGGCTATTGCTGTGTCGCAAACACTGCGTCTTCTTTCTTTGTTTTTCATGTAGCTAGCATACCTGCCTTCAATTGCCTGCGAAACCAGTCAACTACTCCCACAGGGGACACTGTAATTTGGGACATTCAGAGAGATCAAGCTTGTCCAACCATGTACAATGTTCAACGTCTTCCACTTCTTCTAATTCATTGCACCCAAGGACAATTAGTTCTCTGAGACTTGTCAACTACAATAAACCTCGTATCCTCTTCAGCTTCCCACATCCATATGCGTAAAGCCTCTCCATAGATACTAGCGTTTCCATATTTGGTAGCTCTTTTAACTCCAAGCAGAAACCAACATTGAGCATCCGAAGCTCTTCCAACCCCTTTATGCTCTTCAGCTTCACACATTCAAATGCGCTGAACTCCTCTAAAGATGTTAATGCTCCCATACTCAGTAGTTTTTCTAACTCAGAGCATTGACCAACATCGAGCGCCCTAAGCTTTGTGCACTGCCCCAAGCCCCTTATGCTCTTCAGCTTCACACATCCAAATGCGCTGAACTCCTCTAAAGATGTTAATGCTCCCATATTAGGTAGTTCTTCTAACTCAGAGCACTCACGAAGATTGAGCAGCCTAAGCTTTGTGCACTGTCCCAACCCTGTTATCCTCTTCAGCTTCACACATCCAAATGCGTTGAACTCCTCTAAAGATGCTAATGCTCCCATACTCGGTAGTTCTTCTAACTCAAACCACTAACGAAGATTGAGCAGCCTAAGCTTTGTGCATTGTCCCAACCCTGTTATCCTCTTCAGCTTCACGCATCCAAATGTGCTGAACTCGTCTAAAGATGTTAATGCTCCCATACTCTGTAGTTCTTCTAACTCAGAGCACTCACGAAGAATGAGCAACCTAAGCTTTGTGCACTGTCCCAACCCTGTTATCCTCTTCAGCTTCACACATCCAAATGCGCTGAACTCCTCCAAAGATGTCAATGCTCCCATACTCGGCAGTTCTTCTAACTCGGAGCATTTACCAACATCGAGCGACCTAAGCTTTGTGCACTGTCCCAACCCCCTTATGCTCTTCAGCTTCACACATCCAAATGCGTTGAACTCCTCTAAAGATGTTAGTGCTCCCATACTCGGTAGTTCTTCTAAATCAGAGCACTCACGAAGATTGAGCAGCCTAAGCTTTGTGCACTATCCCAACCCTGTTATCCTCTTCAGCTTCACACATCCAAATGCGTTGAACTCCTCTAAAGATGTTAATGCTCCCATACTCGGTAGTTCTTCTAACTTAGAGCACTCACGAAGTTTGAGCATCCGAAGCTTTGTCCACCGCTCCAAACCCTGTATCTTCTTCAACTTTACACAGCCAGCAGCGTCAAACTCTTCGATAGAAACCAATGTCTCCATATTTGGCAGTGCTTCTAACTTGGAACACTGAGCAACATTGAGGTGCCGAAGCTTTACCCACTGCTCCAACCCCCTTATGCTCTTCAGCTTCACACATCCATCTGCATAAAATCCCTCCATGGATACCAGCGTTTCCATTCTAGGCAGCTCTTCGAACTCGGAGCAGTCACCAACATTGAGCACCTTAAGCTTTTCCCACTGCTCCAACCCCCGTATACTCTTCAACTTCACACATGCAGCTACGTGAAACTCCTCCAAAGATGTCAACGCTCCCATGCTCGGTAGTTCTTCTAACTGGGAGCATTGACCAACAACGAGCACCCTAAGCTTTGTGCACTGTCCCAACCCTCTTATCCTCTTTAGCTTCACACATCCAATTGCGTTGAACTCCTCTAAAGATGTTAATGCTCCCATACTTGGTAGTTCTTCTAACTCAGTGCACCGAGTAACATGTAGCCACCGAAGCTTTGTATAATACCCCAACCCGGGTATGCTCTTGAGTTTCTCACACCCTATTACACCCAGTACCTCCAAAAATACTGCTAGCTGCAAAATGTTCGAGGTTCAATGGTTTAAACACAAGAAAGATATTAAAACATAGGTTGCAGATAAATCTTAAAAAATCGTTTGAAATTGATTTAAACACTCTGGTTACATTTCTAATAACACGGAAACTAACATTTATGATCACCTGTGATTCGCTTTCACTTTTCCACAATGTGTTTAATTCGCTCCCGCTCACTTCAAGATACCTTAAGTTCTTCACTGAAATCCAGGAAGGCAGGGAAGAGTATGGATACTTTTTCCACCGGAGCCATAAAATCCCGGGTAACTCCACTGTTCCCAAAATGCTCTCCAACACAGTACCTTCAGTATCAAGAATTCTCAACATCTGGGGAGCAATACCGCGCAATATAGAACCGTAATCATTATTTGCAATAAGATTTAGTCCCCGCACTGTTATTGCCTGACCATTCTTCAAAAACGATCGTTAACACAAATAATGAATTAAAATTATTGATATTTTAAAAAAATTGATCTCAAACTGTTGTTGAATAATCTAAAATTTTATGACTGAACACTTACAGATGATTGCTGTGACAAATAATCCATAACGTTTTGTGTCCAACGCCAAAGACGAAATGGGGGAAACTTCTCAGCTACATCTCTTCTGAGATCTTTTAGGTGCTCATGCATATGTATGCAATTCCTACTGTCAATTTCCACAAGACATCTATCCTGTAGATTTTGTAACCCCCTTCTCCCTTTCCAGCCCGATCCGTTCCATATGCTTATGGCCGTATCCCTGTGTTGTCCTCGGAGAAAACATGCAATGTCTAAAAACATATGTTGTTCCTCTTCATTGAGGTCATCGTAACTAATTTTAAGGCTTCCCTTTACCTCCCTTGGAAGACTCCCCAATTCGTCTTCCCACTCTGATTTGTCTTTTCCATAAAGATGTGCACCATATACTTTTAACGATAAAGGCAATCCATCACAGGATTCTAAGAACTTATTTATCAGATGTTCATATTCTGGGGGGGAATAGGCTTGGCTGAAGGCATGGGAGCAAAAGAGCTCTCTGGAGTGTTGGGTGTTAAGCCCAGTAAGCGTATAAATTGATGATATTTCCACTCTTGCGCTTCTGAGAACACCCGTATCTCTAGATGTAATCAATATTAAGCTCCCCGAACAGATATCATGAGTTTCAACTGGCAGAAGTGCTTTCACCTGATCGACATCGCCCACGTCGTCTAAGATTATTAAAGCATTAGAGGATTTGAGAGCTTGTATGAGCATCTTTTTACCTTCGTGAACATTATCAACACCGTCTATTGGCTTATTAGTCAGTTCTTTCAAAAGTTTTGTTTGCAGCAAATTTAAAGACGCTGCATGATCTTTGACTTCAGATAAAAAGCAGGATCTAAGATAATATGATTTCTTCTTATTGAAGAATTGTTTTGCCAACGTGGTTTTTCCCATGCCACCTAACCCCACGATCCCCACGACCTGAGGTTTCCCACTTTGCAATTGCTGCAACAGGACTGTATCCTCAAAATCTTTCAGCTTGCAATTCAAACCTGCTGGATAGTCAGCCACGTGCAAGTCTCTTTTTTCCAACATTTTTGACAGACATTCAACAATCTTATCTAGCAGCTCCATCTCCAACTCCTTGCTAGTTATTGAAAAGAAAATAAAAAAAAAACTTGTGAGAACGTCTACATCTATTAATCAAATACAAAATATTACCATATCTAGAGAGAGAAGGTTGAGTTCTCACCCATTGCGGACCTCTAGCTCATAACCGCTATTGTCTGCAACAGTAGAAAGTGCCTTTCTCCACTTTTCAATGATGTTGGAGTCATATCGCAACTTCCCTTCATGAGTTCTCTTCTCTGCCAATTCTTTTAGGGCCTTTGCATACTTTCCATCTTTGCCCTGCGTCCACCGAACCTCAGCAGGCGTGACACGGTAAAAGACAGGAATGATAGGAGCCTTTGACTCCAACATGAGTAGAAGTTCATGTAGGCACCAATATGATTCGGCGTATCTGGGAGAGAAGATGGCTACATGGACTCTGGCATTTCTGATAGCATCTTCTATTTGCAAAGGAAAGTTGTATCCCGCTTGCATTTCATCTTGATCCAGAAAGGGCCTCAATCCTTTTTCTAGAAGGCGAAGGTATAGAGACCTGGCGAAGGTTTTCTTCACATCAACACCGCGATGGTTTATGAAAACTCTGTACCACTGAGCAGCGCCGGAGGTGAAGTCGGCAGTGGAGGAGGATGCAACGGTGGAAGCGAGGGCAGCGGTGGACGCGGAGGCAGCAATGGAGGACGATGCAGCGCTGGAGGCCGAGGCAGATGTGCAGCCTCGGCCTCTCATGTGCCCCTCCACCTTATAATATGTGCAAAATTGGGATTCCACTTGCCCATCGACCTCAATCTTCGTCCTTCACTCGTGCAGTGTTTGTTATCCATACGTAGAAAAATTCGTTTCAAGAAGATTTTGCATCATTAAAATACTTAAAAAAAAACCATAAAACTCTTTATCAATCCGAGAAAGACTTCCCATTGTTAAAACCCTAGAAATCCATATGAAGTGGCCCATTCATACCACTGAGCAGCGGTGGAGGAGGAGGCAGCAATGGAGGAGGATACAGCGTCGGAGGCAGAGGCAACAATGGAGGAGGATGCATCCATTTTGCGAATTGCTAAATAGAAATCTCGACACAAATTGCATAGGAGGAGGATGAATTGGCGTTTCAGAAGCATGCAAAAATTATGTTTGAAATGAAAACCTTAGAGATCATTGTACATATACATATATTATTAAAGCAAACCTTTCACCCCTGGTTAGTGAATAGTTATACAGCTAGTGGAGTCCTACCGCTAGTGGAGTCCTCTGGCTTCCTTGTGTTGTTTTGGCAAGTTCTGCACTTTAATATTGTCAATGAGGTTCCCCATTATTATTTTTTTTCTAGTTAAGACTAACCTAAGTACCCACAGGGGATTTGAACCGGTGACCTATCGCAAGGGATGCCTTAACAGCGCACCCATTCACCGTCAATCCAAAGCCCCGTGGGCCAATGAGGTTCCCCAATATTACAATATGTTCGAATTTGAATTTTTTTCAATATTCTTGATATGCGTACCCACTCTTATAATAATTTGTGAGGACATTTTGTGATTTTATAGGATGGTTGACGTAGTCTACACAGCCGTCCACGTTTATCGATGCTGAGCACGTTCTCTACTATTATAATATAGTGGAAATTGGGTTTCCCATACGCTCTTTCACGCTCTATCTTTCATAGTATGTGCAAATTTGGGATTCCACCTGCCCATCCATCTCAATCTTCGTGCTTCACCTGTCCATAACGTGTTCTCCATTATCCATACTAAAATTTGCTAAGAAGACTTTGCATTGACAAAACCCTTAAAAAAACTCTAAATCTCTTTCCCATACGCCCTTTCACGCTCTATTTTTCATAGTAGGTACAAATTTGGGATTCCACCTGCCCATCCATCTCAATCTTCGTGCTTCACCTGTCCATAATGTGTTCTCAATTATCCATACTAAACAAATTTGTTAAGAAGACTTTGCATTACCAAAACCCTTAAAAAACTCTAAATCTCTTTATCATTCCGAGAAAGGTATCCCATCCTTAAAACCCTAAAAAGCTATTGGAGGCGTGATCATACATGGTTCAGTAATTTTAGAATATAAAATCCGTGAGTCCGTGCCCTCCGGGTACTCGAATATCGATTTAAGGTTAATTACTTAATCAACATTGTTGGAACTACTACACACCTACATGCAGACTCTTAGTTAGAGCATGGGACTACATGCAAGATTCTTTCTGCATGATTTACTCCTTGATTTGCTCCTTCTTTAACTCTGCATCTGGTTAGTTCTTCTGCATGATTTACCCCCTGATTTGCTCCTTCTTTCACTCGACAACTGGCTAGTTCTCTCCGGAACTTGTTGTAGGTGTTGAGTCTTCTCATTGATTACCACTTGTTCAACCTTTACTAGCTAGATTCATCTGTGCAGGTTTTCTAACACATTTACATGGTATCAGAGCTTGGACCCAGGTTCAACTCCCTCGAGTTTCGTTTGAGGGGGGGTGTTGGAAGAATCACCGCACCTCTATAGAATCCGTAATTTCCACCCTGGGTGTAAGGTCCTCGGAGCTGTGGTGTGGTTGGGTGCCGGGTGACCGTGCACGGGCGCGCGACGGGCGTGTGATAGTGTGACGGGCGGGTGCGACGAACCGGGTGTGCAGAAAGAATGCGACGAAACCTTGCGACAATGATAAAAGTGCGATGCACTTGTATGACGATTTGGAGCGTGGAGCGCTTGGCTTAAAGCCGAATTGCGATGGTGGCCACGTTGACTTAGCAAGTGGGCGTTGAGCGTTGCGAAGGGGTGTGTATGTGCGATGGTGGGCGGTCGGCTGGGCAGCCCACCCACATGCGATGGAGTGTATATACATGAGTGTGATGGAGTTCATTTCATCAATCCAACTTCGCACTTCATCTTCGCTCTTGGAGGAGAGCTTCTAGTGTGCAGTTTTAGAGGAGGCAAGCGCATAGCTCATGCGCTCCTCTTTGGTGAGTCGCACTTGGTGAGAGGGCTCTTTGTGAGAGGTCGATGCGTTGGGCAAGACGTGTAAGGTCCTCGGAGCTGCGGTGCGGTTGGGCGCCGGGTGACCGTGCACGGGCGCGCGACGGGCGTGCGATGGTGCGACGGGCGGGTGCGACGAACCGTGCGTGCGGAAGAAATGCGACGAAACTTTGCGACGAAACCTTGCGACAATGATAAAAGTGCGATGCACTTATATGGCGATTTGGAGCGTGGAGCGCTTGGCTTAAAGCCGACTTGCGATGGTGGGCAGGCCGACTTAGAAAGTGGGCGTTGAGCGTTGCGAAGGGGTGTGTATGTGCGATGGTGGGCGGTCGGCTGGGCAGCCCACCCACATGCGATGGAGTGTATATACATGAGTGCGATGGAGTTCATTTCATCAATCCAACTTCGCACTTCATCTTCGCTCTTGGAGGAGAGCTTCTAGTGCGCAGTTTTAGAGGAGGCAAGCGCATAGCTCATGCGCTCCTCTTTGGTGAGTCGCACTTGGTGAGAGCGCTCTTGGTGAGAGGTCGATGCATTGGGCAAGACGTGCCCGGGTGTATTGTGCGGAGGTATTTGTGTGGCGACTTGGCGTGGGTGTCTTGGCGACTCGGATGAGCACCTGCCCACCATGCAAGTGTGCACGAAGGTGAAACGGAGGTTGGAACTGGAGGTCGTTGAGTTGGGCAGGCGGTACTACGTGTTGTGCACACGATTTGGGCGTTTGTCAAGAGTTGGCGAGCGGGACTGCGTGTGGGTAGGGATACACGGTTTGGGCGTTTGCGACCAAACGAAGAGCGAACCGGTGAAGGTGTGCGACGAGGTGAACAACGGGTTGGAGAGTCGTGCGGCAACCATGCGGAGGTGCCGACGAGCTGGGCAACCGAGTTTGCCGAAGTTGTGAAAATTTGGCTAAGTGTAAATTTGGGGTTTTCCAAGGACTTAGTCTGTACATTGTAAAATGATGATTATATAATATATTGATTCGGGCAGACTCACATTACGGGGATTTTCCCCTCCCCTTTATACTGTTGCAATTGTTGTGTTCTTGTTATAATTGCTATGGATAATGAATGCGTATGGGCTTCATTGGTATAAAGGATAAATGTATGTTTACTTGGTTGCGAAACACAAGCTAAGTAATGTTAAAGTGAAAGTAGGCGTAGCCCACGAACATAAGTATTGGTGAAAAGAAAGTGTTTGGTGGTGCCGCACCTCGCTATAAGCAGTTGGAAGACTACCGCAGGTGTAGGGGCGTGACAAGACGTGCCTAAGTGTATTGTGGGGAGGTATTTGTGCGGCGACTTGGCGTGGGTGTCTTGGCGACTCGGGTGAGCGCCTGCCCACTATGCAAGTGTGCACGAAGGTGGAACGGAGGTTGGAACCAGAGGTCATTGAGTTGGGTAGGCGGTACTACGTGTTGCGCACACGATTTGGGCGTTTGTCAAGAGTTGGCAAGCGGGACTGCATGTGGGCAGGGATACACGGTTTGGCCGTTTGCGACCAAACGGAGGGTGAACTGGCGAAGACGTGCAACGAGGTGAACGACAGGTTGGAGAGTCATGCGGCGACCGTGCGGAGATGCCGACGCGCTGGGCAACCGAGTTTGTCGAAGTTGTGAAAATTTGGTTAAGTGTAAATTTGGAGTTTCCCAAGGACTTAGCCTGTACATTGTAAAAATAATGATTATATAATATATTGATTCGGGCAAACTCACATTACGGGGAGTTGCCCCTCCCCTTTATACTTGTTGCAATTGTTGATGTTCTTGTTATAATTGCTATGGATAATGAATGAGTATGGGCTTCATTAAGTATAAAGGATAATTGCATGTTTACTTGGTTGCGAAACACAAGCTAAGTAATGTTAATGTGAAAGAAGGCGTAGTCCACGAATGTTAGTATTGGTGAAAAGAAAGAGTTCGGTGGTGTTGCACCTTGCTACAAGCGGTTGGAAGACTACCGCAGGTGTAGGGGCGTGACACTGGGGATCCTAGTTACTGTAACGTTCACCAAAATCTGCGGGTTTTGGTGTAACAACAAACCTCCACAAACATTTGAATTTTAATATTTTATTTCCAACTAATGTTTCATTTACAAAATTATTTTATTTACTTTATATGTAGTCTAAAAAATGCACAAATTAGTTGGGAAAATAATGGAAACTCTATATTATAATAGTGTAGTCTAAAAAAAACAAATTAGTTAGGAAAATAATGGAAATTCTGGCAAGATTATGACAAAATCCGCTAGAAATTTCTTAACTTCAAAATTTTGAGTACTCCACGGATTCTTGATGGTGCTAAATCCATTTCCACCCTAAAAACAATTCAAACACTCCAACATTCTAATTAAAAAAAAATCGGTATTCCAACTAGAAATCTATCATCCAAATAAGATAGACAACACCTATTATAACATTCAACCTAATCAACATTTTATAGTTTTAACATTTTATTTCCATAGTAACTAAATGGCATAGTAAGTGACATGGTAGGGATAAGGGCCTCCAAGCCCATAGATGTCATAGATGAAGGAATTACTAAAGACATGAAATTTATGGTAGAGCTAAGCACTCTTTTGTAGAGTCCAACGTGTTGGTTAAGATCCCACGGTGGATATGTGGTTTTCAATAACTAAATTGTCGAATATTAAGAGATTTCCCCCACCCGGTAGGAGATCCTTGTAGGCTTGGAGAAGCTATGGAGGATGGATTTAGTTAAATTGTTATTTCTAAAAGAGTTACCCGACGGCTTTGGCGTGACGAGTGCATTTCCAAGCATAGGAGGTTTCTGGCTAGAGGAAAATTTTTTAACTTATCCATAGTCAAATATGTGTAACTTATATATATAAATAAAAAGTGTAACTTACTTACATTCACATGACGTTGAGCTGTGAGCGTAGCCTAAATTGCATTGGATTAGATTTGGGAAAAAAAAATTATACTTAAAAAATATTAAATTTTAAAATATTACGATGGTGTATTGGAGTGGACAAAAAAATATTAAATTTTAAAATATTACGATGGAGTGGAAAAAAAAATATATACATAAAAAAGATTAAATTGTAAAATATTAAGACTATTTTAAAGGTTTTGACTCTTGGTTGTCCCATGTTAGCTTTCATTTTAAAGAGAATGAGTGTTTGATAAGAGGAGTGGAGAAGAGAAGAGAGAAGAAGAAGAGAAGCTCCCGAGAGAGGAGAAGAGAGAGGGATAGAAGAGAAGAACTCGTTCCTCTATGCAACTGTAGTCCTGGGATTGCAAATCGTTGTACTTTCCATATATGTGAATAGGAAAGTGTTTTTTCTGTGTGAATGGTGAAATTGGATGGAAAAGGGGACAACGAGTTGTTGTTATTTGAATGAATCAAGTCGTTGTCTTCTTATGAACTGTGTTTAACTGTAATTTGATTCCTCTCTATCATTTATCTTTGGAAGTTTGTACTCATTCCAATGAAATATATTAATAATCTGAGCGATGAAGCCATAAATCGTTATGGTTTGTTCATACATTGTGTGTATTCTTGTTGAAATGGTTCTAATACCCTATGAAGGAGTGTCTATTGTGTTTTGGTAGGCGTGTGTGTGGTGATTTGAATATTGTTAGAGTAAAACAATGTACCCTGCGTTGGAATGTTGTGAAAACCCTCTTAGACTGGTTTTCGATTGCCAAATGTGTAATAATTTGAAAATATAGACAAAGAAAGGTGTATGAAATCATTCCTTGTGCTAAATACCCATTCAAGTCCGTGTAGAATTGATTGGGAAGGGAGCCAAGTTGTTTCAACTTCCAGAAATTCGAAAAACATATTTTTAAGGAGCGCTACGAAATTATCACGTAGCAACTACAGGTTATTTTTTAGTGCTGCGAAATTATTTCAGGAAAGAGTTTTCAAGACTGCAGTATTGGTTCTTAAATGCGCATTTGGCCTTCTCATTGCATCACTTGTTAAAAGGACTATTATGTCATTGGATGAGGTAAGGGAAAAGATTGGAAGATGAGAGAAAGATCTCTCATGGAACTTATTAAGACAAATCCATATTCTCTTTTTGACTGCATATTTTAAAATGGTTCCTAAAATATTATTGAATTAGATAGGAAAACATAGTTGTGTTTGGAGTAGCATGGTTTTATTGGAAGTCGAGGTAACCCGGTCTGTCATCAAGTGGTATCAGAGAAGCTACGTTCTTTGGAGAATACCAAAGCATGAATGCTCTTTGGTGATGAGCTTGAACGTTCTTTGGTGATGTAGTAAGAATAACAAAGATTTGATTTTAGAGTTACAATACAACTAAAAGTGAAATGAAGTGATCATGGAGATGCTTGCATGTTAAGAAGAGTTAATCCATGAAATTTCCAAGTTTGAGGACAGTTTGACAATGAAAAGAGGATGAAGAGAAGAACAACCTTACAACAAGAGGGGACAAGTTGAATTCTTAGGAAGTAAGTGATATGATTTCAAGGAAGTGAAGAGTTGATATGCTCTTGAGGAAAAACAAGTGTATTGGTTGGAAAGGAATTGGCTCAGCAAGTAGATCCAAGAAATATTGTAGAAGATGAGATCTTGTTATAGATCTTATAAACTTGAATATGATTTTTATGCTAACTTGGTCATTAAAAGAATCGTGTTTACATGACTGAATTGGTAGCAGCTACCTTAGCAAGTAAGCTATGTAAAAGGAGAGGGAGTAGGAAAAGCTCTTAGATGAAGAAATGGTGACAAAACCCAACAACAAAATAAATTTGTTGAAAACTAAGAAGAGTGAGCAATTGAATATGTAACAACCAACAACTTTCAAAGTTGAGGAGCAATAGTGCTCAAGAAGAGGTTCTACTGTAGAGAATCTAGAGAAGGGAAGAGACCAGGAGGATGAATTGGTATGGGTGACAAGTAGCAGGCTTGTTATAGAGAAAAGAAGGGTTTGTTGTAACTCATTAGTGGACAAGGATAGTTCACAAGAGGAAGAGATGAACATGGTTGTTATTAGTCATAGCAGGGGTTCATAGGAAAGTCACAATCAGAAGAAGAAAAGTGCCAAAGAAGTTGGACCCAAAGGAATGAGTGATGAATAATTTGAGAAAGATATGGTTGAGTTAAGATCATAACTCAATCATGTGAAAGAGTTGCCACAAAAAATTCAATATGACTAGATTTATGATTGGATAATGAGCAGGAGGTAGGTGAGATGGCATTCCTTGGAAAGGAAGTTGAGATAGAAGATGCGTGTCAAATTGAAAGAAGTAATCAGAGTAGCTGAGTTTGAAATGGATGTTTTTATATTTGAACAAGGATTGTTCTTCAATTAAGAGGTAGAGTTTTTGAAGGAATGGTTGGAAGAAGATCCATGTGATGGATATTTCATAGAGGTTATAAATACAATTCAAGAAGATTTTTCTAAATTATATGAGGAGCTAGAATTCTTGGAAGAGAAGCTAATGAACCAAGGATTGCATATTCAAAATGCAAAATTAGAATTGGAAAAGGGTAATATTATCTTAGATGACAATGAAGATGAAATTGTAAGCTACAACTAGCAGGTTGTAAAGGAAAGAAACAAACCAGAATTAAATGAGGATTATTTAAATTTTGCAACAAAATAAGGTATGCAACAATGTGAAGACAAGAAGTTTCAGCCAAGGACTAAATTAGAAGATGAAATTGGAAAAAGGAAAGTAGGAGGGTATAGTTGATTGTATGAAGAGACAATCTATGTTTTTGAGAAAATGTTTGAACAATGTATTGGCTTATTTGAATAGCTCGGTAGCAAATAAAGGTCAAAGTTAATAGCAGAAGCAAAAAAAGAAGGTACAAGTTGATTAAAGATATGGTAATATTTTTAAGTTTCATATTGCAAGTGACAATAGAGGAAGATGAGGAGATTTGTAGAAGCCTTGAGCAAGAGTGCTCGAAGGGTTCCATAGAAGAGAACTAGGAAGATGCCAAAATCCCAAACTCTGGAGAAAGTTTGGTGAGGTATCATGTAGCAAGGTGGAGACTTGTTACTGCAGAGACGTGTTGCATCTCATGAGTTGAAGTTGTTATGTGAAGACTAGATGCATATGAACAAGGGGCCATAAATTTTCGCACCTCGGGAGTCTGATGCAGGTGCATAGATGGAGCACAAATTCGATGAATATTGGAGCAAAATATTGTTACTGTGATGGGATGGTCACATAGTGATGTTGGGAGAAATTTTAAATGTTTTGTAAATATTTACATTAGAAGGTGAGTTTTGTTTTTATATTAAGTTGGGGGAATTATTTCCAAATGTAAATATAGTTTCAGTTTCCCTTATTTTATGGAGAAGAGGAAACAATTCATATCTTGTGACTCTTGGTTGTCCCATGTTAGCTTTATTTTTAAAAAGAACAAGTGTTTGAGAAGAGGAGTGGAGAAGAGAAGAGAGAAGAGGAAGAGAAACTCCCATGAGAGTAGAAGAGAGAGGGAGACAAGAGAGGAACTCGTTCCTCTGTGAAACTACAGTCTTGGGATCGCAAATCATTTTACTTTCCATCTATGTGAACAGGAAAATGTTTTTTGTGTGAATGGAAAAATTGGATGGCAAAGGGGACTATAAGTTGTTGTTCTTTGAATGAATCGAAATCCAATGTTTGAAGCAATTAGTTGTCTACTTATGAAATTTGCTTAGTTGTAATTTGATTCCTATGCATTATTTATCTTTGGAAGTTTATACTTATTCCATTGAATTATAGTAATAATCTGAGTAGTGAAGCCATAAATCGTTGTGGTTTGTTCATACATTTTATGCATTCTTTTTGAAATGGTTCCAATACCCCATGAAGGAGTGTCTGTTATGTTATGGTAGGAGAATGTGTGGTGATTTGAATTTTGTTAGAATAAAATAGAGTACCCTACATTGGAATGTTGCAAAAACACTCTTGGATTCATTTTCAATTGCCAAATTTGTAATGATTTGCAAATCTAGACAAAGAGAGGTGTATGAAATAATTCCTTATGTCAAAGACCCATTCAATGCCATGTAGAATTGACTGGGAAGGGAACCAAGCCATTTTATCTTCTAGAAATTTGAAAAACAAAGTTTTAAGGACTGCTACGAAATTATCTCGTAGCACCTACAAAAAATTTGTTACTGCTGTGAAATTATTTCGTAGCACCTACAGGCGACATTTTTCAAGACTATATGTTTGGTTCTTAAATTCCTGTTTGGGCTTCCCATTGCATCACTTGTTAAAAGGAAACATATGTAATTGGACAAGGTAAGGAAAAATATTGGAAGGTGAGAGAAATCTCTCTCATTGAACTTATCAAGACAAATCCATATTCTCTTTTTGGTTGCATATTTTAAAATGTTTCCTAAAATATTATTGAATTGGATAGGAAAACAAAGTTGTGTGTGGAGTAGCCTGGGTTTATTGGAAGTCAGGGTAACCAGGTCTGTCATCAACCTATGTAGTAGTCTCTGCTTAGAGTTAAAGTTGAATTGAATAACCAGATTGAGAAGACGAACATGTGGCATAAACAAAGGCAGTTCAAGCTGACACCCGTTTCAACATCATCTCACTTGATTCCAAATCCATAAGAGGCTTCGTCCCTAGCATATCGAGATCGAGTAACTATAGCAGATCCATTTAAAGATCAAGACCCCGTAGTGAGGGAGGCAAAGGAAGTTTGAGATTATTTAGTTCTATATTTAAAATGAGAAGTTTCTCCCACAAAAGAAACAAGTTCTGGTGTTGGATTTTGCACATTTATATTATTCAATGTTTTGAAAAAACCTCAGGGATTTTTTCTTTAGATTCTCTTGACACCACTCATTTTTTGATCATGATTTTCACCACCAACGTTGCAGATGGGAGCAAGGGATACCAAATGGAATGGAAAGAAACAACAGGGGGCCATGGGGAGTAGGCATAGCAGTAGTAGAAGGAATTCGAGGGGTCACCTTGTCCATTGCTAGTGTTTCACTTGTGTAAATTGCAATGGCAGCCATAAGTAATGCACTTGAGGGCCTCTAGAGTACCTTTGTCACTGCTAGGTAGGATGGGAAGAATTTGAAAAATTACTCTCAAATAGTAAAATAAATAGAAGTGATTGTGTGCAGAGGAGCCTATGTTTAGAGTGTGGAGGTAAAAATGAGAGGTTGCACCTCCGCACTCAGCACATGGGCTGCTACTAACTGCCCTCCATAGGCCAAAAAATGGGCTAGGTATGGTTCAATTTGGGTAATGGTATTATATTGGAATTTCATCTCTATTATTGAAGCATATAATGTGATACAAGTAATGTTATATATCCAACAAAAAATCAACATAACTCTTAGAGGAAACCATCCTTTTGTGCACTAATTTCAAATTCCTAGGTAGTCATCCAACCATTGTTCAAATCATGAATTCATACTTTCATATGGATGCCATCATGCCACTCAATGAATGCCACAATTTTGTAGGTATTTCCCTTCCCTCCCATTATTCGTATGCTATCCTGGTGTTGGCTTGATGGGCCCTGACCCGGGTTCAGCGTTAATTAGCCAAGAAAATCCCTACATTACTGGCCCTTTCGACTTCAATTCACGAAGCATGAACTAAAGTCTCACCCGAAGCAGTATGGAGGGATGTAGGAACTAAGTTTCCGCACCCAGAGATGGTAGTGATGTCGTTTTATACCCTAAACCTTCCTTCGCGCAGGTTGATAAGCCTCTTAGGGCTTATCGATATACTCTTCTCAGTTGTCTTCTAGACCTCCGCGAAGGTCTACAACTATCCTTCGCGTACCCTAGATAGGCGGATCAGACACTTACGCACCTCTGTAACTATCCTTACTTCTGTTTTTACCCAGATTAGCTTAAGTATTGAATAAATTCAACATGCATTAAGATGATCTTCACGTAAACATATATTCTTACTTACATTCATATAACAAAGCAAAAAATATGGATTTGCACATCAATATAGCATTAAAACATAAACCCAGTATTCATCATAACATAATCATATGCATTTATAACAAAAGTTAAATAGATCATACAGAGATAGTTCCAGAATAATTCTCTTTATTGATGCTTCAGATATTCTTTATAGATTCTAACCGCCTTGCGCACATAGCTACAAGGGTCCGTGCACTCAGTTGCAGACTTCTACCTTAGGCCTCTGCACACACAGCTGCAGAGCCTCTTTCCTATGCTAAGACTCTTCACTCTTAGCTCTCACATACCCATTACATTTATTAAAGACTCAAAACTTCCTTAGAACTGAACTGCCTTAGACTCCTCTAAGACTCTCCTTTTATACAATCCCATGGTCCATGGACCATGGGTGGATCTCTTAAAGACGAAATGACTTAAATAAACTAAGGGCGGAAACCCTTGATGAACCTTTACATCTTCTCACTCCGCGGCCACAAAATGCGAATACTTTACATTCTTTATACAAAAACTTAGGCTTTTTGTAGAAATTCCCACTGAAGATCACCTAGTAATGCAATGTACTAAAGCAAAACACTTGATCTACTTCTACAAACAATTGAGCGGAAGCTTAATCGAACATGAGAAACATCAAGCATGAATAGATATAACTGAGAATGAGAAGTAATCAACCATAACACAGAAGATAAATCACTGGGGAAAGCAGCAGCCTAAAACCCTAACTCTGTATTATCATACAAGTGGAAATCTTGTTCAAGTTACAAAAAGAATTAGCTCTCAAGCTATCTTGATCTCTCTGCACTGAAACAATACAGCTCACAGACTCAATAGACATAGAATATATCTTCCTCAAGCCCTCCAAGCCTCCTATTTCCTTGTGTAGTTTTGATT
The DNA here is from genome assembly GCA_031772625.1 of Pinus tabuliformis. Taxonomy (NCBI): domain Eukaryota; kingdom Viridiplantae; phylum Streptophyta; class Pinopsida; order Pinales; family Pinaceae; genus Pinus; species Pinus tabuliformis. The sequence continues at coordinate 1,920,956,405 of CM062816.1, read as the reverse complement.
GGGGTCCAACGATATCACATGTGTGAATTGGCCTCATCACACTCACTGTAACCTCAGGTCCAACTGCGCAATCCATAAGGAATAATATCCCTTTTGCATGCAAGGAATATTCACCAAGGAATATCCTAGCAACTGATAGTACACTGTCCCTCCATCTGATCTCAACTGGGTCTCTGACTGAACTGACATACACGAGTTATCCATGAGTGAATCTTCAGTTATCTGAATTACAGTAGTTACATGCATGCAAACATTAACTAACTGAACTCTCATTAATTTAACAAACTGTTAAATTAATCCAACTGGACTTGACTAAGTTAAACTAAGTCAACTGATTACAACTCATCCTTATCTCTTTAACTGAAGTTCAAATTCCTCAATTAATGGAGAAACTGTTTCATGTGCTCGCATAGACTTCAACTTTGATTTTCCTTAACTAATTAACTCAAGATGAATTAATTAATTAATTTCCAAACGGTTGTTGATATCAAATTCGAATTTTACTTCCTATGTTTAGTCCAGGGACTGACTAAAATAAGAAGGTATCCCGAAATGCTATTTTTAGCACTTTCACTTTTCACCAATTGTAGCTAAGACCTCCAATGGCTGAACTGCTATTTATAGCAGTGCTATTTTTGGCAATTTCTATTTTTAGCAATTCTTGTTCCACACTTTTCAACAGTCCCTCTCAACAAGAAAGGGATTATCAGCAACCCCGATCCTGTCTCTGTGGAACTCGAACTTGCATTTTGGCAATGCCTTTTCCAAAATATCTACATCCTGGTCCTCGGTTGAAACATACTGCAACATCATGATCCTCTTGACCACACAGTGTCGTAGATGATGGTAACGGATATCTATATGCTTAGACTTGTCATGAAACACTGGATTCTCAGAGAGTTTTATGCAACTCTGATTATCACAGTATATCGTTGTAGGATCCATCATTTAACCAAACAATCCCACTAGAATCGTTTGCATCCAAATGGCCTCACATGTTGCCTAACTCACAGCCATGTATTCAGCCTCTGCTAAGCTAAGTGCAACTCATCTCTGTTTCCTGCTATACCAAGAAACTACAGTTGAACCAAGGTTGAAAATTCCTCCAGAAGTGCTCTTCCGGTCTAATGGAGTACCAGCCCAATCCGCATCCGTGAAGCCTTGCAGTTTCACTCCCTCTGTCCACCTATACCATAATTCGTACTATGTAGTGCCTCTGAGATATCTCACCACATGCTTCACTACCTTCCAAAACAGTGTGGTAGGCTGAACCACAGCTTGACTCAACTGGTTCACTGCAAAGCATAAGTCAGGTCGTGTTTTCACCAGATACATGAGTGAACCCACCAGCTGCCGATAAATAGTAGCAGCCACTACCTCACTAGAAGTAGCATCCTCCTTCCTCCAGTTCCCAGCTAGAGGAGTCTGCATGGGCTTGCACTTCTCCATGTGAAAGCACCTCACTATCTGATTGGCATACTTGCCTTGAGACACAAATACTTCCCCATCTTTCTGCCACACTTCCATGCCTAGAAAGTAGTGCATGAGGCCCATGTCCTTCATCTCGAAATATCTTGCAAGGTACTCCTTGCAAGACTGTATCAGTTGCTCATCACCTGTCAAAATCAGATCATCGACATAAAGTACAATAATCAAGGGCTTACCATCTACCATGATGTGGTATAGGTTCGCTTCTACTTCACTCTTGGTGAAGCCCAACCCAGTGAAATAGCTGTCGATCCTAGTATACCAAGCACGGGGTGCTTGCTTCAGCCCATACAGTTCTCGCTTGAGTTGGCAGACATGCGACTCGCAATCAAAGGTCTCAAATCCTTCGGGCTACTCAATGTATACCTCTTCCTCAATCTTCCCATTGAGGAACGCCATCTTCACATCCATCTGATGGATCTTCCAACCCATCTGAGCTGATATAGCTAGCATCGATCTGATAGATGAGTACCTTGCTACGGGAGCAAAGGTCTCATCATAGTCGATCCCCTCAACCTGTGAGAAACCTTAGGAAACAAACCTTGCCTTGTGTTTCTCAACACTACCATAAGCTTCCTGCTTTACCTTATAAAGCCATCGGGAACTAATCACTAACTTGTCCCCAGGTCTAGGGACAATATCCCACACACTGTTTCATATGGTAGAATCGTACTCTTCTACCATTGCATCATGCCAGACTGGTTGCCACACTTCCTCCTCAAAAGAAGTAGGTTTGGTCGCTACACACTCCCCAACCAGGGCCATGTAGCTAGTGTATCTCTCAGGAGATCTCCTATATCTACGATGAGCGGATGGCTGCCCCGCATTCTCTCTCACATCCTGCATCAATCTGTCAGCTCCTGGCGAGCGTTTCCACCCATCTCTGGAAGAATCTCCAGCAGTGGTGGTCTCCACTACTAGATCCTTTACAAGTGGCTGATCCACATCATCAGGAGCCTCCTCCTCTTTTGGAACCAAAATTTCCTCATCACCATGCAACTTGAGCTCCCTCTCAAGCGACACTCGCATACCCAATCAATGCCTAGGAGCACAGGGTAGGGGTTGCTGTCATCCATAATTTCTATTACTTCAAAATCAGCCAATGCACTCGTGCCTTCAATATCTACAGTTACTCCTTGCAGTCGTCCCATGGGGATGATCTTCTGTTGATTTCCATCCTTAACTGAATCGGAGACCACTGCAGCATAGGTCTCCCCATCCGTTCCCAAGTCTTCTTCGGGAAAACGTTTGTGTTTGACCCCAGATCTAGAATAACCTAATCCATTTCGTATTCTCTTATCTGTGTGGTGAGTCTCATTTCTTGTCCTGTCCTTGCCTTATGCTTACCAATCTTCCGTACCACGTGCGGTTCACCCGGAGTGGTTTCGGTGCACCTATTTATAAGTTCCTGTAACCCCTTCACAGCCTTGCTATTGTGCAGAAACTTCATGCAAGTCTCTAGGAAGGTTGTAAGCATAGAAGGGTCCATTTCCTGAATAGGTTTATCTTGGCTCCATTTACCATGCAAACTGAAAGCTCAAACATTGACAAGAAAAAATACAATAAAGGAGGGAAAATTTCAAGATATAAGCCCACTAAAGTCCAGGAAATCATAGCCTCACCATTCATCAAGGAATCTTTCCAAAATGTGGGCTGCCTAGGTTTTTGTGAGAAGATCCAAGAAATAGGTTCTCATGCCAAGTTGACAAGCCTCTTTGCCACCAACTTCAGGAGGGATAAGGCCAACATAACAGGGGTTGACTTCACCATTTCATAAGATTCTATCGCCATAGCCGCTAGAATCCCTAACAATGGAGAAATTTGGTTTAAATGGGTGGATTTAGACATTGAGAATTACAAAGTTTTCCTAGATGCATATTACAAAAATGCTCCTACACATATCTTTCCCTTCAGACAGTTGCTTGATAGGTATGCTCCATTGACGAAGATGATCATGAAGTACTTTACCTGTGAGGGTAGGTTTTCAAGGCTATACCAATATCACATAAGACTACTCATGCATTTCACAACCATCAAACCTCTTAACCTATCTCTTTACCTATACAAAAGCCTAGTCAAGATGACAGAGAAGGTACAGAGCAAAGGGAAATATCACCAAGAAAACCTATTTCATCAAGGCTTGGTCAAAATCATTTTTTTGCATTAGTTGTCATAGGTCAACTTATCTTGGGAGGAATTCATGCAGTCAGCTTCTCTTTTGCTTGCTACTAGTAGTCAAATTAACAGTCAAAGTTCACCATTGGAAAAATCACCAAGACCTCAAGAAGTTGGCTCTACAAGAAAACTACTGACAAGGACACCTAGGGAAGAGGTAACAAAAACATATAGTAGAGGTAAGAGGCTTTTTTTTTCTCATGACAGCATAAAAAGAGTTCAGCCTCTTATTGTTGGACAAGAAGCATCAAGGACATCATCATAATGCACTTTTGCATGAAGAAGAACGGTACATTTTGATACTCACGTGGCAGACCTAGAAAGGAATGAGAAAGACAAGTCATCTAAACAAATCATCCAAGATAAAGAGGCAGAAATCAGAGATCTTAAGGATTTCTTGGCAAAAGCAAACTTCATGATTGCATTCTTACAGCAGGAGAACATGCAACTTAAGGTAAATCAAGTTTTACTTTCTAAACCTAGGGTGGATTTGGTGGCAGATGATGATAAAGGTAAGAGAGTGATATATGTTGAGAAAATTGAAGATAAGAAGCCTCAGATCAAGCCAAGGAGGCCAAAGACCAGAGGACTAAAAATAAAGGAAGCACTAGGGAGTGAGCCATCTCCTCCACTAGGTCAGCAAGACTTTGAAGACAGCAATGCACTTGAGATTAAGAAAGACAAGGAGTTGTGTCTTAGTAGGGTTAATGAGCACCTGGAGAAGCTCTTGAAGAAGGCCAACAGGGACACCAAGCTTCATAGAAACATGGCAAGGCATTACTTCACTTGAAATCACATTTGCAAAATTAGGGGTAGGAGCATGAAGAGGAAGCTAAAGAAAACCCTGAAGAAGATTAAAAAAAGAGATAACTTTGACCTACTTTACGATGAATAATTGATTTTTTAACTCATCATTCATGGAGAAAAAGGAGAAATTTTGAAGAAATTTTGGCAAATTTTGGTGATTTTGGGTATTTATTGCATTTTTGACAATCATGGTGCAAAAAAGCACAACGAGCTCACGATGTGCTTCTTCTAGGGACCTCCAAAGGATGGATTTTTTGCATGGTTGGATATACATTTGTAAGAACATTGTATATTTGGAAATGGCTTGCCATGTTAGCCTCTGAAACTAAAGGAAAAGTCAAAAAATGGGTCAAAAAACATGTTGATGCCTCCTATTTCAACCCCTCACTGTGCTTCTAGACAAGTCTTGGGAAATAAATTTTTGGAATCCTTGGAGAAGTGTTTTTGCATGCTTTAAGGTTCAGGCACCTAGTATACATCCTAATATTTCTCCAACATCTTTCATATTAGAATTTGGATCTGGGAAAGTCCCTTAAAACGCCTCCACAAGTCACACGTTGTGCTTGTGAGAAATTTCATTGCACTTTTGCCAGAAGGTCATTTTCTTGGGTTGTTTCAGTAAAACTCAAATTTCCATGATGTAATTTGTCTTCTAGGGTTTTGACATGATGTAATTAAATTTAATTATGCTTGTTAAGGTGAAAATAGTGTAGATTCATAGTTATTAATGCTTGTAAAGTCAAAGTGAATAAGTTTTGGGCCAAATTGGGAGTTGGTTTCAAACCTCCATAGTCTTAGGTATGGTTGGATATATTCTTGTAAATAGTTAGTATGATGGTGTATTCGACCTCTGAGAGGGGGAAACTGGTATTTGGTCTATATGTAGCCTAATCTAAGTGTTATAGAGGGTTGGCTGCTTGTGAGTCAAAGGCTTTGAAGCTAGTGTACACCATCACTTTTGTAGGAGTAATACATGGAGTTTGTAGCTATTATCTTGGGATTCCTGTGGTATGATTTTGTGACAATGTTTCTTCTTTGTTTTATCATCAGTATGAATGTTATGTATCCTTACTTCCATCTTAATTCTTTCATGTGATCATCTCAGTAGTTTTCAAACATAATTCATATGTTTATGCTCTGTTTTGATGAGATTTTCATGTTTATGTTTAATTTCCTCCGTTAAATGAATTCATAACTCATATGCTCATTGTGATACTTCACTTTTTCAACCATACACCACCATGACAAATCAAAAATTTCACTGAACATACCTACCTTGCCCCATTATATCTCTGCAACTGATATTTTGAAACCCTGACCTAGTTTCCTAGTCCTATTGACCCTGAACCAGCAAATCCTAATATCAAACCCTACTGAGCTTTGAATTTCAAGCCTAAGATCTATCTTCCTCTCTAGTCACTCATTGGTTGTGAGATCATAGAGAGATCCCTCTCTGATTTGGTAGGGTTAGCTACCAGATCCAAAGTTAGTTTTAGGTTACCTCCGTCGGTCTCCTTTCTCAGCCTTGGGATATTGAGGAGTGCTAATAGCTCGTGAGAGCCTTCACCTTCTTACTAGTCTATTTCTCAAATAGTGCATTGAATTCTACAAACTTTGAGAATTTCTCATCCTTCTTCCGCATGAAGAAGATCCAACACTTCCTTGAGAAATCATCAATAAAATAACAAATTACTTATGTATAGTAGTGGAGGTTGTCAAGAAGGGTGCACAAACATCAGAGTGGACTCTTTCCAAGACTACATGTGCTTTGTTGTCTCGATCATGGAATGTGGATTCTACATACTTCCCCAAGGTAAAACCCTTGCAGACATCATGTTTCTGAAGTGATCATTTAGGGAGGCCAATGGTTATTTGTTGCATAATATTTAAGGCAACATGATGCAAATGGCCCAATATCATGTGCCAATGTTCACCAACATAGTGGCTCTACACTTTCTTTGGCTTACTGCTTAATCCAACAAAATATTCCACATTAATTTTATACGTGTCATTCACATGAACCCCGATCCACTTCACCTTTCCAATGGCTATGTGTCTCAAGAATGCTTTCCTTTCACTGAAGATCACATCATGACCACGGTCTTCCAAAACTGCTACAGAGATGAGATTCTTCTTTAGGACTGGAACAAACATGACATCTTTGAGGTGAAGAGGGGATCTTGACTCCCTCTTAAAGGTTACTGTACCAATCTTGATAGCATTATCCCTTCCCTCATCCCCAAGCTCAATATTCATCTAGAGATCTTTCTCCTTCAGGTCACTGAAAAACTCTCGAGACCCTGTCATGTGGAATGAGGCATCTGAGTTCAAGTAGCACACACTCCCCATCACAGTGTTTTCCATGCATGTGAGAAGGGTGAAGTCTAGCTCAAACTTTGAAGTTAATGCTTCACCTGCTGCCCCTCTTGAGTTCTTCTTGCCAGACTTTTTGTGTGGACACTTTGTAGCATAGTGTCTGAATTCATGACAATTGAAGCATTTTATTTTGGGCAAGTATTTCTTCTTGCCCCCTTCACTGGATTTTGATTTGGTTTGAGATTTCTTCCCTTTTCCCTTCTTTCCCTTTCCAACCAATGAAAATTTTTCTTCATCCTCTCCCTTGGATGAAGTTCCATCTCTAATATTATGACTGATCTCTTCGTGTACCAAATCAGGCCACAAGCATTCCTAATTCGATAATTTCTCCTTCCCGCTCATTGAGTCCTGATATCTATGCCAACTTTTGGGAAAGCTTAGAAGAGATATGCTCACCAGGTTATCTTCTGAAACATTCACACTAACCCCTCCAAGCTCATCTTGAACTTCTGTAAATCTAGTGAGATACTACGAATAGTCTCATTCTTTTGTGTCATGATATTTCAAAGTTTGTCTTTGAGGGCCAATTTTATATGGTCACTTCTATGCTCGAATAGCTTTGTTAGTACCTTCCACATTGCGAAAGGAGTTTCTTTCTAATGGATATTTGAGACAATGTGGTATCGCACTCCCTCCAATATTATTCTCCTCCCCTTGGCTACATATTTCTTCCATCGGGCTAAGTTCTGGGCATCAGTTGATCCTGCTTTTGGAATTTTTATCTTGACATATTTCAGCAATCCGTTATGATCAAGCACCACCTCCATTTCATCCTTTCAGGAAATTAATTTTGAGTTTCCTTCCAATGCATACTCTAATCTCAGTCCATTGAAGGTCATTCTTCCAACTCCGAAGAGATCCTGCTACACTGAAGCTGCAAATTCGAACCTCCTGAGGAAGAAATTCGAAATTCATGTTCTAATGTGAATCTTGCTCTGATACCATTTATAAATATGGTGATATAATTGCGACTTCTCAAGAAGTTTAATCTAAAATCAAGAGACACAATTCTACTCTACTGATCTACAAAATTTAATTCACAAGTTAGAAAAACATTCACAAACATGCAATAATAAAAACCACACATGCACAATATTTTTCTAGGGGAACCCAACTGGGAAAAACCCCTCAATCCTCTTTGCATTAATTATATTACTAGAGAATGTATTGCAATTTCTTGCCCACTCTAAGAACAACCTCCAAGTGAATAACCTATCTCTCTGCTCAATGAGAAGCTCTGGCCCATACTTAGTCATATTTTCCTATGTTTGAGCCCCTATTTCCTTATACAAATCCTAAGGAATTAGGCCCCTATTTTTTAGGAATTTTCCTCCAATTTATTGTGCAATTCCCAAGGTTTATCCGTTGATTACATGTAACACTTATATACTCGAGACTAGTCTACAACTGATGTGACACTCAAGTACTGGAAGTGGGAGCGGCCATAGGCTGAAGTCGCCCTATAAGCCACTAAATGGGAGTAACCAAGCTATGAGATCGATTTTTAAGATGAATGAGAATCAAATCTAAGTCCTATGCTATGTTTTTGGGTTGAAATAGTCCCAAAGGAGCTTGTAATTGGCAAAACACCACTCAAAAAGAAACAAAATAAGAGACATAGAAAATAGAAGGAGAATTCAAGCACTAAGTATTTATCCCCAATGGAGTTACTAGTTCTATTTGTCTAATTTATGCTTTGAACAAAGGGACTATTTTCCCACAGATCCCACCAAAGGATTTTCCAAATAGTGGACAATATGAATACAAATGGTTCCTAGATCTTATAGAAATCTATCATTTTACTTACATAGCTAATTTTTAAGATTTAATAGGATTGTCTAAGTAAAAGGCAAATGTAAGCTTATGGAAACGAAATTATACATGGATATTTTCATTGGCATCTCTATATGAAATCCTAGAATTTATTATAATAATTTCTGTTAGCCTCCTATACCAATAGGTTTTCATCTCTCATGATTGACAGTGGAAGTGCCAAAAATGTCCACCTTCCATGCTACTAAGGTTCCATTTTTGCAAAGAAAGCAGACAGTTAAAAAATGTAAAGAGGGTATGCCTTAAAAGAAAAATCAAAGGGCAAGAAAATGAATTGGTCAAAGAAAAAATAAAGGAAATGAACCCCAAACAAAGACCATGAGAGTGGCTAGTCCAAATGGCCACTACTACTTTGATGGGTGGTCCAACAGCTCAAGCTGGGCCTCACCATGTTTTAAATTGCATGTTGTAGATTAGAGAGGAAGTACCTGTTCAAACAGTTTAAGCTTAACAGATGACTAGGTGGATAGAGAAAGAAAGGAGCCCAACTGCTAAATCTGGGCCCTTGGAAGTCATAAGGGTAGACTTAGATAGGAGGGCAGCAAAAAGAAAAGAGAATTATCAGGGTTTGCAAGGCCAAGTGCACCCATCCAAAGGAAGAAAAAATGTTAGGCATAATAGGCAGGGTAGGCAGTTGAAGGTTGCAGAAAGCAAGATCTAAGCATATCACTTGGGAAAAATCACAATGATGTCACCAGCAGGAGAAAGGCAAGAGAAATGGCCTGTTTGGCATACTACTAAACCCTCACTAACTTCCCTCATCCCCTTCAAAAAGTTTCTTACTAACCTCCCCGTGAGCACTGCAGGATCTACCTGATCAGTCCTCCTTATACTCCTCATTTGTAACAATTTCATGTTAGAAGTGACTTCTCTCTTTGAAAAGAAGCCACATTTCTTGTGTAAAAATTCTTTTCATTTTGATCTACTCCCTAACTAAGTTTGATTCCTAAAAAGCTTAGTAACTATCACTTCCCATTCCCATTCCCCTCCAAAAACTAACTACTAACTCTATCTACACTAAATCCCCTATGTTCCCCTTTCCCTATTACTATAACACCATGGTGTATAAAACCCCAAGCAAATTATAAATATTCCCCCTTTAGCATTATAGCTGAATAGTATGTCTATGGGAGACATTAGTCCACCAGGGACTATAGTCAACCCTTGTTTTGGGAATTACTCTAACCCCTGGTTAGACTAATAGCCCACCCTTAACCCTCATATATACCCCTTTTTCCGAAAAAATTCATAAAAACCCCTCTCCCCCTCTCAAACCCAATGTCCATATGTTTTTATAAAACTCGACACTCTAACCCGTATACCCCAAAACCCACAAAAACCCCTTAACCAAAGTTTAATACCCGAAATATTAAAATGAATATTTTAATCATTTGGCGGGTCCCCCCCAACTTGCACGATGGGGTCGGGGCGCCCGCCAGCCCTTGATTTCCCACCCCCTTCATCCAACGGTGGGCGGGCGATTTCAGATTTGAAGCCGCCGCCCTATAACGTCCGGGGAACGGGCGGTTTCGGCCCCCATACACTGGACGCGTGGCAGCCGGTGGGGGTGTTCGGAGCCCCCCTCCCCGATACCGCCTTCTCCCAAAAGCGGTGCGGGGAGACCGCTTACCACTTTCCCCGATACCGCCCCTCTGATGGCGCGTCACCTCCACGTCATCGTGACGTCATGTCACCGACCCCCGCCCCCGCGCCTTGTGGCCCTCCACGTAACCTTGCCACCCCACACCGCCCGCCACCGTGTCCCGCCACGCTGGCCTCCAGCTCAGCGCCCACGTCACCCTCCGTACCGGGGCCCGCCATGACGTCATGCTGATGTCATCGGCGGAAAAGCGCCAATAACCCCCATTTTCTAAATTTATCGTTAAAAACGCGCTGTTTGGCCGTTTTGTGTCATTTTCACGCGAAAAAGACAGAGTCACTGTTCTATGTGTTCAAGGCGAAATTTGCCTCCAAGCCGCCAAATTCGAAGCTGCAAGCGCCACAACTCACCAATTTAGCTGCATTGTTCGTTAACTGTCAACCCGAAGGCTCTCGGCATCATTTATCCAGGTATTTGCCAGAATTCACCCATTTCACCCGTGTTTTTGCCATTTCTCTGCAAATTTTCCATAAAACACCTGTTAAATCCCAAATTGAAGATTGTTTCTTAGTCAATTCTGGACTAGAAAACCTGCATTGTCCTCTGCTCCAAAATTTGATGATAAAACCATAATTCGCGGTCTTCACTTGCAAATTCGTCCTCAAGCTGCCCGGCATTGTTCCCTTTTGCCGGATGCAGGCTTAAAAAATTGCATTTTACCATTTTAAGTCCTGCCCACCCTCTGCAGTTTATCCTAATTGGTCCCAATCACTGTGAATTTACCCAAGCAGAGCAGAGGCAATCCTGCCTAGCCTGCCTATTCCATTTTGAAGAAAATTTCTAGCATTATCTGCATTCAGTCTATCACTTGAGCTTTGAAAAGCCTTGCAAGCTATTGCACTTACCTTGTTCAATTCAGAAACTACATAATGGCTGCCCCTGCACCCATAGCTCTCAGTGTTGCCCCCATAAATGCACCATGCACCAAATAAAGACCTGGAGTCCTTGCCTCTTGCTGACAGAGATTTCCTCATCCAAGACTTTGTGGGTGATAGGAACCACTTGCAGACCTTCAGGGAATTGAGAGATGACTACTTAAACAACAATGATACATATGGGATATGGGAATCCAATCTCCCTTACTACTTCCTCCCATCTGTCAACATTTTTCCAGAGATTATACGCCTTTGTGTTGAGAATTATGATGCAAATCACAGAGCTGTCAAGTCTCCATCTGGGAGCATCCTCTTTCACATTAATGCTGAGTCCATCAACCAGATGCTCAACTTCAAACAAACTCAGCTGTTGTTCCCTTTCTCCATGAACTATCTGCTGGATACAGGTGCCAAGATGTCCACTGCTGACATTCAGAAAATCACCCAGACATTTATGAGGCCTGACCGCCAGCCCACAGGGCCACCTCCCTACTTATATGTCCACTTTACTGATGTAGGCAAGCTCCTGTTGGACATGATTGCTTATGTGTTGGGGTCTAAAACCAGCGAGTTTGTTGATGAGACAGTGCTGGTGTTACTAGCTGCCTATAGCCCAGGCCAACCTCCTGCCTACAAATACAATTTTGCTAAATTCATAGCCAATAAGATACATGAGCAGCTTTTCAAAGTAGACAGGGAGGGCATCTTCAAGTATTCATCTTATATCTACCACATGTTCATGTACTACCAGTCCGAGGCTTTTCCATGCCACATTAAAAAGCTGGATTCTAAAGGAGAAAGAAGATCTGTTATCTTCTGGACATCTGTCTTCCACCAAGTGCAAAATTCACCATATTCATATTGTGAATTCATTGATCAATTTGTATACCCAGTCTCTTGCTTATTGATGAGGTCCCCTCCTCCCAGAGTGTCATTTGAAATACAGAAAATCCTGCAGCTCTCGAAGAATTATAAAATAGGTGATTGGTACCTATACTAGGATCATACACTCATCAGAATCTATGGCTAAGAGCTCTGTCCATACAGGCTCCCAAAATATGTGCCCATGAGACTGTTTGCCTTGGAGTATTATAGGCAGCTCATTCACTCTGACCTCACTCACTTTCACAGCTCCAAAAAGAAGGCCCATCTCAAGTTCAAGCACCACCTGGGCCCCTTCATTATGAATAAAAAAGAGGGATGGCAAGATGCTGAACAAATCCTCAAAGACAAGTACAAACTCTCAAAAAGCTTCCGGTGGGTCCCTTATGACCCTGAAGGCTTCATCACTGCTAGAAGAGTCAATTACACGCTGCTAGGCTATGAGCATTGCAAATATCCACACATTGAACAGTATGCCAATCAGCAAGAATGGAAACAAGATACATTAATTGAGAAATTAACTGAAGAAGAAATAATGCAAAAGAATGTCAAGGATTTGGAGAAAATGCTTGACTTAGATTCTGTGCAGCAGGTAATCTTCAAGCAACCACATCCAGTGGGAGAAGGGACCTCAGCCACAACAACTACACCAGCCACCCAAGCACCTTCCACAGCAGTATCAGGTACAGATAAAGGTAAAGGAATAATGGGTGTTGAAGAGGAAACACTAAAAGAACAGCCTGCCTCCTCAATTGGGCAGCAACAAGAGCAGACCCCTCCACCACAAACAGAGCCACCAGCAGCGCCAATTTTGCAGACTCCAGCACATGAGGAAAGGGGTAGGAAAAGAGACAGAGAAGAGTCCACTCCTGCAAGTGGATCCTCCCAGCAACCTGAGGCCAAGAGGCAAAAGGTTGACTCCCCAGAGATAGAAGAAATCAGTGAAGAAGTCCTTGACAGTCCAAGGAAAGATGGGGAAGGCAGCCAGCAAACAGGTACAAGCTCCTTTCAGCAGGAGCAGGGAGTGCAGCTTGGCTTGGAGGTGTCATCCTCCACTCAGCAGAGCAAGAAGCCTACAAGTACTAAGGCTTCTTTCAAACAAATAAAGGCACAAAATGACTTGCTGAGAGTAGAAGTATACAAGCAGTTCCTCAAGGCAACACCAGCCAAGTAAGAAAGGCTGATGTCTGTATATGATATTCAAGAGGAGAAAATGATGCTCAACCACTTCAAACCGAAGGGGCCGCAGCCTAAATCAGCTGCAAATTTTGTAAGAACAAGGGTGGAAGTCATGGCAAAGGACATTCACCCCATGGACCAAATAGAACTCCACAAGCAAACTAGAGAAATGGTCTATGCCACATTGGTGGACAAGGCAACAATGGCCCATGAATTAAAAGAATCATTGAAGAATACCAACATTCAGTTGGATTTTGAGAGAATGTCCTCCATGGCCAAGGACAACAGAATTAAATCACTGGAGGACATCATCATCGACCTAGGACATGATCCTAAGGATCCAAAGGGCGTGAGGGCCCTCATGAAGAAAAAAGAAGATGACCTTAATGCATTGAAGAAAAGGTTAAAGCTGCTGCCCACCGAGCACCCCCAAACAACAAAATTGCAGAAGGAAAAGGAAGCCGATGAGCAACTTGATTTAATAATGCAGCTTAACGAGAAGGTCCTTGATTTGGAAAAGGAGCTTGAAGGGGCACTACAAGACAAGCAGGGAGAATCTACATCCCAAGCTCCTCCAACTACTTCAACCACTGCAACAACTACAGAGGCAACAGTAGCCCCTGTAACGACCACAGCCACAACAGAAGCAGCAGCAACAAAAACAGCTCCAGAGTCCAGTACAAGCATGGAAGAGTTGACAAAGGCTATCAAAGAAATGGAGCTCCAGGCTACTGAGATTAAGCAAGCCAAGGAAAAATTGGCAGAACTAGAGGCCAAATATGACAAGTCAAAGATGACTGTGGCAGAACAAGGTAGAGAAATAAAGGCCCTCAAAGAGAAAATAAAGGCCTTGGAGAAAGAGCTCAAGCTAGAAAGTGCTATGGCAGAAATGAAAAGAATTATGTGGGCCCGAATTGACCAATCCATTACTAGACAATGGAAGTCAATCAAGACTGTGCATGAACAAATGGAATTAATTGGCAAAGCACAGATTGAGATCCAGAAAGCCAAAACAGTACTGGGAAATAGGCCTGAGCAGGCCAATAGAATGATACATTTTCTGAACAATCAGACTAAGGAGGAGCTAGCAGCCATTAACATTGTTGACAGAACAGAGGTTGTCCTTACAGCTAAAAAGGTGCTAACTCTCAGAAATTTTGTACAGACGGTAGAGAGAAAATGCCAGGAAATACAGGCTGAGGTGGATGAGTACAAGCTCAAAATGGGAGCACTGCAAGGAAAGGGATTACCCAGCCTACTAACTAGCACAGGAAAACTGCTCCCCCGTGAGCAATATGCTGCCAGGATGTCAACTTTTATTGAAAATCATATCACTGCATCTGCCAGTACTTCTGAGGAAGCAGGGCCTCCAACAGGGCAGGGCCTTCTTGACAAACTTGAAAATCTGTTTTTTATTGAAAATGAAATCCACCACCTTTTTGAGGTTCCTCCTAATTTTTATAGATATACAGAGGCAGATGAAACATTGGTGAAAATTCGAAGGCACCAGCTGCCCAAAGAGGATTGGTGGCAGGCAATGCTGCAAATTTTACCTCAGTGATCTCAGTTGATCAATCCCAGTCAGCTTCCACTTAGCAAAGAGCAAAAAAGCAGAATAAAGACAGCACACAAGGCAGCCGAAGGATGACTCAGCATAAAGATAGCGGCAGCAAGCCAAATACAAAAAATGCGCAATTTTTGGGCAGCGCATCTTCAGCCGACTCCAACGGTCACAAAGTCAACATTCTCTGACCATTTTGGATAGCTATTACAGCCAGAAGTTACTACAGCATTTACTTTCTCAGCTACAACGCTCCAGGAGTTGGCACGACATTAATGAAACATTTACTCATCAGCTAGATATTTTCTTATGTAAATTATGTATATATACCTCCCCTAGCAACGTATGAGGGGTTGGTGATTTTATTCTGAGGCAAATGTATTGTATATTTTCAGATTATCTAATGCAAAAGGCTGGAAAAGCTCAGTGATTTCCTGAATGTTTGATGTCTTGGTGATGATATGCGTGCTGTTGCAGAATTCCTGTGCTGTCTGATGGAACAATAAGTTTTTCTCAATCTATGTTTTGTCTTCTTATATTTATTAAATCATACACCTGTCTCACTAATCTAGCAATAGAGAAAAGGAATAGTACAAGAAATGTTTGGTTACACCTTGTGCTCAATCTTTATTGCTGAAAATGTTTTCTTCAGAATTGATCATGAACATGAATTCTTAATTGCTCATGTTTTCATTAATTCCATAAATATGAATGTTATGTAGAAATTATTCACTGCTTCTAAATAATATTCTCACTATTTCTCCATACCAGCTCGTTGAAAGATTCTTAGTTGCCTTTCATACCCTAGTTACATCACACTTAATCACAGTTTCAAAGAATTGTTTCTCAGACACTTATCTGGCTCTGCAGCATCACTACTGTATCAACACAGACATATCAAACAAATTAAGCACCACTGAATCCATGCCTAATGGCCTAGAACACCCTGGTAAGCACATATATATCTTGACTGAAGTCATCATCCAGCAAATTCCAAAAACAAAACCCTGAGGATCATAACTAGCCTAAAACATTACACAAACAAAGTTAAATCACAAAGAGAGAGCCCTCTCTAGTCACAGGTAGGATAGAACCTATGACCAAAAGATTGGTTAGTGGTTACCTCGGCCGTATTCCCTTGGGAGTCAAAGGGAACAACCTGAGTGATAACAATTTCATGTGAAGGGTTGTAAGAGCACAATTGTAGTGACACATTTTACATGTTATTAATTATTGCGATATTGATTCTTGGAAAGCTAAAAGCCTAGTTGGAAAGAGGACAAAAATTTAGCAATATGTTGTCATATTAATGGTTACATATGTGTACTATAACTCAAAACCCATAGAAATTCTATCTTGGATGTACTATTGTGTATGTCTCTACGTTAATTTCATAAGAGGATATGATTCTTGAATTTGATTATCTTGTTCTAAATCTAATTGTGACATTATGAGAATTAAAGACAAGTTTTCTTTAGCCCTCTTGAGTTTGTTAAAATTGATATTTGTTTTATTTAATGAACCTATTTAAATGATATTTTTCTACTTGACCATCATGTCTTTCTATAGATATTGTTGCTACAAAAAATGTAAGGTGGTTGCAGCAAAAATTGTCAAGTTGTTGCAATAGAAAACACTTGTAGCTATAAAATTTCCTAGAAGTCCAAACATATAATAAGGGTCAAGTTGATTTTGGGTGTATATGTACCCTATATTAAAAGAGACACATCCGCTTGAAATTGTAAATACTTAGGTTATACTTTGAAAGATATAGCAAATCTATATGTAAGTTTTGTTGTAGAAAAAATCTACAGTTGTTTGTTGTTGCAAAAAATGTATGTAGCTATTTGATGCAAGAGCATCAAGCACCCTTAGTCAAAGGGAGGAATCCAAAGAAGAAAAAAGAGGAAGACGTGGACCAGGGGAGAAAAACAGAGAAAAATCTGTTTTAAAACAGATTTAAAGATGGAATGGATAAGTCTCGAAGACTTTATAAAATGTAATCTGCCATGTGTTATATGCATGCATGCATATGAGAGCTTTCGGGCTTTTGGCTAGAGGATTGATAGGATCCTTCCATGATCCGATCCAACAATGTTCCTTATATATATGAACCTATGTGTTCAAGTGTGAGGTAGATAGAGGAGAGAGTAGTAGATAGACAATATGTAGTCGAAAGGAGGGTTTGTCCTAAGGCTAAAATGCCTTAGAATAGCAACTGTGCTCTGTATATAATAGAAAGCGTGTGTCAAGTGTTGATTTATGCTCCTATCTGTGTTTCATATATAAATATATGATGTCTTAATTTCCTGTTTGTATGTGTGTTGATCGACCATCGATCATAGTAGGATCGATGGCAATCAAATGAATGCTGCTATATGTGGAGTAGTTTATGAACGCAGGTGGTAGAGAACTGTGTTTAATATATGCGGAGATTCCATCAAAATGGTGAGGAGACACAGGAGTCATTTGATCTTATGGATCAAGGGTCCAGAACCATATCGCATTAGCAGAACTCGTTTCCAAAGGGCCAGACCCCAGAGTTCAAGGAATGTCGATGAGCAACCACCGATGAAATGAGGACCATTGGATCGAAAGAGGATCAACGACGGAGGTGTGATCGGTGATCGAAATTGACGGAGGTCAAGGGATGGCGGAGTTGAATAGCCGATAAGTGATATGCCGACAGCTATATCATCGATAAGCTGATCAGAAATCGGAAGGATTGGAGGTGTCAGCAGTCGGGCGACATCGGAACAGCGTTGAGGGAAGGCGATAAGAACCGGACCCGCCAATAGTTATGAATGCCGGTGCATAAGGTTTGAGATCTGCCTTATATGTGCTTGAGCAGATTTCCTATGTATTCTTTGTATTTTGTTGCGGCCG
Organism: Pinus tabuliformis; assembly: GCA_031772625.1. Lineage (NCBI taxonomy): Eukaryota > Viridiplantae > Streptophyta > Pinopsida > Pinales > Pinaceae > Pinus > Pinus tabuliformis. The sequence continues at coordinate 1,920,938,683 of CM062816.1, read as the reverse complement.
AAGGGTTAAGGCTTAATGCCGATATGTGTAATGCTCCTGATAAATGTGAAAAGGCCGATAGTGTGGTGGCTCCGATTTTAATGTAAATCCATGCTTAAAGGCTGAAGGCCTTATGAATGCTTCCGAAAGGCTTAGTGGGCCATAACCCATAGGCCTCTAGATTGATTTTGTTTAAGGAAAGGGATTTAGATTAAACCCCAAAATCTCATTCCATCATTTGGTATCAGAGCAGGGAAAGTTTTCCTGCAAGAAGGGAGATTAAAGAATTTCCTAAGAGGAAGGATTCCAGAGAAGAGGAGCAGGAGGTACAGTTGATAGAGATGAAGAGTTATGGTCTTACTGTCGCACAGAGAATGATAGCAGAAGGTGAGAAGATTTGCAGCAATAGCCTAAGAGCAAGGAGTGCTCAAGAGAAGCTGAGAACAACTTCCAACTGCGGTTGGGTAGAAGTTGTTGAGGCAGCTCCACAGTTGCGATTGTGGGTAGAGTTGTCTTAGAGATAACAATTTTAGCAAAAGAAGTGTTGGGTAGAATTGTTAGTCAACAATTGGTTCCAGGGGAGAGAACCTGAAGGATGCCAAAATGCCGAGTGAAGAGGGTTGGTGAGGTATCGTGTAACAGAGGAAGATTGTTACTGCAGAGGCTTGGTTGCAACTCACAGAAGACCATGAAGGCAGTTCCACTGAAGAATGCAGAGGGTAGAATTGGTAAGGATAAGGAGAAGCATATGACCAGGAGGTCATAAATTTTTGTGCCTCAGGAGTCTGATGTTGGAGCATCCGGCACCCTTAGTCAAATGGAGGAATCCAAAGCAGAAAAAAGAGGAAGACATGGACCAGGGGAGCAAAACAGGGAAAAATATGTTTTAAAATAGATTTAAAGATGTAATGGATAAGTCTCAAAGACTTTATAAAATGTAATCTGCCATGTGTTATATGCATGCATGCGTATGAGAGCTTTTGGGCTTTTGGCTAGAGGATTGATCGGATCCTTCCGTGATCCGATCCAACAATGTTCCTTATATATATGAACCTACGTGTTCAAGTGTGAGGTAGATAGAGGAGAGAGCAGTAGATAGACAATATGTAGTCGAAAGGAGGATTTGTCATTAGGCTAAAATGCCTTAGAATTGTAACCATGCTCTGTATATAATAGAAAGCGTGTGTTAAGTGTTGATTTATGCGCCTGTCTGCATTTCATATATAAATATATGTTGATGTCTGAATTTCCTATTTGTATGTGTGTTGATCGACCATCGATTATAGTAGGATCGATGGCGATCAAATGAATGTTGCTATATGTGGAGTCATTTATGAACGTAGGTGGCAGAGAACTGTGTTTAATATATGCAGAGATTCCATCAAAATGGCGAGGAGACATAGGAGTCGTTTAATCTTATGGATCAAGAGTCCAAAACCATATCGCATTGGCAAAACTCGTTTCCAAAGGGCCGGACCCCAGAGTTCAAGGAATGCTGATGAGCGACCACTGATGAAACAAGGACCATTGGATCGAAAGAGGATCAATGGCAGAGGTGTGATCGACGATCGCAATTGATGGAGTTCAAGGGACGGTGGAGTTGAATAGCCGATAAGCGATATGCTGACAGCTATATTGCCGATAAGCCGATCGGCGATTGGAAGGATCGGAGGTTTTAGCAGTCGGGCAACATCGGAATAATGCTGAGGGAAGGTGATAAGAACCGAACCCACCGATAGTTATGAATGCTGGTGCATAAGATTTGAGATCCGCCTTATATGTGCTCGAGCGGATTTCCCGTGTATTCTTTGTATTGTGTAAAGTGTTGCGGCCGAAGGGTTAAGGCTTAATGCCGATATGTGTAATGCTCCCGATAGATGTGAAAAGGCCAATAGTGTGGTGGCTCTGATTTTAATGTAAGTCCATGGTTAAAGGCTGAAGGCCTATGAACACTTCCGAAAGGCTTAGTGGGCCATAACCCACAAGCCTCTAGATTGATTTTGTTTAAGGAAAGGGATTTTGATTAAACCCCAAAATCTCATTCCATCACTATTAATTGGACAAACAATCAAAATATGTGATGACAATTATAGATTAATAAAGTCTAATTTTAATCATTGAGATAAAATTATATTATCATAACTAATCATTGTATTTATGAAGGATGTGTATGTGTGTGTGTGCACTCTGTAACCTCAACCAAGCACAAAGAGGACTAGGCATGTGATAGAAATAATATTTATCATGGTCTCATAGTAGGTCAAACATGAAAAAATAAAATGTTCTTTTGATTCGAGCTCTTTATTACATAACTCACATATACGATGGTCATGAAGTATTAGTGAGCAATATACCAAGTGACTAACAAATTTCATTTAATTTCTATCGCTCTTATAATATTTTCTTTCATCTTAGAGAGTATTAGGAAGACCAAATATATTCATGTAGAATGAAATCCTAAACATAGGATACACCCCTATAATAATAAATTTTGCAATTATTTAAATGGTTGGTGTATCTGCATTTTTATTTGAAGTTTACTTAGGAAAGTAATGCGTTTATTATGGTTGCATATGCATATTTTAAATAGGCATGTAAACATCAAGTGAACCTTTGAACTTATAAATTCTATCATGTTATTTGCATGCTTTTAATGCATTTAGATAAAACAAGCCATAGGTGGTGTCTTCATCTTCACTTATGTCTACCCACATTTAAATCTCTATAAATTTGATATATGTATTCCTTATTTTCAAAGAATATAAAAAATATGAAAAACTCATAATTTAATATATTGAATTTTATTAAATTATGTCTTGCCTTATTTACACATTGATATAACCTTTAATTTCAACATGAATAACAACCATTTGTCTTAGGAGTTCAAAGCCTACTTAAAATATTATTAATCACATGCTTTATAATTATTATGTATGTGTGTCCACTCTATAATTTAGGTGAAAAATTAACAGATATGTATGTTCACTTTGCAATATGAGTGAAAGAAAGGTGTAATATGTAATGTAATATATATAATATTAATGAATTAAAAGAGAAATTTTTTATGTCCAATTTTTAATTTGAAAAAAACAAACAAAAGAAAACTAATAATATATAAAAAAGACTTTAACCCAAAAAAATCAGCTTATCCTCTAATTAATTAGCCAAAGAAACAATCAAAACATGTCATTATATTTTTTATTTTAATCTATTTTGATTGAGTATATCTTTGCACATCAATTTTTTAATTAATACTATGTGATATCTCTTTATTAAACTTATATGATATGTTTAGTTTTAGATATCAACTATGTATTAATCATGAAAAATAGAAGTTAATAAATTATATTTTAGTCTTTATAAATGTAAAAATTAAATTACATTTATAAAAGTAAAACTGAACTTAAGTTCAAAAAAACCAAACACACTCATGGACATTACATTACAATTCTCCCAAATTCAACTAAATTTTAAACAAACATGGCTGAAAAAACTAAAAAAAAATTAACAATTTCATCTTTAATTATTATAAATAGACCAAAAAATTCCAAATTTCAAAAAATAACGAGTAAAGTCTCAAAGCATGATTGGATGCCACGGCCACTTTCCCTTCATGTTACCGCACTCCCATTAATATATAAACATGCTACTATTTTATCAAAAACACAAACTAGATAATAAGTGATGGAAGCCTTTCTCTTATTTATATGTATATATAGTATAATTAAATACAAAGTGTACACTGTATATATGTCATCGCTATTGCTGCATGGCAAACACGGCGTCTTCTTTCCTTGTTTTTCATGTAGCTAGCATGCCTGCCTTCAGTTGTCTGCGAAACCAGTCAACTACTCCCACAGGGGACACTGTAATATGGGACATCTATAGAGATCAAGCTCGTCCAACCATGTACAATGTTCAACGTCTTCCACTTCTTCTAATTCATTGCACCCAACGACAATTAGTTCTCTGAGACTTGTTGTTATAGACATTTTTGTGCCTTACAGCATGAAGCATGAAATGTCAATAATCTAAGGGATCCAAAGTCCCTAAACATGTTGTTCCTACCCCTAGAGGAACAAGGTCAGCAAACCACAGCAATTCAAATCAGTTCTCCACTGAAAAACACTCAAAAACAAGTCAATTCTGGATCATGTCAACTGCTCCACTGAGCATCTGCGCTGAATGTCAACTGCTCCATGGTCTACCTGCGCTGAATGTCAACTCCAGCAAAGGCTACCTGCGCTGAGCGAGATTTGACAAGTGGAAGTCTCATTCCTCAATGTGTCAGTGCCCAGGAAGCTTCCAAAGTGACACTTGGATCAAGGAATTCGCCTAGTGATGAGTAAGAGGTTCTAAAACTCCAAGTGGAAGCAGGGATCTCCAAGTGGACTCAAGAACTGAAGAAGAACTGAAGTGGGAGAGGACACAAGTCAGCTTCACACCAGTCTCAGGCTGACTCATCTTCTCTCCAAAACTCTATATAAGGATCTCTACCCTATGAGATCTAGAGGCTGGAATTTTGTGCAAAGAATTGCTGTTGGTTTATAGTTAGAACTATTGGGTGATTTCTTGAAGGAGGTGAAGAGGAGATTTCTTTCCGTCGGGAAGGTGATGCTGGATTGGGCCTCTTATGGTTGTATCACCACCTGAACCTTACTTTCTTCCATTAATAAAGCATTTGAGGTTCTTCTATTCGCATGTGTTTCAATGATGTATTGTTGTACTTGCGTATTTGATTTATTCTAATCCTTGAATCAATTATGAATGTATGCTTCTTGTAGTTTCCCTCTCTTGTCTTTTTGCAGGATCTTGGTGTAGCTGGGCCCGTGAGAGAACAAGGAGCTGGGAGTAAGCAGCAAGGAGAGAATATTGGATCAACCATTAGTGAAAGACATCGGTTAGTGGAACTCTTTCTCCCCCCTTTTACATCTCATAAAGAAGTAATCTTAGATAGCTTTGCTTTGATTGTTGCTAAGGATCTATCACCCTTAGAGTGGGATAGGGTCATTCCGTATTGGATACTTTTCCCAACAACAAACTGGCGACTCTGCTGGGGATCGTATCTTGTTGGTAGCTTGTGTTTCTTGCTATTCATTTCCTAAACACAGGGAGTACCGAATCGAACTGCATTTGAATCTTTCAGATGCAAAGTAGAGGGCAGCTACTCTAGCTCAGTTTCTGGGCATGTTTATGATTTGAAGAGCTGATCCACAAGGACTCTAAATAGCTCTTAGTGATAGTCTTCATCTCCTTTAATCATTCTCTAGTGTGTACTTGATTGATAGCCTTTGATTTGGCCTAAAACAGTTGATTTTTGAGCAATCTGTGACCCGGAACCTGAGAGAAACGAAAGTTTTCTCTTCAGCGCAACTGCAGTGAAGGCAGTCTGCATTTCAACGCAGGTCCCGAAGGGGCTACCTGCGCTGAATGTCAAACTGACAGTGCAGAGCCTGCGCTGAACCAGTTTTGCATTGTGCAACTGGGGTTCTCTGCTTTCTGTTGCCCAGTTTTCAGTATTGTTTTTGCAGCCTGTTATCAACCAGTGTACCTATCTGAAACTACCTTTCTTTGCCACTATTCCGCCTCGGTTGTATAAAGAAACTGTGATTGTTCTTTTTGTATTTCTTACTTCATTTACAGTTTCCCATAACGAAAGTGAACTAGTCTTGCTGTGGCCTCTTAGATCTAGACCTGTGATAAAGTGTCGTTTTGATCCTAAGAGTTAGTTTGTTTGCTGTTCATAGCTGATTGAGCTTTTGCTTTCGTCATATGGTTCGAATTTAAGTATTTCTAGTGTTGAAACAAGTAAATCTTAAGGTGTCTTTTGATTTTGGACAAAAGCTTGTTTGCTTTCACTTGAAATTGAATTCGAAATTATACAACAGCTTTCTTTTTGTAATACATCAACATTAAGAAAGAGGAAAAGAAATACCTGCATTGTGCATGTGCATTTTGACAGCTTGCATGTTGATTTAGGAAAAAGTGCATTAGTGTGTGCTCTATGATCTGTGTGAAAAGATGATGTCTTTCTTTTCCCTCAGTAGTTAAGATTTTCATAAGTTGAAAAGATTGAAAAAAGCTTGCTTCTCATTCTTGGACTGCATTTAGGAGTTGTACCATACATCACGTGGTGATCCATAAAGGCAAAATGCTAAGCAAGATCAACCTAAAATGAATTGAATTTACATAACAACGCTTTGAAACATAACGAAAACACATAGAGGTCTAAGCTAGAGACGTGTTCCGGCGTCGTTAAACGTGATATCTTAGCGTCGAGTGGTTGGGTGATTCCTCCAAGGTGAAGCGATAAGTATCAATACGGACTTGTGCTCCCACATACCGTCGCGTATATATTGGGAGACCCCTATAGGAATAAAGCCTTTATCCATAGGAAGCCGTGTTGGCCGCCCTACTGATCGCAATGCAGTGAACACAACATTCACGAAGATCGACCACCCGTACCGTAAAACGTATTCTGTGGTTTTGCGAAAGGTTTGGCACACCCTCTGCCTAGAACTCCAGAGCAGTTTCTTTTGGCCTTTTTCAAACTCTATAACTGAAAAAGTCCATCCGAGCATTTGTCACTTCGGGCTCGTTAAAACATCGAAGGAGACTAGAGTCATCTTTAGCTTTTTCTCGACTCTTAAAAAGTGAAAAAGCAAGTTGTGTCTAAAGCGTCGTTATAAAAATTTATTTTAAACGGAACATAATCACCTCTTATTCCTGTGTTGATCTTTAGGTTGAGAACATGGAACACACCAACCAAGGAATTCCCCATGATGGAAATCCTAGCCCTTTCTCCTCTTGGGGAGAAGTTGGTGCGCCCCACATGACCACATTGTCGCTTCCAGGACTGACAATTGGCCTGCCAATTTGGCTATTCTCAACCAGTGTAGTTCAGAACACCGCGGTTCCTGAACAGTCGAGTCAACAGTCAGATCAGTCTAGAGCTGCCCTCTAGCCTTCTACTTCTTATAAATCTTCTTCCAATCCTTCCTCTTCGCAAGGTAGAGCCGGCAAAAACCATCTCTAGAAAGAAGGAGAAGAAGAAGAAAGAAAAGAAGAAGAAGGAGCCTAAGGCGACTGGGGGAAAGCAAAAGACATCTGGCAAAAATCCACACACAGCACAGACCGGCCTAAATCGCCATGTGTCAATATGTAGAGGAGACCACTTCCATCGAGATTTTCCCTGTATTCCCTGGATACTAAGGGACTGGTCCCCTCGTTTGCATAGTTCGGAAGCATCAACCTCTGATAGCCATGTTGAATGCTTACCGTCAACCAGCGAAAGTGAAGGTTCTAGACAAAGAGGGGGAGCAAGATCCCCCTGCAGACTGTGTGAAGGCGATCACGCCATCCACCGTTGTCCCTTCTTAGACGAAGCAAAGAGAGTTTTGGAAGATCGTCTGGTTTCACCGTTACGACTTCCTCCTGGATACAAAAAACTCGTGCCAAGTCCTTCGTTGGTTGAAAATACAGCTGGCCCGCTCAAGTGGTCAGCTGAAGCGTCAGTCATTGAAAATAAACCTACTGAATCCGGACCGGACGAAAGTCCAAAGGTCAAAACGGTAGTTGACCCGGTTCTCCCTTCAGAAGTTTCATCTTCCAATGACACCGTCACTGAAGATTCATCTTCAGATGACACCCTCACTGAAGAGAATAAGGATGACACCATCCAGATTCTTTTCATCAACACAGACTCTGATGAGCACCAGGGAAATGCACCCATTCCTTTATCGCAGGAAGGAACATCATCAGGGTCATATCCGGCCGTGTATTCGGTCCCACCACCAAGCAACCTGGTTGTGTCCTTTGATTGGAACCAGCTAGGCAGACCCCGGTTACCAGCCAGTATACCATTCAGAATTATAGTCCAAATATACAGAATGGTAATGGCTGGAACTATCATTGATGAAGGGGCATCTGTGAGTATCCTTTCCTCTATTGCTTGGAAAGCACTGGGTTCCCCGGCGCTTTTGCCTGAGATAAGAAATCTCTCAGGTTTCGATAAAGGAACCAGTCGACCATTAGGGATCCTAGCCAATGTGCCCATTACATTGAAAGGGAAGGCCGTTCAAATGAACGTGATGGTCGTCCAAGGACCCTTGGATTATAACCTACTCCTCGGACGAGACTATATATATTGCATGGGAGCAGTAGTCTCCTCACTCTTTAGAGTAATGTGTTTTCCACACGAAGGAAGAATGGTCAAGCTCGTAGACCAACTTTCATTTCCGGGATCACGCATCGCAAATAGTCACATACCAACCCTGAATGTTCTATTCAATCAAGAAAGGTCTCCACCCCCGGTTCTTCTTCCTGATGAGTGCGAGTGATTCGGGAAAATAGGGCTGGAACCCAGGGGGCATGCATCCTGGTCTGCCTTGGGCAAAAAAAACCCTGGGTATAAGGTAGAATTTCCGAGGGAGAATATGACTAGTCCGTACCCCGTCCGTCTAGGAAGAGGGGTTGTTCTGGAATAAGATTCTTCTGTCAAGGTTATGTGTTTGATGGAACAGGGTCATTCACCGTTGTCTATTTCGGTAGACATCGCCGAAGAAATGTTTTGTTTGCTCCGTGAACGAGACAATCTTTGGGTAACCAGAAAGAGGTATGCTTTTGGTAAAACAAATGTTTTGTCTTTGAGGAGTGTTCTTCTCTTGTCGCAAGTAGCTGTTCTCTTGTCGCAAGTAGCTGCTCTCTTGCGATCTTGCAAAGATTCATCAAAGTTAGACTAACGAGAAAAAGCAAGTAGCTGCTCTCTTGTGATCTCGTATAGTCCCAGTAAAACTAGACTAGCAAGGAGACAAGTAGATGTGAACACCCAAAGAAAAGCGGATGTGGAAACTGGAGGAGTAACCTTGAAATTGTACTTTATACCTGGGGGCATGCAAACCTTTTGGAATGCAAGCAAGGGCGGCTATTGATTTTTTTAAATTTTTAGGTCCTCCCTTTAAACCTGTAGGTCTAACCCTTTAAACTCGTAGGATTAGTCGTTACCAAACTTGCATAAAGAAAGGATGCGGAGCAAAGCGTGGTGAGATGAAGCTCCATAAAAAATAGCGATCTCCAGGAGACATTTCTTATCTTATGACTGGTAAAAACGAGCAGTTTTGGCAAATTTCATGCTCGTTAAAAAATAAACGCTAAACCGAGCAGTTTTAACGCGGAATTCATGCTCTTAAAAAATAAACATAAGCATGTGAGAAAGCTTCCCCCCAGAGTTCAAGCTCATCCAGAAAAAATGAACCGAAATAACCATTGAGACCGTAAATTCATCAGCCATAAAAGCCTTGGTCGTGTTGCACCGTCACCTCCACTTTTCATTTGGCCGATCATTCACCTCCACTTGATTGTTTACCTATTTGAGGAACAGCTGCGAAGAGTGATTTCACCTAGCCATCCTTGTGACATTGCTGTGATTGGAAAATTCCAACCTGTACCTGGAATCTGCTGCTATCCCTATTTATCACTCGTTCCTCAAAATACGAGTCTTCTTTGAGCTCTTTTCATCTGACTCGTAAAATACGAAAAGTTTGCCGAGTTTTGGCCTTCCAGCTCGTTAAAAGGACCGGAAGAGCTATCCCTCCTCTAGATTTTAATCTTTTTGGACCCGAGGGATTATTGCACAAAAAGATCGAGCGCTTGTCTAGTTCGGCTCGATAAAACTATCGAACATTCATCCCTTCTGTATTGTTTTATACTTTTTCGGACTTAAGGGATTAGATGACGAAAAAGGACCTTTGGAGTTAACTTTACGTATCTTTTCAGACTCTCTAAAAATGAAAAGGACCGAGTTGTCTTTGTCGCTAGACTCGTTAAACACATTAAATAGCGACAAACTTGTCTTTAGACGAGAACGAGTTTCCCTATCGCTAGGCTCGTTAAAACATAGCGATGGGCTTGCCCAAAGGGCAGGTTATAGAACAAGCATATGTTATCGTCCTCAAGCTTGACAAAAATAAAGAGGTACTGGTCAGAAATGACTGGGGAAAAATTGGGAGAATCTCAAAGCTGTAATGGTAGCAAGTCGCTCTTGAACATGACACTTTTGCCTCCGCACCACATCGGGCTGGGTTGTTTCATTCACCGGTCTCATCACCATGGTCTCGCCAAACCATCCACATTTTGGGTAATGCTACCAATCCATCACATCAGTGTCGTTATATGTTCAAGAGATGTCGTTCAGAAAGAGTCAACCATGTCCCATCCACTGCCATACATCATCTTTCATCCTTTCATGACCGCCACCCTGAATCATATTTCACAGATCGTTTTCACCTTCATCACAATCATTAGCTCTGTTCCATGTCACTCATGTGGGATTCATTAAGGACCTCCTTTGATGGATCGCTTCTTGTCGACATCAGCTCATTATCCAAGAAGTTGATCTAGGAACACACCCCCTCAGTACTTTGAAGCTTGCATGCCTCAATGGCAATTTCTCACTTCCGGCGACAGGTATACCTCAATGACCTTCGACCAGAAGATTTTGCGTGGTGTTCGACGCAAGTCCTCTATTCACACCACGTGAATTGTACTGCAGTACCTTGAGGGTCATCATCATTATCGGTGATTCCTCTCGCGCTTGTTAACAGTTTACATTACTGACTGGTAATCAAGCGATGTCTTTCCATGTTCGACTCCAAGAAATTCTCACATGGATCGACTTGTACTTAGAGTGAAGATCGGATGAGTTTGAAGACCCTGAATCTAGTTTCATCCATCCGGGCTGCGATATATATATTCAGGAAATAAAGACATTGACATGTGCAGCAGATGATCATCCTACTCAAAGGATGATAATTTCAGCAGAGAATTATCAGTCTACCTTCAGACGATTGTCTGTTCTATGTACAGGAAAATGTATTTATAAAGCTGAGCATGGGAATGCCCGCTTCAGCTAGATCATGAAAGCAGTATGAAAAATAATGTATTGTATTGTATCTTATTACAGGTCACCTCCCAGCGATTGAATGAACTTCGGATCCTCCTGATAAAGCATTTCACCCGATAAACGACCTCATACTTTAGGGGGCAACTGTTATAGACATTTTTGTGCCTTACAGCATGAAGCATGAAATGTCAATAATCTAAGGGATCCAAAGTCCCTAAACATGTTGTTCCTACCCCTAGAGGAACAAGGTCAGCAAACCACAGCAATTCAAATCAGTTCTCCACTGAAAAACACTCAAAAACAAGTCAATTCTGGATCATGTCAACTGCTCCACTGAGCATCTGCGCTGAATGTCAACTGCTCCATGGTCTACCTGCGCTGAATGTCAACTCCAGCAAAGGCTACCTGCGCTGAGTGAGATTTGACAAGTGGAAGTCTCATTCCTCAATGTGTCAGTGCCCAGGAAGCTTCCAAAGTGACACTTGGATCAAGGAATTCGCCTAGTGATGAGTAAGAGGTTTTAAAACTCCAAGTGGAAGCATAGATTTCCAAGTGGACTTAAGAACTGAAGAAGAACTGAAGTGGGAGAGGACACAAGTCAGCTTCACACCAGTCTCAGGCTGACTCATCTTCTCTCCAAAACTCTATATAAGGATCTCTACCCTATGAGATCTAGAGGCTGGAATTTTGTGCAAAGAATTGTTGTTGGTTTACAGTTAGAACTATTGGGTGATTGCTTGAAGGAGGTGAAGAGGAGATTTCTTTCCGTCGGGAAGGTGATGCTGGATTGGGCCTCTTATGGTTGTATCACCACCTGAACCTTACTTTCTTCCATTAATAAAGCATTTGAGGTTCTTCTATTCGCATGTGTTTCAATGATGTATTGTTGTACTTGCGTATTTGATTTATTCTAATCCTTGAATCAATTATGAATGTATGCTTCTTGTAGTTTCCCTCTCTTGTCTTTTTGCAGGATCTTGGTGTAGCTGGGCCCGTGAGAGAACAAGGAGCTGGGAGCAAGCAGCAAGGAGAGAAGATTGGATCAACCATTAGCGAAAGACATCGGTTAGTGGATCTCTTTCTCCCCCCTTTTACATCTCATAAAGAAGTAATCTTAGATAGCTTTGCTTTGATTGTTGCTAAGGATCTATCACCCTTAGAGTGGGATAGGGTCATTCCGTATTGGATACTTTTTCCAACAACACTTGTCAACTGCAATAAACCTCGTATCCTCTTCAGCTTGCCACATCTATACACGTAAAACCTCTCCATGGATGCCATCGTTTCCATATTTGGAAGTTCTTCTAACTCGTAGCATTGACCAACATGGAGCACCCTAAGCTTTGTGCACTGTCCCAACCCTGTTATCCTCTTCAGCTTCACACATCCAGATGCGCTGAACTCCTCTAAAGATGTTAATGCTCCCACACTCGGTAGTTCTTCTAACTCAAAGGAATCACCAAGAATGAGCCGCCTAAGCTTTGTGCACTGTCCCAACCCCGGTATCCTCTTCAGCTTCACACATTGTAATGCGTAAAAATCCTCCAAAGATGTTAATGCTCCCATACTTGGCAGTTCTTCTAAATCGGAGCATTGACCAACATGGAGCACCCTAAGCTTTGTGCACTGTCCCAACCCTCTTATCCTCTTCATCTTCACACATCCAAATGCGCTGAACTGCTCTAAATATGTTAATGCTCCCATACTCGGTAGTTCTTCTAACTCGGAGCATTGATCAACATTGAGCTCCCTAAGCTTTGTGCATTGTCCCAACCCTGTTATCCTCTTCAGCTTCACACATTCTAATGTGTTGAACTTCTCTAAAGATGTTAATGCTCCCATACTCGGTAGTTCTTCTAACTCAGAGCACTCAAGAAGATTGAGTATCTGAAGCTTTGTGCACTGTCCCAACCCTGGTATCCTCTTCAGCTTCACACATCCAAATGCTCTAAACTCCTCCAAAGATGTCAATGCTCCCATACTCTGCAGTTCTTCTAACTCGGAGCATTTACCAACATTGAGCGCCCTAAGCTTTGTGCACTGTCCCAACCCTGTTATCCTCTTCAGCTTCACACATTCAAATGCGCTGAACTTCTCTAAAGATGTTAATGCTCCCATACTCGGTAGTTCTTTTAACTCAGAGCACTCACAAAGAACGAGCAACCTAAGCTTTGTGCACTGTCCCAACCCTGTTATCCCCTTCAGCTTCACACATCCAAATGCGCTGAACTCCTCCAAAGATGTCAATGCTCCCATACTCAGCAGTTCTTCTAACTCTGAGCATTTACCAACATCGAGCGACCTAAGCTTTGTGCACTGTCCCAACCCCCTTATGCTCTTCAGCTTCACACATCCAAATGCGGTGAAGTCCTCTAAAGATGTTAATGCTCCCATACTCGGTAGTTCTTCTAAATCAGAGCACTCAAGAAGATTGAGTATCTGAAGCTTTGTGCACTGTCCCAACCCCGGTATCCTCTTCAGCTTCACACATTGTAATGCGTAAAACTCCTCCAAAGATGTCAATGCTCCCATACTCGGCAGTTCTTCTAACTCGGAGCATTGACAAACATTGAGCGTCCTAAGCTTTGTGCACTGTCCCAACCCTCTTATCCTCTTCAGCTTCACACATCCAAATGCGTTGAACTCCTCTAAAGATGTTAATGCTCGCATACTCTGTAGTTCTTCTAACTCAGTGCACCAAATAATATGTAGCCACCGAAGCTTTGTATAATACCCCAACCCGGGTATGCTCTTGAGTTTCTCACACTCTAGTACACGCAGCACCTCCAAAAATACTGCTAGCTGCAAAATGTTCGAGGTTCAATCGTTTAAACACAAGAAAGATATTAAAACATAGGTTGTAGATAAATCTTAAAAAAACCATTTGAAATTGATTTAGACATTCTGGTGCCCTATTAATATGGAAAAAACACGGAAACTAACATTTCTGATCACCTGTGATTTGCTTTCACTTTTCCACAATGTGTTTAATTCGCTCCCTGACACTTCAAGATGCCTTAAGTTCTTCACTGAAATCCAGGAAGGCAGGGAAGAATATGGATACTTTTTCCACCGGAGCCATAAAATCCCAGGTAACTCCGCTCTTCCCAAAATGCGCTCCAAGACTGTACCTTCAGTATCAAGAATTCTCAACATCTCGGGAGCAATACGGCGCAATATACAACCGTAATCATTATTTTCAGTAAGATTTAGTCCCCGCACAGTTATTACCTGACCATTCTTCAAAAACGATCGTTAATACAAACGATGAATTAAAATTATTGATATTTTTAAAAAGAATCGGTCCCAAACTTCTGTTGAATAATCTAAAATTGAATGAATGAACACTTACAGATGATTGCTATGACAAGTAATCCATAACGTTTTGTGTCCAACGACAAAGACGAAATGGGTACAACTTCTCAGCTACATCTCTTCCGAGATCTTTTAGGTGCTCATGCATATGTATGCAATTCCTACTATCAATTGCCACAAGACATCTATCCTATAGATTTTGTAACCCCCTTCTCCCTTTCCAGCCCGATCCGTTCCATATGCTTATGGCCGTATCCCTGTGCTGTCCTCGGAGAAAACATGCAATGTCTAAAAATATATGTTTTTCTTCTTCATTGAGGTCATCATAACTAATTTTAAGGCTTCCCTTTACCTCCCTTGGAAGACTCCCCAATTCGTCTTCCCACTCTGATTTGTCTTTTCCATAAAGATGTGCCCCATATACTTTTAACGATAAAGGCAATCCATCACAGGATTCTAAGAACTTATTTATCAGATGTTCATATTCCGGGGGGGAATAGGCTTGGCTGAAGGCATGGGAGCAAAAGAGCTCTCTGGAGTGTTGGGTGTTAAGACCAGTAAGCGTATAAATTGATGACATTTCCACTCTTGCGCTTCTGAGAACACCTGTATCTCTAGATGTAATCAATATTAAGCTCCCCGAACAGAAATCATGAGTTTCAACCGGCAGAAGTTCTTTCACCTGATCGACATCGCCGACGTCGTCTAAGATTATTAAAGCATTAGAGGATTTGAGAGCCTGTATGAGCATATTTTTACCTTCGTGAACATTATCAACACTGTCTGTTGGCTTATTAGTCAGTTCTTTCAAAAGTTTTGTTTGCAGCAAATTTAAAGACGCTGCATGATCTTTGACTTCAGATAAAAAGCAGGATCTAAGATAATATGATTTCTTCTTATTGAAGAATTGTTTTGCCAAAGTTATTTTTCCCACGCCACCTAACCCCACGATCCCCACGACCTAAGGTTTCCCGCTTTGCAATTGTTGCAACAAGACTGTATCCTCAAATTCTTTCAACTTGCAATTCAAACCTGCTGGATAGTCGGCCATGTGCAAGTCTCGCTTTTCCAACATTTTCGACAGACGTTCAACAATCTTATCTAGCAGCTCCATCTCCAACTCCTCGCTAGTTATTGAAAAATAAATAAAAAAAAAAACTTGGGAGAACGTCTACATCTATTAATTAAATATAAAATATTACCATATCTAGAGAGCGAAGGTTGAGTTCTCACCCATTGCGGACCTCTAGCTCGTAACCGCTTTTGTCTGCAACAGTAGAAAGTGCGGTTCTCCACTTTTCAATGATGTTGGAGTCATATCGCAACTTCCCTTCATGAGTTCTCTTCTCTGCCAGTTCTTTTAGGGCCTTTGCATACTTTCCATCTTTGCCCTGCGTCCACCGAACCTCAGTAGGCGCGACATGGTAATGTTGAAATTATAATTTCAACTGCAGTGAACAGAACAACAGCAGCTACTTTATTCATTTGTCGTGATCCGGCGCCCCACATTTTTTCCCGATCTTTTAAAGTCACCGCCATTACCATCTTTTCACTCTTTAATTATTTTTGTGTTTCCAGAAGGAAGAAGATCAGATCCAGCGCTACACCATTACTTTTCAACAACCGTATTAATGAGCAGAACGGCTGAAAGAGAAAAGAACCAGCCTCGAGCCGACGTAGCATTTATCAGTGATAGATTTCATCACCACCGACTCAAGAAATACAGCAAAAGATAAAATCTGTTAATCATGAGCAGCAGAGACTTCATCAGCAAGTTAAAGCGGTGAAGACCCTTTCCCGCACTATAAAATGCAGACACAGCAGTGTAGAAAAATATAGATTGAGAGATTGAGAGTCCTTTTGTAACACACAGCAGTGTAGAACAAGAAAGTTTTTTTTGTATTGCACAGCAGTGCTGAAATTTTCTGTGATAGTTGTTTTGTGGAACTGAAGCATTCCTGTTGTAATCCCTCTGTCAAGAGGAAGATGCTCTTTAGCATAATATTTTGTGAAGATCCCTCTACGTGAGGAAGACTTATTTTATCAGTTAGTTTGTCGTTCATAAATAGAAGTTTCTTTTTTACCTGTTGCTGTTACACCGTAACTCAAAAAATACTTGACGTAAAAAATTTACGTTGCTGCAACACCACGAACAGTGTTGCTGCAACACCAGTTACAGCAACTGAAAAAAAAACTGTGTTGCTGCAACACCATTTCCAGAGAACGAATTTTTCTGTTTTTCTGAGTTAAAAACAGAGTATTTTTCTGTGGTATTATTTTGATCAGTTTTTGATCCTGAGGCAAAGTAGAGTATTATTTTATGCTCTGTTCTTGTGTTTTTGAATTATCAGAAAACAGAGTATTACTCTCTGTTCATATTTTTGTTGTTTCGGAATTTATCAGAAAATTCTCAACAGTGGAAACAGAGGATTTTTCCACTGTATTTTGTTTGGAATAACCAGAAATTCCCGACATGGTATCAGAGCTTGTCCAGGCTCTTTGAAGACATCAAAGAAGCTGAAAGAAGATTTGTTGCTGCAGCAAATTATCCAGCAGAGCGAAAACGCTGTCAAGGTATTTTTCAGATTAGTTTTTTGTGTAGCTGTTGAAGACAATTAAGTGATTTTTTTTTCAGTCAAGTATTGTAAGAATGGCCAGCACCAGCGTGGGTATGTTTAATACCCAGCTCCCACAGTTTAATGGGAAAAATTATGACTACTGGGCGATAACCATGAGAGCCGTGTTTGCCTCACAAGATTTATGGGAACTTGTTGAATATGGATTTGAAGAACCAGCAAATGAAGAAGAGTTTATTGGATTAACTCAGGCAGAGAAAGAGCTGTTGAAGAGCAATAAGAAGAAGGACTCAAAAGCCCTTGTATTCTTATATCAAGAAGTGCATGAGAGTGTGTTTCCGAGGATAGCAGCAGCCAAGACATCCAGAGAAGCATGGCAAACTCTCAAGACAGCCTATCAAGGCATGGAGAAAGTGAAGACAACAAAACTACAGTTGCTGAGGAAAGATTTTGAGAACCTGCGTATGAAGGAGTCAGACAATATTGACTCATTCTTCACACAAGCAATTGGTTTGGTCACACAGATAAGGTCTCATGGAGAAACTCTTGAAGAAAGGAGGATTGTGGAGAAACTATTGAGGTGCCTACCCTCAAAGTTTGATGTGATTGTCACCACCATAGAAGAGACAAAGGATCTCTCAAATTTTTCAGTTGATGAACTTCATGCATCACTGAAAACACATGAGCAGAGGTTGAGTAGAAATCAAAACTCATCTCTAGAGCAAGCCTTCAAGACCCAGATGTCATTTGGAAGAGGAAGAGGTCAAGGCAGAGGAAGCAAGAGAGGAAGAGGCAGAACCCAATACAGAGGCGGAAGAAACAATCCAGCAAACGTTCAAGGAAGAGGCAGCAATCCAAATCAGAACCAAGGCCATGGCAGCAGTCAACAAAGTGGACAACATCATGCTCAAGGACAAAGGTATGAAAAATCCAATGTCCAATGTTATTATTGTAAAAAATATGGGCACTATGCAAATGAATGTAGGAAGAAGCAGCATGATATGAGTAATAGATCTAGTGCAAATATCACTAGAGAAAATATCAGTCAAGATAATGTGTTGTTAGTTTGTAATATGGCTGAAACAAACAGTGAGGATATATGGTTTCTAGATTCTGGTTGCAGCAACCATATGACAGGAAACATAGCCCTGTTTTCTGCTTTAGATCAAAGTGTGCAGTCACAAGTCACACTTGGGACTGATAGTAAAATCTCTGTTATGGGAAAAGGAGAAGTTAAAATATTTACAAAGAAAGGTGAAAAGAAAACCATAGCAGATGTCTATTATGTTCCTGGAATGAAGTGTAATCTCTTGAGTATTGGACAGCTTGTTCAGAAGGGTTACAATGTTTTCTTTGAGAATGATGTATGCACCATCATGGACAGATTACCTAGCAAACGTTGTATTGCTGAAGTGAAGATGACAAGGAACAGGATGTTCCCTCTCAGAATAAGAGCAGATTTGAAAAATAAAGAAGTAGTTGCAGCAGTGACACAAGAGGCTCTCCAAAGCGTACCAAAGGATGAAAATTGGTTGTGGCATTTGAGATTTGGACATCTCAACTTTGTAGGTCTTAGTTTGTTGAGTAGAAAAGGAATGGTAAGAGGATTACCACTGATAGAAAAGCCAGACAGCCTTTGTGAAGGTTGCATATTGGGGAAACAACACAGAGAAAGTTTTCCAACCAGAAAAAGCATAAGGGCAAAAGCACCCTTAGAAATTATCCACTCAGATTTATGTGGACCGATGCAAGCTCCATCACTTGCAGGTAGCCAATATTTTCTAACATTTATTGATGACTTTACCAGAAAGACTTGGGTTTATTTTCTGAAGAATTTTTACATTTTTGCAGAGAAAATGGAATTCATAAGCAATTTACAGCAAGGTACACCCCGCAGCAAAATGGAGTTGCTGAAAGGAAAAACAGAACAATCATGGATATGGCGAGGAGCATGTTGAAGGCAAAGCATTTGCCAAATGATTATTGGGCTGAAGCTATACACTGTGCAGTATATATTTTGAATAGATGTCCTACAAAAGCAGTGATGAACAAAGTGCCAGAAGAAGCATGGAGTAGGAGAAAGCAAGGAGTCTCCCACATGAAAGTTTTTGGTTGTGTGGCTTATGCACACATTCCAGATCAGCTAAGGAAGAAATTGGACAGCAAAGGGGAGAAATGTATTTTCATTGGATACAGTGAGGAATCCAAAGCTTACAGGTTGTATATCCCATCCACCAAGAAGTTTTTTGTGAGCAGAGATGTTCAATTTATTGAAGAGGAAGCTTTGGATGGAAGCATAGAGAAAACAATTAATGTTAAAAACTGTTTGTCTCATGATGATGATGATGAGGAGTTGGCAGAAACACATCCCCAAACAGCAACGCCAACAACAGAACAGCAAGAGACACCCTTGAGGAGAAATGAGAGTGCTTCTCCAAGCACACCACAAGGAGGAAATTCAAGTGCATCTACAAGCACTTGAACACCGAATGAAAGAGGTAAGAAATTCAGAAATTTAAGTGATATTTATGATGAAGGAATGAATTCCCTGTTTGCTTTGTATTGTTATGTTGATGACCCTGTTCATTTCGAAGATGCAATTAAAGATAAGAAATGGATAGAAGCTATGGATGAGGAGATGAATGCCATAGAAAGAAATAAGACATCGGATTTAGTTGAGCTACCAAAAGGTAAAGAAGTCATTGGAGTTAAATGGGTCTACAAGACCAAGAGTAATGTTGAAGGAAAGATAGAAAGGCATAAGGCAAGACTTGTTGTCAAGGGATACAAGCAGCAGTATGGAAGAGATTATGAGGAGACTTTCGTACCGGTTGCAAGAATGGAAACAATAAGAGCAGTGCTATCCATAGCAGCACAAAACAAATGGAAAGTTTACAAAATGGACGTGAAGTCAGCATTCTTGAATGGAGTATTAATGGAAGAGGTTTACATCGAGCAACCTCTAGGCTATGAGAAGAAAGGCCAAGAGCACAAAGTCTGCAGATTGAAGAAAGCTCTTTATGGGCTGAAGCAAGCGCCAAGAGCATGGTACAGTAGAATAGATTCCTATCTACTGGAAAATGGATTTGAGAAGTGTGAGGGAGAACCCACTATTTACATCAAAGAAAAAGACTGTAAAATTTTAATTGTTGTGTTATATGTTGATGATGTGATTTTTACAGGTAATGATGACTACCTCATTGAAAATTTCAAATCAGTCATGAAAGAAGAATTTGAGATGACTGACATGGGTTTGCTGAGATACTTCTTAGGAATAGAAGTAGATCAAAATGAAAATGGAATTTTTATTTCACAGGCAAAATATGTAAATGAAGTGTTGAGCAAATTTAACATGCAGGACAGCAAGGCAACAATCACTCCCACAGTGATGGGATTAAAACTCAGCAAAGAAGACAGCAGCAAAGATTTTGACCCTAGTCTGTACAAGAGCATAGTTGGCAGCCTCATGTATTTGACTGCAACTAGGCCAGACATAATGTATGTTGTTAGTTTAATTTCCAGATTCATGGAGAAGCCAAAAGAAACACATTGGCAGGCACCAAAGAGAATTCTGAGGTATGTTAAAGGTACAAAAAGGTATGGCATATTTTATACTATTTCAGAATGTTCAGATTTAGTTGGATACACAGATAGTGATTGGGCTGGAAGTGTAGATGACCGGAAAAGCACATCTGGTTACATTTTTCACGTAGGTTCAGGAGCCATTTCATGGGCTTCCAAGAAACAGCCAATTGTGGCATTGTCTACAGCAGAAGCAGAGTATGTGGCAGCTACAGCAGCAGCATGTCAAGCGGTTTGGATGAGGAGAATGTTGAGAAGTCTATGCCAGGAGCAGGCAATAGCAACAATTATTTTTTGTGACAATAGCTCAGCTATTGAATTATCCAAGAACTCTGTATTCCACAAGAGAACAAAACACATAGACACAAAGTTTCACTACATTAGAGAATTGGTGAACAATGGAGAAATCATTTTACAACATTGCAGGACTCAGGAACAGGTTGCGGATATTCTGACAAAGCCATTGGATCAGAAAAGTTTTGAGTTTTTAAGGAAACTTCTGGGTATGACTGATAACCCAGCAGTTGAAATTAAAGGGGAGTGTTGAAATTATAATTTCAACTGCAGTGAACAGAACAGCAGCAGCTACTTTATTCATTTGTCGTGATCCGGCACCCCACATTTTTTCCCGATCTTTTAAAGTCACCACCATTACCATCTTTTCACTCTTTAATTATTTTTGTGTTTCCAGAAGGAAGAAGATCAGATCCAGCGCTACACCATTACTTTTCAACAACCGTATTAATGAGAAGAACGGCTGAAAGAGAAAAGAACCAACCTCGAGCCGACGTAGCATTTATCAGTCATAGATTTCATCACCACAGACTCAAGAAATACAGCAAAAGATCAAATCTGTTAATCATGAGCAGCAGAGACTTCATCAGCAAGTTAAAGCGGTGAAGACCCTTTCCCGCACTATAAAATGCAAACACAGCAATGTAGAAAAATATAGATAGAGAGATTGAAAGTCCTTTTGTAACACATAGCAGTGTAGAACAAGAAAGTTTTTTTTGTATTGCACAGCAGTGCTGAAATTTTCTGTGATAGTTGTTTTGTGGAACTGAAGCATTCCTGTTGTAATCCCTCTGTCAAGAGGAAGATGCTCTTTAGCATAATATTTTGTGAAGATCCCTCTACGTGAGGAAGACTTATTTTATCAGTTAGTTTATCATTCATAAATAGAAGTTTCTTTTTTACCTGTTGCTGTTACACCGTAACTCAAAAAATACTTGACGTAAAAAATTTACGTTGCTGCAACACCACGAACAGCGTTGCTGCAACACCAGTTACAGCAACTGAAAAAAAAACTGTGTTGCTGCAACACCATTTCCAAAGAACGAATTTTTCTGTTTTCCTGAGTTAAAAACAGAGTATTTTTCTGTAGTATTATTTGATCAGTTTTTGATCCTGAGGCAAAGTAGAGTATTATTTTATGCTCTGTTCTTGTGTTTTTGAATTATCAAAAAACAGAGTATTACTCTCTGTTCATATTTTTGTTGTTTCAGAATTTATCAGAAAATTCTCAACAGTGGAAACAGAGGATTTTTCCACTGTATTTTGTTTGGAATAACCAGAAATTCCCGACAGGTAAAAGACAGGAATAACAGGAGCCTCTGACTCCAACATGAGTAGAAGTTCATGTAGGCACCAATATGATTCGGCGTATCTGGGAGAGAAGATGGCTACATGGACTCTGGCGTTTCTGATAACATCTTTTATTTGCAAAGGAAAGTTGTATCCCGCTTGCATTTCATCTTCATCCAGAAAGGGCCTCAATCCTTTTTCTAGAAGGCGAAGGTATAGAGACCTGGCGAAGGTTTTCTTCACATCAATGCCGCGATGGTTTATGAAAACTCTGTACCACTGAGCAGCGCCGGAGGTGAAGTCGGCAGTGGAGGAGGATGCAACGGTGGAAGCGAGGGCAGCGGTGGACGCGGAGGTAGCAATGGAGGACGATGCAGCGCTGGAGGCCGAGGCAGATGTGCAGCAAGATGCATCCATTGCGAATTATTAAATAGAATTGTCGACACAAATTGCAGATGAGGAGGATGAATTGGAGTTTCAGAAGCCTGACAAAATTATGTTTGAAATGAAAACGTTAGAGAGGATCAACATATATAGATCATTAAAAGAAACCGTTCAACCCTGGTTAGTGTGCGGTTATACAGACAATGAAGCCCTGTCGCTTTGCCCTGGTCTTCTGGCTTCGCTGTGCCTCTGACAAGTTCTCCACTTCAATATTGGCGATGACGTTCCCCGGTATTATACTATCCCCGAATTTGGATCTTTGCAACGTTCGTGATATACATTACTCACTATTATAATAATTCGTTAGCCGCTTTGTGATTTTTATACAATTGTTGACTTAATAATTCGTCACGCTTTGTGATTTTTTATGATTATTGATGGATTTTCAAGAGAGCCGTGTACGTTTGTGCATCGTGAGGACGTTCTCTAATTTTATGATACAGTGGAAGTTGGGCGTCTCATGTGCCCCTCCACCTTATAATATGTGCAAATTTGGGATTCCACTTGCCCATCGACCTCAATCTTCGTCCTTCACTCGTGCAGTCTCTGTTACCATACGTAGACAAATTCGTTTCAAGAAGATTTTGCATCATTAAAATACTTAAAAAAAAAAACCATAAAACTCTTTATCAATCCGAGAAAGACTTCCCATTGTTAAAACACTAGAAATCCATATGAAGTGGCCCGTTCATACCACTCAGCAGCGGTGGAGGAGGAGGCAGCAATGGAGGAGGATACAGTGTCGGAGGCAGAGGCAACAATGGAGGAGGATGCATCCATTTTGCGAATTACTAAATAGAAATCTCGACACAAATTGCAGAGGAGGAGGATGAATTGGAGTTTTAGAAGCATGCAAAAATTATGTTTGAAATGAAAACCTTAGAGATCATTGTACATATACATATATTATTAAAGCAAACCCTTCACCCCTGGTTAGTGAATAGTTATACAGCTAGTGGAGTCCAGTGAATAGTTATACAGCTAGTGGAGTCCTCTGGCTTCCCTGTGTTGTTTTGGCAAGTTCTGCACTTTAATATTGTCAATGAGGTTCCCCATTATTATTTTTTTCCAGTTAAGACTAACCTAAGTACCCACAGGGGATTTGAACCGGTGACCTATCGCAAGGGATGCCTTAACAGCGCACCCATTCACCATCAATCCAAAGCCCCGTGGGCCAATGAGGTTCCCCAATATTACAATATGTTCGAATTTGAATTTTTTTCAATATTCTTGATATGCGTACCCACTCTTATAATAATTTGTGAGGACATTTTGTGATTTTATAGGATGGTTGACGTAGTCTACACAACCGTCCACGTTTATCGATGTTGAGCACGTTCTCTACTATTATAATATAGTGGAAATTGGGTTTCCCATACGCTCTTTCACGCTCTATCTTTCATAGTAGGTGCAAATTTGGGATTCCACCTGCCCATCCATCTCAATCTTCGTGCTTCACTTGTCCATAACGTGTTCTCCATTATCCATACTAAAATTTGCTAAGAAGACTTTCCATTGACAAAACCCTTAAAAAAAACTCTAAATCTCTTTCCCATCCGCCCTTTCACGCTCTATTTTTCATAGTAGGTACAAATTTGGGATTCCACCTGCCCATCCATCTCAATATTCGTGCTTCACCTGTCCATAATGTGTTCTCAATTATCCATACTAAACAAATTTGTTAAGAAGACTTTGCATTACCAAAACCCTTAAAAAACTCTAAATCTCTTTATCATTCCGAGAAAGGTATCCCATCCTTAAAACCCTAAAAAGCTATTGGAGGCATGATCATACATGGTTCAGTAATTTTAGAATATAAAATCCGTGAGTCCGTGCCCTCCGGGTACTTGAATATCGATTTAAGGTTGATTACTTAATCAACATTGTTGGAACTACTACACACCTACATGCAGACTCTTAGTTAGAGCATGGGACTACATGCAAGATTCTTTCTGCATGATTTACGCCTTGATTTGCTCCTTCTTAACTCCGCAACTGGTTAGTTCTTCTGTATGATTTACTCCTTGATTTGCTCCTTCTTTAACTCCGCATCTGGTTAGTTCTTCTGCATGATTTACCCCCTGATTTGCTCCTTCTTTCACTCGACAACTGGCTAGTTCTCTCCGGAACTTGTTGTAGGTGTTGAGTCTTCTCATTGATTACCATTTGTTCAACCTTTACTAGCTAGATTCATTTGTGCAGGTTTTCTAACACATTTACATGGTATCAGAGCTTGGACCCAGGTTCAATTCCCTCGAGTTGCGTTTGAGGGGGGGTGTTGGAAGAATCACCGCACCTCTATAGAATCCATAATTTCCACCCTGGGTGTAAGGTCCTCGGAGCTGCGGTGTGGTTGGGCGCCGGGTGACCGTGCACGGGCGCGCGACGGGCGTGCAATAGTGCGACGGGCGGGTGCGACGAACCGGGTGTGCGGAAAGAATGCGATGAAACCTTGCGACAATGATAAAAGTGCGATGCACTTGTATGGCGATTTGGAGCGTGGAGCGCTTGGCTTAAAGCCAAATTGCGATGGTGGGCACGCTGACTTAGCAAGTGGGCATTGAGCGTTACGAAGGGGTGTGTATGTGCGATGGTGGGCGGTCGGCTGGGCAGCCCACCCACATGCGATGGAGTGTATATACATGAGTGCGATGGAGTTCATTTCATCAATCCAACTTCGCACTTCATCTTCGCTCTTGGAGGAGAGCTTCTAGTGCGTAGTTTTAGAGGAGGCAAGCGCATAGCTCATGCGCTCCTCTTTGGTGAGTCGTACTTGGTGAGAGCACTCTTGGTGAGAGGTTGATGCGTTGGGCAAGATGTGTAAGGTCCTCGGAGCTGCGGTGCGGTTGGGTGCCGAGTGACCGTGCACGGGCGCGCGACGAGCGTGCGATGGTGCGACAGGCGGTTGCCACGAACCGTGCGTGCGGAAGAAATGCGACGAAACTTTGCGACGAAACCTTGCGAGAATGATAAAAGTGTGATGCACTTATATGGCGATTTGGAGGGTGGAGTGCTTGGCTTAAAGCCGACTTGCGATGGCGGGCAGGCTGACTTAGAAAGTGGGCGTTGAGCGTTGCGAAGGGGTGTGTATGTGCGATGGTGGGCGGTCGGCTGGGTAGCCCACCCACATGCGATGGAGTGTATATACATGAGTGCGATGGAGTTCATTTCATCAATCCAACTTCGCACTTCATCTTCGCTCTTGGAGGAGAGCTTCTAGTGTGCAGTTTTAGAGGAGGCAAGCGCATAGCTCATGCGCTCCTCTTTGGTGAGTCGCACTTGGTGAGAGCGCTCTTGGTGAGAGGTCGATGCGTTGGGCAAGACGTGCCCGGGTGTATTGTGCGGAGGTATTTGTGCGGCGACTTGGCGTGGGTGTCTTGGCGACTCGGGTGAGCGCCCGCCCACCGTGCAAGTGTGCACGAAGGTGAAACGGAGGTTGGAACCGGAGGTCTTTGAGTTGGGCAGGCGGTACTACGTGTTGTACTAAGAGTTGGCGAACGAGACTGCGTGTGGGCAAGGATACACGGTTTGGGCGTTTGCGACCAAACGAAGAGCGAATCGGTGAAGGCGTGCGACGAGGTGAACAACGGGTTTGAGAGTCGTGCGGCGACCATACGGAGGTGCCGACGAGCTGGGAAACCAAGTTTGCCGAAGTTGTGAAAATTTGGCTAAGTGTAAATTTGGGGTTTCCCAAGGACTTAGTCTGTACATTGTAAAATGATGATTATATAATATATTGATTCGGGTAGACTCACATTACGGGGAGTTTCCCCTCCCCTTTATACTGTTGCAATTGTTGTGTTCTTGTTATAATTGCTATGGATAATGAATGAGTATGGGCTTCATTGGTATAAAGGATAAATGTTTGTTTACTTGGTTGCGAAACACAAGCTAAGTAAGGTTAAAGTGAAAGTAGGCGTAGCCCACGAACATAAGTATTGGTGAAAAGACAGTGTTCGGTGGTGCCGCACCTCGCTATAAGCAGTTGGAAGACTACCGCAGGTGTAGGGGCGTGACAAGACGTGCCCGAGTGTATTGTGGGGAGGTATTTGTGCGGCGACTTGGCATGGGTGTCTTGGCGACTCGGGTGAGCGCCACCCACTGTGCAAGTGTGCACGAAGGTGGAATGGAGGTTGGAACCAGAGGTTGTTGAGTTGGGTAGGCGTACTACGTGTTGTGCACACGATTTGGGCGTTTGTCAAGAGTTGGCAAGCGGGACTGCGTGTGGGCAGGGATACACGGTTTGGGCGTTTGCGACCAAACGGAGGGCGAACTGGCGAAGACGTGCGACGAGGTGAACGACGGTTGGAGAGTCATGCGGCGACCGTGCAGAGATGCCGACGAGCTGGGCAACCGAGTTTGCCGAAGTTGTGAAAATTTGGTTAAGTGTAAATTTGGGTTTCCCAAGGAGTTAGCCTGTACATTGTAAAAATAATGATTATATAATATATTGATTTGGGCAAACTCACATTACGGGGAGTTGCCCCTCCCCTTTATACTTGTTGCAACTGTTGATGTTCTTGTTATAATTGCTATGGATAATGAATGAGTATGGGCTTCATTAAGTATAAAGGATAATTGCATGTTTACTTGGTTGCGAAACACAAGCTAAGTAATGTTAATGTGAAAGAAGGCGTAGTCCACGAATGTTAGTATTGGTGAAAAGAAAGAGTTCGGTGGTGTTGCACCTTGCTACAAGCGGTTGGAAGACTACCGCAAGTGTAGGGGCGTGACACTGGGGATCCTAGTTACTGTAACGTTCACCAAAATCTGCGGGTTTTGGTGTAACAGCAAACCTCCACAAACATTTGAATTTTAATATTTTATTTCCAACTAATGTTTCATTTACAAAATTATTTTATTTACTTTATATGTAGTCTAAAAAATGCACAAATTAGTTGGGAAAATAATGGAAACTCTATATTATAATAGTGTAGTCTAAAAAAAACAAATTAGTTAGGAAAATAATGGAAATTCTGGCAAGATTATGACAAAATCCGCTAGAAATTTCTTAACTTCAAAATTTTGAGTACTCCACGGATTCTTGATGGTGCTAAATCCATTTCCACCCTAAAAACAATTCAAACACTCCAACATTCTAATTAAAAAAAAATCGATATTCCAACTAGAAATCTATCATCCAAATAAGATAGACAACACCTATTATAACATTCAACCTAATCAACATTTTATAGTTTTAACATTTTATTTCCATAGTAACTAAATGGCATAGTAAGTGACATGGTAGGGATAAGGGCCTCCAAGCCCATATATGTCATAGATGAAGGAATTACTAAAGACATGAAATTTATGGTAGAGCTAAGCACTCTTTTGTAGAGTCCAACGTGTTGGTTAAGATCCCACGGTGGATATGTGGCTTTCAATAACTAAATTGTCGAATATTAAGAGATTTCCCCCACCCAGCAGGAGATCCTTGTAGGCTTGGAGAAGCTATGGAGGATGGATTTAGTTAAATTGTTATTTCTAAAAAGTTACCCGACGGCTTTGGCATGACGAGTGTGTTTCCATGCATAGGA
Source organism: Pinus tabuliformis (assembly GCA_031772625.1). Taxonomy (NCBI): domain Eukaryota; kingdom Viridiplantae; phylum Streptophyta; class Pinopsida; order Pinales; family Pinaceae; genus Pinus; species Pinus tabuliformis. Next base: position 1,920,910,766 of record CM062816.1, on the reverse strand, counting down.
GGTTTCTGGCTAGAGGAAATTTTTTTAACTTATCCATAGTCAAATATGTGTAACTTATATATATAAATAAAAAGTGTAACTTACTTACATTCACATGACGTTGAGCTGTGAGCGTAGCCTAAATTGCATTGGATTGGATTTGGGAAAAAAAAACTTATACTTAAAAAATATTAAATTTTAAAATATTACGATGGTGTATTGGAGTGGACAAAAAAATATTAAATTTTAAAATATTACGATGGAGTGGACAAAAAAATATATACATAAAAAAGATTAAATTGTAAAATATTAAGACTGTTTTAAAGGTTTTGACTCTTGGTTGTCCCATGTTAGCTTTCATTTTAAAGAGAATGAGTGTTTGATAAGAGGAGTGGAGAAGAGAAGAGAGAAGAAGAAGAGAAGCTCCTGAGAGAGGAGAAGAGAGAGGGATAGAAGAGAAGAACTTGCTCCTCTATGCAACTGTAGTCCTGGGATTGCAAATCGTTGTACTTTCCATATATGTGAATAGGAAAGTGTTTTTTCTGTGTGAATGGTGAAATTGGATGGAAAAGGGGACAACGAGTTGTTGTTATTTGAATGAATCAAGTCGTTGTCTTCTTATGAACTGCGTTTAACTGTAATTTGATTCCTCTCTGTCATTTATCTTTGGAAGTTTGTACTCATTCCAACGAAATATATTAATAATATGAGCGATGAAGCCATAAATCGTTATGGTTTGTTCATACATTGTGTGTATTCTTGTTGAAATGGTTCTAATACCCTATGAAGGAGTGTCTATTGTGTTTTGGTAGGCGTGTGTGTGGTGATTTGAATATTGTTAGAGTAAAACAATGTACCCTGCGTTGGAATGTTGTGAAAACCCTCTTAGACTGGTTTTCAATTGCCAAATGTGTAATAATTTGAAAATATAGACAAAGAAAGGTGTATGAAATCATTCCTTGTGCTAAATACCCATTCAAGTCCGTGTAGAATTGATTGGGAAGGGAGCCAAGTTGTTTCAACTTCCAGAAATTCGAAAAACATATTTTTAAGGAGCGCTACGAAATTATCACGTAGCAACTACAGGTTATTTTTTAGTGCTGCGAAATTATTTCAGGAAAGAGTTTTCAAGACTGCAGTATTGGTTCTTAAATGCGCATTTGGCCTTCTCATTGCATCACTTGTTAAAAGGACTATTATGTCATTGGATGAGGTAAGGGAAAAGATTGGAAGATGAGAGAAAGATCTCTCATGGAACTTATTAAGACAAATCCATATTCTCTTTTTGACTGCATATTTTAAAATGGTTCCTAAAATGTTATTGAATTAGATAGGAAAACATAGTTGTGTTTGGAGTAGCATGGGTTTATTGGAAGTCAAGGTAACCCGGTCTGTCATCAAGTGGTATCAGAGAAGCTACGTTCTTTGGAGAATACCAAAGCATGAATGCTCTTTGGTGATGAGCTTGAACGTTCTTTGGTGATGTAGTAAGAATAACAAAGATTTGATTTTAGAGTTACAATACAACTAAAAGTGAAATGAAGTGATCATGGAGATGCTTGCATGTTAAGAAGAGTTAATCCATGAAATTTCCAAGTTTGAGGACAGTTTAACAATGAAAAGAGGATGAAGAGAAGAACAACCTTACAACAAGAGGGGACAAGTTGAATTCTTAGGAAGTAAGTGAGATGATTTCAAGGAAGTGAAGAGTTGATATGATCTTGAGGAAAAACAAGTGTATTGGTTGGAAAGGAATTGGCTCAGCAAGTAGATCCAAGAAATATTGTAGAAGATGAGATCTTGTTATAGATCTTATAAACTTGAATATGATTTTTATGCTAACTTGGTCATTAAAAGAATCGTGTTTACATGACTGAATTGGTAGCAGCTACCTTAGCAAGTAAGCTATGTAAAAGGAGAGGGAGTAGGAAAAGCTCTTAGATGAAGAAATGGTGACAAAACCCAACAACAAAATAAATTTGTTGAAAACTAAGAAGAGTGAGCAATTGAATATGTAACAACCAACAACTTTCAAATTTGAGGAGCAATAGTGCTCAAGAAGAGGTTCTACTGTAGAGAATCTAGAGAAGGGAAGAGACCAGGAGGATGAATTGGTATGGGTGACAAGTAGCAGGCTTGTTATAGAGAAAAGAAGGGTTTGTTGCAACTCATTAGTGGACAAGGATAGTTCAAAAGAGGAAGAGATGAACATGGTTGTTATTAGTCATAGCAGGGGTTCATAGGAAAGTCACAATCAGAAGAAGAAAAGTGCCAAAGAAGTTGGACCCAAAGGAATGAGTGATGAATAATTTGAGAAAGATATGGTTGAGTTAAGATCATAACTCAATCATGTGAAAGAGTTGCCACAAAAAATTCAATATGACTAGATTTATGATTGGATAATGAGCAGGAGGTAGGTGAGATGGCATTCCTTGGAAAGGAAGTTGAGACAGAAGATGCGTGTCAAATTGAAAGAAGTAATCAGAGTAGCTGAGTGTGAAACGGATGTTTTTATATTTGAACAAGGATTGTTCTTCAATTAAGAGGTATAGTTTTTGAAGGAATGGTTGGAAGAAGATCCATGTGATGGATATTTCATAGAGGTTATAAATACAATTCAAGAAGATTTTTCTAAATTATAAGAGGAGCTAGAATTCTTGGAAGAGAAGCTAATGAACCAAGGATTACATATTCAAAATGCAAAATTAGAATTGGAAAAGGGTAATATTATCTTAGATGACAATGAAGATGAAATTGTAAGCTACAACTAGCAGGTTGTAAAGGAAAGAAACAAACCAGAATTAAATGAGGATTATTTAAATTTTGCAACAAAAGAAGGTATGCAACAATGTGAAGACAAGAAGTTTCAACCAAGGACTAAATTAGAAGATGAAATTGGAAAAAGGAAAGTAGGAGGGTATAGTTGGTTGTATGAAGAGACAATCTATGTTTTTGAGAAAATGTTTGAGCAATGTATTGGCTTATTTGAATAGCTCGGTAGCAAATAAAGGTCAAAGTTAATAGCAGAAGCAAAAAAAGAAGGTACAAGTTGATTAAAGATATGGTAATATTTTTAAGTTTCATATTGCAAGTGACAGTAGAGGAAGATGAGGAGAATTGTAGAAGCCTTGAGCAAGAGTGCTCGAAGGGTTCCATAGAAGAGAACTAGGAAGATGCCAAAATCCCAAACTCAGGAGAAAGTTTGGTGAGGTATCATGTAGCAAGGTGGAGACTTGTTACTGCAGAGACGTGTTGCATCTCATGAGTTGAAGTTGTTATGTGAAGACTAGATGCATATGAACAAGGGGCCATAAATTTTCGCACCTTGGGAGTCTGATGCAGGTGCATAGATGGAGCACAAATTCGATGAATATTGGAGCAAAATATTGTTACTATGATGGGATGGTCACATGGTGATGTTGGGAGAAATTTTAAATGTTTTGTAAATATTTACATTAGGAAGTGAGTTTTGTTTTTATATTAAGTTGGGGGAATTATTTCCAAATGTAAATATAGTTTCAGTTTCCCTTATTTTATGGAGAAGAGGAAACAATTCATATCTTGTGACTCTTGGTTGTCCCATGTTAGCTTTATTTTTAAAAAGAACAAGTGTTTGAGAAGAGGAGTGGAGAAGAGAAGAGAGAAGAGGAAGAGAAACTCCCAGGAGAGTAGAAGAGAGAGGGAGATAAGAGAGGAACTCGTTCCTCTGTGAAACTACAGTCCTGTGATCGCAAATCATTTTAATTTCCATCTATGTGAACAGGAAAATGTTTTTTGTGTGAATGGAAAAATTGGATGGCAAAGGGGACTATAAGTTGTTGTTCTTTGAATGAATCGAAATCCAATGTTTGAAGCAATTAGTTGTCTACTTATGAAATTTGCTTAGTTGTAATTTGATTCCTATGCATTATTTATCTTTGGAAGTTTATACTTATTCCATTGAATTATAGTAATAATCTGAGTAGTGAAGTCATAAATTCATGTGGTTTGTTCATACATTTTATGCATTCTTTTTGAAATGGTTCCAATACCTCGTGAAGGAGTGTCTGTTATGTTATGGTAGGAGAATGTGTGGTGATTTGAATTTTTTTAAAATAAAATAGAGTACCCTACATTGGAATGTTGCAAAAAGCCTCTTGGATTCGTTTTCAATTGCCAAATTTGTAACGATTTGCAAATCTAGACAAAGAGAGGTGTATGAAATAATTCCTTATGTCAAAGACCCATTCAATGCCATGTAGAATTGACTGGGAAGGGAACCAAGCCATTTTATCTTCTAGAAATTTGAAAAACAAAGTTTTAAGGACTGCTACGAAATTATGTCGTAGCACCTACAAAAAATTTGTTAGTGCTATGAAATTATTTCGTAGCACCTACAGGCGACATTTTTCAAGACTATATGTTTGGTTCTTAAATTCCTGTTTGGCCTTCCCATTGCATCACTTGTTAAAAGGAAACATATGTAATTGGACAAGGTAAGGAAAAATATTGGAAGGTGAGAGAAATCTCTCTCATTGAACTTATCAAGGCAAATCCATATTCTCTTTTTGGCTGCATATTTTAAAATGTTTCCTAAAATATTATTGAATTGGATAGGAAAACAAAGTTGTGTGTGGAGTAGCCTGCGTTTATTAGAAGTCAGGGTAACCAGGTCTGTCATCAACCTATGTAGTAGTCTCTGCTTAGAGTTAAAGTTGAATTGAATAACCATAGTGAGCAGACAAACATGTGGCATAAATAAAGGCAGTTCAAGCTGACACCTGTTTCAACATCATCTCACTTGATTCCAAATCCATAAGAGGCTTCATCCCTAGCATATCGAGATCGAGTAACTATAGCAGATCCATTTAAAGATCAAGACCCCGTAGTGAGTGGGGCAGAGGAAGTTTGAGATTATTTAGTTCTATATTTAAAATGAGAAGTTTCTCCAACAAAAGAAACAAGTTCTGGCGTTGGATTTTGCACATTTATATTATTCAATGTTTTGAAAAAACCTCAAGGATTTTTTTTTTAGATTCTCTTGACACCACTCATTTTTTTATCATGATTTTCACCACCAATGTTGCAGATGGGAGCAAGGGATACCAAATGGAATGGAAAGAAACAACAGGGGGCCATGGGGAGTAGGCATAGCAGTAATAGAAGGAATTCGAGGGGTCACCTCATCCATTGCTAGTGTTTCACTTGTGTAAATTGCAATGGCAGCCATAAGTAATGCACTTGAGTGCCTCTAGAGTACCTTTGTCACTGCTAGGTAAGATGGGAAGAATTTGAAAAATTACTCTCAAATAGTAAAATAAATAGAAGTGATTGTGTGCAGAGGAGCCTATGTGTAGAGTGTGGAGGTAAAAATGAGAGGTTGCACCCCCGCACTCCACACATGGGCTGCTGCTAACTGCCCTCCATAGGCCAAAAAATGGGCTGGGTATGGTTCAATTTGGGTAATGGTATTATATTGGAATTTCATCTCTAATATTGAAGCATATAATGTGATACAAGTAATGTTATATATCCAACAAAAAATCGACATAACTCTTAGAGGAAACCATCCTTCTGTGCACTAATTTCAAATTCCTAGGTAGTCATCCAACCATTGTTCAAATCATGAATTCATACTTTCATATGGATGCCATCATGCCACGCAATGAATGCCACAATTTTGTAGGTATTTCCCTTCCCTCCTATTATTCGTATGCTATCCTGGTGTTGGCTTGATGGGCCCTGACCCGGGTTCAGCGTTAATTAGCCAAGAAAATCCCTACATTACTGGCCCTTTCGACTTCAATTCGCGAAGCATGAACTAAAGTCTCACCCAAAGCAGTATGGAGGGATGTAGGAACCAAGTTTCTGCACCCAGAGATGGTAGTGATGTCGTTTTATACCCTAAACCTTCCTTCGCGCAGGTTGATAAGCCTCTTAGGGCTTATCGATATACTCTTCTCAGTTGTCTTCTAGACCTCTGCGAAGGTCTACAACTATCCTTCGCGTACCCTAGATAGGCGGATCAGACACTTACGCACCTCTGTAACTATCCTTACTTCTGTTTTTACCCAGATTAGCTTAAGTATTGAATAAATTCAACATGCATTAAGATGATCTTCACGTAAACATATATTCTTACTTACATTCATATAACAAGCAAAAAATATGGATTTGCACATCAATATAGCATTAAAACATAAACCCAGTATTCATCATAACATAATCATATGCATTTATAACAAAAGTTAAATAGATAATACACAGATAGTTCCAGAATAATTCTCTTTATTGATGCTTCAGATATTATTTATAGACTCTAACCGCCTTGCGCACATAGCTACAAGGGTCCGTGCACTCAGCTGTAGACTTCTACCTTAGGCCTCTGCGCACACAGCTGCAGAGCCTCTTTCCTGTGCTAAGACTCTTCACTCTTAGCTCTCACATACCCATTACATTTATTAAAGACTCAAAACTTCCTTAGAACTGAACTGCCTTAGACTCCTCTAAGACTCTCCTTTTATACAATCCGAAATGACTTAAATAAACTAAGGGCGAAAACCCTTGATGAACCTTTACATCTTCTCACTCCACGGCCACAAAATGCGAAGACTTTACATTCTTTATACAAAATCTTAGGCTTTTTGTAGAAATTCCCACTGAAGATCACCTAGTAATGCAATGTACTAAAGCAAACCACTTGATCTACTTCTACAAACAATTGAGCGGAAGCTTAATCGAACATGAGCAACATCAAGCATGAATAGATATAACTGAGAATGAGAAGTAATCAACCATAACACAGAAGATATATCACTGGGGAAAGTAGCAGCCTAAAACCCTAACTCTGTATTATCATACAAGTGGAAATCTTGTTCAAGTTACAAAAAGAATTAGCTCTCAAGCTATCTTGATCTCTCTGCACTCAAACAATATAGCTCACAGACTCAATAGACATAGAATATATCTTCCTAAAGCCCTCCAAGCCTCCTATTTCCTTGCGTAGTTTTGATTGGGGTCCAACAATATCACATGTGTGAATTGGCCTCTTCACACTCACTGTAACCTCAGGTCCAACTGTGCAATCCATAAGGAATAATATCCCTTTTGCATGCAAGGAATATTCACCAAGGAATATCCTAGCAACTAATAGTACACTGTCCCTCCATTTGATCTCAACTGGGTCTCTGACTGAACTGACATGCACGAGTTATCCATGAGTGAATCTTCAGTTATCTGAATTACAGTAGTTACATGCATGCAAACATTAACTAACTGAACTCTCATTAATTTAACAAACTGTTAAATTAATCCAACTGGACTTGACTAAGTTAAACTAAGTCAACTCATTACAACTCATCCTTATCTCTTTAACTGAAGTTTAAATTCCTCAATTAATGGAGAAACTGTTTCATGTGCTCGCATAGACTTCAAGTTTGATTTTCCTTAACTAATTAACTCAAGATGAATTAATTAATTAATTTCCAAACGGTTGTTGATATCAAATTCGAATTTTACTTCCTATGTTTAGTCCAAGGACTGACTAAAATAATAAGGGATCCCGAAATGCTATTTTTAGAAAAACTATTTTTAGCACTTTCACTTTTCACCAATTGTAGCTAAGACCTCCAATGGCTGAACTGCTATTTATATCAGTGCTATTTTTAGCAATTTCTATTTTTAGCATTTCTTGTTCCACACTTTTCAATAGTCCCTCTCAACAAGAAAGGGATTATCAGCAACCCCTATCCTGTCTCTGTGGAACTCAAACTTGCATTTTGACAATGCCTTTTCCAAAATATCTACATCCCGGTCCTCGGTCGAAACATATTGCAACATCATGATCCTCTTGACCACACAGTGTCGTAGATGATGGTAACGAGTATCTATATGCTTGGACCTGTCATGAAACACTGGATTCTCAGAGAGTTTTATGCAACTCTGATTATCACAGTATATCGCTGTAGGATCCATCATTTAACCAAACAATCCCACTAGAATATTTTGCATCCAAATGGCCTCACATGTTGCTTGACTCACAGCCATGTATTCAGCCTCTGCTAAGCTAAGTGAAACTCATCTCTGTTTCCTGCTATACCAAGAAACTACAGTTGAACCAAGGTTGAAGATTCCTCCAGAAGTGCTCTTCCGGTCTAATGGACTACCAGCCCAATCCGCATCCGTGAAGCCTTGCAGTTTCACTCCCTCTGTCTGCCTATACCATAATTCGTACTGTGTAGTGCCTCTGAGATATCTCAGCACATGCTTCGCTACCTTCCAAAACAGCTTGGTAGGATGAACCATAGCTTGACTCAACTGGTTCACTGCAAAGCATAAGTCAGGTCGTGTTTTCACCAGATACATGAGTGAATCCACCAGCTGCCGATAAATAGTAGCAGCCACTACCTCACTAGAAGTAGAATCCTCCTTCCTCCAGTTCCCAACTAGAGGAGTCTGCATGGGCTTGCACTTCTCCATGTGAAAGCACCTAAGTATCTCATTGGCATACTTGCCTTGAGACACAAATACTTCCCCATCTTTCTGCCACACTTCCATGCCTAGAAAGTAGTGCATGAGGCCCATGTCCTTCATCTCGAACTCTCTTGCAAGGTCCTCCTTGCAAGACTGTATCAGTTGCTCATCACCTGTCAAAATCAGATCATCGACATAAAGTACAATAATCAAGGGCTTACCATCTACCATGATGTGGTATAGGTTCGCATCTACTTCACTCTTGGTGAAGCCCAACCCAGTGAAATAGCTGTCGATCCTGGTATACCAAGCACGGGGTGCTTGCTTCAGCCCATACAGTGCTCGCTTGAGTCGGCAGACATGCGACTCGCAATCGAAGGTCTCAAATCCTTTGGGATACTCAATGTATACCTCTTCCTCGATCTTCCCATTGAGGAACGTCGTCTTCACATCCATCTGATGGATCTTCCAACCCATCTGAGCTGATATAGCTAGCATCGATTTGATAGATGAGTACCTTGCTACGAGAGCAAAGGTCTCATCGTAGTCAATCCCCTCAACATGTGAGAAACCTTAGGAAACAAACCTTGCCTTGTGTTTCTCAACACTGCCATAAGCTTCCTGCTTTACCTTGTAAAGCCATCGGGAACTAATCACTGACTTGTCCCCAGGTCTAGGGACAATATCCCACACACTGTTTCATATGATAGAATCATACTCTTCTACCATTGCATCATCCCAGACTGGTTGCTACACTTCCTCCTGAAAAGAAGTAGGTTTGGTCACTACACACTCCTCAACCAGGGCCATGTAGCTAGTGTATCTCTCAGGAGATCTCCTATATCTATGATGAGCGGATGGCTGCCCCACATTCTCTCTCACATCCTGCATCAATCTGTCAGCTTCTGACGAGCATTTCCACCCATCTCTGGAAGAATCTCTAGCAGTGGTGGTCTCCACTACTGGATCCTCTACAAGTGGCTGATCCACATCATCAGGAGGCTCCTCCTCCTTTGGAACCAAAATTTCCTCATCACCATGCAACTTGAGCTCCCTCTCAAGCGACACTCACATACCTAATCAATGCCTACGAGCACAGGGTAGGGGTTGCTGTCATCCATAATTTCTATTACTTCAAAATCAGCCAATGCACTTGTGCCTTCAATATCTACAGTTACTCCTTGCAGTCGTCCCATGGGGATGATCTTCTGTTGATTTTCCATCCTTAACTGAATCGAAGACCACTGCAGCACGGGTCTCCCCATCCGTTCCCAAGTCTTCTTCGGCAAAACGTTCGCGTCTGACCCCAGATCCAGAATAACCTAATCCATTTCGTATTCTCCTATCTGTGTGGTGAGTCTCATTTCTTGTCCTGTCCTTGCCTTATGCTTACCGATCTTCCGTACCACGTGCGATTCACCCGAAGTGGTTTCGGTGCACCTATTTATAAGTTCCTGTAACCCCTTCACAGCCTTGCTATTGTGCAGAAACTTCATGCAGGTCTCTAGGAAGGTTGTAAGCATAGAAGGGTCCATTTCCTAAATAGGTTTATCCTGGCTCCATTTACCATGCAAAATGAAAGCTCAAACATTGACAAGAAAAAATGCAATAAAGGAGGGAAAATTTCCAGGTATAATCCCACTAAAGTCCAGGAAATCATAGCCTCACCATTCATCAAGGAATCTTTCCAAAATGTGGGCTGCCTAGGTTTTTGTGAGAAGATCCAAGAAATAGGTTCTCATGCCAAGTTGACAAGCCTCTTTGCCACCAACTTCAGGAGGGATAAGGCCAACATAACAGGGGTTGACTTCACCATTTCATAAGATTCCATTGCCATAGCCGCTAGAATCCCTAACAATGGAGAAATTTGGTTTAAATGGGTGGATTTAGACATTGAGAATTACAAAGTTTTCCTAAATGCATATTACAAAAGTGCTCCTACACATATCTTTCCCTTCAGACAGTTGCTTGATAGGTATGCTCCATTGATGAAGATGATCATGAAGTACTTTACCTATGAGGGTAGGCTTTCAAGGCTATACCAATATCACATAAGACTACTCATGCATTTCACAACCATCAAACCTCTTAACCTATCTCTTTACCTATACAAAAGCCTAGTCAAGATGACAGAGAAGGTACAGAGCAAAGGGAAATATCACCAAGAAAACCTATTTCATCAAGGCTTGGTCAAAATCATTGTTTTGCATTAGTTGTCATAGGTCAGCTTATCTTGGGAGGAATTCATGCAATCAGCTTCTCTTTTGCCTGCTACTAGTAGTCAAATTAACAATCAAAGTTCACCATTGGAAAAATCACCAAGACCTCAAGAAGTTGGCTCTACAAGAAAACTACTGACAAGGACACCTAGGGAAGAGGTAACAAAAACATAGAGCAGAGGTAAGAGGCTTTTTTTTTCTCCTGACAGCATAAAAAGAGTTCAGCCTCTTACTGTTGGACAAGAAGCATTAGGACATCATCATAATGCACTTTTGCATGAAGAAGAACAGTACATTTTGATACTCACGTGGCAGACCTAGAAAGGAATGAGAAAGACAAGTCACCTGAACAAATCATCCAAGATAAGGAGGCAGAAATCAGAGATCTTAAGGATTTCTTGGCAAAAGCAAACTTCATGATTGCATTCTTACAGCAGGAGAACATGCAACTTAAGGTAAATCAAGTTTTACTTTCTAAACCTAGGGTGGATTTGGTGGCAGATGATGATAAAGGTAAGAGAGTGATATGTGTTGAGAAAATTGAAGATAAGAAGCCTCAGATCAAGCCAAGGAGGCCAAAGACCAGAGGACTAAAAATAAAGGAAGCACTAGGGAGTGAGCCATCTCCTCCACTAGGTCAGCAAGACTTTGAAGACAGCAATGCACCCGAGATTAAGAAAGACAAGGAGTTGTGTCTTAGTAGGGTTAATGAGCACCTGGAGAAGCTCTTGAAGAAGGCCAACAGGGACACCAAGCTTCATAGAAACATGGCAAGGCATTACTTCACTTGAAATCACATTTGCAAAATTAGGGGTAGGAGCATGAAGAGGAAGCTAAAGAAAACCCTGAAGAAGATTAAAAGAAGAGATAACTTTGACCTACTTGACGATGAATAATTGATTGTTTAACTCATCATTCATGGAGAAAAAGGAGAAATTTTGAAGAAATTTTGGCAAATTTTGGTGATTTTGGGTATTTATTGCATTTTTGACAATCATGGTGCACAAAAGCACAACGAGCTCACGATGTGCTTCTTCTAGGGACCTCCAAAGGATGGATTTTTTGCATGGTTGGATATACATTTGTAAGAAAATTGTATATTTGGAAATGGTTTGCCATGTTAGCCTCTGAAACTAAAGGAAAAGTCAAAAAATGGGTCAAAAAACATGTTGATGCCTCCTATTTCAACTCCTCACTGCGCTTCTAGACAAGTCTTGGGAAATAAATTTTTGGAATCCTTGGAGAAGTGTTTTTGCATGCTTTAAGGTTCAGGCACCTAGTATACATCCTAATATTTCTCCATCATCTTTCAGATCAGAATTTGGATCCGGGAAAGTCCCTTAAAACGCCTCCACAAGTCACACGCTGTGCTTGTGAGAAATTTCATTGTACTTTTGCCAGAAGGTCATTTTCTTGGGTTGCTTCAGTAAAACTCGAATTTCCATGATGTAATTTTTCTTCTAGGGTTTTGACATGATGTAATTAAATTTAATTATGCTTGTTAAGGTGAAAATAGTGTAGATTCATAGTTATTAATGCTTGTAAAGTCAAAGTGAATAAGTTTTGGGCCAAATTGGGAGTTGGTTTCAAACCTCCATAGTCTTAGGTATGGTTGGATATATTCTTGTAAATAGTTAGTATGATGGTGTATTCGACCTCTGAGAGGGGGAAACTGGTATTTGGTCTATATGTAGCCTAATCTAAGTGTTATAGAGGGTTGGCTGCTTGTGAGTCAAAGGCTTTGAAGCTAGTGTACACCATCACTTTTGTAGGAGTAATACAGGGAGTTTGTAGCTATTATCTTGGGATTCCTGTGGTATGATTTTGTGACAATGTTTCTTCTTTGTTTTATCATTAGTATGAATATTATGTATCCTTACTTCCATCTTAATTCTTTCATGTGATCATCTCAGTAGTTTTCAAACATAATTCATATGTTTATGCTCTGTTTTGATGAGATTTTCATGTTTATGATTAATTTCCTCTGTTAAATGAATTCATAACTCATATGCTCATTGTGATACTTCACTTTTTCAACCATACACCACCATGACAAATCAAAAATGTCACTGAACATACCTACCTTGCCCCATTATATCTCTGCAACTGATATTTTGAAACCCTGACCTAGTTTCCTAGTCCTATTGACCCTGAACCAGCAAACCCTAATATCAAACCCTACTGAGCTTTGAATTTCAAGCCTAAGATATATCTTCCTCTCTAGTCACTAATTGGTTGTGAGATCATAGAGAGATCCCTCTCTGATTTGGTGGGGTTAGCTACCAGATCCAAACTTAGCTTGAGGTTACCTCCGTCGGTCTCCTTTCTCAGCCTTGGGATACTGAGGAGTGCTAATAGCTCTTGAGAGCCTTCACCTTCTTATTAGTCAATTTCTCAACTAGTGCATTGAATTCTACAAACTTTGATAATTTCTCATCCTTCTTCCACATGAAGAAGATGCAACACTTCCTTGAGAAATCATCAATAAAAATAACAAATTACTTATGTATAGTAGTGGAGGTTGTCAAGAATGGTGCACAAACATCAGAGTGGACTCTTTCCAAGACTACATGTGCTCTGTTGTCTCAATCATGGAATGTGGATTTTACATACTTCCCCAAGGTAAAACCCTTGCAGACATCATGTTTCTAAAGTGATCATTTAGGGAGGCCAATGGTTATTTGTTGCATAATATTTAAGGCAACATGATGCAAATGGCCCAATATCATGTGCCAATGTTCACCAACATAGTGGCTCTACACTTTCTTTGCCTTACTGCTTAATCCAACATAATATTCCACATTAATTTTATACGCGTGATTCAAATGAACCTCGATCCACTTCACCTTTCCAATGGCTATGTGTCTCAAGAATGCTTTCCTTTCACCGAAGATCACATCATGACCACGGTCTTCCAAAACTGCTACAGAGATGAGATTCTTCTTTAGGACTGGAACAAACATGACATCTTTGAGGTGAAGAGGGGATCTTGACTCCCTCTTAAAGGTTACTATACCAATCCCGATAGCATTATCCCTTCCCTCATCCCCAAGCTCAATATGCATCTAGAGATATTTCTCCTTCAGGTCACTGAAAAACTCTCGAGACCCTGTCATGTGGAATGGGGCATCTGAGTTCAAGTAGCACACACTCCCCATCACAGTGTTTTCCATGCATGTGAGAAGGGTGAAGTCTAGCTCAAACTTTGAAGTCAATGCTTCACCTGCTGCCCCTCTTGAGTTCTTCTTGCCAGACTTTTTGTGTGGACATTTTGTAGCATAGTGCCCGAATTCATGACAATTGAAGCATTTTATTTTGGGCAAGTATTTCTTCTTGCCCCCTTCACTGGATTTTGATTTGGTTTGAGATTTCTTCCCTTTTCCCTTCTTTCCCTTTCCAACCACTAAAAATTTTTCTTCATCCTCTCCCTTGGATGAAGTTCCATCCCTAATATTATGACTGATCTCTTCGTGTACCAAATCAGACCACAAGCATTCCTAATTCGATAATTTCTCCTTCCCGCTCATTGAGTCCTGATATCTATGCCAACTTTTGGGAAGGCTTGGAAGAGATAGGCTCACCAGGTTATCTTCTAAAACATTCACACTAACCCCTCCAAGCTCATCTTGAACTTGTGTAAATCTAGTGAGATACTACGAATAGTCTCATTCTTTTGTGTCATGATATTTCAAAGTTTGTCTTTGAGGGCCAATTTTATATGGTCACTTCTATGCTCGAATAACTCTGTTAGTACCTTCCACATTGCGAAAGGAGTTTCTTTCTGATGGATATTTGAGACAATGTGGTACCACACTCCCTCCAAGATTATTCTCCTCCCCTTGGCTACATATTTCTTCCATCGAGCTAAGTTCTGGGCATCAGCTGATCCTGCTTTTGGAATGCTTATCTTGACATATTTCAGAAATCCGTTATCATCAAGAACCACCTCCATTTTATCCTTTCAGGAAATTAATTTTGAGTTTCCTTCCAATGCATACTCTAATCTCAGTCCATTGAAGGTCATTCTTCCAACTCTGAAGAGATCCTGCTACACTGAAGCTGCAAATTCGAAACTCCTGAGCAAGAAATTCGAAATTCATGTCCTAATGTGAATCTTGCTCTGATACCATTTATAAATCTGGTGATATAATTGCGACTTCTCAAGAAGTTTAATCTAAAATCAAGAGACACAATTCTACTCTACTGATCTACCAAAATTAATTCACAAGTTAGAAAAACATTCACAAACTTGCAATAAGAAAAACCACACATGCACAATATTTTTCTAGGGGAACCCAACTGGGAAAAACCCCTCAAGCCTCTTTGCATTAATTATATTAATAGAGAATGTATTGCAATTGCTTGCCCGCTCTAAGAACAACCTCCAAGTGAATAACCTATCTCTCTGCTCAATGAGAAGCTCTGGCCCATACTTAGTCATTTCTTCCTATGTTTGAGCCCCTATTTCCTTATACAAATCCTAAGGAATTAGGCCCCTATTTTTTAGGAATTTTCCTCCACTTGATTGTGCAATTCCCAAGGTTTATTCGTTGATTACATGTAACACTTATATACTCAAGACTAGTCTACAACTGATGTTACACTCAAGTACTGGAAGTGGGAGCGGCCATAGGCTGAAGTCACCCTATCACTAAATGGGAGTAACCAAGCTATGAGATCGATTTTTAAGATGAATGAGAATCAAATCTAAGTCCTATGCTATGTGTTTGGGTTGAAATAGTCCCAAAGGAGCTTGTAATTGGCAAAACACCACTCAAAAAGAAACAAAATAAGAGACATAGAAAATAAAAGGAGAATTCAAGGACTAAGTATTTATCCCCAATGGAGTTACTAGTTCTATTTGTCTAATTTATGCTTTGAACAAAGGGACTATTTTCCCACAGATCCCACCAAAGGATTTTCCAAATAGTGGACAATATGAATATAAATGGTTCTTAGATCTTATACAAATCTATCCTTTTACTTACATAGCTAATTTTTAAGATTTAATAGGATTGTCTAAGTAAAAGGCAAATGTAAGCTTATGGAAACGAAATTATACATGGATATTTTCATTGGCATCTCTATATGCAATCCTAGAATTTATTATAATAATTTCATGTGAAGGGTTGTAAGAGCACAATTGTAGTGACACATTTTACATGTTATTAATTATTGCGATATTGATTCTTGGAAAGCTAGAAGCCTAGTTGGAAAGAGGAAAAAAAGTTAGCAATATGTTGTCATATTAATGGTTACATATGTGTACTATAACTCAAAACCCATAGAAATTCTATCTTGGATGTACTATTGTGTATGTCTCTAAGTTAATTTCATAAGAGGATATGATTCTTGAATTTGATTACCCTGTTCTAAATCTAATTGTGACATTATGAGAATTAAAGACAAGTTTTCTTTAGTCCTATTGAGTTTGTTAAGATTGATATTTGTTTTATTTGATGAACATATTTAAATGATATTTTTCTACTTGACCATCATGTTTTTCTATATAAATTGTTGCTACAAAAAATGTAAGGTGGTTGCAGCGAAAATTGTCAAGTTGTTGCAACAGAAAACACTTGTAGCTATAAAATTTCCTAGAAGTCCAAACATGTAATAAGAGTCAAGTTGATTTTGGGTGTATAGGTACCCTATATTAAAAGAGACACGTCCGCTTAAAATTGTAAATACTTAGGTTATACTTTGAAAGATATAGCGAATCTATATGTAAGTTTTGTTGTAGAAAAAATCTACGGTTGTTTGTTGTTGCAGAAAATGTATGTAGCTATTTGATGCAGGAGCATCCAGCACCCTTAGTCAAAGGGAGGAATCCAAAGAAGAAAAAGAGGAAGACGTGGACCAGGGGAGCAAAACAAAGAAAAATCTGTTTTAAAACAGATTTAAAGATGGAATGGATAAGTCTTGAAGACTTTATAAAATGTAATCTACCATGTGTTATATGCATGCATGCGTATGAGAGCTTTCGGGCTTTTGGCTCGAGGATTGATAGGATCCTTCCATGATCCGATCCAACAATGTTCCCTATATATATGAACTTGTGTGTTCAAGTGTGAGGTAGATAGAGGAGAGAGCTGTAGATAGACAATATGTAGTTGAAAGGAGGGTTTTTCCTAAGGCTAAAATGCCTTAGAATAGTAACCATGCTCTGTATATAATAGAAAGCGTGTGTTAAGTGTTGATTTATGCGCCTGTCTGTGTTTCATATATAAATATATGTTGATGTCTTAATTTCCTGTTTGTATGTGTGTTGATCGACCATCAATCACAGTAGGATCAATGGCGATCAAATGAATGCTGCTATATGTGGAGTCGTTTATGAACGCAGGTGGTAGAGAACTGTGTTTAATATATGCAGAGATTCCATCAAAATGGTGAGGAGACACAGGAGTCATTTGATCTTATGGATCAAGGGTCCAGAACCATATCGCATCGGCAGAAATCGTTTCCAAACGGCCGGACACCAGAGTTCAAGGAATGTCGATGAGCGACCACCGATGAAACGAGGACCATTGGATTGAAAGAGGATCAACAACGGAGGTGTGATCGGTGATCGCAATTGACAGAGGTCAAGGGATGGTGGAGTTGAATAGATGATAAGTGATATGCCGACAGCTATATCGTCGATAAGCTGATAATAGATCGAAAGGATCGGAGGTGTCAGCAGTCGGGCGACATCGGAACAACGCTGAGGGAAGGCGATAAGGACCGGACCCGCTGATAGTTATGAATGTCGGTGCATAAGATTTTAGATCCACCTTCTATGTGCTTGAGCAGATTTCCTGTTTATTCTTTATATTTTGTTGCAGCCGAAGGGTTAAGGCTTAATGTTGTAATTCTCCCGATAGATGTGAAAAGGCTGATAGTGTGGTGGTTCTGATTTTAATGTAAGTCCATGGTTAAAGGTTGAAGGCCTTATGAATGCTTCCGAAAGGCTTAGTGGGACATAACCCATAGGCCTCTAGATTGATTTTGTTTAAGGAAAAGGATTTTGATTAAACCCCAAAATATCATTCCATCATTTGGTATTAGAGCAGGGAAAGTTTTCCTGCAAGAAGGGAGATTAAAGAGTTTCCCAAGAGGAAGGATTCCAGAGAAGAGGAGCAGGAGGTACAATTGATAGAGATGAAGAGTTATGGTCTTACTGTCACGTAGAGAATGATAGCATAAGGTGAGAAGATTTGCAGCAATAGCCTAAGAGCAAGGAGTGCTCAAGAGAAGCTGAGAACAACTTCCAACTGCGGTTGGGTAGAAGTTGTTGAGGCAGCTCCACAGTTGCGATTTTGGGTAGAGTTGTCTTAGAGATAATAATTCTAGCAAAAGAAGTGTTAGGTAGAATTGTTAGTCAGCAATTAGTTCCAGGGGAGAGAACCTGAAGGATGCCAAAATACCGAGTGAAGAGGACTGGGTGAAGTATCGTGTAACAGAGGAAGACTATTATTGCATAGGCTTGGTTGTAACTCACAGAAGACCATGAAGGTGGTTCCACTAACGAATGCAGTGGGTAGAATTGGTAAGGATAAGGAGAAGCATATGACCAGGAGCTCATAAATTTTTGTGCCTTAGGAGTCTGATGTAGGAGCATCCGGCACCCTTAGTCAGAGGGAGGAATCCAAAGCAGAAAAAAGAGGAAGACGTGGACCAGGGGAGCAAAACAGGGAAAAATCTGTTTTAAAACAGATTTAAAGAAATGGATAAGTCTCAAAGACTTTATAAAATGTAATCTGCCATGTGTTATATGCATGCATGCGTATGAGAGCTTTTATGCTTTTGGCTAGAGGATTGATCGGATCCTTCTGTGATCTGATCCAACAATGTTCCTTATATATATGAACCTGCATGTTCAAGTGTGAGGTAGATAGAGGAGAGAGCAGTAGATAGACAATATGTAGTCGAAAGGAGGGTTTGTCCTTAGGCTGAAATGCCTTAGAATTGTAACTGTGCTCTGTATATAATAGAAAGCATGTGTTAAGTGTTGATTTATGTGCCTGTCTGTGTTTCATATATAAATATACATTGATGTCTTAATTTCCTATTTGTATGTGTGTTGATCAACCATCGATCATAGTAGGATCGATGGTGATCAAATGAATGCTGCTATATGTGGAGTCATTTATGAACGTAGGTGGCAGAGAACTGTGTTTAATATATGCAGAGATTCCATCAAAATGGCGAGGAGACACAGGAGTCGTTTAATCTTATGGATCAAGAGTCCAGAACCATATCGCATTGGCAGAACTCGTTTACAAAGGGCCGGACCCCAGATTTCAAGGAATGCTGATGAGCGACCACCGATGAAACAAGGACCATTGGATCGAAAGAGGATCAATGACAGAGGTGTGATCGACGATCGCAATTGACGAAGTTCAAGGGATGGCGGAGTTGAATAGCCGATAAGCGATATGCTGACATCTATATCGCCGATAAGCCGATCGGCGATCGGAAGGATCGAAGGTGTTAGCAGTCGGGCAGCATCAGAACAGTGTTGAGGGAAGGTGATAAGAACCGAAACCACCGATAGTTATGAATGCCGGTGCATAAGATTTGAGATATGTGCTCGAGCGGATTTCCCGTGTATTCTTTGTATTGTGTTGCAGCCAAAGGGTTAAGGCTTAATGCCGATATGTGTAATGCTCCCGATTGATGTGAAAAGGCCAACAGTGTGGTGGCTCTGATTTTAATGTAAGTCCATGGTTAAAGGCTGAAGGCCTATGAACGCTTCCAAAAGGCTTAGTGGGCCATAACCCACAGGCGTCTAGATTGATTTTGTTTAAGGAAAGGGATTTTGATTAAACCGCAAAATCTCATTCCATCACTATTAATTTGACAAACAATCAAAATATGTGATGACAATTATAGATTAATAAAGTCTAATTTTAATCATTGAGATAAAATTATATTATCATAACTAATCATTGTATTTATGAAGGATGTGTGTGTGTGTGTGTGTGTGCACTATGTAACCTCAACCAAGCACAAAGAGGGCTAGGCATGTGATAGAAATAATATTTATCATGGTATCATAGTAGGTCAGACATGAAAAAATAAAATGTTCTTTTGATTCGAGCTCTTTATTACATAACTCACATATACGATGGTCATGAAGTATTAGTGAGCAATATACCAAGTGACTAACAAATTTCATTTAATTTCTATTGCTCTTATAATATTTTCTTTCATCTTAGAGAGTATTAGGAAGACCAAATATATTCATGTAGAATGAAATCCTAAACATAGGATACCCCACTATAATAATAATTTTTGCAATTATTTAAATGGTTGGTGTATCTGCATTTTTATTTTAAATTTACTTAGGAAAGTAATGCATTTATTATGGTTGCATATGCATATGTTAAATAGGCATGTAAACATGAGGTGAACCTTTGGACTTATAAATTTTATCATGTTATTTGCATGCTTTTAATGCATTTAGATAAAAGAAGCCATAGGTGGTGTCTTCATCTTCACTTATGTGTACCCACTTTTAAATCCATATAAATTTGATATATGTCTTTCCTTATTTTCAAAGAATATAAAAAATATGAAAAACTCATAATTTAATATATTAAGTTTTGATTAAATTATGTCTTGCCTTGTTTACACATTTAAATAACCTTTAATTTCAACATGAATAACAACCATTTGTCTTAAGAGTTCAAAGCCTACTTAAAATATTATTAATCACATGCTTTATAATTATTATGTATGTGTGTCCACTCTATAATTTAGATGAAAAATTAACAGATATATATGTTCACTGTGCAATATGAGTGAAAGAAAGGTGTAATATGTAATGTAATATATATAATATTAATGAATTAAAAGGGAAAATTTTGATGTCCAATTTTTAATTTGAAAAAAAAAACAAAAGAAAATAAATAATATATAAAAAAGACTTTAACCCAATAAAAATCAGCTTATCCTCTAATTTATTAGCCAAAGAAACAATCAAAACATGTCATTATATTTTTTATTTTGATCTTTGCACATTAATTTTTTATTTTTATTTTTTAATTAATACTATGCGACATCTTTTTATTAAACTTATATGATATGTTTAGTTTTGGATATCAACTATGCATTAATCATGAAAAATAGAAGTTAATAAGCTATATTTTGGTCTTTAAATTGTATTTATAAATGTAAAAATTAAATTACATTTATAAAAGTAAGACTGAACTCAAGTTCTAAAAAAAACCAAACACACTCATGGACATTACATTACAATTTAACATTACAATTTTCCCAAATTCAACTAAATTTTAAATAAACCGTGCTGAAAAAAACTAAAAATATTAACAATTTCATCTTTAATTATTATAAAAAGACCCAAAAAAAAATTCAATTTTCAAAAAAATAACGAGTAAAGTCTCAAAGCATGATTGGATGCCACCGCCACTTTCCCTTCATGTTACCACGCTCCCATTAATATATAAGCATGCTACTATTTTATCAAAAACACGAACTAGATAATAACTGATGGAAGCCTTTCTCTTATTTATATATATATATAGTATAATTAAATATAAAGTTTACATTGTATGTATGTCATGGCTATTGCTGTGTCGCAAACACTGCGTCTTCTTTCTTTTTTTTTCATGTAGCTAGCATGCTTGCCTTCAATTGCCTGTGAAACCAGTCAACTACTCCCACAGGGGACACTGTAATTTGGGACATCTAGAGAGATCAAGCTTGTCCAACCATGTACAATGTTCAACGTCTTCCACTTCTTCTAATTCATTGCACCCAAGGACAATTAGTTCTCTGAGACTTGTCAACTGCAATAAACCTCGTATCCTCTTCAGCTTGCCACATCCATATGCGTAAAACCTCTCCATAGATGCCAGCGTTTCCATATTTGGCAGTTCTTATAACTCGTAGCATTGACCAACATGGATCACCCTAAGCTTTGTGCACTGTCCCAACCCTGTTATCCTCTTCAGCTTCACACATCCAGATGCGCTGAACTCCTCTAAAGATGTTAATGCTCCCATACTTGGTAGTTGTTCTAACTCAGAGCACTCACCAAGACTGAGCAGCCTAAGCTTTGTGCACTGTCCCAACCCCGGTATCCTCTTCAGCTTCCCACTGTTGGAATGTAATTTCAACTACAGTAACCTGCGATGCGATCTGATCGCATATCGCACTTTCCCTTGTCACCCTTCGCTGCATCCCTGTATTGTCTGCGATGCGATATTTGCGATGCGATCGCAGATCGCAGATCGCAAGTTCTAAACTTCTGCGCGTTAAGCCCTTCGCTCCTTGTCTGCCATGCGATGCGATCTTATCGCAGATCGCACCTTCTACCAAGTTGATCTCAGCCGTCCATACGTTTTGATCCAACGGCCATTATTTGTTCTTACCTTGTTCACGCCACCGCCATAAGTGTCTTTTCGCCATTTACCTATTTGTGTTCCCAAAGGAGAAGGAAGATCAAATCCAGCTCCTGGACATTGAATGCTCAGCTACAACATTTAATCAATAGCATGGCCGAGAACAAGAAGGACGCACCATGTACAGGCGCATTAAAAGGATTATGGATTTCTTACAGCAAAGCTGGCCGCAGAGCATTTTATCAGTTATGAGCTTCCAACAGCCGAATTCATTTTTAAGGCATCACCTCTTGCTGCATTCAATACGCAGATAAGCTTTAGAAGATATTTTTTTTATTTTAACATATATAATGTGTAATGAACAGAAGTTCTGTCTCTAAGTGAGTAAGAGAGAAGTTGTAAAAGAATCTAAGAGTTTTTGTAATTATCTGTAAACGAACAGCAGTGCTAAGATAGTTAAAAACAGATTCTGGAACTGGATCATTCCTGTTGTAACCCCTCTGAAGAGGAAGACTATTTTGCAACAGTTTTTCTTTTTATATGATTAAAGATCCTGTATTGAAATCAGAGCGTTATTCTCTGTGAAATTTCTTTTGTGTTTTAAATAAACAGAAATTTCCAACATGGTATCAGAGCTAGTCAGGCACTCAGTGAGTCAAAAACAGAGTTTGTTTTTCACTGTAGGAGCTGTAAGAAGCTTAGTGAGCGATTTTTCTCTAGCAAAGAAAGTTCTTTGCTTGTTTTAAATATACAGTCAATATCTCTTCTTTATTTATACAGGTTAAGATGGCAGATGCTGGAACTGATTTGACAAATCCCCAACTGCCACAGTTTAATGGGAAAAACTACAGTTATTGGTCCATAACAATGAAATCATTGTTTGCTTCTCAAGGAATATGGGAGCTGGTTGAAACTGGCTATGCTGAACCGGCATATGCGACAGCATTGGCTGCTTTAACAGTGGCAGAAAGAGACTAGTTGAAGAGCGACAGAAAGAAGGATGCCAAAGCCCTCTTTTTTCTCTTCCAATCAGTACATGAAAGTGTTTTTCCGCGGATTGCAGCAGCAACAAAATCCAAGGAGGCATGGGATATTCTCAAAACTGCCTACCAAGGCATGGAGAAAGTGAAGGCTGCAAAGTTGCAGATGTTGAGGAGAGACTTTGAAACACTCAGCATGAAGGAGTCTGATACAATAGATTCATTCTTCACTCAGGTTATTGGGTTGATAACCCAGATAAGATCTCATGGTGAGATTCTTGAAGAAAGAAGGATTATAGAGAAGATCTTGAGATGTTTACCCTCAAGGTTTGAAGCTATTGTGGTAGCAATAGAAGAAACAAAGGATCTCTCACAGTTCACAGTAGATGAACTGAGTGCTTCTCTTATGTCTCATGAACACAGACTGAGTAGAGGAACAGATTCCTCTTTTGAGCAAGCATTCAAGACTCAGATGTCTTTCGGCCAAGGAAGAGGTCGAGGCAGAGCAAATAATAGAGGTCGTGGAAGAAGCCAAAACAAAGGCAGAAATAATCCTGCAAGCACAAGCGGAAGGAGCTGCAATCAGAACCAACATGAAGGTTCAAGCAAACAGCAAGCTCATGGACAAAGGTATGACAAATCCCAAGTCCAATGTCATTATTGTAAGAAATATGGGCACTATGCCAATGAATGTAGGAAAAAACAAAATGACATGAATAGTAGGCGGAATGCTAAATTTGCAAATGAAAAAGATAAGAACCCAAAGAACGTGCTGTTAACATGTAACATAGCACAAGACAAACAAGAAGATTTTTGGTTCTTAGACTCAGGTTGTAGTAATCACATGACTGGAAATACTGCAATGTTTTCCAATATGGATGAAAATGTGAAATCTGAGGTAACAATAGGGACTGATGACAAGATATCTGTCAAGGGCAAGGGCAGAGTCAGTATCCGAGCAAAAAATGGAGAACAGATGATTGTTCCAGAGGTATACTATGTACCTGGTCTGAAATGTAATCTTTTGAGCATTGGACAGCTCATTAACAAAGGTTACAATGTGTTCTTCAAAGATGATATGTGTACAATCAGAGACATACCTCCAAGTAATAAGATCATTTCACAGGTGCAGATGACCAGCAATAGAATGTTTCCTCTCAAACTCAGGGCAAATTTGAAGGAAGGAAGAACTATTGCAGCCGTAACACAAGAAGTCTTTCAGGAACAAGTGAAAGATGAGAATTGGTTGTGGCACTTGAGATTTGGACATCTCAATTTCGGAGGCTTGAATCTGTTGCACAGAAAGAGAATGGTAAAGGGATTGCCATTGATTGAGAAACCGGACAGCCTTTGTGAAGGCTGCAGCTTGGGCAAGCAACATAGAGAAAGCTTTCTAGCAGGAAAGAATATAAGGGCAAAAGAACCCTTGGAAATTGTTCACTCTGATGTGTGTGGACCGATGCAAATACCATCATTATCTGGAAATAAATATGTTTTAACTTTCATTGATGATTACACCAGAAAGACATGGGTGTATATGTTGAAACAGAAGAGTGAAGTGTTTGAGAAATTCCGCCACTTCAAAACTCTTGTTGAGAAGCAGTGTGGGCATTATATCAAAGTGCTCAGAACAGATAGAGGAGGAGAATACATCTCCAAAGACTTCCTGCGTTTTTGCAGAGAGAATGGCATACAAAAGCAGTTCACCACCAGGTATACACCTCAGCAAAACGGTGTTGCCGAAAGGAAGAATAGGACCATTCTTGACATGGTCAGAAGTATGCTAAAGGCAAAGCACTTACCGCATGAGTATTGGGCAGAAGCTGTCACTTGCGCAGTTTACATCTTGAATAGATGCCCAACTAAAGCTGTCATGAACAAAGTACCAGAAGAAGCATGGAGTGGTCAAAAGCAAACGGTCACTCACATGAGAGTATTCGGTTGTGTAGCATATGCACATGTACCGGATCAGCTAAGGAAGAAGCTTGACAGTAAGGGGGAGAAGTGTGTCTTTATTGGCTATTGTAATGATTCAAAAGCATACAAACTCTATAATCCATCCACCAAGAAATTGATAGTAAGCAGAGATGTGCAGTTCATTGAAGATGAAGCTTGGGATGGAAGCTTAGAAAAAACAGTGAATGTGAAGACAATAGTGTCTCATGAAGAAGAAGAGGAAGGGACAGTAGCAAATAATCCTTCCTTGGTGGCTCCTCTTCCACCACAGCAAGTACAGCAAACCACACCACAAGCTGGAATTCGAACAGCCTTGAGAAGTCAAGGAAGTGCTTCTTCAAGCACACCACAGGGATCAGAAATATCCTCAAGTTCGGATGGAAATCCTAGCACACCAAGAAGACCAAGATTCATAGATCTGAATGAGATTTATGAACAAGGAGAGGTAAGTAACAATACCGGTCTGAATTCATTATTCGCTTTGTATTGTCATGTTGATGACCCAGTTCATTTTGAAGATGCTGTAAATGAAGATAAATGGATTAAAGCAATGAATGAAGAAATTGGTGCAATTGAGAAGAGTAAAACATGGGAGTTAGTGGATCTCCCTGAAGGCAAAGATGCCATTGGAGTTAAGTGGGTCTATAAGACCAAAAGCAATGCTGAAGGCAAGATTGACAGACACAAAGCAAGACTTGTTGTGAAAGGCTACAAGCAGCAACAAGGCAAAGACTATGATGAAACCTTTGCACCAGTAGCAAGGATGGAAACAATGAGAACAGTGTTGTCTATTGCAGCACAACACAAATGGAAGATTTATCAGATAGATGTTAAATCTGCATTCCTGAATGGAGTGTTAAAAGAAGAGGTTTATGTTGATCAACCTCCGTGCTATGAAGTTGAAGGCCAAGAGCATAAAGTTTGTAAACTGAAGAAGGCTCTTTATGGGCTGAAGCAGGCTCCAAGAGCATGGTACAGCAGAATAGATGCTTATCTGACTGAGAATGGGTTTGATAAGTGTGATGGTGAACCCACACTCTACATAAAACAGAATGATGGTAAGATTATTATTGTTGTTTTATATGTAGATGATCTGATTTTTCTAGCAATGATGCTTCTTTCATTGCTAATTTTAAAGCAGTCATGAAAAGTGAATTTGAAATGACTGACTTGGGCTTCTTAAGATATTTTCTTGGAATTGAAGTAGACCAAAGTGAAAATGGTGTTTTCATTTCTCAAGATAAATATGTAGAAGCAGTGTTGAAGATATTTAACATGCAGAACAGCAAGGCAGTTGTGACTCCAACTGTAGTGGGGTTGAAATTGACCAAAGAAGACAACAACAAATATTTTGATCCAAAATTGTACAAGAGCATAGTTGGCAGCCTTATGTACTTGACTGCAACTAGGTCGGACATTATGCACGCTGTGAGTTTAATTTCCAGATTTATGGAAAAACCGAAAGAGACTCATTGGCAGGCAGCCAAGAGGATTCTAAGGTATGTGAATGGAACGAAGGGGTTTGGTATTTTATACTCCTCTTCTGAAAGTTTCATGTTGACAGGTTACACTGACAGTGATTGGGCTAGAAGTGTTGATGATAGGAAAAGCACATCTGGATATGTGTTTCATATGGGATCGGGAGCCATCTCATGGGCTTCCAAGAAGCAACCAGTTGTGTCTTTGTCAACAGTAGAGGCAGAGTATGTGGCAGCAACAGCAGCAGCATGCCAAGCAGTATGGCTGAGAAGAGTTCTCAGAGATTTGTGCCATGAACAAGAAAAGGGCACAACCATTTACTGTGACAATAGCTCAGCAATAACATTGTCTAAAAACTCTGTTTTTCATAAAAGGACAAAGCACGTAGACACCAAATTTCACTTCATACGTGAATTGGTTAACAATGGTGAGATTGTTTTGCAGCACTGCAGAACAGAGGATCAGTTGGCCGACATCTTCACAAAACCATTGACAAAGAAAAGTTTTGATCATTTCAGGAAATGCCTGGGTATGCAAAAAGAAACCCAGCAGTTGAAATTAAAGGGGAGTGTTGGAATGTAATTTCAACTACAGTAACCTGCGATGCGATCTGATCGCATATCGCACTTTCCCTTGTCACCCTTCGCTGCATCCCTGTATTGTCTGCGATGCGATCGCAGATCGTAGATCGCAAGTTCTAAACTTCTGCGTGTCAAGCCCTTCTCTCCTTGTCTGTCATGCGATGCGATCTTATCGCAGATCGCGCCTTCTACCAAGTTGATCTCAGCCGTCCATACGTTTTGATCCAACGACCATTATTTGTTCTTACCTTGTTCACGCCACCGCCATAAGTGCCTTTTCGCCATTTACCTATTTGTGTTCCCAAAGGAGAAGGAAGATCAAATCCAGCTCCTGGACATTGAATGCTCAACTACAGCATTTAATCAATAGCATGACCGAGAACAAGAAGGACGCACCATGTACAGGTGCATTAAAAGGATTATGGATTTCTTACAGCAAAGCTGGCCGCAGAGCATTTATCAGTTATGAGCTTCCAACAGCCGACTTCATTTTTAAGGCATCACCGCTTGTTGCATTCAATACGCAGATAAGCTTTAGAAGATACTTTTTTTATTTTAACATATATAATGTGTAATGAACAGAAGTTCTGTCTCTAAGTGAGTAAGAGAGAAGTTGTAAAAGAATCTAAGAGTTTTTGTAATTATCTGTAAATGCACAACAGTGCTAAGATAGTTAAAAACAGATTCTGGAACTGGATCGTTCCTGTTGTAACCCCTCTGAAGCGGAAGACTATTTTGTAACAGTTTTTCTTTTTATATGATTAAAGATCCTGTATTGAAATCATAACGTTGTTCTCTATGAAATTTCTTTTGTGTTTGAAATAAACAGAAATTTCCAACACCCACATCCATCTGCGAAAAACGTCTCCATAGATGCCAGTGTTTCCATATTTGGCAGTTCTTCTAACTCAGAGCAGTGACCAACATGGAGCGCGCTAAGCTTTGTGCACTGTCCCAACCCTGTTATGCTCTTCAGCTTCACACATCCAAATGCGACGAACTCCACTAAAGATGTTAATGCTCCCATACTCGGTAGTTCTTCTAACTCAGTGCATCGAGTAACATCTAGCCACCGAAGCTTTGTATAATACCCCAACCGGGTATGCTCTTGAGTTTCTCACACCCTATTACACACAGCGCCTCCAAAAATACTGCTAGCTGCAAAATGTTCGAGGTTCAATGGTTTAAACACAAGAAAGATATTAAAACATGCGTTGCAGATAAATCTTAAAAAAACCGTTTGAAATTGATTTAAACACTCTGGTCACATTTCTGATAACACGGAAACTAACATTTCTGATCACCTGTGGTTCGCTTTCACTTTTCCACAATGTGTTTAATTCGCTCCCCCACACTTCAAGATGCCTTAAGTTCTTTACTGAAATCCAGGAAGGCAGGGAAGAATATGGATACTTTTTCCACCGGAGCCATAAAATCCCGGGTAACTCCACTGTTCCCAAAGTGCTCTCCAACACAGTATCTTCAGTATCAAGAATTCTCAACATCTGGGGAGCAATACGGCGCAATATAGAACCGTAATCATTATTTTCAATAAGATTTAGTCCCTGCACTGTTATTACCTGACCATTCTTCAAAAACGATCGTTAACACAAATAATGAATTAAAATTATTGATATTTAAAAAAAAAACGATCCCAAACTTTTGTTGAATAATCTAAAATTTTATGACTGAACACTTACAGATGATTGTTGTGACAAATAATCCATAACATTTTGTGTCCAACGCCAAAGACGAAATGGGTACGACTTCTCAGCTACATCTCTTCCGATATCTTTTAGGTGCTCATGCATATGTATGCGATTCTTACTGCCAATTTCCACAAGACATCTATCCTGTAGATTTTGTAACCCCCTTCTCCCTTTCCAGCCCGATCCGTTCCATATGCTTATGGCCTATCCCTGTGTTGTCCTCGGAGAAAACATGCAATGTCTAAAAACATATGTTATTCCTCTTCATTGAGGTCATCATAACTAATTTTAAGGCTTCCCTTTACCTCCCTTGGAAGACTCCCCAATTCGTCTTGCCACTCTGATTTGTCTTTTCCATAAAGATGTGCCCCATATACTTTTAACAATAAAGGCAATCCATCACAGGATTCTAAGAACTTATTTATCAGATGTTCATATTCCAGGGGGGAATAGGCTTGGCTGAAGGCATGGGAGCAAAAGAGCTCTCTGGAGTGTTGGGTGTTAAGACCAGTAAGCGTATAAATTGATGACATTTCCACTCTTGCGCTTCTGAGAACACCCGTATCTCTAGATGTAATCAATATTAAGCTCCCCGAACATAAATCATGAGTTTCAACCTGCAGAAGTGCTTTCACCTGATCGACATCGCCGACGTCGTCTAAGATTATTAAAGCATTAGAGGATTTGAGAGCCTGTATGAGCATATTTTTACCTTCGTGAACATTATCAACACTGTCTATTGGCTTATTAGTCAGTTCTTTCAAAAGTTTTGTTTGCAGCAAATTTAAAGACGCTGCATGATCTTTGACTTCAGATAAAAAGCATGATCTAAGATAATATGATTTCTTCTTATTGAAGAATTGTTTTACCAAAGTTGTTTTCCCCATGCCACCTAACCCCACGATCCCCACGACCTGAGGTTTCCCGCTTTGCGATTGCTGCAACAGGACTGTATCCTCAAATTCTTTCAGCTTGCAATCCAAACCTGTTGGATAGTCAGCTACGTGAAACTCTGGTTTTCCCAACATTTTCAATGTTGGAATATTAATTCCAACTGCAGCAGAAATCAGCTTGGATGCGGACGTGGACAGTGACGACAGCCAGTCAGTTGCCGACTCAGCCAGCACGCAGCAACAAATCAGCTTCAACAAACCACCTGACAGATTTCGGACCGCCTTTTGGTGTGAAGTGGTTTCCGTATAATCGACTCCGATGCAATGAAATCTTGACGTGCGTCCTCAGCATTTTTCCTTCCGTACAGGTTTATCGGAGCCTAACATTCGGCATGAAGTGGGCTCCCGATATTCTTGTCCACCGTCCGATGCAGCTCATCAATTTCCGTCGTCCATCGTTTCAACCTGCATTCGAGCCTGCATTAAATACTTACGTGGAGTAAAGTTGAAGTTTGGTTGACCGCCGGTAAAGAAATTCAATGCTTTAATTGTGTCCGTAGAAGTATTGGTAAGAGTCTTTAGTTTTAATGTTTTTTTATAAGTCGGAGGTATGGGCATATGCTCTTACGTATTATATTTTTTTTGTATGGCATACATATTATATATGTTAAGTTTTTGTTGCGTTGACCATTGAGAAACGAAGCAGCAGCGAAAACCAAGGTTTTTGCACAGCAGTGCAAGCTAAGAAAAACAAGGGGGAGCGCATAAGTTTAAGGGATGTAATATTTTACATTTCGCACATGGGATGAAATCAGAGCAGGCGGCAGCAAAAGAAAACAAGGTTATTGCACAGCAGTGCATAAAGACAGAACAGAGGGAGTAGAAAGTTTTTATATGTGTTGTTTTTTTTGAAGCAGAGAGTATATACATTGCACAACAGTGCGAGGAGTGTGAGCACATAATTTTTTTTTTTATTATTACTGCATATGTAAAAATTTGTTTTACAGCAGTATGAGTAAAATAGTTTTCACACCAGTAAATGTAAAAGGGTTTTACAGCAGTAAATGAAAATGGGTTTTTACACACTAGCAGTGTAAATTCTCAGGAGGAGACAGAGTTTTATTTTTGTTGGCTGAATGTATTTTTGGTGAATCCCTCTCAGTAAAAGAGGATGAATATGTATCAGGCATTATATTTTAATGAATACAAATCTCTTTGTGTGGGTGTGTAATACTCTGTTCTCAAGAAATTTTTTTTTAAGCTTCCCTGTGCAAAAGATCCTGTGGAGAGAAGGAAACAGAGCATTGCCTCTGTGTGTTCAGTTTGTTTGTTTTTGGGATTTTACCAGAAAAATCCCCAACAGTGGTATCAGAGCTGGCTTAGGCTCTTTGAAGGTGTCAAAGAAGCTGAAGGAAAGACTTTTGCAGCAGTAAGTCTTCTCCAGCAGAGTGAAGTCTCAGGCAAAAGGATTCAGGTATTTCTCAGATTAATTTTCTGTGTTGCTGTTGAAGAAACAGTGAGTCATTTTAAAAACACAGTCAAGTATTTTAAAAATAGTTAAGAATGGCAAGGTCAAGGAAGAAAGCCTCCAATCCTCCTAAGGTTGTGTCTCCCTCCTTTACTAAAATAGAAGACAATCTATTTGAAAGCATTCTATTTGAGGCTTCAAAATTTAATGGAAATTTTGATATGGGGGAAATAAAAATGAGGACTGTCTTACAGTCTCAAGGGATTGAAATTTGGGAATCAGTGATTGATGATAGCAAGATGGATAGAGAATCCAAGGAGTGTAATGCACAAGCAACAAAAATAATCTTGGATGGACTGCCTGATTCTGTAAAGAAGAATCTAGGAAAATATTCATCAACAAAGGATATATGGGACAAACTTCATGACCTTCATGCAAAGGGAGCACTGACCATGACCATCAGTCAAGAAGAAAATTCTGAACCCATCATAGAAGCTGAAAGTGAGAAGATTGACCTCATCAAACTTCAAGTAAAAGAAAGGGATGAAGAGCTTGCCAAGCTTAAGAAGGAACTTGATCAAAGCAAGAGGAAGCATCATGAAGAAGTCATCTCCATGACAAATCAGTTGAATAAAGTAAAAAAGCAGGAAGATATCTTGTCAAATCAACTTGAACAAAGGCACAAGAGAGTGAACAAACTTGTAGAAGAGATTGGACAGTACAAGGCAGAGGTCTCCTCCCTTAAGTCTGAACTACAAGAAGCCAGGAAGCAGGCACAAGAAGCTAAAAAGAAAATGGAGAGCAGTCAAGCAGAAATCTCTAAAATGAAGACAGATATTATCTCCCTTAAAATAGTAGCAGCTGAAGCTACTCGTAGCAAAGAAGAAATTGAGGAACAACTTGCAAAGAAGAATAATGAGTGTGAAAGATTGGAAGAAGAGATTGTCCTCCTCAGGAAAAAGGTTGAAGGGATGAACAAAATCATGAAGAGCTCTCAAGCCTTGGATGACATGCTCAGCTATCACAGATCTCCATCTGATAAATCAGGACTTGGGTATGTAGGTGAACCTTCAAACAAGAATGAATATGCTTTAAGGAAAGGAGATGTGAAGAAGCCAGAAAGAAATTGTGATGCTCCTAGTTCTAGCAAAGGCAAGGAGAAAGATCAAGGCTACAATAGAAGAAATCCTACTCCAAGTAGAAAACCAGCTCCAAGAAGAAATGTAGCTGATGTCAAAGAGGTAAGAGGCAATGGTTATCATCAAAGGATCTCAAGGCAGCAAGGCTTCAGAAGTACATCAAGGAAACCTCCATCTCCCAGGTACCAAAGTTCATTTTTTGGTTATTGTTATTCTTGCTCAAACTTTGGTCATATGGCAAAAGACTGTAGAGCATTTCATAGAGATAGATGTTGTAGTCTCAGACAACCTTCAAGAAATAATTTTACAAGAAGAAATCATGAAATCTTATTCATGAACAATGTAGAATGCTTCAAGTGTCATAACATTGGGCATATGGCACGTGATTGTAACTTAACATGGGCTCCTACGCAAGCTAGACCCATGCAAAAGAAGAAAGTTACACAAGTATGGAGAAAGAAGGAAATACAGTCTGAAAGTCCCTTGAGCTCTCAAACTGATCTAAGTTTCTTTTGAGAAAACTTTGCTGAAAGAAAACAATGCATACATTAAGGGGGAGCCTGTAATTCTTGATCATTATCGCTGAAGCTATTGGTGAATGGGTTCTTATGAAATCCTTGCTGAATTATATTCTTATAAGGGAGAGATATGAAATTAAATCTGCCATAAGAGCAGAGAAGAAAAGTCTGCAGGGCATGGAGATTGCGTGGAGGATGTATTGCAGCGCAAATGAAATCTTTTTGTTAATCCCTCTGAAATGTAATACGCAGCGGTGTTGAAAAATGTAATGTTTTTGCTTTGTTTTTTATCACATATGCAATGCAATATGCACAGAAGTGCGGAGAAGAAAAAGGGGCAGCGTTGAAATGTGAAGTGCAGCAGCGCGGTGAAAAGAAATGTTTTTACGCACAGCAGTGCGAATGTAAGTGCAGTGAAGTTTTTTGGTTATTGTCCATTTTGAAAACAAAAGGAAGAAAAACATACAGCAGTGTGCAGAAGTGAAATTTTTTTTGTGGTAATGAGAAGAGGGCAAAACGCAGCAAAGCTTAAATGCCCAGTGTTTGAGAATGCAGTGAAATTAAACACACAGCAGAGTGAGTGTAATATGCAGCAGATGGAAATTTTTTTTTGGAAGTGATGAAACGCACAGTAGTGCGAAGAAGTAAAAGAAAGGGAAACATGTGCAGCGCAGTGTAATTTTTTTTTGCTGAGACAGAGAATGAAATGCACAGCAGTGCAGTCAGTTTTTTTACTGTAAGTGTGAAAATTTGTAAGTTGGGACAGATTAATTGTTCCAGAAGAGAGAGAGTATTTTGTTTTTGAAAAATGCACAGCAGTGCAGACATAGCAGCGCTTCAGCAGTGTTAATTTTGAAGACAGAGAGCAGAGTAGACGCAGCAGCGTAGAGGAGCGCAGAAAAGGAAAAATGCACAGCAGTGCAGATATGGATTGTAATGTAAGTTTTGTGGTTGTCTGTTGAGAGAGAAGGTAGAAGCGCAGCAACGCATATGAATGCAGTTTTTGTTGTTTGCATCTGAAATGCAAGTGAGACACAGTAGCAGTGTGATTGTAATCAATGAAGGGGAGCAGGCAGCAGCGTGAAGTTTTGGTTGTTGTTCATTGTGAAAACAATAGGAAGGGAATGCGCAGTAGCGCAAGTGAAATGTAATGTAAAGAAAACACAACAGCGTGAAATCTTTGCAGTTGTTCTGTTGAGAAAACAAAAGGCAATACGCTGCAGCGCGTATGTGCTAAATGAATGTAAGAGACAGATTGAAGTGCCTCTGAAGAAGGCATGTTGGAGAATCCCTCTGTTAAGAGGAAGATCTATTGTCTTTCGGTGAATCTCTCTATCAAGAGGAAGATGCTTTTCAGCATAGACTGGTGAATCCCTCTGTTAAAGAGGAAGGTGCTCTTCAACACAGTCTCAGGTGAATCCCTCTATCAAGAGGAAGGTGCTCTTCAACACAGTCTCAGGTGAATCCCTTTGTTAAGAGGAAGACTCTTTTGATTGGTTGTGGAACTGCATCTGAAGCAGTTGGTGAATCCCTCTATGTGAGGAAGATGTTATTTTACAGCAGTTGAAATTAAGGGGGAGTGTTGGAATATTAATTCCAACTGTAGCAGAAATCAGCGTGGATGCGGATGTGGACAGCGACGGCAGCCAGTCAGTTGCCGACTCAGCCAGCACGCAGCAACAAAACCGCTTCAGCAAACCACCTGATAGATTTCGGACTGCCTTTTGGTGTGAAGTGGTTTCCGTATAATCGACTCCAATGCAATGAAATCTTGACGCATGTCCTCAGCATTTTTCCTTCCGTACAGGTTTATCGGAGCCTAACGTTCGGCATGAAGTGGGCTCCCGATATTCTTGTCCACCGTCCGATGCAACTCATCAATTTCTGCCGTCCATCGTTTCAACCTGCATTCGAGCCTACATTAAATACTTGCGTGGAGTAAAGTTGAAGTTTGGTTGACCGCCGGTAAAGAAATTCAATGCTTTAATTGTGTCCGTAGAAGTATTGGTAAGAGTCTTTAGTTTTAATATTTTTTTATAAGTCAGAGGTATGGGCATATGCTCTTACGTATTATATTTTTTTTGTATGGCATACATATTATATATGTTAAGTTTTTGTTGCATTGACCATTGAGAAACGAAGCAGCAGCGAAAACCAAGGTTTTTGCACAGCAGTGCAAGCTAAGAAAAACAAGGGGGAGCGCATAAGTTTAAGGGATGTAATATTTTACATTTCGCACATGGGATGAAATCAGAGCAGGCGGCAGCAAAAGAAAACAAGGTTATTGCACAGCAATGCATAAAGACAGAACAAAGGGAGTAGAAAGTTTTTATATGTGTTGTTTTTTTTGAAGCAGGGAGTATATACATTGCACAGCAGTGCGAGGAGTGTGAGCACATAATGTTTTTTTTATTATTACTGCATCTATAAAAATTTCTTTTACAGCAGTATGAGTAAAATAGTTTTCACACCAGTAAATGTAAAAGGGTTTTACAACAGTAAATGGAAATAGGTTTTTACACACCAACAGTGTAAATTCTCAGGAGGAGACAGAGTTTTATTTTTGTTGGCTGAATGTATTTTTGGTGAATCCCTCTCAGTAAAAGAGGATGAATATGTATCAGGCATTATATTTTAATGAATACAAATGTTTTATTTTTGTTGGCTGAATGTATTTTTGGTGAATCCCTCTCAGTAAAAGAGGATGAATATGTATCAGGCATTATATTTTAATGAATACAAATCTCTTTGTGTGGGTGTGTAATACTCTGTTCTCAAGAAAAAAAAATTTAAACTTCCCTGTGCAAAAGATCCTGTGGAGAGAAGGAAACAAAGCATTGCCTCTGTGTGTTCAGTTTGTTTGTTTTTGGGATTTTACAAGAAAAATCCCCAACATTCAACCGACATTCAACAATCTTATCTAGCAGCTCCAGCTCCAGCTCCAACTCCTCGCTAGTTATTTAAAAGAAAACAAATAAAACTAGTGAGAAACAAACATCTATATGTATTTACCCAGCATAAAATATACTATATCTAGTGAGGGGGAAGGTTGAGTTCTCACCCATTGCAGACCTCTAGCTCGAAACACTCGAAAGTGCGTTTCTCCAATTTGCAATGATGTTGGAATCATATCGAAGCTTCCCTTCATGAGTTCTCTTTTCTGCCAGTTCTTTTAGGGCCTTTGCATACTTTCCATCTTTGCCTGCCGTCCACCGAACCTCAGCAGGTGTGACACGGTAAAAGACAGGAATTATAGGAGACTTTGACTCCAACATGAGTAGGAGTTCATCTAAGCACCAATATGATTCAGCGTAGCGGGGAGAGAATATTGCTACATGGACAGAGGCGTTTCTGATAGCATTTTTTATTTGCAAAGGAAAGTTATATCCCCGTTGCAGTTCATCTTCATCGAGAAAGGCTGTCAATCCTTTTTCTAGAAGACGAAGGTATAGAGACCTGGCGAAGGTTTTCTTCACATCAACGCCGCGATGGTTTATGAAAACTCTGTACCACTGAGCAGCGCCGGAGGTGAAGTCGGCAGTGGAGGAGGATGCAACGGTGGAAGCGAGGGCAGCGGTGGACGCGGAGGCAGCAATGGAGGACGATGCAGCGCTGGAGGCCGAGGCAGATGTGCAGCAGGATGCACCCATTGCAAATTATTAAATAGAAATGTCGACACAAATTGCAGATGAGGAGGATGAATTGGAGTTTCAGAAGCCTGGCGAAATTACGTTTGAAATGAAAACCTTGGAGAGGATCGATACATATAGATCATTAAAACAAACCGTTCAACCCTGGCTAGCGTGCGGTTATACAGCCAGTGAAGCCCTGTCGCTTTGCCCTCGTCTTCTGGCTTCGCTGTGCCTTTGACAAGTTCTCCACTTCAAGATTGGCGATGACGTTCCCCGGTATTATACTATGCTCGAATTTGGATCTTGGCAACGTTCGTGATATACATTACCCACTGTTATAATAATTCGTTAGCCGCTTTGTGATTTTATACAATTGTTGACTTAATAATTCGTCACGCTTTGTGACTTTTTTATGATTGTGGACGGAGTTTCAAGAGAGCCGTGCACGTTTGTGCATCGTGAGGACGTTCTCTAATTTTATAGTACAGTGGAAGTTGGGCGTCTCATGTTCCCCTCCACCTTATAATATGTGCAAATTTGGGATTCCACTTGCCCATCGACCTCAATCTTCGTTCTTCACTCGTGCAGTCTCTGTTATCCATACGTAGACAAATT
Source organism: Pinus tabuliformis (assembly GCA_031772625.1). NCBI lineage: Eukaryota > Viridiplantae > Streptophyta > Pinopsida > Pinales > Pinaceae > Pinus > Pinus tabuliformis. Next base: position 1,920,873,796 of record CM062816.1, on the reverse strand, counting down.
TGTTTCAAGAAGACTTTGCATCATTAAAATACTTAAAAAAAAAAAAAAATACTATGAAACTCTTTATCAATCCGAAAATGACTTCCCATTGTTAAAACCCTAGAAAACCATATGAAGTGGCCCGTTCATACATCGTTTATTGTTTGAACGACTGCATCAAGGTTTTTGAAAATCATTGGTAAATTCTTCATTAAAAATAAACAACTAGATCTAGGTTTTTGAACATCATAAGTAGTAAATTCTTCATTAATAATTAATACTAGTCGATATAGGTTAATTGATATATGTTAATTATAGTTATTTTCATATTTAAATTGGCATATAAAAAGTTGAAAATGTCATCGAACAACCATATTAGTAAATATGGTTTTGCTACTTAACATGTGTAAGGTTAATTTATTGACCATGGTTGACTATGTTTAAGGAGAGTTGATAAGGTTAATCAAGGTTGACAAAGTTGACCATGATCAAACATACATTAATGTTAATGCTAATGTTACATTAATGTAACAAAAATTGTTGAAATGGTTGATGGGGTTGACTATGGTTGAAGAGAGTGACCATCATTGACCATTAGTGGGGATGTCACTACCCAAGTTCCCAATGTGACTACGCACTTGACTCCTATGTAAGAGGATACTTTTGACAAGCATATGATGTGATAATGGATATACACTCTCTTTAATGAAGCTAATTTCAATTTTACAGCCTTGAAGAGTGTCCCCTTCAAACCTATTTAAAGGAATTCCTTGCATGCATGAGCTATTTGTGGTTGATTGATCCATTAACTGGATGATCATTGAGTTAGACTATTGTCCCATTACACAACTGAACTTCGACTTGTTCCATTAACTGTTAGAACTAGTTTAACTAAACAAAACTGGAAATAACTAACCTGGATTAATAAAATTTAGCAATCAAACATGCTTAACTAAAATACGAGCCCTCTAACTTGAATTTACTGAGCTAACTGAGTGAGAAGAGCCATGTCACCACAGTTAACTGCCTCCAAGTTGTCTGTTGATGTGGAAATTCGAATTTTCTCAATTTGGCCAAGGCAAAGTCCAATTGAGACTTTATTGCTACACTTCTCAACGCTCCCTCTTAACAAGAAAGGGATTTTCAGCCACCTACATCCTGCACCAGTGGAATTCAAACTTGCCTCTTAACAAGGTCTTTGTCAAGATGTTAGCATCTTGTTCCTATGTCAGAATGTATGCAACATTATCTACCTCTTCACATAGTCACACAAATGATGATACGAGATATCTATATTCTTGGATCAATCTTGAAATACCAGATTCTCAGAGAGCCTAATGCAACTCTGATTATTACGATAGATCACATTTGAACTTCTACCAAGCTAAGTACCACAGATATTTGCTTCTTACTGTATGAGGAAACTGCTATGGAGCCAACAATGAAAATTCCACTTGATGTACTATTTCGGTCGGATGCTCAATCTGCATCTGTGAAGCCACACAATTTCACTCCCTCTATTTGTCTGTACCATAATCCATACTCGGTAGGGCCTCTGAGGTACCATAAACATGCTTCGTTGCCTTCTAATGGAATTTGATCGGTGTAACCAAAGCTTGGCTAAGATGGTTGATTGCATAGCACATCTATGGTCGCGTGTTCACAAGATACATCATTGGACCCACTCACTATCAGTAAATGGTAGCATTAACCTCTTCACCTGAAGTGGAATCCTCCTTCCTCCAATTGGTCACTAGAGGTGTCTTATATGCTTCTATGAAGGAACAACCTCTTATTATCTCAATAAGTCAGGATCCCTCTTCCGCCCTAAAAATAAATAAGTGCCTATGCACAGTTCTCTTAAAAATAGAATAAAAAATACAAAGGTGAAAGAAGAGAAAGGCTTCCTGCGTAGAGAGGTGAAGCATGCAACTCCACCGGGGTACTGACCAGGCTCACTGGCAATGGAACAATGTGTGTGTTCCTGCAGGACTCCACCGGGGTACTTTCTAGGCCTGCTGGCAGTGGAGCAACACTAGAGATGAAAACTTATACTCTGAAAATCTTCAACTCGTGAGCTAAACTACCCTTCTCGGATTCAAAACACTAAGATCTAAGCTGAACTTTTGATTTTGTTTGACTGAGTTGGCAAAGGGTGAACCATGTATGTCCATGGTGTAAGTGGGGAAACTGAATTAACCTACACAATGATTCAATACTCCCCGAAAGACTAAGGCCTTGTGCTAGCAATGAACTGAAACAAAGAAGCTGGAGTTCTACCAACGTGTCACCAAGTGTTGTAGCAGCTACAACCACCCTCCAAAATTTTGGTCTACACCAATTTCAGAGCCTCCCTTGAAGAGTTTCACTTGATGATTGCACACACCTGGGTTCACTCCGTGAGCTCATGTGAGTCTTTACATTCGCCTTACTTGTTTATTGCACTCAAGTCTCTACATCTTGATGTCTAAGTCATGCTTGCAACCATGTTTTGGTTATGCTCAAAGCCTTTTTTTAGTATGTGTTTGTTGTGTTTGCCATGAAAGCATCTGTCGCACCCACACACGGAGTTAGATTCACTGTCGCACAAGCTTCATCTCAATCATGAATGATCAATCACGAGTGTCGCGCTCGTTTCTTGCACCGTTGGTCAGTCATGTTGAACATGTGCGTTTGATGGTTTGGTCAGTTTGTCGTCAAGTCATGCGAGTGTGTGTTTGTATGATCACCTATGCATCTTTTGACTGTTCACACACTTAGTCATTTTGCTGAAGTACTGGCAACCAGACTCCTCACTGACAGCCGAACCATCACCCTGCTTTTGACTTGATCGACTGTCAGCCAGAACAGCACAGAAGCACCAAGCTAGTTCTTTCAAGTTGTGTTGCCCGCAAGCAACTCAAACAACACTCATGCTGGCCACCCGGACAGTCGACCAGCTGTTCATCTCAGAAATTGCATAGTGCTCATGAGCAATTCTCCTGCTGCCCATTAGTCAGCTCAGCTCAAAAATTGCGCAGAGATGATTAGCAGGCCAACCTCCCAACCTTAGTGCATTTTTTCGCATCCAGCAGCTCCCAGTAGTAGATTGCTTGTTCCTTCCATGAATTGTGCAATTTCTGCTGCCAGTGACCCCAACAGCCAACTGGCAGTTCCCTCTGGGAATTCTGTAGTTCTGACTGCTAGTGACCCCAGCAACCAACGGGCAGTTCCCTCTGGGAATTACGTAGTTCTACCTGCCAGTGACCCCAACAACCAACTGGCAGTTACCTTTGGGAATTGCGCAATTCTAGGTGCCAGTGACCCCATCAACCAACTAGCAGTTTCCTCTAGGAATTGCATAGTTTTGGCTGTCAATCTCCCAGGAAGTTCCCCAAAAAAATAGTGCAATCCCTGCCTACTGACCCCTCATGCAGCCCGACCGTTCCTCTAGAAAATTACGTAGATTTGGCTGTCCAGCCCGTGCTAACTGTTCGTTCCAGAAAATGCACAAAACATGCCTCCCATGCCCTCCTGCAGCCTGAACTGTCCTTCCCAAAATTTGCGCAATTTTGCCTCTCAGCCAAGCCAGACCTTGCAGAAAGTCACTGTCGACTCAGATTGTCTGTCTCCATCCTTCAGTGACTCTTGCGTAATTTTCATCAGTAGTTGCCCAGGGCCATCATCTCCCATCACAGCCCTGTTGCCTCTCTCGGTCACCTGCATCCGAATGATCATGTGTCATGGTAGACTAGGAGGTTTTGGATTTGAGGCTTCCCTTTACCTCCCTTGGAAGACTCCCCAATTCATCTTCCCACTCTGATTTGTCTTTTCCATAAAGATGTGCCCCATGTACTTTGAAAGATAAAGGCAATCCATCACAAGATTCTAAGAACTTATTTATCAGATGTTCATATTATGGGCGAATAAGCTTGGCTGAAGGCATGGGAGCAAAAGAGCTCTCATGAGTGTTGGGTGTTAAGCCCAGTAAGCGTATAAATTGAGGATATTTCAACTCTTGTGCTTCTGAGAACACCCATATCTGTAGATGTAATCAATATTAAGCTCTCCGAATAGATATCATGAATTTCAACCCGCAGAAGTGCTTTCACCTAATCGACATCACCCATGTCGTCTAAGATTATTAAAGCATTAGAGGATTTGAGATCATGTATGAGCATCTTTTTACCTTCGTGAACATTATCAACACTGTCTATTGGCTTATTGGTCAGTTCTTTCAAAAGTTTTGATTGCGGCAAATTTAAAGATGCTACATCATCTTTGACTTCAGATAGAAAGCAGGATCTAAGATAATATGATTTCTTTCTATTAAAGAATTTTTTTTCCAACGTTATTTTTCCCACGCCACCTAAGCCCACGATCCCCACGACGTGAGGTTTCTTTCTTTGCAATTTCTGCAACAGCACTGTATCCTCAAAATATTTCAGCTTGCAATTCAAACCTATTGGATACTCAGCCACGTGCAAGCCTTGTTTTTCCAACATTTTAGACAGGCATTCAACAATCTTATCTAGTAGCTCCATCTCTAACTCCTTGCTAGTTATTGAAGAGAAAATAAATAAAACTCTACATCTATTTATCAAATATAAAATATTACCATATCTAGAGAGTGAGGGTTGAGTTCTCACCCATTGCAGACCTCTAGCTCATAACTGTTATTGTCTGCAACAGTAGAGAGTGTGTTTCTCCATTTTTCAAAGATGTTGGAGTCATATTACAACTTCCCTTCATGAGTTCTCTTCTCTGCTAATTCTTTTAGGGCCTTTGCATGCTTTCCATCTTTTCTCTGCGTCCACCTAACCTCAGTAGGCGTAACAGGCATTTCATCTTGGGCCTCAATCCTTTTTCTAGAAGGCAAAGGTATAAAGACTTGGCGAAGGTTTTCTTCACATCAACGTTGCGATGGTTTATGAAGACTTTGTACCACTAAGCAGTGGCGAAGGCAGAGTCGGCGGTGGAGGAGGATGCAGTGGTGGAAGCATAGGCAATGGTGGAAGCACATGCAATGGTGGAGGCAAAGGCAGCAATGGAGGAGGATACAATGTCCGAGGCAGAGTAGCAATGGAGGAGGATACAACGTCCGAGGCAGAGGCAACAATGGAGGAGGATGCATCCATTTTGTGAATTGCTAAATAGAAATCTCGACACAAATTGCAGAGGAAGAGGAGGATGAACGAGAGTTTTAGAAGCATGAATAAATTATCTTTGAAATGAAAACCTTAGAGAGCATTGTACATATACATATATTATTAAAGCAAACCCTTCACCCCTAGTTAGTGAGTAGTTATATAGCTAGTGGAGTCCTTTGGCTTCCCTGTGTTTTGACAAGTTCTGCACTTTAATATTGTCAATGAGGTTCCCCAGTATTACAATATGTTCGAATTTGAATTTTTTTCAATATTCTTGATATGCGTACCCACTTTTATAATATTTTATAAGGACATTTTGTGATTTTATAGGATGGTTGACGTAGTTTCCACAGTTGTGCATGCTTATCGATGCTAAGCACGTTCTCTACTATTATAATATAGTGGAAATTGGGTTTCCCATCTCAATCTTCATGCTTCACCTCTCAATAATGTGTTCTCCATTATCCATACTAAAAAAGTTTGCTATGAAGACTTTGCATTACCAAAACCCTTAAAAAAACTCTAAATCTCTTTATCATTCTAGGAAAGGCATCCCATCCTTAAAACCCTAAAAAGCTATTGGAGGCGCAATCATACATGGTTCAGTGATTTTAGAAAATAAAATCTGTGAGTCCCTGCCTCCAGGATACTTGAATATTGATTTAAGTTGATTACCTAATCAACATTTGAATTTCAATATTTTATTTCCAACTAAAGTTTCACTTACAAAAAAAATTATATATCTTATATTATAACATTGTAGTCTAAAAAATGCACAAATAAGCTGAGAAAATAATGGAAACTTTATATTATAATAGAGAAAGTAATGGAAACTTTATGTTATAATAGTATAGTTTAAAAAATGCATAAATTAGGTGGAAAAATAATGGAAATTCTGGTAAGATGATGATAAAATTCTCCAGAAATTTTTGAACTTCAAAATTTTGGGTGCTCTAAATTTTTTTAATAGTGTTGAATCCATTTTCATCATAAAAACTATTCAAACACTCCAACATTCTAATCTTTTCAAAAGAAAAATTACAAGATTCCAACCAAAATTTTACCATCCAACTTAAATAAAAAACGCCAACCTAATCAACATTTGAGTTTTAGTATTTTATTTCCATCTCAGCTATCATGAAGAAAAAGCTAGCCTTTCTTCAAATAGATATCCAAGAAAATTGGTTACTCATATTAAATCGCTTTAATATGAAAAAACAGAAAGATTCTCAAAACCCTGGCAAGCAAGACCACAATCGAGAAAACTTCTATGTGATCCCAGGGGAGACCGTGCTCATGCTAGCTTCTGGGATCTGCACACTCTAAAGCACCTCAAATAGCTGAATGGAATAGTAAGTGACATGGTAGGGATAAGGGCTTCCAAGCCCATAGATGTCATAGATGAAGGAATTACTAAAGACATGAAATTTATGGTAGAGCTAAGCACTCTTTTCTAGAGTCCAACCTGTTGGTTAAGATCCCAGGGTGGATGAAATTTATGGTAGAGCTCAACACTCTTTTGTAGAGTCCAATCTGTTGGTTAAGATCCCAGGGTGGATGAAATTTATGGTAGAGCTCAACACTCTTTTGTAGAGTCCAACCTGTTGGTTAAGATCCCAGGGTGGATATGTGCTTTTCAATAACTAAATTGTCGAATATTAAGAGATTTCCCCCCAAAATTGGAGATCCTTGTAGGGTTTGAGAAAATAAGGAGGATGGATGTAGTTAAAATGTTATTTCTATAAGAGTTACCCGATGGATTTGGTGTGACGAGTGCAGTTCCATGCCTAGGAGGTTGTCGAATATTAAGAGATTTCCCTAAATTGGAGGATATCCTTGTAGGGTTGGAGAAGCTAAGGAGGATGGATATAGTTAAATTGTTATTTCTAAAAGAGTTACCCGATGGCTTTGGTGTGATGAGTTGTAAAATATCAAAACTGTTTCAAGTGTTTTAACTACAAAAATTTATTATTTTCATAGTTTTATGTGATATCTATATATATATATAAAACAATACATAAAATATTTTACATAACATGTATATTGAGCCATTTTATTAGCGCACATTAAAATGATTTTTTTTTGTTAATATATTTTTAAGTATACTTCCTTATCAATTCACGTTAAAATATTTTAGTCATAACCCATATTGGATATTTTATTATATACAACATTAAAATATTTTCTTTCAACATTTTCTCCCCTATATATATAGATATATATGAAGTTTCAAATACCATGGGTTGTCAAAACCTTATACTTAAAAATATATTGATAACAAAAAATCATTTTAATGTGTTTTGATCTATGTTGGTTATAGCCCACATTATTTTTGCATTTAGAGAATATTTTATTTTCAATTTAAGAGGGACACGTCTCAATTCCAAATTGAGCACGAACATACTCATATATTAACCAACATAGTTTTTTTGTTTAGAGAATATTTTATTTTCATTTTAAGAGGGACACGTATCAATTCCAAATTGAGCACGAACATACTCACATAGCCTCTACATTGAACTCTAGAATGAGGCTCTCGGCTTAATAAGATTTATTTTTTAATTTTTTCCACAATTTGAATTATTATTTTTTGATGAATCATATTTTGAAAATTATAAAAAATTATTTTGAAAATTATTAAATTAAAATTTAAAATAAATGAATACAATTTATAATTGAATTATTAATAATATAAACATGGTGTAATAATTACATTTGCCGAAATTTTTACATATATCAATATTAAATATTTAAGAAAAAATTTGAATGTTAATATAAAATTTGAAGTTTATTAAAAATATTTAAATAAAAGGTTATTAATTATGTGGCTTGTGATAAGCTTTTATTTGATATGGTTGGATGTATCACTTCTTATTACTCATTGTCTCGTGAGGGACTATAGCATTGGCTTCAATGGCATTGACTTTGCATTATTTTCATGTGTATTTGCAATTTTAACTAAAGTTTCAGAAAAATGCTTAATATTCCTATTTTCTTGTAAATTCAAAAATAATTTTCAAATTTTTTAGAATTTTTTTTTCTAATTTTCTATTGTTTGAGCTAGATTTGATGGGACATAATTCCCTTGGTGGAGGGTGTTTTATTTTCGGCATTTGTCAGTGTTGAAAATTCATTTAAAATAATAATAATAATAAGAATAATAATTGTGAGTGGTCATTCTATCAGTGGGTGCTTTGACATTGACACTGTTATGCTACTTCTCTGCTCAATGATGTCAGAATCGACATGATTTGTAGATTTTCCTGTAGATTCACAGCTCATGTAATGTACTAAAACACAAGACAAGAATCTACTCTACTCTTTAAACAACAGAAACCAAGAATCGATGAAAACAATAATCGACAAGAGGAAGATAATCAAAGACACATAACACAATTGTTTCTCTAGGGAAAGCCACTGCTCAAAACCCTGACTATCTATTGCATTAATTAGAAATCTGAGTGATAATACAAAGCTTGTTCTCACAAGAACAATTCCGCACAAGTATGATCAACTCTCTACCTCACAATCCTACATTGACCAACACTTAGCCAATTTCTGCCTGCTAAGCCACTATTTCCTTGCGCAATTCCTGTGAGGAATAACCCATATTTAATTAGGAATTCCTTCTTCCATAACTGTGCAATCCAAAACTAGGTCCTCTTCTGATTGCATGCATGATCTGTACAACTCAGATCATTTTACAACTAATAGTACATTGTCCCTGCACTCTAGTCTCAATTGGGTCTTTCTCTAAACTGACATGCATGAGTTTCTCATGAGGCAAACTTCAGTTAGCTGGAGTATCACTGAGGACGCACCAGTGCACAAAATCACTACTAATCCTCTATTAGTTCCAAAAATAGTTAGAACTAGTTTAATCGACCATAACTAAGTCAAACTGAGTTATCTAATTACAACTCAAATAAACTCACCCTAGACCCCTAAAATTTAGGGAGAACATATACATGACTACAAAAATACTTCCAACTCGCTAATTAAGTAAATTAAACTTAATTAAATATTTACAAGTTGCTATGAGAATAGAATTCGATTTTAATTCTTAGTTTAATTCAAGGAAAAATTAAACTGAAATTTCTTGTTGCCATTTCTCAACACTCCCTCTCAACAAGAAAGGGATTATCAACTACCTCGATCCTATCTCTGTGAAACTCGAATTTACATCTTGATAATGCCTTTGTCAAAATGTCAGCATCTTGCTCCTCTGTGGGAATGTATTCCAACAACATAATCCGCCTCAATACACAATCTTTGAGATGATGATATCAAATATCAATATGCTTGGAATGATCATGAAAAAATGGGTTTTCAAAGAGTTTGATAAAACTTTGATTATCACAGTAAATCACAGTTGGATCCATCTGCTAACCAAACAAACCAACCAGAATCTTCCTAATCTAAATGGCCTCACATGCTACCTGACTTGTAGCCATGTACTCTTCCTCTATTGAACTTAGTGCAATTGATCTTTGTTTCCTGTTGTACCAAGAAACTGTCGCAGACCCAATACTGAAGATCCCTCTTGATGTGCTCTTCTTCTCGGATGGACTCCCTGCACAATCTACATCGGTGAAGCCTTGAAGCTTCACTCCCTTTGTCTGTCTATGCCACAATACATATTGAGTAGTTCCCTTGAAGTATCTCAACACATGCTTTGTCGCCTTCCAATATAGCTTAGTAGTAATAACCATCGCTTGACTAAGATGGTTAACTTCATAGCACATATTCAGTTGTGTGTTCACCAAATACATGAGTGAATCCACAAGCTTCCTCTAAACAATAGCTTCCACTACTTCCCTTGAACTAGAATCCTCGTTCCTTGACTTACCTACTAGAGGAGTATCCATGAGTTTTTTCTCTCCATGCAGAATCTCCTAAGTATCTCATTGGCATACTTGCTTTGAGACACAAACAATTCCCCATCACCCTACCATACTTCCATGCCTAGAAAGTAATGCATGAGCCCCATGTCCTTCATCTCAAACTCTCTTGCAAGGTCATCCTTACAAGACTTGATCAGCTGATCATCACCTGTCAAAATCAAATCGTCAACATATAACACAATGATCAATAATTTACCTTCCACCACTATGTGGTATAGGTTCGCATCTGCTTCACTCTTAGTGAATCCCAACTTGGTGAAGTAGTTATCGATCCTGGTGTACCAAGCACAATGGAAATTGGGTTTCCCATATGCTCTTTCACACTGTATCTTTCATAGTAAGTGAAAATTTGGGATTCCACCTACCCATCCCTATCAATCTTCATGCTTCACCTATCCATAACGTGTTCTCCATTATCCACACTAAACAAATTTGCTAAGAAGACTTTGCATTACCAAAACCCTTAAAAAACTCTACCTCTCTTTCCCATATGCCCTTTCACGCTCTATTTTTCGTAGTAGGTACAAATTTGGGATTCCACCTGCCCATCCATCTCAATCTTCATGCTTCACCTGTCCATAATGTGTTCTCCATTACCCATATTAAAAAAAAAATTCTAAGACGACTTTACATTACCAAAACCCTTGAAAAACTCTAAATCTCTTTATCATTCAGGAAAGGCATCCCATCCTTAAAACCCTAAAAAGATATTGGAGGCATGATCATACATGGTCCGGTGATTTTAGAAAAAATAATCCGTGAGTCCCTGCCTTCAGGGTACTCTAATATCAATTTGGGTGGACAAAAAAATATATACTTAAAAAATGTTAATGGTTTCAAACGTTTTAATTGTAAAAGCTTATTTTTTTCATAGTTTTATATCATATCATATATATTTTAAAAGAATATATAAAATATTTTGCATAACATGTACATTGAGCCATTTTATTAGCACATTAAAATGGTTTTTTTGTTATTAATATATTTTTAAGTATACTTCAATATTAATTCATGTTAAAATATTTTATTCATAACTCATATTGGATATTGTATTATATACAACATTTAAATATTTTATTTCAACATTTTTTTTCGTATATATAGATATATATATATGAAGTTTCAAATACCATGGGTTGTCAAAACCTTATACTTAATAATATATTAATAACAAAAAAACATTTTAATGTGTGTTGATCTATGTTGGTTATAGGCGACATTATTTTTCTATTTAGAGAATATTTTATTTTCATTTTAAGAGGGACACTTGTCAATTACAAATTGAGCATGAACATACTCACACATAGTCTTTACACTGAGCTGTAGAATGCCTTGACCAGTTCTACCCTGTATTGTACATTGAGCACTTAGAATTGATAATAAGGGCTTCCTTTCCTCCTTGTAGTGATGAACTACACAATACAAAGGCTCTCTGCCCTTCGTGTTGAAGTGAACAACTTTAAGGCATAGTGAGCTAACTTTTTTCTACTTACATTTGACCCCACTGGGGCACGTACATAGGCTATGGTTTGATAGATTAAAAAAGAGGCTTTTTTAAGCCTTTGATGTAGGTGCATAGATGGAGCACAAGCTTGATGAAGACTAGACCAAAAACTTGCCAATGTGATGTGGTGGTCATATGGTGATGCTGGGAGAAATTCTAAATGTTTTGTGAATATTTACATTAGGAAGTGAGTTTTTTTTTTTAAACAAGTTGGAGGAATTATTTCCTTATGTAAATATAGTTTCAGTTTTCCTTATTTTGTGGAGAAGGGGAAATGATTCATCTCTTTTATATCTTAGTTGTCCCATGTTAGCTTTCATTTTAAAGAGAATGAGTGTTTGATAAGAGGAGTGGAGAAGAGAAGAGAGAATAAGCAGATAAGCTCTCGAGAGAGGAGAAGAGAGAGGGATAGAAGAGAAGAACTCGTTCCTCTATGCAACTGTAGTCCTGGGATTGCAAATTGTTGTACTTTCCATCTGTGTGAATAGGAAAATGTTTTTTCTGTGTGAATGGTGAAATTGGATGGAAAAGGGAAATGCAAGTTGTTATTATTTGAATGAATTGAATGAATCAAATTTTTGTCTTCTTATGAATTGTGTTTAATTGTAATTTGATTCCTCTCAGTCATTTATCTTTAGAAGTTTGTACTTATTACAATGAATTAGATTAATAATTTGAGCGGTGAAGACATAAATCATTATGGTTTGTTCATACATTTTGTGTATTCTTGTTAAAATGGTTCCAATACCCCATGAAGGAGTGTCTGTTATGTTTTGGTAGGAGTGTGTGTGGTGATTTGAACGTTGTTAGAGTAAAATAGAGTACCCTACATTGGAATGTTGCGAAAACCCTCTTAGACTGGTTTTCGATTGCCAAATGTTAGGTCCCTATAATACTAGTGATTACCCCATTACTATTGTATTTGTATCCATCATTAATATTTTTGTGCCCCTATTGTCCCCATATTGTTATTATTGTGCCCCATAGAATCCCGCTATTATAATTTTTGTGCCTTTATATTATTATTGTTAGGTCGGCTGGGTTATATTGCGACTCCTTAAACTCCTATATATAGAAAGGAGGTTTTGTCATTTGAATCATCAAAGGATCATTCATTTGTGTAATGTAAAGGAGGTTGCCCCCTCGAAGAGGTTGAATTCTAAGGCATTGATCTATCTTTTCTATCTTTTTGTGAGCTAGTTTCATAACATTTGGTATCAGAGCTTTGGATTCTAGGGTTTCGCTGCTCCAAATAGGTCATCGTGGAATTTTCGTTATAAACTTTTTTTCTGCAACGTTTCAGAAGTGAAAAACAAAACCCATTTGACATGAAATCTTGCTAAATCTTGGGTCTGAATTTCAGAGCTTTTTGTGCTATATTTGCGGAGATATGATCTGAGGAAGTTGGTCTTTTTGCAGACTCCTCAAATACATTCCAAACAGGTGACCTGGGAAAAATAGTCATAACTTTCTGTTTGAGCATCGGATTGAAGTTACGTAAGAAGGTACAGAAATAGGACGGATTGTAGTTTCCTATATATATTTTTCAAAGCCAAAGGTCGAAACAGGGACACATGGCATGTCGTACAAGTTCACTCTACTGAACTAGTCTATAATCAGGTCACTGTGGGAGATTTGGCATAACTCTTCCTTGGAGAATCCAATTTGGATCAGATTGGTGGCATTGGAAAGAGGACACAGAGGGATACTGCAGGTCGCAATTTTAGAACTGGATGATCCGAAATTATAGAGATACATCAGAGGCAATATCAAGCTCCTACAAAGTGAAAAAAGGCGTGTAGATTTTCTTAAATTTTTGCTTAAGCTTGGTTTGAAAAATTATTTTGAAGGAATTCAAAGGGCATAGTAGAGAATTATTATCGATAATTGATGACCCAAGGAAAGAAAATGCAAACACCTAGTAAGCAACCTAAAATCTCTAGCATGACTCATGAAGAAGAGAAAGAAATGCTACATGATATATCAAAATTACAAGACCAAGTGCAACAAATGTCACTCTCACAAAAGCTAACAAAAGCTAAGATAAATGGTGTGGAATCTAAGATAAAGGGCGTGGAAGCTAAGATGGACGATTTGAAGATAGATTTGAAGAGAGACATGGCAGATTTGAAGACATATTTGAAGACATACATGGTAGATTTGAAGACAGATTAGACAAATTTTCTACAAGAAATACTTACTAATGGTGAAAGGTTAGTAAAGGAAACTCATGATGCGAACAAAAGAAATGTTAATAATGATTTCATAGACTCTAATGTAGGATCGAAGACCCACCATATTCCAAAAATCAATATGAGGAAGTTTGATGGCAAGGATCCCGCAACATGGATATTACGAATGGAGCAAATTTTCGATCTCAATAATGTGCAAAACACACAAAAGGTACGCATTGCAACTTTATATTTGGAACCAAATTAGTTTGTATGGTATCAATGGCTTTGCTCTCGTAAACAAATTATCACTTGGGCACTTTTTACAGAAGAATTGACAGCACATTATGAGGATACGAAAAGCAACATTTTTTTTAGCCAATTGATAAGTCTCCAACAAAAGGGTTCAATAATGGAGCACATTGAGGAGTTCCAAAAATTGAACATAAGGGTAAAAAATATTCCAGAGGAGCATAGGATTGATATGTTCATAGGGACTTTAAAGGATAATATCCAACATGATGTTCGCCTTTGGGAAACTGAATCATTAGAGAAGGCATTCAGGTTAGCAAGAAAAATGGAAAGCAAAATTATGGCAACCAGGAAGCATACCACTCACAAATATAAAGATGGAAGTGTTGTTGCCCCTAGTCTTCAATAACCTATAACGTTGACACCACAACAATTGGAAGAAAAAAGAGCAAAAGGGCTTTGTTACAGTTGTGATAGCAAATACACTAAAGGTCATAAGTGTGTTGAGAAGAAATTATTCTACATAGATTGTGAAGAGGAAGAAGAAAAAGAGCAAGAAAGGTCAAAAGAAGAGGATATACTCCAGGAACAAAGCCTAGATAAAGAAGAAATGAATCCAACCATATCTTGTAATGCATTGGCAGGAATTACCACTTCTTAAACCATCAAGATAGAAGGACAAATCAAGAAGAAAAAGGTAATAGTGATGATTGATTCAGGAAGTACCCACAATTTTATTCATTGTAAGGTAGCAAAAGAATTGAATTGCTTCCTATATCTAGCACCAGAGTGTCAAGTGATGGTTGCAAATGGAAGAAAAATAAATTTCTCTGGAAAGTGCCATAATATCAAGCTATCCATGGGAGAATATGTATTGACTAGCCCAATGCTTTTCATTCCAATGGGAGGTGCTGATGTTGTACTAGGAGTCCAATGGCTACAATCCTTGGGTACAATAGATTTTAATTTTCAAGAACTTTTCATGAAATTTTCTGTGGAAGGAAAGGAAGTTGAATTAAGGGGTATTGCAGGGAAACCGGGAAAGATAATCATCTCTAACAATATGACAAAGCTTCTAAAAAAAGAACAAAGAGGCGTAATTGCACAATTATATTCACTAGATGTTTCCACATTGAAATCATCTATTTCTCCAGATCTCCAAAAAGTCTTGGACAATCATTCCAAGGTATTTGAGACTTCCAAAGGTCTCCCACCTATTCGTGATCATGATCATGCTATTCATATGATTCTAGGAAGTGTTCCTCCAAACATCAGGCCATATAGATATCCCTATGCCCAAAAGAGTGAAATTGAATGTATGGTTGTAGAAATGCTAGAGGCTAGTATAATTCAACCTAGTCAAAGTTATTTCTCTGCTCCAGTAGTATTGGTGCACAAGAAGGATAGATCATGGTGCATGTGTTTGGATTATAAGGAGCTCAACAAGTTCACTATTAAAGATAAGTTTCCCATTCCTACCATTGATGATTGCTGGATGAATTGCATGGATCAATTTACTTCACCAAGTTGGATCTTCATTCAGGATATCATCAAATCAGAATGAAGACTGAAGACATTCTGAAAACAACATTTAGAACTCATGTGGGTCATTATGAATTTTTGGTCATGCCTTTTGTCCTTACCAATGCACCTTCTACATTTCAAGGTTTGATGAATTCCATTTTCAAACCCTTAGAAAAATTGTGTTAGTATTTTTTGATGACATACTAATATACATCAAGCCTTGGAAGGATCATGTTGAACATTTTGACAGGGTGCTACAACTATTGGAGGAGAAACAATTATATACAAAAAGATCCAAATGTTTCTTTGGAGTACAAGAGGTGGAATATCTGGGTCATATTGTATCTCATGAAGGAGTTAAGGTAGACCCTAGCAAAATTAAAGCCATCAAGGAATAGAAAATCCCCACATCCATAAAGCATCTGTGAGGATTTCTCGGGTTGACAAGGTATTATCGCAAGTTTGTTAAGAATTATGGGAGAATAGCAACACCTCTAACAACATTATTGAAGAAAGACGCATTTTCATGGACTCCAGAAGCAACAAAGGCCTTTGAACATCTTAAAGAGGCAATGTGCCAAGCACCGGTCTTAGATACACCGGACTTCACAAAAACCTTTATTGTGGAATGTGATGCCTTAGGAAATGGAATTGGTGTTGTTTTAATACAAGATGAAAGACCCATTGCTTTTGAAAGTCGTCCAATCAAGGGAAAGTTTTTACACAAAGCTATTTATGAGAAGGAAATGTTGGCAATACTACATGCACTTAAGAAATGGCGACCCTACCTAATGGGAAGACACTTCAAGGTAAAAACAGATCTTGATAGCCTTAAGTAATTTTTAGAAAAAAGATTATCCTCTGAAGAGCAACAAAATTGGGTCACAAAGATGTTGGGTTATGACTTTCAAATCATCTACAAAAAAGGGAAGCAAAATGTGGTGGCAGATGCACTCTCAAGAAAGGATGAGGATGTGGAAGCATTGTTGTGCGCCATTTCTATTATCCAACCAGATTGGATAAACAAAGCAAGGGAGGAATGGAAGAATGTTGAAGAAGTGTGGGCACTTATTCAAAAGTTACAACAAGATTCCAGTACATCTGATACATTTAGCTGGAAAAATGATTCGTTATGGTACAAAGATCACTTATACCTCTGTAAGAATTCCCAACTCAAACAAAAGATTCTTATGGAATTGCACACTTCTCCCTTAGGAGGGCACTTAGGATTTTTAAAAACTTACCACAGGGTTAAGAAGGATTTTTTTTGGGATGGCCTTAAATTGGATATTCAAAAGTTTGAGGTAGAATGTTTGGTTTGCCAACAAAATAAAGTTGAAACAATTAAGACCCCAGGTATATTACAACCTTTATCCATTCCAAGCCAACGTTGGGAGGAGGTTTCAATGGATTTTATCACAGGTTTACCCAAGTCTGAGGGAAAGAGTGTCATCATGGTGGTAGTTGACAGACTTACCAAGTATGCACACTTTTGTGCATTATCACATCCATTTAAATGCACTACAGTTTCTACTGCATTTATGGAAACGATTCGAAAGCTACATGGAAACCCAAAGATTATTGTAAGTGATAGAGATCCCATTTTCACTGGAAATTTTTGGACAGAATTATTTTCTTGTCTCGGTACTCAGTTAGCTCATAGCTCATCTTATCATCCTCAATCCTATGGGCAAACTGAGATAGTAAACAAATGTTTGGAAGGATATCTTCGTTGCTTTGTATATGATAAAAAGACACAACAGGTCAAATGGTTTCCTCTCACTGAATGGTGGTATAACACTTCCTTCCATACAGCAACTAAAATGACTCCATTTATGGCACTTTATGGATATTAGCCACCATCCATCACATCATATTTAAGAGAAAATTCTAAGGTTCAAGCAGTGGAACATCACATAGAGCATCAACAATAAGTCCTCCAACACTTAAAGGATAACCTCGTGTTGGCGCAGAATAGAATGAAACAACAGGAAGATCAACATCGCAGCGAAAGAAGTTTTAATATAGGTGATTGGGTATTCCTACGGCTACAACCATATAAACAAATGTCCCTCAAGCAAGCTAAGAAGGATAATAAATTATCACCAAAGTATTATGGTCCATACAAGGTGTTGCAAAAGATTGGTACTATGGCATACAAATTGGAGCTTCCTGCAGCTTCTCGAGTGCACCCAGTTTACCATGTTTCATGTTTAAAGAAGGTTATAGGCGACAAGCTCCTAGTTCAAACTATATTGCCAGAACTTGACGAGGAAGGAAAAATTATATTGGAACCGGAAGAAGTCACAGAAACAAGAACTCGACAGCTACAAAATCGATCAATTTCGAAGTATCTCATCCAGTGGAAGAACTTATCCGCTAAATATTCCACATGGGAGGATGAGAACGTCATACAGAAGCATCCAGAACTACTCAAGTGTTGAGGACAACACTTTTTTGAAGGAGAGGGGCATGTTAAGTCCCTATAATACTAGTGATTATCCCATTACTATTTTATTTGTATCCCTCATTAATATTTTTGTGCCCCTATTGTCCCCATATTGTTATTACTGTGCCCCATAGAATCCCTCTATTGTTATTTTTGTGCCTTTATTTTATTATTGTTAGGTCGGTTGGGTTATATTGTGACTCCTTAGACTCCTATATATAGAAAGGAGGTTTTGTCATTTGAATCATCAAAGAATCACTCATTTGTGTAATGTAAAGGAGGTTGCCCCCTTGAAGAGGCTAAATTCTAAGGCATTGATCTATGTTTTCTATCTTTTTGTGAGTTGGTTTCATAACACCAAATGTGTAATAATTTGCAAATATAGATAAAGAAAAGTGTATGAAATCAATCCTTGTGCTAAATACCCATTCAAGTCTATGTAGAATTGAATGGGAAGGGAGCCAAGTTGTTTCAACTTCCAGAAATTCGAAAAATAGATTTTTAAGGAGCGCTACGAAATTATCCTATAGCACCTACAAGTTATTTTTTAGTGTTGCTAGATTATTTTGTAGCGCCTATAAGAAAGAGTTTTCAGGGTTGCATGTTTGGTTCGTAAATTCCCATTTAGCCTTCTCGTTGCATCACTTGTTAAAAGGAATATTATGTCATTGGATGAGGTAAGGGAAAAGATTGGAAGATGAGAGAAAGCTCTCTCATGGAACTTATCAAGACAAATCCATATTCTCTTTTTGACTGCAGATTTTAAAATGGTTCCTAAACTATTATTGAATTAGATAGGAAAACATAGTTGTGTTTGGAGTCACCTAGGTGTATTGGAATTCAGGGTAACCTAGTCTGTCATCAAGTGGTATCAAAGAAGCTACATTCTTTGGAGAATACCAAACCATGAATTCTCTTTGGTGATGAGCCTAAATTCTCTTTGGTGATGTAGTAAGAATAGAAGATATTGGATTTTAGAGTTACAATACAGCTGAAAGTGAAATGAAGTGATCATGGAGATGCTTTCATGTCAAGAAGAGTTGATCCATGAAATTTCCAAGTTTGAGGACAGTTTGACAATGAAAAGAGGATGAAGAGAAGAAGAACCTTACAACAAGAGGGGACAAGTTGAATTCTTAGGAAGTACGTGAGATGATTGTAAGGAAGTGAAGATTTGATATGCTCTTGAGGAAAAACAAGTGTATTGGTTGGAAAGGAATTGGCTCAACAAGTAGATCCAAGAAACATTGTAGAAGATGAGATCTTGTTATAGATCTTATAAAATTGAATATGATTTTCATGCTAAGTTGGTCATTATAAGAATCATGTTTACAGGACTGAATTGGTAGCAGCTACCAAAGCAAGTAAGTTATGTCAAAGGAGAGGGAGTAGGAAAAGCTCTTAGATGAAGAAATGGTGACAAAACCCAACAATAAAATAAATTTGTTGAAAATTAAGAAGAGTTAGCAATAGAATATGCAACAGCCAACAACTTTCAAAGCCAAGGAGAAATAGTGCTCAAGAAGAGGTTCTACTGTAGAGAATCTAGGTAATGAAAGTGTAGAATTTTGTAGAATTTTTCCTACAAATCAGCCAACTTTGATACCATGTAGAACTTTTTCTACAAATCAGCTAGCTCTGATACCATGTAGAAATTTCCCACGTGTAGATCACCTGGTAATGCAATGTACTAAAGCAAAACACTTGATCTACTTCTACGAACAATTTAACGGAAGCTTAATCAACCATGACCAACATCAATAATAACACATATAACTAATAAGAAGGAATCAATCACACATAACACAGAAGAATTTACCCGGGGAAATAACCTGCCTAAAACCCCATCTCTGTATTATCATACAAGTGGAAATATAGTTTGGATTACACAAAGCCTTAGCTCAAAAGCTATCCAGCTCTCAATACAATCTCTCTGCTGCTCATAGACAATCAAAGGCTTCTCACAAACCTTCTCCTTATTGAAAATGCAACAAGATGATGGAGCTTATTGAAAAGAAGTTGCCTTCACTAAGTGGGCCCGCAGGCTATTTTTGGCGCAAAGTCTATTTTTAGACATACGGATCATGGTCTATGAGTTGCATGATGCTATTTGTGGATGATTGGTCATGTTGGTAAAAATAGATGGACTTCTATTTTTAGACATATGGGCGGTGTCTATTTTTAGACTGTCAAGCTAAAAATAGAACAATCGAATATTATTAGCTCATAATAATATTTGGACTGTAAACATTATCTTATATTCTTGGAGCACTTCAGTTCGAGCTATGGATGTGGCACACGCAGCTGTCAGAAGGAAATACACTTTTCTTGTGGGTCATTTGAGCTATTACATGCAAGACTTCAGTTAAAACTCATGTGGTTGAGTTTGGTGGAGTTGATTGTGGAGTTGATGGAGTTGTGTTCAGTTTGACTTGGTTAAACTAGTTGTATTTAGTCTAACTGCAAATACACTAGTGATGAGTGATGTGAATTAATTATTAATTAATTCACTAATTATTAACTCATAAAGCAACTGAAGAATACATCAGTTAACTGAGTGCATGAACAGTTCAGTGGAGACAGGTGTTAGAGGTTG
Organism: Pinus tabuliformis; assembly: GCA_031772625.1. Classification (NCBI taxonomy): domain Eukaryota; kingdom Viridiplantae; phylum Streptophyta; class Pinopsida; order Pinales; family Pinaceae; genus Pinus; species Pinus tabuliformis. The sequence continues at coordinate 1,920,853,288 of CM062816.1, read as the reverse complement.
AGATTGCTATCAGTTGTGACTATAGTTGTGCATGAGATCTTGCATAATTAGTGGGATTGAGTAATTCCAATGAGGATTGCATGGTTCAGCCAAGAAAAGACGATTTTTCTTCAGCCATTCATCATTATTCTCATGCAGGATTGCGCAGTGGAGGCAGGCAAGCAGCGAAGGAGATTTGAACTTGTGATTGATTCAAATCTGAGCTAGTTTGTGTGTAATAGGTAGAGATAGTACTAAGTACTTGTGAGGAGTATTGTACTATGTATTATTACATGTTATCAATCATTATAATATACATATAGTGTGGTGTTTTCAGCTATATGCTTTCCCCAGGTTACATACTGTGTTAATGTGCGCATGCGATTGATGTTTCATTGTTTTTAATTCTGCTAAATTGATGATCAATGTAGAGGAGGTTATGTATTGTGCATGTATTCCGCAATAGTGTATAATCGGGATAATATCTATGAATAAGTGTCATATTAATCAAAATTTCTACATGGTATCAGAGTTGTTGATCATCAGATCTATTATTCAGAAAGTGTTTACATTCTATTTCTTCAGGCAGAGTCTGTAATCGGGCCAGGTAGGCTCTGGATTCATCCTTCCTTTGGAAGGTGAGATATCTGGTAAAAGCCCATACAGTCAATCTCCATATGAGAAATAATTTGTTCTCACGAATTTTAGATCAGAAGCGGTTGAGTTTTGAGCTGGTGGAATTCGAATTTGCAGCAGTGTTTTCTTGGTGTCAAAGTTGAAATGCCTTTCAACGGATTACGATTGGAGTATGTTCTTGAGGGCAGCTCGAATTATATTGCATGGAAAGATAGGATGGAGGCAGTGTTAGATGACAATGGGCTGAAGGATTTCATAGAGGCTGAGGTCCCAAAGCCTACTGATGCTGCTCACGTTGAGGTTTGGCAAAAGAAGATAGCAAAGTGTCGAAGGATTCTGTTGGAGGGCGTGAAGGATCACATTGTGTCCAGCCTGCATGGAAAGGATTCTCCATAATTGATGTGGAAAGCATTGACAAATTTATTCCAAAGCAAGAGCGACCAGAGGAAGTTGGCGCTCAAGGATAAACTCAGAAACATTAAGTGTGAGAATGGAGACAGTATGCCCCAGTATCTCACAAAGTTCACCCAATGCCGGGATGAGCTGGGAAGTGTGGGGGTGACTGTCGATGATGAGGACTTGGTGAGCTTGGCTCTCCTTGGTCTTTCGAAGAGTTGGCATTCCTATTAGGACTCTATCAATGGTCGGGAGAAATTTCCAGGATGGGAGAGACTTTGGTCAGATATTGTGCAAGAGGAGATCAAGCAGAATACCAGGGACAGATCTTCATCAAAGGCATTTGATGAAGAAAATTGTGCTTTGGCTGCCAAAGCAAAGAAGGGGAAGGAGAAGGTTTCTCTTTCTGAATCCAATTCTTCTAATGGTGGGAAGAAGGTTGACAAGTCGAAGGTGAGATGCTTTCGTTGTCATGAGGTGGGCCATTATGCTACAAATTATCGACGGAGGAAATCCAAGAAGGGATCCGGGGAAGGATCTAAAGGTGAGGCACTTGCTTCACAATTTGAGTTGGATTTCACACTCTTTGCATGCATGGTTTCATCCATGGTGGGAAGTGGTTGGTTTCTTGACAGTGGAGCTTCTTTCCACATGACCGATGACAAGATTTTGTTCAGTACTTTGGAGGAGAAAGATCTCCAGATACTCATAGCGATGGGTAATGATGAGAAGTATAGTGTCTCGGGTGTAGGCAGACTTATTTTTCAAAGGGAGCATGGAGCTCGCCTTACCTTGACCGATGTCAAGTATATACCAGGACTAAATAGAAGCTTGGTGTCGATCACAATGCTGGAAGACAAAGGCTGTGATGTAGTCTTCAGTAAGGGAAAGGTTTTCCTTAGACACATCATCACTAGACAAGTGAAGTAGATTGGTTCATGGGTCAAGAACCTGTATGCTCTTGAGGTTCAAGATGCATGCAAAGCCTTGAGCAGTGAGGCAACTGATGGAGACTTGGTGGTTGAGAGGGAGCGTATATTACCTCTCAACATGTAGAGCCAGAAGAAGTCTCAGACGATTGTGGAGGAGCCACGATTGGTGCAGCAGCTTTAGGAGGTTGTGGAGCAGCCACAACAAGGGAAGCTAAGAGGAGATCGAGTAGAGACATCTACTCATGTAGAGACCTCCAGTAGAGGACTTCGAGCCAGGTGGGCTGAGGGATCGCATGCAGCCATACCTCCAGGTAGGACGTGGGGTGATGTGGATTGATCGTCCCAAGGAGGAGGGGTAGGATCCTTGAGGTGCCCAACCTCTTAGATGAGACCTTGCTACGGGAGCCCTGATGTGGAGTAGCAGGAACTGACTGATTAGGTAGAGACATATGCGGATGGAGCAGCAGAGAAAGCGATAGTGTAGGGAATCCCAGGACAACTCATAGCTAGCAGGCTGCAGCAATGTGAGAGGAACAAGTGTTTTGCACAGTGCTAGGTGGCATAGAGAAGTGTGCAATGGTGCGAGATGCATGGAGATGTTGCTGTAGCACAGATGTCAGAGAGGGAGCACTTGTCAGTAGTAGGTAGAGCTTCAGCATCAGAGTATGTTCCTAGCCCAACAGAGTGGTCAGTTGGGAGTGTTTTTGTTACAAGTGTTGTTGGAGCAAGTGGAATGGGCAAATGTGTTGCATGCCAAACATTCCAGAGTTGCAGGATAGGGGTTTCAAATAATCCATATATTGTTGAGAGGGAGTGTTGAATATGCAACAAGATGATGGAGCTTAGTGAAAAGAAGTCGCCTTCATTAAGTGGGCCCGCAGGCTATTTTTGGCGCAAAGTCTATTTTTAAACATATGGATCATGGTCTATGACTTGCAGGATGCTATTTGTGGATGATTGGTCATGTTGGTAAAAATAGATGGACTTTTATTTTTAGACATATGCGCGGAGTCTATTTTTAGACTGCCGAGCTAAAAATAGAACAGTTGAATATTATTAGCTCATAATAATATTTGGACTATAAACATTATCTTATCCTCTTGGAGCACTTCAGTTCGAGCTACGGATGTGGCACATGCAGCTGTCAGAAGGAAATACACTTTTCTTGTGGGTCAGTTGAGCTATTGCATGCAGGACTTCAGTTAGAACTCATGTGGTTGAGTTTGGAGGAGTTGATTGTGGAGTTGATAGAGTTGTGTTCAGTTTGACGTGGTTAAACTAGTTGTATTTAGTCTAACTGCAAATACACTAGTGATGAGTGATGTGAATTAATTATTAATTAATTCACTAATTATTAACTCATAAAGAAACTGAAGAATACATCAGTTAACTCAGTGCATGAACAGTTCAGTGGAGACAGGTGTTAGAGGTTGAGATTGCTATCAGTTGTGACTATAGTTGTGCATGAGATCTTGCACAATCAGTGGGATTGAGTAATGCCAATGAGGATTGCGTGGTTCAGCCAAGAAAAGATGATTTTGCTTCAGCCATTCATCATTATTCTCATGTAGGATTGTGCAGTGGGGGCAGGCAAGCAGCGGAGGAGATTTGAACCTGTGATTGATTCAGATCTGAGCTAGTTTGTGTGTAATAAGTGGAGATAGTACTAAGTACTTGTGAGGAGTATTGTACTATGTATTATTACATGTTCTCAATCATTATAATATATAGATAGTGTGGTGTTTTCAGTTGTATGCTTTCCCCAGGTTACATACTGTGTTAATGTGCGCATGCAATTGATGTTTCATTGTTTTTAATTTTGCTAAATTGATGATCAATGTAGAGGAGGTTATGTATTGTGCATGTATTCCGAAATAGTGTATAATCAGGATAATCTTTGTGAATAAGTGTCATATTATTCAAAATTTCTACACTCCTCTGCCCTCCAATCCTCATATTTCTATGCATTAATTTCTTGGGTGCTCCGAGTGGCAACTTGTGTGATTCTCACCTCACACACAACACTAACCTCTGAAATAACTGCACAAACCTGAAGGAGATAAATCCTCATCATGGATGAGATTCCTTTATAGGAAAAATGTTCATCCAACTAATAGTACACTATCCCTTCTCTGATCTCAACTGGGTCTCTGACAGAACTGACATGCAACAGTTAGCCATGAGTGAATCCTCAGTTATCTAAAATAATAGTTGTCACATGCATGCAAGCATTAACAAACTATATTTTATTATTTTAACAACTTGTTAAAATAATCTAACTGGACTTGACTAGTTAGAACTAAGTCAACTGATTCTCTCGTTATAGAACTCATACTTATTCCCTCAATCAGTGGGACAACTCATGTGCATGCTCACAAAGACTTCAAATTCTAATTTCCTTAACTAATTAACTCAACTGAATTAATTAATTAATATTTCCAACTGTTGTTAAGATCAAATTCGTTTTTACTTCATATTGATAGATCAGGGACTTCTATAAATAGGAAGGGACCTAGAAATGCTATTTTTACAACTTTCTATTTTTAGCAGTTTCACCTCTCACCCAAGGTGGCCAATGAACTCACTGGCCAAACTGTTATTTTTAGACATGCTATTTTTAGGAGTCCTATTTTTAGCACATTCTAAATTTAACATTTTTTGTTGCACATTTTTCAACAAGAAGATACCAAGAGGATGACTTGGTATGGGTGACAAGTAGCAGGATTTTTATAGAGAAAAGAAGGGTTTGTTGCAACTTATTAGTAGACAAGGAGAGTTCGCAAGAGAAAGAGATGAAGAAAATCATAGCAGGGTTTCAGAGGAAAGTCACAATTAGAAGAAAAAAAGTTCCAAAGAAGTTGGACTTAAAGGAATATGGTTGAGTTAAGATCATAACTCAATCATGTGAAACAGCTGCCACAAAATTTTCAATATGACTAGATTTATGATTGGATAATGAGCAAGAAGGTGAGATGGCATTCCTCGGAAAGGAAGCTGAGACAAAAGATGTATGTCAAACTGGAAGAACTAATGAGATTAGCTAAGTGTGAAATGGATGTTTTTAATTTTGAACAAGGAGTGTTCTTTGATTAAGAGGTAGAGTTTTTGAAGAAATGTTTGGTAGAAGATCCATGTGATGGATATTTCATAGAGGTTATAAATACAATTAAAGAATATTTTTCTAAATTATATGAGGAGCTAGAATTCTTGGAAGAGAGGATAATGAACCAAGGATTGCATATTCAAAATGAAAAATTAGAATTGGAAAAGGAGAATATTGTCTTGGATGACAATGACGATGAAATTGTAAGCTACAACTAGCAAGATGTAAAGGAAAGAAATAAACCAGAATTAAATGAAGATTATTCAAATTTTGTGACAAAAGAAGGTATGCAACAATGTGAAGACAACAAGTTTCAGCCAAGGACTAAATTAGAAGATGACATTGGAAAAAGGAATGTAGGAGGGTATAGTTGGTTGTATGAAGAGACAATCTATGTTTCTGAGGGAATTTTTGAGCAATGCATTGGCATATTTGAATAGTTCGGCAGCAAGTAAAGGTCAAAGCTAATAGTAGAAGCAAAAGAAGAAGGTACAAGTTGATTAAAGATATGGTTATATTTTTAAGTTCCATATTGCAAGTGACAGTAGAGGAAGATTGTTGTAGGGAAAAGTATCCGACTCGGATGACCCTATCCCACTCTAAGGGTGATAGTTCCTTAGCAACAACTGTAAAACAAACTACTTAAGGTTTTTACTTCTTTATGAAAGCAAAAGAGAATGGAGAAATGCACTAACCGTTGCCTTGCGCTTAATGTCGAATCCAAACTCTTCTCTTTGGCCGCTTGCTCCTAGCTCCTTGTTCTTTTGCTTGCCCAGCTACAATGAGATCCTGCAAAATAACAAAGAAGGAAACTACAAGAGGCATGCAATCATAATTGGTTCATGGATTAGTGTAAACCAAACATGCAATCATCACAATATATTATTGAAACAAGAGCACATAGAAGAACCTCAATAGCTTTTATTAATGAAGAAGTAAAGGTTCTGAGAGTATTACAACCATTGAAGGCTCCAACCCAGCAACACCTCCCAGCAGAAAGAATTTCTCCTCTTCACCTCTCTCAAACAATCACCCAATAGCTCAATAGTGAAACCAACAGCATATCATTACTTTGCACAAAATTCCAGCCTCCTGAGCTCATAGGAGAGAGCTCAATATATAGATGAATTGAGAAAGGATGAGTCAGCTTGCAACTGATGTGTAGCTGCCTTGTGTCCTCTCTCTCTTCAGTTAATCTTTAGTTGATCTTCAGTTCTTGAGTCCACTTGGAGAACTTTGCTTCCACTTGGAGAAACAGAGCCTTTGACTCATCACAAGGCGAAATCCCTGATCCAAGTGTCATTTTTGGAAGATTCCAGAGCAATGACTCAGTGTGCCACATGTCCAAACTCGCTCAACGCAGGTGGCCTTTGTTCTACCTGCTTTGCAACGCAGGTACACCATGGAGGAGTTGTGTTTCAGCGCAGAAGCCTAGTGGAGCACCTGCTTTGATTTCAGGATTGCTTGTTTTTGAGTATTTTCAGGTGGAGAACTGATCTGAGAGCTGTTGGTTTGCTGACCTTGTTCCTCTAGGGGTAGGAACATCATGTTTAGGGAACTTTGGATCCCTTGGATTATTGACAACTCATACCTGTTGCTGTAAGGCACAAAATTGTCTATAACAGATGCCCCCTAAAGTATGAGGTCGTTTATCGGGTGAAATGCTTTATTGAGAGGATCCGAAGTTCATTCGATCTGCTGAGAAGTGTCCTGTAATAAGATACAATACAATACATTATTTTTCATACATTTTCATGATCTAACTGAGGCGGGCATTCCCATGCTCAGCTTTATAAATACATTTTGGTACATAGAACAGACGATCGTCTGATTGTAGACTGATAATTCTCTGCTGAAATTATCATCCTTTGAGAAGGATGATCATCTGCTGCAATGATGTACATATCAAATGTCTTTATATCCTGAATATATATCGCAGCCCGGATGGATGAAACTAGATTCGGGGTCTTCAATCTCTTCCGATCTTCACTCGATGTACAAGTCGATCCACGTGAGAATTTCTTGACGTCGAACATGGAAAGACATCGCTTGATTACCGGTCAATGATGTAAACCGTTAACAAGCGCGAGAGGAATCACCGATAAGGATGATGACCCTCAAGGTACAGCAGTACAATTCACATGTTGGGAATAAAGGACTTGGCGTCGACCACCATGCAAAATCCTCTGGTCGAAGGTCATTGATGTATACCTGTCGCCGGAAGTGAGAAACTTGCCATTGAGGCATGCAAGCTTCAAAGTACTGAAGGGGTTGTTCCTAGATCAACTCCTTGGATAATGAGCTGATGTCGACAAGGAGCGATCCGTCAAAGGAGGGCCTTAATGAATCCCACATCAGTGACACGGAACGGAGCTAGTGATTGTGATGAGGTGAAAACAAACTGTGATGTATGATTCAGGGTGGCGGTCATGAAGTGGATGAAGGATAATGTATGGCAGTGGATGGGACACGGTTGACTCTTTGCAGAACCACATCTCTTGAACATATAATGACACTGATGTGATGGATCGGTAGCATTACCCCAATTGTGGATGGTGTGGCGAGGACCATGGTTATGAGACCGGTGAATGAAACAACCCAACCCGATGTGATACGGAGGACAAAGTGTCATGTTCAAGAGCGACTTGCTACCATTAATGCTGTGAGGTTCTCCCAATTTTTCCCCAGTCATTGCTGACCAGTACCTCTTTATTTTTGTCAAGCTTGAGGAGGATAACATATGCTTGTTCTATAACCTACCCTTCGGGCAAGCCCATCGCTATGTTTTAACGAGCCTAGCGATAGGGAAACTCGTTCTCGTCTAAAGACAAGTTTGTCGCTATTTAATCATTTTAACGAGTCTAACGACAAGGAAAACTCGGTCCTTTTCATTTTTAGAGAGTCTGAAAAGGTACGAAAAGTTAACTCCAAAATTCCTTTTTCGTCTTCTAATCCCTTAAGTCCGAAAAAGTATAAAACAATACAGAAGGGATGAATTTTCAATTTCTTTAACGAGCCGAACAAAACAAGCGCTCGATCTTTTTGTGCAATAATCCCTCAGGTCCAAAAAGATTAAAATCTAGAGGAGGGATAGCTCTTCCGGTCCTTTTAACGAGCTGGAAGGCCAAAACTTGGCAAACTTTTCATATTTTACGAGTCAGTGAAAAGAGCTCAAAGAAGACTCGTCTTTTGAGGAACGAGTGATAAACAGGGATAGCAGCAGATTCCAGGTACAGGTTGGAATTTTCCAATCACGGCAGTGTCAGAAGGATGGCTAAGTGAAATCACTCTTCGCAGCTGTTCCTCAAAATGGGTAAACACACATATGGAGATGAACGATTGGCCAAAATGAATGGATGGAGGTGATGGCATATAAACACGACCAAGGGCTTTTAATATGGCTTTCAAAGGTTACTTTTCTCAATGGTTATTTACCGGTTCATTTTTTCTGAATGAGCTTGAACTGTAGGGAAAGATTGCTCACAACTTATGTTTATTTTTTAACGAGCATGAACTCTACACAAAAACTGCTCGATTCCTGTGTTTATTTTTTAACGAGCATGAACATTGCTAAAACTGCTCGATCTTGATGCCCCCAGCATAAAAATGCGGACGAGGCATATGTCCTCTAATTCTTAAGGGGACATTTCATTTTTTAATGATGTTGACATCGTAAAGAACTATCCTCTTTACTCTTTATTTCATTTTTTAAGCAAGGTTGACTTGAGATAGGAACTATCCTCGAAACTTTTAGATCCATTAAAAATAGAAGGCTTCATATTCCGTTGCACCCATCTCCATAAGATTACTTGGTGGTGGTGGGGCAAAAGTGCCCATTAAAGAAGGGCCTTTTAGGAAAATTACTCTGATATATTGGAGAGGATGATTGCCCCCATGGATCGTTGGAATGCTTCTTGTATTGGATGGCGGCACAGCTTCTGTCGAAGTTGTTGTCGAACTGCCTGATCGACCTTTTCTCTTGCCATCCAACAACTGTGAATTCCCATGGTTTTTGTTTAATGTTGAAATTAAAGCATCATCTTGGCGCTTAAAACTTGACAACATCATAACTTGTGATGGGGAAGCGTTTCCACTATCAACCAGATTTTGACTTGGGTCGGGAAAAGGATCAGTCAACACAGCTGGAGTATGCGGATTCTTTACGAATCTTTTAAACTCAGCTTTGTACGGGCAATCTGCCGTCCAATGATCATCGTCACATATGTGACATCTCCTAGGTGTTTTCTCCTTTCTACGAGGAGTTTTTCGAGGAGGTGACTTTCTTTGATCTTTCTTCCCTTCGTTTTGATTCTTCTTGCTTCCTGGTTGATTGGTTTCTTTTCCCTTATCTGTCGATACGGCATTTACTTCCGAAGCAAGAACTTCTTCATGCGCATTTTGATTCGAATCCTTACGGGCCTTCTTTTGATGGGTCTTTTTCGGATTCGTGTTTGCCGTGCCAATCACGCCATCACCGGCATGAGAGTCACTATTTGATTTAGGAGGAGGAGGGATTGAAAACTCTGGTCTAGGGGCGTCTGGTATTTTGTCATAGAGTGTGCCGGACTGATTATATACTAAGTCCAGATATTGTGCACGAGCGATAACCTGCTCTTCTGTTACGACTCCTCCCTTTGCCACATCTTCCGTTATGGCCGGAAGTAACGACTTTATAAACCACTCAGCTAAAAGCTGATCAGGAACGTATGTTTTAACCATTCTTTGTCGACGTCGCCACTCATGTATATGATCTGATATATGAGTTGCGGTTGTCTGTTTGAAGTTGGTCAATATCTCTGTTCCCGTTTCATACCTTATTGGTAATTGAAAGTGGGTTAAGAATGTCGTGGCAAGGGAGCTAAAATTGTCAAACGAAGCTCTAGGCAATTCTATATACCATTTTGCCGCTGGACCTGTCAATGTCCTCTGAAAGAGGCGAAGCCTTATCGAATCGTCATTTAAAGTGTTCGACGAACACCATAGATGAAATGTCATCACATGATTCGACGGGTCTTCACCTGGATTTCCATTGAATTTAGGAATGTCGGATGGAAGTTTGTGCGGAATCACTGGCCACCATGGGGCGTAAGCAATTGGATCATTGGTTAACCAATGTAAATCAGGCAACTCTAAAGTCGCCACGAATGGTAACTGTTGATTCAAGTTAGGTGAAGCGTAACCAGGATACGATGGAATCGCCTGAACAGTTGGTCTTTGCATACCAGCATAATGGAGTTGATGTTGGTATGATTGATACGGTTGATGGACTTGACCACTATAAAGTGGTTGATTTTGACCATTTTGAATATATGGTTGTCCCGTATTTGCAAAGATTTGCTGTTCAGAACCCTGGTACACTTGTTGGAATTGCGGTTGTTGGTATTGCACTATCCACGGTTGCGACACCATGGGTTGTTGCGCTATACTAACCATTGGACCAAGATGTGGGGTAGTTGTACCCGACTGTACTTGTGTTGCCCCACCAGTAGGCGATTGTGGTTGGGTCGCAGGGTCAAGGGGCTGTTGCATGAGAACCTGAGAAATCTGAGGTTGACATACAACAGGCATTGTTTGAACTTGCGACACGGTCACAATAGCCGGTGTAGTTGGGATGTTTGTCACAGGTACACACTGTTGCATAGAATATACAACTCTTGGTGGTTGGGATAGCATAGGTACCCAACTACTTGTTGCAATTCCACCATAACTTGAATAAGGTTGAGAACTCCCGTATGGGTACCCTCCCGGAGGGGGTAATGAAAGGGCATACTGCCCCCCATACGGTAGCAATCCAGAACTCAAGGCAATTGATTGTCCTGGAGGACTGGATGGCCTAATTAGATTCCCAAAAGGGTCAATTTGATGAGTCTCACTATAAGAGTTACCAGACATTACTCCGGAACAAACAGGAACAGACCATACTGTCGAGATAGTCTCTTGGTGGACTCCTTCTAGCGACTGAGAGCTAGTTGGGACAGATGGTATGCCGGCGAACATTGTTGGATTTGCAGCAGGTAATTCTGTCGTCGCCGTGTCATTTGACACAGTCCTAGATGTCGACGGTTGTTCAGACATTTCTAGTCTATCCAATTGATCGCCTAGTGATTCTACAGGAACTTCCACTGGTGATGAACAAACTTCTGTTGTAGCAGGAAATAGAGTGACCCCTACTCCAAATTGAATTGGAGTGGATACTTGCGGTTCCTCTATAATTTCCTCTATCACAATCAGACCAGGTGGAAGAGGAAGACCGTCAGGTCCGTAAAAGATTTCCGGTGCCGAAGAAGGGGTTGTATCGACAGCGACAGATGTTTGAGGAACAAAACTCTCTGGACCGGTTACAGATGGAACTGGTTCAGTCATATAAGTATTTGCCCCCAGACTAGGATCAGTATTACTGTCCCTCGGTGGCGGTTGAACTTCTTCTATGGAGGCAGGGTTTCCGGAAATGTTTGGAGTAACCAGAATCTTAGATGTTGTTGGAACACTTGTTCTAACTTTTAAAGGAGATTTTGAACTGGTTCGACGAGTTCGTTTTGCCCGGATTGTTTTCGATTCCGGAGACAAAGACGGTTGACTCGCAAGCCTCCGAGAACGACGGATAATCAATTGATTTTCTTCCACGATTGCAGATTACTCGATCAACTAAAATATAAAGGGAAAGGTTTGTGTTTCCGATTTGAATGAATTTTATTAGACGCTTTTAAACATAACTTTGCTTTTTCATGTTTTAAGAGTCGAGAAAAAGCTAAAGATGATTCTAGTCTCCTTCGATGTATTAACGAGCCCGAAGTGACAAATGCTCGGTTGGACCTTTTCAGTTATAGAGTTTGAAAAGGGCCAAAAGAAACTACTCTGGAGATCTAGGCAGAGGGTGTGCCAAACCTTTCGCGAAACCACAAAATACGTTTTACGGTACGGGTGGTCGATCTTCGTGAATGCTGTGTTCACTGCATCGCGATCAGTAAGGCGGCCGACACGGCTTCCTATGGATAAAGGATAATTGCCTATAGGGGTCTCCCAATATATACGCGACGGTACGTGGGAGCACAAGTCCGTATTAGTGCCACCGACTCTCAGGAGGAATCACCCACCTTCGTAGAGATCGACAGTCACTATGTTTAACGACGTCGGAACACGTCTCTACCTAGACCTCTAGATGTTTGCGTTATGTTACAATGCGTTGTTAGGTTCATTCAGTATATTTTAAGTTGATCTTTTTAAAGTTTGCCTTTCAAGGTCCACCACGAGATGTATATGACAAATTCCTAAATGCAGCCTAAGATGAGAAGCAAGCTTTTTCAAATCTTTTTGACTGATGAAAATCTTAACTACTGAGAGAGAAGAAAGGCAAATTCTTTTCACACAGTTCATACAGCACAAACTAATGCACTTTCTCCTAAATCATCATGCAAACTTTTTCAAATGCAAAATGCACAATGCATGTATTTTCTTTTCCCTTTCTTAATGTTGATGTATTACAAAAAGAAAGTTGTTATATAACTTTGATTTCGATTTAAAGCGAAAACAAACAAGCTTGTCCAAAATCAAAAGACACCTTAAGATTTACTTGTTTAATCACTGGAAATACATGAAATCAAACCATAATGACGAAAGTAAAAAGAATAATCAATTATGGACAGCAAACAAGCTAACTCTTTAGACCAGCAAAATGCCTAACACAGGTTCAGATCTAAGAGGCCAAAGCAAGACTAGTTCACTTTCGTTATGGGAAATTGTAAATGATGTAAGAAATACAAAAGAACAAGTACAATTTCGTTATATAACAGAGGCGGAATGATGGCAGGTAAGGTTGGTTTCAGAACAGGTACAAGACTGGTAACTGGCTGCAAAATCTATAGTGAAAACAGGCAAGAAAAAGGGAGGAAACGCCAACTGCCCTAGGCAAAATTGGGCCAACGCAGGTCCTGCACAGCCAGTCTGGCTCTCAGCGCAGGTAGCCCCTTCGGGACCTGCGTTGCAAAGCAGGTAGCCTGTGTACTACCTGCTTTGGAAAACGAAAGTTGCGTTTTCTCAGTTTCCGGGTCACAATTTTCTCAAAAATGCACAGTTTTTGCTCAAATCAGAAGCAATCAGTCAAGCACACTCAAAGGGATGATTAGGAAGGTGAAAAGATATCACTAAGAGCTTACAAGGATCCTTGTAGATCAACTCTTCAAATCATGAACTTGCTCAGAAATGAGCTAGAGTAGCTGCCCTCTACTTCGCTTTTGATATAGTCAAAAGCTTTTCGATTTGGTACTCTTTTGTTCAGGAAATGAATAGCAAAATACTACAAACACAATCAAATGGATATGATCCCCAGCGGAGTCGCCAGTTTGTTGTAGGGAAAAGTATCCGACTCGGATGACCCTATCCCCCTCTAAGGGTGATAGTTCCTTAGCAACAACTGTAAAACAAACTACTTAAGGTTTTTACTTCTTTATGAAAGCAAAAGAGAATGGAGAAATGCACTAACCGTTGCCTTGCGCTTAATGTCAAATCCAAACTCTTCTCTTTGGCCGCTTGCTCCTAGCTCCTTGTTCTTTTGCTTGCCCAGCTACAATGAGATCCTGCAAAATAACAAAGAAGGAAACTACAAGAGGCATGCAATCATAACTGGTTCATGGATTAGTGTAAACCAAACATGCAATCATCACAATATATTATTGAAACAAGAGCACATAGAAGAACCTCAATAGCTTTTATTAATGAAGTAAAGGTTCTGAGAGTATTACAACCATTGAAGGCTCCAACCCAGCAACACCTCCCAGCAGAAAGAATTTCTCCTCTTCACCTCTCTCAAACAATCACCCAATAGCTCAATAGTGAAACCAACAGCATATCATTACTTTGCACAAAATTCCAGCCTCCTGAGCTCATAGGAGAGAGCTCAATATATAGATGAATTTAGAAAGGATGAGTCAGCTTGCAACTGATGTGTAGCTGCCTTGTGTCCTCTCTCTCTTCAGTTAATCTTTAGTTGATCTTCAGTTCTTGAGTCCACTTGGAGAACTTTGCTTCCACTTGGAGAAACAGAGCCTTTGACTCATCACAAGGCGAAATCCCTGATCCAAGTGTCATTTTTGGAAGATTCCAGAGCAATGACTCAGTGTGCCACATGTCCAAACTCGCTCAACGCAGGTGGCCTTTGTTCTACCTGCTTTGCAACGCAGGTACACCATGGAGGAGTTGTGTTTCAGCGCAGAAGCCTAGTGGAGCACCTGCTTTGATTTCAGGATTGCTTGTTTTTGAGTATTTTCAGGTGGAGAACTGATCTGAGAGCTGTTGGTTTGCTGACCTTGTTCCTCTAGGGGTAGGAACATCATGTTTAGGGAACTTTGGATCCCTTGGATTATTGACAACTCATACCTGTTGCTGTAAGGCACAAAATTGTCTATAACAAAGATGATGATATTTGTAGAAGCCTTGAGCAAGAGTGCTCGAAGGGTTCTAGAGAAGAGAACTAGGAAGATGCCAAAATCCAAAACTCAGGAGAAAGTTTGATGAGGTATCATGTAGCAAGGTGGAGACTTGTTACTGCAGAGATGTGTTTCATCTCATTAGTTGAATTTGTTATGATAGGCAGCTTGATGTATTTGACCGCCACTAGGCTGGATATAATGTATGCAGTAAGTTTGGTGTCGAGGTTCATAGAGACACCCAAGGAGACACAATGGCAAGCTATGAAAATGATTCTAAGCTATGTCAATGGGACAAAAAAATATGGCATTTTGTACACTACAAAAAGTGATTTCAAGTTGGTTGGTTACACTAATTGTGATTGGGCAGGAATTGTCGATGACAGAAAAAGCGCGTCAAGATATGTTTTCCATTTGGGTTCCAAAGCCATTTCATGGGCCTCCAAGAAGCAACCAATAGTGTCACTATCAACAGAAGAAGTTGAATATGTCGCAGCAATAGCAGCAACGTGTTAGGCAGTTTGGATGAGAAGGATGTTGAGGGATTTTCGTCATGACAAAGAGGGAATGACAAATATTTTCTGTCACAACACCTCAACCATTGCATTGTCAAATAATTTTGTCTTTCACAATAGGACCAAGCATATTGATGCTAAATATCATTTTATTATAGAGTTGATTAACAATGATGAAATTGTGTTGCAGCACTACAGGTCACAGTAACAATTTGCTGATATATTCACAAAGCCATTGGCACGTGAAAGTTTTGTTTATCTCAGAAACTGTTTGGGAATTATCAATGGTGGAAATTGTGATTTAGGGGAGTGTTAGAAATATTAATCCCAACCACCATGTTAAACACCCTGACAACAGCCATACTTGTCAAAAGTATTTTTGCAGGTTGCGTCTTTGTTTGAAGATGGAAGGACTGAATCCAGAAAAGAAGTACCGCGAAAACCATTCCACAACACATTATAGAAGTTAAGGAATTTAATTAAGTTTAGTAAATACGGGCAAGCATTTACTACGCGACTATTGCCCACACTCCACAGACACCTACGCGATTATTGTGCACACTCAACAACAACTGTGTATTAATTATTTTCTCTGTCATGTATTAATGTCAATTTGTATGTTGAGATAAATATGGATGTAAAGTTCATTTTGCAAGTCAGAGAGAAAGTGAGCGAGTGGGCACGTGAAAACGACAGTTAATGTGTTTTACTGTGTGTTACTCCGAAACCCCTAGTGAAGTGTAAATCACTGTAAACCTTGTTTTTACTTGGTGAATGAGCCACAGTCTCATATGAATGTATTTTCATGAATTTGAATTTAATCCTAAGTTTTATTATGTTTCTCCTAGCTTTACTCTGGTTTACTCTGTATTTTGTTGTAAGTGAATTCTGTGTTTTATTAAGCCTCTGTATAGCTACGCAAAATCTAGCTACGCGAAATTCCCTCTAGCTCTCGGCGTAAATTCGATTTTTCTAAAAACTTAAGCTCTTTAGCTTCACACATCCATCTACATAAAATATCTCTCTCGATACTAATGTTTCCATCCTCGACAACTCTTCTAATTCAGAGCACTCACCAACACCTTCAGTGTTTCCCACTGCTCCAACCCCCATATGCTCTTGAACTTCACACATGCAGCTACGTGAAACTCTTCCATAGATACCAATGTTTCTATCCTCAACAACTCTTCCAACTTGAAGCTCTAAGTAGCATTCAGCACCCGAAGCTTTGTGCATTGTCCCAACCCCCTTAAGCTCTTTAGGTTCACACATCCATATGCATTGAACACCTCCAAAGATGTCAATGCTCCCACTCGGCAGTCCTTCTAACTCAAATCATTGACAAATATTGAGCACCCTAAGATTTTTGCAATGTCCCAACCCTCTTATCCTCTTTATCTTCACACATCCAAATGTGATAAACTCCTCCAAAGATGCCAATGCTCCCATACTCGACAATTCTTCTAACTGGGAGCACCCACGAACATTGAGCATCTGACGCTTTGTCCACTGCTCCAACCCATGTTTATTATTCAACTTCACACATGCACCTTCATCAAACTGCTCCATAGAAACCAATGTCTCCATACTTGGAATCTCTTTTAGCTCAGAACACCTAGAAACATTGAGTAGTCGAAGTTTTTCCCCTTGCTCCAACGCCCTTATGCTCTTCAGCTTCACACATCCATCTGCATAAAAGCTCTCCATGGATAACAATGTTTACATCCTCGACAACTCTTGTAACGTGGAGCACTCGGCAACATTGAGTACCTTAAGGTTGGCCCACTTCTTCACCCCACGTATTCTCTTCAAATTCACACATGTGGCCGAGGCGATGCCTACATTAAACAACACCGGCGAAACGGCTGCCCTTTTCTTTTTCAATCATGTAGTCGCCAGATTCGGCGTTCCACAGGCCATAGTCACAGATCATGGATCGCATTTTTGCAATCACATGATGGTTGCATTCGCTGCCAAATTGGGGTTGTCCCACGACAACTCTACTCCATATTACCCGCAGGCCAACGGACAAGTTGAAGCAATCAACAAGGTCCTGAAGCGAATGCTACAAAGGATGATTGGAGTCCACAAAAGGAGTTGGCACCTGATCCTGTACTCAGTCTTGTGGCATATCGAACATCGGTAAGGAATGCAACCGGGTTTACACCCTTTCAACTGGTGTATGGCCTAGAAGCAATCTTACCAGTTCAGTGTGAAATCTCGTCCCTCAAACTCGCAGTCGACCTTCTCCCCGGAACTTCAGAAGAGGAGGCTCATTTCTTGGAACTAATCCAATTGGATGAAACCCATCGTGATGCCACTTTTGCTAACGAAGCGCATAAGAAACAAGTCAAGGCGCAGTTCGACAAGAATGACAAACCCCGTGTCTTCTCAGAAGGTGACTTGGTCTTACGTTATGACCAAGAATCCGATAAATTGGGAGCAGGTAAATTCAAGTCTTTATGGATGGGCCCCTATATTGTTAAATGTGTATTAGCAAAAGGAGCCTATGAGTTAATGGATTATGACGGGATTCCACTGGCGCAACCTAGTAACAGGTTGTACCTTAAGCGTTACTACACATGATTCAGTGTAGTAACCCATATGCTTTTGTTACGTTTTTGTTTTTGCTAAGGGTAATTGTTTTGGTCAAGTAATCCACTTTTTACATTTGTTGCAGATGTCTAACCTATTGGAACCACTTTTGGGATATGCCAACGGAGCGAGTCGTAGTTCGCGGAACCTATCTTCTGCAGCCTGGGCCATTTTTTATCCAAGCAGCGAGTTAGTAAGTTTCAGATGGGTATGTATTGGTCGGTCAACAAATAACATCGCTGAATATAGCGCGTTCATAGAACTTCTCTCTGATGCCATCACACATGGCATAAGCCGACTTCTCGTCAGGCTAGACTCACAACTCGTCATCCTACAACTCAATGGTATCTACTCCATCCGAAATCCACCTATCTATCGCATGTTCCTAAGGGTCAATATTTTGGAAAGGCAATTTGATTTTATTCAATATCAGCATATTTCCAGAAACTTAAACACATTAACAGACTCATTGGCAAATTATGTGTTAGATAGACATTTGCAACATTTATAAAAAGAAGAATTTCATCAATATTTGCATCAGGATCATGTAACTTAACCAAAATAAAACTCGGAAAATTAAATATATAGATATATATATATATATATATAGAGATATATATAACTGTTTATGGTTTACACATAATGTTCTGTAACCAAGACAAAATTGGTCAGATAACCCAAAACTCAAAACGCTAGGGGGCACCCTAGTCTAATGATGCTAGTGATAACAAGTCACCGCCTGTGTAATCAGGCGTAAAAGCCTAGTCCACCGACTTGGCACACCGATAGTATGTCGCTGCAACCTCAGAGGCAGCTCGTCGGTCCTCACGTCTGGAATACCAAGAGTGAGGCCCTCGACCTAATCCTACAATGCTGAAAGAGTCTCAGCCACATCAATGTCACGAAGGATAGCCCTTCCCATAGCCTCTCCTGCTGGAGTGGCAGCTGGCACTCTCAAGCATACTACTGGCCGAACTAGTCCAACATCTGCATGAGCACATGAGTTTTGATTAGTCCTGATAGAAGAAAGCATAAGAACATTATGAAAGAAACGATAAACAGAGATATGGTCAGAGAATTTACCGATGACACCCCACTGCTCGCCAGCCAGCAGTACCAAATCCGAGTCACCCCGGAAATCCATACCAGCATATGGATACTCAGAAAAAACCATCTCCTGATGGTTGAACCACTCGAAGAAGGTACCAGAAAAGGAAACCTGGGACTGACCAACATGTCTGGCCATAAGGTCGACCCATCTCTGCATCCATGGCTCAGTTGGTGGAGGTAAACCAAGTGAAACATACTGTGGCTACATCAGCGGGATCTTTTCCAAGGAAAAAGTGGTCAAAATAGAACCATATCCAAAGTTCTTCAATCTTCTGTTTTTCACCTTGGTCAGTTGTTCTTTCATCACAGAGAGTACTGCATCACACTAGTTGAACACCTTTGGTTCAAGGCATTCCAAGAAATACTTCATATAAGACCTGTTGGCCACATGAAGAGCCGCACTACCAGCCAATCTAACAAAAGTGAACAGAATGGTCCTCAACGACCTGTCAGTGACATCTCAAATATTGATCTTTCCGTCCTTACTCGGCTGAGATACCTCTCTGCAATACCTACGAATGTAATCTCTCACAGATTCACCCCCACGGGCCGAACCTGATAATAATATAGGGGCACCACGCCTCGATAAGTCGGTCAAAAAATAGATGTCCACAATAGTCAAAGGGATAGATTTGCCCCTAATCTGGAACACCTGGTTGGTGGGATCCCACGCATCGAGAAAATATTGCAACAAGTTGATTTGTTGCCTCATGCTAGAGATGCGGAAAAACTTGAACAGGCCACAGTTCCGCAGTGCATTTATCGTAACCGGATCATGTAAAGCAAGCATGTCCTCTTCTTCATGCTCACGTTCTCACCATGTAACAGGCATTTTGCTCCAATGAATCTCTTAAAACAAAAAAGAGGAGAGTCAGGATCCTGATTTGATGAAAAACAGGCAAAAATTTCCATGAAAAAATGTGCACAAATTTCCCTCCTTGCGCCCATCGCACACCCAACAGTGTTCTAGGTGGGATGCATGCTAACTCGCCAATGGCCAAGCCAGCATGCATTGCACCTTTCGATATAGAAAAGGTGCGATGGAGCCATGGCGAGTTTTTCAAACCCCAGAGGCTCAGAAAAACTAGAAAACATGCTCAGAATTCAAAAAGGAAAGAATGAAACTGAAGAGCTCAAGTTTAGCTCCTACGTAGTCCAAACAGTGCCAAGAATCGTCCACAAAATCTCCTAGAATCAGCTAGTGAAAATCAAGGTGGAAAACACCTCCAAAGCTCCAACAAACCAAAGTTCAAATGAAATGGTAAAATGAGAGGTAAAAACCACTTTTAAATTACTTTTCACGTAATTCAAGTAAAATATTAGTGTTTGACTCATTTTTCAAGCATATATTATACATTTCTAACTAGTTTGATGAAGCAATTGAAGAGGCAGTACAACCATTGAAGGAACAAAGTTGTCAATGGTAAAATCAAAGTAATCAATGTTTAACGCGGAATTCAAGCTCGTTAAAAAATAAACATAAGCAATGAGCAAACGTTCCCCCAGAGTTTAAGCTCATTAAAAAATGAACCCGTTTCCAGTAAATAACCATCGTGAATGTATTATCATCAGCCTTTGAAGCCTTGGTCGTGTTCTCATCATCACCTCCATTCTATATTGGCCAATCATTCACCTCCATTTGATTGTTTACCCTTTTTTGAGGAACAACTGCAAAGAGTGATCCTGTTAGCCATCGTTGTGACACTGCCGTGATTGGAAAATTCCAAACCTTACCTGGAATTAGTTGCTACCTGAACTTATCACTCATTCCTCGAAAAACAAGTCTCCTTTAAGCTCTTTTCATTTGACTCCGAAAATATGAAAAGATTGCCGAGCAATTGGCCTCTCTAGCTCGTTAAAGTGACTGGAAGTGTTATCCCTCCTTTAGATTTTAATATTTTTGGACCTGAGGGATTATTACACAAAAAGATCGAGTGCTTGTTTGTTCGGCTCGTTAAAATTACCGAAAATTCATCCCTTTTGTATTATTTTATACTTTTTTGGACTCAAGGGATTATATGGCAAAAAAGGATTATTGGAGTTTTCTTTACATCCATTTTGAGACTCTCTAAAATTGAAAAGTACCGAGTTATATTTGCCGTTAAACTCGTTAAAACCGAATAGCGACAAACTTGTCCATACAGACAAGAACGAGTTTCACTATCACTAGGCTCATTAAAACATAGCGATGGGTTTTCCTGAAGGGAAAATTGTAGAACAAGCATATCTTATCCTCCTCAAGCTTGACAAAAATAAAGAGGTACTGGTCAGCAATGACTGTGGAAAAATTGGGAAGAAAACTTGAAGAAACTTTGTTGGTAGCAGGTCGCTCTTGAACATGACACTTTCACTCGGCATCCGAGTCGGGTTGGGTTGTTCCGTTCACCGGTCATATCACCATTGGTCCATCACACCATCCATATTTGGGGTTAAAGCTACCAATCCATCATGTCAGTGTCACCGATATGTTCAAGAGAAGTCGCTCAGAAAATTCACATGTGTCTCTTCTGCTGCAATACATTTACGCTCCATTCTTTCATGACCGCCACCCTAAACCTTATATCATCAGATCGTTTTCACCTCCATTAAAATCATTTGCTCCATTTCGTGTCATAGATGTGGGATTCACTAAGGCCTTCCTATGACGGATCACTTCTTGTCGACATCAGCTCATTATCTAGGAAGTCGACCTAGGAACAACCCTTTCAGTACTTTGAAACTTGCATGCCTCAATGGCAAGTTTCTCACTTCTGGCGACAGGTTTACATCAATGGCCTTCGACCGAAAGATTTTGCGTGGTGTTTGACGCTAAGTCCCTTATTTACACCACGTGAATTGTACTGTAGTACCTTGAGGGTCATCATCATTATCGGTGATTCCTCTCGCGCCTGTTAACAGCTTACATTGGCTGGTAATCAGGCAATGTCTTTCCATGTTCGACTCCAGAACATCTCTCACATGGATCGACTTGTACTTTGAGTGAAGATCAAATGAGATTGAAGACCCCGGATCTAGTTTCATCCATCCTGGCTGCGATATATATTCAGGAAAATAAAGACATCAAATGTACATCATTGCTGCACAGATAATCATCCAATCCAAGGGATGATGGCTCTACCAGAATCATCAGTCTGCACTTAGATGATTGTCTGTCTTATGTACATGAAAATGAATTTATAAAGCTGATCATAGGAATGGCCACCTTAGCTAGATCATGAAAATATTATGAAGATATTTTATTGTATTGTATCTTATTATAGGTCGCCTTACAGCTCGAAAAAACTTCGGATCCTCATGATAAAGCATTTCACCCGACATCAAAAGATTAACGACATCATGCTTTAGGGGAAACTGTTATAGACATTTTTGGGCACTACAACCCCAATCATAAATGTCCATAAACCAAGGGCTCCTAAGTCCCTAAAAGTGTTGTTCCAACCCATAAAAGAAAAAGGTCAACTAATTACAGCATCTCCCAGAAGTTCTCCATGAAAAACTACTCAGAACTGGTCAAAACTGGACCATCTCCCTTGCTCCATGGTCAAAGTGTGCTGCATCCCACCTAAATGCACATGGGAGGTGCGATGCATACTGAAAATCCCTTCTCTGGGGTGTGATGGGTGAGAGTGGACAAATGGCAGGGTCAATTTGCAAGGTGGAAGATCATGGAATCTTCCATAAACTTCTCCTGTGACACTTGCCTCTTTGCATTCGCCCTGGGATGAGTAAGAGATCATCGATCTCCAAGTGGAATCAAGAACTATCAGAGAGAGGACACTAAACAGATCTCAAAAGTTGACTCACACCCCTTGCAAACATCTATATATGGATCCCTCATCCCAGAGATCTTGGTGTAACATCATAGTGTTGGGTGATCTAAGCTTTTCATGAGGTGAAGAAGGGCTTTCTTACTGAGAGGATGACACTAGGTCAGAACAATTGGTTGTAATCCTCTTTGCTATTCTTGATTATTAATAAAGCTATTCAAGTTTTCCTCCACATTCTTGTATGATTGATGATATATGCATTTGTGTGGTCAATATATATCTCGTCCTATATTGTTTATGATAGTAGATCTCTGTTCTTGGATAGTGGTATGCTGCTTTGATTCCATAGGTTCTCTTTAAAGCTGGGTAGAAGAGGAAGTGAGTGGAAAATATCTATCAGAAGGGAGAGGAATCAAGCAAGGAACCAAGCAAAAGACAAAGGTTGGTCTCCTTTTTCCCCTCTTATCTACTTCTCATAAAGGAAAACGAAAGTGGTTTTAGTTTGTTTGTTTCTAAGGTAGCTACCAGCCTTAGAGGTTGGAACAACACTTTTAGGGACTTAGGAGCCCTTGGTTTATGGACATTTATGATTGGGATTGCAGTGCCCAAAAATGTCTATAACAGTTGCCCCTTAAAGCATGATGTCGTTAATCTTTTGACATCGGGTGAAATGCTTTATCATGAGGATCCGAAGTTTTTTCGAGCTAGAAGGCAACCTGTAATAAGATACAATACAATACATTATCTTCATAATATTTTCATGATCTAGCTGAGGCAGGCATTCCCATGCTCAGCTTTATAAATTCATTCTCATGTACATAAGGCAGACAATCGTTTGAGTGCAGACTGATGATTCTGGTAGAGCCATCATCCTTTGGATTGGATGATTATCTGTGCAGCAATGATGTAAATTTAATGTCTTTATTTTCCTGAATATATAACATAGCCCGAATGGATGAAACTAGATCTGGGGTCTTCAATCTCGTTTGATTGTCACTCAAAGTACAAGTCGATCCATGTGAGAGATGTTCTGGAGTCGAACATGGAAAGACATCGCCTGATTACCATCCAATGATGTAAGCTGTTAACAGGTGCAAGAGGAGTCACCGATAATGATGATGACCCTCAAGGTATTGTAGTACAATTCACGTGGTGTGAATAAGGGACTTGCGGTCGAACACCACGCAAAATCTTTCGGTCGAAGGCCATTGATGTAAACCTATCGTCGGAAGTGAGAAACTTGCCATTGAGGCATGCAAGCTTCAAAGTACTGAAAGGGTTGTTCCTAGATCGACTTCCTGGATAATGAACTGATGTTGACAAGAAGCAATCCATCATAGGAGGGCCTTGGTGAATCCCACATCTATGACATGGAATAGAGCAAATGATTTTAATGGAGGTGAAAACGATCTGATGATATAAGGTTCAGGGTGGCGGTCATGAAAGAATGGAGCGTAAATGTATTGCAGCGGATGAGACACAGGTGAATTCTCTGAGCGACTTCTCTTGAACATATCGGCGACACTGTAATGATGGATTGGTAGCGTTAACCCCAAATATGGATGGTGTGATGGACCAATGGTGATATGACCGGTGAACGGAACAACCCAAACCGACTCTGATGCTGAGTGAAAGTGTCATGTTCAAGAGCGACTTGCTACCAACAAAGTTTCTTCAAGTTTTCTTCCCAATTTTTCCCCAGTCATTTCTAACCAGTACCTCTTTATTTTTATCAAGCTTGAGGAGGATAACATATTCTTGTTCTATAATTTGCCCTTCGGGCAAACACATCGCTATGTTTTAACGAGCCTAGCGATAGTGAAACTCGTTCTTGTCTGTATGGACAAGTTTGTTGCTATTTTGTTTTAACGAGTTTAACGACAAAGATAACTCGGTCCTTTTCAATTTTAGACAGTCTGAAAAGGGGCGTAAAGAAAACTCCAATAATCCTTTCTCGTCATATAATCCCCTGAGTCCGAAAAAGTATAAAATAATACAAAAGGGATGAATTTTCGGTAATTTTAATGAGCCGAACAAAACAAGCGCTCGATAGTTTTGTGTAATAATCCCTCAGGTCCAAAAAGATTAAAATCTAAAGGAGGGATAGCACTTTCGGTCACTTTAACGAGCTGGAGAGGCCAATTTATCGGAAATCGTTTCATATTTTACGGGTCAGATGAAAAGAGCTTAAAGGAGACTCGTTTTTCGAGGAGCGAGTGATAAGTTCGGGTAGCAACTAATTCCAGGTAAGTTTTGGAATTTTCCAATCACGGCAGTGTCACAAGGATGGCTAATAGGATCACTCTTCACAGTTGTTCCTCAAAAATGGTAAACAATCAAAGGGAGGTGAATGATCGGCCAATACAAAATGGAGGTGATGATGAGAACACAACCACGGCTTCAAAGGTTGATGATAATACATTCACGATGGTTATTTACCGGAAATTGGTTCATTTTTTAATGAGCTTAAACTCTGGGGCAACATTTGCTCATTTCTTAT
Source organism: Pinus tabuliformis (assembly GCA_031772625.1). Taxonomy (NCBI): domain Eukaryota; kingdom Viridiplantae; phylum Streptophyta; class Pinopsida; order Pinales; family Pinaceae; genus Pinus; species Pinus tabuliformis. Next base: position 1,920,828,333 of record CM062816.1, on the reverse strand, counting down.
GTTTATTTTTTAACGAGCTTGAATTCCACGTTAAAACTGCTCGATATAATGGTTGTTGATTACATTGATTTTACCATTGACAACTTTGTTCCTTCAAAGGTTGTACTGCCTCTTCAATTGCTTCATCAAACTAGTTAGAAATGAATAATATATGCTTGAAAAATGAGTCAAACACTAATATTTTACTTGAATTGCGTGAAAAGTAATTTAAAAGTGGCTTTTACCTCTCATTTTACCATTTCATTTGAACTTTGGTTTGTTGGAGCTTTGGAGGTGTTTTCCCCCTTGATTTTCACCAGCTAATTTAGGGAGATTCTATGGACCATTCTTGGCGCCGTCTGGACCAGGTAGGAGCTAAACCTCAGCTCTTCAGTTTCATTCTTTCCTTTTTGAATTCTGAGCATGTTTTTTGGTTTTTCTAAGCCTCTGGGGTTTGAAAAACTCACCATGGCTCCATCGCACCTTTTCTATATCGAAAGGTGCGATGCATGCTGGCTTGGCCATTGGCCAATCAGCATGCATCCCACCCAGAACACTGCTGGAGGTGCGATGGGCGCAAGGAGGGAAATTTGTGCACATTTTTCATGGAAATTTTTGCTTATTTTTCACCAAATCAAGATCCTAACTCTCCTCTTGTTTTCTTTCAGAGATTCATTGGAGCAAAATGCCTGTTACATGGCGAGAACGTGAGCATGAAGAAGGGGACATGCTTGCTTTACATAATCCAGTTACAGTAAATGCACTGTGGAATTGTGGCCTGTTCAAGATTTTCCGCATCTCTAGCATGAGGCAAATCTATCCCTTTGATTGTCATGGACATCTATTTTTTGACCTGCTTATCGAGGCGTGGTTCCCCTATCTCATTATCAGGTTCGGCCTGTGGGGGTGAATCCGTGAGAGATTACATTCACAGGTATTGCAAAGAGGGATCTCAGCCGAGTAAGGACGGAAAGAAAAATATCTGAGATGTCATTGGCAGGTCCTTGAGGACCATTCTGTTCACTTTTGCTAGACTGGCTGGTAGTGCGGCTCTTCATGTGGCCAACAGGTCCTATATGCAGTATGCCTTGGAATGCCTTGAACCAAATGTGTTCAACTAGTGTGATGCAGTACTCTCTGTGATGAAATAACAACTGACCAAGGTGAAAAACAGAAGATTGAAGAACTTTGGATATGGTTCTATTTTGAACTCTTTTGCCTTGGAAAAGATCCCGCTGATGCAGCCGCAATATGTTTCACTTGGTTCACCTCCACCAACTGAGCCACGGACCTTATGGCCAGACATGCTGGTCAGTCCCAGGTTTCCTTTTTTGATACCTTCTTCGAGTCCTTCAACCGTCAGGAGATGGTTTTTTCCGAGTATCCATATGCTGGTATGGATTTCCGGGTTGACCCAGATTTGGTATTGCCGACTGGCAAGCAATGGGGTGTCATCGGTAAATTCTCTGACCATATCTCTATTTATCATTTCTTTCATAATGTTCTTGTGCTTTCTTCTATCAGGACTAATCAAGACTCATGTGCTCATGCAAATGTTGGACCAGTTCGGCCAGTAGTACGCCTGAGAGTGCCAGCTGCCACTCCAGCAGGAGAGGCTGTGGGAAGGGCTATCCTTCACGACCTTGATGTGGCCGAGACTCTTTCAGCATTTTAGGATCAGGTCGAGGGCCTCGCTCTTGGTATTTTGGACCTGAGGACCGACAAGCTGTCTCTAAGGTTGCAGCAACATACTACCGACGTGTCGAGTCGATGGACTACGCTTTTACGCATGATTGCATAGGCAGTGACTTGTTATCACCAGCATCATTAGACTAGGGTACCCCCTAGCGTTTTGAGTTTTGGGTCATCTGACCAATTTTGTCTTGGTTACAGAACATTATATGTAAACCATAAACAGTTATATATATATATATATATATATATATATATATATATATATATATATATATATATATATATATATATATATATATATATATATATATTTGATTTTCCGAGGTTTATTTTGGTTAAGTTACATGATCCTGATGCAAATATTGATGAAATGCTTGTTTTTATAAATGTTGCAAATGTCTATCTAACACATAATTTGCCAATGATTCTATTAATGTGTTTAAGTTTCTGTAAATATGCTGATATTGAATAAAATCAAACTGCCTTTCCAAAATCTTGACCCTTAGGAACATGTGATCGATAGTTGGATTTCAGATGGAGTAGATACCATTGAGTTGTAGGATGACGAGTTCTGAGTCTAGCCTCACGACAAGTCGGCTTATGCCATGTGTGATGGCATCATAGAGAAGTTCTATCAACGCGCTATATTCAGTGATGTTATTTGTTGACCGACCAATACATACCCCTCTGAAACTTACTAACTCGCCGCTTGGATCAAAAATGGCCCAGGCCGCAGAAGATAGGTTCTGCGAACTACGACTCGCTCTGTCGGCATATCCAACAAATGGTTCCAATAGGTTTGACATTTGCAACAAATGTAAAAAGTGGATTACTTGACCAGAACAATTACCCTTAGCGAAAACAAAAACGTAACAAAAGCATATGGGTTACTACACTGAATCATGCGTAGTAACGCTTAAGGTACAACTCGTTACGGGGTTGCGCCAGTGGAATCCTGTCATAATCCATTAACTCGTAGGCTCCTTTTGCTAATACACGTTTAACAATATAGGGGCCCATCCACAAAGACTTGAATTTACCTGCTCCCAATTTATCGGATTCTTAATCGTAAAGTAAGACCAAGTCACCTTCTCAGAAGACACAGGGTTTGACATTCTTGTCGAGCTGTGCCTTGACTCATTTCTTATGGGCTTCATTAGCCAAATTGGCATCACGACGAGTTTCATCCAATTGGATTAGTTCCAAGAAATGAGCCTCCTCTTCTGAAGTTCCGGGGAGAAGGTCAACTGCGAGTTTGAGGGACGAGATTTCACACTGAATTGGTAAGATTACTTCTAGGCCATACACTAGTTGAAAGGGTGTAAACCCAGTTGCATTCCTTACCGATGTTTGGTATGCCCACAAGGCTGAGTACAGGATCAGGTGCCAACTCCTTTTGTGGACTCCAATCATCCTTTGCAACATTCGCTTCAGGACCTTGTTGATTGCTTCAACTTGTTCGTTGGCCTGCGGGTAATATGAAGTAGAGCTTTCGTGGGACAACCCCAATTTGGCAGCCAATTCAACCATCATGTGATTGCGAAAATGTGATCCATGATTTGTGATTATGGACTGTGGAATGCCGAATCTAGTGACTACATGATTGAAAAAGAAAAGGGCAGTTGTTTCGCCGGTGTTGTTTAATGTAGGCATCGCCTCAGCCCATTTGGTAAAATAGTCTACTGCGACTATGGTATACCCATGCCCCCCAGTCGAGGTGGGGTTACATGTCATGAAATCTCTGCCCCATTTGGCGAATGGCCCAACAAAAACTATTGGCTGCAGGGGTGCGGGTGGTCTTCTGGTTTTGCTATCGAAAATTTGACATGCATGGCAACTTCTGACTGTGGTTATACAATCTTTGAATATTTTTGGCCAGAAGTATCTTGCTCATAAAAAAATTTGTGCCGTACTCTAACCAGATTGATGCCTCCCACACGCGCCTGAATGGCAATCATTCAGGACTTTTTCGACCTCATCATGGGTGAGGCACCTCCTCAGAACTGTATCGACACCACGACGGTAAAGTGTATCACCGACAATCATGTAGTCTTTTGATTGGTATCGAATACGTTTTTGTTCTGAAAGAGAGGTATTAGACCTATATTTTTAGGTTTGGAGATAGATGATTATATCTCCATACCACAGATTGCTTGAAGATATCAGAAAAAAAGATTCATCCACGATGGTTTCTTCAGATGTTTCATTGTTGGACGACGATGAGAGATCTAATAGTAATTCTCCGAAAACCATGGATTTCTCTGATTTGGATTTTACAAATTCCAGATCAAACTCTTGAAGAATTACTATCCATTTTGAATATTTGCCCCCCAATAATTGTCGCGACAATATATAAGTCATGGGGTTGAAGTTTGACAAAATGGTAGTTTTTCGAAAGAGGACATAGTGTCGAAATCTCTGTATCACTTGAACAGCTGCGAGAGCCAGCTTTTCAATGTAGGAATTCTTGCTTTCTGTATCATTTAAGTTTCTACTTAAATAATATATGGGATGTTCAATTCCATTGTCTTCTTGAACTAAAACCATTGTGATGGTTGTATCCGTTGCAGCTAGATACAGGTTAAAGTCTTTTTGATAATCAGGAGCGTACATTTTTTTTTTTTTCTCGCTAAAAAAACTAATCTATTATATACAGTAACAGTAGTAACATTACAATCATAGAGTTTCATCCCCAGAGGCCAGACTTTGGCACTCTGGACTGTAAGAGATCAAAATAGCCACCTTCGCAGAGGTGCCATAACTAGCCAAAACATCCCACGCAGGGGTTCCATGTTCTTCAAAAAAGAGCAACCATTTCGAACTAGAAAGCCCGCCTAGGGGCAGCAGATAGCCAACAAGATTTTCCCATGCAGGGGCTTCAAAAAACATGACACAAACATGCACTGAGACCATATGACATAAACCGAGAGTCGAAGCAAAACCTGAGTGATGCTGGAGAGGGTAATGCTGCACAGAGGACCAGCTACTCCTCCGACTTCTCTTCGACGATCGGGCACCACCCGAATTCTTCCAATTCCTCCGTAGAAGGGAAGGGGTCCAGGTTGATGTCATCCTTCTTGGACGTGGACACCTCCTGAGGTTGGGGAAGGCTGGGGGTCTGTTCTGCTTCCTTTCCAGGCATGGCCTGGACAAATTCTGACCTTTCACCCTGTTGCGTCCCTTTGCTGCAGAGTTCTTCGCTGTCGGATTGAGCTTCCTCCAGAAATAATACCGAGACATGGGCATTGATACGGGGTCTGTCCATCGAGCTGTTGAAGGTAAAAATGGCTGAACCAAAGGCTGGCGAAGGCACTGAGTCAGGGTCAGGGCTGCTAGAGTCCAAGAATTGTCTAGGTTGGATAGGATTGGCTGCAGAAAAACGATGGCAACGGCAGCAACAGCAGTGGGGGTGAGGATCTTCCACAGGAGGCCGAGAGGATCCTCCGCGTGCAGAGCCTCGACGGCTGAGTAATCGCTGTCGAGGCCTAACCATTTTTGCCTGAGCGTCGAGGGTGATGAGCAGAGCGGGGTGGGGAGGCGGAAATGACAAAGAGGCGAGCGGGCGACAGGTAATGACCCAGAGGCGAAATTGACACAGAGGCCCTTCAAACTTGAGATTATATACCTTAAGCAGAGAGCCGAAGACCAGGCGAGGGACGTCAGGTATTGTCTCCCGGAGAGCCGAAGACCAGGCGACGTCCAGAACGATGAATGCCAAACGTTGAGCGTGAAGCAGCATTTGCTGAGCCCCTCCATCACCTTTTCTAACCACTGCACCGAAACCTCGATCCTCGGACGCCATAACTGCTCGTTGCAGTCGAGCCCGTAGCTTGAATGTAGCAATGAATGCCGACCTACGATAAACCTTACCATATATTCCTTGGCAACGAACAGGCATTGAATGCCATCCTTACACCTGAGGCGGCACATGTCTGGCATGTGGCTCGTCATGGCTAGCCGTCGTGTCACCCACATCCGGGGAATCAGGAGCGTACATTAATGATGCTTTCATTAAGGATTCTTTTAAAGCATCAAAGGAAGCTTGCGTGACCTGATCCCAGATGAAGGGTACTTATTTTTTCAATAGACGTGTATAACCTTTAGCAAGTTCGGCATAATTTGGGATGAACCTCCTTAGAAAGTTTGCTTTTCCTTGGAGTTTCTGAATCTGAATCAAATTTGAAGGTGGAGGCAAATTTATGATTGCCTAAACCTTACATGGGTCGAGATGAATCCCGTCCTTTGAGACTACAAAGCCAAGCAAACGACTAGAACTGACACAGAACACACATTTGTGCAAATTGAGTCGTATCTTGTAGTGTCGGCAACGTAGAAATATTGCTCTCAAATGCTGTGGATGATCGGTCCACTTTCATGAATGAGCCGGAATATCGTCAAGATATGGTTGACCGATGTTTTTGATGTCATGGAAGGCATAATTCATTGCCCTCTGAAATGTTACCCCTGCGTTCTTTAACCCAAAGGGTAACTTTCGATATGCAAATATGCCCCACGGACAAATAAATGCAGTCTTTGACTGGTCCTGTGGGCGGATATTTATTTGATTATACCTGGAGAATCCATCCATAAATGAAAAGTTTTCACATCCGATGCATTCATCAATTATCTAGTCAATAAAGGGTGTAGGGTAGTAGTCTTTTGGACAATCTTGATTTACATCCCTATAATCGACGCACACTCTAATCATTCCTTGTTTTTTCATTACAGGATCAATGTGCGATACCCAATCGGTTAGAGGAACTGGGTAAATGAAACCAGCATGGAGAAGTTTTTCAACTTCTGCCTTGATGGCAGTGGCTTTCTTAGGGTGCACCTTCCGTAGCCATTTTCATATTGGTTTGACATTTGGATACATCTTTATTTCATGTTCAACTATATTCGAGTCAATGCCTGGCATTTCATCATATGACCAAGCAAAGACATCTCTAAATTCGCGAAAAATAACTTTGTATATTTCTAGTTCTGAAGGAGAACAACATTTGCCAACATAAATATTCTCTACAACATTTGTTTTGGTCGAGATATTTATGGCGATAGTCTCTTCAATATTGGACAAGTTTTGCTCGGAATCCACCATGTTTACAGTATTTGATAGGAATTCAAAAACTGAAGGATGATGAAGGTAATCAGGAGTATCTTCTTGACAATCCAGAAGATGGGAACGATGGTGGTAATCTTCACATGGCGGCCCGTCAATTATCATTGACTGAACCATTCCTTCATCGGTGTAATGCACTTGCGACCAAGGATCTGAAGGGGTGCCATATTCCTTAGACCTATCTATCTAAACACTTGATGAGCATTGATATGGGTCTGCCTCCCATGCCAAAAACATTGATTGCTACAATATTTCTATTGGGCTTGGAGGTAATACCTGCAGATGATCCATGTTAATATCGTTTTCTGAGATCTTTTGAATAGAGGATATCATATTTCAGGTTCCTATTGTCGCCACTTCTGCCAGATTTATTGGAGGTGGGAGGGAAAAAGTCCCCATTAATATAGGGTCTTTTAGTAGGCCTACTCCAATATTTTGAAGCGAATGGGTGCTTCCATGGATCATCGGAATGCTTCCCATAACTTGGGAACTATTGGGGAGAAATGTTTGTTGGTCGACGATTGTAATTCCTCCTTGAAAGGGAAATGCAATCTTCCTAAAGTAGGTGGACACAATAGCAACCATAGCATATATCCAGGGCCTTCCCTGTAGGATGTTGTAATCGAGGTTTCCGTCGATTACTTCAACATCTATTTCTACTATTTTTCCCCCAGTTCAACTTGCAAGTTATTTAGAATCCCATATGGGGTATATGTTCATCCATCAAATGTTTTTAATGTCGTCGAGGATCACGACAAGGTTGGAGATCCTAAATTTTTCCAGCAACTCATCAACATAATACATGTAGATGCCCCCTCATTAATAATTGTTCGTTGAACAGTTTTATTGAGGGTTTTCACTTGAGTGAGGAAAGCTAGTTGAGCTGGTAACTGAGGATTGTATCCTTTGTGATTAAAGGACACAAGATTAGAATCCTTTGGGTCAATCCCACCTATTGCTGATAATAAAGCCTGCTTTTGGGAGGGGCAATTTTGCAGTACCTCATGTGTCGACATAGCGGACGACGATTGGGCCAGATCTTCCACTATATTATAATTTTGTGCTGCTCTAGCACGAGGATTAAATGTCGATTAGTGTACTACTCCAATTGGCGGTTTTATTGTTTGCTCTGGAATGATGGGCGGCGCAACTTCTATCGAAGTTGTTGTCGAACTACTAGGTTGATCTTTATCCTTGTCGTTTGATAGTTGTGGATTCCCGTAATATTTATTCCTTGTCGTTATCAAAGCATCATTTTTTGTTTCGAAACCGACAACATCAACACTTGGGACGGGGAAGCATTGTCACTAGCAACTACATTTGTTCCTGGATTTGGAAATGGAACGGTCAATACTGCCGAGGTTTTTGAATTCTTGAAGAATTTTCTAAGCTCAGCTTTATATGGACACTCTCTTGTCCAATGATCCTCATCACATATAAGACATGGACAATTTGGTTTCTTATCTCTAGAAGGGTTTGCAGAAGATTTTTCAGGTGATGATTCCTCTTATTTCTTCCTCTTCCCTTTGTTTTTCTTCTTGCCTCCTGGTTGCTTGGTTTCTTTGCCTTTGTCAGTTGAGACGACATTTACTTCCGAGGCGAGAAGTTCTTCTTTTTCATTTTGACTAGAAATCTTACAGGCCTTTTTAGATGTAGCCTTTGTTGATTTCATGTCTGTCGTACCAATCACACCATTTCTGGTATGAGAGTCATTGTTTGATTTAGGAGGAGGAGGAACGGAAAATTCCGGCCTGGGAGCATGAGGGATTTTATCGTAGAGCGTGCCAGACTGAGTATAAATCAAGTCTAAATATTGTGCATGAGAAATAACTTGCTCTTTAGTGATGACTCCTCCCTTTGCCACATCTTCTGTAATGGAAGGTAATAATGACTTAATAAACCATTCACATAAAAGATGATCAGGAACATACGTTTTTACCATTTTACGACGACGTCGCCACTCATGAATATGATCGGATATGTGAGTGGCCGTCATTTGCTTGATATTGGTAAGGAGTTCTGTTCCCATTTTGTACCTTATAGGTAACTGAAAATGGGTTAAAAAGGTTGTGGCTAGGGTACTAAAGTTATCAAACGAAGCTCTAGGTAACTCTATATACCATTTTTCTGCTGGACCAGTTAACATTCTCTGAAAAAGGCGAAGCCTAATCGAATCATCATTTAGGGTGTTTGATGAACACCACAGATGAAAGGTCATCACATGATTCGATGGGTCTTCACCTGGATTTCCATTAAATTTAGGAATATCTGACGGAAGTTTATGCGGAATCGCTGGCCACCAAGGGGCATAATCAATTGGATCGTTCATTAGCCAATTTGAATCCGGTAACTCTAAAGTCGCCACGAAGGGTAACTGTTGATTCAGGTTTCGCGAAGCATACCCAGGATAAGATGGAATCACCTGGGCAGTTGGTCTTTGCATACCAGCATAATGCATTTGATGCTGGTAACTTTGGTAAGGTTGATGGGCATAACCATTGTAGAATGGTTGATTTTGACCGTTTTGAATATACGGCAGCCCATTATTTGCAAAGATTTGTTGCTCATATCCTTGGTAAACTTGTTGGAATTGTGGTTGTCGATATTGCACCAGCCATGGTTGTGAAGCCATGTGTTGTTGTCCAATACTAGCCGTTCGACCAAGATGAGGCGTAATTGTACCCGTTTGGGCCTGTGTCATTCCACTAGTTGGCGATTGTGGTTGAGTCGCAGGGATAAGAGGCTGTTGCATTACGACCTGAGAAACCTGAGGTTGACATACAACAGGCAATGCTTGTACTTGCTACATCGTCACAATAGCCGGCATAGTTTGTATATTTGACATAGGTAAACATTGTTGCATCGAGTATATAACTCTTGGTTGTTGAGGTAGTATTGGCACCCAACCGCTAGATGTAATTCCAGCATAACCAGAATTTTGTTGTGAACTCTCGTATGGTTGTCCTCCCAGAGGAGACAATGAAAGGGTATATTGCCCCCCATACGGCAGTAATCCGGTACTCAAAGGAATGGTTTGTCCTTGAGGACCAGACTGCCCAAATTGACACTGTGAAGGATCAATTTGCTGAGACTCAACATAAGAGTTCTCGGATATTATTCCAGATGAGAAACGGGAACGGACCATACTGTCGAAATAGCCCCTAAGTGGGCCCCATCTAACGATTGAGAGCTAGTTGGGAAAGATTGTATGCCGGCGAACATTGTTGGAGTGACAGCAGGCAGCTCTGCCGTCGCTGTGTTAGATGACACAGTCCTAGATGTCGTCGGTTGTTCAGATATTTCTAGTCTATCCAAAAGATTTCCTAGCGATTCTACAGGAGCTTCCAATAATGGTAGACTAATTTCTGATAAAGAAGGATATAAGGTGATCCCGACTCCAAATTGCGATGAAGTACTAGATGGAGGATCCTCCACAATCTCTTCTATAGCAATCAAACCAGGTGGAAGAGGTAGACCGTTAGGTCGGTAAAATATTTCTGGTGTCAAAGAAGGTATAGATTCTGCAGCGACAGAGTTTGGGAATGACACCTTCCGAATCAGCTGTAGATGGAACCAGTTCAGCAATACAAGTGTTTACCTTCACACTAGGATCAGCTCTACTGTCCTTTGGTGGCTGTGGAACTTCTTCTATAGCGGTGGGGATACCAGAAATGTTTGGAGTAACTGGTGTCTCTGATCGTGTCAGAACACTTGTTCTAACTTTACCAGGGGATTTTGAACAGGTTAAACGAGTTTGCTTCGTCCGTAACAGTTTTGATTCTGGAGACAAAGACGGTTGACTCGTAAGCCTCCGCAAACGACGGGGTTTCAATTGACTTTCTTCCACGATTTCGGATTACTCGATCAACTAAAAATCAAGGGGAAATATGTTTCCGAACTAAATGAATTTTAGACGCTTTGACACAACTTGTTTTTTCAATTTTTAAGAGTCGAGAAAAAACAAAAGATGACTCTAGTCGCCTTCGATTTTTAATGAGCTTGAAGTGACAAGTGCTCAGATGGACCTTTTCCTTTAAGGAGTCTGAAAAGGAACGAAAGAGACTACTCTGGAAATCTAGACAGAGGGATTACCAAACCAATCGCAAAACTGCAGAATGATTTTTACGGTACGGCAGTCAATCTTCCCGAATGCTGTGTTCAATGCATTGCGATTGATAGGGCGGCAGACACGGCTTCCTATGGATAAAGGATATAGCATATTGTGGTCTCTAAATATATACTCGACGGTACGTAGGAGCACAAGTACGTACTGGCACTTATCGTCTCAAAGTGGAGGAATCACCCAACCAGCAATGAAAACAACAGTTACCAGGCTTTACGACACCTGAATACGTCTCTAGCCTAGACTTCTAAATGTTGTGCATTAGGTTCCAAAGCATTTTTAGATTCATTAAATTTATTTTACAGTTGACCTTGCTTAATAAATTTGCCTTTCAGGTTCACCGCATGATGTAGATATAAAATTCCTAAAATGCAATCTAAGATGATAAACAATCATTTAATCTCCTTTTTGCAATGAAAATCCTAGCTACTAAAGAAAGAGAGATGATATTCTTTCAACATAAAGCAGAGAGCAGACACTATATGCATTGTCCTAAATCAAACCAACAAACAGTCTAAATGCAAATGCACATGCATGTATTTTTTTTTCAGCCTTCTTAATGTGTGAATGATAAAAAGAAAGCTAAGCGCAAATCTGAATTATTTTTCAAAGTGACATTACTAACAAGTTTCTTTTCAAGACAAAATGAAGACAATGACGACACTTTGTTATTTGGAATTGAAAAATTGCTTTCGACACTTGAAAAACTACTAATTCAAATCAAACACAAGAGTAACAATGTAATTGACTATCAAGAACAATCAGATTCTCTTCTATGACTGAAAATGACACTTGCGACACTTCCAAATCAAGAAACGACAGTTCGATTACGCTACTTCTTTGTAAAAGAGAACTAAAAATGGATCATAATACATAAAAACATTTACAGTTCTTTGCACAATGGAGGTGGAATAATGGCAACGAAGGGGGTTTCCAACAGAGGTATACTGACTACAGACAGCAAAACTCCTGAATAGAGCTGAAAAGAGTGAAAAAACCAAATTCTGGAGGCAAAATTAGCCTTTTCTGATCAGCGCACCTGTTACATAGGGATTCTAGTATGCATCCCACCTACAGCACATGGGAAGTGTGATGCATACTGATATCCTTAAAGAGAGGGTGTGATGGTACAGTGCGAGACTTTTGATCTAGTTCTTGATCACAGTTTGCAGCACAGTTCAGGGATTTAGGCCGTGCAAGTGATAATCAGTAAATAAATCACAGGGGTAGATCTAAGGAGGTTACTAGAGCCACCACAAGGGAAATTAGAAAGCTTGTAAATCGATTGTTCAGTTCATAAACAAAACCCGAAGATAGACTGAAGCAGCATTGATCTACTTTGCACTTGCATAGAAAATGCAATTTGAAGGCTAGCTGGCTTGACTTCAGGCTCCATCTGTAAGCTTATAAAGCAAACAAATATAGACAAACAAACAATCTATTCGCTCCCTAGTGGAGTCGCCATTTTGTTATCGGGAAATCTAGTATCTATGCAGAACTGCTAGTCCCACTAAGGCTGGTAGCTACCTTAGAAACAAACAAACTAAAACCACTTTCGTTTTCCTTTATGAGAAGTAGATAAGAGGGGAAAAAGGAGACCAACCACTGTCTTGCACTTGGTTCCTTGCTTGATTCCTCTCCCTTCTGATAGATCTTTTCCAATCGCTTCCTCGTCTACCCAGCTTCAAAGAGCACCTGTGGAATCAAAGCAGCATACCACTATCCAAGAACATAGATCTACTATCATAAACAATATAGGACCAGATATATATTGACCACACAAATGCATATATCATCAATCATACAAGAATGTGGAGGAAAACTTGAATAGCTTTATTAATAATCAAGAATAGCAAAGAGGATTACAACCAATTGTTCTGACCCAGCGTCATCCTCTCAACAAGAAATCCCTTCTTCACCTCATGAAAAGCTTAGATCACCCAACACTATGATGGTACACCAAGAAACCAGCAACACTTCCTTACAAGATACAAAATTCCAGCCTCTGGATCTCTGGGATGAGGGATCCATATATAGATGTTTGCAAGGGGGGTGAGTCAACTTTTGAGATTTGATTAGTTTCCTCTCTCTGATAGTTCTTGATTCCACTTGGAGATTGATGATCTCTTACTCATCCCTGGGCAAATGCAGAGAGGCAAGTGTCATAGGAGAAGTTTCTGGAAGATTCCATGATCTTCCACCTCGCAAATTGACTCTGCCATTTGTTTACTCTCACCCATCGCACCCCATAGAAGGGCTTTTCAGTATGCATTGCACCTCTCGTGTGCATTTAGGTCGGATGAAGCGCACTTTGACCATGGAACAGGTGAGATGGTCCAGTTTTGACCATTTCTGAGTAGTTTTTCATGGAGAACTTCTGGGAGATGCTGTAATCAGTTGACCTTGTTGTTTTAGGGGTTGGAACAACACTTTTAGGGACTTAGGAGCCCTTGGTTTATGAAAATTTATTATTGGGGTTGCAGTGCCCAAAAATGTCTATAATAGTTGCCCCCTAAAGCATAAGGTCGTTAATCTTTTGATGTCGGGTGAAATGCTTTATCATGAGGATCCGAAGTTTTTTCGAGCTGTAAGGCGACCTGTAATAAGATACAATACAATACATTATCTTCATAATATTTTCATGATCTAGTTGAGGTGGGCATTCCCATGCTCAGATTTATAAATTCATTTTCATGTACATAAGATAGACAATCGTCTGAGTGCAGACTGGTGATTCTGGTAGAGCCATCATCCCTTGGATTTGATGATTATCTATGCAACAATGATGTACATTTGATGTCTTTATTTTCCTGAATATATATCGTACCCCGGATGGATGAAACTAGATCCGGGGTCTTCAATCTCATTTGATCGTCACTCAAAGTACAAGTCGATCCATGTGAGAGATGTTCTAGAGTCGAACATGGAAAGACATCGCCTTATTACCAGCCAATGATGTAAGTTGTTAATAGGCGTGAGAGGAATCACCGATAATGATGATGACCCTCAAGGTACTACAGTACAATTCACGTGGTATGAATAAGGGACTTGGCGTCGAACACCACGCAAAATCCTTCGGTCGAAGGCCATTGATGTAAACCTATCGTCGGAAGTGAGAAAGTTGCCATTGAGGCATGCAAGCTTCAAAGTACTAAAAGGGTTGTTCACAGATCGACTTCCTAGATAATGAGTTGATGTCGACAAGAAGCGATCCGTCATAGGAGGGACTTAGTGAATCCCACATCTATGACATGGAACGGAGCAAATGATTTTAATGGAGGTGAAAACGATCTGATGATATAAGGTTTAGGGTGGTGGTCATGAAAGAATGGAGCATAAATGTATTGCAACGGATGAGACACAGGTGAGTTCTCCAAGCAACTTCTCTTGAACATATCAGTGACACTGACATGATGGATTGGTAGCGTTAACCCCAAATATGGATGGTGTGATGGACCAATGGTGATATGACCGGTGAACGGAACAACCCAACCCAACTCGGATGCGGAGTGAAAGTGTCATGTTCAAGAGCGACTTGCTACCAACAAAGTTTCTTCAAGTTTTCTTCCCAATTTTTCCCCAGTCATTGCTGACCAGTACCTCTTTATTTTTGTCAAGCTTGAGGAGGATAACATATGCTTGTTCTATAATTTTCCCTTCGAGCAAACCCATCGCTATGTTTTAACGAGCCTAGCGATAGTGAAACTCGTTCTTGTCTGTATGGACAAGTTTGTCGCTATTCGGTTTTAACGAGTTTAAAAACAAAGATAACTCGATCCTTTTCAATTTTAGAGATTCTGAAAAGGGGCGTAAAGAAAACTCCAATAATCCTTTTTCGTCATATAATCCCTTGAGTCTGAAAAGTATAAAATAATACAAAAGGGATGAAATTTTGGTAATTTTAACGAGCCGAACAAAACAAGCGATCGATCTTTTTGTGTAATAATCTGTCAGGTCCAAAAAGATTAAAATCTAAAGGAGGGATAACACTTCCAGTCACTTTAACGAGCTGGAGAGGCCAATTGCTCGGCAATCTTTTCATATTTTACGAGTAAGATGAAAAGAGCTTAAAGGAGACTCGTTTTTTGAGGAACGAGTGATAAGTTCGGGTAGCAACTAATTCCAGGTAAGGTTTGGAATTTTCCAATCACGGCAATGTCACAAGGATGGCTAACAAGATCACTCTTCGCAGCTGTTCCTCAAAAAGGGTAAACAATCAAATGGAGGTGAATGATCGACCAATACAGAATGGAGGTGATGATGAGAACACGACCAAGGCTTCAAAGGCTGATGATAATACATTCACGATGGTTATTTACTGGAAATTGGGTTCATTTTTTAATGAGCTTAAACTCTGGGGGAATGTTTGCTCATTGCTTATGTTTATTTTTTATCGAGATTGAATTCCACGTTAAAACTGCTCGATATAATGGTCATTGATTACTTTGATTTTACCATTGACAACTTTTTTCCTTCAAAGGTTGTACTGCCTCTTCAATTGCTTCATCAAACTAGTTAGAAACGAATAATATATGCTTGAAAAATGAGTCAAACACTAATATTTTACTTGAATTGCGTGAAAAGTAATTTAAAAGTGGTTTTTACCTCTCATTTTACCATTTCATTTGAACTTTGGTTTCTTGGAGCTTAGGAGGTGTTTTCCTCCTTGATTTTCACCAGTTGATTCCGAGAGATTATGTGGATGATTCTTGGCGCCTTCTGGGCCAGGTAGGAGCTAAACCTGAGCTCTTCAGTTTCATTCTTTCGTTTTTGAATTCTAAGCATGTTTTCTGGTTTTTATGAGCCTCGAGGGTTTGAAAAACTTGCCCTGGCTCCATCGCACCTTTTCTATATCGAAAGGTGCAATGCATGCTGGGCCCTGGCTTGGCCATTGGCCAGTCAGCATGCATCCCACCTAGAACACTAGTGGGGATGCGATGGGGGCAAGGAGGGATATTTGTGCATAGTTTTTCCTAGAATTTTTTGCCAGTTTTTCACCAAATTAGGATCCTGACTCTCCTCTTGTTTGTTTTCAGAGATTCATTGCAGCAAAATGGCTGTTACATGGCGAGAATGTGAGCATGAAGAAGAGGACATGCTTGCTTTACATGATCTGGTTACGGTAAATGCACTACGGAACTGTGGCCTGTTCAAGTTTTTCTGCATCTCTAGCATGAGGCAACAAATCAACTTGTTGCAATATTTTCTCGATGCATGGGATCCCATCAACCAGGTGTTCTAGATTAGGGGAAAATCTATCCTTTTGACTGTCGTGGACATATATTTTTTGACCGGCTTATCGAGGCGTGGTGCCCCAATCTCATTATCAGGTTCAGCCTGTGGGGGTGAATCCATGAGAGATTACATTCGCAGGTATTGCAGAGAGGGATCTCAGCCAAGTAAGGACGGCAAGATCAATATCCAAGATGTCACTGACAGGTCCTTGAGGACCATTCTGTTCACTTTTTCTAGACTGACTAGTAGTGCAGCTCTTCATGTGGCCAACAGGTCCTATATGCAGTATGCCTTGGAATGCCTTGAACCAAAGGTGTTCAACTGGTGTGATGAAGTACTCTGTGTGACGAAAGAACAACTCACTAAGGTGAAAAACAGAAGATTGAAGAACGTTGGATATGGTTATATTTTGACCGCTTTTGCCTTGGAAAATATCTCACTGATGCAGCCGCAGTATGTTTCACTTGGTTTACCTCCACCGACTGAGCCACGGACCTTATGGCCAGACATGCTGGTCGGTCCCAGGTTTCCTCTTCTGATACCTTCTTTGAGTGGTTAAACCGTCAGGAGATGGTTTTTTCTGAGTATCCATATGCTGGTATGAATTTCCGAGGTGATCCGGATTTGGTACTGCCGGCTGACGAGCAGTGGGGTGTCATCAGTAAATTCTCTGACCATATCTCTGTTTATTGTTTCTTTTATAATGTTCTTGTGCTTTCTTCTATCATGACTAATCAAAACTCATGTGCTCATGCAGATGTTGGACCAATTTGGCCAGTAGTATGCCTGAGAGTGCCAGCTGCCACTCCAGTAGGAGAGGTTGTGGGAAGGGCTATCCTTCGCGACCTTGATGTGGCTGAGACACTTTCAGTATTGCAAGATCAGGTCGAAGGCCTCACACTTCGTATCCCGGACGTGAGGACTAACGAGCTTCCTCTGAGGTTGCAGCGACATACTACCGATGTGCCGAGTCGATGGACTAGGCTTTTACGCATGATTGCATAGGCGGTGACTTGTTATCACCAGCATCATTAGACTAGGGTGCCCCCTAGCGTTTTGAGTTTTGGGTCATCTGACCAATTTTGTCTTGGTTACAGAACATTATGTGTAAACCATAAACAGTTATATATATCTATATATATATATATATATATATATATATATATATATATATATATATATATAGATATATATATATATATATATATATATATATATATATATATATATATATTTTATTTTCCGAGTTTTATTTTGGTTAAGTTACATGATCCTGATGCAAATATTGATGAAATGCTTCTTTTTATAAATGTTGCAAATGTCTATCTAACACATAATTTGCCATTGAGTCTGTTAATGTGTTTAACTTTTTGGAAATATGATGATATTGAATAAAATCAAATTGCTTTTCCAAAATCTTGACCCTTAGGAACATGCGATAGATAGTTGGATTTCGGACGAAGTAGATACCATTGAGTTGTAGGATGACGAGTTGTGAGTCTAGCCTGACGACAAGTCGGCTTATGCCATGTGTGATGGCATCAAAGAGAAGTTATATCAATGCGCTATATTCAGCGATGTTATTTGTTGACCGACCAATACATACCCCTCTAAAACTTACTAACTCGCCGCTTAGATAAAAAATGGCCCAGGCCGCAAAAGATAGGTTCCGCGAACTACGACTCGCTCCGTCAACATATCCAAAAAATGGTTCCAATAGGTTTGAAATCTGCAACAAATGTAAAAAGTGGATTACTTGACCAAAACAATTACCCTTAGCAAAAACAAAAATGTAACAAAAGCATATGGGTTACTACACTGAATCATGCGTAGTAACACTTAAGGTACAACTTGTTACGGGGTTGCGCCATTGGAATCCCATCATAATACACTAACTCGTAGGCCCCTTTTGCTAGTACACGCTTAACAATATAGGGGCCCATCCACAAAGACTTGAATTTACTTGCTCCCAATTTATCGAATTCCTGGTCATAAAGTAAGACCAAGTCACCTTCTAAGAAGACATGGGGTTTGACATTCTTGTCGAACTGCGCCTTGACTCATTTCTTATGGGCTTCATTAGCCAAGGCGACATCACGACGGGTTTCATCCAATTGGATTAGTTCCAAGAAACGAGCCTCCTCTTCTGAAGTTCTGGGGAGAAGGTTGACTGCGAGTTTGAGGGACGAGATCTCACACTGAACTGGTAAGATTTCTTCTAGGCCATACACCAGTTGAAAGGGTGTAAACTCGGTTGCATTCCTTACCGATGTTCGGTATGCCCACAAGGCTGAGTATAGGATCAGGTGCCAACTCCTTTTGTGGACTTCAACCATCCTTTGCAGCATCCGCTTCAGGACTTTGTTGATTGCTTCAACTTGTCCCTTGGCCTACGAGTAATATGGAGTAGAGTTGTCGTGTGACAACCCCTAATTTGGCAGCCAATTCAACCACCATGTGATTGCGAAAATATGATCCATGATCTGTGACTATGGCCTATGGAACGCCGAATCTGGTGACTACATGATTGAAAAAGAAAAGGGCAGCTGTTTCACCGGTGCTGTTTAATGTAGGCATCGCCTCGGCCCATTTGGTAAAATAGTCTACTGCGACTATGATATACCCATGCCCCTCGGTCGAGGTGGGGTTACATGTCATGCAATATATGCCCCATTTTGCGAATGGCCCAACAGCAACTATTCGCTGCAGGGGTGCGGGTGGTCTTCTGGTTTTGCTATCGAAAATTTGACATGTATGGAAACTTCTGACTGCGGTTATGCAATATTTGAATATTGTTGGCTCGAAGTATCCTACTCGTAAAAAATTTTGCGCCATAGCGTAACCAGATTGATGCCCCCCACACGCGCCTGAATGGCAATCATTCAGGACTTTTTCGGCCTCCTCATGGGTGAGGCACCTCCTCGGAACTGTATCGACACCATGACGGTAAAGTGTATCATCGACGATCATGTAGTCTTTTGATTGGTATCGAATATGTTTTTGTTCTAAGCGAGAGGTATTAGACCTATATTTTTGCGTTTGGAGATAGATGATTATATCTCCATACCACAGATTGCTTCAAGATATCTGAAACAAAGATTCATCCACGATGGTTTCTTCAGATGTTTCATTGTTGGACAACGATGGGAGATCGCATAGTAATTCTGCGAAAACCATGGATTTCTTTTATTTGGATTTTACAAATTCTAGATCAAACTCTTGAAGAATTGCTATCCATTTTAAATATTTTCCCCCCAACAACTGTCGCGACAATATATAAGTCATGGGGTTGCAATCTGACAAAATGGTAGTTTTTCGAAAGAGGACATAGTGTCGAAATCTCTGTATCGCTTGAACAGCTTCGAGAGCCAGCTTTTCAATGTAGGAATACTTGCTTTCTGTATCGTTTAAGTTTATACTTAAATAATATATGGGATGTTCAATTCCATTATCTTCTTGAACTAAAACCATTGCGATGGTTGTATCCGTTGCAGCTAGATACAGGTTAAAGTCTTTTTGATAATCAAGAGCGTACATTAATGATTCTTTCATTAGGGGTTCTTTTAAAGCATCAAAGGAAGCTTGTGTGACCTGATCCCAGATGAAGGGTACTTATTTTTTCAATAGACATGTATAACCTTTAGCAAGTTCGGCGTAATTTGGGATGAACCTCCTCAGAAAGTTTGCTTTCCCTTGGAGTTTCTGAATCTGAATCAAATTTGAAGGTGGAGGCAAATTTATGATTGCCTAAACCTTACATGGGTCGAGACGAATCTCATCCTTTGAGACTACAAAGCCAAGCAAACGACCAGAACTGACACAGAACACACATTTCTGCGCATTGAGTCGTATCTTGTAGTGTCGGCAACGTAGAAATATCACTCTCAAATGCTGCAAATGATCGGTCCGCTTTCACGAATGAGCTGGAAGAGCATCGAGATATGGTTGAACGATGTTTTTGATGTCATGGAAGGCATAATTCATTGTGCTCTGAAATGTTTCCCTCACATTCTTTAACCCAAAGGGTAACTTTCGATATGAAAATGTGCCTTACGGACAAATATATGCAGTCTTTGACTGGTCTTGTGGGCGGATATTTATTTCATTATACCTGGAGAATCCATCTATAAATGAAAAGATTTCACATCCGACACATTCATCAATTATCTGGTCAATAAAGGGTGTAGGATAGTTTTCTTTTGGACAAGCTTGATTTACATCCCTATAATCGACGCACACTCTAATCGTTCCTTGTTTTTTCATTACAGGAACAATGTTCAATACCCAATCGGTTAGAGGAACTGGGTAAATGAAACCAGCATGGCGAAGTTTTTCAACTTCTACCTTGATCGCATCGGATTTCTTGGGGTGCACCTACCGTAGCCGTTGTCGTACTGGTTTGACATCTGGATACATCTTTATTTCATGTTCAACAATATTCGAGTCAATGCCTGGCATTTCATCATATGACCAAGCAAAGACATCTCTGAATTTGTGAAAAAGAACTTTGTATATTTCCAGTTCTGAAGGAGAACAACATTTTCCAACATAAATATTCTCTACAACATCTATTTTGGTCGAGATATTTATGGTGATAGTCTCTTCAATATTGGACAAGTTTCTCTTGGAATCCACCGTGTTTACAGTATTTGATAGGAATTCAAAAACTGAAGGATGATGAAGGTCATCAGGAGTATCTTCTTGAAAATCCGGAAGATGGGAACGATGGTGGTAATCTTCCCATGGGGCCCCGTCAATTATCATTGCCTGAACCATTCCTTCATCGGTGTAATGCACTTGCGAACAAGGATCTAAAGGGGTGCCATATTCCTTAGACCTATCTATCCAAACGTTTGATGAGCGTTGATTTGGG
Organism: Pinus tabuliformis; assembly: GCA_031772625.1. NCBI lineage: Eukaryota > Viridiplantae > Streptophyta > Pinopsida > Pinales > Pinaceae > Pinus > Pinus tabuliformis. The sequence goes on along the minus strand of CM062816.1, from coordinate 1,920,807,309 downwards.
TCTGCCTCCCATGCCAAAAACATTGATTGCTACAATATTTCTATTGGGCTTGGAGGCAATACGTGCAGATGATCCATGTTAATATCGTTTTCTGAGATCTTTTGAATAGAAGATGTCATATTGCAGGTTCCTACCATCGCCACTTCCGCCAGATTGATTGGAGGTGGGAGGGAAAAAGTCCCCATTAATATAGGGTCTTTTAATAGGCCTACTCCGATATTTTGAAGTGAATGGGGGCTTCCATGTATCATCAGAATACTTCCCGTAACTTGGGAACTATTGAGGAGAAATTTTTGTTGGTCGATGATTGTAATTCCTCCTTAAAAGGGAAATGCAATCTTCCTAAAGTAGGTCGACATAACAGCAGCCATAGCATATATCCAGGGCCTTCCCACTAGGATGTTGTAATCAAGGTTTCCGTCGATTACTTCAACATCTATTTCTACTATTTTTCCCCCCAGTTCAACTTGCAAGTTATTTAGAATCCCATATGGGGTATATGTTCGTCCATCAAATTCTTTTAATGTCATCGAGGATCGCGACAAGGTTGGAGATCCTAAAGTTTTCTAGCAACTTATCGACATAATACATGTAGATGCCCCCTCATCAATAATTGTTCTATGAACAGTTTTTTTGAGGGCTTTCACTTGAATGAGGAAAGCTAGGTTAGCTAGTAACTAAGGATTGTATCCTTTGTGATTAAAGGACACAAGATTAGAATCCTTTGGGTCAATCCCACCTATTGCTGATAATAAAGCCTGCTTTTGGGAGGGGCAATTTTGCAATACCTCAAGTGTCGACATAGCGGACGGCAATTGGGCCAGATCTTCCACTATATTATAATTTTGTGTTGCTCTGGCACGAGTATTAAATGTCGATTTGTGTACTACTCCCTTTGGCGATTTTATTGTTAGCTCTGGAATGATGGGCGGCGAACCTTCTGTCGAAGTTGTTGTTGAACTACTAGGTTGATCTTTATCCTTGTCATTCGACAGCTGTGGATTCCCGTAATCTTTATTCCTTGTTACGTGAGCAAAATGCCTGTTACATGGCGAGAACGTGAGCATGAAGAAGAGGACATGCTTGCTTTACATGATCCGGTTACGGTAAATGCACTGCAAAACTGTGGCCTGTTCAAGTTGTTCCACATCTCTAGCATGAGGCAACAAATCAACTTGTTGCAATATTTTCTCGATGCATGGGATCCCACCAACCAGGTGTTCCAGATTAGGGGCAAATCTATCCCTTTGACTGTCATGGACATTTATTTTTTGACCGACTTATCGAGGCGTGGTGCCCCTATATTATTATCAGGTTCGGCACATGGGGGTGAATCCGTGAGAGATTACATTCGAAGGTATTGCAGAGAGGGATCTTAGCCGAGTAAGGATGGCAAGAGCAATATCCGAGATGTCACTGACAGGTCCTTGAGGTTCACTGGGGAGCGAATAGATTGTTTGTTTGTCTATATTTTTTTTCTTTATAAACTTACAGACGGAGCCTGAAGTCAAGCCAGTTAGCCTTCGAACTGCATTTGCTATGCAAGTGCAAAGTAGATCAATGCTGCTTCAGTCTATCTCCGAGTTTTGTTTATGAACTGAAAAATCGATTTACAAGATCGCTAATTTCCCTTGTGGTGGGTCTAGTAACCACCTTAGATCTACCCCTGTGATTTATTTACTGATTATCACTTGTTCGGCTTAAATCCCTGAATTGTGCTGCAAACTGTGATCAAGAACTGGATCAAAAGTCTTGCACTGTACCATCGAACCCTTTCTTCAAGGATATCAGTATGCATCACACTTCCCATGTGTTGTAGGTGGGATGCATACTGGAATCCCTGTGTAACAGGTGCGCTGATCAGAAAAGGCTAATTTTGCCTCCAGACTTTGGTTTTTTCACTCTTTTCAACTCTATTCAGGAGTTTTTCTGTATGTAGTCAGTATACCTCTGTTAGAAACCCCCTTCCTTGCCATTATTCCACCTCCATTGTGTAAAGAACTGTAAATGTTTTTATGTATTGTGAGCCATTTTCAGTTCTCTTTTACAAAGAAGTAGTGTAATTGAACTGTCGTTGCTTGATTTGGAAGTGTCGCAAGTGTCGTTTTCAGTCGTAGAAGAGAATCTGATTGTTCTTGATAGTCAATTACACTGTTACTCTTGTATTTGATTTGAATTAGTAGTTTTTTTTTAAGTTTGGAAAGCAAGCTTTCCATTCCAAATCGCAAAGTGTCATCATTGTCTTCATTTTGTCTTGAAAAGAAGCTTGTTAGTAATGTCGCTTTGAAAAATAATTCAGATTTGCGCTTAGCTTTCTTTTTATCATTCACACATTAAGAAGGCTAAAAACAAATACATGCATGTGCATTTGCATTTAGATTGTTTGTTGGTTTGATTTAGGACAGTGCATATAGTGTGTGCTCTTTGCTCTATGTTGAAAGAATATCATCTCTCTTTCTTTAGTAGCTAGGATTTTCATTGTAAAAAGGAGATTAAACGATTGTTTATCATCTTAGATTGCATTTTAGGAATTGTATATCTACATTATGCGGTGAACCTAAAAGGAAATTTTCTTAAGCAAGATCAACTGTAAAGTAAATTTAATGAATCTAAAAACGCTTTGGAACCTAATGCACAACATTTAGAAGTCTAGGCCAGAGACGTATTCTGGCGTCGTAAAGCCTGGTAACTGTTGTTTTCTTTGCTGGTTGGGTGATTCCTCCACTTTGAGATGATAAGTGCCAGTACGATCTTGTGCTCCCATGTACAATCGAGTATATATTGGGAGACCACAATAGGCTATATCCTTTATCCATAGGAAGTCGTGTCTACTACCCTATCGATTGCAATGCACTAAACAAAGCATTCGGGAAGATTGACTGTCGTACCATAAAAAGTATTCTACAGTTTTGCGATTGGTTTGGTAATCCCTCTATCTAGATTTCCAGAGTAGTATCTTTTGTTCCTTTTCAGACTCCTTAAAGGAAAAGTTCCATTTGAGCACTTGTCACTTCAAGCTCATTAAATATCGAAGGCGACTAGAGTCATCTTTTGTTTTTTCTCGACTCTTAAAAATTGAAAAAACAAGTTGTGTCAAAGCATCTAAGATTCATTTAATTCGGAAACATATTTCCCCTTGATTTTTAGTTAATCGAGTAATCTGTAATCGTGGAAAAAAGTCAATTGAAACCCCGTCGTTCGTGGAGGCTTACGAGTCAACTGTCTTTGTCTCCAGAATCAAAATTGTTACGGACAAATCGAAATCGTTTAACCGGTTCAAAATCCCCTGGTGAAGTTAGAACAAGTGTTACGACACCATCAGAGACACCATTTACTCCAAAAATTTCTAGTATCCCCACCATTATAGAAGAAGTTCCACAGCCACCAAAGGACAGTAGAGCTGATCCTAGTGTGAAGGTAAACACTTGTATTACTGAACTAGCTCCATCTACAGTTGATTCAGAAGGTGTCATTCCCCAAACATTTGTCGCTGCAGAATCTATACCTTCTTCGACACCGGAAATATTTTACGGACCTGACGATCTACCTCTTCCACCTGGTTTGATTGCTATAGAAGAGATTGTGGAGGATCCTCCATCGTAATTTGGAGTCGGGATCACCCTATATCCTTCTTCATCAGAAATTATTCTACCATTATCGAAAGCTCTTGTAGAATCGCTAGGAAATCTTTTGGATAGACTAGAAATGTCTGAACAACCGACGACATCTAGGACTGTGTCATCTGACACAGCGACGACAGAACTTGCTGCTGTCACTCCAACAATGTTCGTCAACATACCATCTATCACAACTAACTCTCAATCGCTAGATGGGGCCCACTCAGGGGCTTTTTCGACAGTATGGTCCGTTCCCGTTTGTTCATCTGGAATAATATCCGGGAACTCTTATGTTGAGTCTCAGCAAATTGATCCTTCACAGTGTCAATTTTGGTAGTCTGGTCCTCAAGGACAAACCATTCCTTTGAGTACCGGATTACCGCCATATGTGGGGCAATATACCCTTTCATTGTATCCTCTGGGAGGACAACCATAAGAGAGTTCACAACAAAATTCAGGTTATTCTGGAATTACATCTAGCGGTTGGGTGCCAATACTACCTCAACAACCAAGAGTTGTATACTCGATGCAACAATGTTTACCTATGTCAAATATACCAACTACGCCAGCTATTGTGACAGTGTCGCAGGCACAAGCATTCCCTGTTGTATGTCAACCTCAGGTTTCTCGGGTCGTAATGCAACAACCTCTTATCCCTGTGACTCAACCACAATCGCCAACTAATGGAATGACACAGGCCCAAACGGGTACAATTACGCCTCATCTTGGTCGAACAGCCAGTATTGAACAATAGCACATGGCTTCACAACCATGGTTGGCGCAATATCAACAACCGCAATTCTAACAAGTTTACCAAGGATATGAGCAACAAATCTTTGTAAATAATGGGCAGCCGTATATTCAAAACGGTCAAAATCAACCATTCTACAATGGTTATGCCCATCAACCTTACTAAAGTTACCAACATCAAATGCATTATGCTGGTATGCAAAGACCAACTGCCCAGACGATTCCATCTTATCCTGGGTATGCCTCGCCAAACCTGAATCAACAGTTACCCTTTGTGGCGACTTTAAGTTACCAGATCTAAATCGGCTAACGAACGATCCAATTGCTTGTGCCCCTTGGTGGCCAGCGATTCCGCATAAACTTCCATCAGATATTCCTAAATTTAATGGAAATCCGGGTGAAGACCCATCAAATCATGTGATGACCTTTCATCTCTGGTGTTCATCAAACACCCTAAATGATGATTCGATTAGGCTTCGCCTTTTTCAAAAAACATTAACTGGTCCGGCAGCAAAATGGTATATTGAGTTACCTAGAGCTTCGTTTGATAACTTCAGTACCCTAGCCACAACCTTTTTAACCCATTTTCAGTTACCTATAAGGTACGAAACGGGAACAGAACTCCTTACCAGTTTCAAGCAAACGACGTCCACTCACATATCCGATCATATTCATGAGTGGCGACGTCGTCGTAGAATGGTAAAAACGTATTTTCCTGATCAGCTTTTAGCTGAATGGTTTATTGATTCATTATTACCTTCCATTACAGAAGATGTGGCAAAGGGAGGAGTCGTCACTGAAGAGAAAGTTATTGCTCGTGCGTAATATTTAGACTTGATTTATACTCAGTCTGGCATGCTCTATGATAAAATCCCTGACGCTCCCATGCCGGAATTTTTCGTTCCTCCTCCTCCTAAATCGAACAATGACTCTCATGCCGGTGATGGCATGATTGGTACGACAGACATGAAATCAACAAAGGCTACATATAAAAAGGCCCGTAAGATTTCTATTCAAAATGAAAAAGAAGAACTTCTCGCCTCGGAAGTAAATGCCGTCTCAACTGACAAAGGCAAAGAAACCAAGCAACCAGGAGGAAAGAAGAAAAACAATGGGAAGAAGAAGAAACAAGAGGAATCATCACCTGAAAAATCTTCTGCAAACCCTTCTGGAGATAAGAAACCAAATCATCCATGTCTTATATGTGATGAGGATCATTGGACAAGAGAGTGTCCATATAAAGCTAAGCTTAAAAAATTATTCAAGAATTCAAAAACCTCGGCGGTATTGACCAATCCGTTTCCAAATCCAGGAACAAATCTAGTTGCTAGTGACAATGCTTCCCCGTCCCAAGTGCTGATGTTATCGGTTTCGAAACAGCAAAATGATGCTTTGATAATGACAAGGAATATCACCCATCGCACCCCATAGAAGGGCTTTTCAGTATGCATCGCACCTCCCGTGTGCATTTAGGTGCGATACAGCGCAATTTAACCATGGAGCAGGTGAGATGGTCCAGTTTTGACCAGTTCTGAGTAGTTTTTCATGGAGAACTTCTAGGAGATGCTATAATCAGTTGACCTTGTTCTTTTAGGGGTTGATATTTTCATGATCTAGCTGCTAGTCCAACTAAGGCTGGTAGCTACCTTACAAACAAACAAACTAAAACCACTTTCATTTTCCTTTATAAGAAGTAGATAAGAGGGGAACAAAGGAGACCAACATCTGTCTTGTGCTTGGTTCCTTGCCTGATTCCTCTCCCTTTTGATAGATCTTTTCCACTCGCTTCCTCGTCTACCCAGCTTCAAAGAGCACCTATAGAATCAAAGCAGCATAACACTATCCAAGAACAGAGATCTACTATCATAAACAATATAGGACTAGATATATATTGACCACACAAATGCATATATCATCAATCATACAAGAATGTGGAGGAAAACTTGAATAGATTTATTAATAATCAAGAATAACAAAGAGGATTACAACCAATTGTTCTAACCCAGTGTCATCCTCTCAGCAAGAAAACCCTTCTTCACCTCATGAAAAGCTTAGATCACCCAATACAATGATGTTACATGAAGAAACCAACAACACTTCCTTACAAGATACAAAATTCCAGCCTTCGGATCTCTGGGATGAGGGATCCATATATAGATATTTGCAAGGGGGGTGAGTCAGCTTCTGAGATTTAATTAGTGTCCTCTCTCTGATAGTCCTTGATTCCACTTGGAGATTGATGATCTCTTACTCTTCCCTAATATATGCATTTGTGTGGTCAATATACACTTTACCGTCGTGGTGTCGATACAGTTCTGAGGAGGTGCCTCACCCATGAGGGGGCCGAAAAAGTCTTGAATGATTGCCATTCAGGCGCGTGTGTGGGGCATCAATCTGGTTACGCTATGACGCAAAAAAATTTAGGAGCAGGATACTTCTGGCCAACAATATTCAAAGATTTCATAACCGCAGTCAGAAGTTGCCATGCATGTCAAATTTTCGATAGCAAAACCAGAAGACCACCCACACCCCTGCAGCTAATAGTTGTTGTTGGGCCATTCGCCAAATGGGGCATAGATTTCATGACATGTAACCCCACCTTGACTGGGGGGCATGGGTATATCATAGTCGTAATAGACTATTTTACGAAATGGGCCAAGGCGATGCCTACATTAAACAACACCAGTGAAACAACTGCCCTTTTATTTTTCAATCATTGAGTCACCAGATTCGGCGTTCCACAGGCCATAGTCATAGATCATGGATCGCATTTTTGCAATCACATGATGGTTGAACTGGCTGCCAAATTGGGGTTGTCCCACGACAGCTCTACTCCATATTACCCACAGGCCAACGGACAAGTTGAAGCAATCAACAAGGTCCTAAAGCGGATGCTGCAAAGGATGATTGGAATCCAGAAAAGGAGTTGGAACCTGATCCTATACTCAGCCTTGTGGGCATACCAAACATCGGTAAGGAATGCAACAAGGTTTACACCCTTTCAACTGGTGTATGGCCTAGAAGCAATCTTACCAGTTCAGCGTGAAATCTCGTCCCTCAAACTCGCAGTCGACCTTCTCCCCAGAAATTCAAAAGAGGAGGCTCGATTCTTGGAACTAATCCAATTGGATGAAACCCGTCATGATGCCGCTTTGGCTAACGAAGCCCATAAGAAACGAGTCAAGGCGTAGTTCAACAAGAATGTCAAACGTGACTTGGTCTTACTTTACGACCAGGAATCTGATAAATTGGGAGCAAGTAAATTCAAGTCTTTGTGGATGGGCCCCTATATTGTTAAACGTGTATTATCAAAAGGAGCCTACTAGTTAATGGATTATGATAGGATTCCACTGGCGCAACCCCGTAACGGGTTGTACCTTAAGTGTTACTACGCATGACTTAGTGTAGTAACCCATATGCTTTTGTTACGTTTTTTTTTCGCTAAGGGTAATTGTTTTGGTCAAGTAATCCACTTTTTACATTTGTTGCAGATGTCGAACCTATTAGAATCATTTGTTGGATATGCCGACAGAGTGAGTCATAGTTCACGGAACCTACCTTCTGCAGCCTGGGCCATTTTTTATCCAAGCGGCAAGTTAGTAAGTTTCAGAGGGGTATGTATTGGTCAGTCGACAAATAACATCGCTGAATATAGTGCGTTGATAGAACTTCTCTCTGATGCCATCACACATGCCATAAGCTGACTTGTCGTCAGGCTAGACTCACAGCTCGTCATCCTACAACTCAATGGTATCTACTCCGTCTGAAATCCAGCTATCTATAGCATGTTCCTAAGGGTCAAGATTTTGGAAAGGCAATTTGAGTTTATTCAATATCAGCATATTTCCAGAAACTTAAACACATTAACGGACTCATTGGCAAATTATGTGTTAGATAGACATTTGCAACATTTATAAATAGAAGCATTTCATCAATATTTGCATCAGGATCATGTAACTTAACCAAAATAAAACTCGGAAAATCAAAAATATATGTATATAATTGTTTATGGTTTACACATAATGTTCTGTAACCAAGAAAAAATTGGTCAGATGACCCAAAACTCAAAATGCTAGGGCGAACCCTAGTCTAATGATGTTGGTGATAACAAGTCACCGCCTGTGCAATCATGCGTAAAAGCCTAGTCCATTGACTCAGCACACCAGTAGTATGTCGCTGCAACCTCAGAGGCAGCTCGTCGAGCCTCACATCTAGAATACCAAGAGTGAGGCCCTCGACCCGATCTTGCAATGCTGAAAGAGTCTTGGCCACATGAAGGTCATGAAGGATAGCCCTTCCCACAGCCTCTCCTGCTGGAGCGGCAACTAGCACTCTCAGGCATACTGCTGGCCAAACTGGTCCAACATCTGCATGAGCACATGACTTTTGATTAGTCCTGATAGAAGAAAGCACAAGAACATTATGAAAGAAATGATAAATAGAGATATGGTCAGAGAATTTACCGATGACACATCATTGCTCGCCAACTGGCAGTACCAAATCCGAGTCACCCCGGAAATCCATACCAGCATATGGATACTCGGAAAAAATCATCTCCTGATGATTAAACCACTCAAAGAAGGTATCAGAAAAGGAAACCTTGGACTGACCAGCATGTCTCGCCATAAGGTCCGTGGCTCAGTTTGTGGAGGTAAACCAAGTGAAACATACTGCGGCTGCATCAGCGGGATCTTTTCCAAAGCAAAAGCAGTCAAAATAGAACCATATCCAAAGTTCTTCAATCTTCCATTTTTCACCTTGGTCAGTTGTTCTTTCATCACAGAGAGTACTACATCACACCAGTTGAACACCTTTGGTTCAAGGCATTCCAAGGCATACTTCATATAAGACCTGTTGGCCACATGAAGAGCTACACTACCAGCCAGTCTAGCAAAAGTGAACAGAATGGTCCTCAAGGACCTGTCAGTGACATCTTGGATATTGATCTTGCCGTCCTTACTCGGCTGAGATCCCTCTTTGCAATACCTGCGAATGTAATCTCTCACGAATTCACCCCCACAGGCCGAACCTAATAATGAGATAGGGGCACCATGCCTCGACATGCCGGTCAAAAAATAGATGTCCACAATAGTCAAAGGGATAGATTTGCCCCTAATCTGGAACACCTCGTTGGTGGGATCCCATGCATTAAGAAAATATTGCAACAAGTTGATTTGTTGCCTCATGCTAGAGATGCGGAAAAACTTCAACAGACCACAGTTCCGCAGTGCATTTTCCGTAGCCGGATCATGTAAAGCAAGCATCTCCTCTTCTTCATGCTCACGTTCTTGCCATGTAACAAGAATTTTGCTCCAATGAATCTCTGAAAACAAACAAGAGGAGAGTCAGGATCCTGATTGGTGAAAAACAGGAAAAAATTTCCATTAAAAACTGTGCACAAATTTCCCTCATTGCGCCCATCGCACCCCCAGCAGTGTTCTGGGTGGGATGCATGCATTGCACCTTTCGATATAGAAAAGGTGCGATGGAGCTAGAGCGAGTTTTTCAAACCCCAGAGGCTCAGAAAAACCAGAAAACATGCTCATAATTCAAAAAGGAAAGAATGAAACTAAAGAGCTCAGGTTTAGCTCCTACCTGGTCCAGACAGTGCCAAGAATCGTCCATAGAATCTCCTAGAATCAGATGGTGAAAATCAAGGGGGAAAACACCTCCAAAGCTCCAACAAACCAAAGTTCAAATAAAATGGTAAAACGAGAGGTAAAAACCACTTTTAAATTAATTTTCACGCAATTCAAGTAAAATATTAGTGTTTGACTCATTTTTCAAGCATATATTATTCGTTTCTAACTACTTTGATGAAGTGATTGAAGAGGCAGTACAACCTTTGAAGGAACAAAGTTGTCAATGGTAAAATCAAAGTAATTAATGACCATTATATTGAGCAGTTTTAATGCGGAATTCAAGCTCGTTAAAAATAAACATAAGCAATGAGAAAACGTTCCCCCAGAGTTTAAGCTCATTAAAAAATGAACCAATTTCCAGTAAATAACCATCGTGAATGTATTATCATCAGCCTTTGAAGCCTTGGTCGTGTTCTCATCATCACCTCCATTTGATTGTTTACCCCTTTTTGAGGAACAGCTGCGAAGAGTGATCCTATTAGCCATCCTTGTGACACTGCCATGATTGGAAAATTCCAAATCTTACCTAGAATTAGTTGCTACCTGAAATTATCACTCGTTCCTCGAAAAACGAGTCTCCTTTAATCTCTTTTCATCTGACTCGTAAAATATGAAAAGATTGCCGAGCAATTGGCCTCTCCAGCTCGTTAAAGTGACTGGAAGTGCTATCCCTCCTTTAGATTTTAATCTTTTTGGACCTGAGGGATTATTACAGAAAAATATCGAGTGCTTGTTTTGTTCGGCTCGATAAAATTACCAAAAATTCATCCATTTTGTATTATTTTATACTTTTTTGGACTCAAGGGATTATATGACGAAAAAGAATTATTGGAGTTTTCTTTATGTCCCTTTTCAGACTCTCTAAAATTGAAAAGCACCGAGTTATCTTTGTCATTAAACTCGTTAAAACTGAATAGTGACAAACTTGTCAATACAGACAAGAACGAGTTTCACTATCACTAGGCTCATTAAAACATAGAAATGGGTTTGCCCGAAGGGAAAATTATAGAACAAGCATATGTTATCCTCCTCAAGCTTGACAAAAATAAAGAGGTACTGGTCAGCAATGACTGGGGAAAAATTGGGAAGAAAACTTGAAGAAACTTTGTTGGTAGCAAGTCGCTCTTGAACATGACACTTTCACTCCGCATTCGAGTCGGGTTGGGTTGTTCTGTTCACCAGTCATATCACCATTGGTCCATCACACCATCCATATTTTGGGTTAACGCTACCAATCCATCATGTCAGTGTCGCCGATATGTTCAAGAGAAGTCGCTCAGAGAATTCACCTGTGTCTCATCCGTTGCAATACATTTACGCTCCATTCTTTCGTGATCGCCACCCTGAACCTTATATTATTAGCTCATTTTCACCTCCATTAAAATCATTTGCTCCGTTCCGTGTCATAGATGTGGGATTCACTAAGGCCCTCCTATGATGGATCGCTTCTTGTCGACATCAGCTCATTATCCACGAAGTCGATCTAGGAACAACCCTTTTAGTACTTTGAAGCTTGCATGCCTCAATGGCAAGTTTCTCACTTCCAGCGAGAGGTTTACATCAATGGCCTTCGACCAAAAGATTTTGTGTGGTGTTCGACGCCAAGTCCCTTATTCACACCATGTGAATTGTATTGTAGTACCTTGAGGGTCACCATCATTATCGGTGATTCCTCTCGTGCCTGTTAACTGCTTACATCATTGGCTGGTAATCAGGCGATGTCTTTCCATGTTTGGATCCAGAACATCTCTCACATGTATCGACTTGTACTTTGAGTGAAGATCGAACGAGATTGAAGACCCCAGATCTAGTTTCATCCATCCGGGCTGCGATATATATTCAAGAAAGTAAAGACATCAAATGTACATTATTGCTGCACAGATAATCATCCAATCCAGGGGATGATGGCTCTACTAGAATCAACAGTCTGCACTCAGACGATTGTTTGTCTTATGTACATGAAAATTAATTGATAAAGCTGAGCATGGGAATGCCTACCTCAGCTAGATCATGAAAATATTATGAAGATAATGTATTGTAATGTATCTTATTACAGGTCGCCTTACAGCTCGAAAAAACTTCGGATCCTCATGATAAAGCATTTCACCCGACATCAATAGATTTACAACCTCATGCTTGAGGGGGCAACTGTTATAGACATTTTTGGGCACTGCAACCCCAATCATAAATGTCCATAAACCAAGGGCTCCTAAGTCCCTAAAAGTGTTGTTCAAACCCCTAAAAGAACAAGGTCAACTGATTACAACATCTCCCAGAAGTTCTCCATGAAAAACTACTCAGAACTGGTCAAAACTGGACCATCTCACCTGCTCCATGGTCAAAGTGTGCTGCATCCCACCTAAATGCACATGGGAGGTGCGATGCATATTGAAAATCCCTTCTATAGGGTGCGATGGGCGAGAGTGGACAAATGGCAGGGTCAATTTGCGAGGTGGAAGATCATGGAATCTTCCAGAAACTTCTCCTGTGACACTTGCCTCTCTGCATTCGCCCAGGGATGAGTAAGAGATCATCAATCTCCAAGTGGAAACAAGAAATATCAGAGATAGGACACTAATCAAATCTCAAAAGCTGACTCAACCCCCTTGCAAACTTCTATATATGGATCCCTCATCTCATACATCCAGAGGCTGGAATTTTGTATCTTGTAAGGAAGTGCTGCTGGTTTCTTGGTGTAACATCATAGTGTTGGATGATCTAAGCTTTTCATGAGGTGAAGAAGGGCTTTCTTGCTGAGAGGATGACGCTGGGTCAGAACAATTGGTTGTAATCCTCTTTGCTATTCTTGATTATTAATAAAGCTATTCAAGCTTTCCTCCACATTCTTGTATGATTGATGATATATGCATTTGTGTGGTCAATATATATCTTGTCCTATATTGTTTATGATAGTAGATCTATGTTCTTGGATAGTGGTATGCTGCTTTGATTCCACAGGTGCTCTTTGAAGCTGGGTAGACGAGGAAGCGAGTAGCAAATATCTATCAGAAGGGAGAGGAATCAAGTAAGGAACCAAGCGCAAGACAGAGGTTGGTTTCCTTTTTCCCCTATTATCTACTTCAAATAAAGGAAAACAAAAGTGGTTTTAGTTTGTTTGTTTCTAAGGTAGCTACCAGCCTTCGTGGGACTAGCAGTTCTGCATAGACACTAGATTTCCCGATAAAAAAATTTGAAGGTGGAGGTGAATTTGAAGGTGGGGTTACTACACTGAATTCGATAGAGCCTCCACTGGGGAGTGAATAGATTGTTTGTTTGTCTATGTTTGTTTGCTTTATAAACTTACAGATGGAGCCTGAAGTCAATCCAGCTAGCCTTCGAACTGCATTTGCTATGCAAGTGCAAAGTAGATCAATGTTGCTTCAGTCTATCTCCGGGTTTTGTTTATGAACTGAACAATCAATTTACAAACTCTCTAATTGCCCTTGTGGTGGCTCTAGTAATCTCCTTAGATCTACCCCTATGATTTACTTACTGATTACCACTTGCTCGGCTTAAATCCCTGAACTGTGTTGCAAACTGTGATCAAGAATTGGATCAAAAGTCTCGCACTGTACCATTGCACCCTCTCTTCAAGGATATCAGTGTCCATCACACTTCCCGTGTGCTGTAGGTGGGATGCATACTGGAATCCCTGTGTAACAGGTGTGCTAATCAGAAAGGGCTAATTTTGCCTTCAGACTTTGGTTTTTTTCACTCTCTTCAGCTCTATTCAGGAGTTTTGCTGTCTGTAGTCAGTATACCTCTGTTGGAAACCCACTTCCTTGCCATTATTCCGATCTCCATTGTGCAAAGAACTGTAAATGTTTTTATGTATTGTGAGCCATTTTCAGTTCTCTTTTACAAAGAAGTAGCGTAATTGAATTGTCGTTTCTTGATTTGGAAGTGTTGCAAGTGTCGTTTTCAGTCGTAGAAGAGAATCCGATTGTTCTTGATAGTCGATTACACTGTTACTCTTGTATTTGATTTGAATTAGTAGTTTTTTTTTTAAAGTGTCGAAAGCACGTTTTCCATTCCAAATCACAAAGTGTCGTCATTGTCTTCATTTTGTCTTGAAAAGTAGCTTGTTAGTAATGTCTCTTTGAAAAATAATTCAGATTTGTGCTTAGGTTTCTTTTTATCATTCACACATTAAGAAGGCTGAAAAAAATACATGCATGTGCATTTGCATTTAGACTATTTGTTGGTTTGATTTAGCACAGTGCATATAGTGTGTGCTCTCTGCTCTATGTTGAAAGAATATCATCTCTCTTTCTTTAGTAGCTAGGATTTTCATTGCAAAAAGGAGATTAAACGATTGTTTATCATCTTAGATTGCATTTTAGGAATTGTATATCTACATCACGCGGTGAACTTGAAAGGCAAATTTCTTAAGCAAGATCAACTGTAAAATAAATTTAATGAATCTAAAAACGCTTTGGAACCTAACACACAACATTTAGAAGTCTAGGCTAAAGACGTATTCCGGTGCCGTAAAGCCTCGTAACTGTTGTTTTCATTGCTAGTTGGGTGGTTCCTCGACTTTGGGACGATAAGTGCCAGTACGGACTTGTGCTCCCACGTACCTTCGAGTATATATTGGGAGACCATAGTAGGCTATATCCTTTATCCATAGGAATCCGTGTCTACTGCCCTATCAATCGCAATGCACTGAACACAACATTTGGGAAGATTGACTGCCGTACCGTAAAAAGTATTCTGCAGTTTTGCGATTGGTTTGGTAATCTCGCTATCTAGATTTCCAGAGTAGTCTCTTTCATTCCTTTTCAGACTCCTTGAAGGAAAAGGTCCATCTTAGTACTTGTAACTTCAAGCTCATTAAATATCGAAGGCGACTAGAGTCATCTTTTGTTTTTTCTCGACTCTTAAAAATTGAAAAAACAAGTTGTGTCAAAGCGTCTAAAATTCATTTAATTCGGAAACATATTTCCCCTTGATTTTTAGTTGATCGAGTAATCCGCAATCGTAGAAGAAAGTCAATTGAAACCCCATCGTTCGCGGAGGCTTACGAATCAACCGTCTTTGTCTCCAGCATCAAAACTATTACGGATGAAGCGAACTCGTTTAACTGGTTCAAAATCCCTTGGTAAAGTTAGAACAAGTGTTCTGACACCATCGGAGACACTGGTTACTCCAAACATTTCTGGTATCCCCACCATTACAGAAGAAGTTCCGCAGCCACCAAAGGACAGTAGAGCTGATCCTAGTGTGAAGGTAAACACTTGTATTACTGAACCGGCTCCATCTATAGCTGATTCAGAAGGTGTCATTCTCCAAACATCTGTTGCTGTAGAATCTATACCTTCTTCGACACCGGAAATATTTTACGGACCTGACGGTCTACCTCTTCCACCTGGTTTGATTACTATAGAAGAGATTGTGGAGGATCCTCCATCTAGTACTCCATCGCGATTTGGAGTCGGGATCACCCTATATCCTTCTTCATCAGAAATTAGTCTACCGTTATCGGAAGCTCCTATAGAATCGCTAGGAAATATTTTGGATAGACTAGAAATGTCTGAACAACTGGCGACATCTAGGATTGTGTCATCTAACACAGCGATGACAGAACTTCTTGCTGTCACTCCAACAATGTTCGTCGGCATACCATCTGTCCCAACTAGCTATCAATCGCTAGATAGGGCCCACTCAGGGGCTATTTTGACAGTATGGTTCATTCCTGTTTGTTCATCCGGAATAATATCTGAGAACTCTTATGTTGAGTCTCAGCAAATTGATCCTTCACAGTGTCAATTTTGGCAGTCCGGTCCTCAAGGACAAACCATTCCTTTGAGTACCGGATTACCGTCATATGGGAGGAAATATACACTCTCATTGTCTCCTCCGTGACGACAACCATACGAGAGTTCACAACAAAATTTGGGTTATGCTGGAATTACATCTAACAGTTGGGTGCCAATACTACCTCAACAACCAAGAGATGTATACTCAATGCAAAAATGTTTACCTATGTCAAATATACCAACTACGCCAGCTATTGTGATGGTGTCGCAAGTTCAAGCATTACCTATTGCATGTCATCCTCAAGTTTCTCAGGTTGTAATGCAACAACCTCTGATCTCTGCGACTCAACCACAATCGCCAACTAGTGGAATGACACAGGCCCAAACGGGTACAATTACACCTCATCTTGGTCAAACAGCCAGTATTGGACAACAGAACATGGCTTCACAATCGTGGCTGGTGCAATATCAACAACCACAATTCCAACAAGTTTACCAAGGATCTGAGCAACAAATCTTTGCAAATAATGGGCAGCTGTATATTCAAAACGGTCAGAATCAACCATTCTACAATGGTTATGCCCATCAACCTTACCAAAGTTACCAGCATCAAATGCATTATGTTGGTATTCAAAGGCCAACTGCCTAGGCGATTCCATCTTATCCTGGGTATGCTTCGCCAAACCTGAATCAACAGTTACCCTTCGTGGCGACTTTAGAGTTACCGGATCTAAATCGGCTAATGAATGATCCAATTGCTTACGCCCCTTGGTGGCCAGCGATTCCACATAAACTTCTGTCAGACATTCCTAAATTTAATGGAAATCCAGGTGAAGACCCGTCGAATCATGTGATGACCTTTCATCTCTGGTGTTCATCAAACACCCTAAATGATGATTCGATTAGGCTTCGCCTTTTTCAGAGAACGTTAACTGGTTCGGCAACAAAATGGTATATCGAGTTACCTAGAGCTTCGTTTGATAACTTCAGTACCCTAGCCACAACCTTTTTAACCCATTTTCAGTTACCTATAAGGTACGAAACGGGAACAGAACTCCTTACCAATTTCAAGAAAACGACGGCCACTCACATATCCGATCATATTCATGAGTGACAACAGCGTCGTAGAATGGTAAAAACGTATGTTTCTGATCAACTTTTAGCTGAATGGTTTATTAATTCATTATTACCTTCCATTACAGAAGATGTGGCAAAGGGAGGAGTCGTCACTGAAGAGAAAGTTATTGCTCGTGCACAATATTTAGACTTGATTTATACTCAGTCTGGCATGCTCTACGATAAAATCCCTTACGCTCCCAGGCCGGAATTTTCCGTTCGTCCTCCTCCTAAATCGAACAATGACTCTCATGCCGGCGATGGCGTGATTGGTACAACAGACACGAAATCAACAAAGGCTACATCTAAAAAGTCCCGTACGATTTCTAGTCAAAATGCAAAAGAAGAACTTCTCGCCTCGGAAGTAAATTCTATCTCAACTGACAAAGGCAAAGAAACCAAGCAACCAGGAGGCAAGAAGAAAAATAAAGGGAAGAAGAAGAAACAGGAGGAATCATCACCTGAAAAATCTTCTGCAAACCCTTCTGGAGATAAGAAACCAAATCTTCCATGTCTTATATGTGATGAGGATCATTGGACAGGATAGTGTCCATATAAAGTTGAGCTTTGAAAATTCTTCAAGAATTCAAAATCCTCGGCGGTATTGACCAATCCGTCTCCAAATCCAGGAACAAATCTAGTTGCCAGTAACAATGCCTCCCCGTCCCAAGTGCTAATGTTGTCGGCTTCGAAACAGCAAAATGATGCTTTGATAACGACAAGGAATAAATATTACAAGAATCCACAACTGTCGAATGACAAGGATAAAGATCAACCTAGTAGTCTGACAACAACTTCGACAGAAGTTGCACCGCCCATCATTCCAGAGCTAACAATAAAACCGCCAAAGGGAGTAGTACACAAATCAACATTTAATACTCGTGCCAGAGCAGCACAAAATTATAATATAGTGGAAGATCTAGTCCAATTGCCGTTCGCTATGTCAACACTTGAGGTACTGAAAAATTTCCCCTCCCAAAAGCAGGCTTTATTATCAGCAATAGGTGGGATTGACCCAAAGGATTCTAATCTTGTGTCCTTTAATCACAAAGGATACGATCCTCAGTTACCAGCTCAACTAGCTTTCCTCATTCAAGTGAAAGCCCTCAACAAAACTGTTCATCGAACAATTATTGTTGGGGGCATCTACGTGTATTATGTTGATGAGTTGCTAGAAAACTTTAGGATCTCCAACCTTGTCACGATCCTCGATGACATTAAAATCATTTCATGGACGAACATATACCCCATATGGGATTCTAAATAACTTGCAAGTTGAACTGGGGGGAAAAGCAATAGAAATAGATGTTGAAGTAATCGACGGAAATCTCGATTACAACATCCTACTGGGAAGGCCCTGGATATATGCTATGGCTGCCGTTGTGTCGACCTACTTTAGGAAGATTGCATTTCCCTTTCAAGGAGAAATTACAATCGTCAACCAACAAACATTTCTCCCCAATAGTTCCCAAGTTATGGGAAGCATTCCGATGATCCATGGAAGCCCCCATTCGCTTCAAAATATCGAAGTAGGCCTACTAAAAGACCCTATATTAATGGGGACTTTTGGCCTCCCACCTCCAATCAATCTGGCGGAAGTGGTGACGGTAGGAACCTGCAATATGATATCCTCTATTCAAAATATCTTAGAAAACGATATTAACATGGATCATCTGCAGGTATTGCCTCCAAGCTCAATAGAAATATTGTAGCAATCAATGTTTTTGGCATGGGAGGCAGACCCAAATCAACGCTCATCAAGCGTTTGGATAGATAGGTCTAAGGAATATGGCACCCCTTCAAATCCTTGGTCGCAAGTGCAATACACTGACGAAGGAATGGTTCAGTCAATGATAATTGATGGGCTGCCATGGGAAGATTACCACCATCGTTCCCATCTTCTGGATTTTCAAGAAGATACTCCTGATGACCTTCATCATCCTTCAGTTTTTGAATTCCTATCAGATACTGTAAACACGGTGGATTCCGAGCGAAACTTTTCCAATATTGAAGAGCCTATCGCCATAAATATCTCAACCAAAACAGATGTTGTAGAGAATATTTATGTTGGCAAATGTTGCTCTCCTTCAGAACTGGAAATATACAAAGTTATTTTTCATGAATTCAGAGATGTCTTTGCTTGGTCATATGATGAAATGCCAGGCATTGACTTGAATATAGTTGAAAATGAAATAAAGATGTATCCAAATGTCAAACCAGTACGACAACGACTACGGTAGGTGCACCCCAAGAAAGCCGCTGCCATCAAGGCAGAAGTTGAAAAACTTCTCCATGCTGGTTTCATTTACCCAGTTCCTCTAACCGATTAGGTATCAAACATTGTTCCTGTAATGAAAAAACAAGGAACGATTAGAGTGTGCATCGATTATAGGGATGTAAATCAAGCTTGTCCAAAAGACAACTACCCTACACCCTTTATTGACTAGATAATTGATGAATGTGCCGGATGTGAAATCTTTTCATTTATGGATGGATTCTCTGGGTATAATAAAATAAATATCCGCCCACGAGACCAGTCAAAGACTGCATTTATTTGTCCGTGGGGCACATTTTCATATCGCAAGTTACCCTTTGGTTTAAAGAACGCAGGGGCAATATTTCAGAGGGCAATGAATTATGCCTTCCATGACATCAAAAACATCGTTCAACCATTTCTCGACGATCTTCCGACTCATTCGTGAAAGCAGACTGATCATCCACAGCATTTAAGAGCGATATTTCTACGTTGCCGACACTACAAGATACGACTCAATCCACACAAATGTGTGTTCTGTGTCAATTCTGGTCGTTTGCTTGGCTTTGTAGTCTCAAAGGATGGGATTCGTCTCAACCCATGTATGGTTCAAGCAATCATAAATTTTCCTCCAACTTCAAATTTGATTCAGATTCAGAAACTCCAAGGGAAAGCAAACTTTCTGAGGAGGTTCATTCCAAATTACGTCGAACTTGCTAAAGGTTATACACGTCTATTGAAAAAAGAAGTACCCTTCGTCTAGGATTAGGTCATGCAAGCTTCCTTTGATGCTTTAAAAGAATCCCTAATGAAATCATCATTAATGTACGCTCCTGATTATCAAAAAGACTTTAACCTATATCTGGCTGCAGCGGATACAACCATCGCAATGGTTTTAGTTCAAGAAGACAATGGAATTGAACATCCCATATATTATTTAAGTAGAAACTTAAACGATACAGAAAGCAAGTTTTCCTACGTTGAAAAGCTGGCTCTCGCAGCTGTTCAAGTGATACAAAGATTTCGACACTATGTCCTCTTTCAAAAAACTACCATTTTGTCAGATTGCAACCCCATGACTTATATATTTTCGCGACAGTTGCTGGGGGGAAAATATTCAAAATGGATAGCAATTCTTCAATAGTTTGATCTGGAATTTGCAAAATCCAAATCAAAGAAATCCTTGGTTTTCGCAGAATTACTATGCGATCTCCCATCGTCATCCAACGATGAAACATCTGAAGAAACCATCGTGGATGAATCTTTGTTTCTGATATCTTCAAGAAATTCGTGGTATGGAGATATAATCATCTATCGCCAAACCCAAAAATATAGGTCTAATACCTCTCGCTCGGAACAAAAACGTATTCGATACCAATCAAAAGACTACATGATCGTCGGTGATACACTTTACCATCGTGGTGTTGATACAGTTCTGAGGAGGTGCCTCACCCATGAGGAGGCTGAAAAAGTCCTGAATGATTGCCATTCAGGCACGTGTGGGGGGCATCAATCTGGTTACGCTACAGTGCAAAAACTTTTACGAGCAGGATACTTCTAGCCAACAATGTTCAAAGATTGCATAACCGCAGTCAGAAGTTGCCATGCATGTCAAATTTTCGATAGCAAAACCAGAAGACCACCCACACCGCTGCAGCCAATAATTGTTGTTGGGCCATTCGCAAAATGGGGCATAGATTACATGACATGTAACCCCACCTCTACGGGGGGCATGGGTATAACATAATCGCAGTAGACTATTTTACCAAATGGGCTGAGGCGATGCCTACATTAAACAACACCGGTGAAACAACTACCCTTTTCTTTTTCAATCATGTAGTCGCCAGATTCGGCATTCCATAGGCCATAGTCACAGATCATGCATCGCATTTTCATAATCACATGATGGTTCAATTGGCTGCCAAATTAGGGGTTGTCACACGACAACACTACTCCATATTACCCGCAGGCCAACGGACAGGTTGAAGCAATCAACAAAGTCCTTAAGCGGATGTTGCAAAGGATGGTTGGAGTCCACAAAAGGAGTTGGCACCTGATCCTATACTCAGCCTTGTTGGCATACCGAACATCGGTAAGGAATGCAACTGGGTTTACACCCTTTCAACTGGTGTATGGCCTAGAAGCAATCTTACCAATTCAGTGTGAGATCTCGTCCCTCAAACTCACAGTCGACCTTCTCCCCGGAACTTCAGAAGAGGAGGCTCGTTTCTTGGAACTAATCCAATTGGATGAAACCCATCATGATGCCACTTTGGCTAACGAAGCCCATAAGAAACGAGTCAAGGCACAGTTCGACAAGAATGTCAAACCCCGTGTCTTCTCAGAAGGTGACTTGGTCTTACTTTACGACCAAGAATCTGATAAATTGGGAGCAGGTAAATTCAAGTCTTTGTGGATGGGCCCCTATATTGCTAATCGTGTATTAGCAAAAGGAGCCTACAAGTTAATGGATTATGACAGGATTCCACTAGCGCAACCCCGTAACGGGTTGTACCTTAAGCGTTACTACGCATGATTCAATGTAGTAACCCATATGCTTTTGTTACGTTTTTGTTTTCGCTAAGGGTAATTGTTTTGGTCAAGTAATCCACTTTTTACATTTGTTGCAGATGTCGAACCTATTGGAACCATTTTTTGGATATGTCGACAGAGCGAGTCGTAGTTCGCAGAACCTATCTTCTGTGGCCTGGGTCATTTTTGATCCAAGCGGTGAGTTAGTAAGTTTTAGAGGGGTATGTATTGGTCGGTCAACAAATAACGTCGCTGAATATAGCGCGTTGATAGAACTTCTCTTTGATGCCATCACACATGGCATAAGCTAACTTGTCGTCAGGCTAGACTCACAACTTGTCACCCTATAACTCAATGGTATCTACTCCGTCCGAAATCGGGCTATCTATCGCATGTTCCTAAGGGTCAAGATTTTGGAAAGGAAATTTGATTTTATTCAATATCAGCATATTTACAGAAACTTAAACACATTAACAAACTCATTGGCAAATTATGTGTTAGATAGACATTTGCAACATTTATAGAAAGAAGCATTTTATCAATATTTGCATCAGGATCATGTAACTTAACCAAAATAAAACTCAGAAAATCAAAAATATATATATATATATATCTATATATATATATATATATATATATATATATATATATATATATATATATAATATATATATATATATATATATAGATATATATATATATATATATATATATATATATATATATATATATATATATATAGATAACTGTTTATGGTTTACACATAATGTTCTATAACCAAGACAAAAATGGTCAAATGACCCAAAACTCAAAAAGCTAGGGGGCACCCTAGTCTAATGATGCTGGTGATAACAAGTCACCACCTATGCAATCATGCGTAAAAGCCTAGTCCACCGACTCGGCACGCTCGTAGTATGTCACTGCAACCTCAGAGGTAGCTCGTCGGTCCTCACATCTGGAATACCAAGAGTGAGGCCCTCAACCTAATCCTGCAATGTTGAAAAAGTCTCGGCCACATCAAGGTAGCGAAGTATAGCCCTTCCCACAACCTCTCTTGCTGGAGCAGAAGCTGGCACTCTCAGGCATACCACTGGCCGAACTGGTCCAACATCCGCATGAGAACATGAGTTTTGATTAGTCCTGATAGAAGAAAGCACAAGAAAATTATGAAAGAAACAATAAACAGAGATATGGTCAGAGAATTTACTGATGACACCCCGCTGCTCGCCAACCGGCAGTACCAAATCCGGGTCATCCCGGAAATCCATACCAGCATATGGATACTCGAAAAAAACCATCTCCTGACGGTTGAACCACTCGAAGAAGGTATCAGAAAAGGAAACCTGGGACTGACCATCATGTCTGGCCATAAGGTCTGTGGCTCAGTCGGTGGAGGTAAACCAAGTGAAACATACTGCGGCTGCATCAGCGGGATATTTTCCAAGGCAAAAGCAGTCAAAATAGAACCATATCCAAAGTTCCTCAATCTTCTGTTTTTCACCTTGGTCAGTTGTTCTTTCATCACAGAGAGTACTGCATCACACCAGTTAAACACCTTTGGTTCAAGGCATTCCATGGCATACTGCATATAAGACCTGTTGGCCACATGAAGAGCTGCACTACCAGCCAGTCTAGCAAAAGTGAACAGAATGGTCCTCAAGGACCTGTCAGTGACATCTTGGATATTGATCTTGCCGTCCTTACTCCGCTGAGATCCCTCTCTGCAATACCTGTGAATGTAATCTCTCACGGATTCACCCCCACGGGCCGAACCTGATAATGAGATAGGGGCACCACACCTCGATAAGCTGGTCAAAATATAGATGTCCACGACAGTCAAAGGGATAGATTTGCCCCTAATCTGGAACACCTAGTTGGTGGGATCACATGAATCGAGAAAATATTGCAACAAGTTGATTTGTTGCCTCATGCTAGAGATGCGGAAAAACTTGAACAGGCCACAGTTCTTCAGTGCATTTACCGTAACCGTATCATGTAAAGCAAGCATGTCCTCTTCTTCATGCTCATGTTCTCACCATGTAACAGGCATTTTTCTCCAATGAATCTCTGAAAACAAACAAGAGGAGAGTCAGGATCCTGATTTGGTGAAAAACAGGCAAAATTTTTCCATGAAAACTGTGCACAAATTTCCCTCCTTGAACCCATTGCACCCCCAGCAGTGTTCTGGGTGGGATGCATGCTGACTGGCCAATGGCCAAGCCAACATGCATCGCACCTTTCGATATAGAAAAGGTGCGATGGAGCTAGGTCAAGTTTTTCAAACCCAGAGGCTCAGAAAAACCAGAAAACATGCTCAGAATTCAAAAAGGAAAGAATGAAACTGAAGAGCTCAGGTTTAGCTCCTACCTGGTCCAGACGGTGCCAAGAATCGTCCACAGAATCTCCTGGAATCAACTGGTGAAAATCAAGGGGGAAAACACCTCCAAAGCTCCAACAAACCAAATTTCAAATGAAATGGTAAAATGAGAGGTAAAAACCACTTTTAAATTACTTTTCACGCAATTCAAGTAAAATATTAGTGTTTGAATCATTTTTCAAGCATATATTATTCGTTTCTAACTAGTTTGATGAAGCAATTGAAGAGGCAGTACAACCTTTGAAGGAACAAAGTTGTCAATGGTAAAATCAAAGTAATCAATGACCATTATATCGAGCAGTTTTAACGCGGAATTCAAGCTCGTTAAAAAATAAACATAAGCAATGAGTAAACGATCCCCCAGAATTTAAGCTCATTAAAAAATGAACCAATTTCCGGTAAATAACCATCGTGAGTGTATTATCATCAGCCTTTGAAGCCTTGGTTGTGTTCTCATCATCACCTCTGTTCTGTATTGGCCGATCATTCACCTCCATTTGATTTTTTACCCTTTTTGAGGAACAGCTACGAAGAGTGATCCTGTTAGCCATCCTTGTGACACTGCCTTGATTGGAAAATTCCAAATCTTACCTGGAATTAGCTACTACCCGAATTTATCACTCATTCCTCGAAAAACGAGTCTCCTTTAAGATCTTTTCATCTAACTTGTAAAATATGAAAAGATTGTCGAGCAATTGGCCTCTCTAGCTCGTTAAAGTGACAGGAAGTGCTATCCCTCCTTTAGATTTTAATCTTTTTGGACCTAAGGGATTATTACACAAAAATTTCAAGCGCTTGTTTTGTTCGGCTCGTTAAAATTACCGAAAATTCATCCCTTTTGTATTATTTTATACTTTCTTGGACTTAAGGTATTATATGACGAAAAAGGATTGTTGGAGTTTTCTTTACATCCCTTTTCAAACTCTTTAAAATTGAAATGGACAGAATTATCTTTGTCGTTAAACTCGTTAAAACCGAATAGCGACAAACTTGCCCATACAAACAAGAACGAGTTTCACTATCGCTAGGCTCGTTAAAGCATAGCGATGGGTTTTCCTGAAGGTAAAATTATATAACAAGCATATTTTATCCTCCTCAAGCTTGACAAAAATAAAGAGGTACTGGTCAACAATGACTGGGGAAAAATTGGGAAGAAAACTTGAACTTTATTGGTAGCAAGTCGCTCTTGAACATGACACTTTCACTCCGCATTCGAGTCGGGTTGGGTTGTTCCGTTCACTGGTCATATCACCATTGGTCCATCACACCATCCATATTTGGGGTTAACACTTCCAATCCATCATGTCAGTTTTGCCGATATGTTCAAGAGAAGTCGCTCAGAGAATTCACCTGTGTCTCATCCGCTGCAATACATTTATGCCCATTCTTTCATGACCGCCACCCTAAACCTTATGTCATCGATGTGGGATTCACTAAGGCCATCCTATGATGGATCGCTTCTTGTCGACATCAGCTCATTATCCAGGAAGTCGATCTAGGAACAACCCTTTCAGTACTTTGAAGCTTGCATGCCTCAATGGCAAGTTTCTCACTTCCGGTGACAGGTTTACATCAATGGCCTTCGACCGAAAGATTTTGCATGGTGTTCGACACCAAGTCCCTTATTCACACCACGTGAATTGTACTATAGTATCTTGAGGGTCATCATCATTATCGGTGATTCCTCTCACGCCTGTTAACAGCTTACACCATTGGTTGGTAATCAGGCGATGTCTTTCCATGTTCGACCGCAGAACATCTCTCACATGGATCGACTTGTACTTTGAGTGAAGATTGAACGAGATTGAAGACCTTGGATCTAGTTTCACCCATCTGGGCTGCGATATATATTCAGGAAAATAAACACATCAAATGTACATCATTGTTGCACAGATAATCATCCAATCCAAGGGATGATGACTCTACCAGAATCATCAGTCTGCACTCAGACGATTGTTTGTCTTATGTACATGAAAATGAATTTATAAAGCTGAGCATGGGAATTCCTGCCTCAGCTAGATCATGAAAATATTATGAAGATAATGTATTGTATTGTATCTTATTACAGGTTGCCTTACAACTCGAAAAAACATCGGATCCTCATGATAAAGCATTTCACCCGACATCAAAAGATTAACGACCTCATGCTTTAGGGGGCAACTGTTATAGACATTTTTGGCCACTGGAACCCCAATCATAAATGTCCATAAACCAAGGGCTCCTAAGTCCCTAAAAGTGTTGTTCCAAAACATAAAATAACAAGGTCAACTGATTACAGCATCTCCCAGAAGTTCTCCATGAAAAACTACTCAGAACTGGTCAAAACTGTACCATCTCACCTGCTCCATGGTCAAATTGCACTGCATCCCACCTAAATGCACACGGGAGGTGCGATCCATACTGAAAAGCCCTTATATGGGTTGCGATGGGTGAGAGTAGACAAATGGCAGAGTCAATTTGCGAGGTGGAAGATCATGGAATCTTCTAGAAACTTCTCTTGTGACACTTGCCTCTCTGCATTTGCCTAGGGATGAGTAATAGATCATCAATCTCTAAGTGGAATCAAGAACTATCAGAGAGAGGACACTAATCAAATCTCAAAAGCTGACTCACCCCCTTGCAAACATCTATATATGGATCCCTCATCCCAGAGATCTAGAGGCTGGAATTTTGTATCTTGTAAGGAAGTGTTGCTGGTTTCTTGGTGTAACATCATAGTGTTAGGTAATCTAAGCTTTTCATGAGGTGAAGAAGGGCTTTCTTGCTAAGAGGATGATCCTGGGTCAGGAAAATTGGTTGTAATCCTCTTTGCTATTTTTTATTATTAATAAATCTATTCAAGTTTTCCTCCACATTCTTGTATGATTGATGATATATGCATTTGTGTGGTCAATATATATCTGGTCCTATATTGTTTATGATAGTAGATCTCTGTTCTTGGATAGTGATATGCTGCTTTGATTCCACAAGTGCTTTTTGAAGTTGGGTAGACGAGGAATCGAGTGGCAAAGATCTATCAGAAGGGAGAGGAATCAAGCAACGAACCAAGCGCAAGACAGAGGTTGGTCTCCTTTTTCCCCTCTTATCTACTTCTCATAAAGGAAAATGAAAGTGCTTTTAGTTTGTTTATTTCTAAGGTAGATACCAGACTTAGTGGGACTAGCAGTTCTGGATTGACAATTGGCTTGCCCATATGTCTCTTCTCGACCTCTGTCGTTCAGAACACCGTGATTCCTGAACAATCAAGTCAGCAACTAGATGATACCAGAGTTACCCCCCAACCTTCTACTTCGTCCAATTCTCCCTCTCCTCCTTCCTCTTCGCTTGATGAAGCTGGTAAAGCTAAAAATCAAGTAACTGAGAAGAAGAAGGAGAAGAAGAAGAAGGAGCCAAAGGCGAAAAGGGGCAACCAAGCATCGTCTAGCAAAAATCCACACACTGCATCATCCAGGCCTAAATCGCCATGTGTCATTTTCAAAGGAGACCACTATCATCGAGAGAGTCCTTGCATCCCCCGGATCTTAAGGGAATGGTCTCCTTGTTTGCACAATCCGATGTCATCAACCTTTGACGATCATGTTGAGAATACACTGTCAACTAGTGAAAGTGAAGTCCCTGCACAAAAAGGAAAATGTAAATTTCCTTGTAAACTGTGTGAAGGCTATCACGCCGTCCACCACTGTCGCTTCTTAGACGAGGCTAAAAGAGTTTTGGAAAACCGTCCGGTTTCATCGTTACGGCTTCCTCCTAGATATAAGAAACTCTTGCCGAGTCCGTCACTAGTTGAAATTCCGGCTGACACACCATTGTGGTCAGCTGAAGCGTCTATCATTGAAGATGAACCCTCTAAATCCACACCAGACGAAAGTCAAAAGGTCGAGGCAGCAGTTGACCCAGTCTTGCCTTCAGAAGGTCCATCTTCAGATGATACAGTCACCGGAGAGAACAAGAACAACACCGTTCAAATTCTCTTCATAAGCACAGGCTCTGATGAACATGGGGGTAGTTTACCCATTCCTTTACCACAGGAAGGAAGTTTGTCAGGGTCATATCCGGTCATCTATTCAGTCCCACTTCCAAGCAACCTAGTTGTTTCCTTCGATTGGAATCTTCTAGGCAGACTCTGTTTACCGGCTAGTGTACCATTTCGAATCATTGCTCAAATATATAGAGTGGTCATGGCCAGTACCATCATAGATGAAGGGGCTTCTGTGAGTATCCTTTCCTCAACTGCATGGAAAGCACTTGGTTCGCCATCGCTTTTTGCCTGAAATGAGAAATCTAACAGGCTTTGACAAAGGAACCAGTCGACCGTTAGGGATCCTTCCCAATGTGCCGATAAAATTGAGAAGGAAAACCATTCACATGAATGTAATGGTAGTCCAAGGACCCCTAGATTATAATGTTAGCCATTCTTGTGACACTTCCGTGATTGCAAAATTCCAAACCTTACCTGGAATTAGTTGCTACCCGAACTTATCACTCGTTCCTCGAAAAACAAGTCTCCTTTAAGCTCTTTTCATCTGACTCGTAAAAAATGAAAATATTGCTGAGAAATTGGCCTCTCCAGCTCGTTAAAGTAACCGAAAGTGCTATCCCTCCTTTAGATTTTAATATTTTTGGACCTGAAGGATTATTACACAAAAAGATCGAGCGCTTGTTTTGTTCAGCTTGTTAAAATTACCGAAAATTCATCCCTTTTGTATTATTTTATACTTTTTCGGACTTAAGGGATTATATGAAGAAAAAGGATTATTGGATTTTTCTTTACACCCCTTTTCAGACTCTCTAAAATTGAAAAGGACCGAGTTATCTTTGTCATTAAACTCGTTAAAACCAAATAGCGACAAACTTTTCCATACAGGCAAGAAAGAGTTTCACTATTGCTAGGCTCGTTAAAACATAGCGATGGGTTTGCCCGAAGGGAAAATTATAGAACAAGCATATGCTATCCTCCTCAAGGTTGAAAAAAATAAAGAGGTACTGGTTAGCAATGACTGGGGAAAAATTGGGAAGAAAACTTGAAGAAACTTTGTTGGTAGCAAGTCGCTCTTGAACATGACACTTTCACTCCGCATCCAAGTCGAGTTGAGTTGTTCTTTTCACCGGTCATATCACCATTGGTCCATCACACCATCCATATTTGGGGTTAACGCTACCAATCCATCATGTCAGTGTCACTGATATGTTCATGAGAAGTCGTTCAGAGAATTCACCTATGTCTCATCCGCTGCAATACATTTACGCTCCATTCTTTCATGACCGCCACCCTGAACCTTATATCATCAGATCGTTTTCACCTCCATTAAAATCATTTGCTCCGTTCCGTGTCATAGATGTGGGATTCACTAAGGCCCTCCTATGATGGATCACTTCTTGTCGACATCAGCTCATTATCCAGGAAGTCGATCTAGGAACAACCCTTTCAGTACTTTGAAGCTTGCATACCTCAATGGCAAGTTTCTCACTTCCGGTGATAGGTTTACATCAATGGCCTTCGACCGAAAGATTTTGCGTGGTGTTCGATGCCAAGTCCCTTATTCACACCACGTGAATTGTACTGTAGTACCTTGAGGGTCATCATCATTATCATTGACTCCTCTCGCGCTTGTTAACATCTTACATCATTGGCTGGTAATCAGGCGATGTCTTTCCATGTTTGACTCCAGAACATCTCTCACATGGATCGACTTGTACTTTGAGTGAAGATCGAATGAGATTGAAGACCCCGGATCTAGTTTCATCCATCTGGGCTGTGATATATATTCAATAAAATAAAGACATCAAATGTACATCATTGCTACATAGATAATCATCCAATCCAAGGGATGATGGCTCTACCAGAATCATCAGTCTGCACTCAAACGATTGTCTGTCTTATGTACATGAAAATGAATTTATAAAGTTGAGCATGGGAATTCCCGCCTCAGCTAGATCATGAAAATATTATGAAGATAATTTATTTTATTGTATCTTATTACAGGTCGCCTTACAGCTCGAAAAAACTTTGGATCCTCATGATAAAGCATTTCACCCGACATCAAAAGATTAACGACCTCGTGCTTTAGGGGGAAACTGTTATAGACATTTTTGGGCACTGCAACCCCAATCATAAATGTCCATAAACCAAGGGCTCCTAAGACACTAAAAGTGTTGTTCCAACCCCTAAAACAACAAGGTCAACTGATTACAGCATCTCCCAGAAGTTCTCCATGAAAAACTACTCAGAACTGGTCAAAACTGGACCATCTCACCTGCTCCATGATCAAAGTGCATTGCATCCCACCTAAATGCACACGGGAGGTGTGATGCATACTGAAAAGCCCTTTTGTGGGGTGCGATGGGTGAGAGTAGACAAATGGCAGAGTCAATTTGCGAGGTGGAAGATCATGGAATCTTCCATAAACTTCTCCTGTGACACTTGCCTCTTTGCATTTGCCCAGGGATGAGTAAGAGATCATCAATCTCCAAGTGGAATCAAGAACTATCAGAGAGATAACACTAATCAAATCTCAAAAGCTGACTCACCCCCCTTGCAAACATCTATATATGGATCCCTCAT
Source organism: Pinus tabuliformis (assembly GCA_031772625.1). Classification (NCBI taxonomy): domain Eukaryota; kingdom Viridiplantae; phylum Streptophyta; class Pinopsida; order Pinales; family Pinaceae; genus Pinus; species Pinus tabuliformis. The sequence goes on along the minus strand of CM062816.1, from coordinate 1,920,776,697 downwards.
CCCAGAGATCCAGGGGCTGGAATTTTGTATCTTGTCAGGAAGTGTTGCTGGTTTCTTGGTGTAACATCATAGTGTTGGGTGATCTAAGCCTTTCATGAGGTGAAGAAAGGCTTTCTTACCGAGAGGATGACGCTGGGTCAGAACAATTGTTTGTAATCCTCTTTGCTATTCTTGATTATTAATAAAGCTATTCAAGTTTTCCTCCACATTCTTGTATGATTGATGATATATGCATTTGTGTGGTCAATATATATCTGGTCCTATATTTTTTATGATAGTAGATCTCTGTTCTTGGATAGTGGTATGCTGCTTTGATTCCACGGGTGCTTTTTTGAAGCTGGGTAGATGAGGAAGTGAGTGGCAAAGATCTATCAGAAGGGAGAGGAATCAAGCAAGGAACCAAGCGCAAGACAGAGGTTGGTCTCCTTTTTCTCCTCTTATCTACTTCTCATAAAGGAAAACGAAAGTGGTTTTAGTTTGTTTGTTTCTAAGGTAGCTACTAGCCTTAGTGGGACTAGCAATTCTGCATAGACACTTTGCCACTCGCTTCCTCGTCTACCCAGCTTCAAAGAGCACCTGTGGAATCAAAGCAGCATACCACTATCCAAGAACATAGATCTACTATTATAAACAATATAGGACCAGATATACATTGATCATGTTATAGACATTTTTGTGCCTTACAGCATTGAGCATGAAATTTCCATAATCGAAGGGATCCAAAGTCCCTAAAAGAGTTGTTCCTACCCCTAAAGGAACAAGGTCAACAAAAGACAACTTCTCCCAGAAGTTCTCCACCAAAAACAACTCAGAAATGGTCAAATCAGGATCAATTCAGTGGCTCCACTAGCTGCCTACGTTGAAATGCAGAAGCTACACTGGCTAGGTGCACTGCAACGCAGGTGGAAGCACTACCAGGGTGCGCTGAGTGGGAAATGACAAATGGCAAGCTCATTCAACGAGGTGGAAAGACCCTGGAAGCTTCCAGAATCTTCCTCAATGACACTTGCCTCAATGAATTCGACCAAGTGATGAGTAAGAGGTTCTCAACCTCCAAGTGGAAGCAAGAACTGACAGAGAGAAGCCACAAGTCAAAACATAAGCTGACTCATCCTCTCTACTTACATCTATATATGGATCCCTCACCCAGAGGTTCAGGAGGCTGGAATTTTGTACTTTGCAGAGAATTGTTGTTGGTTTGAGATTGAGATTAGTGCATTGGGTGATTTATGCTTTGTTGGAGGAGAGGAAGGGATTCCTTTACTGGGAGGTAGATGCTGGATCGGGACTCACTTGGTTGTATCTCCTCTTGAACCTTGTTATCATATCAATAAAGCTATTTGAGTTTCTCCCATATGCTTGTATTTCAATGATGTTTTGTTATATTTGCATATTTAGTTTACATCTGATCCTAAACTAGTTATGAATGTGAATCTATGTCTTTTGTGTAGTTTTCCTCTCTTGTGATCTTGCAGGAACTGGGTGAAGCTGGACCAGTGAAAGAGCAGGCAGCGGGAAGCGAACAAAAGAGAGAGTGATTGGATCGAAAAACTAGCGGAAGACACCGGTTAGTTACATCCTTCTTTCTCTATTTGCATCTCATAAAGAAGAATACTCAGATAGTTTTCCTTGTTTGTTGCTAAGGCACTATCACCTCTTAGAGTGGGATAGGGGCATTCCAAATTGGATACTTTTCCCAACAACAAATTGGCGGCTCCGCTGGGGAAAGTATCTTGTTAGTTTATTTGTGTTTCTATTGCTATTCATTTCATAAACTCAAGAGTGCCGAATCAAACTGCATTTGCCATTTACAAATGCAAAGTAGAGATCAGCTACTCTAGTCCACTCACTGGGCCTGTTTATGATCTGAACTGCTGATCCACAAGTGCTCTAACAGCCCTTTGTGATAGATCTTAGTCCTCCTATAAATCATCCTTCTAATTGTACCTAATTGATAGCTTTTATCCGGCCAAAAACTGTAGATTAAACTGCAAACCGTGACCCAGAACCCAGAAACAACTCTCGTTTCTGCTTTAGTGCAGACTCTGTGAAGAGGTTTTGCATTTCAACGCAGGTCCCGTGAAGGCTACCTGCGCTGAAATTCAGTTTCTCAGTGCTGAGGGTGCGCTGATCAGTCTTTGCCTTGTGCAGCTGTGGTTCCCTGCTTCCTTTTGCTCAGTTTTATCTCTGTTTTTGCAGCCTGTTATCAGTCAGTGTACCTATCTGAAACCCCTTTTCTTTGCCTCAATTCTGCCTCGGTTGTATAAAGAAACTATATTTTTTCTTTATGTATTTGTTACATCATTTGCAGTTTCCCATTACAAAAGTAAACTAGTCATACTGTCGCCCCTAGATCTAGACCTGTCGTAAGTGTCATTTTGATCTTAGGAGTGAGTTTGTTTGCTGTTCACAGTTGATTTAGCTTTTACTTTTGTCTTTTGGTTTGAATTTATGCATTTCAAGTGTTGAAACAAGTGAATCATAAAGTGTCGTAATCGTCTTTTTGATTTCGAAAAAGGAACTTGTTTGTGTTTTTCACTTGAAATCGAATTCAAATTTGTACAACAGCTTTCTTTTTAGGCATCAATATTAAGAAAGTGAAAACAAATACATGCATATGTGCATTTGCATTTTGGCAGTTTGTATGTTGATTTAGGGAAAAGTGCATTACTGTGTGCTCTATGCTCTTTGAGAAAAGATGGTGTCTTTCTTTTCCCCTTGTAGCTAGGATTTTCATTGTTGAAAAGATATAAAAGCTTGCTTATCATCTTTAGACTGCATTTAGGAATTGTATCATACATCTCGTGGTGATCCAAAAAGCCAAACTTCTAAGAAAGATCAACCTAAAATAAATTGAATGAACTTAACAACGCTTTGTAACATAACGCACAACATAGAGGTCTAGGTTAGAGACGTGTTCCGGCGTCGTAAAACCTGGTCACTGGTCGCCTCACTGATGGTTGGGTGATTCCTCCTGAGAGACGATAAGTGCCAGTACGGATTGTGCTCCCACGTACCGTCGCGTATATATTGGGAGACCCCTATAGGAATATAACCTTTATCCATAGGAAGCCGTGTCAGCCTCCCTACTGATCGCAATGCACTGAACACAGCATTCAGGAAGATTGACCGCCCGTACCCTAAAAAGTATTCTACGGTTTTGTAAAAAGTTTGGCACACCCTCTACCTAGAACTCCAGAGCAGTTCCTTTTGGCCTTTTTCAGACTCTATAACAGAAAAAGTCCATCCGAGCATTTGTCACTTCGGGCTCGTTAAAACATCGAAGGAGACTAGAGTCATCTTTAGCTTTTTCTCGACTCTTTAAAATTTAAAAAGCAAGTTGTGTCTAAAGCGTCTAAAAATTCATTTAATTCGGAAACACACTTTCCCCTTTTGTATTTTGGTTGATTGAGTAATCCGCAATCGTGGAAGAAAGTCAATTGAAACCCCGTCGTTCGCGGAGACTTACGAGTCAACCGTCTTTGTCTCCGGAATGGAAAACAGTACGGACAAAGCGGACTCGTTTAACCGGTTCAAAATCTCCTATCAAAGTTAGAACAAGTGTTCCAACAACATCCGAGATTTCGGTTACTCCAAACATTTCTGGAAACCCTGCCTCTATAGAAGAAGTTCAACAGCCATAGAGGGACAGTGATACTGATCCTAGTCTGAGAGCAAACACTTGCGTTGCTGAACCAGTTCCATCTGCAACCGGTTCAGAGAGTCTTACTCCTCAAACATCTGTCGCTGTCGATTCAACCCCTTCTTTGGCACCAGAAATATTTTACGGACATGACGGTCTTCCCCTTCCACCTGGTTTGATTGCGATAGAGGAAATTGTAGAAGATCCGCAAGCAAGTACTCCAACACATTTTGGAGTCGGGGTCACTCTATTTCCTTCGACATCAGAAGTTAGTCTACCACCAGTGGAAGTTCCTATAGAATCGCTAGGTGATCTTTTGGATAGACTCAAAATGTTTGAACAACCGTCAACATCTAGGACTGTGTCAAATGACACAGCGACGGCAGAACTCCCTGCCGTCACTCCGACAATGTTTGCCGGCATACCATCTGTCCCGACTAGCTCACAACCGCTAGAAGGAGTCCATCCAGGGACTGTTTCGATAGTGTGGTCCGTTCCTGTTTGTTCCTCCGGAATAATATCTGGCAACTCTTATGTTGAGACTCGACAAATTGATCCATTTGGAGGTCAATTTGGGCCATCCAGTCCTCAAGGGCAAACAATTCCCTTGAGTTCCAGATTACCACCGTATGGGGGGCAGTATGCCCTTTCATTACCCCCTCCGGGAGGATATCCATACGGGAGTTCTCAACAATATTCAGTTTATACTGGAATTACGACAAGTGGTTGGGTACCTCTACTACCCCAACAACCAAGAGTTGTGTACTCTATGCAACAATGTGTACCTATGTCGAACATCCCGACAACACCAGCTATTGTAACAGTGTCACAAGTTCAAATGATGCCTGTTGTATGTCAACCTCAGATTTCTCAGGTTGTAATGCAACAACCCCTTGAAACTGTGACTCAACCACAATCGCCAACTGGTGGGGCGACACAGGTCCAAACGGGTACAATTACCCCTCATCTTGGTCCGACGGTTAGTATAGCACAACAAAACATGGCTTCACAACCGTGGTTGGTGCAATAGCAACAACCATAATTCCAACAAGTGTACCAAGGTTCTGAGCAGCAGATCTTTGCGAACAGTGGAAAACCGTACATTCAAAATGGTCAAAATCAACCACTTTACAGTGGTCAAGTCCACCAACCGTATCAGTCATACCAGCATCAACTACATTATGCTGGTATGCAAAGGCCAACTGCTCACGCAATTCCATCGTACCCTGGGTATGCTTCACCTAACTTGAATCAACAGTCACCATTCGTGGCAACTTTAGAGTTACCCGATTTACACCGATTAACAAACAATCCAATTCCTTACGCCCCTTGGTGGCCAGTTTTCCTCACAAGCTTCCATCAGACATTCCTAAATTTAATGGAAGTCCAGGTGAAGACCCATCGAATCACGTGATGACATTTCATCTATGGTGTTCATCAAACACCCTAAACGATGATTCGATAAGGCTTTGCCTTTTTCAGAGGACATTAACGGGTCCAGTGGCAAAATGGTATATTGAATTGCCTAGAGCTTCGTTCGACAATTTCAGCACCTTAGCCACGACTTTCTTAACCCATTTTCAATTACCGATAAGGTATGAAACGGGAACGGAAATCTTAACCAACTTCAAACAGACAACGGCCACTCACATATCTGATCATATACATGAGTGGCGACGTCGTCGTAGGATGGTAAAAACGTACGTTCCCGATCAGCTATTAGCTGAATGGTTTATCAAGTCGTTACTTCCTGCCATAATGGAAGATGTGGCAAAGGGGGGAGTCGTAACGGAAGAGCAAGTTATCGCTCGTGCGCAATATCTAGACTTGGTCTATACTCAGTCTAGTAGGCTCTAAGACAAAATACCTGACGCCCCTAGACCGGAACTCTCAATTCCTCCTCCTCCTAAATCAAATAATGACTCTCATGCCGGCGATGGCGTGATTGGCACGACAAACGCGAAATCGACAAAGGCTTCGTCCAAGAAAGCCCGTAAGATTTCAGATCAAAATGCAAAAGACGAAATTCTTGCTTCAGAAGTAAACGCCGTATCAGCAGATAAGGGCAAAGAAACCAAACAACCAGGAAGCAAGAAGAAAGAAAGCAAAGGGAAGAAGAAGAAACAGGATGAATCATCTCCTGAAAAAACTTTTTCAAACTCTCCTGGAAATAGGAAACCAAAAAGTCCATGTTTTATATGCGATGAGGATCATTGGACAGCCGATTGTCCATACAGAGCTGAGTTTAAGAAATTCTTTAAAAGTTCGAAAACCTCAGCTATGTTGACTGATCCGTTTCCAAATCCAGGCACGAATCTGGTTGATAGTGGAAATGCTTCCCCGTCACAAGTGCTAATGTTGTCGATTTCCGAGCAACAAAATGATGCTTTGATTTCGACAAGGAACAAAGATTACGGGAATCCACAGCTGTCGAACGACAAAGGTAAAGATCAACCAAGTAGTTCGACAACAACTTCGACAGAAGCTGTACCACCCATCATTCCTGAATTAACAATAAAACTACCAAAGGGAGTAGTACACAAGTCGACATTTAATCCTCGCACCAGAGCGGCACAGCATTATAACATAGTGGAAGATTTGGCCCAATCGCCATCCGCTATGTCGACTCTTGAAGTACTACAAAATTGCCCATCCCAAAGGCAGGCTTTGTTATCAGCCATTGGTGGGGTTGATCCTAGGGATTCCAATCTTGTATCCTTTGACCACAAAGGATACGATCCTTAGTTACCAGCTCAACTAGCTTTCCTTATTCAAGTGAAAGCCCTCAACAAAACTGTTCACCGAACAATTATTGATGAGGGGGCACCTACATGTATTATGTCGATGAGTTGCTGGGAAACTTTAGGATCTCCAACCTTGTCGCGATCTTCGACGACATTAAAAGTATTCGACGGAAGGACATATACCCCATATGGTATCCTAAATAACTTGAAAGTTGAACTAGGGGGAAAAACAATAGAAATAGATGTTGAAGTCATCGATGGAAATCTTGATTACAATATCTTACTAGGAAGACCATGGATCTATGCCATGGCAACTGTGGTGTCGACCTATTTTAGAAAGATTGCATTTCCCTTTCAAGGATGGATTACAATCGTCGACCAACAAAACTTCCTCCCCAATGGTTCACAAGTTACAGGAAGCATTCCCATGATCCATGGAAGCCCCCATTCGCTTCAGAATATCGGAGTAGGCCTACTGAAAGATCCTATATTGATGGGAACTTTCGCTCTTCCACCTCCAATTGATTTGGCGGAAGTAGCATCGATAGGTACCTGCAATATGATATCTTCCACGAAGATCTCAGAAGACGATATCAACATGGATCATGCAATGGTTTTGCCCCCAAGCCCAATAGAAATATTGTAGCAATCAATGTTTCGGGCATGGGAGGCGAACCCAAATCAACCCTCATCAAGCGTTTGGGTAGATAGGTCTAGAGAATATGGTAGCCCTTTAGATCCTTGGTCGCGAGTGCATGGAACCGACGAAGGAATTCTACAATCAATGTTGATTGAAGGGGCACCATGGAATGATTGCCACCATCGTTCCCTTCTTCCAGAATATGAAGAAGATACTCAAGATGACCTTTATCACCCTTCAGTCTTTGAATTCCTATCAAATACTGTAAATACGGTGGATTCCGAGCGAAACTTATCAAATATTGAAGAGACTATAGCCATAAATATCTCGACTAAAACGAATGTTGTAGAGAATATTTATGTCGGCAAAGGTTGTTCTCCTTCAGAACTGGAAATATATAACGCTCGTTTTTGCGAGTTCAGAGATGTCTTTGCTTGGTCATATGATGAGATGCCAGGCATTGACTCGAGTATAGTTGAACACGAAATTAAGATGTATCCAGATGTCAAACCGGTAAGACAACGGCTCAGGCAGGTGCACCCCCAGAAAGCCGCTACCATTAAGGCAGAAGTTTAAAAGCTTCTCCATGCTGGTTTTATCTACCCGGTTCCTCTAACCGATTGGGTATCGAATATTGTCCCTGTTATGAAGAAAAAAGGGACAATTAGAGTGTGTGTCGATTATAGGGATGTAAACCAAGCTTGTCCAAAAGACAACTACCCTACACCCTTCATCGACCAGATAATTGATGAATGCGCCGGATGTGAAATCTTTTCATTCATGGATGGATTTTCCGGGTATAATCAAATAAATATCCGCCCACAGGACCAGTCAAAGACTGCATTCATTTGTCCGTGGGGCACATTCGCATATCGGAAATTACCCTTTGGTTTAAAGAACGCAGGGGCGACGTTTCAGAGGGCAATGAATTATGCCTTCCATGACATCAAGAACATCGTTCAACCATGCCTCAACGACCTTCCGGCTCATTCGCGAAAGCGGACTGATCATCCGCAGCATTTAAGAGCGATATTTCTACGTTGCCGACACTACAAGATATGACTCAATCCGCACAAATGTGTATTTTGCGTCAGTTCTGGTCATTTACTTGGCTTTGTAGTCTCCAAGGATGGGATTCGTCTCGACCCTTGCAAGGTCCAGGCAATCATCAATTTGCCTCCACCTTCGAATTTGCTTCAGATTCAGAAAATCCAAGGGAAAGCAAACTTTCTGAGGAGGTTCATTCCAAATTACGCAGAACTTGCTAAAGGTTATACACGTCTTTTGAAAAAGGATGTTCCCTTCGTTTGGGATCAGGTTGCGCAAGCTTCCTTTGATGCTTTAAAGGATTCCTTAATAAAAGCATCATTAATGTATGCCCCCGATTATCAAAGAGATTTTAACCTGTATTTGGCTGCAGCAAATACAACCATCACAATGGTTTTAGTTCAAGAAGTCGACGGAATTGAACACCCTATATATTACTTAAGTAGAAACTTAAATGATACAGAAAGCAAATATTCTTATGTTGAAAAACTAGCGCTTGCAGCTATTCAAGCGATTCAAAGGTTTCGACATTATGTCCTCTTTCGGAAAACTACCATTCTGTCAGATTGCAACCCCATGACTTATATATTGTCGCGACAGTTGCTGGCGGGAAAATATTCAAAATGGATAGCAATCCTTCAAGAGTTTGATCTAGAATTTGTAAAATCCAAATCAAAGAAAGCTCTAGTTTTCGCAGAATTATTGTGCGATCTCCCATCGTCGTCCAACGATGAAACATCCGAAGAATCAATCGTGGACGAGAATTTGTTTCTGATATCTACAAGCAATGAGTGGTATGGAGATATAATAATTTATCTCCAAACCCAAAAGTTCAGGCCAAATATCTCTCACTCTGAACAAAAACGTATACGATACCAAGCAAAAGACTACATGATCGTTGGTGATACGCTTTACCGTCGTGGTATCGATACAGTTCTGAGGAGGTGCCTCACCCATGAGGAGGCCGAAAAAGCCCTGAATGAGTGTCATTCAGGCGCATGTGGGGGACATAAATCTGGATATGCTACAGCACAAAAAATCTTACGAGCAGGATACTTCTGGCCAACCATGTTCAAAGATTGCATAACCGCAGTCAGAAGTTGCCATGCTTGTCAAATTTTTGATAGCAAAACCAGAAAACCACCCGCACCTTTACAGCCAATAATAGCTATTGGGCCTTTCGCCAAATGGGGCATCGATTTCATGACATGTAACCCCACCTCGACCGGGGGGCATGGGTATATTATAGTCGCCGTTGACTATTTTACCAAATGGGCCGAGGCGATGCCTACATTAGATAACACCGGTGAAACAGCTGCCCTTTTCTTTTTCAATCATGTAGTCGCCAGGTTCGGCGTACCACAGGCTATAGTTACAGATCATGGATCGCATTTTTGCAATCACATGATGATTGAATTAGCTGCCAAGCTAGGGCTATCTCACGACAGCTCTACTCCGTATTATCCACAAGCCAACGGACAAGTTGAAGCGATCAACAAGGTCCTGAAACGTATGTTGCAAAGGATGATCGGGGTTCACAAAAGAAGATGGCACCTAATCCTGTACTCAGCCTTGTGGGCTTACCGAACATCAGTAAGGAATGTGACCAGGTTCACACCTTTCCAATTGGTATATGGCCTGGAAGCAGTCTTACCAGTCCAGTGCGAAATCTCGTCTCTTAAACTCGCGATCGATCTCCTCCCCGGAACTTCAGAAGAAGAGGCCCGTTTCTTGGAATTAATCCAATTGGATGAAACCCGTCATGATGCCGCTATGGCTAAGGAAGCCCATAAGAAACGAGTCAAGGCGCAGTTCGACAAAAATGTCAAACCCCGTGTCTTCTCAGAAGGTGACTTGGTCTTGCTTTACGACCAAGAATCCGATAAATTGGGAGCAGGTAAATTTAATTCTTTATGGATGGGCCCCTATATTGTTAAACGAGTGTTAGAAAAAGGAGCCTACAAGTTGATGGATTATGACGAAATTCCACTGGCGCAACCTCGTAATGGGTTGTACCTCAAGCGTTACTATGCTTAAATAGTAACCAATATGCTTTTGTTGTATTTTGTTTTCGCTAAAGTGGTTGTTTTGGTCAAGTAATCCACCTTTTTACATTTATTATAGATGTCGAACCTTTTGGAGACATGTGTGAGATATGCTGACGGAGCGAGTTGTAGTTCGCGGAACCTGTCCTCCGCAGCCTGGGCCATTTTTGATCCAAGCGGCGAGTTAGTAAGTTTCAGAGGTGTATGTATTGGTCAATCAACGAATAACATCGCTGAATATAGCGCGTTGATAGAACTGCTCTCTGATGCCATCACCCATGGTATACGCCGACTAATCGTCAGGCTAGACTCACAACTCGTAATACTACAACTCAATGGTATATATTCCGTCCACAACCCACCTATTTATCGCATGCTCCTAAGGGTTAAGATTTTGGAAAGACAGTTTGATTTAATTCAATACCAACATATTTCCAGAAACTTAAATACATTAACCGACTCATTAACAAACTATGTGTTAGATAGACATTTGCAACATTTATAAAAAGAAACACATCATCAATGTTGTACATATGGATCATATAACTCAACCAGAATAAAACCCCGAAAATCAAAATATATATATATAAGCTATTTATGGTTTACATATAATGTTCTGTAACCAAGACAAAATCGGTCACATGACCCGAAAACTCAAAAATGCTAGGGGGCACCCTAGTCTAGTGATGCTCATGATAGCACGTCACAGCTTGTGCGATCATGCGTAAGAGACGAGTCCATCGTCTAGGCACACCAGTAGTATGTCGCTGCAACTGTAGAGGTAACTCGTCGATCCTCACATCTGGAATGCCGTGAGTAAGGCTCTCAACCTGCTCCTGCACAGCTGTGAGGGTCTCGGCCACATCAAGGTCGCGAAGAATAACCCTCCCGGCAGTCTCCCCTGCTGGGGCAGCGGCTGGCGCTCTCGGGCGAACTGCTGGACGAACAGGACCAACATCTGCATGCACACATGAGTTTGATTAAAGTCTTGATAGAATAAAGCACAAGGACATTATGAATAAAAACAGTAAACAGTGATATGGTCGAAGATTTTACCAATAGCACCCCACTGCTCGCCATCCGGCACTACCAAGTCCGGATCACCCCGGAAGTCCATGCCAACATATGGATACTCGGAATAGACCATCTCCTGATGCTCGAACCACCTGAAGAAGGTATCAGAGAAAGAAATCTGAGATTGACCAGCATGCCTAGACATGTGATCAACCCATCTCTGCATGCGTGGTTCAGTAGGAGAAGGCAAGTCGAGTGCAATGTACTGTGGCTGCATCAGTGGTATCTTTTCCAAAGCAAAGGCGGTCAAAATAGAACCAAACCCAAAGTTCTTCAACTTCCCGTACTTTACCTTGGTCAACTGACTTTTCATCTGAAGAAGTACTGCATCGCACCAGTTGAATATTTTCGGTTGGAGGCACTCCAAGGCATACTGCAAATAGGATCTGTTGGCTACATGAAGAGACGCACTACCGGCCATCCTACTAATAGTGTACAGGATAGACCTGAGGGACCTGTCAGCAACCTCACGGATAACGATCTTGCCATCTTTACTCAGCTGAGATCCTTCCCTGCAATACTGGCGGACATAATCTCTCACAAAGTCACTCCCTCGGGCCGAACCTGACAAAGAAATGGGGGCACCCCGCCTCGACAACCCAGTCAAGAAGTAAATGTCTACTGCAGTCAAGGGGATAGATTTGCCCCTAATCTGGAATACTTGGTTGATAGGATCCCAAGCATCGAGCAAATACTGTAGTAGGGAGATCTGCTGTCTCATGCTAGAGATGCGGAAGAACTTCAGCAGGCCACAGTTTCACAGCGCGTTCACTATGACAGGATCATGTAGGGCAATCATGTCCTCTTCTTCATGTTCTCGTTCTCGCCATGTAAGGGTCATTTTGCTCCAATATCTCTGAAAAACAAACATGAGAGGAGTTAGATCCTGGATTTGATGAGAAACTGGCAAAATTTTCATCAAAAACTGTGCAACAAAACTCTTTTTCTGCGCCCAGCGCACCTGCCCAGTGTTCCACCTGCGTTGAAGGTCAAACTGCCTTCATACAGCTTGACATTCAGCGCAGGTTTCGAGTGCACTAGGTGCGCTGATGGCAGAGCGACCCCATCAAACCCCAGGGGCTCAGAAAAACAGGAAATCAAGCACAGAATGCAGAAAGGAAACCATGAAATGAAAGAGCTCAAGTTTAGCTCCTACCTGGTCCAGACGGCGCCGAGAATCGTCCACAGAATCTCCCGGAATCAGCTGATGAAAATCAAGGGGGAAGAGGCACCTCCAAAGCTCCAACAAACCAAGTTCAAATGAAATGGTAAAATGAGAGGTAAAAACACTTTTTAATTGCTTTTTACGTAGTTCAAAGCGAAATATTAGGGTTTTAATCTCATTTTCAAACAAATGTTATTCATTTCTAACTAGTTTGGTGCAGCAATTGAGGGTACAGTACTATCTTTGAAAAGGGCAAAGATAGTTATGGTAAAAAATCAAAATTAGACCATGTTATCGAGCAGTTTTAGCACATAGTTCATGCTCGTTAAAAAATAAACATAAGTTCGAGCAAGTGTTTCAATCTGCGTTTAAGCTCGTTAAAAAATGAACTACCCAGTAAATAACCACTGTGAATGTAAATTTATCAGCCATTAAAGCCTTGGTCGTGTTTGCACCGTCACCTCCACTTTTCCATTGGCCGATCATTCACCTCCATTTGATTGTTTACCCATTTTGAGGAACAGCTGTGAAGAGTGATTTCACTTAGCCATCCTTGTGACACTGCCGTGATTGGAAAATTCCAACCCTTACCTGGAATGAGCTGCTACCTGTTTTATCACTTGTTCCTCAAAAGATGAGTCTTCTTTAAGCTCTTTTCATCTAACTCGTAAAATATGAAAAGATTGCCGAGTTTTGGCCTTCCAGCTCGTTAAAGCGACCGGAAGTGCTATCCCTCCTCTAGATTTTAATCTTTTTGGACCTAAGGGATTATTGCACAAAAAGATCGAGCGCTTGTTTTGTTTGGCTCGTTAAAACTATCGAAAACTCATCCCTTCTGTATTGTTTTATACTTTTTCGGACTTAAGGGATTAGATGATGAAAAAGGAACTTTGGAGTTATCTTTATGTACCTTTTTAGACTCTCTAAAAATGAAAAGGGACCGAGTTATCTTTTTCGTTAAACTCGTTAAAAAGCATTAATAGCGACAAACTTGTCTTTAGACGAGAACGAGTTTCACTATCGCTAGGCTCGTTAAAACATAGCGATGGGTTTGCCCGAAGGGAAAATTATAGAACAAGCATATGTTATCCTCCTCAAGCTTGACAAAAATAAAGAGGTACTGGTCAGAAATGACTGGGGAAAAATTGGGAAGAAACTCAAAGAACTTTTATTGGTAGCAAGTCGCTCTTGAACATGACACTTCCACTCCATGCCTGAGTTGGGTTGGGTTGTTTCATTCACCGATCACATCACCATGGTCTCACCATACCATCCATCTTTGGGGTAAATTCTACCAATCCATCACACAAGTGTCGCCAATATGTTCAAGAGAAGTCATCCAGAAGAGTCAACCATGTCCCATCCACTACCATACATTATCCTTCATCCTTTCATGACTGCCACCCTGAACCATATATCATCAGATCGTTTTCACCTCCATCAAAATCATTTGCTCCATTTCATGTCACTGATGTGGGATACATTAAGGCCCTCCTTTGACGGATCGCTTCTTGTCGACATCAGCTCATTATCCAAGAAGTTGATCTAGGAACACACCCTTCAGTACTTTGAAGCTTGCATGCCTCAATGGCAAGTTTCTCACTTCCGGTGACAGGTATACATCAATGACCTTCGACCGAAAGATTTTGCGTGGTGTTCGACGCCAAGTCCTTTATTCACACCACGTGAATTGTACTGCAGTACCTTGAGGGTCATCATCATTATCGGTGATTCCTCTCGCGCTTGTTAACAGTTTACATCATTGACTGGTAATCAAGCGATGTCTTTCCATGTTCGACTTCAGAGCATTTCTCACATGGATCGACTTGTACTAAGAGTGAAGATCGGACGAGTTTGAAGACCCCGGATCTAGTTTCATCCATCCGGGTTGCAATATATATTCAGAAAAAATAAAGACATTGACATGTACAGCATTACAGCAGATAATCATCCTACCAAAAGGATGATGATTTCATCAAAATCATCAGTCTACCATCAGACGATTGTCTGTTCTATGTACAGAAAAATGAATTTATAAAGTTGAGCATGGGAATGCCCGCCTCAGTTAGATCATGAAAGCAGTATGAAAAATAGTGTATTGTATTGTATCTTATTACAGGTCTCCTCCCAGCATTGGAAGAACTTCGGATCCTCCTAATAAAGCATTTCACCCGATAAACGGCCTCATACTTTAGGGGGCAACTGTTATAGACATTTTTGTGCCTTACAGCCTTGAGCATGAAATGTCCATAATCCAAGGGATCCAAAGTCCCTAAAAGAGTTATTCCTACCCCTAAAGGAACAAGGTCAACAAAAGATAGCTTCTCCCAGAAGTTCTCCACCAAAAACAACTCAGAAATCGTCAAATCAGGATCAATTCAGTGGCTCCACTAGCTGCCTGCGTTGAAATGCAGAAGCTACACTGGCTAGGTGCACTGAAACGCAGGTGGAAGCACTACCAGGGTGCGCTGAGCGGGAAATGACAAATGGCAAGCTCATTCAACGAGGTGGAAAGACCCTTGAAGCTTCCAGAATCTTCCTCAATGACACTTGCCTCAATGAATTCGACCAAGTGATGAGTAAGAGGTTCTCAACCTCCAAGTGGAAGCAAGAACTGACAGAGAGAAGCCACAAGTCAAAAAATAAGCTGACTCATCCTCTCTGCTTACATCTATATATGGATCTCTCACCCAGAGGTTCAGGAGGCTGGAATTTTGTACTTTGCAGAGAATTGTTGTTGGTTTGAGATTGAGATTAGTGCATTGGGTGATTTATGCTTTGTTGGAGGAGAGGAAGGGATTCCTTTGCTGGGAGGTAGATGCTGGATCGGGACTCACTTGGTTGTATCTCCTCTTGAACCTTGTTATCATATCAATAAAGCTATTTGAGTTTCTCCTATATGCTTGTATTTCAATGATGTTTTGTTATATTTGCATATTTAGTTTACATCTGATCCTAAACTAGTTATGAATGTGAATCTATGTCTTTTGTGTAGTTTTCCTCTCTTGTGATCTTGCAGGAACTGGGTGAAGCTGGACCAGTGAAAGAGCAGGCAGCGGGAAGTGAACAAAAGAGAGAGTGATTGGATCGACAAACTAGCGGACGACACCGGTTAGTTACATCCTTCTTTCTCTATTTGCATCTCATAAAGAAGAATACTCAGATAGTTTTCCTTGTTTGTTGCTAAGGCACTATCACCTCTTAGAGTGGGATAGGGGCATTCCGAATTGGATACTTTTCCCAACAACAGATCACACAAATGCATATATCATCAATCGTACAATAATGTGGAGGAAAACTTGAATAGCTTTATTAATAATCAAGAATAGCAAAGAGGATTACAACCAATTGTTCTGACCCAGTGTCATCCTCTCAACAAGAAAGTGCTTCTTCACCTCATGAAAAGCTTAGATCACCCAACACTATGATGTTACACCAAGAAACCAGTAGCACTTCCTTACAAGATAAAAAATTCCAGCCTCTGGATCTCTGGGATGAGGGATCCATATATAGATGTTTGCAAGGGGGGTGAGTCACCTTTTTAGATTTGAGTACTGTCCTCTCTCTGATAGTTCTTGATTCCACTTGGAGATTGATGATCTCTTACTCATCCCTAGGCGAATGCAGAGAGGCAAGTGTCACAGGAGAAGTTTCTGGAAGATTCCATGATCTTCCACCTCGCAAATTGACTCTGCCATTTGTGTACTCTCACCCATCGCACCCCATAGAAGGTATTTTTAGTATGCATCACACCTCCCATGTGCATTTAGGTGGGATGCAGTGCACTGTGACCATGGGGCAAGTGAGATGGTCCAGTTTTGACCAGTTGTGAGTAGTTTTTCATGGAGAACTACTGGGATATGTTGTAATTAGTTGAACTTGTTCTTTTAGGGGTTGGAACAAAACTTTTGAGGACTTAGGAGCCCTTGGTTTACGGAAAGTTATGATTGGAGTTGCAGTACCCAAAAATGTCTATAACAATTGCCCCCTAAAGCATGAGGTCGTTCATCTTTTGATGTCGGGTGAAATGCTTTATCATGAGGATTCGAAGTTTTTTCGAGGTGTAAGGTGACCTGTAATAAGGTACAATACAATACATTATCTTCATAATATTTTCATGATCTAGCTGAGGCGGGCATTCCCATGCTCAGCTTTATAAATTCATTTTCATGTACATAAGACAGTCAATCGTCTAAGTGCAGACTAATGATTCTGGTAGAGCCATCATCCCTTGGATTAGATGATTATCTGTGCAGCAATGATGCACATTTGATGTCTTTATTTTCCTGAATATATATCCCAGCCCGGATGGATGAAACTAGATCCGGGGTCTTCAATCTTGTTCGATCTTCACTCAAAATAAAAGTCGATCCATGTGAGAGATGTCCTGGAGTCGAACATGGAAAGACATCGCTTGAATACCAGCCAATGATGTAAGTTGTTAACAAGCGCGAGAGGAATCACCGATAATGATGATGACCTTAAGGTACTATAGTACAATTCACGTGGTGTGAATAAGGGACTTGGCGTCGAACACCATGCAAAATCTTTCGGTCGAAGGCCATTGATGTAAAACTGTCGCCGGAAGTGAGAAACTTGCCATTGAGGCATGCAAGCTTCAAAGTACTGAAATGGTTGTTCCTAGATAGACTTCCTGGATAATGAGTTGATGTCGACAAGAAGCGATCTGTCATAGGAGGGCCTTAGTGAATCCCACATCTATGACACAGAATGGAGCAAATGATTTTAATGGAGGTGAAAACAATCTGATGATATAAGGTTTAGGGTGGCGGTCATGAAAGAATGGAGCGTAAATGTATTGCAGCGGATGAGACACAGGTGAATTCTCTAAGCGACTTCTCTTGAACATATCGGCAACACTGACATGATGGATTGGTAGCATTAACCCCAAATATGGATGGTGTGATGGACCAATGGTGATATGACCGGTGAACGGAACAACCCAACCCGACTTAGATGCGGATTGAAAGTGTCATGTTCAAGAGCGACTTGCTACCAACAAAGTTTCTTCAAGTTTTCTTCCCAATTTCTCCCTCTGAGAGGGGGAAATAGTCTTTGGTCTATATGTAGCCTAATCTAATTTTTATAGAGGTTTGGATGCTTGTGAGTCAAAGGCTTTGAAGCTAGTGTACACCATCACTTTTGCAGGAGTAATACAGGCAGTTTGAAGCTATTATCTTGGGTTTCCTGTGGTATGATTTTGTGACAGTGTTTCTTCTTTGTTTTATCATCAATATGAATGTTATGTCTCCTTACTTCCATCTTAATTCTTTCATGTGATCATATTAGTAGCATTCAAGTAGAATTCATATGCTTATGCTATGTTTTGATGAGATTTTCATGTTTATGTTTAATTTCCTCTGATAAATGAATTCATAACTCATATGGTCATTTTAATCCTTCACTTTTTCAACCGTACACCACCATGAAAACTCAAAAATGTCACTAAAAATACCTACCTTGCCCTATTATATCTCTGCAGCTGATCTTTTGAAACCCTGACCTAGTTTCCTAGACCTATTGACCCTGATCCAACAAACCCTAATATCAAACCCTACTGAGCTTTGAATATCTAGCCTAATATCTATCTTGCTCTCCAGTCACTCATTGGCTGTGAGATCATAGAGAGAGCCCTCTCTAATTTGGTAAGGCTAGCTACCAGATCCAAAGTTGGTTTGAGGGAGGTTACCTCCATCGGTCTTATTTATCAGCATTGGGACACTGAGGAGTGCTAAAAAATTTTGCAACTATACTTGGGAAGGAAAAAATTTCATATTCCATAGGAAAGATCATCAAAGTTTAGATCTGATTTGCTGATGGTGGACAGCGGTCAAAAATATATGAAGGTTGAACCATTCACCTAGCGGCTCAAACTTGATCCAAAGACTCCAGTGGCAGTAGGATTTAGAAAAATGAGATGAGTTCTATATCCAGAAAGTATGCTCCTTTAAAATGAGGTCACATTCCAGGTTTTCTAAACCGCATGCCTTGTGTAGATTGGCAGACTTATTTTCCAAATTTCAAAGATGAGAAAGGAGATGATGCTACTCTACATCCCATTAAATTTCACATGCATGTGCATAAGTTAAATGTTCAATTTCCTGAAGATTGTATGCTGAAGATGTTCATGGTAAACTTAGAAGGAAAAACACGATCTTGGTATGAAGGTCTTCCATCTGCTAGTATTTATTATCTTAAAGATTTTCATTCAACATTTTTTGAAAAAATATTGAGAATCTCATCCTTCTTTGTCATTGGTTGATGATTGTTGTGAACATTCTGAGCTTTTCATTCAAAATCTAGAGAATTATTATGGTGATGAAGAGTTCATAAATGAAGAGATCTTGGAGGCTTTATATGAGAACCCTTTCCATCACGGAGAAGAACAATTGTCTTCTCCCTTGGATGAAATTGAAATTGAGCAGGATATCAATGATAACAGTCATCTTCCATCTTTTATAGATTATTACAATTCGCAACAATATTTTGATCATGAGGGAGAACTAGTAGAGTTTAGTAGCCTTGATGCACAAGAGACATATGATAATGGTCATTTCAACTGCTCTCTTTTCATTGATAAATATCCTAATTCTAAGTTAGTTTGCATTAAGATCCCTAAGAGTCATCATTCATCCATTGAGTTCAAAAGTAATGAGTAGCACCAACAACCGAAGAATGCATCCCAAGATGATAGGATTAAAAGGGTATGTGATATATAATTTCATCTTGTTGTGCCAATTGTGGAAGAGTATATTGAAGGTAATCTTTTCCAAATATTTCATGAATATGTTGCTCTAGAAGATTTCAATCCAGATTTACATGAAGAAACAATCATACATGTACCTTCATATTTTGAGGATGTTATACTTCAATTTGACCATCATGAGTTGCAGGAAAGTAGTGAAATATAAGAGGTTGTTTAGAGCCTCTTGCACATGATGATCTTCCTCCAGATTCAGAAAATGAAGAGTGTGCTTGTATTTCCGTTGACTTTCAAGATATGGTAATGTTCTAGATTATTATATACCATATTGCCAATTTGTTGCAGCCATTTGGGAAGATGAATTTTCTTGTATTTATGAATCATGAGCACATGTTCAGTGGTCACTTTGAGTTTCCTATATTTTTTTTTCCTCCCTACCCATGGAAAGTATGAGCAGGATTCAAGTAAGTAGCCATTTGTTAGATTGGTTACACTAGAGGGACCATATTGCATGATTGTATATGTATCTTAGCAGGTGGTGGTTATCATTAGGATTTGAAGCCCAAGGTGAAGACCCTAATATCCCGATGGTTTGCTGCCATGTGTAAGTAAGTTAAGTGAGTAGTTAAGTTTTTCTGTCAAGTCAAGTCAGTTTCAGTTTTTCTTAATTTTAGTTAGTCAGTCTTTTGAGTGTCAAGTGTTTTATTTTTACTCCATCGCCCAATGAGTGAGGCTACCTGGTCTACGGTGTTATTGACACCTCCTAAAGGAGCTTCCATCCCCAATTAGAGCTAATGTTAGTGTCTATGAGTCACTAATGATCAAAATGTACTCTTTCTGTGTGGTTGATAGGGTTATTAGGTCAAATTGTTATATTTTCAAATAAAATTTGATCATTGGTCAGTTCTAGGTTATTATTACTCCCTCCATACTCAAGGTCATAAAATGTTGTCATGGTATTGCCATCACTCCTTGTGATGGGTCACTAAAAGAGTGTCTTTGTCATCATTTAAGGTCATCATATCATTATAATTCATACTATAAAGGTTCAAAGGTCTTTAATCGTGGTCTCACATATGCATTTGGTGTCACCGTTAGGTCATGTCATCATAAGCCACAAAAGAGTCATGTCACCACCATAGTCATCATCAAGGGAGTTAGTAATTAGGGAAAAAATTTCAAATATATTTCAAAGGTACATGTACCACTCAATAAAGATGTAAATTTTCCTAATTAAGTTACAAAGCTACAATACACTAGCCTATCATTTCATTTTTCAAAAATACAAGTGGCATCACATCATGACCCAATGAAAAAATTGACCTCCAGCCTATAAAAAGACCATCAAAGCACTATATTTGTTCATTTCACTTTCATGAAGAATCTATCCATAAAAAAATTTCATTCCATCTACCAAAGCATCGAAATTCCTCACCCAAGTCAGAGATTTCACCCCTTTCATTGTGCTTCTGGAATGCCACGCTGCGCTTATGGCAGAAATATGCGCTTTTGAAGTGGGAGGAAAATCAACTATTTCAAGGATTTTCTACAGAATCTACAGGTTCTAGAACATCATTAGCAAGTAAGTAGACTGTCATCACCCCTCCTTTCATCAGTTTTCTCACAAAAAGTCAGTGAAATACCCTCTCCTATGGTTTCACTACACGTTTGCTTTATTATTCAATTTCCTTTATTGCAGTGTTAAAACTCTGTCATTTTTTACTCAAGCACTCTCCCCTACACTCCATCTACCTCCCCTTATATTTTCCCATGCTTATTCCCCTCATATCCCTCCTTTTCCCATAATCCCTAGCCTATGCTACACTTCTAGACAATTTCCTAGGCTAGAACTATATTTTGAAGTTTTCTACCCCTTCCCTTCACTCATTCCCAAAAACTTCACTTCCCTACACTCCCTAACACCTATCCCTATGCCTCAAAATTTTCCCAAAAATTTACATCACCCCTAACCCCTTCATTCCCTTCCCTAAAAAAAACAGTCCTAAATCCCCTATTTTCCCAGATCAAACCCTATCCTTCCTCCTTGTGATCTAGGATTTTACCATGCAGACTGAAAGCTCAAACATTGACAAGAAAAAATACAATAAAGGAGGGAAAATTTCTAGGTATAATCCCACTAAAGTCCAAGAAATGATGACCTCACCATTCATCAAGGAATATTTCCAAAATGTGGGCTGCCTAGGTTTTTGTGAGAAGATCCAAGAAATAGGTTCTCATGCCAAGTTGACAAGCCTCTTTGCCACCAACTTCAGGAGGGATAAGGCCAACATAACAGGGGTTGAAATCACCATTTCATAAGATTCCATCGCCATAGCCACTGGAATCCCTAACAATGGAGAAATCTGGTTTAAATGGGTGGATTTATACATTGAGAATTACAAAGTTTTCCTAAATGCATATTACAAAAATGCTCCTACATGTATCTTTCCTCTCAGACAGTTGCTTGATAGGTATGCTCCATTGATGAATATGATCATGAAGTACTTTACCTGTGAGGGTAGGTTTTCAAGGCTATACCAATATCACATAAAACTACTCATGCATTTCACAACCATCAAACCTCTTAACCTATCTCATTACCTATACAAAAGTCTGGTCAAGATGACAGAGAAGGTACAGAGCAAAGGGAAATATCACCAAGAAAACCTATCTCATCAAGGCTTGGTCAAAATCATTGTTTTTCATTAGTTTTCATAGGTCAACTTATCTTGGGAGGCATTCATGCAGTCAGCTTCTCTTTTGCCTAGTACTAGTCAAACTAACAGTGAAAGTTCACCATTGGAAAAATCACCAAGACCTCAAGAAGTTGGCTCTACAAGAAAACTAGTGACAAGGCCACCTAGGGAAGAGGTAACAAAAACATATAGCAGAGGTAAGAGTATTTTATTTTCTCCTGATAGTGTAAAAATAGTTCAGCCTCTTACTGTTTGACAAGAAGCATCAGGACATCATCATAATGCACTTTTGCATAGAGAAGAACAGGTACATTTGGATACTCATGTGGTAGACCTAGAGAGGAATGAGAAAGACAAGTCACCTGAACAAATCATCCAAGATAAAGAGGTAGAAATTAGAGATCTTAAGGATTTCTTGGCAAAAGAAAACTTCATGATTGCATTCTTACAGCAGGAGAACATGCGACTTAAGGTAAATCAGTTTTTACTTTCTAAACCTAGGGTGGATTTGGTGGCAGATGATGATAAAGGTAAGAGAGTGATATATGTTGAGAAAATTGAAGATAAGGAGCCTCAGATCAAGCAAAGGAGGCCAAAGACCAGAGGACTAAAAATAAAGGAAGCACTAGGGAGTGAGCCATCTCTTCCACTGGGTCAGCAAGACTTTGAAGACACCAATGCACTTGAGATTGAGAAAGACAAGGATTTGTGTCTTAGCAGGGTTAATGAGCACCTGGAGAAGCTCTTGAAGAAGGCCAATAGGGACACCAAGCTTCATAGAAACATGGCAAGGTATTACTTCACTGGAAATCATATTTGCAAAATTAGGGGTAGGAGCATGAAGAGGAAGCTAAAGAAAACCCTGAAGAAGATTAAAAAAATATAGAACCTTGACCTACTTGACGATGCATCATTGATTGTTTAACTCATCATTCATGGAGAAAAAGGAGAAATTTTGAAGAAATTTTGGCAAATTTTGGTGATTTTGGGTATTTATTGCATTTTTGAAAATCATGGTGCAAAAAAGCACAACGAGCTCACGATGTGCTTCTTCTAGGGACCTCCAAATGATGGATTTTTGCATGGTTGGATATACATTTGTAAGAACATTGTAGATGTGGAAATGGCTTGCCATGTTAGCCTCTGAAACTAAAGGAAAAGTCAAAAAATGGGTCAAAAAACATGTTGATGCCTCCTATTTCAACCCCTCACTGCGCTTCTGGACAAGTCTTGGGAAATAAATTTTTGGAATCCTTGGAGAAGTGTTTTTGCATGCTTTAAGGTTCAAGAACCTAGTATACATCCTAATCTTTCTGCAACATCTTTTAGATCAGAATTTGGATCCAAGAAAGTCCCTCAAAACGCCTCCACGAGTCACACGCTGCGCTTGTGAGAAATTTCGTTGCACTTTTTCCAGAAGGTCATTTTCTTGGGTTGTTTCAGTCAAACTTGAATTTCCATGATGTAATTTGTCTTCTAGGGTTTTGACATGATGTAATTAAATTTAATTATGCTTGTTAAGGTGGAAATAGTGTAGATTCATAGTTATTAATGCTTGTAAAGTCAAAGTGAATCAGTTTTGGGCCAAATTGGGAGTTGGTTTCAAACCTCCATAGTCTTAGGTATGGTTGGATATATTCTTGTAAATAGTTATTGTGATGGTGGATTCGACCTCTGAGAGGGGGAAATTGGTCTTTGGTCTATATGTAGCCTAATCTAAGTGTTATAGAGGGTTAGATGCTTGTGATTCAAAGGCTTTGAAGCTAGTGTACACCATCACTTTTGTAGGAGTAATATAGGGAGTTTGTAGCTATTATCTTGGGATTCCTGTGGTATGATTTTCTGACAATGCTTCTTCTTTGCTTTATCATCAGTATGAATGTTATGTATCCTTACTTCCATCTTAATTCTTTCATGTGATCATCTCAGTAGTCTTCAAACATAATTCAGATGTTTATGCTCTGTTTTGATGAGATTTTCATGTTTATGTTTAATTTCCTCCATTAAATGAATTCATAACTCATATGCTCAATTTGATACTTCACTTTTTCAACCATACACCACCAGGACAAATCAAAAATGTCACTGAACATACCTACCTTGCCCCATTGTATCTTTGCAACTCATATTTTGAAACCCTGACCTAGTTTCCTAGTCCTATTGACCCTGAACCAGGAAACCCTAATATCAAACCCTACTGAGCTTTGAATTTCAAGCCTAAGATCTATCTTCTTGTCCAGTCACTCATTGGTTGTGAGATCATAGAGAGATCCCTCTCTAATTTGGTAGGGTTAGCTACCAGATCCAAAGTTAGTTTGAGGTTACCTCTGTCGGTCTCCTTTCTTAGCCTTGGGACACTGAGGAGTGCTAATAGCTCCTAAGAGCTTTCACCTTCTTACTAGTCTATTTCTCAACAAGTGCATTGAATTCTACAAACTTTGAGAATTTCTCATCCTTCTTCCATATGAAGAAGATCCAACACATCCTTGAGAAATCATCAATTAAAATAACAAATTACTTACGTATGGTAGTGGAGGTTGTCAAGAAGGGTGCACAAACATCAGAGTGGACTCTTTCCAAGACTGCATGTGCTTTGTTGTCTCGATCATGGAATGTGGATTTGGCATACTTCCCTAAGCTAAAACCCTTGCAGACATCATGTTTCTGAAGTGATCATTTAGGGAGGCCAATGTTTATTTGTTTCATAATATTTAAGGAAACATGATGCAAATGGCCCAATATCATGTGCCAATGTTCACCAACATAGTGGCTCTAGACTTTCTTTGCCTTACTGCTTAATCCAACATAACATTCCACACTAATTTTATATGTGTGATTCACATGAACCCCGATCTTCTTCACCTTTCCAATGGCTATGTGTCTCAAGAATGCTTTCCTTTCACTGAAGATCACATCATAACCACAGTCTTCCAAAACTGCTACAGAGATGAGATTCTTCTTTAGGACTGGAACAAACATGATATCTTTGAGGTGAAGAGGGGATCTTAACTCCCTCTTAAAGGTGCTATACCAATCTCGATAGCATTATCCCTTCCCTCATCCCCAAGTTCAATATGCATCTGAAGATCTTTCTCCTTCAAGTCACTGAAAAACTCTCGAGACCCTGTCATGTGGAACGAGGCATCTGAGTTCAAGTAGCACACACTCCCCATCACAGTGTTTTCCATGCATGTGAGAAGGGTGAAGTCTAGCTCAAACTTTGAAGTAAATGCTTCACATGCTACCCGTCTTGAGTTCTTCTTGCCAGACTTTTTGTGTGGACACTTTGTAGCATAGTGCGCGAATTCATGACAATTGAAGCATTTTATTTTGGGCAAGTATTTCTTCTTGCCCCCTTCACTGGATTTTGATTTGGTTTGAGATTTCTTCCCTTTTCCCTTCTTTCCCTTTCCAACCAATGAAAATTTTTCTTCATCCTCTCCCTTGGATGAAGTTCCATCTCTGATATTATGACTGATCTCTTTGTGTACCAAATTAGACCACAAGCATTCCCAATTTGGTAGTTTCTCCTTCCCGCTCATCGAGTCCTGATATCTATGCCAACTTTTGGGAAGGCTTAGAAGAGATAGGCTCACCAGGTTATCTTCTGAAACATTCACACTAACCCCTCCAAGCTCATCTTGAACTTGTGTAAATCTAGTGAGATACTACAAATAGTCTCATTCTTTTGTGTCATGATATTTCAAAGTTAGTCTTTGAGGGCCAATTTTATATGGTCACTTCGATGCTCGAATGGCTTTGTTAGTACCTTCCACATTGTGAAAGGAGTTTCTTTCCCATGGATATTTGAGACAATGTGGTATCACACTCCCTCCAAGACTATTATCCTCCCCTTGGCTACATATTTCTTCCATCGGTCTAAGTTCTGGGCATCAGCTGATCCTGCTTCTGGAATGTTTATCTTGACATATTTCAGCAATCTGTTATCATCAAGCACCACCTCTATTTGATCCTTTTAGGAAATTAATTTTTAGTTTCCTTCCAATGCATACTATAATCTCATTCCATTGAAGGTCATTCTTCCAACTCCAAAGAGATCCTGCTACCTTGAAGCTACAAATTCAAACCTCCTGAGGAAGAAATTCGAAATTCATGTTCTAATGTGAATCTTGCTCTAATACCATTTATAAATCTGGTGATATAATTGCAACTTCTCAAGAAGTTTAATCTAAAATCAAGAGACACAATTCTACTCTGCTGATCTACAAAATTTAATTCACAAGTTAGAAAAACATTCACAAACATGCAATAAGAAAAACCACACATGCACAATATTTTTATAGGGGAAAACAACTGGGAAATACCCCTCAAGCCTCTTTGCATTAATTAGATTAATAGAGAATGTATTGCAATTGCTTGCCCACTCTAAGAACAACCTCCAAGTGAATAACCTATCTCTCTGCTCAATGAGAAGCTTTGGCCCATACTTAGTCAATTTCTTCCTTTGTTTGAGCCCCTATTTCCTTGGACAAATCCTAAGGAATTAGGCCCCTATTTTTTAGGAATTTTCCTCCAATTGATTGTGCAATTCCCAAGGTTTATCCGTTGAATGCATGCAACACTTATATACTCAAGACTAGTCTACAACTAATGTTACACTCAAGTACTGGAAGTGGGAGCAGCCATAGGCTGAAGTCGCCCTATAAGCCACTAAATGGGGGTAACCAAGCTATGAGATCGATTTTTAAGATGAATTAGAATCAAATCTAAGTCCTATGCTATGTGTTTGGGTTGAAATAGTCCCAAAGGATCTTGTAATTGGCAAAACACCACTCAAAAACAAAAAAAATAGGAGACATAGAAAATAGAAGGAGAATTC
The DNA here is from genome assembly GCA_031772625.1 of Pinus tabuliformis. Taxonomy (NCBI): domain Eukaryota; kingdom Viridiplantae; phylum Streptophyta; class Pinopsida; order Pinales; family Pinaceae; genus Pinus; species Pinus tabuliformis. Next base: position 1,920,750,079 of record CM062816.1, on the reverse strand, counting down.
AAGCACTAAGTATTTATCCCCAATGGAGTTACTGGTTCTATTTGCCTACTTTATGCTTTGAACAAAGGGACTATTTTCCCACAGATCCCACCAAAGGATTTTCCAAATAGTGGACAATATGAATACAAATGGTTCCTAGATCTTATAGAAATCTATCTTTTTACTTACATAGCTAATTTTTAAGATTTAATAGGATTGTCTAAGTAAAAGGCAAATGTAAGCTTATGGAAATGAAATTATACATTGATATTTTCATTGGCATCTCTATATTCAATCCTAGAATTTATTATAATAATTTCATGTGAAGGTTTGTAAGAGCACAATTGTAGTGACACATTTTACATGTTATTAATTATTGCGATATTGATTCTTGGAAAGCTAGAAGCCTAGCTGGAAAGAGGACAAAAAGTTAACAATATGTTGTCATATTAATGGTTACATATGTGTACTATAACTCAAAACCCATAGAAATTCTATCTTGGATGTACTATTGTTTATGTCTCTACGTTAATTTCATAAGAGGATATGATTCTTGAATTTGATTATCTTGTTCTGAATCTAATTGTGACATTATGAGAATTAAAGACAAGTTTTCTTTAGTCCTATTGAGTTTGTTAAAATTGATATTTGTTTTATTTAATGAACATAATGAAATGATTTTTCTACTTGACCATCATGTTTTTCTATAGAAATTGTTGCTACAAAAAATGTAAGGTGGTTGCAGCAAAAATTGTCAAGTTGTTGCAATAGAAAACACTTGCATCTATAAAATTTCCTAGAAGTCCAAATATGTAATAAGGGTCAAGTTGATTTTGGGTGTATAGGTACCCTATATTAAAAGAGACACATCCACTTGAAATTGTAAATACTTAGGTTATACTTTGAAAGATATAGCGAATCTAATGTAAGTTTTGTTGTAGAAAAAATCTATAGTTGTTTGTTGTTGCAGAAAATGTATGTAGCTATTTGATGCAGGAGCATCCGACACCCTTAGTCAAAGGGAGGAATCCAAAGAAGAAAAAAGAGGAAGACGTGGACCAGGGGAGCAAAACAAAGAAAAATTTGTTTTAAAATAGATTTAAAGATGGAATGGATAAGTCTCGAAGACTTTATAAAATGTAATCTGCCATGTGTTATATGCATGCATCCATATGAGAGCTTTCAGGCTTTGGCTAGAGGATTGATAGGATCCTTCCATGATCCTATCCAACAATGTTCCTTATATATATGAACCTATGTGTTCAAGTGTGAGGTAGATAGAGGAGAGAGCAGTAGATAGACAATATGTAGTCGAAAGGAGGGTTTGTCCTAAGGCTGAAATGCCTTAGAATAGTAATCATGCTCTATATATAATAGAAAGTGTGTGTTAAGTGTTGATTTATGCACCTGTCTATGTTTCATATATAAATATACGTTGATGTCTTAATTTCCTATTTGTATGTGTGTTGATCGACCATCGATCACAGTAGGATCGATGGTGATCAAATGAATGCTGCTATATGTAGATCGTTTATGAACGCAGGTGGCAGAGAAATATGTTTAATATATGCAGAGATTCCATCAAAATGGCGAGGAGACACAGGAGTTGTTTGATCTTATGGATCAAGGGTCTAGAACCATATCACATCAGCAAAACTCATTTCTAAAGGGCTGGACCCCAGAGTTCAAGGAATGTCGATGAGCAACCACCGATGAAACGAGGACCATTGGATCAAAAGAGGATCAACAGTGGAGGTGTGATTGATGATCGCAATTGACGGAGGTCAAGGGATGACGGAGTTGAATAGCTGATAAGTGATATGCCGAAAACTATATCATCGATAATCCGATCGGCGATCGGAGGTGTCAGCAGTCAGGCGACATCGGAACAGCGCTGAGGGAAGGCAATAAGAACCAAACCCGCCAATAGTTATGAATGCCGGTGCATAAGATTTGAGATCCACTTTATATGTGCTCGAGCGGATTTCCTGTGTATTCTTTGTATTTTTTTGTGGCCGAAAGGCCAAGGCTTAATGCCGATATGTGTAATGCTCCCGATAGATGTGAAAAGGTCGATAGTGTGGTGGCTCCGATTTTAATGTAAGTCCACGGTTAAAGGTTGAAGGCCTTATGAATGCTTCCAAAAGGCTTAGTCGGCCATTACCCATAGGCCTCTAGATTGATTTTGTTTAAGGAAATGGATTTTGATTAAACCCCAAAATCTCATTCCATCATTTGGTATCAGAGCAGGGAAACTTTTCTTGCAAGAAGGGAGATTAAGGAATATCCTAAGAGGAAGGATTCCAGAGAAGAGGAGCAGGAGGTACAGTTGATAGAGATGAAGAGTTATGGTCTTACTGTCGTGCAAAGAATGATAGCATAAGGTGAGAATATTTGTGGCAATAGCCTAAGAGCAAGGAGTGCTCAAGAGAAGCTGAGAATAACTTCCACCTGTGGTTGGATAGAAGTTGTTGAGGTAGCTCCACAGTTGCGATTGTGGGTAGAGTTGTCTTAGAGATAACAATTCCAGCAAAAGAAGTGTTGGGTAGAATTGTTAGTCAGCAATAGGTTCTAGAGGAGAGAACCTAAAGGATGCCAAAAGACAAAGTGAAGAGGGCTTGGTGAGGTATCGTGTAGTAGAGGAACATTGTTACTGCAGAGGCTTGGTTGCAATTCACAAAATACCATGAAAGCAGTTCCACTGAAGAATGCAGTGGGTAGAATTGGTAAGGATAAGGAGAAGCATATGACCAGGAGGTCATAAATTTTTGTGCCTCAGGAGTTTGATGTAGGAGCATCCAACACCCTTAGTCAAAGGGAGGAATCCAAAGCAGAAAAAAGAGGAAGACGTGGACCAGGGGAGAAAAACAGGGAAAAATCTGTTTTAAAACAAATTTAAAGATGGAATGGATAAGTCTCTAAGACTTTATAAAATTTAATCTGCCATGTGTTATATGCATGCATGCATATGAGAGCTTTTGGGCTTTTGGCTAGAGGATTGATCGGATCCTTCCGTGATCTGATCCAACAATGTTCCTTATATATATGAACTTGCATGTTCAAGTGTGAGGTAGATAGAGGAGAGAGTAGTAGATAGACAATATGTAGTCGAAAGGAGGGTTTGTCCTTAGGCTGAAATGCCTTAGAATTGTAACCGTGCTCTGTATATAATAGAAAGCGTGTGTTAAGTGTTGATTTATGTGTCTGTCTGTGTTTCATATATAAATATACATTGATGTCTTAATTTCCTGTTTGTATGTTTGTTGATCGACCCTCGATCATAGTAGGATCGATGGCGATCAAATGAATGCTACTATATGTGGAGTCGTTTATGAATGCAGGTGGCAGAGAACTATGTTTAATATATACAAAGATTCTATAAAAATGGCAAGGAGATACAAGAGCCATTTGATCTTATGGATCAAGAGTCCAGAACCATATCGCATTGGCAGAACTCGTTTCCAAAGGGCCAGACCCCAGAGTTCAAGGAGTGTCGATGAGCGACCACCAATGAAACGAGGACCATTGGATCAAAAGAGGATCAACAGCAAAGGTGTCATCGGCGATCGCAATTGATGGAGGTCAAGGGACGGCGGAGTTGAATAGCCGATAAGTGATATGCTGATAGCTATATCACTGATAAGCCGATCGGAAATTGGAAGGATCAAAGGTGTCAGTAGTCAGGCAACATCGGAACAGTGCTGAGGGAAGGCAATAAGAACCAGACCCACCGATAGTTATGAATGCCGGTGCATAAGATTTGAGATCTGCCTTATATGTGCTCGAGCGGATTTCCCTTGTATTCTTTGTATTGTGTTGCAGCCGAAGGGTTAAGGTTTAATGCCGATATGTGTAATGCTCCTGATAGATGTGGAAAGGCCAATAGTGTGGTGGCTTTGATTTTAATGTAAGTTCATGGTTAAAGGCTGAAGGCCTATGAACGCTTCCGAAAGGCTTAGTGGGCCATAACCCACAGGCCTCTAGATTGATTTTGTTTAAGGAAAGGGATTTTGATTAAACCCCAAAATCTCATTCCATCACTATTAATTTGACAAACAATCAAAATATGTGATGACAATTATAGATTAATAAAGTCCAATTTTAATCATTGAGATAAAATTATATTATCATAACTAATCATTGTATTTATGAAGGATGTGTGTGTGTGTGTGTGTGCACTCTGTAACCTCAACCAAGCACAAAGAGGGCTAGGCATGTGATAGAAATAATATTTATCATGGTCTCATAGTAGGTCAAACATGAAAAAATAAAATGTTCTTTTGATTCGAGCTCTTTATTACATAACTCAATATAAAATGGTCATGAAGTATTAGTGAGAAATATACCAAGTGACTAACAAATTTCATTTAATTTCTATCGCTCTTATAATATTTTCTTTCATCTTAGAGAGTATTAGGAAGACCAAATATATTCATGTAGAATGAAATCCTAAACATAGGATACACCACTTTAATAATAATTTTTGCAATTATTTAAATGGTTGGTGTATCTGCATTTTTATTTTAAATTTACTTAGAAAATTAATGTGCTTATTATGGTTGCATATGCATATTTTAAATAGGCACGTAAACATCAGGTGAACCTTTGGACTTATAAATTTTACCATGTTATTTGCATGCTTTTAATGCATTTAGATAAAACAAACCATAGGTGGTGTCTTCATCTTCACTTATGTCTACTCACATTTAAATCCCTATAAATTTGATATATGTATTTCCTTATTTTCAAAGAATATAAAAAATATGAAAAATTCATAATTTAATATATTAAGTTTTGATTAAATTATGTCTTGCCTTGTTTACACATTGACATAACCTTTACTTTCAACATGAATAACAACCATTTGTCTTAGGAGTTCAAAGCCTACTTAAAATATTATTAATCACATGCTTTATAATTATTATGTATGTGTGTCCATTCTATAATTTAGATGAAAAATTAACAGATATGTATGTTCACCGTGCAATATGAGTGAAAGAAAGGTGTAATATGTAATGTAATATATATAATATTAACGAATTAAAAGGGAAAATTTTGATGTCGAATTTTTAATTTGAAAAAAAAAAACACGAAAGAAAATAAATAATATATAAAAAAGACTTTAACCCAAAAAAAAACCATCTTATCTTCTAATTTATTAGCCAAAGAAATAATCAAAACATGTCATTATTTTTATTTATTTTTAATCTTTGATCGAGTATATCTTTGAACATTAATTTTTTATTTTAATCTTTTAATTAATACTATGTTACATCTTTTTATTAAACTTATATGATATGTTTAGTTTTGGATATCAACTATACATTAATCATGAAAAATAGAGGTTAATAAGTTATATTTTGGTCTTTAAATTGTATTTATAAATGTAGAAATTAAATTACATTTATAAGAGTAAAACTGAACTCAAGTTCAAAAAAACCAAACACACTCATGGACATTACGTTACAATTTTCCCAAATTCAACTAAATTTTAAATAAACAGTGCTGAAAAGACTAAAAAAAATTAACAATTTCATCTTTAATTATTTAAAAAAAAAATCATTTTTCAAAGAATAATGAGTACAGTCTCAAAGCATGATTGGATGCCACCGCCACTTTCCCTTCATGTTACCTCACTCCCATTAATATATAAGCATGCTACTATTCTATCAAAAACACAAACTATATAATAACTGATGGAAGCCTTTCTCTTATTTATATGTATATATAGTATAATTAAATATAAAGTTTACATTGTATATATGTCAGGGCTATTGCTGCGTCACAAAAACTGCGTCTTCTTTCTTTGTTTTTTCATGTAGCTATCATGCCTGCCTTCAATTGCCTGCAAAACCAGTCAACTACTCCCACAGTGGACACTGTAATTTGGGACATCCAGAGACATCAAGCTTGTCCAACCATGTACAATGTTCAACGTCTTCCACTTCTTCTAATTCATAGCACCCACGGACATCTAGTTCTCTGAGACTTGTCAACTGCAATAAAACTTGTATCCTCTTCAACTTCCCACATTGATCTGCGTAAAACCTCTCCATAGATGCCAGTGTTTCCATATTTGGCAGCTCTTTTAACTTCGAGTAGAAACCAACATTGAGCATCTGAAGCTTAGACCATTACTCCAACCCCCTTATGCTCTTCAGCTTCACACATTCAAATGAACTGAACTCCTCTAAAGATGTTAATGCTCCCATACTCGGTAGTTCTTCTAACTCAGAGCACTCACGAAGATTGAGCATCCGAAGCTTTGTCCACTGCTCCAAATCCTATATCTTCTTCAACTTTACACAGCCAGCAGCGTTAAACTCTTCGATAGAAACCAATGTCTCCATATTGGGCAGCTCTTCTAACTTGGAACACCCAGCGACAGTGAGGACCCTAAGCTTTGCCCACTGCTCCAACCTGGTTATGCTCTTTAGCTTCACACATCCATCTGTGCCAAATTCTTCCATGGATACCATTGTTTCCATTCTAGGCAGCTCTTCGAACTTGGAGTAGTCACCAACATTGAGCACCTTAAGCTTTTACCACTGCTCCAACCCCGGTATACTCTTCAACTTCACACATCCAACTACGTGAAACTCCTCCATAAATACCATCCTCGGAAACTTTTCTAGTTCCAAACACTTAGTAGTATTGAACCGTCGAAGCTTTGTGCACTATTCCAACCCCCTTAACCTCTTCAAGTTCACACATCCAGCTGCGTAAAAATCCTCCAAAGATGTCAATGCCCCCATACTCGACAGTTCTTCTAACTTGGAGCATTGACCAACATTGAGCAGCCTAAGCTTTGTGCACTGTCCCAACCCTGTTATCCTCTTCAGCTTCACACATTGAAATGCGCTGAACTCCTATAAAGATGTTAATGCTCCCATACTCGGTAGTTCTTCTAACTCAGATCACTCACGAAGATTGAGCATCTGAATCTTTGTCCACCGCTTCAGCTTTACACATGCAGCAGCATCAAACTCTTCGATAGAAACAAATGTCTCCACATTTGGCAGCTCTTTTAACTTGGAACACCCAGCAACATTGAGGAGCCGAAGCTTTGCCCATTGCTCCAACCCCCTTATGCTCTTCAGCTTCACACATCCATCTGAGTAAAATATTTCCATGGATACCAGTGTTTCCATTCTAGGCAGCTCTTCGAACTCGGGGCAATCACCAACATTGAGCACCTTAAGATTTTCCCACTGCTCCAACCTCGGTATACTCTTCAACTTCACACATCCAACTACGTGAAACTCCTCCATAAATACCAATGCTTCCGTCCTCGAAAACTCTTTTAATTCCAAACACTTAGTAGCATTGAACAGCGGAAGATTTGTGCGTTGTCCCAACCCCAGTATCCTCTTCAGCTTCACACATTGTAATGGGTAAAACTTCTCCAAAGATGTCAATGCTCCCATACTCGGCAGTTCTTCTAACTCGGAGCATTGACCAACATCGAACACCCTAAGCTTTGTGCACTGTCCCAACCCTGTTATGCTCTTCAGCTTCACACATCCAAATGCGCTAAACTCCCCTAAAGATGTTAATGCTCCCATACTTGGTAGTTCTTCTAACTCAGAGCACTCACGAAGATTGAGCATCCGAAGCTTTGTGCACTGTCTAACTCAAATCACTCACAAAGATTGAGCATCTGAAGCTTTGTACACTGTCCCAACCCCGGTATCCTCTTCAGCTTCATACATTGTAACGCATAAAACTCCTCCAAAGATGTCAATGCTCCCATACTCGGCAGCTCTTCTAACTCGGAGCATTGACCAACATGGAAGTTCTTCTAGTTCTAACTCGGAGCATTGACCAACATGGATCGCCCTAAGCTTTGTGCATTGTCCCAACCCTGTTATCCTCTTCAACTTCACACATCCAAATGCGTTGAACTCCTCTAAAGATGTTAATGCTCCCATACTCGGTAGTTCCTCTAACTCAGAGCACTCACGAAGATTGAGCATCCGAAGCTTTGTGCACTGTCCCAACCCTAGTATCCTCTTCAGCTTCACACATTGTAATGCGTAAAACTCCTCCAAAGATGTCAATGCTCCCATACTCGGCAGTTCTTCTAACTCGGAGCATTGACCAACATGAAGCACCCTAAGCTTTGTGCACTATCCCAACCCTGTTATCCTCTTCACGGAGCATTGACCAACATGGAGCGCCCTAAGCTTTGTGCACTGTCCCAACCCTATTATCCTCTTCAGCTTCATACATCCAAATGCATTGAACTCCTCTAAAGATTTTAATGCTTCCATACTCGGTAGTTCTTCTAACTCAGAGGACTCACGAATATTAAGCATCCTAAGATTTGTCCATTGTCCCAACCCCGATATCCTCTTCAGCTTCCCACATCCATATGCGTAAAACCTCTCCGTAGGTGCCAGCGTTTCCATATTTGGTAGTTCTTCTAACTCGGAGCATTGACCAACATCGAGCCCCCTAAGCTTTGTGCACTGTCCCAGCCCTCTTATCCTCTTTAGCTTCACACATACACATGCGTTGAACTCCTCTAAAGATGTTAATGCTCCCATACTCGGTAGTTCTTCTAACTCAGTGCACCGAGTAACATTTAGCCATTGAATGCTCTTGAGTTTCTCACACCCTAGTACACTCAGCATCTCCAAAAATACTGCTAGCTGCAAAATGTTCAAGGTTTAATGGTTTAAACACAAGAAAAATATTAAAACAGAGGTTGCAGATAAAACTTAAAAAAACCGTTTTAAATTGATTTAGACATGCTGGTGCCATATTAATATGGAAAAAAAACACGGAAACTACCATTTCTGATCACCTGTGATTCTTTTTCATTTTTCCACAATGTCTTTAATTCGCTCCCTGACACTTCAAGATGCCTTAAGTTCTTCACTGAAATCCAGGAAGGCAGGGAAGAATATGGATACTTTATCCGCCGGAGCCATAAAATCCCGAGTAACTCTAGTCTTCCCAAAATGCCCTCCAAGACAGTACCTTCAATATCAAGAACTCTCAACATCTCAGGAGCAATACAGCGCAATATACAACCGTAATCACTATTTTCAATAAGATTTAGTCCCCGCACAATTATTCCCTGACCATTCTTCAAAAAGGATCATTAACACAAATGATGAATTAAAATTATTGATATTTTTAAAAAGAATCGATCCCAAACTTCTGTTGAATAATCTAAAATTGAATGAATGAACACTTACAGATGATTGTTGTGACAAATAATCCATAACGTTTTGTGTCCAACGCCAAAGACGAAATGGGTACAACTTCTCAGCTACATCTCTTCCGAGATCTTTTAGGTGCTCATGCATATGTATGACATTCCTACTATCCATTTCCACAAGACATCTATCCTGTAGATTTTGTAACCCCGTTCTCCCTTTCTAGCCCGATCTGTTACATATGCTTATGGTCGTATCCCTATGCTGTCCTCGGAGAAAACATGCAATGTCTAAAAATATATGTTGTTCTTCTTCATTGAGGTCATCATAACTAATTTTTGTTGGGAATTTTCTGTTTAATTCCAAAAGAAAATATGAACAGAGAGTAATACTCTGTTTTTACAACACAGGATCTTAACACAGTAGAACAACAAAAAAAAAGTTTCCAGAACACAGAGTTTTCCCACACACATAAAACTTGTATTCATTAAAAAAAATTGTTGTTACAGAAGATTCTTTGTCTAACAGAGGGTTTACAACCAGAGACTGCTTCAAATGCAGTTCCAAAAAACAAAAAAAAAGTTATTCTGTCTTCTCCTGAAAATTTACTCTGTTTCAACTACAAATTTTAATGCATTGTTGTGTAAAGATTACATGCATTTACTACTGTAAAAGAAATCTCCTCATTTCATTCACGCTGCTGCATATTTCATTTCTACAAAAAAAAACTTTCTCTGCACTGCTGAGAGGAAAAATTACATTTACACTGCTGTGTAATTTTTTTTCATATGCATGCTGCTGCATTCTTCACTCTACACTTAACAAAAAAACACTCAAAAACATTACATACTTTTATGCTATACTCCCGTAAAATAAAAAAAATTAAAATTAAAAACATTTACCAACATTCTACCAACCGCTGTAAATTCCATTAATTACTTTTACTGAAAAACTGGCGGTCAAAATGAAACTTTTACTCCACGTCAATTTCATGTTGCAGGCTTGTACTTCAACCATTGAATTATGTGATTTGCGATTTGATCGCATCGCGAAATCGCATTCGGTGAAAAACAAGGGGAGGCTTGACACATATGGGTGCGATCTGCGATATGCGATCGGATCGCATCGCAACATCGCAATCGGAGAAATCAAGTGAACAGACGGAGGTAGTGGGCATGCATGCGATTTGCGATCTACGATCTGATCGCATCGCAAGGGTAAAATAATGCTGCAGTTGAAATTATCATTTCAACACTCCCCTTTAATTTCAACTGCTGGGTTATCGGTCATACCCAGACATTTCCTCAAAAATTCAAAATTTTTCTAGTCCAATGGTTTAGTCAGAATATCTGCAACTTGCTCCTGAGTTCTGCAGTGTTGTAAAACAATTTCACCATTGTTTACCAATTCCCTGATGTAATGAAACTTTGTGTCAATGTGTTTCGTTCTCTTATGAAACACCAAATTCTTGGATAATGCAATAGCTGAGCTATTGTCACAAAAAATCACCGTTCCTTTTGCCTACTCTTGGCCTAAGCTCCTTAACATTCTTCTCATCCAAACTGCTTGACATGTTGCTGCTGTAGCTGCCACATATTCTGCCTCTACTGTAGACAATGCTACAATAGGTTGTTTCTTAGAAGCCCATGAAATGGCTCCTGAACCCATGTGAAAGACATAACCGGATGTGATTTTTCGATCATCTACACTTCCAGCCCAATCACTATCAATGTATCTAATTAAATCTGAACATTCTGAGATAGTATATAAAATGCCAAACCTTTTAGTACCTTTAACATACCTCAGAATTCTTTTTGCTGCCTGCCAATGTGCTTCTTTTGGCCTCTCCATGAATCTGGAAATTAAACTAACAGCAAACATTATATCTGGCCTAGTTGCAGTCAAATACATTAGGCTGCCAACTATGCTCTTATACAAGCTAGGATCAAAATCCTTGTTGTTGTCCTCTTTGCTGAGTTTTAATCCCATCACTGTGGGAGTGATTGCTGCTTTGCTGTCCTGCATATTAAATCTTTCCAATACTTCATTTACATATTTTGCTTGTGAGATAAAAATTCCATTTTCATTTTGATCTACTTCTATTCCTAAGAAGTATCTCAACAAACCCATGTCAGTCATTTCAAATTCTTCTTTCATGACTGTTTTGAAGTTTTCAATGAGATGATCATCATTACCTGTGAAAATAACATCATCAACATATAACACAACAATTAGTATTTTACCATCCTTTTCTTTGATATAGAGAGTGGGTTCTCCCTCACACTTCTCAAATCCTTTTTCCATTAGATAGGAATATATCCTACTGTACCATGCTCTTGGTGCTTGCTTCATCCCATAAAGAGCTTTCTTCAATATGCACACTTTGTGTTCTTGGCCTTTCTTTTCATAGCTTAGAGGTTGTTCAATGTAGACCTCTTCCTTTAACACTCCATTTAAAAATGTTGACTTCACGTCCATTTGGTAAACTTTCCACTTGTTTTGTGCTGCTATGGATAGCACTGCTCTCACGGTTTCCATTCTTGCAACCGGTGCAAATGTTTCATCATAGTCTCTCCCATACTGCTGCTTGTATCCCTTGACAACCAGCCTTTCTTTGTGTCTTTCTATTTTGCCTTTAGCATTGCTCTTGGTCTTGTAGACCCATTTAACTCCAATGACTTCTTTTCCTTTTGGTAGTTTAACCAAATTCCATGTCTTGTTTCTCTCTATGGCATTGATCTCCTCATCCATAGCTTCTATCCATTTCTTATCCTTAATTGCCTCTTCGAAATGAATAGGGTCATCAACATGACAATATAAAGCAAACAAAGAATTGATACCTTCATCATAAATGTCACTTAAATTTTTTAATTTCTTACCTCTTTCATTTGGTGTACAAGTGCTTGAAGAAGCACTTGAATTTCCTCCTTGTGGTGTGCTTGGAGAAGCACTTTCATTTCTCCTCAAGGGTGTCTCTTGTTGTCCTTGTGTTGGCGCTGTTGTTTGGGGATGTATTTCAACCATCTCCTCATCATATTCATCATGAGACAAATAGTTTTTAACATTCATTGTTTTCTCTATGCTTCCATCCCAAGCTTCCTCCTCAATGAATTGAACATCTCTGCTCACAAAAAACTTCTTGGTAGATGGGATATACAACCTGTAAGCTTTGGATTCCTCACTGTATCCAATGAAAATACATTTCTCCCCTTTGCTGTCCAACTTCCTCCTTAGCTGATCTAGAATGTGTGCATGAACCACACATCCAAAAACTTTCATGTGGGTGACTCCTTGCTTTCTCCCACTCCATGCTTCTTCCGACACTCTGTTCATGACTGCTTTTGTAGGACACCTATTCAAAATATATACTGCATAGTGTATAGCTTCAGCCTAATAATCATTTGGAAAATGCTTTGCCTTTAACATATTCCTCGCCATGTCCATGATTGTCCTATTCTTCCTTTCAACAACTCCAGTTTGTTGCGGGGTGTACCTAGCTATAAATTGCTTATGAATTCCATTTTCTCTGAAAAAATGTAGAAATTATTTAGAGATATACTCACCTCCTCTATCAGTTCTCAGAACTTTGATATGCAGCCCGCTTTGATTTTCTACAAGTGCTTTGAAATTTTGAAATTTTTCAAACACTTCACTTTTGTTCTTCAAGAAATAAACCCAAGTTTTTCTAGTAAAATCATCAATGAATGTTAGTAAATATTGGCTGCCTGCTAGTGATGGAGTTTGCATCGGTCCACATAAATCTGAGTGGACAATTTCTAAGGGTGTTTTTGCCCTTATGCTTTTCCCTGATGGAAAACTTTCTCTGTGTTGTTTCCCCAAGATACAATCTTCACAAAGGCTGTTCGGTTTCTCTATCAATGGTAATCCTCTTACCATTCCTTTTCTACTCAACAAATTAAGACCTCCAAAGTTGAGATGCCCAAATCTCAAATGCCACAACCAATTTTCATCTTTTGGTACGCTTTGGAAAGCCTCTTGGGTAACTGTTGCAATTACTTCTTTGTTTTTCAAATCTGCCTTTATTCTGAGAGGGAACATCCTGTTCCTCGTCATCTTCACTTCAACAATACATCGTTTGTTGGGTGCTCTATCCATGATGGTGCATACATCATTCTCAAAGAAAACATTGTACCCCTTTTGAACAAGCTGTCTAATACTTAAGAGGTTACAGTTCATTCCAGGAACATAATAGACATTTGCTATGGTTTTCTTTTCACCTTTCTTTGTAAATATTTTTACTTCTCATTTTCCCATAACATAAATTTTACTATCAGTCCCAAGTGTGACTTGTGATTTCACATTTTGATCTAAAGCGGAAAACATGGCTATGTTTCCTGTCATATGGTTGCTGCAACCGGAGTCTAGAAACCATATATCATCACTGTTTGTTTCAGCCATATTACAAGCTAACAACACATTATCTTGGCTGATATTTTCTCTGGTGATATTTTCACTAGATCTATTATTCATATCATGCTGCTTCTTCCTACATTCATTTGCATAATGCCCATATTTTTTACAATAATAACATTGGACATTGGATTTATCATACCTTTGTCCTTGAGCATGATGTTGTCCACTTTGTTGACTACTGACTTGGCCTTGGTTCTGATTTGGATTGTTGCCTCTTCCTTGAGCATTTGCTGGATTGTTCCTTCCACCTCTGTTTTGGCTTCTACCTCTTCCTCTCTTGTTTCCTCTGCCTTGACCTCTTCCTCTTCCAAAGTACATCTGGGTCTTGAAGGCTTGCTCTAGAGATGAGTTTTCATTTCTACTCAACTTCTGCTCATGTGTTATCAGTGATGCATGAAGTTCATCAACTAAAAAGTTTGTGAGATCCTTTGTCTCTTCTATGGTGGTGACAATCACATCGAACTTTGAGGGTAGGACCCTCAATAGTTTCTCCACAATCCTCCTTTCTTCAAGAGTTTCTCCATGAGACCTTATTTGTGTGACCAGACCAATCACATGTGTGAAGAATGAGTCAATATTATCTGACTCCTTCATGCATAGATTTTCAAAATCTCTCCTCAGCGACTGTAGTTTTGTTATTTTCACTTTCTCCATGCCTTGATAGGCTGTCTTGAGAGTTTGACATGCTTCTTTGGATGTCTTGGCTGCTGCTATCCTTGGAAACACACTCTCATGCACTGCTTGATACAAAAATACGAGGGCTTTTGAATCCTTCTTCTTATTGCTCTTCAACAGATCTTTCCCTGCCTGAGTTAACCTATTAAACTCATCTTCATCTCCTGGTTCTTCAAACCCATATTCAACAAGTTCCCATAAATCTTGTGAGGTAAACAGGGCTCTCATGGTTATTGCCCAATAGTCATAGTTTTTCCCATTAAACTGTGGGAGCTGAGTGTTAAACATACCCATGCTAGCGCTGGTGCTGGAGCCAGCCATTCCTTGCACTCTCAACTATGCTTCAAATATTTCACTGTGTATTTAAAAAAACACTAACTGTCTTCAACAACTACACAAAAAATTTGAGAAATACCTTGGATCTTTCTTGACTGAGTCTTCACTCTGCTGAGCTTCTCCAGCAAGAAATCCTTGCTTAAGCTTTTTTGACACCTTCAAAGAGCCTAGACAAGCTCTGATACCAATGTTGGGAATTTTCTGTTTAATTCCAAAACAAAATATGAACAGAGAGTAATACTCTGTTTTTACCACACAGGATCTTAACACAGCGGAACAACAAAAAAATGTTTCTAGAACACAGAGTTTTCCCACACACATAAAACTTGTATTCATTAAAAAAAATTTCTATTACAGAAGATTCTTCCTCTAACAGAGGGTTTACAACCAGAGACTGCTTCAAATGCAGTTCCAAAAAACAAAAAAAAGTTACTCTGTCTTCTCCTGAAAATTTACTTTGTTTAAACTACAAATTTTAACACACTTCTGTGTAAAGATTACATGCATTTACTTCTGTAAAAGAAATCTCATCATTTCATTCACGCTGCTGCATATTTCATTTCTACAAAAAAAAAACTTTCTCTGCACTGTTGCGCATTGCTTAGAGAAAAATTACATTTGCACTGCTGTGTAATAATTTTTCATATGCACGCTGCTGCATTCTTCACTCTACACTTAACAAAACAACACTCAAAAACATTAAATACTTCTATGCTATACTCCCGTAAAATAAAAAACATTAAAATTAAAAACATTTACCAGCATTCTACCAACCGTTGTAAATTCCATTAATTACTTTTACGGAAAAACTGGCAGTCAAAATGAAACTTTTACTCCACGTCAATTTCATGTTGCAGGCTTGTACTTCAACCACTGAATTTTGCGATTTGATCGCATCGCGAAATCACATTCGGTGCAAAACAGGGGGAGGCTTGACACATATGGGTGCGATCTGTGATATGCGACCGGATCGCATCGCAACATCGCAATTGCAGAAATCAAGTGAATAGATGGAGGTAGTGGGCATGCATGCGATTTTCGATCTGCGATCTGATTGCATCGCAAGGGTAAAATAATGTTGCAGTTGAAATTATCATTTCACCAATTTTTAGGCTTCCCTTTACCTCCCTTGGAAGACTCCCCAATTCGTCTTCCCACTCTGATTTTTTTTTTCCATAAAGATGTGCCCCATATACTTTTAACGATAAAGGCAATCCATCACAGGATTCTAAGAACTTATTTATCAGATGTTCATATTCCGGGGGGGGAATAGGCTTGGCTGAAGGCATGGGAGAAAAAGAGCTCTCTGGAGTGTTGGGTTTTAAGCCCAGTGACCGTATAAATTGATGATATTTCCACTCTTGCGCTTTTGAGAACACCCGTATCTCTAGATGTAATCAATATTAAGCTTCGCGAACAGATATCATGAGTTTCAACAGGCAGAAGTGCTTTCACCTGATCGACATTGCCCACGTCGTCCAAGATTATTAAAGCATTAGAGGATTTCAGACCCTGTATGAGCATATTTTGACCTTCGTGAACATTATCAACAATGCCTATTTGCTTATCCGTCAATTCTTTCAAAAATTTTGTTTTCAGCAAATTTAAAGACGCTACGTGATCTTTGACTTCAGATAAAAAGCAGGATCTAAGATAATATGATTTCTTCTTATTGAAGAATTGTTTTTCCAATGTTGTTTTTCCCACGCCACCTAACCCCACGATTCCCATGACCTGAGGTTTCCCGCTTTGCAATTGCTGCAACAGGGCTGTATCCTCAAAATCTTTCAGCTTGCAATTCAAACCTGCTCGATAGTCAGCCACGTGAAAGTCTCATTTTTCCAACATTTTCAACAGACGTTCAACAATCTTATCTAGCAGCTCCATCTCCAACTCCTTGCTAGTTATTGAAAAGAAAATATAAAAAAAACTTGTGGGAACATCTACATCTATTAATCAAATATGAAATATTACCATATCTAGAGAGCGAAGGTTGAGTTCTCACCCATTACGGACCTCTAGCTCGTAACCGCTATTGTCTGCAACAATAAAAAGTGTGGTTCTCCACTTTTCAATGATGTTGGAGTCATATCACAACTTCCCTTCATCAGTTCTCTTCTCTGCCAGTTGTTTTAGGGCCTTTGCATACTTTCCATATTTTATCTGTGTCCACCGAACCTCAGCAGGCGTGACATGGTAAAAGACAGGAATAATAGGAGCCTCTGACTCCAACATGAGTAGAAGTTCATGTAGGCACCAATATGATTCGGCGTATCTGGGAGAGAAGATGGTTACATGGACTCTGGTGTTTTTGATAACTTCTTTTATTTGCAAAGGAAAGTTGTATCCCGCTTGCATTTTATCTTCATCCAAAAGGGCCTCAATCCTTTTTCTAGAAGGCGAAGGTATAGAGACCTAGCGAAAGTTTTCTTCACATCAACGCCGCGATGGTTTATGAAGACTTTGTACCACTGAGCAGCAGTGGAAGCGAAGTCGGCGGTGGAGGAGGAGGCAACAATGGATGAGGATACAGCGTCGGAGGCAGAGGCAACAATGGAGGAGGATGCTTCCATTTTGAGAATTGCTAAATAGAAATCTCGACACAAATTGCAGAGGAGGATGAATTCGAGTTTCAGAAGCATGCAAAAATTATGTTTGAAATGAAAACCTTAGAGATCATTGTACATATACATATATTATTAAAGCAAACCCTTCACCCCTGGTTAGTGAATAGTTATACAGCTAGTGGAGTCCTCTGGCTTCCCTGTGTTGTTTTGGCAAGTTTTTCACTTTAATATTGTCAATGAGGTTCCCCAGTGTTACAATATGTTCGAATTTGAATTTTTTTTCAATATTCTTGATATGCGTACCCACTCTTATAATAACTTGTGAGGACATTTTGTGATTTTATAGGATGGTTGACGTCGTCTACACAACCGTCCACGTTTATCCACGCTGAGCATGTTCTCTACTATTATAATATAGTGGGAATTGGGTTTCCCATATGCTCTTTCACGCTGTATCTTTCATAGTAGGTGCAAATTTTGGATTCCACCTGCCCATCAATATCAATCTTTGTGCTTCACCTGTCCATAACGTGTTCTCGATTATCCATACTAAAATTTGCTAAGAGGACTTTGCATTGACAAAACCCTTAAAAAAACTCTAAATCTCTTTCCCATATGCCCTTTCACACTCTATTTTTCATGGTAGGTACAAATTTGGGATTCCACCTGCCCATCCATATCAATCTTCGTGCTTCACCTGTCCATAACGTGTTCTCAATTATCCATACTAAACAAATTTGTTAAGAAGACTTTGCATTACCAAAACCCTTAAAAACTCTAAATCTCTTTATCATTCCGAGAAAGGTATCACATCCTTAAAACCCTAAAAAGCTATTGGAGGCGTGATCATACATGGTTCAGTAATTTTAGAATATAAAATCCGTGAGTCCCTGCCCTTAGGGTACTCGAATATCGATTTAAGTGGATTACCTAATCAACATTGAATTTTAATATTTTATTTCCAACTAAAGTTTCACTTACAAAAAAAATTATATACCTTATATTATAACAGTGTAGTCTAAAAAATGCATAAATATATTGGGAAAATAACGGAAATCTTATATTATAATAGTGTAGTCTAAAAAATGCATAAATCAATTGGGAAAATAATGGAAATTCTGATAAGATTATGACAAAATTCTCCACAAATTTTTGAACTTCAAGATTATAGGTGTTCTAAGAGATTTAGATAGGGTTGAATCCATTTCTATCATAAAAAAAATATTCAAACACTCCAACATTCTAATTTTTTGAATTTTTTTTGTTTTTACAAATTTCCAACCAAAAATCTACTCTCCAACTTAAATAGAAAACGCATATTATAACATTCAACCTAATCAACATTTGAGTTTTAATATTTTATTTCCATCTCAGCTTTAACTTAAAAAAGAACTATCATAAGCCAAAGCTAGCCTTCATTCAAATTGACATCCAAAAAAATTGGTTACTCCCAACACTGCGTGCATTTTGGGATCTCAGCGCTTACATCGCTTTAATATGAAAAAATAGAAAAATGCTCCAAACCCTGGCAAGAAAGACCACAACCGAGAAAACTTCTATGTGATCGAAAGGGAGATCGTGCTCATGCTAGCTTCTGGGATCTGCACACTTTGAAGCACCTCAAATAGCTGAATGGAATAGTAAGTGACATGGTAGGGATAAGGGCCTCCAAGCCCATAGATGTCATAGATGAAGGAATTACTAAAGACATGAAATTTATGGTAGAGCTAAGCACTCTTTTGTAGAGTCCAACCTATTAGTTAAGATCCCGGTGGATATGTGGTTTTCAATAACTACATTGTCTAATATTAAGAGATTTCCCCCAAAATTGGATAAGATCCTTGTAGGGTTGAGAAGCTAAGGAGGATGGATATAGTTAAATTTTTATTTTTATAATTTTTTTAAACAATATATAAAATATTTTACATAAAATATATATTGTTTTATTTTATTAGGCTCATTAAAATGATTTTTTTGTTATTAATATATTTTTAAGTATAAGGTTTTGACAACCCATGGTATTTGACACTTCATATATATTTATATATAGGGAAAAAAATGTTGAAAGAAAATATTTTAATGTTGTATATAATAAAATATCCAATATGAATTATGACTAAAATATTTTAACATGAGTTAAAATATTTTAGTCATAATTCATATTGGATATTTTATTATATACAACATTAAAATATTTTCTTTCAACATTTTTTTCCCTATATATAAATATATATGAAGTGTCAAATACCATGGGTTGTCAAAACCTTATACTTTAAAATATGTTAATAACAAAAAATCATTTGAATGTGTGTTGCTCTATGTTGTTGGTTATAGCCGACATTTTTTTCTATTTATAGAATATTTGTTTTTCATTTTAAGAGGGAAATATGTCAATTCCAAATTGAGCACGAACATACTCACATATTAACCAACATAGTTTTTCGGTTTAGAGAATATTTTATTTTCATTTTAAGAGGGACACGTATCAATTCCAAATTGAGCACGAACATACTCACATAGCCTCTACATTGAGCTGTAGAATGAGGCTCTGGGCTCAATAAGATTTATTTTTTAGTCTTTTTCACAATTTGAATTATTATTTTAAGATGAATCATATTTTAAAAATTATAAAAAAAATTATTTTGAAAATTATTAAATTAAAATTTAAAATAAAAAAATAAATTAATACCATTTATAATTGAATTTATTAATAAATAAAACATAGTGTAATAATTGCATTTGCGAAATTTTTACATATATCTTAAAAAAATAATTGAATGTTAATATAAAATTTGAAGTTTACTAAAAAAATATTTAAATAAAAGGTTATTAATTATGTGAATTTTGATGTGGTTGGATGTATCACTTCTTATTACTCCTTGTCTCGTTAGGGACTATAGCATTGGCTTCAAGAGCATTGACTTTGCATTATTTTCATGTGTATTTGCAATTTTAACTAAAGTTTCAGGAAAATGCTTAATATTCTTATTTTCTTGTAAATTTAAAGATAAATTTCAATGTGAGAGCATAACACATAAAACACATATACACAGAGATTTTCTCCTGGATCCCAAAACCGAGACTATCAGCTTGTTTTTTCATTATGTTCCTTCAATGTTGCAATACATATTTATACATGCCGAAGCATCTAATACCATGCACCGAAAACTATCGCGTCCAAAACCATGTGCGAAAATCATGCACAAAACCATAGGTGGGTCCGCCCAACCTAACATAGGGTCCAAAACCAAAATTTTTTGGGGCACTGCCTAGGACCCCATAGAGTGGGGTTACCTACACCCATCAAACCCCCTGTGACCCCCCCCCATGCAATCGGTGCAACGAAAGGAGGGGCTCCACCTCCCCTCTAACCCCTTGATTAAGTACGTGGGCTAGTCGTGGAAAGAATATAACACAACCCAACATTCTCCCACTTGTTGTTTTCTTTCCATAGGGAGCCACAAGAGAGCTTAGTCATTTATCTAGCCCTGCAATGCCCATTGTTTCTCTACACCAAGATAACTTCTCAGAGCTCACAGATATTGTCAATGCATCTGCAGTATTCTTTGTCCACCTTTACCAGCAACACCCTTTTGTCTTCTATCATATCCCTCACAAAGTGATAATGAACATCAATGTGCTTTTTCTTTGAATGATATGCATGGTTCTTTGCCAAGAAAATTGCACTTTGGCTACCACAGTCTATCCTTGTAGCTCCCTGTACTAACCCTATACTTGAACACAATCTCTACAACCAAACAACTTCCTTGCTTACATGAGTGGCTGCCATGTATTCTGCCTCTGTAGTTGATAGTGCCACTATAGATTGTTTCTTACTCATCCAACTGGTTGCACCTCCAAATAGGTTAAACATATACCCACTTGTAGATCTTCTTTGATCCAAATCTCCAACCCAATCTGCATCAACAAAGCCATGAATATCCAACACTTTGTCCAATCCTGGTCTTCCTTGGTAGCACAAACCATAATCACTAGTGCCAGGCAAATACCTGAAAACCCACTTCACCACTGCCCAATGCTCCTTTCCTGGTTTTGACATAAACCTGCTCAATACTCCCACTGCATGTGCAATTTCTGGTATAGTATAGACCATTGCATACATCAGGCTACCGACTGCACTTGCATATGGAACACAGGACATGTCCTCTTCCTTTTCTTGTGTCTTGGGACACTATTCAGCAGATAACTTTAGACCTACAGGAATAGGAACCTTCACCGATGTACTATCCTGCATATTAAACCTCTGCAATATTGTCTTGACATACTTCCTATGGTTTAACCAAAGCTTCCTCTTTTCCTGGTCTCTTTTAATTTCCATGCCCAAAATATAGTTTGTAGCACCAAGATCTTTCATGTCGAATTTGGAGGACAACTGGGTCTTCAAATCTTGGATAATTTTTTTGTCATTTCCAACCTACAACATATCATCCACATACAAGACCAGATAAATAACACGGTCACCAATTAATTTAAAATACACATAGTGATCTTCTTTGCTTCTGGTGAAGCCAAGTCCCTGTATAAATGTATCAAATTTTTTATACCACATCCTTGGTGACTGCTTTAACCCATACAGATACTTCTTTAACTTGCATACTAATTCTTTCTTACCCTTCACCGCAAAACCTTCAGGTTGCTTCATGTAGATCTCCTCTTCCAGAACCCCGTGAAGAAATGTTGTCTTCACATCCATCTGTTCTACCTGAAAATCAAAAGTAGAAGCAACAGATAACAGTAATCTAATTGAAGTTACCTTGACAACAGGAGAAAAAATATCACCAAAATCAATTCCCGGCACCTGGGAATAACCTTTTGCTACCAACTGAGCTTTGTATTTCTCCACCTTTCCTTTTGGATTTGTCTTCTTCTTAGACACCCATTTGTTGCTAATGGGTTTCCTTCCAGCCAGCAACTCCACCAGACCCCAAGCCTCATTTTTGTGCAAAGATGTCATTTCATCAACCATGGCCTCTTTCCAGAGTTTTCCATCCTCTAAATCTACTACTTCCTTCACAGTTCTAGGATCATCATCAGTAATAGATAAAGAAAAATTTGAACAGAAAGCAGATGGACTATACCTTTCTAGCTGCCTTCTTTCTCGAACTGATCTTCTCACACCCAGAGTTTCTGGCTCTTCATCTTTTGATTCCTCCTCTGCTGTAGAGTCTGATTCTTACTCCTTTAGCTCAAACTTTATCTTCTCAGGTTCCTTTGGTTGGACTTCACATTTAATAACATCCTTTACCTCTCTGAACACCACATCTTGATTGTACACAACCTTCCTTGTTACTGGGTTCCAAAGCTTCTATAACCCTTTAAACCATCCTTATAACCAATAAAGATACGATTTTCAGATTTACTATCCAACTTGGTTCGTTTCTCCTTCGGAACATGTACATATGCATCACATCCAAATACCCTTAGATGTGAAAGAGAGGGTTTCTTACCAGTCCATACCTCTTGTGGAGTGTTATCCTCCAACACTGATGAAGGTGATCTATTGACCAGGTAACATGTTGTCTCCACCGCCTCTGCCCAGAATTCCTGTCCTAACCTGGCACCGTTGAGCATGCTTCTTGCCCTTTCAATCAAGTCTTGTTCATTCTGCAACTCCACTTTGCTGAGGTGTATATGGAGTAGTCTTTTGCCATGTTGTACCACACTTCTTACAGAATTCTTCAAATTACTTACTACAAAACTCTCCACCGTTATCTGTCCTCAACACCTTTATCTTCTTCTCTGTCTGGTTTTCCACCAAAGCCTTAAATTCTTTAAACCTGTCAAAGACTTCAGATTTCTTCTTAAGGAAATATATCCATGTATTCCTTGAGAAGTCATCAATAAATGATACATAGTACATAGACTTACCCAGTGATGGAACCTTCACTGGTCCAAACACATCACTGTGCACAAGCTCTAATATCTATTTCTCCCTCTTACTACTAGAGGGGAAACTCACCTGATTCTGCTTCCCATATACACAATTTTCATAGAAATCAAAATCCAAAGTGCTATTACTCATACCTTCTACCATACCTTTATCATGAAGTATTCGAAGGCCTTTCTCTCCAATATGTCCAAGCCTTTGATGCAACAGCATGGTCTTCTCTCCAGAGACCACTAGATTTTCTGCTCCACTTTCAAGAACCACAGAACTGTTGCACCCATCAATAGTAGTGCTACCTTACAGCTTGTACAGAGTTCCAATATGAACTCCCCGCATCAATACCAGTGCTCCCGGAACCATCTTGCAGGTATCCTTCTCAAACATTTTTTTTACACCTGCATCATCCAGCTTGCTTACAGAAATCAGATTTCTGGCCAATGTAGGAATATGTATAACACCCAGAAGTGTTCTAACCCTTCCACCTTGCAACTTCAGCTTTACTTTTCCGCGACCAATGATTCTAGCCTTCCTATCTGTTAGGCCCCTATACTACTAGTGTAACCCCTTATTGTTATTAGTATAACCCACTTATTATATTGATGTACCCATGTAGTGCCCATATTGTTACTATTGTGCCCCATAGAAGCCCACTATTGTTATTATTGTGCCCTTACATTATTATTCTTATGTCGGCTCTCATTATGTTATAACCCCTTAGACTCCTATATATAGAAAGGAGGTCTTTTCATTTGTATCATCCAAGAATTGTTCATTTATGTAATGTAAAGGAGGTTGCCCCCTCGAAGAGGCTGAATTCTAAGGCGTTGATCTATCTTTTCTATCTTTTCTTGAGCTGGTTCCATAACATTTGGTATCAGAGCTTTGGATTCTAGGGTTTTGCTGATCCAAACAGGTCATCGTGGCATTTTCGCTATAACTTTTTTTCTGTGACGTTTCAGAAGTCGGAAACAAAACCCATTTGAGAAGAAATCGCACGGAACCTTGGGTCCGAATTTCAGAGTTTTTCGTGCGATATTTGCAGAGATATGATCTGCGGAAGTTGGTCTTTTTGCAGACTCCTGAATTACATTCAAAACAGGTGACCTGGGGAAAATCATCATAACTTTCTCTCTGAGCATTGGATTGAAATTTCGTAGGAAGGTACAGAAAGAGGATAGACTGTAGTTTCCTTTATATCTTATTCAGAGCCAAAGGTCGAAAAATTGACACGTGGCACTTCATACAAGTTCGCTCTTTTGGAAAGGTCTATAATCAGGTCATCTTGGGAGATTGTGCATAACTCTTTTTTGGAGAATCCAATTTGGATCAGACTAGTGGCATTGGAAGGAGGACATAGAGGGCTACTACAGGTAGAAATTTCAGAACTTAAATATCCACAAGTACAGAGATAAAGTCATTTCAAGATCAAGGTCCTAAAATCAAGAAAAAGCAAGATGAGGAAGTTTGATGGCAAGGATCCGGTAAATTGGATACTTTAGATGGAGCAATATTTTGATCTACATGGTGTACAACTGTTACAAAAGGTATGTATTGCATCTTCATATTTAGAACCAGATCAATTTTTATGGTATGAAGGGCTTTGTTCTCGTAAAAAACTTGTTACATGGTCAATTTTCACGGAGGAAATGATAGCACATTATGAGGATACAAAGAGCAACACCTTCTTTAGAGCAACACCACAACGATTGGAAAGAGTAAAAGGGCTTTGAGAAATAATGGAAAGTAAAATTATGGAAACCAGGAAGCATACCCCTCACAACTATAAAGATGGAAGTGTTGTTTCTCCCATCCTTCCACAACCTACAAGGATTACACCACAACAATTGGAAGGAAAAAGAGAAAAAGGGCTTTGTTACAATTGTGATAGAAAATGCACTAAAGGTCATAGGTGTGCCGAGAAGAAATTATTTTACATAGAATATGAAGAGGAGGAAGAAAAGGATCAAGAAACATCAAAAGAAGAGGATATACGCCAGGACACCACCCAGGAGAAAGAAGAAATGAATCAAACCATATCTTGTAAAGCATTGGCAAGAATTACCACTCCTCAAACTCTCAAGATAGAAGGACATATCAAGAAGAAAAAGGTGCAAGAAGTGAAAGATCACATTGAGAAAGAAGAAATGAATCCAACCATATCTTGTAATTCAATGGACGAAATTACCACTCCTCAAACTATCAAGATAGAAGGACACATCAAGAAGAAAAATGTTCAAGAAGTGAAAGATCACATCGAGCATCAAGAAATGAATCTGAACATATCTTGTAAAGGACTGGAAGAAATTACCACTCCTCAAAATATAGGAGGACATATCAAGAAGAAAAAGGTTCAAGAAGAGAAAGATCACATCGAGCATCAACAACAAGTTCTCCAACTTTTAAAGGATAATGCCACTTCGGTGCAAAATCAAACGAAACAACAGGTAGATCAACATCGTAGTGAAAAATGTTTTGATGTAGGTGATTGGATATTTTTACTGCTACGTCTCAAGCAAGCTATTTATGAGAAGGAAATTTTGGCAATACTACATGCACTTAAAAAATGGCAACCTTACCGAATGGGAAGACTCTTCAAGGATGAGGATGTGGAAGCATTGTTTTGTGCTATTTATATTATCCAACCAGATTGGATAAAAAAAGCAAGGGATGAATGGAAGAAGGACAAAGAAGTATGGCCACTTATTCAAAAGTTGCAAAAGATCCCAATTCAAGCAATATTGCCAGAAATTGAAGAGGAAGGAAAAATCATATTGGAACCTGGAGCAGTCACAGAAACAAGAACCCGACAGCTACGAAATCGATCAATTTCAAAGTATCTCATCAAGTGGAAGGACTTACCCGCTGAATATTCCACATGGGAGGACAAGAATTTTATACAGAAGCATCAATAACTACTCAAGCGTTGAGGACAACGGTTTTTGAAGGAGAGGGGCATGTTAGGCCCCTATACTACTAGTGTAACCCCTTATTGTTATTAGTATAACCCACTTATTATATTGATGTACCCATGTAGTGCCCATATTGTTACTATTGTGCCCCATAGAAGCCCACTATTGTTATTATTGCGCCCTTACATTATTATTCTTATGTCGGCTCTGATTATGTTATAACCCCTTAGACTCCTGTATATAGAAAGGAGGTCTTTTCATTTGTATCATCCAAGAATTGTTCATTTATGTAATGTAAAGGAGGTTGCCCCCTCGAAGAGGCTGAATTCTAAGGCGTTGATCTATCTTTTCTATCTTTTCTTGAGCTGGTTCCATAACACTATCTCCCCTAAGAAGACATCACCACCATAGTATTTATCATACTCGCAGAACCACTCTCTATGGGGAGTGAAGTGAAAGAATGAACCTGAGTCAATCAACCATGCCTCATGATCTACATGTGTACTTGAAGAAGCCAAGTACACATCCCCACCTTCATCTGAGGTGGTTTTCGCCTCTGCAAAAGGAGCATCATCAGATCCCTTTCCTTTGTCAGAAGCTTTAGATTTACAGTCCCTTTTGTAGTTCCCTTCCTTTCCGCATTTCCAGCACACCACCTTTACAGGTTTTCCTAGAGATTTAGATCTCCCTCTAGATTTAGATCTCCCACTCGATGACTTATTTTTGTTTTTGTTCTGGGACCGTCCTCATATAGACAAGGCATCACCATTCTAGATCTCCATATTTTTCCGTCTCATCTCCTCCGTCAGCAAGGATGAGACTATTTCATCAAATTGCAAGGCAGTTGCATTGCTACCTATTGCAATAACCAGACTATCCCACGAATCTGGTAGAGAGCACAACAAATTGATGCACTTATCTTCATCAGAAATTTTAATATCAACAAATGCTAACTAACTTACCACAGTATTAAATGCATTCAAATGCTCTGTCACCAAGTCTCCATCTTTCATCCTCAGGTTATACAGCTTTTTTTGTGGGAACATTTTATTCACCTAAGACTTTGATTGGTACAAAGTCCCTAACTTATCCCACAAAGCCTTCGTCGTAGCTTCCCCTGATACATTTAGCAATACTGAATCTGAGACACACAATCGTATTGTGCTCTTTGCCTTCGAATCCAACTTATTCTAGTCTTCATCGGACACTCCCGTTGGTTTAGTACCTGAATCTACCCCGATCCACTGATCTTTATCCACCAACAGAGCCTCCATTTTGAGTTTCCACAACTCAAAACTCTAACCATTAAATTTCTTGATCTCTATCTTTCCATTACTCGCCATGTTCTTTCACCACTAGAGTCGATCTCGCAGATCTCCCACTAAACGGGGTCTACCACAGGCCCGAGTGAAACCCCTCACCAACAAAGGCGTCCCCTTGAAGCCAAAACAACTCTGAGACCAAATGTAGGTTTTAACCCCGTACAGAAATTACCTGCATATGAATTCTAAAACATAGAAAATAAACAATGCGAGAGCATAACATATAAAACACATATACAAAGAGATTTTCCCCTGGATCCCAAAACTGGAACTACTAGCTTGATTTTTCATTATGTTCCTTTCAATGTTATAATACATATTTATACATGCTGAAGCATCCAATACCATGGCTGAAAACCATTGCATCCAAAATCATGGACCAAAAACCATCGTGTCCAAAACCATGTGTGAAAATCATGCACAAAACCATAGGTGGGTCTGCCCAACCTAACATAGGGTCCAAAACCAAAATTTTACGAGGCGCCACCCCAGACCCCATAGAGTGGGGTTACCTGCACCCCTCAAACCCCCTATGACCCCCTCGATATGCAATCGGTGCAATGAAGGGGGGGCTCTGCCACCCTCTAACCCCCTGGTTAACTACGCGGGCTAGTCATGGAAAGAATATAACACAACCCAACACCCCATGTCCTTAATCTCAAGCTCTCTTGCAAGGTTGTCCTTACAAGACTTGATCAGCTGATCATCACCTATCAAAATCAAATCATAAACATATAACACAATGATCAACAATTTACCTTCCACCACTATGTGGTACAGGTTCGCATCCGCTTCACTCTTGGTGAAGCCCAACCGGTGAAGTAGTTATTGATTTTGGTGTACCAAGCACAGGGTGATTACTTCAACCCATACAACTCCCTCTTGATCCGGTGTTGGGTGTGGCTTTTTACCTATTTTTTGCACCTTCTTTCCCTAGTTTTGATCCTTTTATCCTCTAGGCCTATGAACTTTACATGATTAATTCCCCTATTTTCTCACCTTTATAACCTATTCTACTGTCATGTTATTTTTCCATATTTTACTGAATAATACGATGCTTTATTCATTTTTGTGGCTAATTGGGGGAGCATTGAAGAAGTATTTTGGAAAGATCTTCTCCTTTTCAGGTGTTGCTCATGAGAACAAGGTTATGGAGTAGACATGCAGCGCTGATTAACTACAGAGAAGGGTAGAACAATTCGTTGTTACACCTTGTATGTTGTTACAAGTTGTTGTTACACATTGGATGCTATTACAGGTTGTTGTTACACATTGGATGTTGTTACAGGATGTTGTTACACCACGCGTTGATGCAAAGGTTCGCTGTTACACCAAGGGTGTTGTTGCCAGTGATTGTTGTAACATCCTGAACCACTATTCACTCACAAGATGTTGTTGCAATGAAGCTGGCAAATGTGGGTACTATTCCACATAATAGTTGTCGGCAGTAGGAATTGTTTATTTTGGAAGCAACAGACCCAAGCGGTTGTAATCCTAACTAATGTATATTTGTATTTATAAATATGTTCTAACTACTTTTATTTTTTATCAACATGAGAATCATGAGATTATCATGACTGATCTGTTTCTAATTTTGGGTGTATGGTTTGGAATCAGTCTTACCAATCCAATGTGAAATCTCATTTCTCAAATTCGCGATTGACCTGCTACCCGACACTTCTGAAGAAGAAGCGCGTTTCTTGGAGTTAATCCATCTGGATGAAACCCGTCGTGATTCCACATTGGCTAACGAAGTGCACAAGAAACGTATTAAGGTGCAATATGATAAAAATGTCAAGCCTCATGTCTTCTCAGAAGGTGACCTAGTCTTGCTTTACGATCAGGAGTCTGATAAACTTAGCGCAGGAAAATTTGAACCACTTTGGATGGGCCCTTATATTGTTAAGCATGTTTTGACGAAAGGTGCCTACAAGTTAATGGAATACGATGGGATTCCATTGTCACGGCCCCGAAATGGGTTGTACATTAAACGTTACTATGCTTAGTTAAGTGTAGTAAAACTCACTGTATATATGCTTTGATTGCATGTGTGTGTGTTTCTTTTAGAGTTTTTAATTGGTTAAGTAATTCACTTTGCATTTGTTGTAGATGTCGAACTTTTCGAAACCATTTTTTGGTTACACTGATCAGGCTAGTCATAGTATGCAGAATTTATCCTCTGCAGCATGGGCCATTTTCTCTCCAAGCAGCGAGTTATTGAGTTTTAGAGGGATATGTATTGGACGACTGACAAAAAATATTGCTGAGTATAGCACATTGATTGAACTCCTCTCTGATGCCATTTCACTTGGCATACGCTGAATCATCATTAGGTTAGACTCACAACTCGTTGTACTACAACTTACCAGCATTTATACCGTCTGAAACCCAGCAATTCATAGCATGTTCCTTAGAGTTCGTATTTTGGAAAGGTATTTTGAGTTTATTCAATATCATCATATTTCCAGAAATCTAAACACATCAACAGATTCTCTAGTGAATTATGTGTTAAATAGACATTTACGACATATGTAAAGTAAATATTTTCAATTCACATTATTAATTGAATAGGATTGCATCACTTAACCATAATAAAACTCTGAAAGTACAATAGATATTTGTTTTAAAAGTTTTTACAAACAATTTGTGTCCAAGACAAAAATTGGTCATGTGACCCAAAAACTCAAAATGTATGCAAAAAACATCTAAGTAGACTAGTGCTACTCATGATAACAGGTCACAGCTTGTGCTATCATACGTAAAAGTCTCATCCAATGACTCGGCACACTGATGGTGTGGCGCTGCAGTCGCATAGGCAACTCCTCGATTCGGACATCCAGAATGCCTAGGGTCAAACCTTCTATGTGGTCCTGTAGCTCAATGTTATGCTCTTAACCTGCAAAACGATACCCAAATACAGAATATGCGAAGAGAAGATACCCATAACACAGAACAACAATGATTTTATTATTCAGAGAGTAAAGTTCACTTGCCTCTTCGAGGGGGCAACCTTCGATAGAGCAGAGCTCGATTAAAAAATAAGACATGATACTCCTCGCAGGGAGTCTCTATCCTTTATATATGACTCATACATGCAATACCACGGATCAATACCGTGGGTTTTATTAATACCATCTATCTAATACTACAGCCCATTTGCAACTAATTGTGGTCCCATCATTAATTGCGGGTTAACCACTTACAATTATTAATATGGGCTTTATTGACTCTTGACTATGACGTGATCCCATTACATAAATAAGGGGGTTAGGGTGGGACCCTAATGTTGTTGGGAAAAGTATCCATTCGGAATGCCCCTATCCCACTCTAAGGTGTGATAGTGCCTTAGCAACAAACAAGGAAAACTATCTTCGTATTCTTCTTTATGAAATGTAAATGGAGAAGAAGGATGTAACTAATCGGTGTCTTCGGCTATTTTGTCGATCCAATCACTCTCCTCTTTTGCTTGTTTCCCGCTGCCTGCTCCCTCACTGGTCCAGCTTCACCAAGTTCCTGCAAGATCACAAGAGAGGAAAACTACATAAAAGACATAGATTTACATTCATAACTAGTTTAGGATCAGATATAAACTAAATATGCAAATATAACAAAGCATCATTGATATACAAGCATATAGGAGAAACTCAAATAGTTTTATTGATATGATAAGAAAGTCCAAGAGGAGATACAACCAAGTGAGTCCCGATCCAGCATCTACCTCCCAGCAAAGGAATCCCTTCCTCTCCTCCAACAAAGCATAAATCACCCAATGTACTAATCTTGATCTCAAGCCAACAGCAATTCTCTGCAAAGTACAAAATTCCAGCCTCTGGATCTCTGGGATGAGGGATCCATATATAGATGTAAGCAGAGAGGATGAGTCAGCTTATGTTTTGACTTGTGGCTTCTCTCTGTCAGTTCTTGCTTCCACTTGGAGGTTGAGAGCCTCTTACTCATCACTAGTCGAATTCATTGAGGCAAGTGTCATTGGAGAAGATTCTGGAAGCTTCCATGGTCTTTCCACCTCGTTGAATGAGCTTTCCATTTGTCATTTCCTGCTCAGCGCACCCTGGTAGTGCATTTAGGTGTGTTGCAACATACCTAGCTAGTGTACTGGGGTGCATTGCAACGCAGGCAGCTAGTAGAGCATCTGAATTGATCCTGAATTGACTGTTTCTGAGTGGTTTTTGGTGGAGAACTTCTGGGAGAAGCTGTCATTGGTTGACCTTGTTCCTTTAGGGGCAGGAACAACTCTTTTAGGGACTTTGGATCCCTTGGATTACGGACATTTCATGCTCAATGCTGTAAGGCACAAAAATGTCTATAATAGTTGCCCCCTAAAGTATGAGGCCGTTTATCGGGTGAAATGCTTTATTAGGAGGATTCGAAGTTCTTTCAATGCTGGGAGGAGACCTGTAATAAGATACAATACAATACATTACTTTTCATACTGTTTTCATGATCTAGCTGAGGTGGGCATTCCCATGCTCAGCTTTATAAATTCATTTTTCTGTACATAGAACAGACAATCCTCTGATGGTAGACTGATGATTTTGATGAAATCATCATCCTTTTGGTACGATGATTATCTGTGCTGCAATGCTGTACATGTCAATGTCTTTATTTTTCCTGAATATATATCGTAGCCCGGATGGATGAAACTAGATCCAGGGTCTTCAATCTCGTCCGATCTTCACTCTAAGTACAAGTCGATCCATGTGAGAAATGTTCTAAAGTCGAACATGGAAAGACATCGCTTGATTACCAGTCAATGATGTAAACTGTTAACAAGCGCGAGAGGAATCACCGATAATGATAATGACCCTCAAGGTACTGCAGTACAATTCACGTGGTGTGAATAAAGGACTTGGCGTCGAACACCATGCAAAATCTTTCGGTCGAAGGTCATTGATGTATACCTGTCGCCGGAAGTGAGAAACTTGCCATTAAGGCATGCAAGCTTCAAAGTACTGAAGGGGGTGTTCCTAGATCAACTTCTTAGATAATGAGCTGATGTCGACAAGAAGCGATCCGTCAAAGGAGGGCCTTAATGTATCCCACATCAGTGACACGAAACGGAGCAAATGATTTTGATGGAGGTGAAAACGATCTGATGATATATGGTTCAGGGTGGTAGTCATGAAAGAATGAAATATAATGTATGGTAGTGGATGGGACACGGGTGACTTCTCTGGATGACTTCTCTTGAACATATCGGCGACACTTGTGTGATGGATTGGTAGCATTTACCCCAAAGGCGGATGGTATGGCGAGACCATGGTGATGTGACTGGTGAATGAAACAACCCAACCCGACTCAGGCACGGAGCGAAAGTGTCATGTTCAAGAGCGACTTGCTACCAATAAAAGTTCTTTGAGTTTCTTCCCAATTTTTCCCCAGTCATTTCTAACCAGTACCTCTTTATTTTTGTCAAGCTTGAGGAGGATAACATATGCTTGTTCTATAATTTGCCCTTCTAAAGACAAGTTTGTCGCTATTAATCTTTTTAACGAGTCTAACGACAAAGATAACTCGGTCCTTTTCATTTTTAGAGAGTCTGAAAAGGTACGTAAAGATAACTCCAAAATTCCTTTTTCGTCATCTAATCCCTTAAGTCCGAAAAAGTATAAAACAATACAGAAGGGATGAATTTTCGATAGTTTTAACGAGCCAAACAAAGCAAGCGCTCGATCTTTTTGTTCAATAATCCCTCAGGTCCAAAAAGATTAAAATCTAGAGGAGGGATAGCACTTCCGGTCGCTTTAGCAAGCTGGAAGGCCAAAACTCGGCAATCTTTTCATATTTTATGAGTCAGATGAAAAGAGCTTAAAGAAGACTCGTCTTTTGAGGAACGAGTGATAAAACAGATAGCGGCTGATTCCAGGTAAGGGTTGGAATTTTCCAATCACGGCAGTGTCACAAGGATGGATAGTGAAATCACTCTTCGCAGCTGTTCCTCAAAATGGGTAAACAATCAAATGGAGGTGAATGATCGGCCAATGGAAAAGTGGAGGTGACGGTGCAAACACGACCAAGGCTTTAATGGCTGATAAATTTACATTCACAGTGGTTATTTACCGGAGGATAGTTCATTTTTTAACGAGCTTAAACGCGGATTGAAACACTTGCTCGATCTTATGTTTATTTTTTAACGAGCATGAACTATGTGCTAAAACTGCTCGATTAATCCAGTCATATGATAAGAATGTCTCATTTAAGATTCCATTTTTTATGGAGCTTGCACCTTACAAAGCTTTGCTTCGGAATCCTTTCTTTATGCAAGTTCAGAAACGACTAATCCAAAAAACAGATAAATAACCGCTCTTTGCTTGCACTCCAAAAGGTTTGCATGCCCCCAGGTATAAAGTACGATTTCAAGGTTACCCCTCAATTTGCAGATAAAACATTTGTTCTACCAGGAAAGGCCTACCTCTTTCAGGTTACCAAAGATTGTCTCATTTCCGCAGCAAACAAAACACTTCCTCGGTGATGTCTACCAAGATAGACAAAGGTGAGTGACAACGAGTGCCAAACACATAACTTTGACAAAAGAATCTTATTCTAGAACAACCCCTCTTCCAATCACGGACGGGGTACGGACTAGTCATATTCTCCCACGGAAATCTACCCTATACCCGAAGTTTTCCTGCCGAAGCAAACCAGGACGCATGCCCCCTGGGTTCCAGTCATATCCTTCCGAATTACTCGCGCTCATCGGGAGGATGGACCATGGGTTGAGAGATTTCTTGTGTGAAGAGACCATTTAGGGATGGTATATGACTATTTGCGATGCGTGATCCGGGAAATGAAAGTTGGTCCACAAGCTTGACCACTCTTCCTTCGTGCGGAAAACGCATTACTCTAAAGAGTGAGGAGAGGATGGCTCCCATGCAATATATATAGTCTCGTCCAAGGAGTAGGTTATAATCCAAGGGTCCTTGAACGACCATCATGTTCATTTGAACGGTCTTCCCTTTCAATGTGATAGGCACATTGGGGAGGATCCCTAAAGGTCGACTGGTTCCTTTATCAAAGCCTGACAGATTTCTCATTTCAGGCAAAAGCGTTGGCGAACCAAGCGCTTTCCAAGCAATAGAGGAAAGGATACTCACAGATGCCCCCTCATCAATGATGGTGCCAGCCATGACCATTCTGTATATTTGAACGATAATTCGGAATGGTATGCTTGCTGGCAAACGGGGTCTGCCTAGTTGGTTCCAGTCGAAGGATACAACTAGGTTGCTTGGTGGTGGGACTGAGTAAACGGCCGGATATTGCTCTGACGAACTTCCTTCCTGCGATAAAGGAATGGGTGGATTGCCCCCGTGTTCGTCGGAGTCTGTGTTGATGAAGAGAATTTGGATGGTGTCATCCTTATCCTCTTCAGTGACTGTATCATTCGAAGATAAAACCTCTGAAGGCAAGACCGGGTCAACTGCCGCCTCGACCTTTTGACTTTCGTCTGGTATGGATTCAGTTGGTTTATCTTCAATGATAGACGCTTCAGCTGACCACTTGAGCAGGCCAGCTGGATTCTCAACTAACGAAGGACTCGACAAGAGTTTTTTATATCCAGAAGGAAGTCGTAACGGTGAAACCGGACAATCTTCCAAAACTCTTCTAGCTTCGTCTAAGAAGGGACAACAGTGGAGGGCATGGTTGCCTTTGCACAGTCTACAGGGAGGTCTAGCCCTCCCTTTTTGTCCTGGAACTTCACTTTCGCTAGTTGACGGTGTACTTTCAACATGGCTATCAGAGGTTGATGACACCGGATTGTGCAATCAAGGAGACCAGTCCCTTAGTATCCGAGGGATGCAAGGACAATCTCTGTGAAAGTGGTCTCCCTTGCAGATGACACATGGCGATTTAGGCCTGGTCAGTGCTGTGTGTGGATTTTCATTATACGACACTTGTTTTCCCTTATTTGCATTTGGCTCCTTCTTCTTTTTCTCTTTCTTCTTCTTTTCCTTTTTCTCCTTAGGAACTTGGTTTTTAGCTTTACCAGTCCCGTCACGCGAAGAGGAAGGAAGAGAAGAAGAATTAGAGGAAGTAGAAGGTTGGTGGGAAATTCTGGACTCGTTTAATTGTTGATTCGACTGTTCAGGAATAGTGGTGTTCTGAACGACATTGGTTGAGAAGAGCCAGACCGGCAAGCCAATTGTCAATCCTGGAAGCGACAATGTGGCCATATGGGGCGCACCAACATCTCCCCAAGAGGAGAAGGGACTAGAATTTCCACCAAGGGGAATTCCTTGGTTGGTGGGCTCCATTTTCTCAACCTAAAGATCAACGCAGGAAAAAGGGGATGAATATTCCGTTTAAAATAAATTTTAACGACGCTTGGACACAACTTGCTTTTTCAATTTTAAAGAGTTGAGAAAAAGCAAAAGATGACTCTAGTCTCCTTCGATTTTTAATGAGCCTGAAGTGACAAGTGCTCAGATGGACCTTTTCTGTTAAGGAGTCTGAAAAGGAACGAAAGGGACTGCTCTGGAGTTCTAGGTAGAGGGTGTGCCAAACTTTTCGCAAAACCGCAGAATACTTTTTAGGGTACGGGCGGTCAATCTTCCCGAATGCTGTGTTCAGTGCATTGCGATCAGTAGGGCGGCTGACACGGCTTCCTATGGATAAAGGTTTTATGCCTATAGGGGTCTCCCAATATATACTCGACAGTACGTGGGAGCACAATCCATACTGGCACTTATCGTCTCTCAGGAGGAATCACCCAACCATCAGTGAGGCGACCAGTGACCAGGTTTTACGACACCGGAACATGTCTCTAGCCTAGACCTCTATGTTGTGCGTTAAGTTACAAAGCGTTGTTAAGTTCATTCAATTTATTTTAGGTTGATCTTTCTTAGAAGTTTGCCTTTTTGGATCACCACGAGATGTATGATACAATTCCTAAATGCAGTCTAAAGATGATAAGCAAGCTTTTATATCTTTTCAACAATGAAAATCCTAGCTACAAGGGGAAAAGAAAGACACAATCTTTTCTCAAAGAGCATAGAGCACACTGTAAATGCACTTTTCCTAAATCAACATACAAACTGTCAAAATGCAAATGCACATATGCGTGTATTTGTTTTCACTTTCTTAATATTGATGCCTAAAAAAGAAAGCTGTTGTACAAATTTGAATTCGATTTCAAGTGAAAAACACAAACAAGCTTCTTTCGAAATCAAAAGACGATTACGACACTTTATGATTTTGAAGTAAATACTTGTTTCGACACTTAGAAATTTATAAATTCAAACCAAAAGACAAAAGTAAAAGCGTAATCAACTGTGAACAGCAAAAAAACTCACTCCTAGGATCAAAACGACACTTACGACAGGTCTAGATCTAAGGGCGACAGTATGACTAGTTTACTTTTGTAATGGGAAACTGCAAATGATGTAACAAATACACAAAAACAAATACAGTTTATTTTATACAACTGAGGCGGAATTGAGGCAAAGAAAAGGGGTTTCAGACAGGTACACACACTGATAACAGGCTGCAAAAAACAGAGACAAAACTGAGCAAAAGGAAGCAGGGAACCACAGCTGCACAAGGCAAAGGCTGATCAGCGCACCCCTAGCACAGAGAAACTGAATTGCAGCGCAGGTAGCCCTCTCGGGACCTGCGTTGAAATGCATAACCTCTTCACAGAGCCTGTGCTGAAGCAGAAACGAGAATTGTTTCTGGGTTCTGGGTCACGGTTTGCAGTTTAATCTACGGTTTTTGGCCGGATAAAAGCTATCAATTAGGTACAATTAAAGGGATGATTCAAAGGAGGACTAAGATCTATCACAAAGGGCTGTTAGAGCACTTGTGGATCAGTTGTTCAGATCATAAACAGGCCCAGCGAATGGACTAGAGTAGCAGATCTCTACTTTGCATTTGTAAATGGCAAATGCAGTTCGATTCGGCACTCCTGAGTTTATGAGATGAACAACAATAGA
The DNA here is from genome assembly GCA_031772625.1 of Pinus tabuliformis. Lineage (NCBI taxonomy): Eukaryota > Viridiplantae > Streptophyta > Pinopsida > Pinales > Pinaceae > Pinus > Pinus tabuliformis. The sequence goes on along the minus strand of CM062816.1, from coordinate 1,920,712,835 downwards.
AACACAAATAAACTAACTAGATACGGTCCCCAGCGGAGTCGCCAATTTGTTGTTGGGAAAAGTATCCATTCGGAATGCCCCTATCCCACTCTAAGGTGTGATAGTGCCTTAGCAACAAACAAGGAAAACTATCTTCGTATTCTTCTTTATGAAATGTAAATGGAGAAGAAGGATGTAACTAACCGGTGTCTTCCGCTAGTTTGTCGATCCAATCACTCTCCTCTTTTGCTTGTTTCCCGCTGCCTGCTCCCTCACTGGTCCAGCTTCACCAAGTTCCTGCAAGATCACAAGAGAGGAAAACTACACAAAAGACATAGATTTACATTCATAACTAGTTTAGGATCAGATATAAACTAAATATGCAAATATAACAAAGCATCATTGATATACAAGCATATAGGAGAAACTCAAATAGTTTTATTGATATGATAAGAAAGTCCAAGAGGAGATACAACCAAGTGAGTCCCGATCCAGCATCTACCTCCCAGCAAAGGAATCCCTTCCTCTCCTCCAACAAAGCATAAATCACCCAATGTACTAATCTCGATCTCAAACCAACAGCAATTCTCTGCAAAGTACAAAATTCCAGCCTCTGGATCTCTGGGATGAGGGATCCATATATAGATGTAAGCAGAGAGGATGAGTCAGCTTATGTTTTGACTTGTGGCTTCTCTCTGTCAGTTCTTGCTTCCACTTGGAGGTTGAGAGCCTCTTACTCATCACTTGTCGAATTCATTGAGGCAAGTGTCATTGGAGAAGATTCTGGAAGCTTCCATGGTCTTTCCACCTTGTTGAATGAGCTTGCCATTTGTCATTTCCCGCTCAGCGCACCCTGGTAGTGCATTTAGGTGCGTTGCAACGCACCTAGCTAGTGTACTGGGGTGCATTGCAACGCAGGCAGCTAGTAGAGCATCTGAATTGATCCTGAATTGACTGTTTCTGAGTGGTTTTTGGTGGAGAACTTCTGGGAGAAGCTGTCATTGGTTGACCTTGTTCCTTTAGGGGCAGGAAAAACTCTTTTAGGGACTTTGGATCCCTTGGATTATGGACATTCCATGCTCAATGCTGTAAGGCACAAAAATGTCTATAACACCTAACATGCCCTCCCCCTTAAGACTAGCCTTGTCCTCAAGGTTGAAGCTGTGGAAAATGCTAAAGAATAGTGGTTGGTTCCCAAGTTGCATCTTCTGGAGAGGTGTCTTTCCATTTGACGAGGACTTCCTTAATCATGCGGCCGCGTAGTTGCTTGTCTCGTGTGTCTAGGACCTGTTCGGGTTGAAGCCAGATGGACCCTTCTTCGTCCAATTCAGGTAGACTGGTCTGAATTCTACAATTGTTCCCAATCACTTTCTTGAGGCATGAGACATGGAAAACTGGAGGGATTTTTGCAGTAGCTGGCAAGGCCAACTTGTAAGCCACTTCTCCAATGCGCTGAAGTACTTTATATGGTCCGTAGAATTTGGGAGATAGTTTCTGACACCCCTTGTCTTTGAGTGATGTTTGCTTATATGGTTGTAACCGTAAAAATACCTGATCCCCTTCTTGAAATTGGCACTCTAAGCGATGCTGGTCTACCTGTTGCTTCATGCGGTTCTGAGCCTGATGAAGATTCTCTCTAAGATGGGCGAGCATGGTTGCGCGGTGTTGTAGGAGTTGATCCACTGCTTGAACTTTTGAGAACCCCTTGAGATACGAGGTAGGTGAAGGCGGGAGTTGACCATATACTGCTTCATAGGGAGTCATTTTGGTGGTGGCATGATAGTTGGTGTTATACCACCATTTAGCCAGAGGTAACCACTGTACCCAAAGGTGTTGCTTTTCTGAAGTGAAACACCTAAGGTAGGTTTCTAGACATTTGTTGACGGCTTCGGTTTGACCATCCGTTTGCGGATGATAGGAAGTACTGAGTTTTAGTTGAGTGCCTTGTATACTGAAGAGTTCCTACCAAAAATTACTGGTGAAGATCGGGTCGCGGTCGGACACAATAGAAGTGGGCATGCCATGCAATTTGAAGATCTGATCCATGAAAGATTGAGCAACCAAAGTTGGTGTAATCGGGTGGGGTAGGGTGCAGAAATGAGCATACTTCGATAGTCGGTCCACAACCACCATGATGACTAACTTGTTCCCTGACTTTGGAAGACCTGTAATGAAATCCATAGAAACCTCCGTCCAAATTGATGTCGTAATGGGAAATGGTTGTAATGTGCCTGGTGTGTTGACGGTTTCCCCTTTGTGGCGTTGACAGACATCGCATTCTGCTACGAAAGTAAGGATGTCCTTTTTCATGCCTGTCCAAAAAAATGATCTTCTGGTGCAAGCATACGTCTTCTGAAAGCCTGAATGTCCTGCAATTGAAGATGAGTGCAATTATACCAAAATGCGACTTTTGAGGGTGGATGTTGGTGATATTACAACTCTGTCCCTGTAGCTAAGAATATCATCCTGCCACGAGTAGCCCTTGGTGGAATTTGGATCTACCTGCAATTGAGAAATGAGTTGGGAGAGCCCGGGGTGTGAAAACCATTCCCTGCGAGCCTCTTCAATCCATTCTGGAATGGGGAGGGAAATTGCTAGCAGAGTACTTTCCTCCTCAAATTGGCGAGACAATGCATCTGCTACATTATTGTCTTTCCCTTTCTTGTAAATGATCTCATAATCATATCCCAGCATTTTGGCGAGCCATTTATTTTTCTGTGGGAAGGATAGGCGTTGCTCCAAAAAATATTTAAGACTCTGATGATCTGTGCGGATTTGGAAACGTCGCCCCAATAAGTAAGGTTTCCAGGTCTCGACTGCATGTAAGATGGCCATCATTTCCTTCTCGTAGGTAGATTGGCCCAGATTCCTCCCACTTAGTTGTTGGCTTGTGAAGGCCAAAGGTCACCCTTCCTGCATTAAGACCGCCCCAATACCTGTACCGCAAGCATCACATTCAATGACAAAAGATTTGGTGAAGTCAGGTAGTGCTAAGACTGGAGTGGAACACATGGAATTTTTTAGAGCTGTAAAGGCTTGTTGTGCTTCCTCATTCCAGAAGAATGAATTTTTCTTTAGGAGTTGGGTGAGGGGCTTCGCTATGCGACCATAGTTGCGGACAAGTTTACGATAATAGCCTGTGAGACCCAAAAATCCTCTCAAGCTCTTCAAGGTCTTAGGTTGAGGCCATTCCTGCATTGCCTGGATCTTTTTGGGGTCCACCTTGACACCTTCACACCCCACAATGTGGCCCAAATACTCAACTTCTGCCATGCCAAACGAACGCTTGGACATCTTGACAAATAATTTATGCTTGCGAAGTAGTTGCAAGAGTAGATCTACATGCTGAAGATGTGCGGCCCAAGTGCAACTATAGATGAGGATGTCATCGAAGAAGACAAGGACAAATTTCCTGAGATATGGTTTGAGAATGTGGTTCATAAGGCTCTGAAAAGTAGAGGGGGCATTACAAAGACCAAATTGCATGACCAAGAACTCATAATGCCCTTCATGAGTTCTGAAAGCAGTCTTGGGAATGTCGACTTCCTTCATGCGAATTTGGTGGTAGCCTGAGCGAAGATCCAGCTTAGTGAAGAATTGAGCCCCATTGAGTTCATCCAGCAAATCGTCAACCACCGGGATGGGAAATTTATCTTTGACTGTCAACTTATTGAGGGCCCTGAAGTCAGGACACGTCTGCCACTCCCCATCTTTCTTGAGCACCATGACCACTGGGGATGAATAAGGACCAATGCTGGGACGAACGACACCTGCTTCCAAAAGTTCCTTGATTATTTTTTCTATTTCATTCTTTTAGGTGAATGGATATCTGTAGGGGCGCACATTTGGGGGTTGGGCCCCTGGAACCAAGGTGATGCTATGATCATGTTCGCCTCGCGAGGGTGGAAGCTCATGAGGCTTGTCAAAGACCGGCAGATGGTTATTTAAAATCTGTTGCATCTCAGGATGAATTGGCAAAGGCTTGGCATTAAATTGAGCTACAACTCCATGATTGCCCTTTTTTAACAATTTTTCCATCCTATGCGAGCTAATGATAGAGGGGGCTCCCACCTGGAGTCCACGAAGGGTATGTGTGTAGTTGTTCTGCTTAAAACTCATATATAACTCCTGGAAATCCATTGTGATTGGCCCAAGAGTGCGGAGCCATTCAGCGCCGAGGACAATGTCGCAACCCCCCATGTGTATGGCAAACATGTGGGTTTTCAACTGTTAATCCCCCATTTGAATTTTGACATTTTCACAGCGGCCTTCACATTTCATTGTGCCTCCATCCACAATTTGGACTTGGAAGTTAGAAACTGCTCGTACAAAACAATGCACTGCTTCTGCGACTTTTTGATGGATGAAATTATGTGTACTCCCACTATCAATCAAGACTACTACTGGGCGATGTTTAATAAAACCTCTGATTTTGAGAGTTTGAGGGGAGGAAATCCCTGCCAAAGCATGCAATGAAATAACTGGTTTGTCAGAGACATTGTCCTTTTGGTTGTCCTCTTCTAGTGGCTCATGTTCCTCAAGTGGTGAATCTTCCTCTGTTGAGCTGTAGTCAGTGACATCAATTTGAAAAAAATTGGGCTCCTTGCATTTATGACCTGGGGAGTATTTCTCATCATAGTAGTAACATAGGCCTTGCTTTCTTCTTTCAGCCATTTCCGCAGGTGACACCTTTTGGACCTCAAGTGTTTGAGTCATGTTGTGAGCCTGTGGGGGGCGACCTTTAGCGGAGAAATTTGGGCAACTGTATTGGGCTGCTAATGCACGTTCCACGTTACGAGCTACCTTGCAAGCCTCTGTCCATGTGGGAGGGTAGTGTAGTAGGACTTGGGCTTTGATAGCTTCTTTAAGGCCGCTGATAACACATTCCGTGTAGAACACATCTGAGAGACCCCAAGTGCGGAAGGCTAAGGCTTCAAAAGCTGTAATATATTCATCCACTGTACCAGTCTGTCGGAGCTTAGTAAGACGACCCAAAAAAGAAGATTCCTGGTCAAAGCAGTCTTGAAGAGATTTTGTGAATTTGGGCCAAGTCCTAAAAGGTCCATTGCAACGTTGATGCCATTCCCACCATTGCCACCTTTCATTGTCCAAGTTCATGCTCCCCACCATAAGCTGAGTCTCATCATCTAAGATGCGATTCAGATTGAAATACTGCTCCATTTGGGCTGTCCATGCCGACGGGTGAGAACCGTCAAATTTATGCATATCCAACTTGGGAGTTCACTGACGGGGTTGTTGGTGGGTGTGCCAGACGTGAGGAGAGTGGCTAGACTCACCCACATTGTGTCCATTGCCATTATACACCTCCTCGTGGGCTTGCTCCTTGCCCTTCTGGAGCATGCCCTTGACCAGGTTATTTATTCGGTTAAGCTGAACGTGGACGGTTTGCATGGATTCTTCAAGTTTGTCCATCCTTTCATTGGCCATCGCTTGAGCTCTAGTTTCTACCATACACCAACCTGATTTTTTTGGAAAGTTGGGACCGCCTAAAAAATTTTCACTAAGAATTGAATGGTACCACTGTGCTCAGCTCGTCGTCCTGATTCTGATGGGCTAGATCACCAATAAGCGCCCCGGAAGATCTCAGACACTTTTTTTTTGAAAACTCCTAACGAAGTTTTACTCCTTCCTTATCAATACTGCAGTTTCCAATTCCTCAAAATGTCAATGCGGCCAAAAGTCCTACGAAAATTATACCTCGGTATATGAACCCTTCACAACGATTTCGATCTGGTGGATCTGAGATATCTGAATGGAGGATCAGATAGCTCTGGGCAGCGGAAAAAACTGCTCCTGCAGATCTGAAGGATCTAATAGATCGGAATGGCTGATCTGCGAACTCGAGACTGCAGGACTGATGTCTGCTACTGCTGCACCCCTTTGCACAAGCAGATCTGGAAGAGATGATGTGTGATCCCCTGATAGAAAAGGGAACTATGGTATTGAGGAGTGTCAGGTGCTACAGATCGCAATATACATAAGGGTCTGGCAGTAGTACTCGGCCCAATGTTTCAGGGCTCTAACTAAGGAGGATCGACCGTACCCTTAGCCGTACAACCCGGCTACCCTATCGTACGGGCGAGTAATCTCTCCGAGTGTTGTTCTCGGTGTACTTTAGCCGCAAGATGGCCGACGGTTTATCTATGGCGAGGTTTCAAGGGAGCCTAGGGGGCTTCCAATATACCCAGAGGGTACGTGGAAGATAGTCCGTGCGCGGTTCTGTCTAATGCGCTACTACTCGAAGGGGTACCCACAGGGGTTACAAGCGATTCCAACAGACGTGACCACCTCTTGTATTTCCTGCGTGCATGCCTCCCCAAATCCGCAGGTTTATGCGCTCAACGACAGATCCCGTGGTTTAAAGACATCGGAACACGTCTCTAGCCAAAAAAAAAAAAATCTGCTAAGAAATGGAGATCCCACCGACCCTGGAAAGTGCTCTGATACCACTTGTTATGCTCTTAACCTGCAAAACGATACCCAAATACAGAATATGCAAAGAGAAGATACCCAGGAACACAGAACAGCAATGATTTTATTATTCAAAGAGTAAAGTTCACTTGCCTCTTCGAGGGGGCAACCTCCGATAGAGCAGAGCTCGATTACAAAATAAGACATGATACTCCTCGCGGGGAGTCTCTATCCTTTATATATGACTCATACATGCTATACCAAGGATCAATACCGTGGGTTTTATTAATACCATCTATCTAATATTACGACCCATTTGCAACTAACTATGGTCCCGTGATTAATTGCGGGTTAACCGCTTACAATTATTAATATGGGCTTTATTGACTCTTGACTATGACATGATCCCATTACATAAATAAGGGGGTTAGGGTGGGACCCTAACACTCAACCAATGTCTCGGCGAACTCTAAGTCTCGGAGAACTGCTCTCCCAACAGGTCTCTGTTCTGGCCCACCTACTTCTCGTTGTTGCCCCAGAGGTCGAACAAGTCCAACATATGCATATATTAAAAAATGTTTTTTTTAGTCTTGGAAATAATCAAAAAACACAAAAAAATGTAGAAACTTTAAAATAAAAAAACACTTTGGTCAAACAATTTATCTATAGCATTCCACTTTGCTCCAACTGGTAACATCAAGTCTAGATCACCACAGAAATCCATTCCTGAATATGGATATTTTGTGAAAGCGATATCTTGTCGATCAAACCACTCAAAGAATGTAGGGGTAAATGAGATCAATCACTGACCAGCATGTCTAGCCATAAGATCTACCCATCTCTACATCTTTGGATCTATAGGTCCAGATACACCCAGTGAAACAAGTTGTGGCTGCATAAGTGGGATTCCCTCCAAGGCAAAAGAAATCAGGATCGACCCATAGCAAAAAAAATTTGTCTTTCCGCTCTTCACCTTGGTTAGTTGTTCTTTCATGGATGAAAGAACTGCCTCACACCAGTTGAACACTTTTGGCTCTAAACACTCTAAGGAATATTGCATGTATGATCTATTTGCCAAGTGTATTGTCGCACTGCCAACCACTTTGGCAAGGGTGAAGAGGATCATCCTCAATGGTAAATCACTAACATCCCTGATGTCAATCTTTCTGTCTATGCTAGGTTGAGCTCCTTCCCGGCAGAACTATTGTATATAGTCGCTCACCGATTCACCTCCTCTGGCAAATCCTGATAGTGAGATGGGGGCACCCCGTCTCGACAGTCCAGTCAGAAAGTAGATGTCATCGATGGTAAATGGGATCACTTTGTCCCTAATGTGAAAGGCCTGATCAGTAGGATCCCAAGAATGAACAAGGAACTGTAAAAGCTCAATCTACTGCCGCATGCTAGATTATTGCAAATACTTGAGTAACCTGTAATTCCTTAGGGCCTCAATCGTACCCTAATTATTTAGGGCAATCATATCTTGTTCTTCGTGCTCTCGTTCTCTCCATATAATCACCATTTTGATCCGGTGAATGTCTGTAATGCAACCATTAGACAAATTAGGATCCATTTTTTGCAAAAAAATAGCAGAAAATTTGGGAAAATAGTGGAAAATTATATTTTTTTCTTTTTTTTTCCATTGGAAAAATCCGTAATTTTCATTAATATAGAGAAAATTACATATTTTAAATGCTGTAGCATATGCTGTAAACAGTGTCATCCACGTGTTAACATGTGGGATTCTATGTGGTCCAGATACACCATGCAGGGTGATCTGACTGTAAGTACAAAAAATAGTTGTTTAAAAGTCAGTCTATCAGTCTATTTAAGCCTGTTCATGACCACGCAGGGTCCATTTTCAGTGTGTCTTTTATATATATCAAAAGATTACAAAATTTGAACTTCAGATCTTTACAATAAAAACATTTATAGTTCAGGGACTAATGTCCCTCTAATATTCTTGGTCTATATATGGCCTGTGAAAATAGCAGTATTCCTCAGTCCCTCACTGCTCCAGTATTAGCCATTCTCCTCTGGGTAGTAGCGTGGCCTCCTTGGATAATTGATCAATGCTGCAATTATATTTCCTGTATATGTGGTTACAAGAGATATAATTAAATGCAGCCTTGAAAGTACGTACTTCATGCAATATGTTGTTGAGTGTGTGAATGTGACAAATGGTTGTGTGATTGAACCAATTTACAACAATCTTTGAATCCCCAAAAATGTTAAGATTGTGACACCGATGACCCAAAGAGAAATGTAATAAGTGTCGGAGGGTAATGAGTTCCAAAAAATTGTTTGTGTCTACACCGAGCCCCAACTTAACTTTGTAGCTATGATGTTCATCTATGTAGAGTATGAAACCTCCTCCACAGCCATGTTGATTTGCGGCCCCATCAAAGAAGGCCCAGGGGACATATTTATCAATGATGGGAGATGGTTGAATGCATCTCTCCCTGGGGGGAATAGGTTCTGGAAAATCATTGTATGATGAGATAATGTCGGCCTCAATGCGCAACCAGCACACGGCCATGTTGTCAAATATGTATCTATTTCGGGCCTGCCAGATATGCCAATTAACCAATAAGGGAAGGTTCTGTGACTTGGATCCCATATGTTTGTGAAACCATTCCTCCCAAGCACTGTGTATATCGAGACCAGTCCATAACCCAGCAGAGCAGATAGATGTGGAAATACTCTGCCAAAGTGAGCGATTGTTGTGCAGTGTAGAAAGAGATGTTCCGTGGATTCCGATGCCTCTTTGCACAGTACACACCAGGAAGGCCCGTAAATCGCTCTATGAGTAAGGTGCTCCCCCGTGGGCACTATGTCTTTAAGAATACACCAGAAGAATAGTCTGGTGCACGGGGGGGCGGTAAGCTTCCAAATATTTCGCCACCAATGCAAAGACTGTTCAGGTTTTTTGTGCTGTATTAGTGAGCAGTAGCCTGGCTTGGGTGAATATATACCATTCTCTGCCAAACACCAAACTAATTCATCGGGTCCCTCTTTGATTCTTATGTGCGATTCTGATAATGCAGTGGTATATTCATGCCATTCCTGATGCCATTGAGGAGGGAGGTCAAGTTGTTGAGCTGACTTCCATGCCTGTGAGAAAATATCTGAATTTTGCTGATCTGCAATGTGCGAGAATACCCTGATCTCTCGAGCGTGTAGGTACATGATGAGGTCTCTATTAAGAATGTGTCTTCCCCCACTACCAATCCACGGATCCTGCCCGATCCTACCCAGTGAGCCATCGTTGATTCTCCAAGCCAAATTTTCTCGGATGTGGGGAAGGGTATGAAGCAGTGCCTTCCATACCGATGAGCAACCCGTCGACGGCCACGAAGGTAGTCTGATCTAGTCCAATATGCTCTGTGGCCAGATGTATTTGTGGAATGAAATATGAGCCCATAGATTCTGACCAGTCACCAGTGACCAGCCCATTTTTGCAGCTAGAGCTTGTGCGAAAAGGGGAAGATCTTTGAGCCCCCATCCTCCCCATTTCTTTGGTAGGGCTATCTTTTGCCAGCTGATCCAGGCAAATAATCTTTTATCCTGATTCCTGTTCCAGAGATATCTGTTGCAGAGTTGTTTTATACGCGCGAGAATGTTCCGGGGAATCCATGCAAGTGCCATCCAAAAGACTGGTGTGGCCTCCAGGACTGATTTCATAAGTACCAATCTGCCTGCCCTTGATAAATATTGATAGCTCCAAACTGACAGCCTCTTCTCCAGCTTAGAGACAAGCCAGACCCAGTCAGCAATTCTTTGGCAAGTAGGTTTTAGCCAGAAACCCAGATATTTGAGGCCTCTATCCAAGGGATGAATGCTGTAGGGAAATACCTGATGAGCAAATTGGGATTCATGAACGGATGTGCGGGTGAAGGTGATGGTGGATTTGGAGTGATTTTCGAGCATACCCGTAGCGGAAGAGAAAAGAAGAAGAATCTTAGAAAAGGTTCTGGAGTCCCGAATGTTGCCATCCAACAGAATGAGCACATCGTCCACAAATAGGAGATGAGTGAGAGAGCAATCATCCAAGATCCTGAGACCACAAATATCACCATTCCTTTTAGCAGAGGCAATGAGACGACTAAGACCTTCCATGACAATCAGGAAGAGAAGTGGAGATAGTGGGCAGCCCTGCCTAAGCCCCCTTTCAGAGTGAAAAAAGTGAGAGGCCGAGCCATTGATGAGGACACTGAAGGATGGAGAGGTAATACAGGCCATAATCCAAGTGATGTAGATATGGGGGAAGCCCAGGTGGATAAGAAGCATCTTGATATAGAGCCAACTGACACGGTCGAAAGCTTTGGACAGGTCAATCTTGAGAATGATGCTTTTGAGATGCTTGGACCAGATAGAATGGATGGCTTCTTGTGCCAAACCTATGGCTTCATGGATCTGTCTGGATTCAAGGAATGCAAATTGCTGAGGGGCAATATGTCTGGAGAGTATCGGCCTGAGACGATTTGCAATGATCTTAGAGATAATCTTATAAAGGCAGTTGCACAAGGAGATAGGCCTATAATCATCAAAAGATGATGGGGAATCGGATTTAGGTATGAGGGCAATGAAAGTCGAATTGATGGCGTGATAAATGGAACCCGAAGTTCTGCTCTCCTCCACTACTTTCAGAAGATCCTGCCCCAGGATTTCATAAAATGCCAGATAGAATTCGATGGTCCAGCCATCCGGGCCTGGACTCTTATCTTTTTTGAACCATTTTAAAGTACCTTCTAGCTCCCCAGAAGTAACCGGAGCAGTTAGCTCTTCTGCATCATCCCCATTAACAAATCTCGGAAAATGTCCCGCCACATTGATGATATCAGGAAGATTTGCTCCACGAGGACATTTATAGAGGTTTCTGAAATGTGTGATGCCAAGGTGGGCAAGCTTGTTGAAAGTGTCAGCCGTGCCTCCCTCAGGAGTAGGGAGGTTCCAAATGGTATTGGACACCTTTCGGCCCTTGGCATAGCTATGAAAAAACTTCGTGTTATCGTCCCCCGCTTTTAACCAAATAGCTCTGCTCCTCAATCTCTGGGATTCCTCGCGCTCCTTAAGAATAATTGCCTTCTGATTTTCCAGTTCTATCAAACGGGTCTTGTCCTCTGCTGAAATGAATCCCAGACTTCGTTCATCAAGTAATGAGCTCAGCTCAGATTCTATTTGGGTGAGCTGTAAAGTTTCCTGAGTATGCTTCTCCCTGGCCCAAATAATGGAAAGGTGTTTGATCTCGGAGAGATTTTTACAGAACCCTTTTGCGAGGGACTCTGCTCCAGTAATGGGATGTGCGGTCCAGTAATCAGAAACCATCTTTATGTATGAAGGGTCTCTCAGCCAGACGTGATTGAATTTGAAAGGGGCTTTTGGTTTCTTAAAAGGCCCCTGAATTTCCAGATATATAGGCGAGTGATCCGATATGCCCCCCGTGCCCACCCATTGCTTGTAATGATGCAGCTGTTGTAGGAGCGAATCTTTCATGATAAATCTGTCAAGTCTACGAGCCAATGCTGCATCGCCCACCCTCCTGTTCCTCCAGGTGGGAAGAAGTTTATGCATGGGGATATCAACAAAATTTGTCTGTTCCAACAGATTAGTCATATAGTCGGTGATAGAGTCAATTTGTGCCGCAGACCCCCATGATTCTCTGAATCCCAATGAAAAGTTGAGGTCTCCTCCGATAATTGTCTGCTCAGAATCCAGGAGGGAGAGGTGTAATAAGCGCTGCCAAAATAGTTCCCTTTGAATACAGGGAGCATAAACATTCACAATCCTAAGGTTCATGCCCAGGTCTGCTGAGAAAATGTCAAGTCCCAAAAATCCCGACCCCCCCCAAGATGCTTCAACCCGAATGGTACGAGGGTTGAATCCAATGGCCAGACCCCCAGATCTGCCAGCAGCATCTAGGGCGACAAAGGACCAGCTCGGGATCAAGGATTGAAGGGTATGGGAGATTTGGTCGGCCGAGCAAAGAGTTTCTTGTAGCAGGATGATGTCAATAGGCTCAATCTCAATGAGTCACTTCATGGCTAGTTTCTTGGAGGCACTAGCCAAACCCCTGCAATTAAAGGATAAACACTTCATGGAGGAACACCACGCGGGGTATTTCCTGCTCTAAGGACCCCATCTATAGTGGATTGACGACCAGAGACGACCTCCGCCCCTGCTTTCTTAATAGCCTTGGAGAGATCAGACTTCCTGCCTCTGGATGACAGGGGGATAGCACCGGGTAAAGTGAGACCAAGACCAGACTGTCGGACCGACAATTCTTTGGAGTGGGATCTGGAACGAAGGAAGTATTGGTGAGGAGGAGAGACCTCGGAGGATGGCCGAGAGGTAGTAGATGAAGAGGGAGAGAGCAATGAGGGGCCAGTAGAGGCAATGAGAGGAGGGGAAGACATGATACAATGAGCCATAGATGTCTGAACAGAGGTACCTGCATCAGTAAAAATATGATCAAAAGATGAGAGAGGAGGGTTCAGAGGAGTACCCGAAGCTATAGCGGCTTCAGCAGCAGAGCGAGCCCTGGTCAGCGGCGGCGAAGAGTGTCTAAGTCCCGGATCAACCGAGGGAGAGGTTGCCACCGGAGCCGGACCAGAGGGTATGGGGCGCGAGCTGACCGGTGAGTTTGCCCTGGAAGGTGCAGGAGTGATCTTCGGGGAGTCTTCTGCTTTCCGGTTAAGAGGGCAGTCTTTGAATAGATGTCCCACCTTGTGACATCGCCTGCAACGGAACGGGACCCCCTCATAGTCCAGTATCTGGACTCTGATGTATCTCCCCCACTGAAGGGTTATCTTTTCCTCCAGTCCCTCGCGGGTATCCAAGTGAACCAATATACGTGCGAGGGTTCTGCTTCTTGACTCCACAAAGGTACGATCATGATCTAGATATGTACCCAGGGCATTTCCAATCCTGATGAAAACTTCTTCGCCCCAGAACTGTAACGGTAGACCCGGCAAGCACACCCAAATCGGTCCTGCACCAATTTGTTCACGTTCTGGGTCAAATAAAGGGCTCCACCGCTTGAGAAGGACCGGGGCCATCTCGATGTGCCAGTACCTGGCCAGTACCAAATCCGTGTAACTTTCCTTTGAGAAATGTAGGGAGAACCAACCTCTTGGCAGAACATGGACTTCTGGCAGATCAATAAGCAACCCTCCCCAAATCTCCTTTACCCACTGAGTCAGCCTGTTGGCCGAATACGCCCGACCCTGGACATGCCCCACCAACACAGTGCCTGCCATGATTGCAAATTCGCCAATAGCCGAGGTCTCACCGAATCTGATGGTGATATCCTTTGAGGTAGCCTTGATGCACTTCGACTTCCTTTTGCTGGTGCGAGGAGCTGACGGGTGGTCCACCAGGGGGTTTGGTACGCCTTCCTGGGAAAAGTGTTTAGTTGGTTTAACCTTAACTGCTAGGGTCTCGAAACACCCAGATGGACGGGCTCCCACGCAGGAGGTATGAGCCGCCGCAGTAACCGGGGGATTGACAGGAGGAGCAGTGAAAAATGATGAAAGCGGGTCAAAGGAGGGCGAGGGAGGGGTGTGAGAGGATAGAATGTGGAGGGTGCCCGGAGAAAGTGGAGGAACTTCGAAGCTCGGAGAATCGATAGAATGAGACCCGATGAGGGGTGGGACAGGACTATGCCGCGGTAAGGATATGATGGGAGAGCGATGAGGCGGTTCCGGGGCAGCCAGCGAAGAAGTAATGTCAATCGATGGAGCGGGAGTAAAACTAGGGTTATCAAAAATGACGCGATCCGGGTAGGGCTCCTCAGAATAGTCTACCGCTTCCGTCTCCATATTGTCACCCATATCCAACCACAGGTCGATATCAGAAAGCGACGGGTGTGAGACCGCAGCAGACAGGGTGTACAGTGCGTGTCGCCGGAGCCGTGACGGAAATCTGCAGTGCTCAGAAAAAGAAACCTTAGGGTTACCCTAGACCTTCACGAACACGCTCCATCCCCCCATCCTAACGGAAAATTATATTATTATAACTAATCATTGTATTTATGAAGGATGTGTGTGTGTGCGTGCGCACTCTATAACCTCAACCAAGCACAAAGAGGGCTAAGCATGTGATAGAAATAATATTTATCATGGTCTCATAGTAGGTCAGACATGAAAAAATAAAATGTTCTTTTGATTCGAGCTCTTTATTACATAACTTACATATACGATGGTCATGAAGTATTAATGAGCAATATACCAAGTGACTAAAAAGTTTCATTTAATTTCTATCATTCTTATAATATTTTCTTTCATCTTAGAGAGTATTAGGAAGACCAAATATATTCATGTAGAATGAAATCCCAAACATAGGATACACCACTATAATAATAATTTTTGCAATTATTTAAATGGTTGGTGTATCTGCATTTTTATTTGAAGTTTACTTAGGAAAGTAATGTGTTTATTATGGTTGCATATGCATATTTTAAATAGGCATGTAAACATCAGGTGAACCTTTGGACTTATAAATTCTATCAAGTTATTTGCATGCTTTTAATGCATTTAGATAAAACAAGCCATAGGTGGTGTCTTCATCTTCACTTATGTCTACCCACATTTAAATCCCTATAAATTTGATATATGTATTCCTTATTTTCAAAGAATATAAAAAATATGAAAAACTCATAATTTAATATATTGAGTTTTGATTAAATTATGTCTTGCGTTATTTACACATTGACATAACTTTAATTTCAACATGAATAACAACCATTTGTCTTAGAAGTTCAAAGCCTACTTAAAATATTATTAATCACATGCTTTATAATTATTATGTATGTGTGTCCACTCTATAATTTAGGTGAAAAATTAACAGATATGTATGTTCACTTTGCAATATGAGTGAAAGAAATGTGTAATATGTAATGTAATATATATAATATTAATGAATTAAAAGAGAAATTTTTGATGTCCAATTTTTAATTTGAAAAAAACAAACAAAAGAAAACTAATAATATATAAAAAAGACTTTAACCCAAAAAAATCAGCTTATCCTCTAATTAATTAGCCAAAGAAACAATCAAAACATGTCATTATATTTTTTATTTTAATCTATTTTGATCAAGTATATCTTTGTACATCAATTTTTTATTTTAATTTTTTAATTAATACTATGTGATATCTTTTTATTAAACTTATATGATATGTTTAGTTTTGGATATCAACTATGTATTAATCATGAAAAATAGAAGTTAATAAATTATATTTTAGTCTTTATAAATGTAAAATTCAAATCACATTTAATTTATAAAAGTAAAACTGAACTTAAGTTCTAAAAAAACCAAACACACGCATGGACATTACAATTTTCCCAAATTCAACTAAATTTTAAACAAACATGGCTGAAAAAACTAAAAAAAAATTAACAATTTCATCTTTAATTATTATAAATAGACCAAAAAATTCCAAATTTCAAAAAATAACGAGTAAAGTCTCAAAGCATGATTGGATGCCACGGCCACTTTCCCTTCATGTTACCGCACTCCCATTAATATATAAACATGCTACTATTTTATCAAAAACACAAACTAGATAATAACTGACGGAAGCCTTTCTCTTACTTATATGTATATATGGTATAATTAAATATAAAGTTTACATTGTGTCGCAAACACTGCGTCTTCTTTCTTTGTTTTTCATGTAGCTAGCATACCTGCCTTCAATTGCCTGCGAAACCAGTCAACTACTCCCACACGGGACACTGTAATTTGGGACATTCAGAGAGATCAAGCTTGTCCAACCATGTACAATGTTCAATGTCTTCTACTTCTTCTAATTCATAGCACCTATGGACAATTAGTTCTCTGAGACTTGTCAACTGCAATAAACCTCGTATCCTCTTCAGCTTCGCACATCCATATGCGTGAAACCTCTCCATAGATGCCAGCGTTTCCATATTTGGCAGATCTTTTAACTCCCAGCAGAAAGCAACATCGAGCAGCCTAAGCTTTGTGCACTGTCCCAACCCTCTTATCCTCTTTAGCTTCACACACCCAAATGCCATGAACTTCTCTAAAGATGTTAATGCTCCCATACTCGGTAGTTCTTCTAACTCAGAGCACTCACGAACATTGAGCAGCCTAAGCTTTGTGCACTGTCCCAACCTGTTGAAATATAATTTCAACGCAGCCGTACGCTCCCCAAAACCGCCAGCAAAAACCACAAACCGGTTTAAAGATTTCTCGGACCGCCTACCTGCAGAGAATGGTTTTCGTACACAAGGGCCCGAGAAAATGTGGAGCTGACACGTGGTTCAGCCCTGACGTAACGCAACGTCATTTTCTCGGAGGATAAAGTTCAACACTTGTTGGTCCTCCGATATTGTTCTCCACCGTTGGATTTGCTCCCGTGTTCTCCGCCGTTGATCACCTGGAGCTGCATACGAACCCACATCAATTCAATGTTTTGCGTGGAGTAAATTAAAAGCATGGTTGACCATACCTTTCATTAATGCTTGTCATAAACTTAGGTGAATAGTTAAGTTTTTTACATAGGGCACGTAATGCATTTAGTTTTATATATACGGCATATATTTATTTAAGTGTTGACCATATGTAATGTAAAAAAACAAAGGGGCCACGGTAATATAGAGTTTTTACGCATTATGTTTTATATAGCGAGCAAAACATATATGCTTGAGTTTTTTTTGCTCATTTTTTTTGAAAAAGGAAAAACACACAGCAGTGTGTAGAAAAACAAGAACAGGGGTGTGAGTTTTTTTTTGGCGATGTAATTTTTTTTTGTGTTGGCCATAGCGAAAAACCATGTGTGGTTTTGCACAGCAGTGCATAAGGAAAATGGTGGAGCGAATTTTGTAAGCCTGTGTAAGTTTTGCTTTTACAGCAGTATGTAAAATTGTTTTACACCAGTAAATGTGAATGGAGGTTTTACAGCAGTAAATGTTAATGGGAATTTTTCCAGCAGTGTAAATTCTCATATGGAGACACAGTGAATGTTTTTTTTGTTTTAATGAATAGAAATATTTTATGGTGAAATCCTCTATTCCTCAGTGAAATTTTTTTTAAGTCTTCTGTGTGCACAAAAGATCCTGGAGCAAAAGAAACAGAGCATTGCCTCTGTGTGTTTGAATATTTGGTTTTTGGTATTTTCCCATTAAAAATACCAAACAGTGGTATCGGAGCAGGCTTAGGCTCTTTAAAAAAAAAGTTAAAGAAGCTGAAGGGAGAAGGTTGTTGCTGCAGCAAAACTTCTCAGGCAGACAGAAGACTCAGACAACAAAGGATTCAGGTATTCTTCATAGCTATCTTGTTTGTTATTGAAGAGACAGTCAGTGTTTTAAATACACAGTCAAGGAATGGCCAGCACAAGCACTGGTATGGGTTTGTTTAACACCCAGCTCCCACAGTTTAATGGGAAGAACTATGACTACTGGTCAATAACTATGACAGCTCTGCTTGCTTCCCAAGATTTATGGGAAATAGTTGAAGAAGGTTTTGAAGAACCAGCAGATGAAACTGAGTTCAATGCATTAACTCAAGGAGAGAAGGATCTGCTGAAGAACAATAGGAAGAAAGATTCAAAAGCCCGTGTGTTGTTGTATCTAGCAGTAGACCAGAGTATGTTTCCAAGGTTAGCAGCAGCTAAGACAGCCAATGAAGCATGGCAAACCCTCAAGACAGCCTATCAAGGCATGGAGAGAGTGAAGACAGCAAAGCTACAATTGCTGAGAAAGGATTTTGAGAACTTGAACATGAAGGAGTCAGATAACATTGACTCATTCTTCACTCATGTGATTGGTGTAATCACACAAATGAGAACTCATGGAGAAACCATTGAAGACAGAAGAATTGTGGAGAAAATATTGAGGGTCTTACCCTCAAGGTTTGATGCCATAGTCACCACCATTGAAGAGACAAAGGATCTCTCAAGCTATTCAGTTGATGAGCTGCATGCATCACTGATAACACATGAGCAGAGGTTGAGTAGGAATGAAAACTCATCTCTTGAGCAAGCCTTCAAGACCCAGATGTCCTTTGGAAGAGGCAGAGGTCAAGGCAGAGGAAACAAAAGAGGAAGAGGCAGAAGCCAGAATAGAGGTGGAAGGAACAACTCATCAAATGCACAAGGAAGAGGCAACAATCCAAATCAGAACCAAGGCCAAGGCAGCAGCCAACAAGGAGGACAACATCATGCTCAAGGACAAAGGTATGATAAATCTAATGTTCAATGCTATTATTGCAAAAAGTATGGACATTATGCAAGTGATTGTAGAAAGAAACAGCATGATATGAGTAGTAGACAAAATGCAAATGTTACAAGAGAAAACAGCAGTCAAGAAAATGTCCTGTTAGCTTGTAACATGGCTGAAACACATAGTGAGGACATATGGTTTTTAGACTCAGGTTGCAGCAACCATATGACCGGAAACATAGCCTTCTTTTCTGCCCTAGATAAAAATGTGAAATCAGAAGTCACACTAGGAACTGATAGTAAAGTGTCTGTTATGGGAAAAGGAGAAATAAAAATACTTTCAAAGCAAGGAGAAAGGAAAACCATAGCAGATGTATACTATGTCCCCGGAATGAGATGTAATCTCTTGAGTATTGGACAGCTTGTCCATAAGGGCTACAATGTTTTCTTTAAAAATGATGTATGCACCATCATGGATATACCACCTAGCAAAAGATGCATTGCTGAAGTGAAGATGACAAGGAACAGGATGTTCCCTTTGAGGATCAGGGCAGATTTGAAAAACAAAGGTGAAATTGCAGCAGTCACCCAAGAGGCTTTCCAAAGCGTGCCAAAGGATGAGAACTGGTTATGGCACTTGAGATTTGGGCATCTAAATTTTGGAGGTCTAAACTTATTGAGCAGAAAAGGAATGGTAAGAGGATTACCATTGATAGAGAAACCGGACAGCCTATGTGAAGGCTGCATTTTGGGAAAACAACATAGAGAAAGTTTTCCATCAGGGAAGAGTATAAGGGCAAAGACACCCTTAGAGATTATCCACTCAGATTTGTGTGGACCAATGCAAGCTCCATCATTAGCAGGCAGCCTATATTTCTTGACATTCATTGATGATTTTACAAGAAAGACTTGGATATATTTCCTCAAGAACAAAAGTGAAGTCTTTGAGAAATTCCAAAACTTCAAAGCATTTGTTGAAAACCAAAGCGGGCTGCACATTAAAGTTTTGAGAACTGATAGAGGAGGTGAATATATCTCCAAGGAATTCCTAAGATTTTGTAGAGAAAATGGAATTCACAAACAGTTTACAGCAAGGTACACTCCGCAGCAAAATGGAGTTGCTGAAAGGAAGAACAGAACCATCATGGAGATGGCAAGGAGCATGTTGAAGGCAAAGCATTTGCCAAATGAGTATTGGGCTGAAGCTGTACATTGTGCAGTTTATATATTGAACAGGTGTCCTACAAAAGCAGTCATGAACAAAGTGCCAGAAGAGGCATGGAGTGGGAGAAAGCAAGGAGTCACCCACATGAGAGTTTTTGGATGTGTGGCCTATGCACACATTCCAGATCAGCTAAGGAGGAAGTTGGACAGCAAAGGGGAGAAATGCATCTTCATTGGATACAGTGATGAATCTAAAGCCTACAGGCTGTACATTCCATCTACCAAGAAGTTCTTTGTCAGCAGGGATGTTCAATTCATAGAAGAGGAAGCTTGGGATGGAAGCATAGAGAAAACAGTCAATGTCAAGAACTGTTTGTCTCATGATGAAGATGAAGAGGAGGTGGCTGAAATGAATCCCCAAACAGCAGCACCAACACAAGGACAGCAAGGGACACCATTGAGGATCAATGAGAGTGCTTCTCCAAGCACACCACAAGGAGGAAATTCAAGTGCATCTTCAAGCACTTGCACACCAAGTGAACGAGGTAAGAAGTTTAGAAATCTAAGTGAAATTTATGAAGAAGGAATGAATTCCTTATTTGCCTCGTATTGTCATGTTGATGATCCTATTCATTTTGAAGAAGCTATTAAAGATAAGAAATGGATAGAAGCTATGGATGAGAAAATTAATGCCATAGAGAGAAACAAAACATGGGATTTGGTTGAGTTACCAAAAGGCAAAGAAGTCATTGGTGTAAAATGGGTCTATAAGACCAAGAGCAATGCTGAAGGCAAGATAGAAAGGCACAAGGCAAGGCTGGTTGTCAAAGGGTACAAGCAGCAGTATGGGAGAGATTATGAGGAGACTTTTGCCCCGGTTGCAAGAATGGAAACCGTGAGAGCAGTGCTGTCCATAGCAGCACAAAACAAATGGAAAGTCTACCAAATGGATGTGAAATCAACATTCCTAAATGGAGTGTTAATGGAAGAGGTCTATGTGGAACAGCCTCTCGGATATGAGAAGAAAGGTGAAGAGCACAAAGTGTGCAAATTGAAGAAAGCTCTTTATGGGCTGAAGCAAGCGCCAAGAGCATGGTACAGCAGGATAGATTCATATCTATTGGATAATGAATTTGACAAATGTGAAGGAGAACCCACAGTCTACATCAAAGAAAAGGATGGTAAGATTTTGATTGTGGTCTTATATGTTGATGATGTTATTTTCACAGGTAATGATGATCAGCTCATTAAAAATTTTAAATCAGTCATGAAGGATGAATTTGAAATGACTGACATGGGTTTCTTGAGATACTTCTTAGGCATAGAAGTAGATCAAAATGAAAAAGGAATTTTTATATCTCAAGCAAGATATGTAAATCAAATTTTGAGCAGATTTAAGATGGAAGAATGCAAGGCAGCCATCACTCCCACAGTAATGGGATTAAAGCTCAGCAGAGAGGACAGCAGCAAGGATTTTGATCCTAGTTTGTACAAGAGTATTGTAGGTAGCCTTATGTATTTAACAGCTACTAGGCCTGATTTAATGTATGCTGTTAGTTTAATTTCCAGGTTCATGGAGAGGCCAAAGGAGGCACATTGGCAGGCAGCAAAGAGAATTTTGAGGTATGTCAAAGGCACCAAAATGTTTGGAATTTTATATCATGCCTCAGAACATTCAGATTTGGTTGGATACACAGACAGCGATTGGGCTGGAAGTGTAGATGATCGGAAGAGCACTTCCGGTTATGTTTTTAATATGGGTTCAGGAGCCATTTCATGGGCTTCTAAGAAGCAGTCCATTGTAGCATTGTCTACAGCAGAGGCTGAATATGTGGCAGCTACAGCAGCAGCATGTCAAGCAGTGTGGATGAGAAGAATGTTGAGAAGCTTAGGCCAAGAGCAGGCAAAAGCGACAGTGATTTTTTGTGACAATAGCTCAGCTATTGCTTTGTCAAAGAATTCAGTGTTTCATAAGAGAACGAAACACATTGATACAAGGTTTCACTACATCAGAGAATTAGTGAACAATGGAGAAATTGTCCTAGAACATTGCAGGACTCAAGAACAGGTAGCAGACATCTTGACAAAGCCACTTGATCAGAAGAGCTTTGAATTTTTGAGAAAGTGTCTCGGTATGACCGAATGCCCAACTGTTGAAATTAAAGGGGAGTGTTGAAATATAATTTCAACGCAGCCGTACGCTCCCCAAAACCGCCAGCAAAAACCACAAACCGGTTTAAAGATTTCTCGGACCGCCTACCTGCAGAGAATGGTTTTCGTACACAAGGGCCCGAGAAAATGTGGAGCTGACACGTGGTTCAGCCCTGACGTAACGCAACGTCATTTTCTCGGAGGATAAAGTTCAACACTTGTTGGTCCTCCGATATTGTTCTCCACCGTTGGATTTGCTCCCGTGTTCTCCGTCGTTGATCACCTGGAGCTGCATACGAACCCACATCAATTCAATGTTTTGCGTGGAGTAAATTAAAAGCATGGTTGACCATACCTTTCATTAATGCTTGTCATAAACTTAGGTGAATAGTTAAGTTTTTTACATAGGGCACGTAATGCATTTAGTTTTATATATACGGCATATATTTATTTAAGTGTTGACCATATGTAATGTAAAAAAAAAAGGGGCCACGGTAATATAGAGTTTTTACGCATTATGTTTTATATAGCGAGCAAAACATATATGCTTGAGTTTTTTTTGCTCATTTTTTTTGAAAAAGGAAAAACACACAGCAGTGTGTAGAAAAACAAGAACAGGGGTGTGAGTTTTTTTTTGGCGATGTAATTTTTTTTTGTGTTGGCCATAGCGAAAAACCATGTGTGGTTTTGCACAGCAGTGCATAAGGAAAATGGTGGAGCGAATTTTGTAAGCCTGTGTAAGTTTTGCTTTTACAGCAGTATGTAAAATTGTTTTACACCAGTAAATGTGAATGGAGGTTTTACAGCAGTAAATGTTAATGGGAATTTTTCCAGCAGTGTAAATTCTCATATGGAGACACAGTGAATGTTTTTTTTGTTTTAATGAATAGAAATATTTTATGGTGAAATCCTCTATTCCTCAGTGAAATTTTTTTTAAGTCTTCTGTGTGCACAAAAGATCCTGGAGCAAAAGAAACAGAGCATTGCCTCTGTGTGTTTGAATATTTGGTTTTTGGTATTTTCCCATTAAAAATACCCAACACAACCCCGGTATCCTCTTCAGCTTCCGACATCCGAATGCGTTAAACTCCTGCATAGATGCCAGCGTTTCCATATTTGGCAGCTCTTTTAACTCCGACCAGAGACCAACATCGAGCGCCCTAAGCTTTGTGCACTCTTCCAACCCTCTTATCATCTTCAGCTTCACACATCCAAATGCGTTGAACTCCTCTAACTCAGAGCACTCATTAAGAATGAGTATCCGAAGCTTCGTCCATCGCTCCAAACCCCGTATCTTCTTCAACTTTACACATCCAAGTGCGTTGAACTCCTCTAAAGATGTTAATGCTCCCATACTCGGTAGTTCTTCTAACTCGGAGCCTTGATCAACATGGAGCCACCTAAGCTTTGTGCACAGTCCCAACCCTGTTATCCTCTTCAGCTTCACACATCCAAGTGCGCTGAACTCCTCTAAAGATGTTAATGCTCCCATACTCGGTAGTTCTTCTAACTCAGTGCACCGAGTAACATGTAGCCACCGAAGCTTTGTATAATACCCCAACCCGGGTATGCTCTTGAGTTTCTCACACCCTAGTACCCTCAACACCTCCAAAAATGCTGCTAGCTGCAAAATGTTCGAGGTTCAACGGTTTAAACTTTAAACACAAGAAAGATATTAAAACATAGGGAAAAAACACGGAAACTAACATTTCTGATCACCTGTGATTCGCTTTCACTTTTCCACAATGTGTTTAATTTGCTCCCGCTCACTTCAAGATACCTTAAGTTCTTCACTGAAATCCAGGAAGGCAGGGAAGAGTATGGATACTTTTTCCACCGGAGCCATAAAATCCCGGGTAACTCCACTGTTCCCAAAATGCTCTCCAACACAGTACCTTTAGTATCAAGAATTCTCAACATCTGGGGAGCAATACCGCGCAATATAGAACCGTAATCTTTATTTGCAATAAGATTTATTCCCCGCACTGTTATTGCCTGACCATTCTTCAAAAACGATCGTTAACACAAATAATGAATTAAAATTATTGATATTTTAAAAAAAATCGATCTCAAACTGTTGTTGAATAATCTAAAATTTTATGACTGAACACTTACAGATGATTGCTGTGACAAATAATCCATAACGCTTTGTCTCCAACGCCAAAGACGAAATGGGGGCAACTTCTCAGCTACATCTCTTCCGAGATCTTTTAGGTGCTCATGCATATGTATGCAATTCCAACTGTCGACTTCCACAAGAGATCTGTCCTGTAGATTTTGTAACCCCCTTCTCCCTTTCCAGCCCGATTCGTTCCATATGCTTATGGCCGTATCCCTGTGCTGTCCTCGGAGAAAACATGCAATGTCTAAAAATATATGTTGTTCCTCTTCACTGAGGTCATCATAACTAATTTTAAGGCTTCCCTTTACCTCCCTTGGAAGACTCCCCAATTCGTCTTCCCACTCTGATTTGTCTTTTCCATAAAGACGTGCCCCATGTACTTTTAACGATAAAGGCAATCCATGACAGGATTTTAAGAACTTATTTATCAGATGTTCATATTCCGGGGGGAATAGGCTTGACTGAAGGCATGGGAGCAAAAGAGCTCTCTGGAGTGTTGGGTGTTAAGACCAGTAAGCGTATAAGTTGATGATATTTCCACTCTTGAGCTTCTGAGAACACCCCTATCTCTAGATGTAATCAATATTAAGCTCCCCGGACAGATATCACGACTTTCAACAGGCAGAAGTGCGTTCACCTGATCGACATGGCCCACGTCGTCTAAGATTATTAAAGCATTAGAGGATTTGAGAGCCTGTATGAGCATATTTTTACCTTAGTGAACATTATCAACACTGTCTATTGGCTTATTGGTCAGTTCTTTCAAAAGTTTTGTTTGCAGCAAATTTAAAGACGCTGCATGATCTTTGACTTCAGATAAAAAGCAGGATCTAAGATAATATGATTTCTTCTTATTGAAGAATTGTTTTGCCAACGTTGTTTTTCCCACGCCACCTAACCCCACCATCCCCACGACCTGAGGTTTCCCGCTTTGCAATTGCTGCAACAGGACTGTATCTTCAAATTCTTTCAGCTTGGAATTCAAACCTGTTGGATAGTCAGCCACGTGCAAGTCTCGTTTTTCCAACATTTTCGACAGACATTCAACAATCTTATCTAGCAGCTCCATCTCCAACTCCTCGCTAGTTATTGAAAAGAAAATTTAAAAAAACCTTTTGAGAACGTCTACATCTATTAATCAAATATAAAATATTACCATATCTAGAGAGCGAAGGTTGAGTTCTCACCCATTGCGGACCTCTACCTCGTAACCGCTTTTGTCTGCAACAGTAGAAAGTGCGGTTCTCCACTTTTCAATGATGTTGGAGTCATATCGCAACTTCCCTTCATGAGTTCTCTTCTCTGCCAGTTCTTTCAGGGCCTTTGCATACTTTCCATCTTTGCCCTGCGTCCACCGAACCTCAGCAGGCGTGACACGGTAAAAGACAGGAATAACAGGAGCCTCTGACTCCAACATGAGTAGAAGTTCATGTAGGCACCAATATGAATCGGCGTATCTGGGAGAGAAGATGGCTACATGGACTCTGGCGCTTCTGATAGCTTCTTTTATTTGCAAAGGAAAGTCGTATCCCGCTTGCATTTCATCTTCATCCAGAAAGGGCCTCAATCCTTTTTCTAGAAGGCGAAGGTATAGAGACCTGGCGAAGGTTTTCTTCACATCAACGCCGCGATGGTTTATGAAGACTTTGTACCACTGAGCAGCGGTGGAGGAGGAGGCAGCAATGGAGGAGGATACAGCGTCGGAGGCAGAGGCAACAATGGAGGAGGATGCATCCATTTTGCGAATTGCTAAATAGAAATCTCGACACAAATTGCAGAGGAGGAGGATGAATTGGAGTTTCAGAAGCATGCAAAATTATGTTTGAAATGAAAACCTTAGAGATCATTGTACATATACATATATTATTAAAGCAAACCCTTCACCCCTGGTTAGTGAATAGTTATGCAGCTAGTGGAGTCCTACAGCTAGTGTAGTCCTCTGGCTTCCCTGTGTTGTTTTGGCAAGTTCTGCACTTTAATATTGTCAATGAGGTTCCCCAGTATTACAATTTACAATATGTTCGAATTTGAATTTTTTCCAATATTCTTGATATGCGTACCCACTCTTATAATAACTTGTGAGGACATTTTGCGATTTTATAGGATGGTTGAGGTAGTCTACACAGCCGTCCACGTTTATCGATGCTGAGCACGTTGTCTACTATTATAATATAGTGGAAATTGGGTTTCCCATACGCTCTTTCAGGCTCTATCTTTCATAGTAGGTGCAAATTTGGGATTCCACCTGCCCATCCCTCTCAATCTTCGTGCTTCACCTGTCCATAACGTGTTCTCCATTATCCATACTAAAATTTGCTCAGAAGACTTTGCATTGACAAAACCCTTAAAAAACTCTAAATCTCTTTCCCATACGCCCTTTCACGCTCACACTCTATTTTTCATAGTAGGTACAAATTTGGGATTCCACCTGCCCATCCATCTCAATCTTCGTGCTTCACCTGTCCATAACGTGTTCTCAATTATCCATACTAAACAAATTTGTTAAGAAGACTTTGCATTACCAAAACCCTTAAAAAACTCTAAATCTCTTTATCATTCCGGGAAAGGTATCACATCCTTAAAACCCTAAAAAGCTATTGGAGGCGTGATCATACATGGTTCAGTAATTTTAGAATATAAAATCCGTGAGTCCCTGCCTTCAGGGCACTCGAATATCGATTTAAGGTTGATTACCTAACCAACATTTGAATTTTAATATTTTATTTCGAACTGAAGTTTCACTTACAAACAAAAAAAATTATATTCCCTATATTATAACAGTGTAGTTTAAAAAAGTACAAATAAGTTGAGAAAATAATGGAAACTTTATATTATAATAGTGTGGTTTAAAAAATGTATAAATTAAGTTGGAAAATAATGGAAATTCTATGACAAAATTTTCCAAAATTTAACCTTTCTTCAAATAAACATCCAAGAAAATTGGCTACTCCCAACACTTCGTGCATTGTGGGATCTCAGCGCCTACATCACTGTAATATGAAAAAATAAAAAGATGCTCGAAACCCTGGCAAACAAGACCACAGCCGAGAAAACTTCTATGTGATCCAAGGGGACACCGTGCTTATGCTAGCTTATGGGATCTGCACACTCTGAAGCACCTCAAATAACTGAATGGCATAGTAAGTGACATGGTAGGGATAAGGGCCTCCAAGCCCATAGATGTCATAGATGAAGGAATTACTAAAGACATGAAATTTATGGTAGAGGTAAGCACTCTTTTGTAGAGTCCACACGGCAGGAGATCCTTGTAGGCTTGGAGAAGCTATGGAGGATGGATTTAGTTAAATTCTTATTTCTAAAAGAGTTACCCGATGGCTTTGGGGTGACGAGTGCGTTTCCATGCATAGGAGGTTTATGGCTGGAGGAAAATTTTATATATATAACTATATTAAATGTATAGATGTTAGAAATATAACTTATGTATAGTTAAATATTTGTAACTCATTATGTATAAATAAAAAGTGTAACTTACGTTGAGCTGTAATGTAAGCGTAGTCTAAATTGCATTGGATTGGATTTGGAAAAATAAAATTATACTTGAAAAATATTAAATTGTAAAATATTACGATGGTGTATTGGAGTGGAGAAAAAAATATATACATAAAAAAGATTAAATTGTAAAATATTAAGACTGTTTTAAAGGTTTTAATAATAAAACTTATTTTTTTAGTTATATATATATATATATATTTTAAAACAATATATAAAATATTTTACATAATATGTATATTGAGCCATTTTATTAGGATACATTAAAATGGTTCTTTGTTATTAATATATTTTTAAGTATACTTCAATATCAATTCATGTTAAAATATTTTATTCATAACCCATATTGGATATTTTATTATATACAACATTAAAAAATTTCTTTCAACATTTTTTCCCTATATATAGATATATATGAAGTTTCAAAGTTGTCAAAACCTTATACTTAAAAATATATTAATAACAAAAAATCAGTTTAATGTGTGTTGATCTATGTTGGTTATAGCTGACATTATTTTTCTATTTAGAGAATATTTTATTTTCATTTTAAGAGGGACACATGTCAATTCCAAATTGAGCACGAACATACTCACACATGGCCTTTACATTGAGTTGTAGAATGCCTTAACCAGTTCTACCCTATTGTGCATTGAGCACTTATAGTTGATAGTAAGGGTTTCCTTTCCTCCTTGTAGTGACAAACTGCGCAATACAAAGGCGGTCTCCCCTTCATGTTGAAGTGAACAACTTTAAGGCATAGTGACTTAACCTTTTGCTACTTACCTTTGATCCCACTTGGGCACATACGTAGGCTACGATTTGATAGATTAACAATGAGGCTTTGTTTAGCCTATGATGTAGGTGCATAGATGGAGCACAAATTTGATGAAGACTGGACCAAAAACTTTCCAACGTGATGTGATGGTCACATGGTGATGTTGGGAGAAATTTTAAATGTTTTGTGAATATTTACATTAGGAAGTGAGTTTTGTTTTTAAAATAAGTTGGAGGAATTATTTCCTTATGTAAATATAGTTTCAGTTTTCCTTATTTTGTGGAGAAGGGGAAACGATTCATCTCTTTTGACTCTTGGTTGTCCCATGTTAGCTTTCATTTTAAAGAGAATGAGTGTTTGATAAGAGGAGTGGAGAAGAGAAGAGAGAAGAAGAAGAGAAGCTCCCGAGAGAGGAGAAGAGAGAGGGATAGAAGAGAAGAACTCGTTCCTCTATGCAACTGTAGTCCTGGGATTGCAAATCATTGTACTTTCCATCTATGTGAATAGGAAAGTGTTTTTACTGTGTGAATGGTGAAATTGGATGGAAAAGGGGACAACAAGTTGTTGTTATTTGAATGAATTGAATGAATCAAGTCGTTGTCTTCTTATGAACTGTGTTTAACTGTAATTTGATTCCTCTCTGTCATTTATCTTTGGAAGTTTGTACTTATTCCAACGAAATATATTAATAATCTGAGCGATGAAGCCATAAATCGTTATGGTTTGTTCATACATTGTGTGTATTCTTGTTGAAATGGTTCCAATACCCTATGAAGGAGTGTCTATTGTGTTTTGGTAGGCGTGTGTGTGGTGATTTGAATATTGTTAGAGTAAAACAATGTACCCTGCACTGGAATGTTGTGAAAACCCTCTTAGACTGGTTTTCGATTTCCAAATGTGTAATAATTTGAAAATATAGACAAAGAAAGGTGTATGAAATCATTCCTTGTGCTAAATACCCATTCAAGTCCGTGTAGAATTGATTGGGAAGGGAGCCAAGTTGTTTCAATTTCCAGAAATTCAAAAAACATATTTTTAAGGAGCACTACGAAATTATCACGTAGCAACTACAGGTTATTTTTTAGTGCTGCGAAATTATTTCAGGAAAGAGTTTTCAAGACTGCGATATTGGTTCTTAAATGCGCATTTGGCCTTCTCGTTGCATCACTTGTTAAAAGGACTATTATGTCATTGGATGAGGTAAGGGAAAGATTGGAAGATGAGAGAAAGCTCTCTCATGGAAATTATTAAGACAAATCCATATTCTCTTTTTGACTGCATATTTTAAAATGGTTCCTAAAATATTATTGAATTAGATAGGAAAACATAGTTGTCTTTGGAGTAGCATGGGTTTATTGGAAGTCGAGGTAACCCGGTCTGTCATCAAGTGGTATCAGAGAAGCTACGTTCTTTAGAGAATACTAGAGCATGAATGCTCTTTGGTGATGAGCTTGAACGTTCTTTGGTGATGTAGTAAGAATAACAAAGATTGGATTTTAGAGTTACAATACAACTAAAAGTGAAATGAAGTGATCATGGAGATGCTTGCATGTTAAGAAGAGTTAATCCATGAAATTTCCAATTTTGAGGACAATTTGACAATGAAAAGAGGATGAAGAGAAGAACAGCCTTACAACAAGAGGGGACAAGTGGAATTCTTAGGAAGTAAGTGAGATGATTTCAAGGAAGTGAAGAGTTGATATGCTCTTGAGGAAAAACAAGTGTATTGGTTGGAAAGGAATTGGCTCAGCAAGTAGATCCAAGAAATATTGTAGAAGATGAGATCTTGTTATAGATCTTATAAACTTGAATATGATTTTTATGCTAACTTGGTCATTAAAAGAATCGTGTTTACATGACTGAATTGGTAGCAGCTACCTTAGCAAGTAAGCTATGTCAAAGGAGAGGGAGTAGGAAAAGATCTTAGATGAAGAAATGGTGACAAAACCCAACAACAAAATAAATTTGTTGAAAACTAAGAGGAGTGAGCAATTGAATATGCAACAACCAACAACTTTCAAAGTTGAGGAGCAATAGTGCTCAAGAAGAGGTTCTACTGTAGAGAATCTAGAGAAGGGAAGAGACCAGGAGGATGAATTGGTATGGGTGACAAGTAGCAGGCTTGTTATAGAGAAAAGAAGGGTTTGTTGCAACTCATTAGTGGACAAGGATAGTTCGCAAGAGGAAGAGATGAACATGGTTGTTATTAGTCATAGCAGGGGTTCATAGGAAAGTCACAATCAGAAGAAGAAAAGTGCCAAAGAAGTTGGACTCAAAGGAATGAGTGATGAAGAATTTGAGAAAGATATGGTTGAGTTAAGATCATAACTTAATCATGTGAAAGAGTTGCCACAACAAATTCAATATGACTAGATTTATGATTGGATAATGAGCAGGAGGTAGGTGAGATGGCATTCCTTGGAAAGGAAGTTGAGACAAAAGATGCGTGTCAAATTGGAAGAAGTAATCAGAGTAGCTGAGTGTGAAATGGATGTTTTTATATTTGAACAAGGATTGTTCTTCAATTAAGAGGTAGAGTTTTTGAAGGAATGGTTGGAAGAAGATCCATGTGATGGATATTTCATAGAGGTTATAAATACAATTCAAGAAGATTTTTCTAAATTATATGAGGAGCTAGAATTCTTGGAAGAGAAGATAATGAACCAAGGATTGCATATTCAAAAAGCAAAATTAGAATTGGAAAAGGGTAATATTATCTTAGATGACAATGAAGATGAAATTATAAGCTACAACTAGCAGGTTGTAAAGGAAAGAAACAAACCAGAATTAAATGAAGATTATTTAAATTTTGCAACAAAATAAGGTATGCAACAATGTGAAGACAAGAAGTTTCAGCCAAGGACTAAATTAGAAGATGAAATTGGAAAAAGGAAAGTAGGAGGGTAGATTTGGTTGTATGAAGAGACAATCTATGTTTTTGAGAAAATGTTTGAGCAATGTATTGGCTTATTTGAATAGTTCGGTAGCAAATAAAGGTGAAAGTTAATAGCATAAGCAAAAAAAGAAGGTACAAGTTGATTAAAGATATGGTAATATTTTTAAGTTTCATATTGCAAGTGACAGTAGAGGAAGATGAGGAGATTTGTAGAAGCCTTGAGCAAGAGTGCTCGAAGGGTTCCATAGAAGAGAACTAGGAAGATGCCAATATCCCAAACTCAGGAGAAAGTTTGGTGAGGTATCATGTAGCAAGGTGGAGACTTGTTACTGCAGAGATGTGTTGCATCTCATGAGTTGAAGTTGTTATGTGAAGACTAGATGCATATGAACAAGGGGCCATAAATTTTCGTACCTTGGGAGTTTGATGCAGGTGCATAGATGGAGCACAAATTTGATGAATATTGGACCAAAATCTTGCTACTGTGATGGGATGGTCACATGGTGATGTTGGGATAAATTTTAAATGTTTTGTAAATATTTACATTAGGAAGTGAGTTTTGTTTTTATATTAAGTTGGGGGGATTATTTCCAAATGTAAATACAGTTTCAGTTTCCCTTATTTTATGGAGAAGAGGAAACAATTCATATCTTGTGACTCTTGGTTGTCCCATGTTAGCTTTATTTTTAAAAAGAACAAGTGTTTGAGAAGAGGAGTGGAGAAGAGAAGAGAGAAGAAGAAGAGAAACTCTCAGGAGAGTAGAAGAGAGAGGGAGATAAGAGAGGAACTCGTTCCTTTGTGAAACTACAATCCTAGGATCTCAAATCATTTTACTTTCCATCTATGTGAACAGGAAAATGTTTTTTGTGTGAATGGAAAAATTGGATGGCAAAGGGGACTATAAGTTGTTTTTGTTTGAATGAATCGAAATCCAATGTTTGAAGAAATTAGTTGTTTACTTATGAAATTTGTTTAGTTTTAATTTGATTCCTATGCATTATTTATCTTTGGAAGTTTATACTTATTCCATTGAATTATACTAATAATCTGAGCAGTGAAGCCATAAATCGTTGTGGTTTGTTCATACATTTTATGCATTCTTTTTGAAATGGTTCCAATACCCCGTGAAGGAGTGTCTGTTATGTTATGGTAGGAGAATGTGTGGTGATTTGAATTTTTTTAGAATAAAATAGAGTAACCTACATTGGAATGTTGCAAAAACCCTCTTGGATTGGTTTTCAATTGCCAAATTTGTAATGATTTTCAAATCTAGACCAAGAGAGGTGTATGAAATAATTCCTTATGTCAAAGACCCATTCAATGCTATGTAGAATTGATTGGGAAGGGAACCAAGCCATTTTATCTTCTAGAAATTTGAAAAACAAAATTTTAAGGACTGCTACGAAATTATCTCGTAACACCTACAAAAAGTTTGTTAGTGCTGTGAAATTATTTCGTAGCGCCTACAGGCGACATTTTTCAAGACTATATGTTTGGTTCTTAAATTCCTATTTGGCCTTCCCATTGCATCACTTGTTAAAAGGAAACATATGTAATTGGATAAGGTAAGGAAAAATATTGGAAGGTGAGAGAATTCTCTCTCATTGAACTTATCAAGACAAATCCATATTCTCTTTTTGGCTGCATATTTTAAAATGTTTCCTAAAATATTATTGAATTGGATAGGAAAACAAAGTTGTGTGTGGAGTAGCCTGGGTTTATTGGAAGTCAGGGTAACCAGGTCTGTCATCAACCTATGTAGTAGTCTCTGCTTAGAGTTAAATTTGAATTGAATAACCATAGTGAGCAGATGAACATGTGGCATAAACAAAGGCAGTTCAAGCTGACACCCGTTTCAACATCATCTCACTTGATTCCAAATCCATAAGAGGCTTCGTCCCTAGCATATCGAGATCGAGTAACTTTAGCAGATCCATTTAAAGATCAAGACCCCGTAGTAAGGGGGGCAAAGGAAGTTTGAGATTATTTAGTTCTATATTTAAAATGAGAAGTTTCTCCCACAAAAGAAACAACTTCTGGTGTTAGATTCTACACATTTATATTATTCAATGTTTTGAAAAAACCTCGGGTATTTTTTCTTTAGATTCTCTTGACACCACTCATTTTGTGATCATGATTTTCACCACCAATGTTGCAGATGGGAGCGAGGGATACCAGATGGAATGGAAGGAAACAATAGGGGGCCATGGGGAGTAGGCATAACAGTAATAGAAGGAATTCGATGGGTCACCTCGTCCATTGCTACTATTTCAATTATGGAAATTTCAATGGCAGCCATAAGCAATGCACTTGAGGGCCTCTAGAATACCTTTGTCACTGCCAGGTAGGATGGGAAGAATTTGAAAAATTACTCTCAAATAGTAAAATAAATAGAAGTGATTGTGTGCAGAGGGGCCTATGTGTAGAGTGTGGAGGTAAAAATGAGAGGTTGCACCTCCGCACTCCACACATGGGCTTCTGCTAACTGCCCTTCGTAGGCCAAAAAATGGGGCTGGGTATGGTTCAATTTGGGTAATGGTATTATATTGGAATTTCATCTCTAATATTGAAGCATATAATGTGATACAAGTAATGTTATATATCCAACAAAAAATTGACATAACTCTTAGAGGAAACCATTCTTCTGTGCGCTAATTTCAAATTCCTAGGTAGTCATCCAACCATTGTTCAAATCATGAATGCATACTTTCATATGGATGCCATCATGCCACTCAATTAATGCCACAATTTTGTAGGTATTTCCCTTCCCTCCCATTATTCGTATGCTATCCTGGTGTTGGCTTGATGGGCCCTGACCCGGGTTCAACATTAATTAGCCAAGCAAATCCCTACATTATTGTCCCTTTCGACATCAATTTGTGGAGCGCGAACTAAAGTCTCACCCGAAGCAGTATGGAGGGATGCATGAACCAAGTTTCCGCACCTAGAGATGGTAGTGATGTCGTTTTATACCCTAAACATTCCTTCGCGCAGGTCAATAAGCCTCTTAGGGCTTATCGATATACTCTTCTCAATTGTCTTCTAAACCTGCACGAAGGTATACAACTATCTTTCGCGTACCCTAGATAAGCGGATCAAACACTTATGCGCCTCTGTAACTATCCTTACTTCTGTTTTTACCCAGATTAGCTTAAGTATTGAATAAATTCAACATGCATTAAGATGATCTTCACGTAAACATATATTCTTACTTACATTCATATAACAAAGCAAAAAATATGGATTTGCGCATCAATATAGCATTAAAACATAAACCCAGTATTCATCATAACATAATCATATGCATTTATAACAAAAGTAAAATAGATCATACACAGATAATTCCAGAATAATTCTCTTTATTGATGCTTCAGATCTTCTTTATAGACTCTAACCGCCTTGCGCACATAGCTGTAAGGGTTCGCGCACTCAGCTACAGACTTCTACCTTAGGCCTTTGCGCACACAACTGCAGAGCCTCTTTCCTGTGTTAAGACTCTTTGCTCTTAACTCTCACATACCCATTACATTTATTAAAGACTCAAAACTTCCTTAGAACTGAACTGCCTTAGACTCCTCTAAGACTCTCCTTTTATACAATCCCATGGTCCATGGACCATGGGTGGATCTCTTAAAGCCGACATGACTTAAATAAACTAAGGGAGGAAAACCTTGATGAACCTTTACATCTTCTCACTCCGCGGCCACAAAATGCGGAGACTTTACATTCTTTATACAAAAACTTGGGCTTTTTGTAGAAATTCCCACTGAAGATCACCTGGTAATGCAATGTACTAAAGCAAAACACTTGATCTACTTCTACAAACAATTGAGCGGAAGCTTAATCGAACATGAGCAACATCAAGCATGAATAGATATAACTGAGAATGAGAAGTAATCAACCATAACACAGAAGCTATATCACTGGGGAAAGCACCAGCCTAAAACCCTAACTCTGTATTATCATACAAGTGGAAATCTTGTTCAAGTTACAAAAATAATTATCTCTCAAGCTATCGTGATCTCTCTGCACTCAAAAAATACAGCTCACAAACTCAATAGACATAGAATATATCTTCCTCAAGCCCTCCAAGCCTCCTATTTCCTTGCGTAGTTTTGATTGGGGACCAATGATATCACATGTGTGAATTGGCCTCATCACACTCACTGTAAGCTCAAGTCCACCTGTGCAATCAATAAGGAATAATATTCCTTTTGCATGCAAGGAATATTCACCAAGGAATATCCTAGCAACTGATAGTACACTGTCCCTCCATCTGATCTCAACTGGGTCTCTGACTCAACTGACATGCACGAGTTATCCATGAGTGAATCTTCAGTTATCTAAATTACAGTAGTTACATGCATGCAAGCATTAACTAACTGAACTCTCATTAATTTAACAAACTGTTAAATTAATCCAACTGGACTTGACTAATTTAAACTAAGTCAACTGATTACAACTCATCCTTATCTCTTTAACTAAAGGTTAACTTCCTCAATTAATGGAGAAACTGTTTCATGTGCTCATAGAGACTTCAAGTTTGATTTTCCTTAACTAATTAACTCAAGATGAATTAATTGATTAATTTCCAAATGGCTGTTGATATCAAATTCGAATTTTACTTCCTATGTTTAGTCCAGGGACTGACTAAAATAAGAAGGGATCCCGAAATGCTATTTTTATAAAATCTATTTTTATCACTTTCACTTTTCACCCATTTTAGCTAAGACCTCCAATGGCTGAACTACTATTTATAGCCTGGCTATTTATAGCAGTGCTATTTTTAGCAATTTCTATTTTTATCATTTCTTGTTCCACACTTTTCCACAGTCCCTCTCAACAAGAAAGGGATTATCAACAACCCAGATCCTGTCTCTGTGGAACTCGAACTTGCATTTTGACAATGCCTTTGTCAAATATCTGCATCCCACTCCTCGGTCGAAACATACTGCAACATCATGATCCTCTTGACCACATAGTGCCGTAGATGATGGTAACGAATATGTATATGCTTGGACCTGTCATGAAACACTGGATTCTCAGAGAGTTTTATGCAACTCTGATTATCACAGTATATCGTTGTAGGATCCATCATTTAACCAAACAATCCCACTAGAATCTTTCGCATCCAAATAGCCTCACATGTTACCTGACTCACAACCATGTATTCAGCCTCTGCTAAGCTAAGTGAAACTAATCTATGTTTCCTGCTATACCAAGAAATTGCAATTGAACCAAGGTTGAAGATTCCTCCAAAAGTTCTCTTCCGGTCTAATGGACTACCAACCCAATCCACATCCATGAAGCCTTGCAGTTTCACTCCATCTGTCCACCTATACCATAATTCATACTGTGTAGTGCCTCTGAGATATCTCAGCACATGCTTCACTACCTTCCAAAACAACTTGGTAGGCTGAACCATAACTTGACTCAAATGGATCACCGTAAAGCATAAGTCAGGTCGTGTTTTCACCAGATACATGAGTGAACCCACCAGTTGCCGATAAACAGTAGCAACCACTACCTCACCAAAAGTAGCATCCTCCTTCCTCCAGTTCCCAGCTAGAGGAGTCTGCATGGGCTTGCACTTCTCCATGTGAAAGCACCTAAGTATCTCATTGGCATACTTGCCTTGAGACACAAATACTTCCCATCTTTCTACCACACTTCCATGCCTAGAAAGTAATGCATGAGGCCCATGTCCTTCATCTCGAAATCTCTTGCAAGGTACTCCTTGCAAGACTGTATCAGTTGCTCATCACCTGTCAAAATCAGATCATCAACATAAAGTAAAATAATCAAGTGCTTACCATCTACCATGATGTGGTATAGGTTTGCATCTACTTCACTCTTGGTGAAGCCCAACCCAGTGAAATAGCTGTCGATCCTGGTATACCAAGCACGGGGCGCTTGCTTTAGCCCATATAGTGCTCGCTTGAGTCGACAGACATGCGACTCGCAATCGAAGGTCTCAAATCCTTCGAGCTACTCAATGTATACCTCTTCCTCAATCTTCCCATTGAGGAACATCGTATTCACATCCATCTGATGGATCTTCAAACCCATCTGAGTTGATAGAGCTAGCATTGATCCGATATATGAGTACCTTGCTACGGGAGCAAAGGTATCATCGTAGTCGATCCCCTCAACCTATGAGAAACCTCAGGAAACAAACCTTGCCTTGTGTTTCTCAACACTGCCATAAGCTTCCTGCTTTACCTTGTAAAGCCATCGGGAACTAATCACTGACTTGTCCCCAGGTCTAGGGACAATATCCCACACACAGTTTCATATGATAGAATCGTACTCTTCTACCATTGCATCATCCCAGACTGGTTGCCACACTGCCTCCTGAAAAGAAGTAGGTTCGGTCGCTACACACTCCCCAACCAGGGCCATGTAGCTAGTGTATCTCTCAGGAGATCTCCTCTATCTGCGATGAGCGGATGGCTGCCCCACATTCTCTCTCACATCCTGCATCAATCTGTCAGCTTTCGGCGAGCGTTTCCACCCATCTCTGGAAGAATCTCCAACAGTGGTGATCTCTACTACTGGACCCTTTACAAGTGCTTGATCCACATCATCAGGAGGCTCCTCCTCCTTTGGAACCAAAATTTCCTCATCACCATGAAACTTGAGCTCCCTCTCAAGCGACACTCGCATACCAATCAATGCCTAGGAGCACAGGGTAGGGGTTGTTGTCATCCATAATTTCTATTACTTCAAAATCAGCCAATGTGCTCACGCCTTCAATATCTATAGTTACTCCTTGTAGTCGTCCCATGGGGATGATCTTATGTTGATTTGCCATCCTTAACTAAATCAGAGACCACTACAGCGCGGGTCTCCCCATCCATTCCCAAGTATTCTTCAGCAAAACGTTCGCATCTGACCCCAAATCCAAAATAACCTAATCCATTTCGTATTCTCCTATCTGTGTGGTGAGTCTCATTTCTTGTCTTGTCCTTGCCTTATGCTTACCGATCTTCCATATCATGTGAAGTTCACCCGGAGTGGTTTCGGCGCACCTATTTATAAGTTCCTGTAACCCCTTCACAGCCTTGCTATTGTGCAGAAACTTCATGTAGATTTCTAGGAAGGTTGTAAGCATAGAAGGGTCCATTTCCTGAATAGGTTTATCCTGGCTCCCTGAGGTAGAGGCCTCAGTGAAGCTCTTCTTTGCTTCCATGAATGTTTCACATGCATGTTCCAAATCAAATTCAACCTCCTTCTCTGGAGCTTCGTGAACCCATGCATTGTCTTCAGGTTGTTTCCCCTTATCATTTCCCGTTGTAATTCCACTTCGGAGAACTATATTTACGTTCAGATCTTCTTCGCGAGGCTCAGCCCTCATCATCTTTAGGTTCTAAGTTGGTTGCGGGGGTAGCACCCCTTTGTCATGTATTCTTGCTACCATTGTAGGACAGTTCTCAGTCTCATGATCAAACTGAGTACAATATTTTCACAATGGACGCATTGGGTTAGTGCATTCATGGGCATAGTGTCCTGGTCCTCTACAATTGTAACATATCAACTGTCCCCGACCTCTGCCAGGTCCTCCTCCATCTCGGCCTCGTCCGTGCCCCTAAAAGCCTGTCCGCACCACCTAATGCCCTGGTCAGGAGGCCACATTTCTACTTGAACTCTATAAGCGTGTGTTTTGTCCATCATCAATTCATAACTTCGACAGTTGTGCTCATCATGCCTTACCGACCTATAGAAGTTACAGAACAATTATTGCGGTGTTTGTACAAACTTCTGTAGCAAATGAAAATTTTCAGATGTATGTTTCCCTGCTACCTGACATATAGCACACCACAATGTAGGCCCTGCACTTGGTCCTGCTTGGACCTCTGGCCTTAAAGGCATTGGTCCTCCTCCTACAATATAGTTCACAAAGACTGGCCAGTGGTCTTTGTCATGCCCCTAACCTTTACATTTCAGGAACCATACCTCTTCGCACACCTCTAGCCAAACTGTTATGTCCTGCTTCAGATTTTAAATTTCGAGGAAAAGATTTTGCAATTGTCCGTGGATCTGCTGAACCCCCATATTCGGATCTTGCATCGGTGTTTCATGCAGTCTTATTGCAATCTCCAAGGTCTCTTCCTGAGTCGTAATCTTCTGTTGTGATAGTGCAACCCTTAGGTGAGGTAGGAGCGAAGCCACGAACCACTCGCGGTGCTGCCCATTTGTTAAATTCATATTAGCTTCGTGGATATTACACTTCAATCTCTGATCCAATTCCCAAGGTGTCTCACCTGGTCTCATTGCAATTTCCCTGAACCCCACAATCGACTGTGCCTCAGATTTAGGCCTACTGAATTCTTTATTTAGCGCGGTCTGGATCTTTGCCAACCCAGCGTTTGGGTTATCATTAGAATACTTGATGTACCAAGTTAGCGCGCGATCCTGCAAAGCACTAACCAATGTTTCCTTCTTCATGTGATCATCTGTGATGCCCTGAGCTTCCCATACAGCTTTTACGACGAACCAGAACTGGTCCGAGTCCTCATTTCCCAAGCCCTTAAACAAAGGCAACTTCACTGAATTCGCCATGTTGAACTATGGTGGAGGTGGTTGTGGTATGTGTTGGGTGTAGGAATTGCACTTAAGCAACTCCTTAACATTTAATTGTCAACCCAGGGGATTCGTAAACTTAGAGAGGAAGCACAGGAAATTCCAGAGATGGTATGAACCTTCCTAATGTAAATTCCTACTTTCTTAAATGGGAACTTGCATAATCGAATTGGAAAGAGTAAAAGACAACTGAACCATCAAAGTAATCTAGTGTTGGAACAAGAAAGAATGCATTTGCAAAGGAATCAAAATAAAAAGACAATCACTCCAACTGATCAATATTTAATCACTGAGTATATGCTTATATTCCTCTTTAGTAGAAACACGTTAGCAGTCTCGTAAAGTGGGCCCTTAAACCTGCTTTCTTAAAGGTTTCCTTCTTGCACTAGTCAGTCCTGCACTTATCACAATCTGCTTGCACTAGTGCAGGTGCAAAGATTTATGCAAGCGGTATAAATTGTGTCTTACCAAAGATTCTTGACTTCATGCAAGGGCTCGAACCTCAAGGGTTTTGAGCACTCGGATCCTATGACAAGAAACCAATTCTTG
This sequence comes from Pinus tabuliformis, assembly GCA_031772625.1. Taxonomy (NCBI): domain Eukaryota; kingdom Viridiplantae; phylum Streptophyta; class Pinopsida; order Pinales; family Pinaceae; genus Pinus; species Pinus tabuliformis. The sequence continues at coordinate 1,920,672,492 of CM062816.1, read as the reverse complement.
TACCTGAGCAGAGTTCCTTGCACTTAGTTATCGATTCTAGAAATAAGTGTTAATTATTGCAAATGAAACTTAATTGTAGAAATAACTTGCACATGTAAAAAATAAATGTTTCCAATCTTAACTTCATGTAGAATGAAATCAAATAACCATAACTGGAAACAACCACTAAAGAATTAATCCTTCCATCTGCATATATATATATATATATATATATATATATATATATATATATATATATATATATATATATATATATATATATATATATATATAGATTACTTGGAAGAACGGAAAAGAAACATGGCATGAAAGAGACTAGAAATACTTGCTGCAACACACCAATGTGCACTGGTGCAGGTTCATTTCTCCTGCTTTGACCAGGCGAGGAAAACCAACCAAAGGAATTGCATGCAAATGAATTGCAGGAAAAGGAAAAGGATTAATCACACTAACATGCGCTGGTGCAGGTTCACTTCTCCTGCTTGGACCAGGTGAAGAAAACCAACCAAAAGGAATTTCATGAAAATAAATTGAAGGAAAAGGAAAAGGATTAATCACACCAACGTGCACTGGTGCAGGTTCACTTCTCCTGCTTGGACCAGGTGAGGAAAACCAACCAAAAGGAATTGCATGAAAATAAATTGCAGGAAAGTAAATATAACTAATTGACACAACGGATCCATTCACACTTTGCCACGAATATATGTGCATGGAAATAGAATTCAATTAAATCACACTTTAACAATAAGAACACATAAATAAATAAAAAATCGAAAATGGGGTGAACTAGCTGGGTTCACTGGGCCCTAGTGTTATAGACAATTTTGTGCCTTACAGCAACAAGCATGAATTGTCAATAATCCAAGGGATCCAAAGTTCCCTAAACATGATGTTCCTACCCCTAGAGGAACAAGGTCAGCAAACCAACAGCTCTCAGATCAGTTCTCCACCTGAAAACACTTAAAAACAAGCAATCCTGAAATCAAAACAGGTGCTCCACTAGGCTTCTGCGCTGAAACACAACTGCTCCATGGTGTACCTGCGTTGCAAAGCAGGCAGAACAAAGCCCACCTGCGTTGGGCGAGTTTGGACATGTGGCACAGTGAGTCATTGCTTTGGAATCTTCCAAAAATGACACTTGGATCAGGTATTTCGCCTTGTGATGAGTCAGAGGCTTTGTTTCTCCAAGTGGAAGCAAGGTTCACCAAGTGGACTCAAGAACTGAAGATCAACTAAAGATTAACTGAAGAGAGAGAGGACACAAGGCAGCTACACATCAGTTGCAAGCTGACTCATCCTTTCTCAATTCATCTATATATTGAGCTCTCTCCTATGAGCTCTGGAGGCTGGAATTTGGTGCAAAGTAATGATATGCTGTTGGTTTCATTCTTGAGTTATTGGGTGATTGTTTGAGAGAGGTGAAGAAGAGCAATTCTTTCTGCTGGGAGTTGTTGCTGGGTTGGAGCCTGCAATGGTTGTAATCCTCTCAGAACCTTTATTTCTTCATTAATAAAAGCTATTGAGGTTCTTCTATGTGCTCTTGTTTCAGTCATATATTGTGATGATTGCATGTTTGGTTTACACTAATCCATGAACCAGTTATGATTGCATGCCTCTTGTAGTTTCCTTCTTTGTCATTGTGCAGGATCTCATTGTAGCTGGGCGAGCAGAAGGATAAAGAGCTAGGAACAAGCGGCCAAAGAGGAGAGTTTGGATTCGACATTAAGCGCAAGGCAACGGTTAGTGCTTTCTCCATCCTCTTTTGCTTTCATAAAGAAGTAAACCTTCAGTAGTTTGTTTTACAGTTGTTGCTAAGGAACTGTCACCCTTAGAGTGGGTTAGGGTCATCCGAGTCGGATACTTTTCCCTACAACAAACTGGCTACTCCACTGGGGATCGTATCCGTTTGATTGTGTTTGTAGTATTTTGCTATTCATTTCCTGAACAAAAGAGTACCAAATCGAAAAGCTTTTGACTATATCAAAAGCGAAGTAGAGGGCAGCTACTCTAGCTCATTTCTGAGCAAGTTCATGATTTGAAAAGCTGATCTACAAGGATCCTTGTAAGCTCTTAGTGATAGCTTTGCACCTTCTTAATCATCCCTTTGAGTGTGCTTGACTAATTTCTTCTGATTTGAGCAAAAACCGTGCATTTTTGAGAAAATTATGACCCGGAAACTGTGAAAACGCAATTCTCGTTTTCCAAAGCAGGTAGTACACAGGCTACCTGCTTTGCAACGCAGGTCCCGAAGGGGCTACCTGCGCTGAGAGCCAGTTTGGCTGTGTAGAGCCTGCGTTGGCCCAAATTTGCCTAGTGCATTTGGGGTTTCCTCCTTTCTCTTGCCTGTTTTCACTTAGTTTTGCTGCTAGGTGTCAGTCTTGTGCCTGTTTTGAAACCAATATTACTTGCCATCATTCTGCCTCTGTTATATAACGAAATTGTACTTGTTCTTTGTATTTCTTACTCATTTACAATTTCCCATAACGAAAAGTAAACTAGTCATGCTTTTGGCCTTTTAGATCTGAACCTGTGTTAGGCATTTTGCTGGTCTAAAGAGTTAGCTTGTTTGCTGTCCATAGCTGATTAGTCATTTTACTTTCGTTAGTATGGTTTGATTTCATGTATTTCCAGTGATTAAGCAAGTGAATCTTAAGGTGTCTTTTGATTTTGGACAAACTTGTTTACTTTCGCTTTAAATCGAAATCAAAGTTATATAACCACTTTCTTTTTGTAATCCATCCACATTAAGAAAGGGAAAAGAAAATACATGCATTGTGCATTTTGCATTTGAAAAAGTTTGCATGATGATTTAGGAGAAAGTGCATTAGTTTGTGCTGTATGAACTGTGTGAAAAGAATTTGCCTTTCTTCTCCCTCAGTAGTTAAGATTTTCATCAGTCAAAAAGATTTGAAAAAGCTTGCTTCTCATCTTAGGCTGCATTTAGGAATTTGTCATATACATCTCGTGGTGAACCTTGAAAGGAAAACTTTAAAAAGATCAACTTAAAATATACTGAATGAACCTAACAACACTTTGAAACATAACGCAAACACATAGAGGTCTAAGCTAGAGACGTGTTCCGGCGTCGTTAAACGTAGTGACTGTCGATCTCGAAGAAGGTGGGTGATTCCTCCTGAGAGTCGGTGGCACTAATACGGACTTGTGCTCCCACGTACCGTCGAGTATATATTGGGAGACCCCTATAGGCATATATCCTTTATCCTTAGGAAGTCGTGTCGACCGCCCTACTGATCGCAATGCAGTGAACACAACATTCACGAAGATTGACCACACGTACCGTAAAACGTATTCCGTGGTTTTGCGAAAAGTTTGGCACACCCTCTGCCTAGATCTCCAGAGCAGTTTCTTTTGGCCTTTTTCAAACTCTATAACTGCAAAAGTCCAACCGAGCATTTGTCACTTCGGGCTCGTTAATACATCGAAGGAGACTAGAGTCATCTTTAGCTTTTTCTCGACTCTTAAAACATGAAAAAGCAAAGTTATGTTTAAAAGCGTCTAATAAAATTCATTCAAATCGGAAACACAAATTTTCCCCTTTATATTTTAGTTGATCGAGTAATCCGCAATCGTGGAAGAAAGTCAATTGAATATCCGTCGTTCTCGGAGGCTTGCGAGTCAACCATCTTTGTCTCCGGAATCGAAAACAATCCGGACAAAGCGAGCTCGTCGAACCAGTTCAAAATCTCCTTTAAAAGTTAGAACAAGTGTTCCAACAACATCTGAGATTCTGGTCACTCCAAACATTTCCGAAAACCCTGCCTCCATAAAAGAAGTTCAACCGCCACAGAGGGACAGTAATACTGATCCTAGTCTGGGGGCAAATACTTGTATGATTGAACCAGTTCCATCTGTAACTGGTCCAGAGAGTTTTGTGCCTCAAACATCTGTCACTTTTGATACAACCCCTTCTTCGGCACCGGAAATCTTTTACAGACCTGACGGTCTTCCTCTTCCACCTGGTCTGATTGCGATAGAGGAAATTATAGAGGAACCACAAGTATCCGCTCCAATTCAATTTGGAGTAGGGGTCACTCTATTTCCTACTACAACAGAAGTTTGTCCATCACAAGTGGAAGTTCCTGTAGAATCGCTAAGAAATCTTTTGGATAGACTAGATATGTCTGAACAACCGTCGACATCTAGGACTGTGTCGTCCGACACAGCAGCAGCAGAACCTCCTGCTGCTACTCCAACGATGTTCACTGGTATACCATCTGTCCCGGCAAATTGTCAACAACAAGCCGGAGTCCCATCAGGGACGACAATATGGTTAGTTCCTATTTCTTCATCCGGATTATCATCTGGTACTTCTTATGTTGAAACTCAACAAATTGATCCAATGTGTCTTCAAGGGCCAATTTGCCCTTTAAGTACTGGATTTCCACCATGTGGAGGGCAGTATGCTCTTTCATTGTTCCCTCCTAGAGAACAACCATATGAGAGTTTACAACAAGGATCAGGTCAAACTGGAATTACATCCGGCAGTTGGGTACCAATACTGCCTCAACAATCAGGAGTTGCATATTCAGTGCGACCAGTACACCCTGTGTCGAATATTACCACCACACCTGCTATGGCGAATGCGTCGCAAGTACAAGCGCTACCTGTTGTAATACAACAACCTCTTGTCTCAGCGGCTCAATCACAACCTCAGGGTAGTGCCTCCTTATCTGGAGCGACTCAGGCTCAAAGAAGTACTGTGACTCCTCATCTTGGTCAATCATCCAGTATTGGTCAACAGCAAATGGTCCAACAACCACAGCTGGTTCAATCTCAACAACCGCCATTCCAGCAATCATATCAAGGACCTGAGCAACAAGTCTTTGTAAGTAATGGGAAACCATGCTATAATGGTTATGCCCATCAACCTTGTCAAAGTTGTCAGCATTATGCTGGTCTGCAAAGACCCATTGCTCAGGCGATACCATCTTATCCGGGATATGCTTCGCCTAACCTGAACCAACAGTTGCCCTTTATAGCAACTCTAGAATTACCAGATCTAAACCGGCTGACTAATGATCCAATTGCTTATGCCTCTTGGTGGCCAGCGATTCTGCATAAACTTCCATCGGACATTCCTAAATTCAATGGAAATCCAGGTGAAGATCCGTCGAATCATGTGATGACATTCCACCTATGGTGTTCATCAAACACCCTGAATGATGATTCGATAAGACTTCGCCTCTTCCAGAGGACATTGACAGGTCCAGCGGCTAAATGGTACATTGAATTGCCAAGAGCCTCTTTCGACAATTTCAGCTCCTTAGCCACGACTTTCTTAACCCATTTTCAATTACCGATAAGGTATGAAACAGGAACAGAACTCCTTACCAACTTCAAACAGACAACGGCCACTCACATATCTGATCATATACATGAGTGGCGACGTCGTCGTAGGATGGTGAAAACTTACATTCCCGATCAGCTGTTAGCTGAATGGTTTATAAAGTCGTTACTTCCGGCTATAACGGAAGATGTGGCCAAGGGAGGAGTTGTAACAGAGGAGCAAGTCATTGCTCGTGCTCAATATTTAGACTTAGTATATACTCAGTCGGGCACGCTCTACGACAAAATACCTGACGCCCCTAGACCTGAATTTTCAATTCCTCCCCCTCCTGAATCGAATACTAACTCTCACGCCAGTAATGGCGTGACTGGCAAACGCAAAATTTCTAGTCAAAATGCAAATGAGGGACTTCTTGCCTCAGAAGTAAATGCCATGTCGACCGACAAGGGCAAACAACTGAAGCAACCAGGGGGCAAGAAGATAAAGAAAAGGAAAGGGAGACCCCCGACAGGGTGTCATATATGCGATGAGGATCATTGGACGAAAGATTGTCCACATATACCTGAAGTTAAGAAACTCTTCAAGAGTTCAAAAACCCCAGCAGTATTGACTGATCTGTTCCCTAATCCAAGCCAAAATCTGGTTGCCAATCAAAATGCTTCCCGATCCCAAGTGCTTATGTTGTCCACCTCAAAGCAGCAGAATAATTCTTTGACAAGGAATAAAGGTTACCGGAATCCACAGCGGTCGAATAACAAGGCTGATAAACAACCTAGTAGTTCGACAACAACTTTGAATGAAGTTGTGCCACCCATCGTTCCTAAGCCAATAATAAACTCGCCAAAGGGAGTAGTACACAAATCGACATTTAATCCTCGTGCAAAAGTAGCACAAAATTATAATATAATAGAGGACCTGACCCAATCGTCGTCCGCTATGTTGACACTTGAGGTAGCGCAAAATTGCACCTCCCAAGAGCAAGCTTTATTATCAGCCATAGGTGGGATTGGCCCAATGGATTCCAATCTTGTGGCCTTTGATGATAAAGGATATGACCCTAAATTACCAGCTCAACTAGCTTTCCTTATTAAGGTGGAAGCCCTCAACAAAACTGTTCATCGAACAATTATTGATGAGGGGGCATCTACATGTCTTATGTCAATGAGTTGCTGGAAAAATTTAGGCTCACCACCCTTGTCGAAATCGTCAACGACGTTAAAAGCATTTGATGGACGATCATACACTCCATACGGGATTTTAAATAACTTGCAAGTTGAACTGGGGGGCAAAACAGTAGAAGTTGATGTGGAAGTAATCGACGGAAACCTCGATTACAACATCCTACTAGGAAGGCCTTGGATATATGCCATGGCTGCAGTTGTGTCGACCTACTTCAGGAGGATTGTATTTCCTTTTCAAGGAAAAATTACAATAGTCGACCAACAAACATTTCTCCCCAACAGTTCTCAAGTTACGGGAAGCAGCACAATGATCCATGAAAGTAATCAATCACTCCAAAATATCGGAGTAGGTCTCCTAAAAGACCCTGCCTTAATGGGTACTTTTGCCCTAACGCCGGCAGGTAATCTGGCGGAAGTAGCCAAAGTGGAAACCTACAATATGAAATCTTCCATATCCAACGGATTCAGAAGGTTCCTAAATATTTTGTCATCATGGATCGTCGCCCTAATGGAAATACTGTAAATACAGTGGGCCCCGAGGACGGTTCTTATCTTGTGTCAACCTCGTTAAAAAATGAAACAGGCAGTCGAGGATAGTTCCTATCTTGTGTCAACCTCATTAAAAAATGAAACAAATCCCCGAGGTAAACCTTCATTCCAACCACCGAGTTGAATGCAATGAAGCTTGGGGGGCATGCACCTCGATTTGCATTATTATACTGGGGGCATGCAAACTTATCTATCGAGCCGTTTTAGCAATGTTCATGCTCGTTAAAAAATAAACGCAAGATCCGAGCAGTTTTAGCACATAGTTCATGCTCGTTAAAAAATAAACATAAGTTGTGAGCAATCTTCCCCTAGAGTTCAAGCTCATCCAGAAAAAATGAACCGGTAAATAACCTTGAGAAATGTAACCTTTGACAGCCATATTAAAGCCCTTGGTCGTGTTCTTGCAGTCTCACCTCCATCCGTTCATTTGGCCAATCGTTCATCTCCATATGTTTGTTTACCCATTTTGAGGAACAGCTGCGAAGAGTGATTTCACTTAGCCATCCTTGTGACACTGCCGTGATTGGAAAATTCCAACCTGTACCTGGAATCTGCTGCTATCCCTGTTTATCACTCGTTCCTCAAAAGGCGAGTCTTCTTTGAGCTCTTTTCACTGACTCGTAAAATATGAAAAGTTTGCCGAGTTTTGGCCTTCCAGCTCGTTAAACGACTGGAAGAGCTATCCCTCCTCTAGATTTTAATCTTTTTGGACCTGAGGGATTATTGCACAAAAAGATCGAGCGCTTGTTTTGTTCGGCTCGTTAAAACAATCGAAAATTCATCCCTTCTGTATTGTTTTATACTTTTTTGGACTTAAGGGATTATATGACGAAAAAGGAATTCTGGAGTTGACTTTATGTACCTTTTCAGACTCTCTAAAAATGAAAAGGACCGAGTTATCCTTGTCGTTAGACTCGTTAAAATTATTAAATAGCGACAAACTTGTCTTTAGACGAGAACGAGTTTCCCTATCGCTAGGCTCGTTAAAACATAGCGATGGGCTTGCCCGAAGGGCAGGTTATAGAACAAGCATATGTTATCCTCCTCAAGCTTGACAAAAATAAAGAGGTACTGGTCAGCAATGACTGGGGAAAAATTGGGAGAACCTCATAGCATTAATGGTAGCAAGTCGCTCTTGAACATGACACTTTGTCCTCCGTAGCACATCGGGTTGGGTTGTTTCATTCACCGGTCGCAGAATCATGGTCCTCGCCACACCATCCACCATTGGGGTAATGCTACCAATCCATCACATCAGTGTCATTATATGTTCAAGAGATGTGGTTCTGTAAAGAGTCAACCGTGTTCCACCCACTGCCATACATTATCCTTCATCCACTTCATGACTGCCACCCTGAATCATACATCACAGTTTGTTTTCACCTCATCATAATCACTAGCTCCGTTCCGTGTCACTGATGTGGGATTCATTAAGGCCCTCCTTTGACGGATCGCTCCTTGTCGACATCAGCTCATTATCCAAGGAGTTGATCTAGGAACACCCCCCTCAGTACTTTGAAGCTTGCATGCCTCAATGGCAAGTTTCTCACTTCCGGCGACAGGTATACATCAATGACCTTCGACCAGAAGATTTTGCATGGTGGTTGACGCCAAGTCCTTTATTCCCACCATGTAGATTGTACTGCCGTACCTTGAGGGTCATCATCCTTATCGGTGATTCCTCTCGCGCTTGTTAACGGTTTACATCATTGACCAGTAATCAAGCGATGTCTTTCCATGTTCGACTTCAAGAAATTCTCACATGGATCGACTTGTACATCGAGTGAAGATCGGAAGAGACTGAAGACCCCGGATCTAGTTTCATCCATCCGGGCTGCGATATATATTCAGGACATAAAGACATTTGATATGTACATCATTGCAAAAGATGATCATCCTTTTCAAAGGATGATAAATTCGGCAGAGAATTATCAGTCTAGCATCAGACGATCGTCTGTTCTATGTACCAAAATGTATTTATAAAGCTGAGCATGGGAATGCCCGCCTCAGCTAGATCATGAAAAATATATGAAAAATAATGTATTGTATTGTATCTTATTACAGGACACTTCTCAGCAGATTGAATGAACTTCGGATCCTCTCAATAAAGCATTTCACCCGATAAACGACCTCATACTTTAGGGGGCATCTGTTATAGACAATTTTGTGCCTTACAGCAACAAGCATGAATTGTTAATAATCCAAGGGATCCAAAGTTCCCTAAACATGATGTTCCTACCCCTAGAGGAACAAGGTCAGCAAACCAACAGCTCTCAGATCAGTTCTCCACCTGAAAACACTCAAAAACAAGCAATCCTGAAATCAAAGCAGGTGCTCCACTAGGCTTCTGCGCTGAAACACAACTGCTCCATGGTGTACCTGCGTTGCAAAGCAAGCAGAACAAAGCCCACCTGCGTTGGGCAAGTTTGGACATGTGGCACAGTGAGTCATTGCTTTGGAATCTTCCAAAAATGACACTTGGATCAGGTATTTCGCCTTGTGATGAGTCAGAGGCTTTGTTTCTCCAAGTGGAAGCAAGGTTCACCAAGTGGACTCAAGAACTGAAGATCAACTAAAGATTAACTAAAGAGAGAGAGGACACAAGGCAGCTACACATCAGTTGCAAGCTGACTCATCCTTTCTCAATTCATCTATATATTGAGCTCTCTCCTATGAGCTCTGGAGGCTGGAATTTGGTGCAAAGTAATGATATGCTGTTGGTTTCATTCTTGAGTTATTGGGTGATTGTTTGAGAGAGGTGAAGAAGAACAATTCTTTCTGCTGGGAGGTGTTGCTGGGTTGGAGCCTGCAATGGTTGTAATCCTCTCAGAACCTTTATTTCTTCATTAATAAAAGCTATTGAGGTTCTTCTATGTGCTCTTGTTTCAGTTATATATTGTGATGATTGCATGTTTGGTTTACACTAATCCATGAACCAGTTATGATTGCATGCCTCTTGTAGTTTCCTTCTTTGTCATTGTGCAGGATCTCATTGTAGCTGGGCGAGCAGAAGGATAAAGAGCTAGGAACAAGTGGCCAAAGAGGAGAGTTTGGATTTGACATTAAGCACAAGGCAACGGTTAGTGCTTTCTCCATCCTCTTTTGCTTTCATAAAGAAGTAAACCTTCAGTAGTTTGTTTTACAGTTGTTGCTAAGGAACTGTCACCCTTAGAGTGGGTTAGGGTCATCCGAGTCGGATACTTTTCCCTACAACACCTAGCCAGCCAGCTTGTTTCCCTTCTAAGAAATGATGCTACTCAGTAATTTAGATCAGACTCATTAGCTTAAAAGAACATATAAGATTTGAAAAGCATGAGGCATAGCTCCTTCTTTCGATTAATTTGTAGAAGCAAAGTACATCGTGGAATACAGAGTCCAGCCCATATTTGGGCGATAATAAAATATACAATCCGCTTGGAACACAGTGTTGTTATCTCCTCTATTTTCCAATCAATCCCATAATTCTATTTACATTCTATGATTTATAGACCATCAACCCAAGGTCGTAACTACTAAACTTAGTACAAGCCATTCGGTCAACCGTTTACATAACAAAATGTATAGTTTAGCATCTCAGCTTCTGAATATAGACAATTGAACTTGTTGGCCATGGGACAAATATTCAGCTTCCATTCGAGCAATCTGCAACTTTAATCTTGTCTTTGGCTTCCCTTGGCTGATCTGGTCTTCCTGGCCAACGATGCACAAAATGTGGCAGTGGTTAGGGAAGTCCGGATCTGTTGTGCGGATTTGTTGTGCTGGAAATAGTGCGAGATCCGATCCTGCACTTAAATCAACAGTCATGTTATGTGGCTTTATTTACCAAGTATTTATTGGAGATAAGGATAAGTTACAAAAGTGCATTAAAATTAAGAAATATGAATTAAATAATTAATTAAATGCTAAATTGAAATAAAATATGAAAAATAAAGTACATGTGAAATATATCACCATGCTTGGACTAGTGCAGGATGAGGGTATGTGAAAAGGGTAAAACATAGGTAAATAGTTGTGGTTTATAAAGGGAAAAAGGAAAAGAATAGGGGAAATTTAGGGGACTAACATCCTCCCATCCCTAAGTCATTGTGTGTCCTCACACAACTTTTTACCTACAAAAAACCTCAAAAATTTGGGTGCTTCACTTCAATCCTATACTGTAATATTGATGTCGGCCTGCACTGTCTTGGACTTCTTCTCTTTGATCTTCAATTTCTTTGTCGCCTTCTTGAGACACCTAAAACACTGCGAAGCTCGATACTTCCACACCCTGACTTCTCTTTTCTGCCTCTTGACCTCTGCGGTTAATTCTTCCTTACTATGTTGCTTATCATTTTGCTCTTTAACCAACAGCTCCTCTAAATCCCGAACTTGGTGTTCCAGCTCGGCCATACGACTACTAAAATGAGAGGCTTGTGTCTCCAACTCATCAGGTGGAGGCATTTCATTACCCTATGCTTCGTTCTCTTCAACTATTGTGGCAGGGGATTCAGTACCCTGTGCTTCCTTCTCTTTAACTATTGTGGCAGGGGATTCAGTACCCTGTCGAAATGGGGACTGTGCCATATCAGCATCTGACCCTTCAACCAAATCCTTGCTTGCACTCGATTCTTCTTTCTTCTTCTGAGGTTTTCGGATAAAATTAGCCAGCAAGGCATCATCTTCAATTTCTTCAAATTCTGCTTCTTTGGAGTGGACCGCCACGTCCGCAAGGACTGACAAATTATGCCCTTCAGAGGCACTTGTATGCACTGGAGAGGTAGTCTGAGGGGAGGGGTTCTTTTCAATGGAGGTGTTGGTTACCTTCTCTATTAGAGATGGGGCTTCCTCTTCTGCTGTCTCTATGGGCCTCTTCCTTTTTGTACCAGTGCGAGAAGAACCTCCCACATTGTTTTTAACTGGACCCCTGCTTGTACTTGGACTAGCAGGGTCCTTTGTCTTTTTCCCGGCGGGTGTCTTCTTGTGTAACTGCTCTAATAATGCTGCCCAGGTCATGCCTTTGGCTTCCAACTCCTTCTTGACCAAGATCTTGATTAACCCGTGATGGTATAATTTTCGGTTGGCCTGGTCTTCTCATCCAGTTTGCACACCCTTGGCCATCCTCTTTAAACTCCTGAGCAAGAAGTGGGGGAAATTGATTTTCCACCGGAGGTGTCAGCACACTTCGAAATGTAGCAATATTTTGAAATGGTAAACAAATGTGAAGGAATAGCGTCCCTCGCAGGTCAAAAACTTTTGCAAAATATAAAGGAGATCTCGCCATTGATCCAGCAGGGCGCTGCGGGGGATGTCGTTCTTCCAATTCACCTGCATTTTCTTGTCAATGACAAATCGGCACCACCACTTATTTTCTAACTTCTGATTCTTGAACCATTGCTCACCAATGTTCTCTAACCTTGTGGCCTCTGTGATGAATTCTTCTGTGACCTTGAACCTCAAGGGGCCAATTTTGACTCGGCCATCCTTAAAACTCTTGGCAAATTGCAGGGCCACCTCCCTATCGTGCCCATCAAACCTCTGTAAAAACTGAAGAAACCCTGATTCCTGCAATAGTGCAAGACTATTGCGGTATTCGGTGGTTTGCTCTACTTTCCTGAGGGATGACGACTCACTTCTAATGGGCGGCATTATTGCTTAATGACTATGAATAGTCCAGATCTCTTCTGCATGAAACAAATGAGGAATACAGATTCTTATGGGTAAGGGCCCAACCATCCACTGCCCTTTTCCAACTCACCATCCAATCACTTAATACATCCCTTAAATCACCATGGACACGTAGCATCCTTTGAAAGGTGTGCCAGACTGATTAGGGGTACTTTGTGGTGGTGATTTAATGGCTGGGTGAAGTAATGATTTCAAATGGAGGACATAAAGGATCATTTCACAAGGGGTGTAATCATAGCCAAGCAATGGTTACATAATCCACATCATCTTCATAATTCATTAAAAATACCTTTTAGCATTCATTAAAATGATCATGATTTCTAACCATAAACAATTTGTACTTAAATAATTTTCTGTTGTAGCTCTGATACCAATTGTTGTAGATCTGATCCAAAAATATACAAGAACAGAAATAACCCAAGAACAATAATATTGAAATAGATAGAAATGATTCTCTTTATTGATACCAATTGTTGTAGATCTGACCCAAAGGATATATGAGAATAGAGATAACCCAAGAATAACAAGATAGAAATAGATAGAAAATACTTCTTTATTATCAAAACCCTTAAGGTAGGGCAACACCATACATTCACTCCTTAAGGAAGGAGAGCACTCCACAAGCCATATGCCTGTTCATACAATAATACTTCTCTTCCCATCCCTCCATGTGGAGTCTCTAGCCTCTATATAGGCCTCATACATACAATACCATGCATCATTACCATGGTTTCCTCATACCATCAACTAATACCATGGGCCCATTACATTATTATTAACTACTTGTGGTCCCTTACATGACATGGGTTAACCACCTTATTTATTACTATGGCCCATCCCATTATTACATTATTACCTTGGGTACCTCCCTTGGTACCCCATATTATCCCCCCTAGGTATATAAAATGTTATATACCTAGGGGGGATAATATGGGGTACCAAGGGAGGTACCCAAGGTAATAATGTAATAATGGGATGGGCCATAGTAATAAATAAGGTGGTTAACCCATGTCATGTAAGGGACCACAAGTAGTTAATAATAATGTAATGGGCCCATGGTATTAGTTGATGGTATGACGAAACCATGGTAATGACCCATGGTATTGTATGTATGAGGCCTATATAGAGGCTAGAGACTCCACATGGAAGATAGGAAGTGAAGGATTATTGTATTAATAGGCATATGGCTTGTGGAGTGTTCTCCTTCCTTAAGGAGTGAATGTATGGTGTTGCCCTACCTTAAGGGTTTGATTAATAAAGAATCATTTCATATTATTTCTGGGTTTATTTGCATTGTCTTATATTTCGGTATCTGATCTATAATATCTTTTGGGTCAGATCTACAACAATTGGTATCAATAAAGTGAATCATTTCTATCTATTTCAATCTTATTGTTCTTGGGTTATTTCTGTTCTCGTATATTTTTGGATCAGATCTACAACAATTGGTATCAGAGCTACAACAATTGGTATCAGAGCTATAACATGTTCTCCCTAATTAATACAAGATAACATAAAGTACTTAACGATCGAATGAAAATACTTCTTTTAAATTTTCATAATAACCACATCTTTATGACGCATGCTATATTGCATGGAAAGAACAAAATGCATTATATCTCTGACATGGTGTGTTCTTGCACTGATCTGCTTGCACCGCCTTACTGTGTTGTTCTTCTTGCACTATTTTGCTTGCACTACTATATATTGTAACATGCTTGCACTGGTGCAAGCAGAAAATCGGCTGAAGAAAAAAACAGTAAATCTTGGTAGAACATAGGCTATACTTTAACATGACTTTCCCAATAATATGGGAGGTTTGCTTTGCCATTTTTTTGATGTTTTTGAGCACATCCTTTTGCTATTTCTACATTGTATCCTGCAATAAGCTCATGGGGAAACAAAGAAGTGGGAAAAGGGAAAAAAATTCAGAATGGGAAGGAAGTTTATGACAAGGATTCCAGGAACAGTACCATCAAGAGGGCGTAAACAGAAGTGGGATAGGGAAAAAATTCAAGGGATAAAAGTGGGATTTACGAAACGGATAGGGTGAATTCAGAAGAATATGGGAAGGTAATCATTCTGGGATTGAAGAAGAAAAATGATGGGGAATTACGACAATGGGATATGAAGAAAGGCAGAAAATTTTCTGGAAAGTCTACTTGCACTGGTGTAAGAAAAAATACTGCAACAAGAATATAAATGTTACTTGAATAAAAATATCCATGCTAGTTACCCCAAACTTGTGTAAGGGTTGGTTCTACTAAACCTACTTCTTCTTGGTGGTAGCTAGCACATCTAAATATCAAGCAGCATTCTCCTTTTATTAGAATTTTTTGATCTTCCCGCTGGCAAGCTGGTTTTCATATTGATCCTTCTACAATCATGTCAGCAAATTGATTTTCATAATTACAGGAAAATATTTTTTCTTTACTATTATATCTATATATATATATATATGTGTGTGTGTGTGTGTGTGTGTGTGCGTTACCTTTTCTTTTTAGAAGAAGAGTTCATGTTTTGAACAGGTTGGTATTACCATCCATCACTACCGTCCCAAATTGCTGTTTGACATTTTGTGTAAATTCCTTCTTCACGCTGAAAATATTTCTTTAATCTATGTCCATTTACCAAGAACACTAAGCTCTGTCGATCAATAGTTTTAATCTCTACTGCTCCATTCTCAAATACTCGAACTACCTCATAAGGTCCCATCCAGCATGTATGGAATTTTCCTTTGAAATATTTAAATCTAGAATCATAAAGGAGTATCCACTCACCTGGGTGAAACTGATTTTTTGAATAGACTTTTCATGCCACCTTTTGCGTTGTTGCTGAATCAATATGTTCTACAGAACAGCATCCCTTCGAAATTCATCCAGCTCACTCAATTGAAGGAGAGGTTGCTTTTGTGCTTCGGAGAGATCTAGCCCCAATTGAACTGCAGCTTTGAAAGTTTTGATCTGGAATTCGATTGGCAACAGGACTTGTTTGCCATATACCAACTCATATGGTGTATGTCCTGTGCTATTTCTCAAAGTGGTTCGGTATTGTTGTGGGGGAAAGTATCCAACCCGGAATGACCCTAACCCACTCTAAGGGTGACAGTTCCTTAGCAACAGCTGAAAGCAAAGCTATCTAAAGTTTCTTCTTTATGACATGCAAGAGATAAAAGGAAGAGATCCACTTACCGATGTCTTGCGCAAATGGTCGATCCAATCTCCTTTGATTGCCGCTTGCTCCCAGCTCCAAGTCTTTTCATGGGTCCAGCTACACGAGATCCTGCAAACAAGACAAAGAAAGGAGACTACAAGAAGCATGCATTCATAATCGATTCAAGGATTAGCATAAATCAAAGATGCAAGTAAGACAATACACCATTGAAACACATGTGAATAGAAGAACCTCAAATGCTTTATTAATATATGGAAGTAAGGTTCAGGCGGTGATACAACCATGAGAGGTCCAATCCAGCATCACCTTCCCGACGGAGAGAAATCTCTTCTTCACCTCCCTCAAGCAATCACCCAATGCTCACAACTGTAAACCAACAGCAATTCTTTGCACTAAATTCCGGCCTCTTTTGATCCCATGGGATGAGATCCTTATATAGAGTTTTGGAGTGAAGATAAGTCAGCTTGATGTGTGACTTGTTGTCCTCTTCAACTCCAGTTGTTCTTCAGTTCTTCACTTGGAGTTTCTGTCTTCCACTTGGAGTTTTAGAAGCTCTTAACTCATCATTAGGCGAATCTTATCATCAAGTGTCTTTTTAGAAGCTTCCTGGGCACTGGCACTTTGAGAAAAAGATTCCTCCACATGTCCAAGTACGCCCAACGTAGGTAGCATTTGTTCTACTTGCTATGCAACGCAGGTAGCCTTTGTTGTACCTGCTATGCAGCGCAGATGCCTAGTGGAGCAGCTGCAATGATCCAAAACTGACCTGTTTTTGAGTGTTTTTCAGTGGAGAACTGACTTGCAGTGCTGTGGTTTGCTGACCTTGTTCCTCTAAGGGTAAGAACAACTTGTTTAGGGACTTTGGATCCCTTAGATTATTGACATTTCATGCTCTATGCTGTAAGGCACAAAAATGTCTATAACAGTTGCCCCCTAAAGTATGAGGTCGTTTATTGGGTGAAATGCTTTATTCGGAGGATCCGAAGTTCATTCAATCGCCGGGAGGTGACCTGTAACAAAATACAATACAATACATTATCTTTTCATACTTTCTTTTCATGATCTAGCTGATGCGGGCATTTCCCATGCTTAGCTTTATAAATACACTTGCTGTACATAAACAGACGATCGTCTGATAGTAGACTGATAATTCTCTGCTTTTTATTATCATCCTTTTAGTAGGATGATCATCTGCTGCACATGTCTATGTTTTTATCTCCTGAATATATATCGCAGCCCGGATGGATGAAACTAGATCCAGGGTCTTCAAACTTCCGATCTTCACACTAAGTACAAGTCGATCCATGTGAGAATTTCTTGGAGTCGAACATGGAAAGACATCGCTTGATTACCAGTCAATAATGTAAACTGTTAACAAGCGCGAGAGGAATCACCGATAATGATGATGACCCTCAAGGTACTGCAGCACAATTCACGTGGCGTGAATATAGGATCTGACGTCGAACACCACGCAAAGTCTCCCGGTCGAAGGTCATTAATGTGTACCTATCGCCGGAAGTGAGAAACTTGCCATTGAGGCATGCAAGATTCAAAGTACTGAGGGGGTGTTCCTAGATCAACTTCTTGGATAGTGAGCTGATGTCGACAAGAAGCGATCCGTCAAAGGAGGGCCTTAATGAATCCCACATCAGTAACACGGAACGGAACTAGTGATGATGGTGAAAACGATCTGTGAAATATGATCCAGGGTGGTGGTCATGGAAGGATGAAAGATGATGTATGGTAGTGGATGGGACCCGGTTGACACTTTCTGAATGACATCTCTTGAACATATCTCGACACTGATGTGATGGATCGGTAGCATTACCCCATTTGGATGGTATGGCGAGACCATGGTGAAGGGACCGGTGAATGATAATAACCCAACCCGATATTTACGGAGGCAAAAGTGTCATGTTCAAGAGCGACTTGCTACCATTAAGCTTTGAGGTTCTTCCCAATTTTTCCCCAGTCATTTCTGACCAGTACCTCTTTATTTTTGTCGAGCTTGAGGAGGATAACATATGCTTGTTCTATAACCTGCCCTTCGGGCAAGCCCATCGCTATGTTTTAACGAGCCTAATGATGGGGAAACTCGTTCTCGTCTAAATACAAGTTTGTCGCTATCTAATATTTTTAACGAGCCCAGCGACAAAGACAACTCGGTCCTTTTAATTTTTAGAGAGTCTGAAAAGGGTACATAAAGTGGACTCCAGGGGTCCTTTTTCGTCATTTAATCCCTTAAGTCCGAAAAAGTATAAAACAATACAGAAGGGATGAATGTTCGATATCTTTATCGAGCCGAACTAGACAAGCGCTCGATCTTTTTGTGCAATAATCCCTCAGGTCCAAAAAGATTAAAATCTAGAGGAGGGATAGCTCTTCCGGTCCTTTTAACGAGCTGGAAGGCCAAAACTCGGCAAACTTTTCATATTTTACGAGTCAGTGAAAAGAGCTCAAAGAAGACTCGTCTTTTGAGGAACGAGTGATAAACAGGGATAGCAACAGATTCCAGGTACAGGTTGGAATTTTCCAATCACGGCAGTATTACAAGGATGGCTAGGTGAGATCACTCTTCGCAGCTGTTCCTCAAAATAGGTAAACAATCAAGTGGATGTGAATGATCGGCCAAATGAAAAGTGGAGGTGACGGTGCACAAACACGACCAAGGCTCTTGTGGCTGATGAATTTACGGTCTCAAATGGTTATTTACCGGTTCATTTTTTCTGAATGAGCTTGAACTCTGGGGGGGAAGCCTGCTCACAAGCTTATTTTATTTTTTAACGAGCATGAATTTCCGCGTTAAAACTGCTCGGATCTTGCGTTTATTTTTTAACGAGCATGAACTTTGCCAAAACTGCTCGTTTGATAAGATCAAATTCATATTTTACCATGACTAGCTTCTTCTTTTTCAGAGATAGTACTGTATCATCAATTGCTGCAACAAAATTTGTTAGAAACGGATAACATGAAGTAAAAATACTAATATTTCACTTCGAACTACGTAAAAAACAATTAAAAGATGTTTTTACCTCTCATTTTACCATTTCATGTGCATTTGGTTTGTTGGAGCTTTGGAGGTGCCCCTTCCTCTTGATTTTTCACCAGCTGATTTCGGGAGATTCTGTGGACGATTTTCGGCGCCGTTTCCACCAGGTAGGAGCTAAACCCTAGCTCTATCTTTTCATGGTTTAATTTCTCAGATTTATGCTTGTTTTCCTGCCCCCATGAGCCCCTGGGGTTTCTCTAGGGCGCTCTGCCATCAGCGCAGGTTCCCTATATCGAAACCTGCGTTGGGGTTCTCATCTTCAAAGGCAGTTTGTGCCCCAACGCAGGTGAGACCCTTCCCTACCTGCGTTGGGCGCAGAAAACATCTTGGTTGCACAATTTTTCATGAGATTCTTGCCATTTTCTTTACCGAGTCAGGGATCTTACTCCTCCTCTTGTTTGTTTTGCAGAGTTTATTAGAGCAGAATGACTCTTACGTGGCGAGAACGAGGGCATGAAGAGGAGGACATGATTTCCCTCCATGATCCTGTTACCGTGAGCGCGTTGCGGAACTGTGGCTTGCTAAAATTCTTCCGGATATCTAGCATGAGGGCACAGATACGTTTACTGCAGTACCTGCTTGATGCTTGGGATCCTGTTAACCAAGTGTTCCAGATTAGGGGCAAGTCCATCCCTTTGACCATAGTGGACATTTACTTCTTGACTGGGTTGTCAAGGCGGGGTGCCCCCATTTCCTTGTCCGGTTCGGCCCGAGGGAGTGATTCCGTGAAAGATTATATCCGTCAGTATTGCAGGGAGGGATCTCAGCCGAGCAGAGACGGCAAGATTTCTATCTGTGATGTCACTGACAGGTCTCTCAGGTCTATTCTGTACACGATTTGTAGGATGGCCGGTAGTGCATCCCCTCATGTTGCCAACAGGTCATATGTGCAGCACGCCCTGGAGTGTCTTCAGCCGAAAGTTTTTAACTGGTGTGATGCAGTACTAGTTCAGATGAAAAACCAGTTGACCAAAGTAAAGGACGGGAAACTGAAGAATTTTGGCTTCGGTTCAGTTTTGACTGCCTTCGCTTTGGAGAAGATACCCCTGATGCAACCTCAGTACATTATTCTCGACTTGCCATCTCCTACTGAGCCACGCATGCAGAGGTGGGTTGACCACATGGCTAGACATGCAGGTCAATCTAAGATTACTTTTACTGATGCCTTCTTTAGGTGGTTTGAGCAGCAGGATATGGCTTTTTCCGAGTATCCATATATTGGCATGGACTTCCGAGGTGATCCGGATTTGGTACTACCGGATGGCGAGCAGTGGGATGATCTTGGTAAATATTTTGACCTTATCACTGTTTACTGTTTTTATTTATAATGTCCTTGTGCTTTACTTTATCAAGACTCTAATCAAACTCATGTGTGCATGCAGATGTGGGCCCTGTCCGTCCAGCAGTTCGTCCGAGAGCTCCGGCCGCTGCCCCCGCAGGGGAGGTTCCTGGGAGAGCTATTCTCCGTGACCTTGACTTGGCCGAGACTCTTACAGCTGTGCAGGATCATGTCGAGGGTCTTACCCTTGGGATTCCGGACGTACGGATCGACGAGTTGCCTCTACGATTGCAGCGACATACTGTTGGTGTTCCCAGACGATGGTCTCGTCTTCTGCGCATGATTGCACAGGCCGTGGCATGTTATCACGAGCATCACTAGGCTAGGGTGCCCCCCAGCCATTTCTGAGTTTTGGGGTCATATGACCGATTTTGTCTTGGTTACAGAACATTACATGTAAACCGCAAACAGTTATGTATATTTTTGATTTTCGGAGTTTATTCCAGTTTTTATGTGATCCATGTATGAAACATCAATGATGCTTCTCTTTTTATCAATTTTGCAGATGTCTATCTAACACATAGTTTGCCAATGAGTCGGTTAATGTGTTTAAGTTTCTGGAAATGTGTTGATATTGGATAAAATCAAACCGTCTTTCCAAGATTTTAACTCTTAGGAACTTGCGATAAATAGTTGGATTTCGGACAGAGTAGGTACCATTGAGCTGTAGTACCACGAGCTGTGAGTCTAGCCTGATGACTAGCCGGCGTATGCCATGGGTGATGGCATCAGAGAGGAGTTCTATCAACGCGCTATACTCAGCGATATTATTTGTTGATTGACCAATACATACCCCCCTGAAACTCACTAACTCGCCGCTTGGGTCAAAAATGGCCCATGCTGCAGAGGATAGGTTCCTCGAACTACAACTTGCTCCGTCAGCATATCCGACCCACGGTTCCAATGGATTTGACATCTGCAATAAGTGTAAAAAGTGGATTACTTAAACCGGAACAAACGCTTTAGCGAAAACAAAAATGTAACAAAAGCATATAGGTTACTATTAGGCATAGTAACGCTTAAGGTACAACCCGTTGCGGGGTTGCGCCAGTGGAACTCCGTCATAATCTACCAACTCGTAGGCACCTTTTGCTAATACACTTTTAACAATATAAGGGCCCATCCATAAGGACTTGAATTTCCCAGCTCCCAATTTATCGGATTCTTGGTCGTAAAGCAAGACCAAAACACCTTCCGAGAAGACACGGGGTTTGACATTTTTGTCGAACTACGCTTTGACTTGTTTCTTATGGGCTTCGTTGGCCAAGGCGGCATCACGACGAGTTTCATCCAACTAGATTAACTCTAAGAAACGAGCTTCTTCTTCTGAGGTTCCGGGGAGGAGATCAATTGCGAGTTTAAGGGACGAAATTTCGCACTGGATTGGTAGGATCGCTTCCAGGCCATAGACCAGTTGAAACGGTGTGAACCCAGTGGCATTCCTTACCGATGTTCGGTAGGCCCACAAAGCCGAGTATAGGATCAAATGCCATCTTCTTTTGTGAACCCCCACCATCCTTTGCAGCATGCGCTTCAGGACTTTGTTGATCGCTTCAACTTGTCTGTTAGCTTGCGGATAGTACGGAGTAGAGCTGTCGTGAGACAATCCTAGTTTGGCAGTTAATTCAACCATCATGTGATTGCGAAAATGTGATCCATGATCTGTTACTATGGCCTGTGGCACGCCGAATCTGGCGACTACATGATTTAAAAAGAATAGGGCTGCTGTTTCACCAGTGTTATCCAATGTAGGCATCGCCTCGGCCCATTTGGTAAAATAGTCAACTGCGACTATAATATACCCATGCCCCCCGGTCGAGGTGGGGTTACATTGCATGAAATCGATGCCCCACTTGGCGAAAGGTCCCATAGCTATTATTGGCTGTAAAGGAGCGGGGGGTCTTCTGGTTTTGCTATCAAAAATCTGACATGCATGGCAACTTCTAACCGCAGTTATGCAATCTTTGAACATTGTTGGCCAGAAGTATCCTGCTCGTAAGATTCTTTGTACGGTAGCATATCCAGATTGATGCCCCCCACAGGT
The DNA here is from genome assembly GCA_031772625.1 of Pinus tabuliformis. Classification (NCBI taxonomy): domain Eukaryota; kingdom Viridiplantae; phylum Streptophyta; class Pinopsida; order Pinales; family Pinaceae; genus Pinus; species Pinus tabuliformis. The sequence continues at coordinate 1,920,650,184 of CM062816.1, read as the reverse complement.
GCCTGAATGACATTCATTCAGGGCTTTTTCGGCTTCCTTATGGGTTAGACACCTTCTCAGGACCGTATCGACACCACGACGGTAAAGCGTATCACCGACGATCATGTAGTCTTTTGCTTGGTATCGAATGCGTTTTCGTTCTGAGTGAGAGGTGTCTGGCCGAAAATTTTGGGTTTGGAGATAAATTATTATATCTCCATACCACTCATCACTTGCTGATATCAGAAACAAACTTTCGTCCACGATCGATTCTTTGGACGTTTCATCGTTGTACGATGACGGGAGATCGCATAATAATTCTGCGAAAACTAAAGCTTTCTTTGATTTGGATTTCACAAATTCCAGATCAAACTCTTGAAGGATAGCTATCCACTTTGAATATTTGCCCCCAAGCAACTGTCGCGACAGTATATAAGTCATGGGGTTGCAATCTGACAATACGGTGGTCTTCCTAAAGAGGACATAATGTCGAAATCTTTGAATCGCTTGAATAGCTGTTAATGCCAGCTTTTCAACATGAGAATATCTACTTTCCGTATCATTTAAGTTTTTACTTAAATAATATATAGGGTGTTCAATTCCATCGACTTCTTGAACTAAAACCATTGCAATGGTCGTATCTGCTGCAGCCAGATACAGGTTAAAATCCCTTAGATAGTCTACGGCGTACATTAATGATGCTTTGACTAGCGCTTCTTTCAAAGCATCAAAGGAAGCTTGTGCAACCTGGTCCCAGACGAAAGGTACATCCTTTTTCAGGAGACGGGTATAACCTTTAGCAAGTTCTGCGTAATTTGGAATGAACCTCCTCAGAAAGTTTGCTTTCCCTTGGAGTTTCTGAATCTGAAGCAAGTTCGAAGGCGGAGGCAAATTAATGATTGCCTGCACCTTGCAAGGGTCGAGACGAATCCCATCCTTGGAGACTATAAAGCCAAGTAAATGACCAGAACCGATGCAAAACACACATTTGTGTGGATTGAGTCTTATCTTGTAGTGTCGGCAACGTAGAAATATTGCTCTTAAATGATGCGGATGATCAGTCCGCTTTTGCGAATGAGCCGGAAGATCGTCGAGATAAGGTTGAACGATGTTCTTGATGTCATGGAAAGCATAATTCATTGCTCTCTGAAATGTCACCCCTGCGTTCTTTAAACCAAAGGGTAATTTTCGATAAGCGAATGTGCCCCACGGACAAATAAATGCAGTCTTTGACTGGTCCTGTGGGCGGATATTAATTTGATTATACCCGGAAAATCCGTCCATAAATGAAAAGATTTCACATCCGGCGCATTCATCAATTATCTGGTCGATGAAGGGTGTAGGGTAGTTGTCCTTTGGACAAGCTTGATTTACATCCCTATAATCGACGCACACTCGTATTGTTCCTTGTTTTTTCATAACAGGGACAATATTCGATACCCAATCGGTTAGAGGAACCGGGTAGATGAAACCAGCATGGAGGAGCTTTTCAACTTCCGCCTTGATGGCAGCGGCCTTCTTGGGGTGCACCTGCCGAAGCCATTGTCTTACTGGTTTGACATCAGGATACATCTTAATTTCATGTTCAACTATACTCGAGTCGATGCCTGGCATTTCATCATAGGACCAAGCAAAGACATCTCTAAATTCGCGGAAAAGAGCTTTATATATTTCTTGTTCTGAAGGAGAACAACCTTTGCCGACATAAATATTCTCTACAATGTCTGTTTTGGTTGAGATATTTATGGCTATAGTCTCTTCTATATTGGATAGGTTTCTCTCGGAATCCACCGTATTTACAGTATTTATTAGGAATTCAAATACTGAGGGGTGATACAGGTCGCCTTGAGTATATTCCTAAGGAAGGGATCGATGGTGGTTATCATCCCATGGTGCCCCCTCAATCAACATTGACTGCAGGATTCCTTCGTCACTTGCATGCACTTGTGACCAAGGATCCAAAGGGGTACCACATTCTCCTGACCTATCTACCCACATGCTTGACGAGCATTGATTTGGGCTCGCCTCCCATGCCTGAAACATTGATTGCTACAATATTTCGATTGGGCTCGGGTGTAACACCATTGCCCGATCCATGACGACTTTGTCTTTTGCGACCTTCGTGGAAGATATCATGTTGCAGGTAGCCACCAATGGTACATTTCCTATGTACATATGATTTGGTAGCGAGAAAGTCCCCATCATCGTGGGGTCTTTCAACAGGCCTACTCCTATATCTTGAATTGAATGGTCGCTCTCATGGATCATGGGAATGCTTCCCGTAACTTGTGAACCATTAAGGAGGAAGTTCTGTTGGTCGATGACCGTAATCCCTCCTTCAAACGGGAATGCGATCTTCCTAAAATAAGTCGACACTACAGCTGCCATGGCATAAATCCATGGTCTTCCCAGTAGGATGTTGTAATCCAGATTTCCATCTATGACTTCAACATCAATCTCTACTGTTTTTCCACCTAGTTCAACTTTCAAGTTACTTAGGATACCGTAAGGGGTATATGTCCTACCGTCGAAAGCCTTTAGTGTTGTCGAAGATCTCGACAAGGTTGGTGACCCTAGCGTTTTCCAGCAGCTCATCGACATAATACATGTTGATGCTCCCTCGTCAATAATTGTTCTGTGAACAGTTTTGTTGAGGGCCTTTACTTGAATCAGGAAAGCTAGCTGAGCTGGTAACTGAGGGTCATACCCTTTGTGATCAAAGGACACAAGATTGGAATCCTTAGGATCAACCCCCCCTATTGCCGATAACAATGCCTGCCTTTGGGATGGACAATTTTGTAGTACTTCTAGAGTCGACATAGCGGATGGCGATTGAGCCAAATCTTCTACTATGTTATAATGCTGCGCCGCTCTAGCACGAGGATTAAACGTCGACTTGTGTACTACACCCTTAGGTGGTTTTATTGTTAATTCTGGCATTATGGGTGGGACAGCTTCTGTCGAAGTTGTTGTCGAACTACTAGGTTGATCTTTACCTTTTTCGTTTGACAGTTGCGGATTCCCGTAATCTTTGCTCCTTGTCGAAATCAAAGAATCATTTTGTTGCTTGGAGATCGATAACATTAGCACTTGCGACGGGGAAGCATTTCCACTATCAACCATATTTTGACCTGGTTTGGGAAAAGGATTTGTCAATACAGCTGGGTTCTTTGGACTCTTAAAGAATCTCTTGAGCTCAGCTTTGTATGGACATTCTGTTGTCTTGTGATCTTCATCACATATCGAATAGGACCATTTCTTTTTCCCTTTCTCAGGAGAGTTCGAAGAAGTTTTTTCAGGTGACGGATCATTTTGTTGCTTCTTCTTCCCTTTGTTTTGCTTCTTCTTGCTTCCTGGTTGATTGGTTTCTTTGCCTTTATCTGCTGATATGGCATTTACTTCCAAAGCAAGAATCTCTTCATGGGCATTTCGATCTGAAGTCTTACGGGCTTTCTGAGGTGAAGCCTTTTTTGACTTCGCGCTTGCAGTGCCAATCACGCCATCTCCGGCATGAGAGTCAATATTTGATTTAGGAGGGGGAGGAATTGAAAATTCAGGTCTGGGGGCATCAGGTATCTTGTCATAGAGCGTGCCAGACTGAGTATATACCAAGTCTAAATATTGAGCACGAGCAATGACTTGCTCCTCGGTTATGACTCCTCCCTTGGCCACATCCTCCGTTATAGCTAGAAGCAGTGACTTTATAAACCATTCAGCTGATCAGGAACGTATGTTTTCACCATCCTACGACGGCGACGCCACTCATGTATATGATCAGATATGTGAGTAGCTGTCGTCTGTTTGAAGTTGGTCAGTATCTCGGTTCCTGTTTCATACCTGATTGGTAATTGAAAATGGGTTAAGAAAGTCGTGGCTAAGGAGCTGAAATTGTCGAAAGAGGCTCTTGGCAATTCTATATACCATTTAGCCGCCGGACCTGTCAATGTCCTCTGGAAGAGGCGAAGTCTTATCGAATCATCGTTCAGGGTGTTCGATGAACACCACAGATGAAAGGTCATGACATGATTCGACGGGTCTTCACCTGGATTTCCATTGAATTTAGGAATGTCCGATGGAAGTTTGTGAGGAATCATGGGCCACCAAGGGGCGTAGGCGATAGGATTGTTTGTCAACCGATGTAGATCGGGTAACTCCAGAGTTGCCACGAATGGCAGCTGCTGACTCAAGTTAGGTGAAGCGTACCCAGGGTACGATGGAATCGCCTGAGCAGTTGGTCTTTGCATACCAGCATAATGTAATTGATGCTGATATGACTGATACGGTTGATGGACTACTCCACCATAGAGTGGTTGGTTTTGACCGTATTGTAGGTACGGTTGTCCATTATTCGCAAAAATCTGCTGCTCGGTACCTTGGTACACTTGCTGGAACTGCGGTTGTTGATACTGCACTAACCATGGTTGTGACGCCATTGGTTGTTGTGCTATGCTTACCACTGGGCCAAGATTAGGGGTAAGGGTACCCGTTTGTGTTTGTGACGCCTCGCTAGCCGGCGATTGCGGTTGGGTTGCAGGGTCAACGGGTTGTTGCATTACAACCTGAGAAAACTGAGGTTGACATGTAACAGGTATCGTTTGAACTTGCGACACAGTCACAATTGCTGGTGTCGTCGGGATGTTCATCACAGGCATCTGTTGTTGCATAGAATACACAACTCTTGGTTGCTGGGATGGCATAGGTATCCAACCACTTGTAGTTATTCCGGTATAACCTGAGTATGGTTGTGAACTCCCGTATGGGTAACCTCCCGGAGGGGGTAATGAGAAAGCATATTGCCCCCCATACGGTGGTGGTCTGGAACCGAGAGGATTTATTACACCTCGAGGACCAGATTGCCCCAACGGATTTCCAAAAGGATCAATCTGTTGAGTTCCAACATAGGAGTTACCGGGTATTATCCCGGGAGAACAAACAGGAACAGACCATACTGTCGTCATGGCCCCCGAAGGGACCCCCACAAGCTGTTGAGAGTTAGGGACAGATGGTGTGCCGGCGAACATTGTCGGAATGACCCTAGGGAGTTCTGCGGTCGCTGTGTCATTTGGCACAGTCCTAGATGTCGACGGTTGTTCAGACATTTTGAGTCTATCCAGTAGATTGCCTAGTGATTCTTCAGGAACTTCTCTGGGTGATATGCTAGCTTCTGATGCAGTAGGAAGTAGAGTGATCCCTGCTCCAAAATGTGTTGGAGTAGTTGCTTGCGGATCTTCTACAATCTCTTCTATTGCGATCAGATCGGGTGGAAGAGGAAGACCGTCAGGTCCGTAGAATATCTCTGATGCCGAAGAAGGGGTTGTTTCGACAGCGACAGTTGTTTGACGAGCAAGACTCTCTGAACCGATCACTGATGGACCTGATTCAGTAACACAAGTATTTGCTTTCAGACTAGGATCAGTGTTACTGTCCTTCTGGGGCTGTTGAACTTCTTCAATAGGAGCAGGGTTTCCAGAAATGTTTGGAGTAACTGGAACCTCAGATGTCGTTGGAACACTTGTTCTAACTTTGACAGGAGATTTGGAACCAGTTGAACGAGGTCGCTTTGCCCGGGTTGTTTCGATTCCGGGGACAAAGACGTTTGTCTCGTGTTCCTCCGCGAACGACGGTTCATCGATTGAATTTCTTCCACGATTGCGGATTACTTGATCAACCAACAATGCACAGGGTAAAATGTGTTTTCGAATTGAATTAATTTTAGACGCTTTTAAGACACAACTTGCTTTTTCATGTTTTAAGAGTCGAGAAAAAGCTAAAGATGACTCTAGTCTCCTTCGATGTATTAACGGGTTAGACCTACAGGTTTAAAGGGAGGACCTAAAAAACTAAAAACAAAATAGCCGCCCGTGCTTGCATTCCAAGAGGTTTGCATGCCCCCAGGTATAAAGTATAATTTCAAGGTTGCCCCTCCTCTCCTCCACTTCTGTTTTTCTTTGGGTGTTCTCATCTACTTGTCGTCTTGTCAGTCCTAATGTTAACGATACTTGTCTTCTCGTTATTTTTAGCGGGTCTTACGCGGTACTTGTCTTCTCGTCAGCCCAGTTTTTAACTGATCTTTGCGACAAGAGAAGAACACTTCTCAATAGACAAAACATTGGTGGGTTTGAGGGAGGCTTACCTCTTTCAGGTTACCCAAAGATTGGTTTTATTTGCTGGCGCAAAGGAAACTCTTTCTTCGGCGATGTCTATCATTATGATACACAAAGATGGTTACAATTTGTTGCAGCAATAGAATCTCTTTCTTTGGAGGCTGCCCCTACTTATCCTCTAAAACATTTGTTTTAATGGGTGAGGCTTGCCTTTTATCCAAAGATGGTTACTACTTGCTGCCGCAAACGGATCCCCTTCTTTGGCAGAGCCTACTTATTTAGACAAAGGTGAGTAACGGGCCCCCGTCCTCCCACATAACTTTAACAAAAGAATCTTATTCTAGAACAACCCCAATCCCAATTACCCCTTCTGAGAGCCCATCTCTATCTTTGGCTTCTTGTCCTTCTTCTCCATGAAGATGGCTCAGAGGAAGATTCTCAAAGATGAAGGGGGGGATGGGGTACGGACTAGTCATATTCTCGCGCGGAAATTCTACTTTACACCCAAGGTTTTTTCTGCCTCCAGAGCAGACCAGGACGCATGCCCCCTGGGTTCCGGCCTTCTTTTCCCGAATCACTCACGCTCATCAGGAAGAAGCACCGGAGGTAGAGACCTTTCTTGATCAAATAGACCATTCAGGATAGGTATGTGACTATTTGCGATGCGTGATCCCGGAAATGAAAGTTGGTCTACGAGCTTGACCATTCTTCCTTCGTATGGAAAACACATTATTCGAAAGAGTGAGGAGACTATTGCTTCCATGCAATATATGTAGTCCCGTCCAAGGAGTAGGTTATAATCCAAGGGTCCTTGGACGACCATCAAATTCATCTTGACGGCCTTCCCTTTCAAGGTAATAGGCACATTAGGTAGAATCCCTAATGGTCGACTGGTTCCCCTGTCAAAACCCGAGAGATGCCTTGTCTCGGGCAAAAGCGCCGGGCCACCCAGTGCTTTCCAAGAAATAGAGGACAGGATACTCACAGACGCCCCTTCATCAATGATAGTTCCAGCCATCACCATTTTGTATATTTGGACTATAATACTAAATGGTATACTAGCTGGTAACCGGGGTCTGCCTAGTTGGTTCCAATCAAAGGACGCAACTAGTTTGCTTGGTGGTGGGACCGAATATACGGCCGGATATGATCCTGACGATGCTCCTTCCTGCGATAAAGGAGTGGGCGCTTTGCCCAGATGCTCATCAGAATCGAAGTTGACGAAAAGAATATGGACGGTGTCATCCTTATTCTCTTCGGCGGGGGTGTCAACTGAAGATGAATCCTCAGTGACTGTGGTGTTTGAAGATGAAACTTCTGGAGTCGCCAGTCTGTTGTGGGGGAAAGTATCCAACTCGGAATGACCCTAACCCACTCTAAGGGTGACAGTTCCTTAGCAACAGCTGAAAGCAAAGCTATCTAAAGTTTCTTCTTTATGACATGCAAGAGATAAAAGGAAGAGATCCACTTACCGATGTCTTGCGCAAATGGTCGATCCAATCTCCTTTGATGTATTAACGAGCCCAAAGTGACAAATGCTCGGATGGAATTTTTCAGTTATAGAGTTTGAAAAAGGCAAAAAGAAACTACTCTGGAGTTCTAGGCAAGGGTGTGCCAAACCTTTCGCGAAACCACAGAATACGTTTTATGGTACGAGTGGTCGATCTTCGTGAATGCTGTGTTCACTACATCGCGATCAGTAGGGCGGCCGACACGGCTTCCTATGGATAAAGGCTTTGTTCCTATAGGGGTCCCCCAATATACGCGACGGTACGCGGGGGCACAAGTCCGTATTAGTGCTATCGTCCCTCAGGAGGAATCACCCACCTTCGTAGAGATCAACAGTCACTATGTTTAACGACGCCGGTTCACGTCTCTACCTAGACCTCTACTGTGTTTCGTTATGTTTCAAATCGTTGTTAGATAAATTCAGTTCTTTTTAGGTTGATCTTGCTTAGCAGTTTTCCTTTACGGATCACCACGTGATGTATGATACAACTCCTAAATGCAGTCTAAGAATGATAAGCAAGCTTTTTCAATTCTTTCAACTTATGAAAACCTTAACTACTGAAGGAAAAGAAAGAAATCATCTTTTCAAACAGATCATAGAGCACACACTGATGCACTTTTCCTAAATCGACATGCAAACTGTCAAAATGCACATGCACAATGCAAGTATTTCTTTTCTTCTTCCTTAATGTTGATGTATTACAAAAAGAAAGCTGTTGTATAATTTCGAATTCAATTTCAAGTGAAAGAAAACAAGTTTTGTCCAATAATCAAAAGAACACCTTAAGATTCACTCGTTTCAACACAAGAAATACTGAAATTCGAACCATATAACGAAAGCAAATGCTCAAGTAGCTATGAACAACAATAAACTAGCTCTTAGAATCACAACGACACTTTCTCACAGGTCTAGATTCAAGAGGTCATAGCAAGACTAGTTCACTTTCGCTATGGGAAACTGTGAATGACAACAAGAAATACAATAAGAACAATCACAGTTTCTTCATACAACTGAGGCAGAATGAAGGCAAAGAGAAGTGGTTTCAGCTGGGTATACAGGTTGACAACAGGCTGCAAAAACAATACTGAAAACTGGGCAACAGACAATGGGGAATCCCAGTTGCACAAGGCAAAACTGGATCAGCGCAGGTGCTGCACTGTCAATCTGAGATGCAGCGCAGGTAGCCCCTTCGGGACCTGCGTTGCAGTGCAGGTAGCCTTTGTGGCAGCTGCACTGATGAGACAAGTCACGTCTCTCTTAGATTCCGGGTCACAGTTTGCTAAAAAATGAGCGGTTTTTGGCCAAATCAGAGGCTGTCAGTCAAGTATACACTAGAGGATGATTAAAGGAAGATGAACACTATCACAAAGAGCTAAAAAGAGTCCTTGTGGATCTGCTCTTCAAATCATAAACAGGCCCAGCACTGGGCTAGAGTAGCTGCCCTCTACTTTGCATTCGAAGGACTCGCATGCAGTTCGATTCGGTACTCTTTTGTTTAAGAAATGAATAGCAAGAAACACAAGCTACCAACAAGACACGCTCCCCAGTGGAGTCGCCAGTCTGTTGTGGGGGAAAGTATCCAACTCGGAATGACCCTAACCCACTCTAAGGGTGACAGTTCCTTAGCAACAGCTGAAAGCAAATCTATCTAAAGTTTCTTCTTTATGACATGCAAGAGATAAAAGGAAGAGATCCACTTACCGATGTCTTGCGCAAATGGTCGATCCAATCTCCTTTGATTGCCGCTTGCTCCCAGCTCCAAGTCTTTTCACGGGTCCAGCTACACGAGATCCTGCAAACAAGACAAAGAAAGGAGACTACAAGAAGCATGCATTCATAATCGATTCAAGGATTAGCATAAATCAAAGACGCAAGTAAGACAATACACCATTGAAACACATGCGAATAGAAGAACCTCAAATGCTTTATTAATATATGGAAGTAAGGTTCAGGCGATGATACAACCATGAGAGGTCCAATCCAGCATCACCTTCCCGACGGAGAGAAATATCTTCTTCACCTCCCTCAAGCAATCACCCAATGCTCACAACTGTAAATCAACAGCAATTCTTTGCACTAAATTCCGGCCTCTTTTGATCCCATGGGATGAGATCCTTATATAGAGTTTTGGAGTGAAGATAAGTCAGCTTGATGTGTGACTTGTTGTCCTCTTCAACTCCAGTTGTTCTTCAGTTCTTCACTTGGAGTTTCTGTCTTCCACTTGGAGTTTTAGAAGCTCTTAACTCATCATTAGGCGAATCTTATCATCAAGTGTCTTTTTAGAAGCTTCCTGGGCACTGGCACTTTGAGAAAAAGATTCCTCCACATGTCCAAGTACGCCCAACGTAGGTAGCCTTTGTTCTACTTGCTATGCAACACAGGTAGCCTTTGTTGTACCTGCTATGCAGCGCAGATGCCTAGTGGAGCAGTTGCAATGATCCAAAACTGACCTGTTTTTGAGTGTTTTTCAGTGGAGAACTGACTTGCAGTGCTGTGGTTTGCTGACCTTGTTCCTCTAAGGGTAAGAACAACTTGTTTAGGGACTTTGGATCCCTTAGATTATTGACATTTCATGCTCTATGCTGTAAGGCACAAAAATGTCTATAACAGGTATGCCCACAAAGCTTCTGGTAATCTTTCGGCCCAATCCTTCCGGTGCATATTTACTATTTTTGTGAGGATGGACTCGATGACTTTGTTCGTGGATTCCATCTGGCCATTTGCTTGTGGGTGATATGGTGTAGATTTCCTATGCTGGATCTTATATTTCTCCATCACACCCTGCACTAGATTAGAAATAAATTGCGAAACATTGTTAGAAATGATCTCTCTAGGCACACCAAATCTAGTAAAAATTTCATTAAAAAGGAAATTAGCAACAACCCTACTTGTAGCAAAGGAAACAGCTTTAGCTTCTACCCATTTTGTAACAAAATCTGTACAAACCAAAATATGCTTTTTACTTAATGAAGTTGGTTTTATTGGCCCTATAAAATCAATAGCCCATTTTTCAAAAGGCTCAATCATAACTTGGGGGCATAAAGGCATCTCATTGGTTTGATTAGGCTGGCCCATTTGCTGACAACTATCACACCGCCTGACATACTGTTTGGCATCCTTAAACAAGGAAGGACAAAAGTAGCCAGTGCGCAATAACTTATGTGCAGTCTTCTTGTTAGTGAAGTGGCCTCCACAAGGTTCATCATGGGTAGATTTTAAAATGTCAAACACTTCTTCCTCTCTTACACATCTACGGATAATCAAATATGGACCATGTAATCTCCTTGAATCCAAGAGTATGCAACACTTTTCTGAATAATATTCCACTTTTCACGAGCGGACAAGTGGGGTGGTATCTTTCTAGTGACTAAATAGTTAGCAATGTTAGAAAACCATGGGGAGTCTGTCGACATAGAAAAAAGATGTTCGTTAGGAAAATCATCATTAACAGGAGTTACTTCACTAGGATTATTCAATCTTGAAAGGAAATACACCACCACATTAGATTTTCCTGGTCTCTCAACAATAGTAATATTAAATTCCTACAACAATAACAACCACCTAGTCACTCTACCGCTAGCCAATGGTTTATTCATCAAATATTTAATTGCAGAATGGTCAGTGTGTACAAAGACTTCATACCCTATTATATAGTTCCTAAACTTTTTAATTGCAAAAATCACAGCTAAAAACTCTTTCTCTATAACTGTATAATTTAATTTAGTGGGAGACAAATTCTTACTAATAAAATAGATGGCATAGGATTTCTTGTTTTCATCCTGTCCCAAAGTTGTGCCCATAGCCAAATCTAAAGCATCAGAGAAAATGTGAAAAGGTAGGGACCAGTTTGGACCTCTCAAAACTGGTGCCTGTACTAACTTTTCCTTCAATGTTTCAAAGTACTGTTGGAAAGTTGTGGACCAAGAAAACTCACTATCCTTAGTTAGAAATTGAGAAAGAGGGGTAGCTATCCTAGAATTTTTTTTTTGTGTGTGGAGCATGATTGTTCAAAGGTCTTTGTTTCAGCCGAATGTATACCCAGGAAGTTTGTACACCCCTCTACGCGGTGTTACAGGGAAAAGTGTCTACTCAGAACTGCTTATCCCACTAAGGTGTGATAGCTGCCTTAGAAAAAAACAAAGTAAAGCTACTTTCGTTTTTCCTTTATGAAGTATAGATAGAGAAGAACAGAGAAGACCAACCTCTGTCTTGCGCTAATCTCCTGATTCGATTCCTCTCTTTCTTGATAGTCTTTCGCTACTTGTTCGCTTTCACGCCCAGCTTCACAAAGTACCTGTAAGATCACAGTAGCATAACACTATACAAGAACATGGATCTATAATCATAAACAATCTAGGATCAGATGTAAATTGACCATACAAATGCAACAAACATAAATTACACAAGAGTATGGAGGAAAACTTGAATAGCTTTTATTGATAAAAAAGAAAGAGCCAAGGGGAGTTACAACCAGTTGTTCTGACCCAGCATCATCCTCTCATCAAGGAAGCCCCTCTTCACCTCATACAAAGCTTAGATCACCCAACAATCTGATGTTTTGTCTCAAGAAACCAACAACAATTCCTTACAATATGCAAAATTCCAGCCTCTGGATCTCTGGGATGAGGGATCCATATATAGATATCTATAAGGGAGATGAATCAGCTTGTGATTTGATTAGTGTCTTCCCTCTAATAGTTCTCGCTTCCACTTGAAGATTGATGATCTCTTACTCATCCTTGGTCGAATTCAGAGAGGCAAGTGTCACAGGAGAAGTTTCTGGAAGCTTCCATTGCCTCTCCACCTTGCGGAATGACACTGCCATTTGTAATTTCTCGCCCATCGCACCCCATAGAAGGGATTTTTGAAATGCAACACACCCACATAGTGTATTTAGGTGAGATGCAACGTAATTGGCCTGTGGAGTAGCTGAAATGATCCTGTTTTGACCAATTCTGAGCAATTTTTCATGGAGAACTTCTGGGAGAAGCTGTAATCAGTTGACCTTGTTCCTTTAGGGGTTAGAACAACACTTTTAGGGACTTAGGAGCCCTTGGTTTATGGACATTTCATGCTTGGGGTTGTAGTGCCCAAAAATGTCTATAACAGTTGCCCCCTAAAGCATGAGGTCGTTAATATTTTGATGTCGGGTGAAATGCTTTATTATGAGGATCCAAAGTTCTTTCAAGCTGGGAGGAGACCTGTAATAAGATACAATACAATACATTATCTTCATAATATTTTCATGATCTAGCTGAGGCGAGCATTCCCATGCTCAGCTTTATAAATTCATTTTCATGTACATAGGACAGACAATCGTCTGAGTGTAGACTAATGATTCTGGTAGAGCCATCATCCTTTTGATTGGATGATTATCTGTGCAGAAATGATGTACATTTGATGTCTTTATTTCCCTGAATATATATTGAAGCCCGGATGGATGAAACTAGATCCGGGGTCTTCAATCTCGTTCGATCTTCACTCGAAGTACAAGTCTATCCATGTGAGAGATGTTCTAGAGTCGAACATGGAAAGACATCACTTGATTACCAGCCAATGATGTAAGTTGTTAACAAGCGCGAGACGAATCACCGATAATGATAATGACCCTCAAGGTACTGCAGTACAATTCACGTGGTGTGAATAAAGGACTTGGCGTCGAACACCACGCAAAATCTTTCGGTCAAAGGTCATTGATGTAAACCTGTCGCGAAGTGAGAAACTTGCCATTGAGGCATGCAAGCTTCAAAGTACTGAATGGGGTGTTCCTTGATCAACTTCCTGGATAATGAGCTGATGTCAACAAGAAGCAATCCGTCATAGGAGGGCCTTAATGAATCCCACATCAATGACACGGAATGGAGCAAATGATTTTAATGGAGGTGAAAATGATCTGGTGATATAAGGTTCAGGGTGGCGGTCATGAAAGAATGGAGTGTAAATGTATTGTAGCGGGTGAGACACAGGTGAATTCTCTGAATGACTTCTCTTGAACATATCAGCGACACTGGCATGATGGATTGGTAGCATTAACCCCAAATGTGGATGGTGTGATGGGACCATGGCGATGTGACTGGTGAATGAAACAACCCAACCCAACTTGGATGCGGAGTGAAAGTGTCATGTTCAAGAGAGACTTGCTACCAACAAAGTTTCTTCAAGTTTTCTTCCCAATTTTTCCCCAGTCAATGATGACCAGTACCTCTTTATTTTTGTCAAGCTTGAGGAGGATAACATATTTTTTTTCTATAATTTTCCCTTCGGGCAAACCCATCGCTATGTTTTAACGAGCCTAGCGATAGTGAAACTCGTTCTCGTCTATAAACAAGTTTGTCGCTATTAAAATTTTAACGAGTTTAACGACAAAGATAACTCGGTCCTTTTCAATTTTAGAGAGTCTGAAAAGGAACGTAAAGGAAACTCCAAAATTCCTTTTTCATCATCTAATCCCTTAAGTCCGAAAAAGTATAAAACAATACATAAGGGATGAATTTTCGATCCTTTTAACGAGCCGAACAAAACAAGCGCTCGATCTTTTTGTGTAATAATCCCTCAGGTCCAAAAAGATTAAAATTTAGAGGAGGGATAACACTTCCGGTCCCTTTAACGAGCTGGAGAGGCCAATGGCTCGACAATCTTTTCATATTTTACGAGTCAATTTGAAAAGAGCTTAAAGGAGACTCATCTTTTGAGGAACGAGTGATAAAAATGGGTAGCAGCTGATTCCAGGTAAGGTTTGGAATTTTCCAATCACGGCAGTGTTACAAGGATGGCTAGTGAGATCACTCTTCGCAGCTGTTCCTCAAAAAGGGGTAAACAATCAAATGGAGGTGAATGATCGGCCAATACAGAGTGGAGGTGATGATGAGAACACGACCAAGGCTTTTAAAAGGCTGAAATACTACATTCACGATGGTTATTTACCGGGAAATCGGTTCATTTTTTTTTTATTGAGCTTAAACACTAGGGGGGGAACATTTGCTCATGAATTATGTTTATTTTTTAACGAGCTTGAACTATGTCCTAAAACTGCTCGATTAATCCAGTCGTATAATAAGAATGTCTCATATATAAAAACGGCAATTTTTAGAGTTTTGCCCCACATCCTTCCTTTATGCAAGTTAGGAAATGACCAATCCTACGAGTTTAAAGGGTTAGAGGACCTACAAATTTTAAAAAATAAATAGTCGCTCTTCGCTTGCACGCCAAAAGGTTTGCATGCCCCCAGGTATAAAACAGAATTTCAAGGTTACCTCTTCTTCCTTCTGTTAAAACATTTGTTTTACCGGGAGAGGTCTACCTCTTACAGTTTACCAAAGATTGTTCTATTTACGGCGTAAACAAAACACTTCTTCGGTGATGTTTATCAAAATAAACAAAGGTGAGTGGCAATGCCTGCCAACCCACATAACTTTGAAAAGAGAATCTTATTCCAGAATAACCCCCTCTTCCAATCACGGACGGGAGTACAGACTAGTCATATTTCTCACGGAAACCTACCCTATACCCGAAGTTTTCCTACCGAAGCAGACCAGGGTGCATGCCCCCTGGGTTTCAGTCCTATCCCCCGAATCACTCGCGCTCATCAGGCGGACGGACTGGAGATTGATGAGACATTCCTTGTGTGAAAAGACCATTCAGGGATGGCATATGACTATTTGCTCTGTGTGATCCAGGAAATGAAAGCTGGTCTACAAGCTTGACCACTCTTCCTTCGTGCGGAAAACACATTACTCTAAAGAGTGAGGAGACAATCGCTCCCATGCAATAAATATAGTCTCGTCCAAGGAGTAGATTATAATCCAAGGGTCCTTGAACTACCATTACGTTCATTTGAGCAGTTTTCCCTCTCAATGTTATGGGCACATTGGGAAGGATCCCTAACGGTCGACTAGTTCCTTTGTCAAAGCCTGTTAGATTTCTCATTTCAGGCAAAAGCGATGGTGAACCAAGCGCTTTCCAAGCAGTCAAGGAAAGGATACTCATAGAAGCCCCTTCATCTATGATGGTACCAGCCATAACCATCCTATATATTTGAACAATGATGCGGAATGGTACACTAGCTGGTAAACGGGGTCTGCCTAGTTGATTCCAATCGAAGGAGACAACTAGGTTGCTTGGAGGTGGGACCGAATAGACGGCCGGGTATGACTCTGATGAATTTCCTTCCTGCGGTAAAGGAACGGGTAAATTGCCCCTATGTTCATCGGAGTCTGTGCTTACGAAAAGAATTTGGACGGTGTCATCCTTATTCTCTTCTGTGATTGTATCATCTGAAGACGGAACCTCTGAAGGCAAGACCGGGTCAATTGCCGCCTTGACCTTTTGAATTTCGTCTGGTATGGGTTTAGATGGTTTGTCTTCAATGATAGATGCTTCAGCCGACCATCTGGGCAGGTCAGCCGGTTTTTCAACTAGTGACGGACTTGGCAAGAGTTTTTTATATCCAGGAGGAAGTCGTAACGGTGAAACCGGACAATCATCCAAAACTCTTTTCGCCTCGTCTAAGAAGGGACAACGGTGGATGGCATGGTCGCCTTCGCACAGTTTACAAGGAAATCTATATTTTCCTTTTTGTCCTGGGGCTTCACTTTCACTAGTTGACGGTGTGTTTTCAACATGATCATCAGAGATTGACGACACTGGGTTGTGCAAACGAGGAGACCAGTACCTTAAGATCCGAGGGATGCAAGGAAAATCTCTATGATAGTGGTCTTCTTTGCAAATGACACATGGCGATTTAGGCTTGGTCGGTGCAGTGTGTGGATTTTTGCTAGACGATGCTTGGTTGCCCCATTTCGCTTTTGGCTCCTTCTTCTTCTTCTCTTTCTTCTTCTTTTCCTTCTTCTTCTCAGGTACTTGATTTTTGGCTTTACCAGCCCCATCAAGCGAAGAGGAAGGAGGAGAGAAAGAATTGGAGGAAGTAGAAGGTTGGTGGGTAACTCTGGACTCGTCTAGTTGCTGACTCGATTGTTCAGGAATTGCGGTGTTCTGAACGATAGAGGTTGAGAAGAGCCATACGGGCAAGCCGATTGTCAATCCTGGAAGCGACAATGTGGCCATATGGGGTGCACCAACATCTCCCCAAGAGGAGAAGGGACTAGGATTTCCTCCAAGGGGAACTCCTTGGTTGGTGGACTCCGTTTTCTTCAACCTAAGATCAACGTAGGAAGGGGTGATGATTATTCCGTTTAAAATAAATTTTAGACACTTTGACACAACTTGTTTTTTCAATTTTTAAGAGTCGAGAAAAAACAAAAGATGACTCTAGTTGCCTTCGATTTTTAATGAGCCTGAAGTGACAAGTGCTCAGATGGACCTTTTCCGTTAAAGAGTCTGAAAAGGAACGAAAGGGACTACTCTGGACATCTAGGTAGAGGGATTACCAAACCAATCGCAAAACTGCAGAATACTTTTTATGGTACGGCAGTCAATCTTCCCGAATGTTGTGTTTAGTGCATTGCGATCGATAGGGCGGCAGACACGACTTCCTATGGATAAAGGATTAAGCCTATTGTGGTCTTCCAAAATATACTCGACGGTACGTGGGAGCACAAGTTCGTACTGGCACTTATCGTCTCAAAGTGGAGGAATCACCCAACCATCAGTGAAAACAACAATTACTAGGCTTTACGACGCCGAAATACGTCTCTAGCCTAGACTTCTAAATGTTGTGTGTTAGGTTCCAAAGCGTTGTTAGATTCATTGAATTTATTTTATAGTTGATCTTGTTTATGAAGTTTGCCTTTCAGGTTCACCGCGAGATGTAGTATAATTCCTAAAATGCAATCTAAGATGATAAACAATCTTTTTATCTTCTTTGTGCAATGAAAATCCTAGCTACTAAGGAAAGAAAGACAGAATTCTTTCACAAAGAGAAAAGAGCACACTCTAAATGCACTTTCCTAAATCAAACCAATCAGACTGTCTAAATGCAAATGCACATGCATGTATTTTTTTTCGACTTTCTTAGTATGTAAATGATAAAAAGAAAGTTGATGCACAAATCTGAATTACTTTTCAAGCGACAGTTATCAACAAGTTTCTTTTCGAAATCAAAAATGGAGACAATCACAACACCTTACGATTTGGAAATGAATACTTGTTTTCGACACTAGAAAAATTACAAATTCAGACCAAAAACAATAGTAACAGGATAATCGACTATCTACAGCAATCAAACTCTTTCCTATGATTGAAAACAACACTTGCGACACTTTCAAATCAAAGGACGACAGTGCGATTATGTTACTTTTTGCAAAGGAGAACTGAAAATGATTCAACAAACACACAAAAACATTTACAGTTCTTTTGTACAAAGGAGGCGGAATAACAGCAAGGAAAAGGGGTTTCAAACAGAGATATACTGATCACAGGCAGCAAAATTCATGAATAGAACTGGAAAGAATGAATCACAGAAACCAAAATTGCACAATGCCTAGTCTGATCAGCACACCTGTAACACAGGGAATTTGAAATGCAGCGCACCTACTACACTCGGGAAGTGCGCTGAATTTCAGATTCTCAGAACAGTACCTGCGCTGGGCCAGAGACGAGACTTTGCTTGGGTTCCAGGTCACAGTTTGCAGTTCAGTTCATGGGTTTTGGCCGAGCAAATGGTAATCAGTAATGCAACAATCAGGGGTAGATCTAAGGAGGATCTAAGAGCTACCACAAGGGCAATCAAAGAGTTTGTGAATCAGTTGTTTAAATCATAAACAGATCCCGGAGATTGACTGAAGCGACATTTATCTACTTTGCATTTGCATAGCAAATGCAGTTCGAAAGCTACCTGGCACGACTTCAGACTCCGCTTGTAATTTTATGAAATAGACAACAAGGAAGATAAACAAACAAACTAATTCGTCCCCAGCAGAGTCGCCATTTTGTTACAGGGAAAAGTGTCTACTCAGAACTGCTTATCCCACTAAGGTGTGATAGCTGCCTTAGAAACAAACAAAGTAAAGCTACTTTCGTTTTTCCTTTATGAAGTATAGATAGAGAAGAACAGAGAAGACCAACCTCTGTCTTGCGCTAATCTCATAATTCGATTCCTCTCTTTCTTGATAGTCTTTCGCTACTTGTTCCCTTTCATCACAAAGTACCTGTAAGATCATAGTAGCATAGCACTATACAAGAACATGGATCTATAATCATAAACAATCTAGGATCAGATGTAAATTGACCATACAAATGCAACAAACATAAATTACACAAGAGTATGGAGGAAAACTTGAATAGCTTTTATTGATAAACAAGAAAGAGCCAAGGGGAGTTACAACCAGTTGTTCTGACCCAGCATCATCCTCTCAGCAAGGAAGCCCCTCTTCACCTCATACAAATCTTAGATCACCCAACAATCTGATGTTTTGTCTCAAGAAACCAACAACAATTCCTTACAATATGCAAAATTCCAGCCTCTGGATCTCTAGGATGATGGATCCATATATAGATATCTGTAAGGGAGATGAGTCAGCTTGTGATTTGATTAGTGTCTTCCCTCTGATAGTTCTCGCTTCCAGTTGGAGATTGATGATATCTTACTCATCCTTGGTCGAATTCAGAGAGGCAAGTGTCACAGGAGAAGTTTCTGGAAGCTTCCATTGCCTCTCCACCTCGCAGAATGACACTGCCATTTGTAATTTCTCGCCCATTGCACCCCATAGAAGGGCTTTTTGAAATGCAACACACCCACACAGTGTATTTAGGTGAGATGCAATGCACTTGACCTGTGGAGCAGCTGAAATGATCCTGTTTTGACCAATTCTGAGCAGTTTTTCATGGAGAACTTCTGGGAGAAGCTGTAATCAGTTGACCTTGTTCCTTTAGGGGTTAGAACAACACTTTTAGGGACTTAGGAGCCCTTGGTTTATGGACATTTCATGCTTGGGGTTGTAGTGCCCAAAAATGTCTATAACACGCGGGGGGGGTGCGGGGGGGACTTGTCCCCCCGCGGAGGTCCGAGGGGCCCAATACCCCCTGGCTGGGGGGTCCGGGGGCTAGCGGTCCCCGGTGGGGGCTCGGGTCGAAGCTAAAACAGATGTAAAATTACCTTGTAAAAGTATAGTAATTTCTAGTCAATCTGGGTTGTTCATTATGCAGATGATCTGACGGTAGAACTTATGTTTAGTTTAGGATTTTTTGACCTAGAAGGCAACCCCTCTCTTTGTATGAGGGCATTGTATTTGAGGCTGTGTAATAGATGTGTATTCTGTGAGCGAGAAACAGAGAGGTGAGACTATGAGAGAAAACAAAGGATATTACAGCGGAACTGTTGTAGGTTGTATCTCTTCATTTTGTTGGATAATAGAAAGGAAGGACTAGCTATTTGGGGTGGACGTAGCCCAAACTGGGTGAACCACGTATATCTGTGTTTATATTTCTGCAATATTTTATGTGTTCCATTGCTCCGTAATATATAATCTTATAACAACCGGTATCAGAGCCGAAGGTCTATTTGGCTGATAAACTCGCAGGAAAGAAGGGTTCCTCGTTTGAGTGGGAGAAATGGCAAAAGATGGTAAGTTTAGGGTCGAGAAATTTAACGGCCAAAACTTCTCGCTATGGAAAATGCAGATGGAAGATTATCTGTATCAGAAAGATCTATACCTACCATTGAGCGGAAAAAAAAAGAAGCCGATGGCTATGACAGATGAAGAATGGAACCTTCTCTATAGAAAGGCACTCGGAACAATACGGTTGTGCCTCGCTGCGTTAGTCGCCTTCAACATTTCGAAGGAAACAACGACAGAGGGTTTGATTCAGGCGTTGTCGAAACTATATGAAAAACCCTCGGCCTCAAACAAGGTATTTCTTATGAAACGGTTATTTAATATGAAGATGTCGGAAGGTGGATCTGTTGCAGATAATTTAAATGATTTTAATACAGTTACAAGTCAGTTAAGTTCTGTAGGGGTAAACTTTGAAGATGAAGTTAGAGCTCTGTTATTCTTATGCTCATTACCAGAAAGTTGGAATGGTTTAGTAATGGCCATTAGTAACTCTGTCTCTAGATCTAGTACTTTAAAGTTTGATGACGTTGTCGGTGCTATCCTTAGTGAGGAAATGCAACGGAAAAGCTCCGGTGAGACATCGGGTAATGCTTTGAGTGCAGAGTCTAGGGGAAGAAAAATGGAAAGAGGAAAGAGCTCAGGATATCACAATAAATCAAGGAAAGGCAGATCCAAGTCCAGATCAGGGATAGTGTGCTGGAAATGCTGAAAGAAAGGACACCTAAAGAAAGGCTGTAGATCTCGGAAGGGAAAAGAAGGAGATGTACAACAAGAAAACAATCATGAAGCAAATGTGACAGGTGAGGTGTTACAAGATGCTTTGATTCTTTCTTTCGAAAATATCACTGATTCCTGGGTGGTAGATTCACGGGCCTCATTCCATGCCACACCTGATAAGAAATACTTTCATGACTATGTTCAAGGAGATTTTGGACAAGTTCGTTTGGGTGATGATAATCCCTGTAAAATTGTTGGAATGGGTAAGGTTCTTGTAAAATAGCAGAATGGAAACCAATGGCTACTAAAGGAGGTAAGGCATGTTCCAGATCTAAAGAAAAATCTGATTTCAACAAGGCAGTTAGGCGGTGAAGGTTGTGTGACAATTTTCACAGATAAAGCTTGGAAGGTCACCAAAGCAGCCCTGGTAATAGCAAAAGGCGAAAAGGTTGGTACATTGTATTTATGCAATGGTATTTCTAACTCTGTTAATGCTTTAACTTCCAAAGGAGTAGATGCAGCATTATGGCATCATAGGCTCGGACACATGAGTGAAAAGGGGATGAAGATTCTTCACTCAAGGAATTTGTTGCCAGGTTTGAAGAATGTTTATTTGGACTTCTGTGAGAATTGCATTTATGGAAAAAAGAAGAGACTCAGATTTCTTAGAGTTGGGAAAGAAAAGAAGAGCGAAAAATTAGAGCTTGTGCATACAGATGTATGGGGACTTGCTCAGGTATCATCTCTCGGTGGCTCTCATTATTATGTTACTTTTGTTGATGATGCAACTAGAAAAACTTGGATTTATTGTATTAAGAATAAATCCGATGTATTTCATACTTTCAAGAAATGGAAAGCTTTGGTTGAGATTGAGACAGGAAAGAAATTGAAGTGTCTTAGATCCGAAAATGGAGGTGAATATTGTAGCAAAGAGTTTGATAGGTACTATTCAGAGCATGGAATTCACAGAGAGAAGACAGTTCCAAGAACACCACAAGAAAATGGTGTGTCAGAAAGGATGAATAGAACAATCATGGAGCGTGCAAGGTGCATGAGATTGCATCCAGGATTGCCTTTACAGTTTTGGGCAGATGCTGTAGATATTGTTGTTTATCTAATAAACAGAGGGCCTTCAAGTTCCATGGATGGTGGTGTTCTAGAGGAAGCATGGACAGGAAAAAAGGTAAACTACTCTTTTTTAAAGCCTTTTGGTTGTGAGGTCTTTGTCCATATTGATAAATAAAATAGAACAAAACTTGAGGTCAAGTCAAAGAAATGTACCTTTATTGGATATGGTGTTAATGATTTTGGTTATCGCTTATATGATTACGAAAATCACAAAATCATTAGGAGCGGAGATGTAATATTTAATGAAAAGGTCTTGTATAAAAATCAGTTGCAGGAAAAGAAACAGGAAAAAGAAAACAAGGAATACGCAGTTCTTGATGAAATCATTGAAAAAGTAAAGGTGCCTGAAAATAATAATCAACAACAGCAACCACCACAACAACAAAAGGCACCCCAAACACTTGAAAGTGGTGTTAGAAGATCTACCAGGATAAGTAGACCCCCTGAACGATACTCTCCTTCATTATATTATTTATTGTTGACTGATTCTGGTGAACCCGAATGTTATGAAGAAGCAATGCAGGTTGAAAGCAGGAAGAAGTGGGAGGTAGCCATGGAAGAAGAGATGGACTCCTTAATGCATAACCAGACTTGGGACTTAGTCAGGTTGCCTGCAGGAAAAACTACATTGAAGAATAAATGGGTTTACAGGCTGAAGGAAGAAGATGGAGGAAAACAGAGGTACAAAGCTAGACTTGTGGTGAAGGGGTTTGCACAAAAGAAAGGTATTGATTTTGATGAAATATTTTCTCCTATTGTTAAAATGACTTCAATCAGAACTATTTTAAGTCTGGCAGCAGCTGAAGATTTGCATCTTGAGCAGTTAGATGTAAAGACAACCTTTCTCCATGGGGATTTGGAGGAAGAGATATATATACAGCATCCACAAGGATATGAGGTAAAAGGGAAGGAGAAACTAGTGTACAGGTTGAAGAAGAGCTTGAATGGCTTAAAACAGGCTCCAAGGTAGTGGTATCTAAAATTTGACAAGTTTATGTCTAAACAAGGTTATACTAGATGCCACTCTGATCATTGTGTTTATCTGAAAAAGAAAAATGATGGCAGCTATATTATATTGTTATTGTATGTAGATGACATGCTTGTTGCGGGGTCTAACATGCAAGAAATAAATGTGCTCAAAAGAAAATTGGCAAATTCATTTGCAATGAAGGATTTGGGAGCTGCAAAAAAAATCCTTGGTATCAGAATCACTAGAGACAGGAAAAATTACAAATTAACATTGTCTCAGAATGAGTACATACAAAAGGTGTTGAAAAGATTTAATATGCACAATGCAAAACTAGTTAGTACACATTTTGCTAGCCATTTCAAACTTAGTAAGTAAATGTGCCCAAAGACCCAAGAAGACATGGATTATATGTCTAAAGTTCCATATGCCTCAGCAGTTGGAAGCTTAATGTCTGCAATGGTCTGCACAAGTCCTGATATTGAACATGCAGTGGGAGTTGTAAGCAGGTACATGAATAATCTAGGAAAGGTACATTGGATGGCAGTGAAATGGATTCTCAGATATTTGAAAGGTACCACAAATCAAGCATTATGCTTCTGTGGTGCAAACATTTCTCTACAGGGATATGTTGATGCAGATATGGCAGGTGACAGAGATAACAGGAGGAACACTACAGGATATGTATTTACTATTGGTGGAGCAACTGTCAGTTGGGTTTCAAAAATCCAAAGTGTTGTTGCACTTTCAACAACAGAAGCAGAGTATGTTGCTGCTACAAAGGCTAGTAAAGAAATGATTTGGTTACAAAGGTTTATGGGTGAATTAGGTAAGGAGCATGATATGGGCACGTTATACAATGATAGCCAAAGTTCCATTCATCTTGCAAAGAACTCAGCATTTCATTCTAGGACTAAACACATACAGCTCAAGTACCATTTCATATGATTAGTGTTGGAAGATGGAGAGTTGAAGCTGGAAAAGATACACACTAGCCAGAATCCTTCAGATATGCTAACAAAAGTTGTAACCAAGGAGAAACTAAGAATATGCTCAGTTTCAATTGGTCTTCAAGGATGACGATGAAGATGAGAAACAACCAAGTCCAAAGAGGAGTCATTGTCCAACAAATGAAGTAGCGGTGGAGTTGCTACAATCATTATCCAAGTGGGAGATTGTTGTGTGTGGAGCATGATTGTTCAGAGGTCTTTGTTTCAGCCGGATGTATACCCCAGGAAGTTTGTACACCCCTCCATGCGGGGGGGTGCGGGGGGCACTTGTCCCCCCTGTGGGGGTCCAGGGGGGCCAGTGGTCCCCTAGGGGGGCTCGGGGGCAGCGCCCCCGAAGCTAAAAACAGATGTAAAATTACCTTGTAAAAGTATAGTAATTTCTAGTCAATCTGGGTCATTCATTAGGCGGATGATTTGACGGTAGAAGTTATGTTTAGTTTAGGGCTTTTTTCCCTAGAAGGCAACCCCTCTCTTTGTATGAGGGCATTGTATTTGAGGTTGTGTAATAGATGTGTATTCTGTGAGCGAGAAACAAAGAGGTGAGATTGTGAGAGAAAACAGAGGATATTACAACGGATCTGCTGTAGGTTATGTCTCTTCATTTTGCTAGATAATAGAAAGGAAGGACTGGCTATTTGGGGTGGACGTAGCCCAAACTGGGTGAACCACGTATATCTATGTCTCTCTTGTTTTATGCATTTTTTCTGTGTTTATATTTCTGCAATATTTTATGTGTTCCATTGCTCCATAATATATAATCTTATAACAATTTTCAATGAATCTCCTATAGTAACCAACATGTCCTATAAAACCTCTTACTTCCCTTTGAGTCTTGGGTACAGGAAGATGCGGAATGATCTCAATCTTCGCTGGGTCAACCTGGATACCTTTATCAGAAATAATATGGCCAAGCACCACTCCTGCCTTGCACATTAACCAACATTTCTTGTCAAGTCTAGATGGGCTTCTTGGCAATGAAGAAGTACTTTTTCCAGGTTTTCAGGAGCCTCCTGAAAAGAGTCATCAAACATAAAAAAGTCATCCATATAAATTTCTACACATTCTAGATCAGCAAACATAGCCAGGACTGCCCTTTGAAAGGTAGTTGGGGCATTACATAAGCCAAAGGGAAGCACTCTATAAGAAAATGTTCCCCAAGGACATGTAAAAGTAGTTTTGTCCTGATCTTCGGGTGCAATTTGTATCTAGTTGTAACCACTGAAGCCATTCAAAAAGGAAAAGTATTTATTTCCTATAAGGGTATCAAGCACTTGGTCAATAAAAGGGAGAGGAAAGTAATCTTTGAGAGTGGCTTTGTTTAGTTCTCTATAGTCAATACAAATACACCATCTCCCATATTTCTTAGGAACCAACACTAATGGAGAGACCCACTGATTGTTATAAATAGGATAGATGAAACCGGCATCTCCTTCACAACATCTTTCAGAGCTAGATTCATACGCCTCTGGGGCTGGCAGACAAGTTGGGCTCCTTCCTGAATGTAAATATGATGTGTACAGGTTTCAGGAGGAATGCCTTTCATATCCTCATAACCCCATGCAAAGGCACCAAGATGGTTCTGCAACAAGTTTACAAGTTGCTCTTGCTGAGATGAGTCTAGATCTATACTAATATGCAAGGGTTTACCAGGGCTAATCTCAACAAGAGTAGTATCGGGCTGAAGAACACTCAAGGGAGTGGTCAAAGGCAGTGGTACAGAAGAATGAGAATCATAATTCTCTTGAAAATCTAGGCTGAAAATCTGGCTACATGGCTCAAAATTAGGCATAGTGTCTAGATTATTCAGGAAATCTTGAATCTCATCTTCTTGTGAAGACCCAGTATAATGATATATAAGAGAAATGGACTGAGTCTCCTCATCACTACTTTGATCCAACCATAAGGTATCTTGGAGGTCCTGAATGGATCTGGCAAGAGGATACAAGGTAACTTTCTTCCTAGAATCTCCATGAGAAATATACATGTCACCGGAACGACATCCAATATATGCATCAACTATAGCAAGCCATGGTTGACCCAAGATCAAGGGATGTCCTCCTACTAGGTAATTTGGCTGAAGCACAATGAAATCGGTAGGATATTCCCAAGAATCTAATGCAATGATCACATCATCCAGTACTCCTTCTGGCTTGATTTTAGATGTATCCGCCAATTCAAGCATAGTGGGAGTAGGATGAAGATGAGATAACTGAAGTTGATCCATGGTTTCTTTAGTCATGACATTAATGGCTTCCCCCAGGTCTATAAGAACATTAGAGACAAGGACATCACCAATCTGAACTGAGACAACAGGGTTTCCGGGATCAGTATATTTTTCCATAGACACACATCCTGTCATCAACTTTGTTGCCCTACCAACGAATTGAATGGTTTGGGGTTCTAATCTCTTCCTCCCTGGTTTCTTGAGATAGAGTTCCTTAATGACCTTAGTACAAATGGGGATCTCTTTAATGGCCTGAAACAAAGGTACCTTAATAAAAAGGTTCCTGAGTTCAAAAACCTGGCTAGTCTCAGAAATAGGCTCACTTCTTTCCACAACTAGCCTTTCTAGAAAGGGAGGCTGGTTGGAAGAGGATGGTAAGGATTCAGAAGGTAAGGGAATGGGCTGCTTGGTGAAAAATTCCATAGAATGGTTAGGAGTCTCCTCCTCTCCTTTCTCTTCAATAATCACCATAGGTTGCTTCTAGTTTTCCAAAGTTACAGTCCTCCCCGATCTCAATTGGATATCATGAACCCCAACTAGAATAGACTGGTACCCGAATGGTAAAGGCAGGTTCATTACATGGATCATTTGCACTACCTTATTATTATTAGGATTGGGTATAGGTTGAGCAGGCAACTGAGGAGGTCAAAACGGTGGGGGTAAAGGAAAAGGTGGAGTAGACTGAATTTGAGGTAAAGATGGCTGAGGCATTGGATAAGGTGCATATGTAGGTGGATATGATTGCATAGGTGGTTGGTAGGAATACTAAGAATGACTTGACCCTCTCAAACCTTGTTGCCATGGTGGAGAAGGTTGTCCATGCTAATATTGATTCCCATACTGCCACTGTTGAGAATGATTAGTGTTAGGATAAGAATATGCATGTGCATTATAACCAAAATAGTGTGGAGAGAATTTAGGAGCTATACCTGCACTTAACTGAGACCAATTCCTCCTTGCTCCCATGGCATATAAGTGTTCAGCTTCAGGCTATCCCCCTTTGATTGCAGTTTTAAGTCCTGGTATAGAGGGACACTTTTCTGTGGTATGGTCTTCTGCACAAATAGCACACTTATTAGTTTCCTTCAAATCAAGAGGACACTCTTTAGGAGGATGCTTATCTCTACATTTAGGACAGAAAATACATAATGAGTCTTGTTCTTTTTAAGTTTTTGCTGAAATTTAAAGGAGTCTAATTGTTTGCTAACAATATTCATTATGTCAATCTTCATATTTTCCATTTTATTTTCTAGTACAATAATCACAACATCAGTAGATTTGGTTTTTTTGTTTCTACTCCTAATTCCTCTAACAGATCTGTACTGATTCCTTGAAAATTTCCTACACAAATCACAGATTTGATCAAACGTTTTTTGAGAAATATCACCTTGTCCTAACAGGTTCAAATTATTTCTAGCATCATCAATAATTCCATGAAAGAACAAAGTTCTAATAGTACCAGAATCAAACTTAAGCTTCGACCTTTGTAAAATATACAGAAATATTTCTAAGTAATCCTCAAGAGTTTCATCATCATTCTGCACAATTGTAAAGATTTCGTCTTTCATGTCCCGAGTTTTTCAATATTCTTGATATTTTGACAAAAACACTCTCTTCATCTGATCCCAAGAAGTTATGGTTTTCCCTCCTAACCCCATAAACCAGTGCAAAGCTGAGTCTTTGAGAGTAGCAGGAAATAATCTCAACTTCTGAGCTTTAGTTGAATAGTCATAACTTCTACACAAAATATCAAACTCGAATAAAAAAGAGTTAGGATCTTCATGAAATTTACCATGGAAATGAGGAAGAGCCGATGGTGGAATATTCTTCATCTGTGAAATAGTATCGGGATCCACAATTGGAAACTCAAAAGTGGATTGTTCCTCATTTACCCGATTTTCGCTAGTTCCTTCCACATGATCTTCATGATCTTCCATTGTTTCCCCTTCATGTGAACCGCTCTCAACAGGCTGAGAAGATTGACTACTAGTAGTCTCCTCCTTCCCCTCTTTGGGCTGAACCACACCTGAGCTACTGTCACCAGAGTCCAGGTGGATTGTTCCTGCATGATGGGTTTGAATTTTGGACTTCCTGCCTGCAGAAGAAGACCCAATATGAAAATTGTTTTCAGATTTATCAGTATTTCCTTGGCCCTTAGTGGGCTTCGGACCTCTACCTCTTCTAGGCATTCATCTCAAAAGAAAAATAACAAAGCAACTTCTAATAAAATGCTGCAAAGAATACTCAACACCAGTAAAATTCTTTAAAAAACTTTCCCAAACAATAGGAGCACACTGCAGAAAAAGATAAAAGAAACTTACCCCTATTGCATCAAATAAAAAATTCTTACCAAATCAAATCGCCTCCCCAGCAACGACGCCAAAATGTTGGGTGCAGGAATTGCACTTAAGCAACTCCTCAACACTTAATTGTCAACCCGGGGGATTCATAAAATTAGAGACGAAGCACAGGCAATGCCAGAGATGGTATGAACCTTCCTAATGTAAATTCCTACTTTCTTAAATGGGAACTTGCAGAATTGAATTGGAAAGAGTAAAAGACAACTGAACCATCAAAGTAATCTAGTGTTGGAACAAGAAAGAATGCATTTGCAAAGGAATGAAAATAAAAACACAATCACTCCAACTGATCAATATTTAATCATTGAGTATATGCTTATATTCCTCTTTAGTAGAAACACGTTAGTAGTCTTGTAAAGTGGGCCCTTAAACCTGCTTTCTTAAAGGTTTCCTTCTTGCACTAGTTAGTCCTGCACTTATCACAATTTGCTTGCACTAGTGCAGGCACAAATATTTATGCAGCGGTATAAATTGTGTCTTACCAAAGATTCTTGACTTCATGCAAGGGCTCGAACCTCAAGGGTTCTGAGCACTCGGATCCTGTGACAAGAAACCAGTTCTTGTGCCTGAGAAGAGTCCCTTGCACTTAGTTATCGATTCTAGAAATAAGTGTTAATTATTGCAAATGAAACTTAATTGTAGAAATAACTTGCACATGTAAAAAATAAATGTTTCCAATATTAACTGCATGTAGAATGAAAGCAAATAACCATAACTGGAAACAACCACTAAAGAATTAATCCTGCCATCTGCATATATATATATATATATATATTACTTGGAAGATTGGAAAAGAAACATGGCATGAAAGAGACTAAAAATAATTGCTACAACACACCAATGTGCACTGGTGCAGGTTCATTTCTCCTGCTTTGACCAAGCGAGGAAAACCAACCAAAGGAATTGCATGTAAATGAATTGCAGGAAAAGGAAAAGGATTAATCACACCAATGTGCACTAGTGCAGGTTCACTTCTCCTGCTTGGACCAGGCGAAGAAAACCAACCAAAAGGAATTGCAGGAAAAGGAAAAGGATTAATCACACCAACGTGCACTAGTGCAGGTTCACTTCTCCTGCTTGGATCAGGTGAGGAAAACCAACCAAAAGGAATTGCATGAAAATAAATTGCAGGAAAGTAAATCTAACTAATTCACACAATGAATCCGTTCACACTTTGGCAGGAATATATGTGCATGGAAATAGAATTCAATTAAATCACACTTTAACAATAAGAACACATAAATAAATACGAAATCGAAAATGGGGTCAATGAGTTGGGCTGGCTGGGCCCTAGCCAGCCAGCTCGTTTCCCTTCTAAGAAATGACACTACTCAGTAATTCAAATTAGACTCATTAGCTTAAAAGAACAGATAAGATTTGAAAAGCATGAGGCGGAGCTCCTTCTTTCTATTAATTCACTGAAGCAAAGTACATCATGGAATACAGAGTCCAACCCAGATTTGGGCGATAACAAAATATACAATCCACTTGGAACACAGTGTTGTTATCTCCTCTATCTGCCAATCAATCCCCTAATTCTATTTACATTCTGTGATTTATAGACCGTCAACCCAAGGCCGTAACTACTAAACTTAGTATAGGCCATTTGGTCAACCATTTACATAACAAAATGTAGATTTTAGCCTCTCGGCTTCTGAATAAAGACAATTGAACTTGCTGGCCATGGGCCAAATCTTCAGCTTCTATTCGAGAAATATGCAACTTCAATCTTGTCTTTGGCTGCCTTTAGCTGATCTAGTCTTCGTGGCCAACGATGCACAAAAGGTGGCGGTGGTTAGGGAAGTATGGATCTTCTATGCGGATTTGTTATGCTGGCAATAGTGCGAGATCCGATCCTACACTTAAATCAACAGTCATGTTAAGTGGCTTTATTTACGAAGTATTTATCGAAGATAAGGATAAGTTACAAAAGTGAATTAAAACTAAGAAATCTAAATTAAATAATTAATTAAATGCTAAATTGAAATAAAATATGAAAAATAAAGTACATGTGAAATATATCACCATGCATGGAATAGTGCAGGATGAGGGCATGTGAAAAGGGTAAAACATAGGTAAATAGCTATGGTTTATAAAGGGAAAAAGGAAAAGAAGAGGGCAATTTAGGGGACTAACAGTATGGGCGAAGTTGCAGGTGACAATGGTGAAGGTGGATGTGGTGTGGGTGGAGGTGATAGTCGTGGGAACCCTTGTTTTATCAACTGAACTGCACTTCGTGGAGAAGCCTATGCTACTCCCTCTTCGTCTCTCAAAGGATGTGAAATCAATGGGCTATATGCAGGACCAGGACCCTTTCTTCCTTCGTTCATGTAACTCTTCCCACTTCGCGTAGCTCCGAACATCAAGGTAGTTGCATAACTCGTTTTTCGCACAATAACATCTTAATCAAAGTATTTAAAGACTTCAAATACCTACCTCGAGGACCTTTGAAAAAGCACCACTCTGCCTCGCTGTAACTCACTGAGGTATCAATCGTGAATTATATCACAAACCCTCCTATGATATGATCAAGCCAATGCTCGATAGTGTGAGTGATCTTATCCTCAGAGGCTTCCAATCTCTATACTAACTCCGGGGTCCAGACAATAGGACCATCAAGCCTCCACCTTCCTTGGCTATCCACTAGCTTCACGATCCACTTGTATAACTCAACTAGAAAGGAACAGAAAAATATCTCATGGATTTCTATATACAGGTACCTGTCTAACCATTGCTCCTTTGTCAGTCGCAAATTTATGTTCTCTTGCACCGTGAATTCGTGGATTTTCCTATCCAACCAATCTTCGATCTCTTTCTTAGTTGGATTCTAGTGATACGACATCACACATCTCTCATGAAGATTTTGGTCCCGACAACGGAACCATTTGTTGGATTGGTGGGCCCTGACCCAGGTTCAACGTTAGTCAGCCAAAACAATCCCTACACTACTAGCCCTTTTGGCATTGGCCTGCGGAGCACTGACTGAAGTATCACTTGAAGCAGTATGGGGGGATGTTGGAACCAAGTTTCCATACCCTGAGATGGTCGTGCTGTCGGTTTATACTCCCTACTCCTACATTCGTGCAGGGTTCTAAGCCTTAGGGCTTGATCGATCTACCCTCTATCCTGCCCTTCAATACCTTCATGAAGGTGTACGATTGGCCTTCACGTAGCCCTAACTAGCGGTTCAGGTATTTTCGCATTGCTATGACAATGTATTGTATAGGTTCCCAAGTTATCTCAAGTGTTTTACTTATCTTATCAATCAATTACAATTAGCATTGTGTAGACTGATATTCTTTCTTGTGTTCAATTAATAGATATAATCACATACATTCGCGCATCAAATAAACGTAGTAAAATAAACCCAAATCGCAATATAATCAGATGCATTAACAGAGACTAAATACACAATAATTGCATAATACTTCTCTTTATTGATATCTTCCAATTTAATACAAACTCTATCCACCTTGCACACACAACTGCAGGGGTCCGCACACTCAGCTGTGGACTTCCACCCTAGGCCTCTGTGTACTTAGCTGCAAAGCCTCTACCTACGATAAGCCCTGAACCGCTTAGAATTCTCTACCAAAAACTCCAAAGCTTCATTGTTCTCTAACTACCTAGAGCTTACTTACTTAGATCCTTTTTATACAATCCCATGGTCCACAGACCATGGGTAGATCTTTGTAGCCAACTTGACACTTTACAAAATAAGGGCGCACAACCCTTTATGACTCTTGACACTTTCGCGCTCTGCGACCACAAAATTCGAAGACTTTATGACTTTATAACAAAATTTTCCCAAAACATGGGCTTTTAGCCCCAAAACTATTCTTGGGGGAACCCGTTCCCAATAGTGCTTACATTCTCTACTACTTTGTGTGTGGCTGATCCACATCATCCTAAGGTAAACCTTTGGAGCTAAAATCTCCTCATCTGCATGCAACTGAAACTCCCTCTTAAGGGAATATATCATGGCCTTCTCTTCATCAAACTTCACATATCTATGAACCACTGTCATCGTGTGAGATGGAAGGTACACCCGATAGTTGTGAGGTGTATCAGTGTACCCCACAAATATGCCCAACTCAACTGTCGACTCTAGATTTTTACTTGCATCCTTGGTAACATGACAGTAAACTAATGAACCAAAGATCCTAAAGTGTGCCACATCTAGTTTCTTACCTAAAAAACTTCTTTCGATGTACTCATCCTGAGAATCTGATGAGGACTCTTGTTCTGCACATATGCAATTGTGTTGCATGCTTCATCCCACAAGTGCAATGGTAGGCCCTAATCATGTAACAGTGTATGTTTAGATCCCACAATACTTATGTTCTTCCTTTTAGCCACCCCATTTTGTTGTGGTTTATGGGGTGTTATTAACTCCCGTCAAATTTCTTCTGATGCACAGAAGTTCTTGAATTCATTTGGTACATATTCTCCACCATTATCACTCCTAAGAGCCTTCACTTTCCTGCTAGTGTATTTCTCAACAAGTGCTTTAAATTCACAAAATTTAGAGAACGTTTGATCTTTCTTCTACATGAATAAAATACAACATTTATGTGAGAAATCATCTACAAATATTACATAATACATGGTCTTAGTCGTGGAGGCTCTTGAGAACGATCCACACACATCTGAGTGAACTCTTCCAAGGATTGCTTGTGCAGCTGTCCTTATCATGAAAGGAGGCTTTGGTGTACTTCCCCAATGTACACCCTTTGCATGTATCTCTCTCCTCTAGTGCACCATTGGGAAGTCCTATAGAAATCTGTTGCATGATATTCAAAGCTCCATGGTGCAAGTGGCCCAATATTCTATCCCACAATTCACCAATGTCTCAGCTCTGCACCTTCTCTGTTTTTTTGCTCAAAGAAACACATTCTTCTACATCCAATTTATATAGGTTCTTCACCTGAACCCTAGTCCACTTCACTTGTCCTGAGGCTATGTGACGAAGGAAAGCCTTTCCTTTGCTAAATATCACATTATATCCACGGTCCTCCAACATAGCAAATGAAACCAAATTCTTCTTCAAACCCAAAACATACATGACATATTTTAATGTGAGAGGAGAACCAGACTACCTCTAAAAAGTAATAGTACTGATGTTGATCATGTTATACCTTCCATCATCTCCCATTTTGATGTGCATCTTGAGGTCTTTCTCCTCCAAGTCATTGAATAATTCTTTGTTGTCAGTCATATGGAATGAGGCTCCACTATCTAGATACCACACACTACCCATCAACGATGTTACCAGGCAAGCGATGAGGGTGAAATACAACTTGAATTGTGAAGCAAGAGCTCCACCTTCCACTCCTCCTGAGGGCTTCTTATCAGCCTTCTTGTGCGGACACTCTATGGCGTAGTGTCCCAGCTCATGAAAGTGAAAACATTTAATGTTCAACAAGTCCTTCTTCTTTCAACCTTGATTGGAATCTTATTTGGAATGGGATGACTTCCCTTTCCCTTTCTTTGTCTTTCTAGTTAAGGCACAATTCTCATCATCATTGTCCTTGGAGGGATCCATGTCTTGTGTTTCACTGAATCTCTTCTTGTACCAATTCAAACCATAAACACTCCCACTTTGGTAGCTTCTCCCTCCCATTTACCGAATCCTGGTAGCTTTTCCAACTCTTAGGAAGGCCTAGAAGTGCTATGTTGATCAAATCATCTTCAAAAATTGTAACACCAATACTTCCAAGCTCATCCCAACATTGGGTGAACTTGGTCAAGTACTTTGGTATTGTGTCTCCCTTCTCCATCTTGATTTTCCTAAGCTTGTCCTTCAGTTCTAGCTTCATGTGGTCACTGTTTTTCTGAAACAGGTCTTTCAAGGTCTTACACATTGCATATGGAGTCCCTTTATCATGGATATTTGAGACAATATGATCTTGAACTCCTTCTAATATGATCCTTCTCGCCTTTGCAACACATTTCTTCCACTCTACCAGATCTTGAACATATGTTGTTGGAGGCTTAGGAATATTAGTGTCTATGAATTCCTTTAGTTCATTGTCTTCCAACACTACCTCCATCCTGTCCTTCCAAGAAATATAGTTCAAACTACCCTCAAGGGCATATTCGAGTCTCAACCCATATAACGACATCCCTCTGGCTCTGAAGAATGATACTGCAAATTTTATTTCACCTGCAAAAGACAAACTCATATTCTCCTCTTATAGAGTGATTTATGCTCTGATACCATGTAGAAATTCCTTATAGGTTCAAATTGCTAATTGTAATTTACTAAAATAATAGACTTTAATCTACTCTACTCTACTCATCAGCGGAAATAATTAAATGATCATGAAATCATGAAGCATACAAGAGAAAGGATTCAATGAACACATTACACAATGATTTCCTGGGGAAATCCATAGCTAAAAACTCCTATATGTATATTGCATCGGTTAGAAAATATGAGAAGATTACAATGCTTTTCTCAAGCTCGAACAACCTCTACATTATCTTTATCAGTCTCACTACTTCATAGAAAGGCTCAGGCTAATACTTGACCAATTTTCTGCTTGCTCAAGTCCTAATTTCCTTACGCTATTTTCTTGGGATTTAGCCCCCTATTAATTAGGGAAATTACTCAATTGAAATTGTGAAATCCTCATAGGCCTTCCTATGACTGCATGCACCACTCGTACAATTCAGATGATTATAAAACTAATAATACACTATCCCTGAACTCCAATATCAACTGGAGAACTCTCAGATCTGACATGCATGAGTTATTTATGAATGAATCATCAATTAACTAGTTGAACACATGAAGCAACACCCCACTGTCTAACCTCCTACTAGTTCCTCCATCAGTTGGAACTAGTTTAACTAAATTTAACTCAATTAAACTAAATTAATTAATTACAACTCAAAATAAACTCAAGCAGGGCTCCTATAATGTAGGATACACTCTACATGACTCAAGTTAGACCCTCAATTTGAATTAACTGAGCTAACTAAGTCAATTTAACTTAGTTAACTTGTACAAGTTGTCTTGCGATGTGGAATTACAATTTTATTCCTAATTTAATTCAAGGAAAATATTAAATTAGGATGTTCTTATTGCATTTTCAACATTAGGCAGTTGGAGTTGTCTGAATTGTTGGTGGTATCTGGTGTGTTGGAAATGATGTCAGTAATCCTAGCATTGATTTCAAGCTCAAGGGGAGTCCCATGGTTGTTGCAGTTCTTGGTAGAGAACCATCATAGTATTAGGATGAGGTTAGAAGCTAAAATATTATACCTATGATGGTTAGGGTTCCTAAGCTTTAGAGGAGATTCTGCATGAAGACATCAACTCAGTCGCTCCTAGAAGTGGCATCGTTGGATATTGCTCAGAAAGAGATTTCGAATCGTATATTGAAGACCACAAATGGCCTCTAGGATCAATAAATATTTCCTCTCAAATTTGAGGACCTCAAAAGTCACAATTTTTGAGCTATTAAAGGTTAGAGGGCCCGTTTTTGTGTGTTAGTTTTGTTTTTTTCCAAAATTGGCAGTGTAACTTAACGAATATTTTTAGCAGATTCGTTAAATAAGTGTTTGGTGGACATGCAAGAATAGAATAGTGACGCCCCCTAGACAATTCAAACAAGGCACGAAGAAGAAGTTTGGGATGGAAGCATTGGGTATATGTGGATTTGGCAACAACATGGAGATTTTTTACTGGTCGGTAGTGGAGCCCTCTTTACATGTAGGCCCGATGGGAGTACCCTGGAAGTTTCATTGAGTGCACAAAGGAATAGGCCCAATATCCTTAAAATTTTATAAAGGGAGATCAACACAAAACAAAGGTTTTTACCCCCCTCTATCTCTGTATCCAAGACTACATGGACGAATGAAAATGGGATAGATGGC
Source organism: Pinus tabuliformis (assembly GCA_031772625.1). NCBI lineage: Eukaryota > Viridiplantae > Streptophyta > Pinopsida > Pinales > Pinaceae > Pinus > Pinus tabuliformis. The sequence continues at coordinate 1,920,613,789 of CM062816.1, read as the reverse complement.
ACAGTGTGGTTGGCTCATAGTGATGTGTTGGCAGCAACGATGGAAGGTGATGTTAGAATGATGTCAGTACAATGGGATGTGTGGCATGAAAATTTGACATTTTTGGACACCCAAGTGGGTCAAAAATGTGTGACATGTGGACCAATCTTGTGGTGCCACATGTCAATAGTTTCATAAGAATGACATCATCACCAAAGCCTTACCCTACAAGAAATCAAAGAGTGAAGCAAGGGAGTTGTGGGACGACTAGACACAAAGACAGGTGGACGAAGTTAAGGTAGAGCACAGTCCAATTAGAGATGAGGTAGGGAGGCCACAAGAGACATGTCATCCCCGAGGCTTTGTTGTATGTGTTTCCCTTCGGCAATCCTTGGCTACAGAAACTACACCAGGAAACCAACTTCACTAGTCTTTAGGATCAAGCTGGCCCTTGAACGAGAGGGCACTCCCTCAATTGTTATGAGGATTTCTTTAACGTTGTTCACATATCACTGGCAAATAGTCTATGAAGCACAATGGCTAGATTTAGGATTTAATGGGGTGCTTGCTAATGATTGCAAAATTCATGTTCATGAATAAATCTCTCTCTTGAAGAGTCCTTTCTCAAAGTTTCAGCTTCCATCCTGATAGAAGAGCTTAAATTTAAAGAATTTGAAAGAAGAATATAGGGGGATTCCTGGTAATTAAGGAGTCAGACAAAATGCTTAATTAACCAGGCAAAATTTGGATGTGTGTAGAATACTTCTACAACCCAACAAAACACATTCAAGAGAAGATAGAAGGAAAAGCAATAACCAGTTCAAAGAAGAGCTACCTCAAATAGACAGTCCAATATACTAATCTCTTTAAATGATTATAAATGTGTAGGGGATTTCAGAGAGACTGAAACTCAATTTATTCTTACCCAGATCTCCTATAATACTTTGAACATGTGCATAAAACAAGTTATGGAAACACTAGAAAAACATACTAGAAACACAAATTCTTTCATAAACTAGAGCCAGAAGGCTTTGATTAGGAATTCTATAATAGATTTTTTATAGAGCTGAAAGGTTTTGGCATCAAAAGCCAACCCTTTTATATTACAAATGAAACAATATATAGACTAAATCTCTCCTAAATTGTTACAATAATCCTGGAAAAAAATCTTGAACAATATAATAAAAATAAAACAATCTTTGAATATTTTGCAAGAAATTTGGAACTGTTTACAAATTCTCTACCTTAGAATATGGAAATTAGTTGAATGACTCTTGAGTATTCTCCTTGGAATCTTGAACTGTTGATTTTGACCTTGGCAACCTTTGCCATATCTTAACCAATCACCACTTCATATTTGTCTTTCTCCATAAAATCTGAAAATAATCTTCAATTGTTGATCCCGTGCTTGATTGGTTGGCCTGAAAATTGAGTGAGACCAATTTTGGAGAAATTGGAGGAATTGTTTCAATCCTTAATGATTCTTCATGCCACATGTTCTTAAAATTTTGTCTTTGAAATTAGGTATTAGAAAATGTGGAATTAATTGCTACACTAATGGCTCGATGTATTGGATTTGGTTTAATTAAATAGTGAAATTATTGTAGAAATTTTGAATAATATGACACTTATTCACAGAGATTATCCCGATTATACACTATTGCGGAAAAAATGCATAATACATAACCCCCTCTACGTTGATCATCAATTTAGCAGCATCAAAAACAATGAAACATCAATCGCATGCGCCATTAACACAGTATGTAACCCAGGGAAAGCATATGGGTGAAAACCCCACACTATCTGCATATTATAATGATTGAGAACATGTAACAATACATAGTAAAATACTCCTCACAAGTACTCATTACTATCTCCAACTGTTACACACAAAACTAGCTCAGATTCGAACAAGTCACAAGTTCAAATCTCCTCCGCTGCTTTGCCTGCCTCCACTACACAATGCTTCAAGAGAATCACTCACACTGAAAATCACATGAGCACAGGCTATAATTCTTGTATTGACCACATTGTGTAGTACTCATTGGCATAACTCAATCACATTGATTGTGCAAGATCTCATGCACAACTATAGTCACAACTGATAGCAATCTCAACCTCTAACACCTGTCTCCACTGAATTGTACATGCACTGATATGCAACTGAGTTAACTGATGTATTCTTTAGTTGCTTTATGAGTTAATAATTAATTCACACAACTCATCATTAGTCTATTTGTAGTTAGACTAATTACAACTAGTTTAACCAAGTCAAACTGAACACAACTCCATCAACTCCACATCCAACTCCACCAAACTCAACTACTTGAGTTCTAACTGAAGTCCTGCATGCAATAGCTCAACTGACCTATAAAGAAAGCACATTTCCTTCTGACAGCTACATGTGCCACATCTGTAGCTCAAACTGAAGTGCTCCAAGAGGATAAGATAATGTTTATAGTCTAAATATTATTATGAGACAATAATATTTGACTTTTCTATTTTTAGCCTGGCAGACTAAAAATAGACTCTGATCACTCCGCTGTGAACTAGAAATAGAAGTCCATCTATTTTTCCCAACATGACCAATCATCCATAAACAACATCCTTCAACTCATAGACCATTATCCATATGTCTAAAAATAGACATAGTCTAAAAATAGACTTTGCGCCATAATTTGCCTGCGGGCCCACTTAGTGAAGGCAACTTCTTTCCACTAAGCTCCATCATCTTGTTGCATTCTCAACACTCCCTCTCAAAAAGATATGGATTATCAGCAACCCCTATCCTGCAACCCTTGAATGTTCTGCATGCAACACATTTGCTCGGTCCACTTTGCGCCAACAACAATTGGAACAAAAACACTCCCAACTGACCACCCTTTGGGCTAGGAACATACTATGATGTGGAAGCTCTACCTGCTGCCGACAAGTGCTCCCTCTCTGAAATCTACGCTACTACAACATCTCCATGCATCTCGCACCATTGCACACTTCTTTGTGCCACCTAGCACTGTGCAAAACACTTGTGCCTCTCGCATTGCTACAGCCTGCTAGCTATGCGTTGTCCTGGGATTCCCTACACTGTCGCTCTCTTTGCCACTCCATCTGCATCTGTCTCTACCCAATCAGTCAATTCTTACTACTCCACATCGGGGCTCCTATAGTAAGGTCTCATCCAAGAGGTTGGGTACCTCAAGGATCCTGCCCCTCCTCCTTGGGACGATCAATCCACATCACCCCACCTCCTACCTGGAGGTATGGCTGCATGCGATCCCTCTGCCCACCTAGCTCAAAGTTTCCCCCTACTGGAGGTCTCTGCATGAGTAGATGTCTCTACTCGATCTCCTCTCGGCTTCCCTTGTTGTGGCTGCTCCACAACCTCCTGAAGCTGCTACACCAATTGTGGCTCCTCCACAATCGTCTGAGACTTCTTCTGGCTCTGCATGTTGAGAGGTAATATACGCTCCCTCTCAACCACAAAGTCTCCATCAGTTGCCTTGCTACTCAAGGATTTGCATGCATATTGAACCTCAAGAGCATACAGGTTCTTGACACTTGAACCAATCTGCTTCACTTGTCTAGTGATGATGTGTCTAAGGAAAACCTTTCCCTTACTGAAGACTACATCATAGCCTCTGTCTTCCAGCATCGCGATCGACACCAAGTTTATCTTCAGTCTTGGTACATACTTGACATCGGTCAAGGTAAGGCGAGCTCCATGCTCCCTCTGAAAAATAACTGTGTCTACACCTGAGACACTATACTTCTCATCATTACCCATCGCTATGAGTATCTGGAGATCTTTCTCCTCCAAAGTACTGAACAAACTCTTGTCACCGGTCATGTGGAAAGAAGCTCCACTGTCAAGAAACCAACCACTTCCCACCATGGATGAAACCATGCATTCGAAGAGTGTGAAATCCAACTCAAACTGTGAAGCAAGTGCCTCACCTTCAGATCCTTCCCCGGATCCCTTCTTGGATTTCTTCTTTGGGCAATTAGTAGCATAATGGCCCAACTCATGACAACAAAAGCATCTCATCTTCGACTTGTCAACCTTCTTCCCATCATTGGAAGAACTAGATTCGGAATGAGAACCCTTCTCCTTCCCCTTCTTCACCTTACTCGCTAAGGCACGGTTCTCCTCATCATGCATGGATGAAGAACTATCTTTGGTGCTCCGTCTGATCTCCTCTTGCACAAGATCCGACCAAAGTCTCTCCCATCCTGGCAATTTCTCTCGACCATTGACAGAGTCCTGATAGGAATGCTAACTCTTCGGAAGACCAAGGAGAGCCAAGCTCACCAAGTCCTCATCATCGAAAGTCACCCCCACACTTCCCAGCTCATCCCGACATTGGGTGAACTTCGTGAGATACTGGGGCATACTGTCTCCATTCTCACACTTAGATGTTTCTGAGTTTATCATTGAGCGCCATTCCACCATCTCAAAACTCAACCACTTCTGATCTAAAATTTGTGAGAACAAAGTATTTCTTGTACAGAGATCGACTGTATGGGCATTCACCAGATATCTCACCTTCCAAAAGAAGGATGAATCCAAAGGCTACCTGGGTCGATTACAGACTCTGCCTGAAGAAATAAAATGTAAACACTTTCTGAATAATAGATCTGATGATCAACAGCTCTGATACCATGTAGAAATTTTGAATAATATGACACTTGTTCATAGAGATTATCCTGATTATACACTATTGCGGAATACATGCATAATACATAACCTCCTCTACGTTGATCATCAATTTAGTAGCATCAAAAACAATGAAACATAAATCGCATGCGCACATTAACACAGTATGTAACCCAGGGAAAGCATACAGCTGAAAACCCCACACTATCTGTATATTATAATGATTGAGACCATGTAACAATACATAGTACAATACTCCTCACAAGTACTCAGTACTATCTCCACCTGTTACACACAAAACTAGCTCAGATCCGAACAAGTCACAAGTTCAAATCTCCTTCGCTGCTTTGCCTGCCTCCACTGCACAATGCTTCAAGAGAATCACTCACACTGAAAATCACATGAGCACAGGCTATAATGCTTGTATTGGCCACATTGCATAGTACTCATTGGCATAACTCAATCCCATTGATTTTGCAAGATATCATGCACAACTATAGTCACAACTGATAGCAATCTCAACCTCTAACACCTGTCTCCACTGGACTGTACATGCACTGACATGCAACTGAGTTAAATGATGTATTATTTAGTTGATTTATGAGTTAATAATTAATTCACACAACTCATCATTAGTCTATTTGCACTTAGACTAATTACAACTAGTTTAACCAAGTCAAACTGAACACAACTCCATCAACTCCACATCCAACTCCACCAAACTCAACTGCTTGAGTTCTAACTGAAGTCCTGCATGCAATAGCTCAACTGACCCACAAAGAAAGTGTATTTACTTCTGACAACTGCATGTGTCACATTTGTAGCTCAAATTGAAGTGCTCCAAGAGGATAAGATAATGTTTATAGTCTAAATATTATTATGAGACAATAATATTTGACTTTTCTATTTTTAGCCTGGCAGTCTAAAAATAGACTCTGATCACTCTGTTGTGAACTAGAAATAGAAGTCCATCTATTTTTCCCAACATGACCAATCATCCATAAATAGCATCCTGCAACTCATAGACCATGATCCATATGTCTAAAAATAGACTTTGCGCCATAATTTGCCTGCGGGCCCACTTAGTGAAGGCGACTTCTTTCCACTAAGCTCCATCATCTTGTTGCATTCTCAACATTATCTCCTTGGAATTGATGAAGCCTTCTGATTTCCCGTGACTGATGATCTATCATATTCCCCTAAATGTAGGATAAATATCCTTTTCCTTGAAGATATTTTGACAACTATATCCTGGAAAATTTCCTTTCAAATCTAGATTTTCTATGGAATGCAATCCATTACAACCTTCAAATTTGGGTTTGAATTTTATTTTCATGAATAATTTCACCCAAAGTTTTCATGCAACCTCTTCTTATGAAATGTGTTTAAATAATATGCCCAAAGCGATTGACACATTTGAAACCTCAAAGGGAAATTCTGCATCTAGCGAACCTTTCACCAAAAACTCATTGTGCCCTTTCTCACAAAAACTTGGTTATCATAAATAAAAAACGCCACTTGCACGGTATAGTCTAAATCTTCAAAAACAGAGCATATGAAATGTTGTGGAAGAGACCCTCTCAAATACAATGGCTTACAAATAGTTTGGTTTGAAACCACTAGCTCAAGACATAGAAAATTCTCCAATTGCTTTTCACCATTGCCAAATGATCATAGGCATCAATAACATTCCATGATCAAATACTTTCTATTGATAAGGCTGAGAAAATAAATTGGCACATTGTGGACAAAAAATTTGATTTCAGGTTGCATCTGGGCATTTGCAACTCAACAAAGCTAGCATGTTTGACTCATGCTCATTTACATAAACTAGGTATTGATAATATATTCCACAAGTTGCGAAAACTGGAATCTATAACAAAACAACTATAATATTTTTTGATGCTACCTTGTTACTTTTGTATAGCACTCGAGAAGATTATGGATAAATATTTGTCTCTTCCTTTTAACTCCTTGTTTGAATTCTGTAACTAACATTTTCATTTTCTGGAGAGAAGGACTGTGAAAACTTTAAATTTTTTTGCTAACTACTCTTCTAAACTTCTCCTGATAGAGTTTTTTTTTTTTCCTTTTTTTTTGCGAGATAAAAATGATAACTTGTCATTTGTTATTTTCTAATAACATTGCTTGTGTTATCATCTTAACATTTCTAATTGGAAATAGAAGCCCATGATTCAGCACAGCTAGCTTCATTTCCAATGCTTCACAACCCCATCAAGGCATTGCTCCATCACGAAATATGGGTATATACCCTTAAGATAACTGAGTAAATCTCCCAAAAGGCTCAAAATTTTGCGAAAAATCCCTTAGGAATTCTAACTGATGTCGTTCTACACAAAACCCACGTTCTTGATTTTTGAAATTTGACTTCAATTGTGTAGGTTTTAACCCCGTACAGAAATTACCTGCATACGTATTCTAAAACACAGAAAATAAACAATGCAAGAGAATAACACATAAAACACATATACACAGAGATTTTCCCATCGATCCTAAAACCAGGACTACCAGATTGATTTTTCATTATGTTCCTTTCAATGTTACAATACATATTTATACATGCCGAAGCATCCAATACCATGGACCGAAAACTATCGCATCCAAAACTATGTGTGAAAATCATGCACAAAACCATAGGTAGGTCCGCCCAACCTAACATAGGGTCCAAAAACAAAATTTTCTAGAGAGTGGGGATACCTGCACCCCTCAAAGCCCCTGTCACTCCCCCCCGCTAAGTAATCAGTACAATGAATGGGGGGCTCCGCCCCCCTTCTAACCCCCTGGTTAACTACGTTGGTTAGTCATGGAAAGAATATAACACAACCCAACATTCTCCCACTTGCTGTTTACTTTCCATAGGGGGCCACAAGAGAGCTTAGTCATTTATCTAGCACTGCAATGCCCATTGTTTCTCTACACCAAGAGAACTTCTCAGAGCTCATATATTTTTTCAATGCATCTACAGTATTCTTCAAAGTGTCCACCTTTACCAGCAACACATTTTTGTCTTCTATCATATCCCTCACAAAGTGATACTAAACATCAATGTGCTTTATCTTTGAATGATATGCAGGGTTCTTTGCCAAGAAAATTGCACTTTGGCTATCACAATCTATCCTTATATCTCCTTGTACTAACCCCATACTTGAACATAATCTCTGCAACCAAACTGCTTCATTGCTTGCATGAGTGGCTGCCATGTTTTCTGCCTCTGAAGTTGATAGTGCCACTACAGATTGTTTCTTACTTATCCAACTGACTCCACCTCCAAATAGGTTAAACACATACCCACTTGTAGATCTTTTCTGATCCAGATCTCCAGCCCAGTCTACATCAACAAAGCCACGAATATCCAACACTTTGTCCAATCATGGTCTTCCTTGGTAGCACAAACCATAATCACTAGTGCCACGCAAATACCTGAAAACCCGCTTCACTGTTGTCTAGTGTTCCTTCCCTGGTTTTGACATAAACTTGCTCAATACTCCCACTGCATGTGCAATGTCTAGTTTAATACAGACCATCGCATATATCAGGCTACCGACTACACTTGCATATGGAACATGGGAGATGTCCTCTTCCTCTTCTTGTGTCTTGGGACACTGTTCAGTAGATAACTTTACACCTACAGGAATAGGAACCTTCACCGATTTACTATCCTGCATATTAAACCTCTGCAATATTTTCTTGACATACTTCCTCTGGTTTAACCAGATCTTCCTCTTTTTCTGATCTCTTTTAATTTCCATGCCCAAAATATAGTTTGTAGCACCAAGATCTTTCATGTCAAATTTGGAGGACAAATGGGTCTTCAAATCCTGGATAATTTCTTTGTCATTTCCAACCAACAACATATCATCCACATACAAGACCAGATCAATAACACGGTCACCAATTAATTTAAAATACACAAAGTAATCTACTTTTCTTCTGGTGAAGCCAAGTCCCTGTATAAATGTATCAAATTTCTGATACCACATCCTTGGTGACTATTTTAACCCATACAAAGATTTCATTAACTTGCATACCAGTTCTTTCTTACCCTTCACCACAAAACCTTCAGGTTGCTTCATGTGGATCTCCTCTTCCAGATCCCCGTGAAGAAATGTTATCTTCACATCCATCTGTTCCACCCCAAAATCAAAAGCAGCAGCAACAGATAAAAGTAATCTAATAGAAGTTACCTTGGCAACAGGAGAAAAAATATCACCAAAATCAATTCCCGGCACCTGGGAATGAACTTTTGCTACCAACCGAGCATTGTATTTCTCCACCTTTCCTTCTGCATTTGTCTTCTTCTTGAACACCCATTTGTTGCTAATGGGTTTCCTTCCAGCCGTCAACTCCACCAGATCCCAAGCCTCATTTTTGTGCAAAGATTCCATTTCATCAACCATAGCATCTTTCCAGAGTTTTCCATCCTCTAAATCTACTACTTCCTTCAGAGTTCTGGGATCATCATCAATAATAGATAAAGAAAAATTTGAATAGAAAGCAGACGGACTATACCTTTCTAGCTTCCTTCTTTCTCGAACTGATCTTCTCACGCCCAGTGTTTGTGGCTCTTCATCCTCTGATTCCTCCTCTGCTGTAGAGTCTGATTCTTACTATTTTAGCTCAAACTCTATCTTCTTAGGTTCCTTTGGTTGGACTTCATGTTTAAGAACATCTTTCACCTCTATGAACACCACATCTTAGCTGTAAACAACCTTCCTTGTTACTGGGTTCCAAAGCTTATAACCCTTTAAACCATCCTTATACCCAATAAAGATGCACTTTTCAGATTTACTATCCAACTTGGTTCTTTTCTCCTTTGGAACATGTACATATGCATCACATCCAAATACTCTCAGATGTGAAAGAGAAGGTTTGTTACTAGTCCATACCTCTTGTGGAGTCTTATCTTCCAATGCTGATGAAGGTGATCTGTTGACCAGGTAATATGCAGTCTCCACCACCTCTGCCCAGAATTCTTGTCCTAACCCGACACCACTTAACATGGTTCTTGCCCTTTCCATCAACATCTTTTTCTTTCTTTCTACAACTCCATTTTGCCAAGGTGTATATGGAGTAGTGTTCTGCCGTGTTATACCACACTTCTTACAGAATTCTTCAAATTCCTTACTGCAAAACTCTCCACCGTTATATGTCCTCAGCACCTTTATCTTATTCTCTATCTGGTTTTCCACCAGAGCCTTTAATTCTTTAAACCTGTTAAATACTTTAGATTTCTTCTTAAGGAAATATATCCATGTATTCCTTGACAAGTCATTTATAAATGATACATAGTACACAGACTTACCTAGTGATGGAACCTTCACAGGTCCAAACACATCACTGTGCACAAGCTCTAATATCTGTTTCACCCTCTTACCACCAGAGGGGAAACTCACCTGATTCTGCTTCCCATATACACAATTTTCAGAAAAATCAAAATCCAGAGAGCTATTACTCATACCTTCTACCATACCTTTACCATGAAGTATTTGAAGGCCTTTCTCTCCAATATGTCCAAGCCTTTGATGCCACAACATGGTCTTCTCTGCAGAGACCACTAGATTTTCTGCTCCACTTTCAGGAATCATAGAACTGTTGCACCCACCAACAATAGTGCTACCTTGCAGCTTGTACAGAGTTCCAATTTGAACTCCCCGCATCAATACCAGTGCCCCCCGAACCATCTTGTAGGTATCCTTCTTGAACACTATTTTTACACCTGCATCATCTAGCTTGCTTATAGAAATCAGATTTCTGGCAAATGCAGGAATATGCAAAACACCCAGAAGTGTTCTAACCCTTCCACCTTGCAACTTCAACTTTACTTTTCCGCGACCAATGATTATGGACTTCCTATCATCCCCTAAGAAGACATCACCACCATTGTATTTCTCATACTCATAGAACCACTCTCTATGGGGAGTGAAGTGAAAGGATGCACTTGAGTCAATCAACCATGCCTCATGATCTACATGTGTACTTGAAGAAGCCAAGTACACATCCCCACCTTCATCTGAGGTGGTTTTCACCTTTGCAAAAGGAGTGTCATCAGATCCCTTTCCTTTATCAAGATCTTTAGATTTGCAATCCCTTTTGTAGTGCCCTCCCTTTCTACATTTCCAGCACACCACCTTTACAAGTTTTCCTAGAGATTTAGATCTCCCACTCGATGACTTATTTTTGTTTCTGTTCTCGGACCATCCTCGTACAAACAAGGCATCACCATTATGACTCCATATTTTTCCATCTCATCTCCTCCGTCAGCAAGGATGAGATTATTTCATCAAACTGCAAGGTAGTTGTATTGCTACCTATTGCAATAACCAGACTATCCCATGAATCTGGTGGAGAACACAACAAATTGATGCACTTATCTTCATCTAAAATTTTAATATCAACAGATAATAACTGACTTCCCACAGTATTAAATGCATTCAGATGCTCTGTCACTGCATCTCCATCTTTCATCCTCAGGTTATACAACTTTTTTTGCAGGAACAGTTTATTCACCAGAGACTTAGATTGATACAAAGTCCCTAACTTGTCCCACAAAGCCTTAGCCATAGGTTCCCCTGATACATTCAGCAATATTGAATCTAAGACACACAATCATATTGTGCTCTTTGCCTTTCGATCGAACTTCTTCCATTCTTCATCGGACACTCTCGTTCGTTTAGTACTCAAATCTACCATGATCCACTGATCTTTATCCACCAACAGAACCTCCATATTGAGTTTCCACAACTCAAAAATCTGACCATTAAATTTCTCGATCTCTATCTTTCCACTGCTCGCTATCTTCTTTTACCACTATAGTCGATCTCACAGATCTCCCACTGAACAGAGTTTACCACAGGCTCGAGCGAAAGCCCTCAGCAACAAAGGCATCCCCTTGAAGCCAAAATAGCTCTGATACCATATGTAGGTTTTCATCCCGTACAGAAATTACCTGCATACGAATTCTAAAACACAGAAAATAAACAATGCGAGAGCATAGCACATAAAACACATATACACAGAGATTTTCCCCTGGATCCCAAAACTGGGACTACCGGCTTGATTTTTCATTATGTTCCTTTCAATGTTACAATATATATTTATACATGCTGAAGCATCCAATACCATGGACCGAAAACCATCACGTCCAAAACCATGGACCGAAAACCATCGCGTCAAAAACCATGTGCGAAAATCATGCACAAAACCATAGGTAGCTCTACCCAACCTAACATAGCATCCAAAAACAAAATTTTTCGGGGCTTTGTCCTGGACCCCATAGAGTGGGGTTACCTGCACCACTCAAACCCCCTGTCACCCCCCCCACTCTATGCAATTGACGCAACGAATGGGGGGCTCTACCCCCCTTCTAATCCCCCGGTTAACTACGTCGACTAGTCCTGGAAAGAATATAACACAACCCAACAAATTGTTCAAAAATTGTACCCGATTTTTTTTTCCTGAAAATGGGTTACAAATTTTGACTCATAGTTGAGAATCTCTGTATCATTTGTTCAACTCCCTTTACAAACATCAATTTTCCTGCTAATGTGCTTGAAAAGGACTAGAAGCTGGTTTAACTTTGTGCCTGATCATAACTTAGATGTCTCAATTAATAAAGACTAAGTATCATCACTAGGATTGAGTTAGGAATGGTCTTTACACAGTAAGAACTATTTGGAGCCCTACTCCAATTCCTTTCAACAACCATTCCAAAGAGTGCTAGAGGGCATGAAATAAATGCAATCATTACATGAATACAGTCCTTCGCTCACATAACTAGATATAAATGGAGTATATGCCATCCCGATTTCATTACAAACATCTTTTTTTACATTAGTTATCATTCTCGTCGATAAGATAGATGTTGTGCATCTGAGACATGCCACTTAACAACCTTGCTTCCACCTTTAACCCTGCGTTGCCATTGACACTAGAACTAGATTTCGGGAGGGGGTCTAAGAAGTAAGTAGTTTTGAACCTGGGGGGACTGAAATGCTCCCAATGATGCCACATAATCATGGGTGGTTTTGTGAAACATTTTATTTCAGACCCCGCTCCTCCATTAAATGTCGAAAAGCTTGAGGGGGTCCAAAATTAGATAGGTGCCTTTGATTTTGTAGACATCTTCACCGTTGAAACCTACATACTATTTATTCCATGGCTTGACTTGTTTTTTTATGTGCTATTTTGGTACACTAAGACCAATGAATAATGTACTTTGGCATATAACTCGGTGATTATATGCTTGATCCAATATTTTAACAAAAAGTTTTAATAATAAATAAATAAAATTTATAAAAATATATATAATATTTCTATAGATTTTGCATTTATTAAAACTTTTATTAAAATAACACCCTTTACCAACAACAACTTTATAATTGTTTCAAAAGAATTGGGCTAGGAACAACTTCCAAATTCCACTGAAAAATTGTAATTTTCAGTGTACTAAAATATGTTACAACATCGTTTCCAATGGGGACTGCTCCCCCTTGTGGGATCTAGAGAACTAGTAGACCAACTACCTTAAGTATTGGGCATGGATTCATACTATAAACCTGTGACCTAAAGTTGCAATCTAAAACCATATTGTCTGCACTAATCCATAGATTCTTTCACAATGAAATCTGAAAGTTGAAAACTACTGAAGTGAAAGACTTGACACTGCAAATGAAAATAAGCACAAGAGTGCCTAATGCATCAAGCTTAAGGAGTCAATTAGTTAACAATAATTTTACTCCTTTTAATCCCTTGGAAGTCATTGCTACACTGATGGCTCGATGTGCTAGGTTTGGTTTAATTAAACAATGAACTTATTATCTCCTTGAAATCTAGAATTGACAGTAATAGTAATCCTTGGCTTTGATGAAGTCTTTTGATTTCGAGTGACTGATGATATGTCATATTCCCCTAAACGTAGGATAAAGATCCCTTTCCATGAATATCTTTCGAAAACTATATCCTGGAAAATTGTCTTCCAAATCTAGATTTGCTATGGAATGCAGTCCATTACTGCCTTCAAATTTGGGTTTGAATTTCTATTTCATGAAAAATTCCACCCAAAGTTTTCATGCAACCTATGCTTATGAAATGTGTTTAAATAATATGCCCAAAGAGATTGACACATTTGAAACCTCGAATGGAATTCTGCATCTGACGAACCTTTCACCAAAAGCTCATTTTGCCCTTTCTCACAAAAACTTGGTGCTCATAACTAAAAAACGCCACTTGCATGGAATAGTCTAAATCTTCATTATTGAGAAATTTGCAAGAAGCAATCCTATCCTAAAATAGAGCATGTGAAATGTTGTGAAAGATACCCTCTCAAATACCCCAGCTTACAAATTGTCTGGTTTGAAACCACCAGGTCAAGACATAGAAAATTCTCCAATTGCTTTTTGCCATTGCCCAATGAACATAGGCATGAATAACGTTCCCTATAGCACTCCAGAAGATTGTGGATAAATATTTGTCTCTTCCTTTTAACTCCTTGCTTGAATTATGTAACTGACATTTTCGTTTTCTGGAGAGAAGGATTGTGAAAAATTTAAATTTTTTTTCTAACTATTCTTCTCAACTACTCCTAATAGAGTTTTTTTTTTTCCTTTTCTTTTGTGAACTAAAAATGATAACTTTTCATTTGTTATTTTCCAAGAACATTACTTGTGTTATCATCATAACATTTCTAATTGGAAATAGAAGCCCATGATTCAGCATGGCTAGCTTCATTTCCAATGCCTCACAGCCCCATGAAGACATAGCTCCATCACGAAATCTGGGTATATAACCTTAAGAGAGCTGAGGAAATATCCCAAACAGCTCAAAATTTTGCATAAATTCCCGCTTGAGTTCTAATGGATGTCGTTCTGCACAAAACCCACGTTTCAGATTTTTGAAATTCGACTTCATTGTTTACAAACTGTACCCGAAATTTGCTGCCTGAAAAGGGTTACGAATTTTAGCTTATAGTTGAGAATCTCTGTATCATTTGTTCAACTCCCTTTAAAAACATTAATTCTCATGCTAATGTGCTCGAAAACAATTGGAACGTGGTTTAAATTTGCGCCTGATCATAACTCATATGTCTCAATTAGTAAAGACTAAGTATCATCACTAGGATTGAGCCAGGAATGGTCTTTACACTATAAGAATTATCTGGAGCCCTACTCCAATTCCTTTCAACAACCATTCCAAAGAGTGCTAGAGGGAAAGAAATAAATGCCATCATTACATGAATACAGTCCTTCGCTCACATAACTAGATATAAATGGAGTATATGTCATCTCGATTTCATTACAAACATCTTGTTTTACAGTAGTTATCATTCTCGTGGAGAAGATAGGCGTTGTGCATCTGATACATGCCACTTAACAACCTTCCTGTCACCTTTAACCCTGCCTTGTCATTGAAACTGGAACTAGATTTCGGGAGGGGGTCTAAGCAATAAGTTGTTTTGCACCTGGGGGACCAAAATTCTCCCAATGATGCCACATAATCATGGGTGGTTTTGTGAAACATTTTATTTCAAACCTCCCTCCTCCATTAAATGTCAAAAAGCTTGAGGGGATCTGAAATTAGATATGTGCCTTTGATTTTGCAGGAATATCTCGTCACCGTTGAAACATGCATACTCTTTATCTCGTGGCTTGGCATGTTGTTTTATGCGCTATTTTGGTAGACTAACACCAATGAATAATGCACTTTGGCATATAACTTCGCGATTGGATGCTTGGTCCAATATTTTAACAAAAAGTTTTAATAATAAATAAATAAATTTTATAAAAATATATATAATATTTCTATATATTTTTCATTTATTAAAATAACATCGTTTAACAACAACAACTTTATAATTTTTTCAAAATAATTGGGCCAGGAACAACTTCCAAATTCCACTAAAAAATTTACAATTTTCAATGTACCAAAATATGTTACAATATTGGCTCTAATGGAGACTGCTTCTCCCTGTAGGATGTAAAGAAATAGTAGACCAACTACCTTAAGTGTTGGGCATGTAGTCATACCATAAACCTTTGACCTAAAGCTGCAATCTAAAACCATATTGTCTGCACTAATCCAGAGATTCTTTCACACTGAAATCTAAAAGTTGAAAACTGCTGAAGTGAAAGACTTGACACTGCAAATGAAAATACGCACAAGAGTGCCTAATTAATCGAGATTAAGGAGTCAATTAGTTAATCAACAATAATTTTACTCCTTTTAATCCCTTGGAAGTCATTTCACTCAACCAAACCAAACTTGATACTGCAAACTTGAAACATAACTGAAACAACCGTTGATCTACTGCACACTGAATCCGAAAATAACTAATCAATTCCACACACCTCTATCTAACTGAACTTAAAAACTTTACACTATTAGGTGAAATATTCTTTCCAATGTAACCAAGAGAAGAGTGGGTTTATTGACAAGCCACATTGCCAACAGTTGAAAATTTGAAAAATATGTACAATATGAAATATAAACCCCATAGGCAATAGATACTTGCATCTGAACTTTAAAAGTTGCATCCTCTGTGTACATCCTAGATTTATGATCATGACTGAGAGGAAAAAATAGATATTGCTGAATACAACTATCAATGAGCCTTTCACAGACACAGCAATAAAGGTAGCTAACATTTTGAAACAGTGGAATCAGTAACCTAGTGGAATCACCATATGGCAAAGTGGAGTCGCCAGGTGAAAGAAATGAAACCAATAATAAATGCCTACTCCTTGTTCACCAGTAAGGAATATATCCAATCTTTATTGTTCTCCGGAGAAAGATCTCTTTGTTACATTATCCCCAGTAATGGCACCAAATGTTGTACATATTTCCCGTAGGCAGTCCTTGGCTGCAAAAACTACACCAGGAAACCAACTTGACTAGTCTTTAGGATCAAGCTAGCCCTTGAACCATAGGGGGCTCGCTCAATTATTACGATGCTTTGTTTAACGCTGTTCACTTGTCACTAAACAACAACGTATGAAGCACGATGGCCAGATTTAGGATTTAATGGGGTGGTTTCTAATGATTTCACAATTCCTGTTCGTGAATAAATCTCTCTCTTACAGAGTCCTTTCTCAAAGTGTCAACTTTGAGCCTAACAGAAGAGCCTAACTTTTAAATAATTTGAAAGAAGAATATAAGGGGATTCCTGATAATTAAGGAGTCATACAGAATACTAAATTAACCAAGAAAAATTGGATGCATGTAGAATACTTCTATAGCCCAACAAAATACATTTAGGAGAATAGGGAAGGACAAACAATAACGAGTTCAAAGAAGAGATACCTTAGACAAACTGTTGAATATACTAATGTCTTTAAACGATTATAAATTTGCAGGGGATTTCAGAGAGGTTGAAACTCAATATATTCTTGGCCAGATCTCCTATAATACTTTGAACATGTGTAGAAAAAAAGTTATGGAAACACTAGAAAAACATACTAGAAACACAAATTATTTCATAAACTGGCGCCGAAAGGCTTTGATTAGGAATTCTATAATAGAAGTTGAATAGAGCTTAAAGGTTTTGGCATCAAAATCCAGTCCTTTTATATTAAAAATGAAACAATATATAGACTAAATCTCTCCTAAACTGTTACAATAATCTTGGAATAAAATCCTAAATAGTATACTAAAAATAAAACAATATCTGAATAGTCTGCAAGAAATTTGGAACTGTTTACAAATTCTCTACCTTAGAATCTGGAAATTAGTTGAATGACTCTTAAGTCTTCTCCTTGGAATCTTGAACTACTAATTTTGACCTTGGAAATCTTTTCCATATGTTAACTAATTATCACTTCATATTTATATTTCTCCATAAAATCTAAAAATGATCTTCAATTGTTGATCTTGTGCCAGATTAGCTAGCCTGAAAATTGAGTGAGACCAATTTTCGAAAAATTGGAGGAATTTGTTTTTATCCTTAATGGTTCTTCATGCCACATGTTCTTCAAATTTTGGCTTTCAAATTAGTTGTTAGATAATGTGGATCTAATTGCTACACTGATGGCTCGATGTGTTGGATTTGGTTAAATTAAATAGTGAACTTATTATCTCCTTGAAATCTAGAAATGATAGTAATGGTAATCCTTTTCTTTGATGAAGCATTTTGATAGCCCGTGACTGATGATCTTTCATATTCCCATAAATATGGGATAAATATCCTTTGCCTTGAAGATCTTTCGAAAACTATATCCTGGAAAATTTCCTTTCAAATCTAGGTTTTCTATGGAATGCAATCTTGTGGGCTCCAGTATTGTAGCAATAATGCTACAACTCCTCGAGCTTCCTTCTCTAATTTTATCAACCCGGTAGTTCGTAACAAACTTGGAAGCGACGGTGCTGTATGCACAAGTACTAGCTCTTGTCGCAGCTGTCACTTGGTCAGCTGGCACAAGTCCGCTAGGGCTCAAGCCAACTTCTATATGTTCTCAGAAGAATCTTTCTAAATGATGAACGAAGGCTATCTCAAAGGAAATTAACCTATTTTTCAAGAATGAACTGAAAGCCAACCAAACATGGAAACCCTAGTAAACCCTAATCTGACTAGCTTAATCCTTATGATGCAATGGTGGGAATGCAACTTCCAGAAATGATGCCATTACTTCTAGTGAGATGAGATGCATGAATTTAAACTACTTCCATTGAAGAGAACACGTTTTTGTATTTTTGCTCAAGTGGGTGGAGTTATTATGATTGTGCTTCTTACTGGGTCTTGATTGTGCAGGGGTAGTTCAAAGGGGAGGAAGGCTTGGGAAAGGTCAGGAGGACTCTGAGAGGTTCCAGGGGATCCCTAACATCATTCCACAGAAGTTCACAACGTTCAGGTGCTTGGCAACTGTGTTTGCAGGCTTCTACAGGATGTCTGCAGGGGATCCTACAGGAAGCTCGGGATTTCTACAGGAAGTCTGCTAACTTCTACAAGATGTTCTGCAGCCGGAGTTTTGGGTGATGGAGGAGTGAAGGAGCTGTATGGGTGGATGGGTAAGATGGAAGGGGAGCTTGAGATGGCTCAGGGACAGAGAGATGAGATGGGGAGAGAGTGGATAGAGCTGGTTGGTCGATAGAAGGGTAGAGGCAATGGAAGGCCGAAAATATTGAGCAACATGGACGGTAGAAGGGTTGGAAGGCAAATGAGCTGAACAGAGGATGAGTAGGTGGCTTAGGCATGGTTTAGAAGGATATGAACACGATGAAGTGGTGCTGCGCAGTGTAAATGAAACAAATCACCCTTATCTTGCATGTAATATGAAAGTTCACCAACCTATTCTAACTGTATTATTAGGAATCAAAGAACAACAATGTAAGTTGAAGGGAAACCGTGCATGATGCTGAACCAAAGAGTCATTACTCAAGATATAATCGTATGGACAATTCTTCAACCGAAAACATTACATCAATACTTGCATGCATATGTTAAAATAGTGTTTTTGGCAGTTGGCACGGTCTACACTTCCGGTCCCCAAACAGAGGTGAAAGTGAGCATGCATTCAACCTTTTTTGAACTCAACGTAACTTCAATCTCCCTACACTAATTCTGAACTACTGAAACAACTGCATTCATGAAACTAACCTACATAACCAAACCGAAACAGTCAACTCAGCAAATTGTGTTTTCCAAGTGCATGTAAAGGAAAGAAATGCAATGATAAAAGAAAGACAAGTAACAATACAAAGAAGAGGAGGTCTATTGCTCTCAGGTTGGGCCCTAACTTGAGAGCTATAGCTCCTCTAAGAACTCAGAATTGAATCCAAATCTGCCTGCCTTTTATTAAAAGATCATAATCATGAGTCTAACAACATGCCAAAATTGGCTTACAAAGAGAAAAAACAGAGCTACAGCTCGTGATTCAAAATCTACAACAAAGGTTCAAGAGTCTTTATCGAAGGCTACAGCCTCAATATTTATACATGATGAGGGCCAAGCTGGCCTCCTCAATTAGTGGGGCTTGGCTGTCCAACTAAGAGTAAACTGTTGTTCTTGTAGAATCCGTTGGCTGCCTTCTAGCTTGGTGGTGATAGCTATTGGAGCTCGGAGTTGGGGTGGAGATCACGAGGAAGGTCATTCAAGGCTGTGGAAAACCTCCCTATAAACCCGCAATGCCACGTTGGTTGTCTCCTTGTCTTCATTTGCGTGGTCTTTGCTCCATTTAATGTCAAAAAACCTGAAATCATCATGTATTAGCCACATAGGCATAATGACTGCCCTTCTTCCTACAAATAACACGAATATACTAAGAAATGATGCATAAGTGATAAAAAATGAAGGGTTGAGCAAGGTAAGTAGGCCAAATGAGCCCAAATTGTTACCAAAAATTGGGGCTCATCATCACCCCCCAGCTAAAATATTTGCTCATCCTTGAGCAACTAGTCCAACTCTTCATCCTTCATTGCCTTTACTGCTACCCTTACATCCCAAGCCTCTGTAGTAGTGTCCTCCTTGCTGATATGAAACCCAGCCCTTCTGTTTACCTCTTCCCACTATTCTTTATCATCAGTCTCTGTGCTGCCTTCCATCAATCCTAGCAGCAGTGGTGGGCTGAGTTTAAGGCCAATCCAGCTGGCCTGGAGGTTTTGCATGGATTTCTTATAGAGGGCTACCCGTACCAGAGCTTCGCTCATCCGAGTTGGGGTATGGTACTCATGGATTTTCAGACTGTGTGCCAATGTATTCCATCTGCGTGTGCATGCTTGGACAGCGTTGTCTCCTAACAGTCTCTCCATGTCCTCAAAATGAGCTATGGCTTGGGCCTGTTGATCCATATAACTTAATGAAGCTTGAGGGTCAGTGGACAAATGTTGGTGTGCCGAGATTAGTGCAACTGGATCCCCTGGTTCTGGTCTGATGAGCAATGGCTCGTTCAGCTCTCGGTTCATGATTGCTTTGGCTTCTGCTGCTCTTTTGTCCTCATGGTTCAGCCATGAGGCAAATGCCATTAATTGCATATCTCCCAAGGCCGTATTGGGATCCCATGAAACTACATTAGGCAGGGCCAGATTATGGAGGTAGAACTCCGCTAATTTGGCCCTATCCTCTGATGAGCTAGTACTGCAAACTTCAGTGAATTGTTGCGGGTCTTGGAGCTGAGAGATACCTCTTTGCACCAAGGTATTGATTTGGAATTGCAGCCATTGGTCTTTCAAGTACAAGCCATAGGATTTGGCCGGCTGCCTGCATTGGATAGCATCCATGGCCCAGCTGGCCATGCAGGCCAATTGTGCTTCTTTCTGCTGCAGTTGTTCTCTGAGAGCTTGCACCTCAATTTGTGCTTGCTGTTCTGCTTCCTGTAGAAGTGTGGTTGGCTCCCCAAGACCGGTGTTCAGTTCCTTTTTGCCTTGTTGTTCCTCTGTGGTGTCCTTGGAGGATGTACCTGTCCCTGCCCTCAGCTCCTGTAGCTGCAATCTCAGCTTCTGGTTTTCTTCCTGTAGGAACACGCGTTGGTAATTTGCCACATGTTTGGCCATGGACAATTCACTTCTGGCCTCCTTGAGCTGCTCCTGTAAGGGACCTATGTCCGCCACACCCTTTGACTTGGTTATTTTCATCCACGTGTGTGTACGGACTCTTTCTTCCTCTAATGCAAAAAACAGTGGAACAGTAAATTTCTGAGGTATAATTTTGCCAGCCTCTAAAAAGTTGTAATATGAACTCAGACTTGGCTGAGGGCTGGGCTCTGGTATATCCTCTTTCTCCACTTCCTTTGGTGGCTCTACTTCACCCTCCCTTGGTGGTGATAAGGGTGCTTCTCCTTCCATTCTCTCAGTTTCTTTAAGCCTGGCTAAGGTTTCCTGTAGAGCATCTTCAGCATCCTGTAGCCGAGCTTTTTCAGTCAATTGGTCTAACTTTTCTTGCCACGTAGTTTTCTTCGGGCTCCCCCTCTCATAGGTGACTGATATCCTCGAGGGGGACCTTTCCTTGGGCGAAGTAGGGGCATCTTCAATGATGATCGGGCTACTGGACGGAGGCTGTGGCTTGCCCGTCTTTATTCTCACACTTCTTCGAGCTTTAAAGTATAGAGGGGTCTCCCTCTTTCTCTTCTCCTTTGGCTTAGGAGGTGTGCTGAGGGCGGCCAGCACAGCTGCTGCCTCCCTTTCACGAATGTCAGCTTTCTTCTCCTTGGGTTTCACATTTTCGGGGCTTCCTGTAGAAGACCCTGTTTTAGTCAATTTCGGGCTTCCTGTAGAAGAACCTTTTTCAGTTAATTTCGGGCTTCTTGTAGAAGTCGGTTTCGACTTTCCTGTAGAAACAGGTGTCACCGCCTTGGTTTTCTTTGCTGCGTGATTTTTTCTTTTTGACTTGGTTGCAGTCGCTGTCGAGGCACTCTTGCTGATGTGGACCTTCTCAGCCTTGTCCACTCTGCCTTGCAACCTTTTCTCTCTTGCTGTCAAGATGGGTGTGTCCTCTTTCTCCTTGTCACCCTTTTTCTCTTGTTTCTTCTCTTGATTTTTCTTCTGCTCTGTGGTCGGGGTCTTTTGGCCTTTTTCTTTCTTCACTGCGGGCACTGACTCTTTCTCCTCACTGCTAGATGAACCGAGCTCTTAGGTCAGCATCTTTATATCCCCATCCTTTTTCAAATTTCTGAAGGCTTCCGATGAGAGAGGAACCTTGTATGTGTGGAGCACATCCTCCACGAGGAGTTTGATCAGTCCATGGTGGGCTACCTGGTCTGGTGTGCCTTCTTTCAACTTGGTTGAACACTCAATCAGAGACTGTAGTAGAAAGTAGGGGAGACTGTGCTTGTTTTCTACAGGTAGATCTATCTGGTGCCGTAATTCAGTGAGTAACCGAAAATGATACCCGTATACAATGCTAAAACGGCCTTCGCAGGTGATGTACTTCATAATTTGCAGGCTAACTTCATTCCACGGTGGCAGTAAACTGGTTCTACGAACCCCATTTTTGTCTTCTGAGAATTCCTCCTCTGGTGGAAAGAATTCTTTCTTAGCTTGTTGGCCCAATTTCATTTCTTCTTTATCCCATGGTAATCCCATTGGGAGCTCCGTAACTCGGCTGATGAATTGTGGGGTGAGTTTGAGGCTTAAACCCCTGAAGTTAATGGTGGCCAACGTTTTAGATTTCGGCCTCAGAGCTTGCAAAAACTCTTCTGCCACTTCGTCGTCATAGCCCTGCAATTTGTCACAGAAGGATATCCATTGCGCTCGTGTGAAGAGCTCCACCACCTCAGGATTTTATCTTAACTTCATTGAATCAGTGGGTTCCCTTCTGATGAACCCACCCGGCATGGTGAAAAACTGTTGCGTTAGCTGGAGGTGGCAAATGCGGAAGAAATTTGGTCTACTGGGACAGAGCGTAGGATTACGCCTCTGTCAGGCACATAATTCACAAAGCTTATCCCCTGAGAACCTTAACACAGCTAATTACACTGACATCCTGTAGGATGACAGTTCATGCACGGCAGACAACATTTGCAACAATTTTCTACGACCAGACTGTAGACGACGATTCTGCCACCTTCAAAAACCAATTGCATGGAGAGTTCAGGCTTACCTTTTTAATCCGCCACCTTTTGACGTGAGGAACCCGACTTCCTGTAGAAACAACTTTCCTGTAGGAGCAGCGCGCGATTTCCGGGGGATACTGCAGTGGGTCTGCGCTCTTGGTGTTGCTTCACAGGCGTTCTGATGGCCAAAGACTCGGAGTATCGAGCTGCAGAGGGATCCAGATGATCACTCGAGTCTCAAACGGTGGATGATAAATGCATGGGGTGGCAATCTAGCCGATTAGATTTGAATCGGCGGAATCCGTGGCGCGGGGGTGAGTTGTCCCTGCCGGACCGTTGGACGACGTCATCCCATCATTTGCCTGCGAGTTCCCTTACTGCCGCATCATTCCCCGCAGATCCGCCGCCGTCTCTTCTGTTAAACTCGTTTTTTTCTTTTGCCACGACCGCCACCCAAACATCCGACTAGACCATTAACTAATCGACGTGGCCAGTCGAATGGCCATACAACCGCTCAACCCATTCACTTCACACTTGCAAACATTTTCAAAGTAAAATTCATGCAATTCGACGGAAGTAAGGGTCGAGACACTTACCTGTGCGGCCGCCACACGATTTTTCGGTTCTTGGACAATGATGAGTGGATTTATTTGCTGCTGGTGGATTTGCACAGGCCCGGAGGTTCATATTCACAGGCCGCTGACGATGGATTTGATGCTGCATGCGCCTGCGTTTTCATTGTATATGGCAAGCGCTGTGAATGGTGTGCACTCTAGCGGGCTTAACTGTTACGGGACTCCTGCAGGATGTCCTGTAACAGTTTTTTCCTCCTCGGGTGCATGCTGCACGACGAAGGCAATGGCCCCACGATCACGCTCACAGAGCTCATGGATGGCTGGGATGGATATGGTATGACATCTCAGCATTTTTTTTCATCTTAAAAATTGCTTTTCTCTTGATAACTCAATGATCTGCTTTGATGGTGCAGGTAACTTCATTGCATGTTGACAGGGATGGTAGAAAGAGGTGACAGCAGTGTATAAAGGTGACAACAATAGCTTGCATGCGTTCAAACCGATCCTTGGTTGTTAGATCTCCTCATAAAATGAATTCTGGGCCGTCCCGAACTTCTACAGGAAGTTTCCTGTAGAAATACAGAACTTCCTGTAGGAAGTTTGCATTTCCTGTAGAAAGTCTACACCTTCCTGTAGAAAGTCTGCATCTTCCTGTAGAAGACTCAAGCCGTGATGAAATTGTGCACATACCTTGGAGAAAATGAGTATTCTTGGAGGAGGTGCTGGTGAGGTCTCCTGGCAGCATGATAAGGATCTTTGGCTTTGCGTTTAAAGACCTCCTCTCCTTCATAGAGCACCTGCAACCTGCATGCATTTTCACATTATAAACTTGTTGTCCTCGTTTTTTCTTTTGCTTATTGTTTTTTTTTTTTCTCCTTTTTTTTGAAAGATAACAGGGGCGCCTCAATGAGGTTTTCACCCTTGCCATCTGCCTTAAGCGCCTCAGAGAGGTTTTCACTCAAGGATATTTTTTTTAAATCTCTTTTTTTTTTTGAAAGACAATAGGGGCGCCTCAATGAGGTTTTCACCCCTACCACCTGCCTTGGGAGCCTCATAAAGGTTTTCACCCAAGGATCTTTATTATTTATTTATTTATTTATTTATTATTTTTTTTTTCTTTAGATCTTTCAGGGTATGCCCAAAGCAGAGGCAGAACCCTTCTCTATGACCAACACTGATTTCTCCATAGTTTTGATGAACTCTTGTCTTGAGAGAGCTTTCCTGTAGATCTTCAATCGATGCCCATTGACAAGCATGGGGATGGCTTCCTCATCAATGGTTCGAATAAGAACAGATCCATTGTCATGGCATTTTTCCACTGCATATGGTCCTAGCCACCTGGTTCTCAGCTTCCCCTTGAAATCTTTGTACCTGGAGTCATACAACAAGGCCCAATCTCCCGGCTGGAATTGCTTGTCATGGAGGTGTTGGTCATGCCACACCTTTCTCTGAAGTTGAACCACTTCTGAGTGAAGGAGGGCCTGCATCCGGTGCTCATCCAGTCCATTCAGCTGCAATAACCTTTCTTGTTGTGCATGGCTGAGATCTAGGTCCAGCTGAGCTACCATCCTCAAAGTGTTGTATTCAAATTCAATGGACAGCAAAGCTTTCTTCCCATAGACCAGCTCATAAGGTGTGAAGCCGGTGGTGGTCTTCCAGGTGGTGTTGTAAGCCCATGTGGCCTAAACCAGGTGATCTGCCCAATCTTTCCTACTGCTGCTCACCACCTTAGTCAAAATCCCTTCCAATGCTCTGTTGGTGACTTCCACTTGCCCATTTGCCTGTGGATGATAGGGGGTGGAAGTCCTATGCTTGATTTTGTGGTGAGCTAGCATGTATTCAATCAAGTTGGATGTGAACTGGCTCCCTTGATCGGTGACCAGCTCTCTTGGGTAGCCAAATTTGTAGAAGATGTTCTCCCTTAAGAACTCAGCCACCTTTTCTTCTGTTGCTGCCTTGATTGCTTTAGTCTCTGCCCACTTTTTCAGGTAGTCAGTGCACACAATGATGTAAGACCTTTGCCTCGAAGGAGGGTTGATTGGACCCACAAAATCCATACCCCACTTTTCAAATGCCTCAAGAGTCACTTGAGGTTGGAGAGGCATCTCATCCCTTGGAGTCGGTTTCCCCATTCTTTGGCATCGGTCACATTGGCTGATATATCTTCTGACATCTTGATGATGTGTGGGCCAATAGTAGCCTGCCTGTAGGATTTTGAAGGCAGTCCTCTTTGCTGCAAAATGTCCTCCACAAGGCCCATCATGACAGGTGAGGAGGATATCAAATACTTCCTCCTCCCTTGCACAATGCCTTAAGATCTGATCAGGGCCAAGCTTGAACAGATTGCCCCCGATCCAAGTAAATGAGGCACTTTTTCTGATGATTCTGCTCTTCTCTCTTGAAGATAGGTGCGGAGGGAACTGTGCTGAAACAAGGTAGTTTGCTATATTAGCAAACCATGGAGAGAGTACTGAGATAGCAAACAGATGTTCATCGGGCATCTGGTCATCCACTGTTCCCTCCTCATCTGCAGACAAATCCAATCTAGATAAAAAGTCAGCAACAACATTTTCTTTACCTGGTTTGTCAACAATGGTCAAATCAAACTGCTGCAACAAGAGTAACCATCTAATAATACGAGCATTCACATCTGGTTTATTCATTAAATATCTAATTGTAGCATGATCTGTATGTACAAAGGTTTGATAGCCAGTGATATAATGTCGGAACTTGTTCAGTGCATGGACCACAGCCAAGAATTCTTTGTCGGTTACAGTGTAATTCAGTTCGGCTTTGGACAAGTTTTTGCTAACAAAGTAAATGGCATATGGAAGTTTTTGTTCAACTTGTCCTAAAGCTGCCCCTATGGCTTTGTTCGAGGCATCAATGTGGATGTGGAAAGGTAGGGCCCAGTTTGGACCTCTCAAGATTGGGGCTGACACCAACTTGTCCTTTAATTCATTCAAAGCCCTCTGACAATCGTCAGTCCATTTAAACTACACATCTTTTGCCAACAGGCCAAACAATGGTGAGGCTAGCTTGCTGAAGTCTTTAATGAATCTCTGGTAATACCTTGCTAATCCTAAGAAACTCCGGACATCCCTTACCTTTTGGGGAGGTGGAACCTTCTTGATGAGAGCAATTTTGTTAGGATCCACTTGTAACCCTTGGCAAGAAATGGTATGGCCTAGCACGGTCCCTTCAGTCATCAGGAATTCACATTTTTCAGGACTAAGGGACAGGTTCATCTCAATGCATTTGGTTAGGACCTTTCCCAGATTGGACAATGCTTCCTGGAAGTTGGACCCATAAGGAGTGAAGTCATCCATATAGATTTCCACCACATCATGGACCAGCTACGAGAAGATGCTCAAGACAGCTCTTTGGAAGGTAGCAGGAGCATTGCATAGCCCAAAGGGAAGGACTCGATAGGCAAAGGTACCCCAAGGACAAGTGAAGGTGGTTTTATCTTGGTCTTCCGGGCTGATTTGGATTTGGTTGTACCCGCTAAACCCATCCAGGAAAGAGAAGAACTTCTTTCCTGCCAGTCCATCCAACACTTGGTCTATGAAAGGTAGAGGGAAATGGTCTTTCTTGGTAGCTTTGTTCAGTTCTCAGTAGTCCACACAGATTCTCCATTTCCCATTTTTCTTGGGAACCAACACCAAAAGGGACACCCATTCACTATCTGAGATGGGGTAAATGAATCCGGCATCCAACAGTTTTTGCAATTCTTCCTTGACAATGTCCTTAAGGGCTGGATTCATTCTCCTCTGAGGTTGCCTAACCGGCTTACAATCCTTTTTGATGTATATGTGATGGGTACAGACCGAAGGATGGACTCCTTTCATCTCCTTATAGTTCCAAGCAAAAGCATCTAGGTGACTGGCCAACAGGCTACACAGCTCCTTTTCCTGGGAAGGAGATAGGGAGGAGTTGATCTTTCACGTTCTCTCAGGGCCGAACTCCACATTCTTGACTTTGGGAGTGACAGGGTTGGTGGCACAAAGGTCCACTAAGGTGCTGGCTTAGGCGTCCTCCACCAATTTCTCTAAGGATAGTGCACTGGAAGGTGGATTCTGGATCAAAGTCTCAATCAAGTCATCCTCGGTTGGGGGGTCTCTTCTAGTGGTATCTATGGTGCACAAAGGTGCTGAGTACACCTCATCCTCTTCTCCTTCCTCCAACCACAGTGGTAAGTCATGCTCTAAGGAGGGTTGGTCAGGAGGGTATAGGACTAGCTGCTTGGACATAGGACCGTTTTTGATGGTCATGTTTCCTGCACGGAAACTTATGTAAGCATCTGCAGTGGCTAACCAAGGCCTTCCCAAAATAAGAGGATATCCAGTAAGCTTTTCCTTGGGTTGCAGAACCAAGAAATCTGCAGGGTATTCCCAAGAGTCGATAGAGAACAAGACATCCTCCACAATCCCTTCGGGAGTCACGGTGGAGCGATCTGCTAGTTGCAGGACTGTCGAGGTCTTCCTCAAGGAACCCTGAAGATTGAGTTTGAGCATGGTATCCCTGGTCATCACATTAATGGTAGCCCCCAAATCAATCAAGGTGTGAGGTATGATGGTGCCATTGATGTGGACATCTACTACAGGACTCCCAGGATCTAGGTACTTTGGGCAGATGACTTGTCCTAACATAAGGTCAGACAGTTGTCCTAAGACATTGATGGTTGAAGCATCTCTCTTTCGCCTGCCTGGGTGTTTAAAACACTTTTCCTTAACCAGTTTGTTGTATATTGGCACATCCTTGATGGCTTGGAGAAGTGGTATTTTCACACACAACTGCTTGAGCTCTCCCAGAAGCTCATCCTCCTCTGGGTTGGGTTGTGTGGTGGCTGTTAGCCTCTCAGGAAAGGGTGGAATAGCCTTTGGTTCACTTTCCTGTTTGTCCTCCTCGTCCTCTGGGGGAGGAGGTTGGCGATCCGGAAGAGTCTTTCCAGATTGAAGATTGATCTCCTAGATCTCCACAACATAGGTAGGGCATGATGTTTCCCCAGTGTATACCTGCTGGGCCTGTCTATTGTTGGGGTTCAGGTTCGGTTGAGCAGGCATTTGAGGTTGCCTTGGAGGAGCAGGAGGTAATGGTTGAGGTTGAACTGGTGGTGGAGGCAAAATGGCGGGAGGAGTGTTGTACTGGGGCCTCCACCCCGACTGAGGTGCATTCCACTGAGGCTGTGGCTAGGCATGTGAATGATATGAATGAGTAGTGGGTTGAGTAGGGTACTGAGGTGGATAAGACCATGGAGGAGGCATAGACCAGGAAGGATGAGCAGGGGGACCCCAGGAAGGCATAGGGGTCGATTGGTTGGGGCTGTAATAAGCTTGAGGTGCCCCTTGCATCCCCTACTGGTAAGGTCTAGGTCCTTGTGGCCTCCTTTGGTTGAGGAAATAGAGAGGTTTAGTGGGAGCTTTTGTCCCTTGGTACATAGCTTTAAGCCCAGGTAAGGTTGGGCATTGGTTTGTGGGATGGTCCTCCTCACAAACGAAGCACACTTCGACCGAATGCAATGGGCATTCGTTCTTAGGGTGTCTCCTTGTACATCTAGGGAAGAAGATAGCCAAGGCCCTCTCAGCTTCTTCCTTCTTCTGCTGGATCCTGAATGTGTCCAGTTGCATGACAATGGTCTGTCTCACCTCACTCTTAAGATCTTCTAATTGATTTGCAAACTCATGCTTGGAGAAAGGAATACCAGCTGAGAAAAGGTTTCCTCTACCTCGTTTCCGGGCTGCCCTAGAGTGGTTTTTGAACACAGTCTTGATGTCCTCATAAGGCAGATGGTAAATATCTCCCCCAGCTAACATGTGAAGGGTATCTAAAAGGTCTTCAGGGACTCCTCAGAGCAAGACCAACTTGAGGGATTCAGGGTCAAGTGTGCACCTGGCCCGCTTATAGCTAAGTTGGAACCTCTCCTCGTAATCCTCTAAGGACTCATCATTTCCCATGGTCATCTAAAAGATTTCTCCCTTGGTTTCCTTGGACCTACAGTAGTCCCGGTACTTGGTATTGAAAGCTTGTTGCATCTGAGCCCAAGTGGTGATACTATTCCCAGGTAAGCCCATGAACCAGCGTAATGCTGCATCCTTAAGAGTTGAAGGGAAGAGTTTCATCTTCTGCTCATCTTCAGTATAGTCATAGGTTCTACAAAGGACAGCAAACTCAAACAGGAAGGTATCAGGATCTTCAGTAGTCAGTCCATGGAAGTGAGGCAGAGCGAAGGGGCTAATGTTTTTCATTTTCATGTCTCCATTGGTTTCTCGGATGGGGAAGGCACCTTCTATTCTCTCATCTTCTACTCTATTATCAGCCATAGCTTCAGATGGGATGGTCTCTAATTCTTCTTCTGCTATAGGATCTTCGTATATCTCAGGAATTTCGCCTATAGGTTCTTCTGGATCACTGTCACCGAAGAAGAGAGAAGGGTGACTCAGTGATGTGGTGGGGGTGTTGGGTAGGAATTTGCCTGTTTTATCTCGATTCCTACGAGGCATGAAATGGAAAGACTTTTTGATTGCTTTTGCTTTTTTTTCTTTGGTACTTGCAAAACTGAAACAGATTGATCTACAACTAACTATCTTGCTGAAATAAAAATGCAGAATTGAAATGAAAGCAGGAAAGGACTAATCTACTTTGCTCAAATGGAATTGCAGGAATGGAAATGCTAGTCTACGCTTGCAGAATTGAAATGATAATCTATGCTTGCAAAATTGAAATTGCGGAATTGAAATGCTAATCTATGAAAGCAGGAAATGTCTATGCTACTCTTGCAGAATGGAAATGAAATAAACTACTTGGCAGAAGGCGAGAGTAAGAAAACAGAAGAAAAGAAAAAATTACTAATACTCTGACGCTTCCCCGGCAACGGCGCCAAAAAGATGGTGGGCTCCAGTATTGCAGCAATAATGCTACAACTCCTGGAGCTTCCTTCTCTAATTTTATCAACCCGGTAGTTCGTAACAAACTTGGAAGCGACGGTGTTGTATGCACAAGTACTAGCTCTTGTCGCAGCTGTCACTTGGTCAGCTGGCACAAGTCTGCTAGGGCTCAAGCCAACTTATATATGTTCTCAGAAGAAGCTTTCTAAATGATGAATGAAGGCTATCTCAAAGGAAATTAACCTATTTTGCAAGAATGAACTGAAAGCCAACCAAACATGGAAACCCTAGTAAACCCTAATCTGACTAGCTTAATCCTTATGATGCAATGGTGGGAATGCAACTTCTAGAAATGATGCCATTACTTCTAGTGAGATGAGATGCATGAATTTAAACTACTTCCATTGAAGAGAACACGTTTTTGTATTTTTGCTCAAGTGGGTGGAGTTATTATGATTGTGCTTCTTACTGGGTCTTGATTGTGCAGGGGTAGTTCAAAGGGGAGGAAGGCTTGGGAAAGGTCAGGAGGACTCTGAGAGGTTCCAGGGGATCCCTAACATCATTCCACAGAAGTTCACAACGTTCAGGTGCTTGGCAACCGTGTTTGCAGGCTTCTACAGGATGTCTGCAGGGGATCCTACAGGAAGCTCGAGATTTCTACAGGAAGTATGCTAACTTCTACAGGATGTTCTGCAGCCGGAGTTTTGGGTGATGGAGGAGTGAAGGAGCTGTATGGGTGGATGGGTAAGATGAAAGGGGAGCTTGAGATGGCTCAGGGACAGAGAGATGAGATGGGGAGAGAGTGGATAGAGCTGGTTGGTCGATAGAAGGGTAGAGGCAATGGAAGGCCGAAAAGATTGAGCAACGTGGACAGTAGAAGGGTTGGAAGGCAAATGAGCTGAACAGAGGATGAGTAGGTGGCTTAGGCATGGTTTAGAAGGATAAGAACACGATGAAGTGGTGCTGTGCAGTGTAAATGAAACAAATCACCCTTATCTTGCATGTAATATGAAAGTTCACCAACCTATTCTAACTGTTTTATTAGGAATCAAAGAACAACAATGTAAGTTGAAGGGAAACCATGCATGATGTTGAACCAAAGAGTCATTACTCAAGATATAATCGTATGGACAATTCTTCAACCGAAAACATTACATCAATACTTGCATGCATATGTTAAAACAGTGTTTTTGGCAGTTGGCACGGTCTACACTTCTGGTCCCCAAACAGAGGTGAAAGTGAGCATGCATTCAACCTTTTTTGAACTCAACGTAACTTCAATATCCCTACGCTAATTCTGAACTACTGAAACAACTGCATTCATGAAACTAACCTACATAACCAAACCGAAACAATCAACTTAGCAAACTGTGTTTTCCAAGTGCATGTAAAGGAAAGAAATGCAATGATAAAAGAAAGACAAGTAACAATACAAAGAAGAGGAGGTCTATTGCTCTCAGGTTGGGCCCTAACCTGAGAGCTATAGCTCCTCTAAGAACTCAGAATTGAATCCAAATCTGCCTACCTTTTATTAAAAGATCATAATCATGAGTCTAACAACATGCCAAAATTGGCTTACAAAGAGCAAAAACAAAGCTACAGCTCGTGATTCAAAATCTACAACAAAGGTTCAAGAGTCTTTATCGAAGGCTACAGCATCAATATTTATACATGATGAGGGCCAAGCTGGCCTCCTCAATTAGTGGGGCTTGGCTGTCCAACTAAAAGTAAACTGCTATTCTTATAGAATCCGTTGGCTGCCTTCTAGCTCGGTGGTGATAGCTGTTGGAGCTCGGAGTTGGGGTGGAGATCACGAGGAAGGTCATTCAAGGCTGTGGAAAACCTCCCTATAAAGCCGCAATGCCAACTTGGCTGTCTCCTTGTCTTCATTTGCGTGGTCTTTGCTCCATTTAATGTCAAAAAACCTGAAATCATCATGTATTAGCCACATAGGCATAATGACTGCCCTTCTTCCTACAAATAACACGAATATACTAAGAAATGATGCATAAGTGATAAAAAATGAAGGGTTGAGCAAGGTAAGTAGGCCAAATGAGCCCAAATTGTTACCAAAAATTGGGGCTCATCACAATCCATTACTGCCTTCAAATTTCGGTTTGAATTTTGATTTCATGAACAATTGCACCCAAAGTTTTCATCCGACCTCTGCTTATGAAATGTGTTTAAATAATATGCCCAAAGTGACTGAAACATTAGAAACCTCAAATGGAAATTCTGCATTTTATGAACCTTTCACCAAAAACTCAATGTGCCCTTTCTCACAAAAACTTGGTTATCATAAATAAAAAATGCCATTTGCATGGAATAGTCTAAATCTTCAATATTGAGAACTTTGAAAGCAACAATCCTATCCAAACACAGAGCATACGAAATGTTGTGAAAGAGACCCTCTCAAATACCACACTTACAAATAGTCTGGTTTGAAACCACTAGGTCAAGACATATAAAATTCTCCAATTGCTTTTTGCCATCGCCAATAGAAAATAGGCAAGGATAGCATTCCCTGATCAAATACGTTCAATTGATAAGGCTAAGAAAATAAATTGGCACATTGTGGACTAAAAATTTGATTTCTAGTTGCATATGGGCATTTGCAACTCGACAAAGCTAGCATGTTTGACTCATGCTCGTTTACATAAACTCGGTGTTGATAATCTGTTCCACAAGTTGCCAAAACTGGAAGCTATAACAAAACAACTCTAATATTTTTCAATACTACCTTGTTACTTTTGTATAGCACTTTAGAAGATTGTGGATAAATATTTGTATCTTCACTTTAACTCCTTGCTTGAATTCTTTAACTGACATTTTCATTTTCCGGAGAGAAGGATTGTGAAAACTTTAAATTTTTCTGCTAACTGTTCTTCTCAATTGCTCCCGATAGAGTTTATTTTCCTTTTCTTTTTGCGAGCTAAAAATGATAACTTGACATTTGTTATTTTCTAAGAACATTTCTTTTGTTATCATCTTAACATTTCTAATTGGAAATAGAAGCCCATGATTCAGCACGGCTAGCTTCATTTCCAATGCTTCAAAACCCCATGAAGACATTGCTCCATCACAAAATCTAGGTATATACCCTTGAGAGAACTGAGGAAATCTCCCAAACGGCTCAAAATTTTGTAGAAATTCCCGCGTGAGATCTAATTGATGTCGTTATGCACAAAATCCACCTTCCAAATTTTTGAAATTCGACTTCAATTGTTCAGCAACTGTACCCAAAATTCACTGCCTCAAAATGGTTACGAATATTGACTCATAGTTTAGCATCTTTATATCATTTGTTCAACTCCCTTTACAAACATCAATTCTCCTACTGATGTGCTAAAAAAGGACTGGAAGGTGGTTTAAATTTGCGCCTGATCGTAACTCAGATGTCTCAATTAATAAACACTAAGTATCACCACTAGGATTGAGTTAGGAATGGTCTTTACACGTAAGAATTATTTGGAGCCCTGCTCCAATTCCTTTCAACAATCATTCCAAAGAGTGCTAGAGGGCAAGAAATAAATGCCATCATTACATGAATACGGTCCTTCTCTCACATAACCAGATATAAATGGAGTATAGGCTATCCCGATTTCATTACTAACATATTGTTTTACAATAGTTATCATTCTCATGGAGAATATATATGTTGTGCATCTGAGACATGCCACTTAACAACCTTGCTGCCACCTTTAACCCTGCGCTGTCATTGAAATTAGAACTGGACTTTGGGAGGGGGTCTAAGTGGTAATTTTTTTGCACCCGGGGGGACTGAAATGCTCCCAATGATGGCATGTAATCATGGGTGGTTTTGTGAAACATTTTATTTCGGACCCCCCTCCTCCATTAAATGTCGAAAAGATTGAGGAGGTCCGAAATTAGATATGTGCCTTTTATTTTGCAGGCATCTCTCATCACCGTTGAAACTTGCATACTCTTTATCCTATGGCTTGGCATGTTGTTTTATGCGTTGTTTTGGTAGAATAACACCAATGAATAATGCACTTTGGCATATAACTTCACGATTGGATTCTTGGTCCAATATTTTAATAAAAAGTTTTAATAATAAATAAATAAAATTTATAAAAATATATGTAATACTTCTATATATTTTTCATTTATTAAAACTTTTATTAAAATAACATCATTTACCAATAACAACTTTATAATTGTTTCAGAAGAATTAGGTCAGGAACAATTGCCAAATTCCACTGAAAATTTTTAATTTTCAGTGTACGAAAATATGTTATAACATCGGCTCCAATGGGGACTACTTCCCCCTGTGGGATGCAGAGAAATAGTAGACCAACTACCTTAAGTGTTGGGCATGGAGTCATACCATAAACCTGTGACTTGAAGATGCAATATAAAACCATACTATCTGCACTAATCCATAGATTCTTTCACACTGAAATCTGAAAGTTGAAAACTGCTGAAGTGAAAGACTTGACACTACAAATGAAAATAAGCACAAGAGTGCCTAATTCATCAGGCTTAAGGATTCAATTAGTCAATCAACAATAATTTTACTCATTTTAATCCCTTGGAAGTCATTGCACTCAACCAAACCAAACTTGAAACATAACTAAAAAAATTGTTGATCTACTGCACAGTAAATCTGAAAATAACTAATCAATTCCACACACCTCTATCTAACTAAAATGAAAAACTTTACACCATTAGGTGAAATATTCTTTCCAATGTAACCAAGTGAGGAGTGGGTTTATTGACAAACCACATTGTCAGCAACTAAAAATCTGAAAAATATGTACAATATGAAACATAAACCCCATAGGCAACTATCAATGAGCCTTGCACAAACACATTAGTAAAGGTAGCTAACATTTCGAAACAGTGG
The DNA here is from genome assembly GCA_031772625.1 of Pinus tabuliformis. NCBI lineage: Eukaryota > Viridiplantae > Streptophyta > Pinopsida > Pinales > Pinaceae > Pinus > Pinus tabuliformis. Next base: position 1,920,578,333 of record CM062816.1, on the reverse strand, counting down.
AATCAGTAACCCAGTGGAATCTCCATATGACAAAGGGGAGTTGCTAGGTAAAAGCAATGCAACCAATAATAAATGCCTACTCCTTGTTCACCAGTAAGGAATAGAGCTAAATTTTATCGTTCTATGGAGAAAGATCTCTTCATTAGTTCATCCCCGGCAATGACGCAAAATTTTGTACGTGTTTCTTGTAGGTAGTCCTTGGCTGCAAAAACTATGTCAGGAAACCAACTTGACCAGTCTTTAGGATCAAGCTGCCCATGAACCAGAGGGGGCTCCCTCAATTGTTACGAGGCTTTGTTTAACGTTATTCACTTGTCACTAAACAACATCCTATGAAGCATAATGGTCAGATTTAGGATTTAATGGGGTGGTTTCTAATGATTTCACAATTCATGTTGATGAATAAATCTCTCTCTTGCAGACTCCTTTCTCAAAGTGTCACCTTCGAGCTTGACAAAAGAGCTTGACTTTTAAAGAATTTGAAAGAAGAATATAAGGCGATTCCTGATAATTAAGGAGTTAGACAGAATATTAAATTAACCAATCAAAATTGGATGCGTGTAGAATACTTCTATAGCCCAACAAAACACATTCAGAAAAATATAGAAGGACAAACAATAATCAGTTCAAAGAAGAGCTACCTCAGATAGACAGTATAATATACTAATCTCTTTAAACGATTATAAATTTGAAGGGGATTTCAGAGATATTGAAAATCAATCTATTCTTACCCAAATCTCCTATAATACTTTGAACATATGCAAAAAATAAGTTATGGAAACACTAGAAAAACATACTAGAAACACAAATTCTTTCATAAACTGGAGCCGAAAGGATTTGATTAGGAATTCTATAATAGAAGTTTTACAGAGTTGAAAGGTTTTGGCATCAAAAAATATATAGACTAAATCTCTCCTAAACTTTTATAATAATCTTGGAATAAAATCCTAAATAGTATACTAAAAATAAAACAATCTTTGAATAGTTTGTAAGAAATTTGGAATTGCTTACAAATTCTCTGCCTTAGAATCTGGAAATTATTTGAATGACTCTTGAGTCTTCTCCTTGGAATATTGAACTATTGATTTTGACCTTGGAAACCTTTTCCATATGTTAACTAATTATCACTTCATATTTATCTTTCTCCATAAAATCTTAAAATAATCTTCAATTGTTGATCATGTGCTTGATCGGCTGGCCTGAAAATTGATTGAGACCAATTTTGGAGAAATTGGAGGAATTTGTTTTAATACTTAATGGTTCTTCATGCCACCTGTTCTTCAAATTTTGGCTTTGAAATTCATTTTTAGATAATGTGGATCTAATTGCTACACTAATGACTCGATTGGTTGGATTTGGTTTAATTAAATAGTGAACTTATTATCTCCTTGAAATCTAGAATTGACAGTAATGGTAATCCATTTCTTCGATGAATTATTTTGGTTACCCGCGACTAATGATATATCATATTCCCCTAAATATGGGATAAAGATACTTTACCTTGAAGATCTTTTGACAACTATATCCTTGAAAATTTCCTTTCAAATCTAGATTTGCTATGGAATGCACTACATCACCGCCTTCAAATTTGCATTTGAATTTTGATTTCATGAACAATTCCACCTAAGATTTTGATGCAACCTCTACTTATGAAATTTTTTTAAATAATATGCCCAAATTGATTGACACATTTGAAACCTCGAATGGAAATTTTGTATCTAACGAACCTTTCACCAAAAACTCACTGTGTCCTTTCTCACAAAAACTTGGTTATCATCAATAAAAAATGTCACTTGTATGGAATAGTCTAAATATTCATTATTGAGAACTTTGCAAGCAACAATCCTATCCAATCCTATCCAAAAATAGAGCATACGAAATGTTGTGAAAAACACTCTCTCAAATACCACGACTTACAAATAGTCTTGTTTGAAACCACCAGGTCAAGACATAGAAAATTCTCCAATTGCTTTTCACCATCGCCAAATGAAAATAGGCATGAATAACATTCCATGATTAAATAATTTCAATTGAACTGGGTGGTTATAATCTATTTCACAAGTTTCCAAAACTGGAAGCTATAACAAAACAACTATAATATTTTTCGATGCTCCCTTGTTACTTTTGTATAGCACTCCAGAAGATTATGGATAAATATTTGTCTCTTCCTTTTAACTCCTTGCTTGAATTTTGTAATTGAAATTTTCGTTTTCTGGAGAGAAGGATTGTGAAAACTTTAAAGTTTTCTTCTAACTGATCTTCTCAACTGCTCTTGATAGAGTTTTTTTTTTCCTTTTCTTTTTGCGAGCTAAAAATGATAACTTATCATTTTTTATTTTCCAACATTTCTTGTGTTATGATCATAACATTTCTAATTGGAAATAGAAGCCCATGATTCAGCATGGCTAGCTTCATAATTTCCAATGCCTCATAGCACCATGAAAACATTGCTCCATCATGAAATCTAGGTATATACCCTTGAGAGGACAGAGGAGATCTCCCAAACGGATTGAAACTTTTTAGAAACTCTTGAATGAGATCTAATTGATGTCATTCTGCACAAAACCCATGTCCTCAATTTTTGAAATTTTACTTCAATTGTTCAGAAACTGTACTCGAAATTCACTGCCTGAAAATGGTTACGAATGTTTACTCATAGTTGAGCATCTTTGTATCGTTTGTTCAACTCCCTTTACAAACATCAATTCCCCTGCTAATTTGCTCGAAAAGGACTGGAAGGTGGTTTAACTTTGTGCCTGATCGTAACTCATATGTCTCAATCAATAAAGACTAAGTATCATCACTGGGATTGAGCCAGGAATGGTCTTTACATGGTAAGAATTATTTGGAGCCCTGCTCCAATTCCTTTCAACAACCATTCCAAAGAGTGTTAGAGGGCAGGAAATAAATTCCTTCATTACATGAATACAGTCCTTCGCTCACAAAAACAGATATAAATGGAGTATAAGCCATCCTAATTTCATTACAAACATCTTGTTTTACAGTAGTTATCATTCTAGTGGAGAAGATAGACGTTGTGCATCTGAGACATGCCACTTAACAACCTTGCTGCCACCCTTAACCCTGCGCTGTCATTGAAACCAAAGCTAGATTTTAGGAGGGGGTTTAAGCAGTAAGTTGTTTTGCACCTGGGGGGAGCGAAATGCTCCCAATGATGCCACGTAATCATGGGTGGTTTTGTGAAACATTTATTTCGGACCCCCCTCCTCCATTAAATGTCAAAAATCTTGAGGGGGTCCAAAATTAGATATGTGCCTTTGATTTTGCAGGCATATTTGATCACCGTTGAAACCTGCATACTCTTCATCCCGTGGCTTGGCATGTTGTTTTTTGCGCTCTTTTGGTAGACTAACACCCATGAATAATGCACTTTGGCATATAACTTGGCGATTGGATGCTTGGTCCAATATTTTAACAACAAGATTTAATAATAAATAAATAAAATTTATAAAAATAAATATAACATTTCTATAGATCGTCACAGGGTCAAATCCCGAAAGCTCTTGGGGTTAGGTCAGTAAATAGGCCGAGGGGTGTTGATGCCTTCGGGTGCGTCCACTCAGTGTTGAACAACCCTGGATGTAGCGGCTACCCATTGACCCGGGTATCCGTGAACCAGAAGTGAAAGAAAAAAACATTTCTATAGATTTTTTATTTATTAAAAATCTTATTAAAGTAACATCATTTACCAACAACAACTTTATAATTGTTTCAAAAGAATTGGGTGAGGAACCACTGCCAAATTCCACTGGAAATTTGTAAATTTCACTGTACCAAAATATGTTACAACAGGCTTGATCCCAGAGGAAATTAAAGCTGGAAAGGAAGAAAGCGGTGGAATAACACAGTCGGGAAACATTGGTGTGTACAGATGGAACCAGAAACCAATGGGAGAAGCTGTAAGGTGGCCCCATGGGACATGTAATCGTGTTGGGTATACCTCAAAAGGTTTTAAAGAGCACGTTAGAGAAGTATTGGAGTAAAATAAGTCGGGCACAAATGTTTAAGGTCAGGACTTAGTTTTGTGGGCGTCTTGTGACAACGAGCATGAAACGTGAATGCATAGTGTTTAAGCCCTCAGGGCTATAGCTCAAAGGGACCTAATGACGATATAAGCAACATTTATTTTGTGTGTTGGATGACCAAGGGCCTTTGGGCCAAAAACAAAGAAAAAGCGCACTAGAAGAATAAGGCCAGGGACTAAAGATTGTGCCTAAGACCTGGTTTTGTGTGCAATTGGTGACCATGGGCCTACAGGCTAATGACAAAGAAAATGACAATGTGTGCAAGCGTTTAAATAGCCTTTTGGCTATGGCCATAATTACAGTTAGCAGAGCTTGGGCAGATAGGTAAATGAAATGAATGGGTTGATAACATTTGAAGGCACCACCAAGTTTAGCAGTGCACCAGGGATTTGTTAGAGCTAATATTGATTGCAAATATAGTTTATTCAAGGAAATTATGACCACGATGATCATAACGTTAATGGAGCATTGACCACAATGATGAATGCCATCTTGGTCATAACATTTATGCATCAAGGCACTTAATGAGCAAGGAGAATTGTGTTGTGTATTTTAATGTCTAATAGCATGTAATTAGATTCATAGTCCTAAAAAAGTTGCAATGGAGACCATGATTTTTTATGATGGCTAATTAAATTTTTCCCATACTCAGACTACCAATACATAATATTTGTTTGTGCCCAACAAGTAATGCAATTATGAGATTGAACAAGTCGTCCTTTCTCAAGTAAATTAAGCCCATACTCATGTTTTTAATTGAAGAATAGTATGCCACAATATACATTAAATGTGGTGTTTTATGAGCTGATAACAAGTGGTGTGCACTGTGTCTGTGGTGGAAAAAAAAGGCTTACAAAACATTGAGTCTTGGGAAGTAGTATTGTGTGTAGTGTGAAGAGTGTGAGGGGATGTAAGTAACTAAGTGTGAGAAACAAGGTGGTGGTAGTCGAGAGCTACTAGTTACACAGAAAAATTAAAGGTCGAGACCATAATTGATTGATAAGTGAAGTTGTTGGCTGAGGTTGGGCTAACCCAGGTCCGATTCTTTATTGTGCACCAACAAAACCCTCAATCACTAGCCCTTTCGGCAACGACCTGCAAGCAGGCCATAGTCTCACCCGAAGTGACTATGGGAGGTTTCAGAACCACGTTTCTACAGCCTGAAGGATGCTGCGATGTGGCACTTTTGTAATTTCTTTATGCTTTAACACTTATAAAAAACTTCGCATTCTTAAATTACTTCACACTTATATATTACTCTGCATTTTAAACTTAAACATATAAACATTCATAAGCTTCACAGTATTGAATTAAAGTGCAGATAATAAGCAAATGAACACATGAGACACAAATTTTACCATGGCTCATCCCAATGTGGGACTACGTCCACAAGAAATGTTGGTTATAATAAAGAATTTGGTACAGCAAAGAGTTCTTCCATGTGCACACAACTACATGGTGTCTGTGCACTATGATACAGACGATTTGTGCACTAAGCTGCAAAGCTAGGCCTCTGCACACTCAATTGCGGATCCTTGCCCTTCCTCCAAAGTATAGACCACAAAAATATCACATACACATAGATATGGATCAATTTGATGCCTTCCTTCTTTATTATTCATCCCTATATATACTATTACATGAGGGAATACATCTCAACATTACCATGGACCCGATACCATGATTTCCAAAACACAAGGGACGATGGTCCAAAATCAACAAATTTTACAATATTTTATGCCTTTTACAAAAAGGGAGGGGCTTTTCCATGAAGTCCCTATGTTGTGCGGTGACTTCGTTGTGTCTTCTTTGTTATGCTCCACTTATGTGTTATGTGGTCCACTTCATACTCCGCAACATCCTTTCTACTACGCGCTCCACAAGACTTGGATTTCTTGCCCAAAATTTGGACAAGTTGGGTTTCACCCAATAGGCCTCCAACACACACATTTGACTCGTCCTGATTCTCTCAGCTGCTTTTCCTCTATTCTTGTATGCATTGTTGTTATATTCCATGTTGAATTGTTGCAGAATATTTGTTAGTTATTTTTCCTCGTTGCACACTTCTTCTAGTAATGCCTCTGTAATATGCTCTACAGCCTTCTTCGTTAGTTTTATCTCCCTTTTTCGAAGCTATTGAAGCTTCTCGTCCACTTCCAATGATAGATACAATACCTCATCCTACCAAGGCAAATTCCTTGCTATCAAACTTTTCTCCTCCTTCTTCAACACTTTGATCTTCTTTTGCAGCTCCTTCGACTCAATAATTTTTGCGAGCCTCTGCGAGATCGGCAAGTCTTCACAGCTCCCTGACTTTCCTCTAACTGATTTCTCTTTTTCTACATTTCCTCTTGTAGTTTCTAAACATTTGGATCTTCATGCAGTGAATTCCAAATTTTCATGCTCTCGTCCAACAACTTTCCATAGTCTACCAATGCTGTGGAGATGCTGGCCATCCTCATTTTTAAGTCAATATATCTATGTTCATGTACTTCTGGTGGAATAGATGGTTGCAACTTCAATTGCATCTCAATGATCTTAAATTCATACTCAAACTATACATCTGTAATTTTCTGTTTGGCTTCCTTGATTGCAAGGCTAATCTTCACGACCTTATCCTCTATGGATTCCTCCTCACGGACATTTATGTTCAACACTTCTCTACAAGTGGCTTCAACCACCTCTTTTAGTTTATGTTGTTGTAACTCTTCCATTTCTTTGTCCTTAATTTCCTAGTCCAACTTCTTCATCAGCATAGTGCGCTCTTGTTCTACATGGATGTTCAACTATGTTGTGCATTTTTCTCACTCCTTTAACTCATGTATGCCACCATGTTGTAGTTCATGCAATACTTGAATAGGTAGTGCTGCTATGTTCAGGTTAACATAATCCTAACCTTTTTCCTGCTCTTTTACTTTGAAGGATTCGATCTTCAGAGCTCCAATAGGTATCTGCATGATCCTCATCCCAATTTTTGTTTCAATCAATCTTTGTGGGTGAAGTACTTCGCTTATCTGCATTGTTGGTCTAGATGCACGTGCCAAAATTTTTAGATCTGTGATACTCTGTTCCACACCAATGATAAGTTCACCGTAATGATATTCCACCCTATTCCAGGATTCCAATGTGACCTCCTAAACCTTATCTCCAATTTTATCCAATTCACCTTCAGTTAGATCCATTGGTGTGATTTTTTTTGACTTGTCTTCCTTATGCTTCTTTCTGCTCTTAGTTTCTCTTCTCCGTAGAAGTTTCCTATATTTCTTCCTTTTCTTTCTCCTTATGTGTAGCCTCACCTCCTAATTGAGGATCCTCCTCATGTTATTCATCATGTTTTTCTTCTTCATGGTGTTCCTCTTCCTCTTCCTCTTCCTCTTCCTCTTCCTCTTCCTCTACTTCTTTGTCTTTTCTGTTGGCCTTGCCATGCTGGGAAGTATCCAACTCTTGTTTTGTGTCACTGTCTCTTGTGTCCTCTAGCGAAGTCATCCAACCTGTAGACCATTCCTATACTACTTCGACCAGATCATCCTCTTTGACCATATATGGCAATGCATCCCATCTTTCTTCTTATCTCTGCACGCCTGAATGTACAACTTATGGAAATCTGCCCTGAACCTTGCCACAGAGTTATATTATTTGCGCAAACTTGGTGAGAGGTGCGAATATTGGTTTACCAACATATGTAGATCCATCTAATATAAAATAAATAATATCCTATTCTCTTGTGCTCGTGATAATTGAGTAGTATTCCATAGTGAAGCATGCCTCATGCCTTCACATATATCTAATGCTACTGAAGGGAACTTTGTTTCCTCTAGCTCTTTCCACGCTAACAAAGCAATAATCAATATCAACAAGGCATAGTGAAAATTCGTACCTTTTTCTTGGACTTCGTGGCAGTCGTCCATGAATTCCTTGCATAAATATCCAACCTAGTTATACTGGACTCCATTTACACACTTTGTGGCTAAAGATACCACCAACGCAAGAACTTCGTTTTCTTGACACTTCTTCATAATTTTCCCGGCTAAAATATGTGCAGCAAACCAGACTGCTTGGTTGCTAATTGAGTTTATGTCGTAGCCCCTATTTCCTTTGACCAGGCCATATTTCTTCTTCATATTTTCTACCAAGGTGCAATTCTGATATTTTCCGATAAATTCCTTTGTGGGCTCCCTCCCTTGGTAAGGTAACCTTGTGATTCTCCATATCAGTATTTGGTCTATGGGGATTTTATTCCCCATCCATATGTGTCCATCATGTATCAATACTAGTAATTGTCGAACACATGTTGTTTTTCTGAAATTTTGCTGAAGTGTGGCACATTTAACATGTTGAGCAGCCCTGACTGCGCTAATCCATTGGCCCATCATTATGGTTCTATTCTATTCACTCCACTTTCTAGATAGTGAACCTACTGTGAGTACAGGTCTAGTGCGAACTGCAGGTACCTCTTTCGGTCATTAAAATCATTGTTTGAGAATTTTAGCTACGTAATTTTACCCAAAATCTCTCCTGTAAATGGTACAACTTCCAGAAATATCGGTGTAAATGTCCCATACTTCGCATCTTTTCAATCCTTCACTGGTTTGGCGTTTGGCTTCCTCGGTGGAATGTATGAGGGTAGAGGTGAGATGAACGTTGCGCCACCTTCCTTCACCTGGATTTCCTCCACATTTTCTTTGAGATTGACCTACTTTGATTTCTTTTGCGGTTTTACAGGCTTGGCAGGCTTCTTGTCCTACTTCTTCTTGGTTCTTACTTCCTTAGCTTGCTTCTTCCTTGGCAATTGTCCTTGTTTTTGTGGCGATGATGCCGCTATTGTAGGTGTTCCTACTACAGGTGTTTCAGCTGCTGGTGCGGACTCCATAACTCTAGAAAATCCTTTCTTACAAAAATTCTGCATGATCTCCTCCCATGATCTCTCAAACTACATACACAGTGAAGTCTCTTGCAAATACTTTGCACTATAATCACTTGATCTCTTGATTTAGTAAAGTTCTAACTCTGAGCGGGATCGACTATTTATAACAATTCTGAACTTTGAACCTCATGATTAGATTTGATTTTGTCTTGATTTTGTTCTTATTTTTCCATTCAATGTGTATCTATACCTTGGTTAGTGTATTCCCTAGAATTTTATTGAATACTTCCACAGTTTCATTTGCCTGAGGATGATAAGGAGTGCTCTTTTGGAGGTAAACTTGAAATTCCTCATTTAATGCTTCAATTGTCTTATTCAACAAATGCGACCCTTGGTCACTTATCAATATCTTTGGGCACCCAAATATAGACAGTATGTATTCAAAGATGAACTTCACAGCAATTTCTGCGTTGTAATTATTCACTGGCTATGCCTCAGCCCACGTTGTCAAATAATCAGTCGTAGTGATTATATACCTCACACCAGTCTTTTTCCCTAGTGGATTGATTGGTCCAACAAAATCAATAACCCATTTATCAAAATCATGTAATGTTATTTCTGGCACTAGTGGCATGTCATCTCTTCTTGAAGGTTTTCCTATTCTTTGTGAGCTATCACAAGCTCGGTAGTACTCCTTTCCATCTTTTTGTAGTGTAGGCCACCATAATCCAGCTCCTAAAATTTTATGTGTAGTGGATTTCCCTGCATAATGTCCCCCAGCTACACCACTATGAGCTTCTATCAAAATTATCTGTCTTTCATGCTTAGGAACATGTCTTTGCAGTATTTCATCTGGTCCCAACTTATATAAATTCCCTAATATTAGTGAAAAATATGTTGCCTTAACCACCAATTCTTTATTCTGTTGCATAGTGTATTTAGAAGTAATCATCCCTATGGTTAAGAACTGAATAATATCGGCGAAGTGATCATCTTCTACTATTATCGAAAACAACTGTGCATCAAGAATATTATCCTCTACATTTGTTGGTTCTTCTCCTATTTCCAACCTCGACAAGTGATCAGGTCCAACATTTAGTCTTCTTGGCTTAACAATGACTTCAAAGTCATAATCCTCAAATAATAATAGTAATCTGCAAATTCTCCTCCTAAAATAGGTTGATTGACCAAATATTTTAGTGTAGAGTGATCTGTGAACATCTTCAAATGTGATCCCATAAAATAATGTTTAAACTTCCGTAATGCATATACCATAGCCAAACCTTCCCTTTCTATAGTTGTATAGTTCTTCTCTACTTTAGATAGTTTCCTACATGCAAAAGCTATGGGGTGATCGATTTCTCCTATACCAGGCTGTGCCAATACCACTCCTAAAGCTATGCATAAAGCATCCACATGAACATGATATTCCTTGTTCGGATCTAGGAAAACCAAGATAGGTGCAGTTACCATCTTTTCTTTTAGTGTGTCAAGGCTCTTTTGACACTCTTCATTCCATAAAAATGTTATATCTTTCTTCAACAATTTTTCCATAGGTGCAATTATTTGTGTATATCCTCTGATAAACTTTTTGTAATATCCTATATGTCCCAATGTGGTGCGATGTTGCCTCACTATCTTCAATGGAGTTAAATTCACAATAATAGCAATCTTCGCAGGATCCAAAATCAGTCCTTGTTTGCAAACAATATGTCCTAGGAATATACCAAAAGGTACACGTAATATACACTTTTTGATATTCCGAGAAATATGATACTTCTTGCATGTGTCAAGCATCAGCCTTAAGCTCACAACATGTTTCTTCAATGACCCAAATATTATCCAATCATTGAAGTATACTTCTAAAAACTTGTGAATATATTCTTTGAAAGTTGCAACCACCACTCTTGAAAATATGGTAGGGGCATTCTTCAATCCAAAAGGTATCATTGTATACTGATATGAACCCCATTATGTAGCGAAGGTGGTCTTATGTCAATCCTTTGGTGCAATTCTAATCTGGTGGTATCCTGAAATCCATCTGTAAATGAATAAGCTTCCTGACCTCCTACATTTCCCAATACTTCATCAGTGAAAGGAGTAGGGAATGGATCATGTATACATGCACCATTTAAATTCCTTAAGTCAACACAAATCTTGATTTCTCCTTGTGTTTTCTTTTCCTGTACTACCATAGGGCTTACCCACTCTGACTATTCCATAGGTTCAATGATTCTAGTTGCTATCATTTTTTCAAGTTATTTCTCCACTTTTTCATTGTACTTTGGATTCAATCTATAAGGCCTTTTCTTAACAGGATTTTCATCAGGCTTTAGAGGAATCTTCATAACTCCTAAATCTCCTAAAATCCCTTCATATCTTAAAACTTGGTGAGAAATAACTCCTGGTATTCATGTAGAAGATCAGTCTCTTTGGTCACTATTTCTTCATCCCAATAATCTCATATCATTTCAAACTTTGGCTCTTATTTTGACCCTATATTTTTTAGGTCCCTATAATACTAGTGATTCCCCCATTACTATTGTCATTGTATCCCTTATTATTGTTCTTTCCCCTATTGTCCCCATATTGTTATTAGTGTGCCCCATAGAAGCCCACTATTGTTATTGTTGTGCCCTTTTATTACTATTGTCATGTCGGCCTTGATTATATTGTGACCCCTTTAAGACTCCTATATATAGAAAGGGGGTTTTGTCATTTGTATCATCCAAGAATTGTTCATTTGTGTAATGTAAAGGAGTTTTCCCCCTCAAAGAGGCTGATTTTCAAGTCGTTGATCTATCTTTTCTTCTATTTTATGAGCTAGTTGCATAACATTTGGTATCAGAGATTTGGATTCTAGGGTTTCGCTGCTCCAAATAGGTCATTGTGGAATTTTCGCTATAACTTTTTTTCTATGACATTTCAGAAGCTTACATTAAAACCCATTTGATTCGAAATCTTGATGAACCTTGGGTTTGAATTTTAGATCTTTTCTCGTGATAGTTTCAGATATATGATCCAAGGAAGTTAGAGTTTTTGTAGGCTCCTGAATTACATCCCAAACAGGTGACCTTGGGAAAATTGTCATAACTTTATCTTTGAGAATCGGATTTAAATTTTGTAAAAAGCTGCAGAAATAGGATAGATTGTAGTTTTCTTTGTATCGCTTTTGGGTCCAAAGGTCGAAATAGTGACATGTGGCACTTCTTACAAGTTCTCTCTACTAAAAACATATATAATTATGTCATCATGGGAGATTGAATATAACTCTTTATTGGAGAATCCAATGTCGATCATACTGGTGGCCTTGGAAAGAAGGACATAGAGGGCTACCATATGTCACAATTTCAGACCTTGTAAATCCCAAATTTCATAGATACAACAGATTCAATAACGATCTCCTACAAAGCAAAAAAAAAAGGTGTGTAGTTTTGTTTCTTAATATGCATAAGTTTGATCTGAAAAATTAGATTGAAGTGATTAAAAGGGCATACTGAGGCATAATTATCATTAATTGATGCCCTGAAGAAATAAAATGGAAACACCTAGTAAGAAACCTGAAATCTCTACCATGACTTATGAAGAACAGGAAGAAATGCAACATGATATATCAAAATTACGAGACCAAGTGCAACAATTTTCACTCTCACAAAAAATAACAGAAGCTAAGATGGATGGCATGGAAGCTAAGATGGATGGCATGCAAGCTAAGATGGATGGTATAGAAGCAAATCTTAATGGCAACATGGAAGATTTGAAGATATATTTGACAAAGTTGCTACAAGAAATCATTACAAATGGCGAAAGGGTAGTAAAGGAAACTCACGATGAGAACAAAAAAAAATTTAGTCATGATTTCATAGACTCTAATGTTGGATTGAAGATCCACCATGTTCCAAAGATAGATATGAGGAAGTTTAAAGGTAAGGATATCGTAACATGAATACTACATATGGAGAAATATTTCGATCTCCATAATGTGAAAAGCACACAAAAGTTATGCATTGAAACTTTATATTTGGAACCAAATCAGTTTATATGGTATTGATGGCTTTGCTCTCGTGAACGAATTGTCACTTGCGCAATTTTTACGAAAGAAATGATAGCACATTATGAGGATACAAAAAGAAACACCGTTTTCAACCAATTGATAAATCTCAAACAAAAGGGTTCAATGATGGAGCACATTGAGGACTTCCAAGAATTGAATATAAAGGTAAAACATATTCCAGAGGAGCATTGGATTGATGTGTTCATAGGGACTTTAAATGATAACATCCAACATATCATTCACCTTTGGGAACCTGATTCATTGGAGATTGAAAGCAAAATTATGGAAACAATGAAGCCTACCACTCACAACTATAAAGATGGAAGTGTTGTTGCCCCTAGCCTTCCACAACCTACAAGGTTGAAACCACAACAATTGGAAGAAAAGAGAGCAAAAGGGCTTTGTTACAGTTGTGATAGAAAATACACTAAAGGTCATAAGTGTGCTGAGAACAAATTATTTTACATAGGTTGTGAAGAGGAGGAAGAAAAAGAACAAGAAATGTCAAAATAAGAGGACATACACCAGGAACAAACTCTAGAGAAAGAATAAATGAATCCAACCATATCTTGTAATGAATTGGCCAAAATTACCACTCCTCAAACTCTCAAGATAGAAGGACATATGAAGAAAAATAATATAATAGTGTTGATTGATTCGGGTAGTACCCATAATTTTATTCATTGTAAGATAGCCAAGGAATTGACTTGCTTCCTATATCCAGCACTATATTTTAAAGTGATGGTTGCAAATGGAGGAACCATAAATTTCTCTAGAAAGTGCCATAATATCAAGCTATCCATGGGAGAATATGTATTGAATAGCCCAATGCTTTCCATTCCAATGGGTGGTGTTGATGTTGTACTAGGAGTCCAATGACTACAATCTTTGGGTACGATACCTTTTAATTTTCATGAACTTTTGTTGAAATTTTTTTTGGATGGAAAGGAAGTTGAATTAAGGGGTGTTGCAAGGAAACCGAGAAACATAATCAACTCTAACAGCATGAAAAAGCATCTAAAGAAAAAACAACAAGGCATAATTTCACAATTATCTTCGCTAGAGGTTCCCACATTGAAATCATCTATTTCTCCAGATGTCCAAAATGTCTTGGACAATGATTCCAAGGTATTTGAGACTCTGAAAGGCCCCCCACCTATTTGTGATCATGATCATGCTATTCATTTGATTCCAGGAAGTGTTCCTCCAAACATCAAGCCTTACAAATATCCCTATTCCCAAAAGAGTGAAATTGAATGTATGGTTACAGAAATACTAAAGGATGGTATAATTCAACTTGATCAAAGTTCTTTCTCTGGTTCACAAAAAGGATGGATCATGGCACATGTGTCTAGATTATAGGGAGCTCAACAAGCTCACTATTAAAGATAAATTTCCCATTCTTGTCATTGATGAATTATTGGATGAATTGCATGGATCAATTTACTTCACCAAATTGGATCTTCATTTAGGATATCATCAAATCAGAATGAAGACTAAAGACATTCCAAAAATAGATTTTATAACTCATGAGGGTCATTATGAAATTTTGGTCATGCCTTTTGGCCTTACCAATGCACCTTCTACATTTCAAGGTTTGATGAATTCCATTTTCAAACCCTTCCTTAGAAAATTTGTGTTAGTATTTTTGATGATATACTAATCTACAACAAGTCTTGGAAGGATCATGTTCAACATGTTGACAAGGTGCTCAAACTATTGGAGGAGAAACAATTATATGCAAAAACCTCCAAATGTTTCTTTGGAGTACAAGAGATGGAATATCTGGGTCATATTGTATCTCATGAAGGTGTTAAGATAGACCCTAGCAATAATAAATCCATTAAGGAATGGAAAATCCCCACATTCATAAAGCATATGCAAGGATTACTTGAGTTGATAGGGCATTAACGCAAGTTTGTTAAGAATTATGGGAGAATAGCAACACCTATAACAACATTATTGAAGAAATATGCATTTTCGTGGACTCCATAAGCAATGAAGGCCTTTGAACATCTTAAAGAGGAAACATGCCAAGCATCGGCCTTAGCTACACCAGACTTCAAAAAAACCTTTATTGTGGAATGTGATGCCTCAGGAAATGGAATTGGTGTTGTTTTAATGAAAGAAGAGAGACCCATTTCTTTCGAAAGTTGTCAAATCAAGGGTAAGTATTTACAAAAGGCTATTAATGAGAAGGAAATGTTGGAAATACTACATGCACTTAAGAAATTATGACCCTTCTTAGTGGGAAGACACTTCAAGGTAAACACAGATCATGATAGTCTTAAATACTTTTTAAAACAAAGGTTATATTTAGAAGAGCAGCAAAAATGGGTCAAAAATATGTTGGGTTATGAATTTGAAATCGTCTACAAAAGGGAAGCAAAATGTTGTTGTAGATGCGCTCTCAAGAAAGGATGAGGATGTGGAAGCATTTCTTTGCGCCATTTCTATTATCCAACCAGATTGGATAAACGAAGCAAGTGATGAATGGAAGAATGGTGAAGAAGTGTGGGCACTCATTCAAAAGGTACTACAAGATCCCAATAAATCTGATACATTTAGCTGGAAAAATGATTCATTATGGTACAAATATTGCTTATACCTCTATAAGAATTCCCAACTCAAACAAAAGATTCTTATGGAATTACACACCTCTCCCTTAGGAGGCTACTCGGTATCTTTAAAAACTTACCACAGGGTTAAGAAGGAATTTTTTAGGGATGACCTTAAATCTGATATTCAAAAGTTTGTGGTAGAATGTTTAGTTTTCCAACAAAATAAAGTTGAAAAAATTTAGACCCCAACTCTATTACAACCTTTATCCATTCCAAGTGATGAGCCCCAATTTTTGGTACAATTTGGGCTCATTTGGCCTACTTGCTTTTCTCAAACCATTCATCTTTTATTGCT
Source organism: Pinus tabuliformis (assembly GCA_031772625.1). Taxonomy (NCBI): domain Eukaryota; kingdom Viridiplantae; phylum Streptophyta; class Pinopsida; order Pinales; family Pinaceae; genus Pinus; species Pinus tabuliformis. The sequence goes on along the minus strand of CM062816.1, from coordinate 1,920,562,453 downwards.
TATGCATTCATTTCTTGGTTTATTCGTGTTGTTGTAGGAAGAAGGGTAGGCATTCTATCTACGTGACTAATACATGATGATTTCAGGTTTTCGGCATTAAAAGGGAGCAAAGACCACGAGAAAGGAGACAAGGAGACAGTAAGGTGGCACTGCTAGTTTTTAGGAGAGGATGTCCACAGTCTTGGGGACCTTCCTCGTGATTCCCACCATAGCTCCAAGCTCCAACCAATCTCCCCACCGAGCTTAGAGGCAGCCAACCGTTCTACAGGAACAGCAGTTACAACTGTTCTACAGGATCAGCAGTTTAACCTTCAGTTGGACAGCCGAGCTCCACAAATCAAGGAAACCTGTTGGATTGTCATTTTGCATAAATACTGAGGTCGTAGCCTTTGATGGGAGCTTTTTGAAATTTTGAATTACTCTTGTAATTTCGAAGTACAAGCTACAGCTCGGTGTTGGTTCTTTTTGTAAGCCATTTTTGGCATGACATCAGATTTTTGGTTATGAATAAAGGCAGGCAGATTTTGATCTCATTCTGAGTTTCTAAGGGAGCTATAGCTCTCAGGTTAGGGCCCAACCTGAGAGCAATAGATCTCCTCGGTGTTGTAATGTTATTTGCCTTTCGTTCCAGCACTTCGTTTCTTTACTTTGACATGCAATTCGAATTTACAGTCTGCTGATTTAGTTTTTATGAGATTGAATAGGATTAGTTTATGGTGAATTTGCTTTCAGTTGCTTAGGTTAGAAGAGGATAGTTATAATTCATTGGAGCTCCAGAAAAAGGTTGTTAGAGATCACTGTCATCTCTGCTTAGGGATTGGGGTGCAATCCATATCAACCACCAAAAAGAAACGCAGTTCTTTTCACGTCCATGCAAGCTGCAACAGTTACTTTAGTCGTAGATCCATCCATGCACTTTGGTCTTGATCATTACTTATCCATTCCACTTCCATGCACGAGTTTCTTTCACAAATTGCACTGCTGTTCATTGGTTCAAAATAGCACAGTTAACATAAGTTAAAGAGTTCTCGTTTTTGGTGACATTCATAGACAATTTGTTTCATCTACACTGCTCCACACCATTCCATTACCTTCCTCTTCTTTTCAACCACACCTGAAGCCACTCAACCGACCTCTGTTCAGCTCGTTTACCTTCCAGCTCTCCCATTACTCACATAGCTCCATTTACTTAACCTTTCGTTGATCCCATCCTTCCAGCCATCAACCCACTGCATGCACTCTTTCTCCATCTGACTTCTTTGCTCCTGAGCCATCACTAGTTCCATCTCCATCTCACCTATCCTCCCACACCACTCCATCACTTCACCATCTCCCAAAACTCCCACGATCGAACATCCTGTAGAATTGCACAGACTTCCTGTAGAACCCCTAAGTTTCCTGTAGGATCCCCTGCGGACTTCCTGTAGAAGCCTGCAAACTCGGTTGCTGAGCATCCGAACGTGGTAAACTTCTGTGGACTGATGTTAGAGACCCTCTGGGACCTCCCCTAGCCATCCTGACCTTGCCCATGCTTTCCTTCCATTCGAACCGCTCCTGCACAGTCAAACCCTAATCAAAAGCATCATCACAATAAATCCAACCACTTAATGAAAAAATACAAAAACATGTCTTTTCAGATGCAAGTAGCTTAGATGCATGTATTTCAGCTCACTGCAAGTAATGGCATCATTGGTAGAAGTTTCATTCACAGTTTTGCATTGTAAGGGCCTAGCCAGTCAAATTAGGGTTTACTAGGGTTTTCATGCTTTGTTGGCTTTCAGTTTCTTTCCGAAAATAGATTAGCCTCCTTTCAGTTAGCTTTCATCCATCACTCATAAAGCTTCTTCTGTGAGCATATAGAAGTTGGCTTGAGCCCTAGCGGACTTGTGCCAGCTGACCAAGTGACAGCTGCGACAAGAGCTAGTACTTGTGCATACAGCACCGTCGCTTCCAAGTTTGTACGAACTACCGGGTTGATAAAATTAGAGATAGGAAGCTCCAGGAGTTGTAGCATTATTGCTACAATACTAGAGCCCACCATCTTTTTGGCGCCGTTGCCGAGGAAGCGTTAGAGTATTAGTAATTGTTGCTTTTCTTATACTTTCTTACTCTTGCCTTCTGCTAAGTAGTTTATTTCATTTCCATTCTGCAAAAGTAGCATAGACATTTCCTGCTTTCATAGATTAGCATTTCCTGCTTTCATAGATTAGCATTTCCTTTCTGCAAGCATAGACTAGCATTTCCATTCTTGCAATTTCATTTGAGCAAAGTAGATTAGTTCTTTCCTGCTTTCAGTTTAATTCTGCATCTTTCATAGTTAGTTGTAGATCAGTCTGTTTCAGTTTTGCAGGTACCAAAAGAAAAAAAATCAAAAACAATCAAAAGAAAAAGAAAGTCTTTTCCATTTCATGCCTCGTAGGAACCGAGATAGATCAGGCAAATTCCTACCAAACACCCCCACCACATCACTGAGTCACCCTTCTCTCTTCTTTGGTGACAGTGACCCAGAAGAACCTATAGGTGAACATCCTGAGATATACAAAGATCCTATAGTAGAGGAAGAGTTAGAGACCACTCCATCTGAAGCTATGGCTGACAATAGAAGAGAAGATGAGAGAATAGAAGGTGCCTTCCCCATCCGAGAGACCAATGGAGAGATGAAAATGAAGAACATTAGCCCCTCCGCCTTACCTCACTTCCATGGGCTGACTACTGAAGATCCGGATACCTTCCTGTTTGAGTTTTCTGTCCTTTGTAGAACCTATGACTATACTGAAGATGAGCAAAATCTAAAACTCTTCCCTTCCACTCTTAAGGATGCAGCATTATGCTGGTTCATGGGCTTACCTGGGAATAGTATCACCACTTGGGCTCAGATGCAGCAAGCTTTCAATACCAAGTACCGGGATTACTGTAGGTCCAAGGAAACAAAGGGGGAAATCTTTCGGATGACCATGGGAAATGATGAGTCCTTAGAGGATTATGAGGAGAGGTTCCAACTAAGCTATAAGCGGGCCAGGTGCACACTTGACCCTGAATCCCTCAAGTTGGTCCTGCTCCGAGGAGTCCCTGAAGACCTCTTAGATACCCTTCACATGTTAGTTGGGGGGGACATTTACCAACTGCCTTATGAGGACATCAAGACTGTGTTTAGAAACCACTCCAGGGCAGCTCGGAAACGAGGTAGAGGAAACCTCCTCTCAACTAGTGTCCCTTTCTCCAAACATGAGCTTGCAAATCAATTAGAAGATCTTAAGAGTGAGGTGAGACAGACCATTTCCATGCAGCTTGACACATTCAGGATTCAGCAAAAGAAAGAAGAAGCTAAGAGAGCCTTGGCTGTCTTCTGCCCTAGGTGCACAAGGAGACACCCTAAGAACGAATGTCCATTGCATTCGGTTGAAGTGTGTTTCGTTTGTGAGGAGGACCATCCCACAAATCAGTGTCCAACCTTACCTGGGTTTAAAGCCATGTACCAAGGGACAGAAGCTCCCACTGAACCTCTCTATTACCTCAACCAAAGGAGGCCACAAGGATCTAGACCTTATCAGCAGGGGATGCAAGGGGCATCCCAAGCTTATTACAGCCCCAACCAATCGACTCCTATGCCTTCCTGGGGTCCCCCTGCTCATCCTTCATGGTCCATGCCTCCTCCATGGTCTTATCCACCTCAGTACCCCACTCAACCTACTTCTCATTCATATCACTCGCATGCCCAGCCACAGCCTCAATGGAATGCACCTCAGTCGGGGTGGAGGCCCCAATACAACACTCCTCCTGCCATCTTGCCTCCACCACCAGTTCAACCTCAGCCATTACCTCCTGCTCCTCCAAGGCAACCTCAAATGCCTGCTCAACCGAACCCGAACCCCAACAATAGACAGGCCCAGCAGGTATACACTGGGGAAACCTCATGCCCTACCTATGCTGTGGAGATCCAGGAGATCAATCTTCGATCTGGAAAGACTCTACCAGATCGCCAACCTCCTCCCCCAAAGGATGAGGAAGATAAACAGGAAAGTGAACCAAAGTCTATTCCACCCTTTCCTGAGAGACTAACAGCCACCACACAACCCAACCCAGAAGAGGATGAGCTTCTGGGTAAGCTCAAGCAGTTGTGTGTAAAAATACCACTTCTCCAAGCCATCAAGGATGTGCCAATATACAACAAATTGGTTAAGGAGAAGTGTTTCAAACACCCAGGCAGACAGAAGAAAGATGCTTCAACTATCAATGTCATAGGACAACTGTCTAACCTTATGTTAGGACAAGTCATCTGCCCAAAGTACCTAGATCCTGGAAGTCATGTAGTAGATGTCCACATCAATGGCACCATTATACCTCACACCTTGATTGATCTGGGGGCTTCCATTAATGTGATGACCAGGGATACCATGCTTAAACTCAATCTTCAGGGTTCCTTGAGGAAGACCTCGACAGTACTGCAATTAGCAGATCGCTCCACCGTGACTCCCGAAGGGATTGTGGAGGATGTCTTGGTCTCTATTGACTCTTGGGAATACCCTGCAGACTTCCTGGTTCTGCAACCAAAGGAAAAGCTTACTGGATATCCTCTCATTTTGGGAAGGCCTTGGTTAGCTATTGCAGATGCTTACATAAGTTGTCGTGCAGGAAACATGACCATCAAAAATGGTCCCATGTCCAAGCAGCTAGTCATATACCCTCCTGCCCAACCCTCCTTAGAGCATGACTTACCACTCTGGTTGGAAGAAGGAGAGGAAGACGAGGTGTACTCAGCACCTATGTGCACCTTAGATACCACTAGAAGAGACCCCCCAACCGAGGATGACTTGATCGAGACCTTGATCCAGAATCCACCTTCCAGTGCACTACCCTTAGAGAAATTGGTGGAGGATGCCCAAGCTAGCACCTTAGTGGATCTTTGTACAACCAACCCAGTTACTCCCAGAGTCAAGAATGTGGAGTTCGGCCCTGAGAAAGCATTGAAGATCAGCTCCTCCCTATCTCCTTCCCAGGAAAAGGAGCTGTGTAGTCTGTTGGCCAACCACCTAGATGCTTTTGCTTGGAGCTATAAAGAAATGAAAGGAGTCCATCCTTCGGTCTGTACCCATCATATATACATCAAAGAGGATTGTAAACCAGTTAGGCAACCTCAGAGGAGAATGAATCCAGCCCTTAAGGACATTGTCAAGGAAGAATTGCAAAAACTGTTGGATGTCGGGTTCATCTACCCCATCTCAGATAGTGAATGGGTGTCCCCTCTAGTGTTGGTTCCCAAGAAAAATGGGAAATGGAGAATCTGTGTGGACTACCGAGAACTGAACAAAGCTACCAAGAAAGACCATTTCCCTCTACCTTTCATAGATCAAGTGTTGGATGGACTGGCAGGAAAGAAGTTCTTCTCTTTCCTGGATGGGTTTAGCGGGTACAACCAAATCCAAATCAGCCCGGAAGACCAAGATAAGACCACCTTCACTTGTCCTTGGGGTACCTTTTCCTACCGAGTCCTTCCCTTTGGGCTATGCAATGCTCCTGCTACCTTCCAGAGAGCTGTCTTGAGCATCTTCTCGGAGCTGGTCCATGATGCAGTAGAAATCTATATGGATGACTTTACTCCTTATGGGGCCAACTTCCAGGAAGCATTGTCCAACCTGGGAAAAGTCCTAACCAAATGCACCGAGATGAACTTGTCCCTTAGTCCTGAAAAATGTGAATTCCTAATGACTGAAGGGACCGTGCTAGGCCATACCATTTCTTGCCAAGGGTTGCAGGTGGATCCTAACAAAATTGCTCTCATCAAGAGGGTTCCACCTCCTCAAAAGGTAAGGGATGTCCGGAGTTTCTTGGGATTAGCAGGATACTACCGGAGATTCATTAAATATTTCAGCAAGCTAGCCTCGCCATTGTTTGGTCTGTTGGCAAAAGATGTGGAGTTTAAATGGACTGACGATTGTCAGAGGGCTTTAAATGAATTGAAGGACAAGTTGGTGTCAGCCCCAATCCTGAGAAGTCCAAACTAGGCCCTACCTTTCCACATCCACACTGATGCCTCGAACAAAGCCATAGGTGAAGCTTTAGGACAAGTTGAGCAAAAACTTCCATATGCCATTTACTTTGTTAGCAAAAACTTGTCCAAAGCTGAGCTGAATTACACTGTAACCGAGAAAGAATTATTGGTTGTGGTCCATGCACTGAACAAGTTCCGATATTATATTACTGGTTACCAGACCTTTGTACATACTGACCATGCTGCAATTAGATATTTAATGAATAAACCAGATGTGAATGCTCGTATTATTAGATGGTTACTTTTATTGCAGCAGTTTGATTTGACCATTGTTGACAAACCAGGTAGAGAAAATGTTGTTGCTGACTTTTTATCTAGATTGGATTTGTCTGCAGATGAGGATGGAACAGTGGATGACTAGATGCCCGATGAACATCTGTTTGCTATTTCAGTACTCTCTCCATGGTTTGCTGATATAGCAAACTATCTTGTTTCAGCACAGTTCCCTCCGCACCTATCTTCTAGAGAGAAGAGCAGAATCATCAGAAAAAGTGCCTCATTTACTTGGATCTGGGGCAATCTGTTCAAGCTTGGCCCCGATCAGATCTTAAGGCGTTGTGTAAGGGAGGAGGAAGTCTTTGATATCCTCCTCACTTGTCATGATGGGCCTTGTGGAGGACATTTTGCAGCAAAGAGAACTGCCTTCCAAATCCTGCAGGCAAGCTACTATTGGCCCACACTTCATCAAGATGTCAGAAGATATGTCAGTCAGTGTGACCAATGCCAAAGAATGGGGAAACCGACCCAAAGGGATGAGATGCCTCTCCAACCTCAAGTGACTCTTGAGCCATTTGAGAAGTGGGGCATGGACTTTGTGGGCCCAATCATCCCCTCTTCGAGGCAAAGGTCTTACATCATTGTGTGTTCTGACTATTTGATAAAGTGGGCAGAGACCAAAGCAATCAAAGCAGCAACAGAAGAAAAGGTGGCCGAGTTCCTAAGAGAAAACATCTTCTATAAGTTTGGCTATCCAAGAGAGTTGGTCACCAATCAAGGGAGCCAGTTCACCTCCAACCTGGTTGAAGATCTACTAGCTCATCACAAGATCAAGCATAGGACTTCCACCCCTTATCACCCTCAAGCAAATGGGCAGGTGGAAGTCACCAATAGAGCATTAGAAGGGATCTTGACTAAGGTGGTGAGCAGCAGCAGAAAGGACTGGGCAGATCGCCTGGTTGAAGCCACATGGGCTTACAACACCACTTGGAAGACCACCACCGGCTTCACACCGTATGAGCTGGTCTATGGGAAGAAAGCTTTGCTGTCCATTGAGTTTGAATACAACACTTTGAGGATGGCAGCTCAGCTGGACCTAGATCTCAGCCATGCACAACAAGAAAGGCTATTGCAGCTGAATGGCCTGGATGAGCACCGAATGCAGGCCCTCCTTCACTCAGAAGTGGTTCAACTTCAGAGAAAGGTGTGGCATGACCAACATCTCCATGACAAGCAATTTCAGCCGGGAGATTGGGCTTTGTTGTATGACTCCAGATACAAAGATTTCAAGGGGAAGCTGAGAACCAGATGACTAGGACCATATGCAGTGGAAAAATGCCATGACAATAGATCTGTCCTTATTCGAACCATTGATGAGGAAGCCATTCCCATGCTTGTCAATGGGCATCGATTGAAGATCTACAGGAGACCTCTCTCAAGACAAGAGTTCATCAAAACTATGGAGAAATCTGTATTGGTCATAGAGGAGGGTTCTGCCTCTGCTTTTGGCATACCCTGAAGGATATAAAAATAAAAAATAAATAAAAAATAATAAATAATAAATAATAAAGATCCTTGGGTGAAAACCTCTTTGAGGCGCCCAAGGCAGGTGGTAGAGGTGAAAACCTCATTGAGGCGCCCCTATTGTCTTTCAAAAAAAAAAAAAAAAGGAAAAGGTTTGAAAAAGATCCTTGAGTGAAAACCTCTCTGAGGCGCTCAGGGCAGATGGCACGGGTGAAAACCTCTTTGAGGCGCCCCTGTTATCTTTCAAAAAAAAAAGAAAAAACAATAAGCAAAATATGGTAAAATTGCATGCAGGTTACATATGTTCTATGGAGAAGAGGAAGCCCTTCAACTCAAAGCCAAGGGTCCTTATCATGCTGTCAAGAGACCTCACCAGCACCTCCTCCAAGGATACCCATGTTTTTTCAAGGTATGTGCAATTTTATCATGGTTTGAATCTTCTACAGGAAGATGCAGTCTTTCTACAGGAAGATGCGAATTTTCTACAGGAAAGTGCAGACTTTCTACAGGAAGCCCGAACTTTCTACAGGAAGCTCTGTGTTCTACAGGAAACTTCTTGTAGAAGTTTGGGATGGCCCAGAATTCATTTTAAAAGGAGATCTAGCGACTACGGATCGGTTTGGACGCATGCAAGCCTCTGTTGGCACCCTTGCACATTGTTGTTACCTTGCTCCACCATCCTTGTCGACATGCAACCAATTTCCCTGCACCAACAAAGAAGATCGATGAGTTTTCGTGGGAAAATCCATTTTCAAAGATAAAAAAGTGCCGAGATCTCATACCACAAGCATCAGAAGCTCCGGGAGCGTGATCGAAAGGCCAGATCCTCCATCGTGCAGCATGCACCCAAGGAGGAAGAACTGTTACGAGACACCCCGCGGGAATCCTGTAACAGTTAAACCTGCTAGAGTGGATACCATTCACAGCACCGCCATCTGTAATGAAACGCGGGCGCATGCAACCAAAGCATCCACTCCATCGTCGGCAGCCTGTAACTATGAGCCTCCGGGTCTGTGTAAGTTCGCATGCAGCAGGTAGATCCACTCACCATCGTCCAAAAACTGGAAAAATCGTGTGCAGCCACGCAGGTAAGTGTCTCGACCCTTCCTTCCATCAAATCGCATGAATTTTACTTTGAATTGTTTGCATAGCGTAAAAGTGAATGGTTGAGCGGCCGTATGGCCAGTCGACTGGCCACGTCGGCTAGTTATGGTATAGTCGGATGTTTGGGTGGCAGCCACGACAAAGAGAATGAGCAGCACGCACGTGAGAACACTCCCGTCGGAAGCAATGAGTTTAACAGAAAGAGGCGGCGGCAGATCTATGGGAATGGATGCGGCAGCAAGTGAATATGCAGGGGAATGATGGATGACGTCGCCCAATGGTCCGGCGGGGACAGCTCACCCCCCGCGCCACGGATTGCGCCGATTCAAAATCTAATCGGCTAGATTATGCGCATGCATTTATCAACCACCACTTCAAACTCGAGTGGCTATTCTGATCTCCTCTGCACTTTGATACGCCGAGATTTTGGCTACCAGAACGCCGGTGAAGCACACCTCGAGCGCAGGCCAACTACAGTCCTCCCCGAACTTTGCGCACTGCTCCTACAGGAACACAGTTTCTACAGGAACGCAGTCTCTACAGGAACGCATTCTTCTACAGGGAAGTGGGTGCCTCACGAAAAAAGGTGGCCAATTAAAGAGGTAACCCTGAACTCTTCATGCAACTGGTTAGTAAGAGTGGCAAGATCATCGTCCACAGTCTGGTCATAAAGATATCGGTGAAATTGTTGTTTGTTGTGCCTATGATGTCGTTCTACAGGATGTCAGTGTAATTAGACTATGTTGAATTTTGTGGATTATGTGCATGCTCTGTCTCAATAGACCAAATCTCTTTCGAATTTTCCACCTTTATTTAAAACAACCGCGTTCATCATGCCGGGTGGGTTTATAAGACAGGAACCCACTGATTCAACCAAATTAAGGGAAAACCAGGAAGTGGTAGAGCTCTTCACACGAGCACAATGGATGTCTTTTTGTGATAAGCTGCAGGGTTACGATGATGAAGTGGCCGAAGAATTCTTGCAGGCTCTGAGGCCGAAATCCCAGACACTGGCCACAGTAAACTTCAGAGGTCTAAGCCTCAAGCTCACCCCGCAACATATCAGTCGGATCACAGAACTTCCTATGGGTTTGCCGTGGGATAAGGAAGAAAGAAAGCTGAGCCAGCAGGCAAAGAAAGAATTCTTTCCACCTGAGGAGGAATTCTCGGAGGACAAAAATGGGGTGCGAAGAACGAGTCTGTTGCCACCATGGAATGAAGTCAGTTTGCAAATCATGAAATATATCACTTGTGAAGGCCGTTTTAGCATCGTGTATGCATATCACTTTCGGCTGCTCACTGAATTGAGGCACCGGATTGATCTTCCTGTAGAACAAAAACTGAGCATCCCTTATTTCCTATTGCAGTCTCTAATGGAGTGTGCCACAAAGCTAAAAGAGGGCATACCAGATCAGATAGCCCACCATGGGTTGATCAAGCTTCTTGTGGAGGATGCGCTGCATTCATATAAGGTTCCCCTCTCATGGGAATCCTTCCGGAATTTGACAAAAGATGGAGACATTAAAATGTTGATCGAAGAAACGGGTTCCTCCAGCAGTGAGGAACAAGAAGCAGTGGCCGAGGGACAGAGAGAAAAAGGCCAGAAGACCCCGACCACAGTGCCGAAGAAAGAACAAAGGAAGAAGCATGAGGAAAAGGAGGACAAAGAAAAAGGTGGCACACCTATCTTGTCAGCAAGAGAACAGAGGCTGAAGAGCAGAATGGACAAAGCTGAGGTGGTCCACGTCAGCCCAAGTACCTCAACAACACCTGCAACCAAAGCAAAAAGCAAAACTCAGGCAGGAAAGCAAGCAAAGGTGGAGACACCTGTGTCTACAGGAAAGAAGAAACAGGCTTCTACAGGAAGCCCGAAAATCATTGAGAAACAGGCTTCTACAGGAAGCCCGAAAACAGAGACAAGGGCTTCTACAGGAAGCCCGAAATTGGAAAAAGGGGCCTCTACAGGAAGCCCGAAAATCATTGAGAAACAGGCTCCTACAGGAAGCCTGAAGACAGAGAAAGGGTCTTCTACAGGAAGCCCGAAGAGTACCAAAGCAAGGGCTTCTACAGGAAGCCCGAGAGTGGCTAAAACCGGGTCTTCTACAGGAAGCCCAAAATCGGGAAAGAAAGGATCTTCTACAGGAGGCCCGGAAGTGGGCAAAGCAGGGTCTTCTGCAGGAAGCCCGAAATCTGAAAAGGAGGGGCCCTCTACAAGGAGCTCTGAGAGACCAAAACGCAAGAAAGAGAAGGCTGGTATCCTCGAAAAGGAGGCAGCAGTGGCGCTGGCCGCCCTCAGTACACCTCCAAAGCCAAAGGAGAAGAGAGAAAGGGGGACCCCTCTACCATCTGAAGCCAGGAGAAGTAAGAGGATAAACACGGGCAAGCCACAGCCTCCACCCAGCAGCCAAACCATTTTAGGGGATGTCCCTACTTCACCCAGTGCAAGAACCCCCTCTAAAACATCAGCCACCCCCGAGAGGGGAAGCCCAAAAATAACTTCCTGGACACGAAAAATAGGCCAATCGCCTTCTGAAGCCCGGCTCAAGGAAATGGAAAAGGGGGAAGAAGCGCCACCCTCGTCACCACCAGGGGCAGAAAAGGCAGGGCCACCAAAAGCAGGAAAGGAAGAGCATGCTCCGGGCTCTAGTTCTCGGCCAAAGACGAGGAGCCAGAGCAAAGTTGCTCAAGGATGAGCAAATAGTTTAGCTGGGGGTGATGATGAGCCCCAATTTTTGGTACAATTTGGGCTCATTTGGCCTACTTGCTTTGCTCAAACCATTCATCTTTTATTGCTTATGCATTCATTTCTTGGTTTATTCATGTTGTTTGTAGGAAGAAGGGTAGGCATTCTATCTACGTGACTAATACATGATGATTTCAGGTTTTTGGCATTAAAAGGGAGCAAAGACCACGAGAAAGGAGACAAGGAGACAGTAAGGTAGCACTGCTAGTTTTTAGGAGAGGATGTCCACAGTCTTGGGGACCTTCCTCGTGATTCCCACCATAGCTCCAAGCTCCAACCAATCTCCCCACCGAGCTTAGAGGCAGCCAACCATTCTACAGGAACCGCAGTTACAACTGTTCTACAGGATCAGCAGTTTAACCTTCAGTTGGACAGCCGAGCTCCACAAATCAAGGAAACCTGTTGGATTATCATTTTGCATAAATACTGAGGTCGTAGCCTTTGATGGGAGCTTTTTGAACTTTTGCATTACTCTTGTAATTTCGAAGTACGAGCTACAGCTCGGTGTTGGTTCTTTTTGTAAGCCATTTTTGGCATGACATCAGATTTTTGGTTATGAATAAAGGCAGGCAGATTTTGATCTCATTCTGAGTTTCTAAGGGAGCTATAGCTCTCAGGTTAGGGCCCAACCTGAGAGCAATAGATCTCCTCGGTGTTGTAATGTTATTTGCCTTTCGTCCCAGCACTTCGTTTCTTTACTTTGACATGCAATTCGAATTTACAGTCTGTCGATTTAGTTTTTATGAGATTGAATAGGATTAGTTTATGGTGAATTTGCTTTCAGTTGCTTAGGTTAGAAGAGGATAGTTATAATTCATTGGAGCTCCAGAAAAAGGTTGTTAGAGATCACTGCCATCTCTGCTTAGGGATTGGGGTGCAGTCCATATCAACCACCAAAAAGAAACGCAGTTCTTTTCACATCCATGCAAGCTGCAACAATTACTTTAGTCGTAGATCCATCCATGCACTTTGGTCTTGATCATTACTTCTCCATTCCACTTCCATGCATGAGTTTCTTTCACAAATTGCACTGCTGTTCATTGGTTCAAAATAGCACAGTTAACATAGGTTAAAGAGTTCTCGTTTTTGGTGACATTCATAGACAATTTGTTTCATCTACACTGCTCCACACCATTCCATTACCTTCCTCTTCTTTTCAACCACACCTGAAGCCACTCAACCGACCTCTGTTCAGCTCGTTTACCTTCCAGCTCTCCCATTACTCACATAGCTCCATTTACTTAACCTTTCGTTGATCCCATCCTTCCAGCCATGAACCCACTGCATGCACTCTTTCTCCATCCGACTTCTCTGCTCCTGAGCCATCACCAGTTCCATCTCCATCTCACCTATCCTCCCACACCACTCCATCACTTCACCATCTCCCAAAACTCCCACTATCAAACATCCTGTAGAATTGCACAGACTTCCTGTAGAACCCCTGAGTTTCCTGTAGGATCCCCTGCAGACTTCCTGTAGAAGCCTGCAAACTCGGTTGCTGAGCATCCGAAAGTGGTAGACTTCTGTGGACTGATGTTAGAGACCCTCTGGGACCTCCCCTAGCCATCCTGACCTTGCCCATGCTTTCCTTCCATTCGAACCGCTCTTGCACAGTCAAACCCTAATCAAAAGCATCATCACAATAAATCCAACCACTTAATGAAAAAATACAAAAACATGTCTTTTCAGATGCAAGTATTTTAGATGCATGTATTTCAGCTCACTGCAAGTAATGGCATCATTGGTAGAAGTTTCATTCATAGTTTTGCATTGTAAGGGCCTAGCCAGTCAAATTAGGGTTTACTAGGGTTTTCATGCTTTGTTGGCTTTCAGTTTGTTTCCGCAAATAGATTAGCCTCCTTTGAGTTAGCTTTCGTCCATCACTCATAAAGCTTCTTCTGTGAGCATATAGAAGTTGGCTTGAGCCCTAGCGGACTTGTGCCAGCTGACCAAGTGACATCTGCGACAAGAGCTAGTACTTGTGCATACAGCACCGTCGCTTCCAAGTTTGTACGAACGACCGGGTTGATAAAATTAGAGATAGGAAGCTCCAGGAGTTGTAGCATTATTGCTACAATACTGGAGCCCACCACCAAGTCAACCTTGGGAGGAGGTTTCAATCGATTTTATCACAGGTTTACCTAAGTCTGAAGGAAAGAGTGTCATCATGGTGGTAGTTGATAGACTTACCAAGTATGCACACTTTTGTGCATTATCTCATCCATTTAAAGCTATTATAGTTTCTACTGCATTTATTGAAACAATTCAAAAGCTACATGGAAACCCAAAGATTATTGTAAGCAATAGAGATCCCATTTTCATTGGAAATTTTTGGACATAATTATTTTCTTTTCTAGGTACTCAGTTAGCTCATAGCTCATCTTATCATCCTCAATATGATGGGAAAACTAAGATAGTAAACAAATTTTTGGAAGGATGTCTTCATTTCTTTGTACCTGATAAACAAACATAATAGGTCAAATGGTTGTCTTTAGCTGAATGGTGGTATAACACTTCCATACTACAGCAAAAATGACCCCATTTATGGCACTTTATGGATATCATCCACCGTCCATCACATCATATTTAAGAGGAAATTCTAAGGTTCAAGTAGTGGAATATCACATCGAGAATCAACAAAAAGTTCTCCAACTCTTAAAGGATAACCTCACTTTGGCACAAAATAGAATGAAACAACAAGTAAATCAACATCGCAACGAAAAACATTTTGATGTAGGTGACTAGGTATTTCTACAACTACAACCATATAAACAAATATCCCTCAAGAAAGCTAAGAAGGATAATAAATTATCATCAAATTATTATGGTTCGTACAAGGTGTTGCAAAAGGTTGGTACTATGGCATACAAATTGGAGCTTCTTGCAGCTTCCTGAGTGCACCCAGTTTTCCATGTTTCATGCTTAAAGAAGATTATAGGTGATAATATCCTAGTTCAAACAATATTTCCAGAACTTGATTAGGAAGGAAAATTCATATTGGAACCTGAAGCAGTCACAGAAACAAGAACTTGACAACTACGAAATCGATCAATTTCAAAGTATCTCATAAAGTGGAAGAACTTACCCGCTGAAGATTCCACATGGGAGGATAAGAATTTTATAGAGAAGCATCCAGAACTATGCAAGCATTGAGGAAAACACTTTTTTGAAGGAGAGGGGCATGTTAGGTCCCTATAATACTAGTGATTCCACATTACTATTGTCCTTGTATCCCTTATTATTACTGTTGTGCCCATATTTTCCCCATATTGTTATTAGTGTGCTCTATATAAGCCCAGTATGGCTATTATTGTTCCCTTATATTATTATTGTTATGTCGGCCTTGATTATATTGTGACCCCTTAGACTCCTATATATATTAAGGAGTTTTTGTCATTTGTATCATCCAAGAATTATTCATTTGTGTAATGTAAAGGAGGTTTCCCCCTCGAAGAGGCTGATTTTGAAGTCGTTGATCTATATTTTCTTCTATTTTATGAGTTGGTTGCATAAAAATATTCACCTTATTTATCTTCAAAGGATTTATTATATCAGGAAATTCTAACTTAGTTCCATTCTCTTAGAACTCCTCAGTGTCCCAAGGCTGAGAAAGGAGACCGACAGAGGTAACCTCAAACCAACTTTGGATCTGGTAGCTAGCCCTACCAAATCAGAGAGGGATCTCTCTATGATCTCACAAACAATGAGTGATTGGAGAGGAAGATACATCTTAGGCTAGATATTCAAAGCTCAGTAGGTCTGAATTTAGGTTTTGTTGGAGAAGGGTCAATAGGTCTAGGAAACTAGGTTAGGGTTTCAAAAGATCAGCTGTAGAGATATAATGGGGCAATGTAGGCATTTTTAGTGAAATTTTTGAGTTTTCATGGTGGCATAGGGTTGAAAACGTGAAGGATAAAAATGAGCATAAACTTATGAATTCATTTATCAAAGGAAATTAAACATAAACATGAAAATCTCATCAAAACAGAGCATAAACATATGAATTTTGCTTGAAGACTATTGAGATGATCACATGAAATCATTAAGATGGAAGTAAGGAGACATAAAATTGATACTGATGATAAAACAAAGAAGAAACACTGTCACAAAATCATACCACATGAATCCCAAGATAATAGCTACAAAATGCTTGTATTACTCCTGCAAAAGTGATGGTGTACACTAGCTTCAAAGCCTTTGACTCACAAGTATCCAACCCTCTCTATGACTTAAATCAGGCTACATATAGACCAAAAAAGAAATCACGCCTTTCAGGGGTCGAATCCATCAACCTAGGAACTGATTACATCAATCTCTCTAACCAAACTTAAAACTAGGAAAGTTAGAAACTAATTGCCTGTTTAGACTTGGTCGATTCACGTTGACTTTAGAAGCATTAATGTGCATGAATCTACATCAATTTGACATTTATCATTTCTATTAAAATTAATTACATCATGTGAAAACCCAAGAACACAAAATACATCATGAAAAATTGACCTGGACTAATAAAACTTGAAATTTTGACCTCCTGGCAAAAGCGTAGCGTGAGAGACAGAAATGCAGCATGCTACTTGTGGGGGAGTTTTTCGGGGTTTTCCTTGATCTTTTTCCTAACCTGAAGGATGATGAAGATAGCTTAGGATGTCTACTATCCCTTTTAAGCCTTAAACCTACAAAAATCCTTCTCCAAGGCACCTAAAAATCAATTTTCCCAAGGCTACTCCAGAAGCACAACGAGGGGTCCAAAAAGGAGGCAGAAACATGAAAATTGACCTATTTATTGACCTTTTCTCCAAAATTATGAGATGACATGGAAAAGAAAGTACATTAATGTGATGTAGGGTTCAAGGGCTATCCTTCCATGCAAGCCATTTGTGATTTGGATTCCCTGAGAAAAAGCGCAGCATGGCCACGCTGCACTTCTTTGCAACTGAATTGCCATAATACACCAAAAATTCAAAAATTGACCAAAAATTTCTCAAAATTGGCTGAAAATTTATATTTAACATCTCTCAGTGGTGGCCTAGCCAACTAGAGAGGCCTCAACAATAAAATCCAAGTTATCCTTCTTCTTTAGATTTATTAGGGTTTTCTTAAGTTTCCTTTTCATGCTTCTAACCCTAATTTTACAAATATGGTTCCTGGTGAAGTAGTGCCTAGCCATGTGTCTTTGAAGGTTTGTGGCTCTGTTTGCCTTCCTTAGGAGCTTCTCTAAGTGCTCATTTATCTTCTCAAGTAAATATTCTCTTTCCTTACCACTTCTTGCAACTATAGGGTCAACAGGGTCTTTCTGTATTACTGAAGGAGATGGCTCCTTGTCTTCAACCTGCTCTTCTGAGCCAATCACTTTTTTCCTTTGTAATTTTCCTTGATGGGTGATGGATGACCTTGTGAGGTATCATGCTACATCAAGCTCACCTTCAAAATTATGTTCTCTTTTTTCAAGAAGGCCACCATGTGGTTTTCCTTTACAATATCATCTTTGAGCTCTTGTATTTGTGCTTGTTGTTCCTTGATAATCTCTACATTTGATCTATCTCCATGGTCAAAAATGTCTTGCTCATCAAGCATCTCCTCCGCAAATTGTTGCAAGGGTGAGTCAACTACATGCCTAGGTGATTGCTCCATTTCTCCTTGAACTTACTCAATTTTAGCTTTCTTATGCAACTGTTTAGTTTGTAACCTAGTCGGATGTCTAGGTGTAGACACCTCTTTAGTGATCCCAGGGGAAAAACCCAATATTTTCCCCTTCTTGTAGGTTTGTGTGATCTCTACCCTAGGTTTCTTTCTGACTGAAAATTTGTTGGATGAGCCAACCTCCTATGGCCTTGGTGGTGCTGATGGAGTGCTATAATCGGTAGGTTGACTAGTGGTAGGCATAAAGGCATCTGATTGCAAGAATGTCTCCCATGAGATATTAACCTATGAAAACTGATGAAGAACAATAACCTTGACCAAACCATGATGAAACAAGTTTTCCTTGTGATCTTTCCCTTTTCTTTGTACCTTTTCAGTCATCTTGACTATGCTTCTGAATAAGTAATGAGGCAAGATCAGTGGTTTGATTCCAGTGAAATGCATCAATAGCCTTATGTGATACTAGTATAGCCTTGAAAATATCCCTACACATGTAAAATATTTTGTGATTATCTTCATCAATGGAGCATATTAGCAACTGTCTGAAAGGAAAAATGTGTGAGGGAGCATCTTTGTAGTGTGGTTTCAGGAAGATCTTGTAGTTTTCAATGTCCAAATCCATCCCTTTAAAATAGATCTCTCCTTGGTTAGGGATACCTGTGGCTGAAGCTATGGCTTCTACTGATATGATGAAGTCAATACCTATTATTTTGGTCTTATCCCTCCTGATATTTGTGGCAAAGAGGCTTGTCAACTTGGCATGGAAACCTACCTCCTGAATTCTTTCACAAAACCCTAGGTAGCCAACATCTTCAAATGATTTCTTGAAGTATGATTAAACTTTTATCTCTTTGATGTTGGATGGCTCAAATATGGATACAGGACCTCCCTTGTTTTATTTCTTTTTCTCATTGTCCATGGCTTCAGTTTTAATGATAGAAACCCTAGGTTTGGTAGGAGGAAAGGGTAGGGTAGAATTGGGAAAACAGGGGGAAATGGGACAACTACTTTAGGAAAGGGAGTGGAAAGAATAGGGATTAGTGAAATTTGTGGGAAAATTATATGGGGTGGGGATAGTTGTTAGGGAGGCTAGGGAAGTGAAATTTCTTGAAAAGAGTGAGGGGAAGTAGGGAAAAAGGACAAAACACAGTCCTAACCTAGGATTTCTGCAAAAGCGTAGCGTAGGCTTAGGGTTTTAGGAAAAATGATGGGAAATGAATGGAATGGGTATGGTAAATAGTTGGGACAAGTAGATAAGGTATGTATGGGGGTGATAAAGCAGAAAAGCTAGGGTTTTTCTCACTGAAACGAACCAAACACCAAAGGAAACCAAAAACATAGTGAAAACCCTAGGGGAGGGATTTTCACCATTTAATGAAGATAATTAACTGAATAAGAGTTGATGAGAGACCACTTACTTCATTAGGAATCTCTGGAACCTGTTTGATGTTGATTTGACCCTTTCAATGCTTTGTTTTTCCTCCTTTTCCAAAAGTGTAGTGAAGGTGCCAAAAGCACAGCGAAACTACCAGAAGCATAGCAAAGTAAGGTAAGCAAGGGTTTTAATGAGGAATTTCGATGATCTAGTGGTTGGGATGAAGCTCGATGATGGAGAGGTTATCAATGAAGATGAAATGAGGAATCATAATGCTTTGATGGTCATCTTATAGCTCAAAAGTTTATTTTTTTCGTAGGTCATGGAGTGACATTACATGTCCTTTTGAGAAATGAAATGATAGAATAATGTACTGCAACTTTGTAACTTAGTTAGGAAAAGTTACATCTTTATTGAGTGGTAGATGTACTCCCTTGATGATGACTATGGTGGTGACATGACTCCTTTGTGACTTATGATGACATGACCAAATGATGACACGAAATGCATATATAATGTAGAATTTCCCACTGTAGATCAATAGATTATGCAATATACTAAAGAAAAATACAAGATCTACTCCAACAACAAACTTTGTGGAAGCTTAGTCGAATATGAGCAAGATCAATGAGAACACATATAACTAAGAATGAGAAATCAATCACACATGAACACAGAAGAATAACCCGGGGAAAGCCTCAACCTAAAACCCCAATCTCTATATTATCATACAAGTGGAAATATGTTTAGATTACAAAAAGAATCAGCTCACAAGCTATCATACTCTCTCTGCAATCCAACTGCTGCTCATAGACAATCAAAGGCTTCTCACAAACCTTCTCCTCTGCCCTCCAAGCCTCCTATTTCCTTGCATAGTTTTTCCTGGGGTCTAGTGCTTCCACTTGTGTGAATTCCCACCTCACACTGCTCACTTGGCTCAGAAATAACTTTACAAACCTGAAGGAGATAATTCCTTCTGCATGTATGAGTTTCCTTTATAGGAAAATTCCTCCAACTGATAGTACATTATCCCTTCCTTTAATCTCAACTAGGTCTTTGTCTGAACTGACATGCATGAGTTATTTATGAGAGAATATTTGGTTATCTGGAGAGCAGTAATTACATGCATGCAAGAATTAACTAACTGAACTCACAATTAATTCAACAAATTGTTTGAATTAATCTAACTGGACTTGACTCAGTTAACTAAGCCAACTAATTACAACTCATCCTTATCTCTTTAACTAATGGATAAATTCCTTAATTAATGGAGAAACTGTTGCATGTCCCCACATAGACTTCATGTTTGATTTTCTACAACTAATTAACTCAAGATGAATTAACTAATTATTTTACAAACAACTGCTAAGATCAAATTCGAATTTTACTTCTCTATTTTAGTTCAGGGACTAACTAAAATAGGAATCTAACCCGAAATGTTATTTTTAGCACTTTCATTTTTCATTCCTTGTTGCTATGTCCAACACTAGTACCCGAACTGCTATTTATAGTAGTGCTATTTTTAGCACTTCTATTTTTAGCATTTATTGTTGCTATTTTCAACACTCCCTCTCAAAAAGAAAGGCATTCAACTCAAACCTGATCCTGAACCTTTGGAATGTTCTGCATGCAACACTTCTTCCAAGTGTTGTTACTCCAACAACTCTAGAAACGAAAAAACTCCCAACTGACCTTCCTGTTGGGCTAGAAACATCCTCTAATGCTGAAGCTCCATCTACCGCTGAAAAGTGCTCCCTCTCTGACCTCTGAGCTGCTGAAACACTCCATGCATCTTGCACCGTTACACACCTCTCTGTGCCATCCTGCACTAGTGCAACACTCATGTGCCTTTCGCATTGTTGCAGCCTGCTAGCTCTACAGTGCCTTGGGATTCCTGCATTGTAGCTCTCTTTGCCGCTCCATCCACATCTGTCTCTACCCACTCAGCCAGTCCTGCTACTCCTCATCGGGGCTCCCGTAGCAAGGTCTAATCAAAGAGGTTGGGTACCTCAATGATTCTACCCCTATTCTAGCCTTCTTGGGACTGTCACTCCACATCGCCCCACCTCCGATCTGGAGGTATGGATGCATGTGATCCCTCTGCCCACTTGGCTCGAAATTTCCCCCTATTGAAGGTCTCTGCATGAGTAGATGTCTCTACTCAATGTCCTCTCGACTTCTCTAGTTGTGGCTGCTCCACAACCTCCTGAAGCTGCTTCACCAATTGTGGCTCCTCCACAATTGTCTGAGACTTCTTCTGGTGCTACATGTTGAGAGGTAATGTACTCTCCCTCTCAACCACCAAGCCTCCATCATTTTCCTGGATCCTCAAAGCTTTGCATGCATCTTGAACCTCAAGAGCATACAGGTTCTTGACTCGTGAACCAATCTACTTCACCTGTCTCGTGGTGATGTGTCGAAGGAAAACCCTTCCCTTACTGAAGATTACATCATAGCCTTTGTCTTCTAGCATTGTGATCGACACCAAATTTTTCCTCAATCCTGGTACATACTTGACATCAGTCGAGGTAATGCGAGCTCCATGCTCCCTCTTAAAAACAACCATGCCTACACCTGAGACACTATACTTTTCATCATTACCCATTGCTATGCGTACCTTGAGATCTTTCTCCTTCAAGGTACTGAACAAAATCTTGTCGTCGGTCATGTGGAAAGAAGCTCCATTATCAAGAAACCAACCACATCCCACCATGGATGAAACCATGGATGCGAAGAGGGTGAATTCCAACTCGAACTATGAGGCCAATGCCTCACCTTTATATCCTTCCTTGGATCCCATCTTGGATTTCCTCAGTGGACAATTTGTAGCAAAATGTCCCACCTCATGACAACGAAAGCATCGCACTTTCGATTTGTTAATCTTCTTCCCACCATAGGAAGAACTCGATTTGGGATGAGAATCCTTATCCTTCCCTTTCTTTGCCTTACTCGCTAAGGCGCAATTTTCTCCATCCTTCTTGGATGATGAATATCCATCTCTGGTGCTTCCTCTTATCTCCTCCTGCATCAGATCCGACCAAATTCGTTCCCAATTTGGCAGTTTTTCTCTTCCATTAATTGAGTCTTGGTAGCTATGCCAGCTCTTAGGAAGACCGAGGAGTGCAAGACTCACCATGTCATCATCAATGGTCATGATCCTTACACTTCCAAGCTCATCCCTATAGGTGGTGAGCTTGTTTAGATATGTAGAGATCATGTCGCCCTTTTCACACTTGATTTTCCAAAGCTTGTCTTTCAACACTAGCTTCCTTTGATCATTATTGTTCTGATATAGATCTTTCAATTTTTTCCACATCGAAAATAGTGTCTCCTTCCCATGGAGGCTCGAGACAATGTGGTCTCGAATTCTCTCCAGGAGGATTCTCCTCGCTCTAAACACACATTTCTTCCATTATACCAATTCTGTAGCATTAGCCATTGCGGGCTTAGGGACTTCTTGATCAATGAAGTACTTTAGACTGTTATCCTCTAATACTACTTCCATGCGATCCTTCCAGGCTATATAATTTGAGCTTCCATCAAGGGCATACTCAAGTCTTAAACCATTAAACACCATTGGTGAAATTGAGATGTGATAAGAACTCGATTTCTATATTCAAGAACCTAAAACTTTGAACTTCTCCCTTCTCATATATTGTTCTCTCCTTTGATCACCTTTCCTGTGATACCATGTAGAATTTCCCACTGTAGATCAATAGATTATGCAATATACTAAAGAAAAATACAAGATCTACTTCTACAAAAAACTTTGTGGAAGCTTAATCGAATATGAGAAAGATCAATGAGAACACATATAACTGAGAAGGAGAAATAAATCTCACATGAACGCAGAAGAATAACCCGGGGAAATCCTTAGCCTAAAACCCCAATCTCTGTATTATCATACAAGTGGAAATATGTTCAGATTACAAAAAGAATCAGCTCACAAGCTATCCTGCTCTCTCTGCAATCCAACTGTTGCTCATAGACAGTCAAAGGCTTCTCACAAACCTTCTCCTCTGCCCTACAAGCCTCCTATTTCCTTGCACAGTTTTTCATGGGGTCCAGTGCTTCCACTTGTGTGAATTCCCACCTCAGACTGCTCACTTGGCTCAGAAATAACTGCACAAACCTGAAGGAGATAATTCCTTCTGAATGGATGAGTTTCCTTTATAGGAAAATTTCCCAACTAATAGTACAATGTCCCTTCCTTTAATATCAACTAGGTCTCTGTTTGAACTGACATGCATGAGTTATTTATGAGAGAATATTCAATTGTCTAGAGAGCAGTAGTTACATGCATGCAAGCATTAACTAACTGAACTCACAATTAATTCAACAAACTATTTGAATTAATCTAACTGGACTTGACTCAGTTAACTGAGCCAACTAATTACAACTCGATATTGCAAATCATCCTTATCTCTTTAACTAATGGATAAATTCCTCAATTAATGTAGAAACTGTTGCATGTCCCCACATAGACTTCATGTTTTATTTTCTACAACTAATTAACTCAAGATGAATTACAAACAACTGCTAAGATCAAATTTGAATTTTACTTCTCTATTGTAGTTCAGGGACTAACTAAAATAAGAATCTAACCCAAAATGCTATTTATATCAATGCTATTTTTAGCACTTCCATTTTTCATTCCTTGTTGCTATGTCCAACGCTGGTACCCGAACTGCTATTTATAACAGTGCTATTGTTAGCACTTCTATTTTTAGCATTTCTTGTTGCTATTTTCAACATGTAAGACCAAGATTAAAGACCTTTGAACCTTTGTAGTATGCATGATAATGATATGATGACCTTCAATGATGACCAAAAAACGTTTTTGGTGGCTCATCACAAGGAGTGATGACAAGACAATGAATATGGAGGGAGTAGTAATGACCTAAACACTGACCAATGATCAAATTTTATTTTAAAATTATATTTGGAAGTATAAAAAATTGACCTAAGACCCTATCAACCACATGAAAGAGTACATTTGATCACTGGTGACTCATAGACACTAACACATTCACTTCACGATAACCTTCATATTCTACTATGTCAATATTGTGAGGGTCTTCATCTTCTTCTGCAATGATGTTGTAGCATTCTAGTACAATTTGTAGCTGTTCAGCCCAATCAAGCCGCCAAGTGAGTGGGATTTCATTCTAAAAAATCTTCTTTTTAACTATCTGAAGGGCTCAATATACATATGTATAATCATCTTCAAAGTTGAATGTCAATATAAACTCATCAACCATTTCTACCCAACTTATAGTACCATGTTGGAGTTTTTTTTTCCAAGTACCAGTTTTGACGAATTGTCTTCAATGTATGGATGAAGCCATGCACCCATTCTTCTCGTGGAATCTCCTTGCATGTTGTCATGAAAAGTTGGATGTGCTCTCTAGGACCTGTTTGACCATCATATTTATCTGCCACTCTGTTTCTATCTCACCAAACCTTATCCATATCAACCTTCAACATTATTGCCAAGTTATTCTTCTTATGTGTACCCCACCATCTAGCAGGAGTAGCTCTTAGGGCTATATCCAGAGCTAATAATATTTTACTTTCTGGTACCTGTTCTTCATATTCCTTAAGAAAACTATTTATATCACATGAACCATCATAGTAAGGAAAATTACATACCTTAGAAGTTATGCAGTGAAGTGATTTAATGACTCTTGCACATCGTCTTGTAGACACTTCATGTAACCTTTTTTGCCAATTTTCCAATTCTTCCTCTGAATCTGAAGCACATGAGTTTTCATGCTCCCAATTCAATTTACCATATTCAGTGGGGTTAATCCATTCTTCTTCTTTGGTTGTCAATTGATAGACGGTATCTATATCAACTGCATTGTAATCCTCTCTAACTGGTTCAGTATACCTTGCTCCTTCTGATGGAATGATCACTCTCATATTTTTGCTTTCAAATATCATTTTCCTCTTCTTTAAGTTGATTATATCCATGTTGGAAAATTACCAATCCAATCCAAGTAGTGCAAGATAGGGGTTACTATCATCCACAATAACCTCAAAATCAGTAGTAGTGAGCACCCCTTCAATGTCCATTGTAAAACCTGATAATCTTGCTAAATGAACAATATTTTGTTGATTCGCCATTCTTAGTTGATTAGGTGACCATTGTAACTTAGGTTTACCCATCAACTCCCATGTTTGCTTCACCGGGATATTTGCTTCAGATCCCATATCTAAAATAATTTGGTCCATATCATATTCTCCTATTTGTGCACTAAGCCTCATTTCCTTTCCAGTTCTGTTTTGTCTATGTAAATTGTTAACTTCACGCATTTCACTCCACGATACTTCTTTACATGCATGGGAATCTATCAATTCCTGTATTCCTTTAGCAACTTTTTGGTTCCTTGACAATTTCATGCAAGTTTGTAGGAAAGAATTTAAAATACCTGGATCCATATCATGTGTTGCAGCTGCTATTATCCTTCTACTTTGGTTGTGCACTAGATGTCGAAGCTCCTACATCCATAAAGCTTCGCTTCACATCCATGAAGACTTATATTTCCTTGTGAATATCAAACATAAGGGCTTTTTCAATAGTATTTCTAACCCATGTAGCTTCAACTTCCTTTTTTCCATCTTATTCATCATTTCCAGTGGTAGCTCTACTCGTTACAATACTAATGTGAGGTTCATCGGACCTCGGCTCCGTATTCATGATCTGAATGTTCTGTGTCAGTTGTGGATTCTTGTTTTCTTGCATTTTTCTACAAGTACCAGACACTCTTCAATTACATGATCAAATGATTTGCAATAATTACACATCGTAGTCGGATTCTAACAATCTCTTACGAAGTGACCTCCCTGGCCGCAATTGCAACAAATAATCTGACCTCGACCTCAACCAGCTTCGCCACCTCGACCTCACCTTGCATAGCCACCTCGACCACTGCACTATCCACTTCCTTCATGTCCTTTCTCCTCAGCACCGCTATCCATCATCAATTCATAGGCTCGACAGTTGTTCTCATCATGTCCCACTGACTTACAGAACTTGCAAAATAAATTCTTTGCAGTATGCACATATTTTTGCAACAAATATCAACCTTCAGGGCGATTTTCACCTCTAGTTATGCATATCTCACACCATAATCTAGATCCATCATTCAAAGGATTAGGTTCTCCACTAGCTAAGTAATTTCTAAAAATAGGGCATTTCTCCTTAGAGTGACCTTCTTCTTTGCACTTTGTACACCACACTTTGTCATGAACTTCTTTACTCTTTTTCATATCTTGTAATTAAAGAGTCAAATTTTCCATCTGACTCTGAATCTGTTGCAAACCTGCATTTTTATCACCTATCCACGAAGCTTCTAACTTCATTTCCAACTCCAAAGCTTTGGCTTGAGTTTCTATTTTCTGTTGTGTCAAAGGTAATCAGATGTGTTGCAACAACACATCTATGAACCATTATTTATATTGTTGTAGAGCTATTTCGAAGCTCACCTAGTCCAACAATACCTTGAACCTCTGATCAAATTCCCAAACTAACTTTGTTGGCCATTTTTTGATCTCCTTTAGTTCTGTGATACAATACGAATCTGATTTTGGTTTCTTGAATTCTTTTACCAACACAAATTTGATATTTGTATATGACCTGATCTGATTGCTTGAATACTTCATGTACCAATTCCACACTTAATCTCGGAATTTTGTGGCGAGTTGCGCCTTCTTCAAATTTTCATCATGGACCTACTTCGCATAAGAACCATAATTGCTCCAGGTCCTCTGATCTAGTTCTCCAGCTCCTTTCAAGATCGTAAACTTAATATCATCATCCATAGTGCTTCTCGGGTGGGGGGCAGTGGGAGAGGGGGGAGGAGGAGGGGGATTCAGAAGGGGAGGGGGATGGGGAGTAGGGGGGTAGGGGAAGATACAAATATTTAGAAACTGCAGGAAAAATGCAGAAAAATAAGAATCAGTTGGAGGATAGTCGGGAAGTTGTGAAGACTTTTCCAATCTCTCAGAGGCTCGCAAAAATTAATGAGGTGAATGAGCTGCAAAAGAAAATCAAAGAGCTGAAGAAGGAGGATCAAAGTTTGATATAAAGGACTCTACCATGGTAGGATGAGGCACTGCAGCTATCACAAGTAGTAGATGATAAGATTCAGTAGCTTTGACAAAGGGCGACAGAACTGGTGAAGAAGGCTATAGAGCATGTTACAGAGGCATTATTAGAAGAAGTTGGCAGCAAAGAAAAGTAGCTGACAGAGATTCTGCAACAATTTAACAAGACATACAACAACATTACAGATAAAATTAGAGGCAAAGTGGCTGAGTGACTCAGGACAAGTCACGTGTGAGTGTTGGGGGCCTATTGGGTGGAGCCCAACTTGGCCAGATTTTGGGCAAGAAATCCATATTTTGGGGAAGAAATCCAAGTTTTGTGGTGCGTGCAATAGGAAGGATGTCACGGAGTAGGAGGTGGACTGCGCAACAGAGAAATGGAGCACAATGAAGACCATGCAACAAAGTCACCGCACAACATAGGGGCTTTGCGAGGATGCCCCTCCCTTTATGTTAAAAGCATAAAATATTGTAAAAGTTGTTGGTTTTGGACCATAGTCCCTTGTATTTTGGACACCATGGTATTGGGTTCATGGTAATGTAGTGATGTAATCCCTCATGTAATAGTATATATAGGGATGAATAATAAATAAGGAAGGCATCGAATTGATCCCAATCTATGTGTATGTGATATTGTTGTGGTATACTTTGGAGGAAGGGCGAGGCTCTGTGGTTGAGTGTGCATACGCCTAGGTCTGCATCTTAGTGCACAGACCATCTGCAGCTTAGTGTGCAAACACCTTACAATTGTGTGCGTAGGGAAGAATTGTTTGTTGTACCAAATTATATATTATAAGAAACAGTTCTTGTGGATGTAGTCCCACATTGGGATGAACCAAGGTAATATATGTGTGTCATGTGTTCATTTCCTTATTATCTGCACTTTAATTCAGTACTATGAATTTTATGAATGTTTATATGTTTAAGTGTTAAATGCAAAGTAATATCTACGTGAAAATTAGTTTATGAATGCGAGGTTGTTTATAAGTGTTAAATCTTAAATAAAATACAAAAGTTCCATATTTCAGCATCCCTTAGGCTGCAGAAACCTAGTTCTGCAACCTCCCATAGTCACTTCGGGTGAGACTATAGTATGCTTGCAAGGCATTGCCGAAAGGGCTAGTGATTGAGGGTTTTGTTGGTGCACAATAAACAATCAAACCCACATCAGCCCAAACTCATCCAACAAATTCGTAATGGGAGGGAGATGGGGGTAGGGGGGCGGTGAGAACCAAAATTTCCTTGACTATTACTAGATTCAAGCTTGATGCACTTTCAAACTAAAAGGGTGAATACAATGGGGTTCCTTCAGTATTTTTAGGGGGCTTCCCTTCACCTTCAGATCCACTTAGCAGAGGGCTAGATTCACTCAGCAGAGG
This sequence comes from Pinus tabuliformis, assembly GCA_031772625.1. NCBI lineage: Eukaryota > Viridiplantae > Streptophyta > Pinopsida > Pinales > Pinaceae > Pinus > Pinus tabuliformis. The sequence continues at coordinate 1,920,534,311 of CM062816.1, read as the reverse complement.
GCTATAGTCAGTTTCTATGAAAGTCTTCAGATCTTGGCCATAATATCTCCTCTTAGTGTCTATTCTATACATTTTTCCACTTCGTGTTGTTCTAGTCTCTTATTTAGATCTTTTTCCAAACATAAGTAATCTACTACTCTTATTGCATTCAAAGAATTCCCTTTTCACACAAAAGCATCTTAATTGAGAGTTTTAGATATCTCAAGTACTTACCTCGTAGTCCCTTGAAAAATCTTTGTTCAACTTCGTTGAAGGATAGCGTCAAGTCTACTTTGAACTAGTAATAAATCCTCCCAAAATGATGTCAACCTAGAAGTCAAAAACTCTTGAGATTCTGTTATCAGTGTTCTTGAGTTGCGATATCAATTATGGATTCCAATTCTTAGGTTCGTCTCTTTAAAACAATTATTTCTCACTTCCAACCTTGAAATTCACTCGTACAGCTCCACATGAAATGAACCGAAGAAAATTTGGTACTGATCTTCAAGAATATATCGTCGTAACCACCTTTTAGATGACGGTCTAGGGTTTATGTTCTCCTGATTTGAAAATTCTTGTTCCTTCTTGTCTACCCACTATTGAATTTCCTTCTTAGATGGATGCCACATAAACATCCCTCACAGAGATCTCGATCCTGACAACGAAACCATTTTTTGGCTGAGGTTGGGCTGACCCAGGTTCGTTTATTTATTGCGCACCAAAAAACCATTAATCACTGGCCCTTTCAGCAACGACCTACAAGAAGGCCACAGTCTCACCCGAAGTGACTATGGGAGGTTGCAGAACCAGGTTTTTGCATCCTGAGGGATGTTGCGATGTAGCACTTTTGTATTTTCTTTATGTTTTAACACTTATAAACAAGTTCACATTCATAAACTACTTCCCATTTATATATTACTCTACATTTAACACTTAAACCTATAAACATTCATAAACTTCACAGTATTGAATTAAAGTGCGGATAATAAGCAAATGAACACATGAGACACAAATTTTACCATGGTTCATCCCAATGTGGGACTACGTCCACAAGAACTGTTGCTTATAATACAAAATTTGGTACAACAAATAGTTCTTCCTTGCGCACACAGTTGCAGGGTGTCTTCACACTAAGCTGCAGATGATCTGTGCACTAAGTTGTAGACCCAGGCCTCTGCGCACTCAGTTGTGGAGCCTCGCCCTTCCTCCAAAATATAGACAACAAAAGTATCACATACACATAGATCTGGATCAATTCGATGCCTTCCTTCTTTAATATTCATCCCTATATATAATATTACAAGAGGGATTATGTCACTACATTACCATGGACCTAATACCATGGTTTCCAAAGTGCAAGGGACTATGGTCCAAAACCAACAACCTTTACAATATTTTATGATTTTTACAAAAATGGAGGGGCTTCGTAGCGGAGCCCCTATGCTGCACAGTGACTTTTCTATGTGACATTCATTATGCTCCACTGCTCTGCTGCACAGTTCGCTTCATACTCCACAATATTTTCTACAACGTGCTCCACAAAACTTGGATTTCTTGCCCAAAATCTGGACAAGTTGGGTTGCACCCAACACAAGTGTGTAGTGAGATAAAGGAATGCATAGCAGAGAGGAAGGTTCTATGTGGAATAGTTGGCCAGGTTTTATATCTTTGTGCCTTTGTATAGGCCTCTAATTTCACAGCCTAAAAATTGTATGAAAAGTAGAACAATTGGCTTGAGAAGGTGGTGGCATGCATTCATAAGAGGTTGATGCCTCTTGGAAAGTGATAGCTTGCTATATAAAATGATTTTGGGGCCTCCTATGAGTGGGTTCACACAAACAACTTGATAAAATTAAGTAGGAGCTTAAATTACATCATAATAACAAACAAATTGGTGGTTTTCTCCCTTTGGTTTTCCATGCAAAAATACCGATGTTAATATGTGCTTGCTTCTTAATTGATGGATTATGTGTTCAAGTGAATGGTTTACATTGTTGTCTATTTATTGTATTGAGAATTCTCACATAAGCTCTACGAGTGAAAAGAAAATAATTGAGCTTAAAATTCAAAAACCTCACTAATTACTAATTCACCCCCCCTCTCAGTAATTCCTTATACCAACAATAATGGCCCCTGTTTTTGGAAAGCATATTCATAGGATAGTCTTGGATGAGGGGGCATCAACTTTTATAATGTCGATTCTCCCTCTTTTTCTGCACCTAGATCAACCTTAAATGCCTTTAAGACATGTGCACTTGGTTTTGATTGAATGAAAATTCTATGAAATCATCATCACTTAATTCAGTTAAAATGATTTATTATTTGCAAGTCCCATTTCACATTGTTGGTCTGGGACTTGTAAATCTTGAGAATGATCTCTCCTCGTATCCCACGTCCAAAATTGAAGATGACTTAACAGCTGAATTGATATTATAATTCTTTACAATGTTGTTGGTGGCAGGAAAGAATTTGTGGTGCTCCCACTATGGAGCTACTCATGGAGTAATAAACTCAATTTTGTTGAATATTTTGCAAGGAATGCCTACTAAATGCTCATTGTTATAATAGTTATCGATTGAATGTCATGTTTGTAATAATGTTGTTGTCAGAAGAGAGGATACTCCTGTAACGTTTCTCTCGATTGAAGCCATTATTGGAGAAAATCTTGGATTCTTAACCAAATGGGAAACAAAGTTAGCCTGGGTACCATACCCCTATAATACTTATTTTCTAGTTTACACTTACGATTTCAATTCTTTGCATATGACTTACTACAATTATACGGTAAGGGACATGTTATTTATTCACTGTACTATTGATCCATGTAAATTATCATAACATATAGCCTCAATAGATAGACTAGGATGAGATGCTTGTTTGCTAGGTTACGAGGAAATGAAGCACTTCTACCTACTATAAATTGGCCTTGGATGACATAAAATTGTTGAGATTGGTTCAGTTGGAGACTTTGAAAAATAGACCAATCCATAAAAGGATACAATAACATGATTGGACACATATTGACTTAAATTTTTTATCCCATGGTGGTGGTAACAAATTTGACATTGAGTTTAAGGAAGACGTGTGCAGAGAAAAGGTGTGTAGGAAATGTTTGTGTTGATCAAGGAACAAAAACTCCCCTGCACTCCCTGCAGACCCTTTCTCTGCGCACCAAAATAGTAGTAGTAGCTTGATATTAAATTTTAGATTGGACAAAAAATAAACAATATTTTATAAAAGCAGGAAGTGCAGAAGGTGTGAAAGTATGTAAATTAGTTCAACCCCTCCCCGCCACCCTATCACTTATGTAAGGGACCTGACACCCCATTAGTTTTGGCATCGTTGGGAAGAGCAGTAGCAGTGCAAGGCATAATTGTGTTAGTGTCAGTGTCAAAGAGCTCACCAACAGAATGGACTCACAAAATTTGTCCCTTTTTATTTTAAAATTTTTTGTCAAGAACTGAAAAATACTGAAAATAAATCACCCTGCATTAGGGGAATTAGGTTGACATTAAGTATTGCTTAGCCAATGAAAAAATTAGAAATAATATTTCCACAAATTAGAAATTTATTTTTGAATTTACGGGAAAATTGGAATATTTTTTCCCAAAACTTTGATTAAAGTTACAAAAATTTGGAGAACTAATCAAGAGTCAACAAACTTTGAGACAAGTGTTATAGTCCCTAGTGAGGCAGGGACTAAAAAAATATGAACGATGATAAACTATGGAAAAAAGTTGAGAAAAATAGTGTTAACAAAAAAAAATTGTTTAGAGAGAACTTAATCCTAAATTTATTGAGTACCTGAGAGCAATTAAAAGAAACCCCACATACAAATATTTCATTGTTTAAACAATTTAAAATTAAGATAAAGTTATGGTATGTTATTTATTCAGATTGATATTTTTTCACATTAAATATTGCATATCAATTTATCCTTCCATTTTAATTTACTAATATCACATTAATAACACCTCTTTAATTTGACTTATATATTCCATTTAAATTCTCTCATGCAATAATTTATACATTGATCACAAAACATGTAATAAATAATATTTTATCTATAATTATTATAAAGTGACCTTTATTTGCCTAAATCGTTCATTTTTTTTAATTTTAGTTGTATTACCTTAGAATATCAAGCATAACATATACAATTGATAAGAATCATCATCAGATATGTCACCGGATAGGTGGTCTCAATCTACCCAACGAGAAACTAAAAAATTTTGACCACTTACCTGTCCAAAATTCAAGGAGCTTCAACATTTCTAGCGTAACTAAAGTATCTTTGACTATACTTCAAAACAAAAAATCAAAATAAGAAATCAAACTCAAGTGTATGAGGAAGTAAAAGGAGTTGGATCTCTAGCACTTCATCCTGGAGGAACATGAGAACCATGTTCAAATTAAAAATGGAGTTGAATCTTTGTTAACCTCTCACCAATCCTCACTAAGTAAAACCTTTGATTGCACTAGGTCCTTTTGGCGTCCTCCAAACTAGCAAAGATATTATATATTTTGGCCTACTTTTCCATAAAGATCCTTCCTAACAAGTTCTTCATTTGCCAATACAAATTAAGGGCACCAAAATAATGCTTCCCTTGTCCTTAAATATGCCTCGCGTCATGAATCCAAGTGCCTACATCTTCCAGGATATTTGAACTAAGAAGGCTTTCCTATCATGAACATCACAAGACTCCAAATTATGGATTACATTCTGGGTATCAGGGGGGATAGCTGCATGATAAATATCGATGGCTTTTTGATCCTATTGTTGAGATTGATTATGGCCTTGGGGTCCACGGCCTCCTCCCCCATGCCTACCAATCATACACTAGCATTGCAACTCCAGCAAATAAAAATGGACCATGTGGTTTACACACAAGACACGTAGCACCAAGACAGAGAGATCACAATCTGCAAACTTAGTATACCTCGAGACATAAATCACAAGTTAGCCAAAGGAAGACAAACACAAGTTAAAGTATGGACAAAGTTGAAACAAGAAGAAGTTTACCCCACCAACATGGAGAATCCAAATAAATCTAACTACCATGGATAGGACAGGAGAGGCGTCAAAATTATAGACATGTAGACACAGACCCCAAACTATTAGAAAACCCAAGAACGATAAAAAGAAGTGAAGACACAGAGGGCACTAAGCCTAGATTAAATGACCATTACTAGAGGTGAGACAATAAGAAGGACATGCTATGATAGTTAACCGAGGAATGACACTAGATCTATACCACAAAGGGTCATTGAGACCACTACCACAATGAACCCATAGATAATTAAAAACCTTTCCAATGATGTACCAGGAGAAATTTAGAGAATAACCTTGAAGATTAAGAGAGACCCATAAAATATAAGGAGATATCCATTCGTCACATGCCTGGATAAGAATCACTTTCAGGGTTGGAGGACTGACATTGAAGTCCACAGACTCAAGCACACATAGAAACCCAAAGATTTCCCCACTACATGCACCCTCTATCTTCATCCACAACACGTTCCTTGAATAAAATCGCCATGCAACCCATAGAATAGTAACCCCAATGCGCGTTGTAGAAATTATCATAAAAAAGGTCTTACTTTGCTGAGACTAGATAAAATTAATTTTATTTCACTTCAATTTTTCTCCTGAGGCAGGGGAACATGTTGCTTCCTCATTGTGTACGATTTCAAACATTTACCACCCCCAGTCAACTCCAAACATATCTAAACCATCATAGTGAAATTTGAAATTAAGTTGCATTCTTATGCATGCGAAGGGGAAACCACACAACCCCCAACATTAATTATTTTCTTGATACCAAAGTGGCAGACATAACCTCCTACCCTCTGACATCTCTCAAGAATCACCCCATTGAGGGTCATTGATTGTTATCCATAAGATGTCTCAATAATTATGATTTTTATTACTATACTCACATATCACATAATTCAAATGTTAAACATGAGTACTTGACTTCCCATTAATATTCTCTAATTAATATTAAGAAAAATCTATGGAAAATATGGCATTTAAACTAACTCTTTCTATAATAATATCCAACAACCTTATGATTGAGTATTTGAAAATTTAACAATGGAATCATTTATTATGTATTTAATTGTTTTTTTTTCTTTTTGTTTGAAACATTTTAATCGCCAACAAGAATTACAGCTACAAAGTTGTAAAAGTAAATTTGGACAAAGCAATAATTATTTAAGGAATTTAGTCAACCAAAAACATGTATAAAATTCCCAACTTTATTTAAATGAAATTGAATTTGAATTTAAACAAATCTTCCATGGTAGGATAGTCATTATTATATTTTTTCAGCAAGAAAAAAACCATCTTTTATTTAATAAAAGGTAGTTACATAGATTATAGCTCTATATCTTTTGTCAATCAACTAGAATCTATAGTCGAGGAAAGAGAAAAGAAAATCACCCTTCACATCAAAACTTTCCAATAACTAACTAAAAAAACAGACAAGAAGCAAGAAACAAAAAAACTGAATACCCATACATAAGGATCTACGACCTAATGAACTACAAAAATATCTAACTTGTGAAACAAAAGAACCACAAAAATAAGTATCAGTGATTGGACTTGTGGTCTACCTACATAATTGATCTTCCTTTATGTATTGCAGGAAACACATTGTATCTTCCAGGAGATAAGTATCAATGTTTATAAATGATCCAAGAATGAAAAACAACAAGCCTTATACACAAAAAAATTTGGCACTGAGGAGGATGCCATCGACAAAAGCTTCGAAAAAGACAACACCCAGAAATGCAGAGCACCCATAGTTGGATAAGAGGTCAAGCACCGATTTTGTTCTCTATATATGTGAGCGAAAGAAATGTACCTAAAATACACCACTAGGAAGATGATATTTTGCATCCAATGAAATAAGAAGGGAGGTCCAAACTTAGAGAATCCCTATAGCTATTCAATTACAATTTTAGAGTCCCCAAAAACCTCCAACTCCTCAATATCCATCCAACAAGCACATTTCAAAATGCCCCAAAAAGAAATAAACTATACTCTACTATTTGATCCTATACCCCCCCCCACACCCCACCAACTAAAGTGATATGACGTTCTGAGATCCATTAATGAAATGTGTGATCCACACCCACGAATTCCTCCTCTTGAAGCACCATCCAACAAACCCACCATTCTAGATGATTCTCCTTTGTGGGTTCAAGGTATATGGCCCAATCTCCTAGAAGTACTCCAATATCTTAAGTCATATTTGATGCACTTGAGGAACAATCTCCTAAAAATAATTTTCATTCCTACTCCACTAAATATCCCAAACTATATAAAAAGGAAGCACCTTAAACAATTTTTTCCCCTTAGTCCATTTGGTAAGATAATTGTCAATGGATGAGTAGTCCTTGCTTGTATATGTAGGATAGTTAGCACCTCATTCCAGATGGATACCGTAAATGGGTAGGTGAGGAAAAAATGAACCACCTCTTCCAACACACCACCACACATGTGGCAAATGCCTGGTCCTTGAAAGCCTCTTCTGATAAGATTCTCTCATGTAAGGATGTGGTTTTACAAAACTAGCCACATGAAGCACTTTAGTTTCAATGACATCTCCCAATGCCATGCTTATGACAACCATGTTGCACGTCTTTCTTTATCATGCCCCTTTGTTATATACATGTATAAATCCTTTACCAAAATTTGGCCTGCTATTTTACGGCCACCCCAAGATAGAGTATCATCCTTATCTGTAAATACTACATTGTTGGCTAGTTGAATTGTTTATCAATTAAACAGTCAAGTACCACATTAATTTGTCAACCTGGGAAAGTCTTTTATTTCAAAGGCTACCGCGTACTATATGTAGTTAATTTTTAAAAGCATTAAAGGGATGTAGTATACACGATTCTGTTTCTCACTCTATGTTATAGCAGTGCATTGCAAAGATAAAATGAAAGCAGTTAACTAAGAATACAAATCTAAAAAGAGAAGTGATGGATGCTCTGTTAGCAGAGGATCAGGACCCTATGCTCCTGGTAAGGACGTTCAGCACCTGCCCCTGTAATCAAATTGCTAATACACACTGCAACTCTAATTCATCGGTGAAATATCCTTTTACAACTTCAAGCAATTAACAGAACAGAGTACCAGCAAAAAGGAAATCATCAGAGTTAATGCTACAGAATCCAAAACAGAGTACCAGCAAAAAGAAATTACCAAACACACTTACACACTTGACAGAAAAGTAAATGGGTGAATCTTGTGAGGAAGGTGGGCCCGGTCCCTCTCACAAGATTCCCCAGAACACAAATGATAGATTAGGTGCTCAGAACAATCTTCTATTCATCTGCCAAAAGATCCAGTTACAATAAAAGTTCAGACTTTGCTGTTGTCTTTAAAAATTTCCCTTACAGACTGTTTTTCTCCCCCCCTTCTCTAATGTAGATGTCTCCTCTTTATAGAGGAGACATCTATTACAATAGACTGTCATAGTTCATTCAGTTAAACCTTTCTGTCAAAAATAAGAGTTACAAGATGCTGTTACAACAGTGTGACAGTGTATTCTTTCTTGGGTTTCTTACTGTTACACAGCTGGTAACCGAACTTCGACCGTCTTCTTGGGATCCTCGCACTATCCTTTGCCGCTTCCCCATGGTTGCTGATTTAGTAAACCCATGCTGTTCCTGATATTTTAGCAACTGTAACTGTGTTTTACCCTTTTTGGACAGTTGCTGATCATGCTGCGTCAGCGTGGAATTCTGGCGATCTTCTGATAGTTGTCGTTTGTTATTTTCGGCATTCCAGTTGTTGCAAAATAACATTTCCCTGTTTTAGATAGTTGTTGTTGCTGGCTGTAGCAACTGCGTAGTTGTTGTTTCTTGTGTTACAACAACTATGAATTATAATTCCTGCAAACTTTAGACAGTTCAACTTAGCAACTTGGTTAACTTTTCCAAAGATAAATATAAAGATAACATGAATATGTAATGAATAATTAAACACATAGTCATGCAGAGAGTTACTTCATACCTTGGGGTAATTAGGTCATTATGTAATCAAAGCTTTCAACTTATGAACTGAAAAAGGGTAATATTATGGCAAAAATATAAGGTCAAAAATGGTCAATTCTGAGTCCTAACATCCCCCCCAACTGAAGAGATTGCATGTCCTCATGCAATGCTTACTCTGAATCTGAGTCGGAGTACTGGGATGAACAGTGTAAATTACTGAGACAGTAGTTATAGAAAGTGGTATCAAACTTGTCTCTAAACCCACAGACAGTCTGTATTTGCCTCCATGTTGCTGCCTCCTCCTTTTTGGATAGTCCAAACTGGCCCTTGTATTGCTGACCAGATAACCATAGAAGTGGAAATTTAAATCTGTAGCCAATCCAATTTTCAGCACATTGTTGCATGCATCTAACATAGTAAGGTACCCTTGAGATTGCTGCCTGTAAATTAGGTGGATTATAAGGGTGATATTCCTGCCTCTCCTTGGGGCAGTTTTCCCAGAATAAGTTATTGGCCTTAATAGCCAAAGGTGCCTTGGTTCTCACATAGTGTTGGCAATCTCGCAGGACCATTGTTTGTAATTGCCTAATGTGATCCTTCATTTCAGGGTCACTTAACATTCTTTGGTGTTGTGCAATGAAAGTGGCCGCATTTTGAGGTTCAGCCCTAATCCACAGAAGGCAATTCTGTTCATTATGTTGTGCTGAGATAAAAGCGTTTTGCCATGTAAGTTGGTTGGCTAAAAAGGAAATGAAAGCTCTGAGCTGTATGTCGCCAACAACAGGTAGTATATTCATGTTTCTCTCTTAGGACATGACTTCATTGTGGAGATAAAGCTCGCACAACAAATTCTGATCATTTTTAGGTGCCTCTGCAAAGGTTTGCATAAATTGTTCTGATGTAACCACCTGATGAGGTCTACCTTCTCTAACTACCTTTATCTATAAGAATGTCAGTCGTTCCCTCAAAAATGTTGCATAATTGAAAGAGGGTTTCCTTGTGGCAAGTATTCTTTGGAATAACTCAAACATATGGGACAATCTGGATTTTAGTTCCTTAATTTCTTTGTACTGAGCTCTAGACTGCTCAAGTGCTTCCCAGTTCTTATATGCATTATTGAACCAGATCCCCTTTTGCTGTTGGAATGCTTTGCCTTGTGACAGCGCATATTCTCTTCACCATTTTCCTTTTAATTCTTGAAAACTATCGGTTTCTGTGCATGCATCACTAACAGAGGGAGGTTCTGTTTGTGTAAAGGCATCAACAAGGATAATCTGCTCTGTGATAATTGGAGTAGGCTGGGATGATCCGATGTCTTCCTTTCCATTTCCAGCTACTGTTTCTTCTTCTTGTTCTATATTCTGTACTGATTCCTGTGTAACTGCTTCTTCTTCTCGTTCCATGGCAATTTGGGTAGGCCTGGGTGAGTCCATGTCTTTTTCTTCATTTCCTCCTGTAACTACTTCTTCTTCTCGTTCCATGGCAATTTGAGTAGGCCTGGGTGAGTCTATGTCTTTTTCTTCATTTCCTCCTGATTCCTGTGTAACTGCTTCCTCCTCTTGTTCCATAGCAATTTGGGTAGGCCGGGGTGAGTCTATGTCTTCTTCTTCATCTCCTCCTGATTCCTGTGTAACTTTTGGAGAACTTGCTGGTTCTTGTGTTTCAGCAAGTTCTTCTGTTTGCTCTTGTGCAGTTTCTGGAGAACCTGCTGGTTCTTGTGTGACAGCCGGTTCTTCTATCTTCTCCTGCACCTTTTTTGGAGAGCCTGCTGGTTTTTGTGTGACAACAGGTTCTTCTGTCTGCTCCTGCACCTTTTTTGGAGAGCTTGCTAGTTCTTGTGTGACAATAGGTTCTTCTGTCTGCTCCTACATATTTTCTGGTGAGCCTGCTGGTTCTTGTGTGACAGCAGGTTCTTCTGTCTGCTCCTGCACCTTTTCTGGAGAGCCTGCTGGTTCTTGTGTGACAACAGGTTCTTCTGTCTGCTCCTGCATCTTTTCTGGAGAGCCTGCTGGTTCTTGTGTGACAACAGGTTCTTCTGTCTGCTCTTGCACCTTTTCTGGAGAGCCTGCTGGTTCTTGTGTGACAACAGGTTCTTCTGTTTCAGTAGAGGGTTGTGGTGTTTCCGTCTGTGTAACAACAGGTTCTTTTGTTTCAACCACAACAACAGGGACTTCAGTCATTGGTTCTGCCACTACTTTGTATCCTGCTTGAGTATATATCTCACCACAATTGGCACACATATATTCATTCTCCTTACTCTTCTTTGCTGCAGACGCTACTCGTGCTAAAATGTGCAGGCTAAATTCATTTTGGTAGGCTTCCTTGATCCTTATTATTTCCTCCTGGTAATCCTGGATTTGGGACTTCAGAAATTCAATTTCTTCCTACAGGGCAGATATGGTAGGCTGAGCTTGTGGAGCAGCAGGTTCCAGTGGAGGCAGAGGTTGTGCTTCAACATTGATTTGATCACTTATACCCTCGACAGGTGGTTCTTGTGTGTCACCTGGAGTAGTGGCTGTTTCTTGTGTTGCAGCTTCTTGGCCAATATTACCTTGGCTGTCGGCAGCTGGTTCTTGTGTGACAGCTGCCTTAAAAGATGATGTCACGACACTGTGAACACTCTGCATCTCAGCCTCCGAGGGTGAGGGAGAGGAGTTTCCAGGGCTGGTGGGAATGCGGGTTTTTAACGTGATGGGTGGTGAGCTGGAGGGGATCAGATTCAGCTATTACAGACGACCGAGTCCTTTGCTTGGGTAGAGAAGCAGGGAATTCAGACATTTTTCTTTTCAGGCTGGCTTTCTTTAAGATAGGGACAGTGGCAGAAATAGCAGTTGGTTTAGCCGAAGCCCTAGTTCTTCTTCTTTTTGGCGGGGTTTCATTTTTCTGCTGCATTTTTCGTTTGAGTAGGGTAATAGGGATGTTATCATCAGAGTCATCGGTAGAAATACCAAGTATGGGAATGGATGGATTGGTTGTATTGGAGGATGGAGTTGTTTCCGTGGGTATTTCTACTGCTGATTGTTCATTTTCAGCAACTTGTGGGGGTGTTTGCTGGAGGACTTCTTTGGGCATTTGTTCTGGAATGTCGTCTGCTTGCTGAGGAATTTCTTCGGGTATTTGCTCAGGAATGTCCTCTGTTTGCTGAGGGATTTCTTCAGGTATTTGCTCAGGAATGTCCTCTGTTTGCTGAGGGATTTCTACATCTTGCTGAGGTATGTCTTCAGCTTGGTGAAGAATTTCCTCTTCTTGATGAGGAATTTCCTGTTCTGGCTGGGGGATTTCTGCCTCTTGATGGGGATTAATGGGGGGTGGAGGGTTATTTAAGGTGAGGCCTCTATTTATCAACAATTGAGCTAGACGGTGGTGTTTCAAGGAAAGAAGCGGACGCTTTGCGTTGACAGTGTAACGTGACATATTTTTAAGACATCCCAATAAATAATATGGCATATTTATCAACTGACCATTCCTCAAATGATTCAACAAGACGAAATCGTGCTGGTAAATTACCTAGTACCGGCCTTCGCACATCAGGTATTGCTTCACAAATTCAGCAACTTTCGGCCACGGTTGAGCCAATGACTGAAGTGCTACGCCTCTGCCCTTGGGTTCCACCTGGTCGCCCGGTTGAAGAAAATCCTGCTGCGCATTAACGATCAAGTGCTTCCTACTGAACCACTGTATGCCATTAGCTGGTAGCCCAGTAACTTGGGCTATGACTTCCTCCGTGACTGGGATTTGAACTCCCTGAACGACAGAAAATCCTTCTGTTAAATTTCATGCAAACTCGAGGACTTGCTGCGCGTCAAAGTCTGGAAGTCTCCTAAAATAATCTAGCCATCCCGCTTGCAGAAATATTTGATAAACCTCGGGATAGAGCTCAAGAAGTGCTGTTGTGTCAGGTTCGTATGTGATGAGATTTCCTCCCATAGCTGTTGTTTCAGTGAAATTCTCAGTTCAGAGCCGAGCTTCTGAGTTCAGTTCAGAGTAAACCATTGCAAATGGTAACATGCCGTGATGAGGTGACTTTTACATATTACCAGGAGAGTTAAGGGCGGCGGCAGTTGGCGTAGTATGCAATTATGAGAGCGCTTTGGTAATCCCCCCCCATGCGTAAGTGATATGATTGGAAGTACAATTATTCGGTAGTCCTATCAGCATCTCCACATTAACTATTATTTAATGTCCATACATAATCATGCGTACCTTTATGTTTTACCTTTTTGGTTGCTGCGTCGAAAAGTCTTGTCTTATCTTTTGCTGGATCATAATGATTACAGCGGGTCTAAGAGCATGAGAATACCAGCGATTTTTAATAATAATGACGGGAAGTGATAGTGGAGTATTGTAATCATCACAAGAAATGGTTTATTTTATAAAAATTCGTTTCTTGGGGGCTGAAGTGGAGAGACTGGTGCTTTTATAAATGAGAGAATTGCTGAAAAAGGTATTACGGGATCGGGAAGTGGTGTTGCAGCAACGGGATTGGTGTTGCAGCCACTGGAAGTGATGTTACATCATCGGGAAAAGATGTTGTAGTAACGGGAAAAGGTGTTGCAGCAATAGGAATTGGTGTTGTAGCAACAGGGCTTCCAAGTCCTCAAAGTGATTCCTTTGAAGATTTCGTTCTCAGCTATTTTCCAGAGCTCAAATCTGCAAAATACTGAAATGTAATATGGCAACCCTTGGCAGGGATTATTAGTTAAAAAGAATATCTAATCTAAAAATGCATAAATAAATAGAAATTTAAATGCCTTGAGGGACAGCAAGTTCCCCTGGAAAAGAATATTGTTTAATTGCCATGCAAGTGGCTTTAAAATCTTCTTTAGAAACAGGCCGGTGATATAAACGGAGTCGATATCCATTCACTAGTAGTGGTGTTCTGCTGTCATCAATTGTTAAAAGTCTGACTGTCCCATTTGGAAAAAAAGCATCCACTTCATAAGGCCCTAACCACCTTGTTCTTAACTTACCTTGGAAATTCTCGAAACGGGAATCATAAAGTAGAGCCTAGTTACCTTTCTGGAACTGCTTTTGCTTGATGGTTCTGTCATGCCACCTGCTTCTTTGTTGTTGTATCATGGTTGTTTGATGGATGGCATCCAGTCTTTTCTCGTCCAATTCTTGAAGTTGCTGCAACCTGGTTGTCTGTGCATCAGTCAAATCAAGGTTAACAGCTAAAGCAGTTCTTAAAGTTTTGATCTCAAACTCTACAGGGAAGATAGCGTTCTTTTCAAAAACTAATTCATAAGGTGAAAAGCCCGTAGTATTCCTCCAAGTAGTTCTATAGGCCCATAATGCCTCGGGAAACCTTTGGAACCAGTCCCTTCTATTCTCCTTTATTGTTTTTGTTAGGATGGCTTCTATGACTTTATTGGTGCTTTCTACCTGCCCATTTGCTTGGGGGTGATAAGGTGTAGTCATTTTGTGCTTAATATGATATTTCTGAAGCGTATTTTTGAAGCCATGAGAGTTGAAAGGAGGTCCTCCATCCGTGACTAATTCTCTGGGCAATCCAAATCTAACAAAGATTTCTTCAAATAAAAATGTTAGTACTGCTTCTTCATTAGCTTTAAGGAGTGCCTTAGCTTCTACCCATTTAGTCATATAATCTGTGCATACTAAGATGTACATTCTTTGATTGGATGGTGGATTAATGGGACCTATAAAATCTAATGCCCATTTCTCAAAAGGTTCAAGAATTACCTGGGGATTGAGTGGCATTTCATCCTTGTGATTAGGCTAGCCATTCTTTGACAGTTATCACAGGCCTTCACATATTTTCTGGCATCTTTGAAGAGTGATGGCCAATAATAACCCATTCTGAGTACCTTGTGTGCTGTTCTTTTATCTACAAAATGTCCTCCACAAGGGCCATCATGAAAAGCTTTTAGTACATCATAAATTTCATCTTCACCAATGCACCTCCAGATTTCCTGATCGATTCCTGTATGGAAAAGACACCCGCTTATCCAGCTGTACCTAGCACTTTGCTAGATGATCTTTCTTCTTTCCCTATGTGATAGGTGTGATGGTAATTTTCCTGCAACTAGATAATTGGCAATGTCTGCATACCAAGGTGAGTGAGCAGATACTGCAAATAAATATTCATCAGGAAAAGAATTATCTACTGGAGCATTTTCATCAGTTTTTAATCGAGAAAGGAAATCAGCAACTACATTTTCTTTTCCTGGCCTATCTACAATTGTGATGTCAAATTCTTGTAATAATAATAACCATCTAGTGACTCGGGCATTTGTAACTGATTTATTCATCAAATATTTAATGGCCGAGTGATCAGTATGCACAAAAGTAGTGTATCCAGTAATATAATGTCGAAATTTATTGATAGCATAAATGACTGCTAGGAATTCCTTCTCAGTGACTGTATAATTCAATTCAGCTGGTGTCATATTCTTACTAATAAAATAAAATGGCATAGGGAAGACTATTTTCTTCCTGGCCCAAGACAGCTCCAATTGCAGTGTCTGAGGCATCAGAGGATATATGAAAGGGTAGTGCCCAATCAGGTCCTTTCAAAATGGGAGCTGCAAACAACTGATGTTTGAGTTCATTAAATGCTTTTTCACAATCATTAGTCCACTTAAATTCAACATTTTTCGTTAATAACACAAATAGAGGAGAAGCTATTTTGGAAAAATTCTTAATAAATCTTCTATAGTATCCAGCATGTCCTAAAAAGCTTCTTACATCAGTTTGTGTTTTGGGGATAGGGAGGATCTGAATTACCTATATTTTAGCTGGATCGACTTGAATTCCTAGGAATGAGATGAAGTGACCCAATACAATACCTTGATTCATCATCATATGACACTTTTCAGTGCTTAAGGCAAGGTGTGCTTCTATACATCGCTTAAGTACTTTTTCAAGATTCTGCAGTGCATCCTCAAAAGTCACTCCATAAGGAGTAAAGTCATCCATAAATATTTCTAATGAATCATTTAGCATATCAGAAAATACCCCTATCACTGCTCTTTGAAATGTTGCTGGAGCATTACATAGCCCAAATGGAAGTACCTTGTAAGCAAAGGTCCCCCATGGGCTAGTAAACGTGGTCTTGTCCTGGTCTTGGGGTGCATTCTTAATCTGGTTATATCCACTAAATCCATCCAAAAATGAAAAGAATTTCTTACCTGCCAAATTATCTAATACCTGATCAATGAATGGTAAAGGGAAATGGTCTTTCTGGGTGGATTTATTCAGTGCTCTGTAATCCACACATACTCTCCATTTGCCATTTTTCTTGGGTACAATTACAAGTGGGGAGACCCACTCACTATCAGATATAGGGTATATAAATCCTGCATTCAACAGTTTTTGAAATTCCTCCTTCACAATTTCCCTTAGGTTGGGGTTCATCCGCCGCTGGGGTTGACTGGCCGGGATCCATCTTTAATATAAATACGGTGAGTGCATAGCTCAGGGGAGATCCCTTTCATGTCTGTATAGTCCCATGCAAATGCTTCTTTATTTTCCTGGAGTAACTTTATTAGCTGCTGTTTTTCGTTATTAGTTAAGTTAGGATTTATATTTAATGTTTTGCCAGGCTCAATTTCTATTGTTGTACTTTTGGAGGGGCTGCCTACTGTTGTCTGAAATAAATTTTTATCTTTCAGGTTCTGCTGAGATTCAGATTCCAAGATTTCAATTAAGTGATTGTACATTTCTGGGCTGACCGAAGAAGGTTCAGAAATGAAGCTGCTGATTAATTCATCTTCGGTAGAGTCTTTGAAAGTTAAGGCTTGTCCGATATTCAATATAGGTTTGGTTTCTTCATCCTCATAATCTACCCATACAGAATTGTCATTATTAATCATGGGTGTGGCATGAGGATAAAGGGTAAGCTGTTTGGTTTCCTGCCCATTAGAGATGGTCATTGATCCCGATCTACAGCTGATGAAAGCATCTGCTGTAGCTAGCCAAGGTCTTCCTAGAATCAGCGAATGACCCCCCAACTTTGTTTTAGTTTGTAACACCACAAAGTCAGCTGGGTAATTCCAGGATTCTACAGAAATTATTAAATCTTCAATGGCCCCTTCTGGTTTAATTGTAGAGCGATCAGCCAATTCTAGGATGGTTGGAGTTTCCCTAATAAAGTTTTTTAACTGAAGCAATTGTGTTGTTTCAAGTGTCATAATATTTATTGCAGCACCTAAATCTACTAGAACTTTAGAGACAAAAGTTTTTCCAACCTGGACTGTTACTGTAGGGTGACCAAGGTCACCATACTTCACAGGATGATCTTTTTCTGTCATTAAAGCAGTCAGTTCTCCCATCACATGAACTGTGAGGGGGTCCTTAGCTTTTCTTCCAAGTTTTTTTATGCAAATATCTCTAACAGTCCTAGCATAAATGGGAACATCTCTTAATGCTTGCAATAATGGAATTTTAACGTATAAATTCTGTAGTTCACCTAAAAGGTTAAAAGCAGGTTGCTCAAGTGTTTTAGTGAGAGCTAGTCGTTCAGGAAATGGCGGATCTGCTGTTTGATCATTGTTGTTAGATGTTGCTTCCACTGTTTCAACATTATTGTTAGCTGGTTTTTCTTTTGTAACTTCCTCTTTATCAGAGTCAGTAATGTCATCAATGATTGGTTCAACAATTCTCCCTGAGCGAAGGTGGATATCGTTACATTGCATGGGGGAGACAAGCTGATTTTGAATATCAATTGCTTGCAAGGCTTTATTATTATTTGGGTTGGGGTTTGGTTGCACATGCAGCTGCGGTCTACTTGCCTGATTATTTGGAGGAGTATTGGATGGTAAGGAAAGAGACTGTTGATGTTGAGGAAATGGCATCTGCTGGGCTGCCCAGTTTGGATTCCATTGATTAAAATACGGTTGCTGGGGAGCCCAAGGATTCCATATGGTAGGATCAGGAAAAGGAAGATTTGGTTGCTGCATAGGTGGAAAATTCATTGTGTTAAAGGGTGGGTACTGCATTTGGTTCATGGGTGGGTAATTTGTTTGAAAAGGAGAGTGATTATTCCAACGACTAAATGTTGTGTTAGAATTCATACCTTGTCTTTGTGGCCATTGCCTCCTCTGTGTCATCAGGTACACTACTTCAGCCTCTTCTTCAGTTGACTGCAATGCTGCTTTAATTCCAGGTAGAGAGGGGCAGTGCTGGGTCTCATGGTCCTTTTCGCAGATCGTGCAGATTGGTACCTTATCTAGTGGGCATTCCCTGAGTGGGTGTTTTTCTCTACATTTGGAACAAAAAATAGCTAGGGTAGCTTCTGCTTCTGCATGTTTCTTCTTTACCTGCAGGGCATCAATTTGTGAAGCAAAGGAGCTTAACATCTCAGTTTTAAATTCTTCTAACAAATTACCTATTTCAGCCCTTGTTGCTCCTCCACTTGCTGACTTCTGGACTCTTGAATATACATTGTCCCTGCTTTTTGATCTGCTCACTGCTCCTCTTGAACATCTCATGCAAAGGTTGACAATTTCATCAAATGGTTCTTTAGAAATGTCCCCTTTTCCTAACATATTCAACATGTCCAAGCAATCATCTCGTACCCCTTTCAACAATATTGTTTTCAGAATATCTTTACTCATGTTAGGGTGGTCAAACCGCTGCAGATTATACTGCAGTCTTTCCACAAAGTCTTCCAAATTCTCGTCCTCCTTCTGAACCATTTTAAACAATTCTTCTTTCCTTTCTCTTGTCCGGCAGTAATCCTGATATTTGGCCAGAAAGCTTTCTTTCATCTGATCCCAGGTAGTGATTGCCTGAGCTCCTAAGCTCATAAACCACCTTAACGCATTCCCTTTCAGTGTTGCTGGGAACAGTTTTAGTTTCTGATTAGGGCTCACATAATCATAACTCCTACATAGTATATCGAATTCAAAGAGGAATTCATCCGGATCTTCAGAGGATAACCCATGAAAGTTGGGTAATGCTGAGAGTGGAATGTTCTTCATGGGGGTTGCTCCTCTTGGGAGCTCCCCAATAGGGAACTCCAGGGTAGAGAGTGAATTTTCCCCTCTTCCTTCTGCTCTGTTATCCTCCATTGGTCTTTTTCCTGAATCACTTGCTTTATCTTCTGTATCTTCTGTTTCTTTAGGTTCTTCTACCGGTTCCTCAATATATTCTGGTACTTCCAACTTCCTTTCGGGTCCCAATACTTCCTCCGTCTGTCGATCTGTTTGTGAGGAATGCTGGATCTGAGGCCTCCGGGAACTCGTCCTCTGTGATGTCTCAGCCTTGGAGATAATTTCGTCAATAAAGGTTTTTCTTCCTCCTCCGCCCTTGCCGCCTGTGAAATTAGGTTTCCTGTGTCCTCTCATGCACCTGTTATTCTTAAAAAGAAATCATTAATGCTTTTAGAAATCTCTAGTCGCCTTCCCCGGCAACGGCGCCAAAATGTTGGCTAGTTGAATTGTTTATCAATTAAACAGTCAAGTACCACATTAATTTGTCAACCTGGGAAAGTCTTTTATTTCAAAGGCTACCGCGTACTGTATGTACTTAATTTTTAAAAGCATTAAAGAGCTGTAGTATACACGATTCTGTTTCTCACTCTATGTTATAACAGTGCATTGCAAAGATAAAATGAAAGCAGTTAACTAAGAATACAAATCTAAAAAGAGAAGTGATGGATGCTCTGTTAGCAGAGGATCAGGACCCTATCCTCCAGGTAAGGACGTTCAGCACCTGCCCCTGTAACCAGATTGCTAATACACACTGCAACTCTAATTCACCAGTGAAATATCCTTTTACAGCTTCAAGCAATTAATAGAACAGAGTACCAGCAAAAAGGAAATCATCAGAGGTAATGCTACAGAATCCAAAACAGAGTACCAGCAAAAAGAAATTACCAAACACACTTACACACTTGACAGAAAAGTAAATGGGTGAATCTTGTGAGGAAGGTGGGCCCGGTCCCTCTCACAAGATTCCCCAGAACACAAATGCTAGATTAGGTGCTCAGAACAATCTTCTATTCATCTGCCAAAAGATCCAGTTACAATAAAAGTTCAGACTTTGCTGTTGTCTTTCAAAATTTCCCTTACAGACTGTTTTTCTCCCCCCCTTCTCTAATGTAGATGTCTCCTCTTTATAGAGGAGACATCTATTACAATAGACTGTCATAGTTCATTCAGTTAAACCTTTCTGTCAAAAATAAGAGTTACAGGATGTTGTTACAACAGTGTGACAGTGTATTCTTTCTTGGGTTTCTTACTGTTACACAGCTGGTAACCGAACTTCGACCGTCTTCTTGGGATCCTCGCACTATCCTTTGCCGCTTCCCCATGGTTGCTGATTTAGTAAACCCATGTTGTTCCTGATATTTTAGCAACTGTAACTATGTTTTACCCTTTTTGGACAGTTGTTGATCATGCTGCGTCAGCGTGGAATTCTGGCGATCTTCTGATAGTTGCCGTTTGTTATTTCCGGCATTCCAGTTGTTGCAAAATAACATTTCCCTGTTTTAGATAGTTGCTGTTGCTGGCTGTAGCAACTGCGTAGTTGTTGTTTCTGGTGTTACAGCAACTATGAATTATAATTCCTGCAAACTTTAGACAGTTCAACTTAGCAACTTGGTTAACTTTTCCAAAGATAAATATAAAGATAACATGAATATGTAATGAATAATTAAACACATAGTCATGCGGAGAGTTACTTCATACCTTGGGGTAATTAGGTCATTATGTAATCAAAGCTTTCAACTTATGAACTGAAAAAGGGTAATATTATGGCAAAAATATAAGGTCAAAAATGGTCAATTCTGAGTCCTAACATACACCTGCATGAATGATCTGGTCTTTGTATCAATCTCATTCCTCCATAAAAGCCTCTGGCAGGTTGAGGTCTCTAAAATTCGGCCAACTAGAGTAAATTTGTGTGGAAGGAAAGTGGAAAACCAACTAGTTGAGCAAGTAGATACCCTTATGATTAAGAAAATATATAAATAGAGAGGAAAGATGGTGGTTGTTTTTCATACCTTTGATAGCAACAATACCAACTTCAATCTTATCACCCTTACCAACTTCCCACTACAAGTTTCCAATCATCCACTATTTTGCCTTAATAAGGTTGTGCATACCTATGAAGCTTTAGCATTTTTAAAGAGCACCATCTTGTATCCATTCTTCTAGAGACTAGTTCCTTAAATATTTTTCTTAGATAATCCGATTCCATATTCCTTGGCCTTGGAATACTTATCATTGGGGTTTTTAACAAAGAAAAATTAAAACCTTCAATGACTCTAATTCCCCAACTGCCATCCCTCATGTGTTGAGCTATAACCTCTAGCCAAACCAAATGAATCTTCTTGTGTGTACTAGCACCACCCCAGAGGAACTTGGCAATAATTTTATCTATGATTTTAATAAATTCCTTCAGAATTTTGATTAGATGCATCCAGTATCCTAGAATTCCTTGCATAACTGCTTTGATCATTATCAGTCGACCACCTAGTGTAAGCCAGTTGTGAGTCTGTAGATTTAGTTTTCTCTCAAACTTCTTGATAAGCCACTCCGAATCTTGGCACTCACACTTATTTAGATTCAGTAAGAAAACCAAGATATTTGAACCCTCCATCTAGTGAAACAACTTTGACCTCAAATAAGTTGGTTATCGCCTTTACTGTCTCTTCCTCCAAGTTATCTAAAATCAACACAAATTTCTCTTTGTTCATTGTAAGCCATGATGCAACCTCTAATATAGATAGAATAAGGTGGAAGGCCTTCCATTTGACTATATTAATTTTCCCAATGAAGATAAAATCATCAATGAACATGAAATATAAGTATTTCTAGTTACCCTGCATCCAAAAATTAATCCATTTTCTCTAACATCACGAACTCCTATGATCATACCATCAATTACTAATATGAATAGTAACATTGATCATGAATAACCCTGTCTGAGCCCCCAGTAGATCTTGAAGAAAACAATCAGTTTTCCATATATGAGAATGGACAGGTTTGTTGAAGTGATGCATGACATGATCGAGGAAATGAACCAATAGGCAAAACCAACTTTGTGTAATATCATCCACATAAATTCTTAATCGAACCTATAATATGCCTTGATCAAGTCAATTTTCATTAAGCATGTTTTCACTCTACTATCTTTGATTGTGTGAATGCATTCTTGCGATATAGCAACAACGTACTGAATCTATCGGTTATGTAAGAATCCAAATTTTTCCGACGAAATATGAGATCATAGTTTCAATTTGATTTGATTGGCTATGATTTTTGAAATCATCTTATACATTGCATTACATAAGGAGATAGGTCTATAATCTACAAAATAGGAAGGGTTAGTATTTTTGGGAATCAAAGTAATGAAGGCAATGTTGATGGAGTCAGGGATGTGGCTAAGAAGTCTAAATTATTCAACCATGCCCACAAAATCCATCCCCATAGTATCTATGGAATGTAAAATATTTTTATCATCCAGCCTGGGAACTTTTTCCTTATCCATTTCTTTCATGACACCTCATAGCTGCTCAAAAGTAATCGATCATAACAATGATAAATTAGCATCTTCGTCCACCATACAAGGAAAGTAATTGGTGAATTCCAATTTTTCACTAATTTTGCATCCATCCTCCGCCATATATTGCTTATTGAAATACCGCATTGACTCTCTTTGAATATTATGCTGCTTAGTGAAGATATTATTTGCTTCATATTTGATGTACCAAATTGAGGTCACCTTTTCTGGATCGATGAAAATTTGTGGAAGTATCATGTGTTCTTGTCCCCTACGTCCACCCATGCAGCCCTACTTTTCTTCCTCCATTCATCCTCCCACAATTTTAGCATCTTGTGTTTCCTTGACACAAGATCCAGAAGTGTTTTCTTGGAATATTCAGAAAGGAAATTTGAACCATATGGGTCATTCAAATCTACTATCTCCTTGTCGATTGTTATTAACTCCCTCAAGAGTTCCTTCTTCTGCTTTCTAACCCAATATTTTACCTCAAACTTTAGTCTTCCCAACTTGTGAGAAATCACTTCCATATTTGACATTTGGGGAGTCACAAGAGGATTGGTCCATGAAGTCCTAATTAAGTCATTATTATATACTTTTCACGGATATGGTATTACATCTTTCATTATTCCTTTGACTGGGTATTACTTTGTTTTTTACCAAAAAAAATTGGAGCTTATCCATAGTTTAACATTATGGATTGAATTTAATTATTTTTTATTAATATTTAAAGTTATTTATCTACAATATGATTGGTTAAGGCCTTATTCTATAATGATTGTTATTGCAACCTTTACACAACACAATGCCATGTGGATAACTTCCTTCCATTTTTTTTGCCATAAATTTTGGATGTAGTTGCAATATTTATGCCATGATTTTTAGATACTTTTAGATTTTTCATTGTTAAGTTTCATATGAAACCACCAAAAATTAAAATCCTTGAAAATAGGTCATAATCATTACCATCAATTATTACCCACCATAATTTAAGCAAGTATTTACATAAAAAAATCGATAGGAACAAGATGTAAATAAATACAATTACCAAGAGTTGTTACTTCCTGCCATTATTTATGTTTTTATCAACACTTTAATAGGTAGCAGTAAAAATATGAATGTCCATTGTTGTAGTGTTTTTGGAGCAAAAGTGTACCAAAAAACACCCCCTTAGCAATGGATTGTTACCTGCAAAGGATCATAGTCAAAATTGGTGTTGTTAGGGGACAGACTTAAATAAACACAGCATTGTAAATAGTGGAAATAATGCATACATAAACATAAACTTAAACAAAGAGGTGCATGAACAAAACAATGCTCAAATGGAGAAAACACATCAATAATATATGGAAAAATCTCCATTTATTGATTGCTGGTGGTAGAGGTTGACTATCATTTGAATCTTAGACACTTTAAGGGAATTCTTTGAGCTAGGGAGCTCAAAAATCCTCAGCAAGGGGGTTTCTTTTCCTCAATCTCTTTGCAAGTTTCTCCTCTCTCTCAAAGAAGTGTGAAGACTCTCCAAAGGGTGGATTCTTCTTCACTTAGTAATATGTTGGGTTGCTGAGAAGAAATTTGGCCATCATGCTAGTGCTCTTCACTTCCTTGGTTTCAACAATTGAATGGTGGTTTGCTCAAACAACAATTTGGCTAGCATAACAATGTCTCTTCTTTTTGGCTATCCCATGGCCTATTTATATAGAGTTTTTTAATCCTTCTTCCCTCTCTTGGTACATGTATGATAAAGACACATGAGTAGGACAAGAGGATTCCATTGAGGGCTACACTTCTCCAAGGAAACTCAAATTTGGTTGTACTAGGCCGATCTCATGTCAGAAAATCGGCTCCAAGTGTGTAGAGTAGTCCTCGATTCCTGAGTCATCTTTTCTGCAATCGCGCAGCTTTTTGAGGTTATGTCGCATATGCGCATTTATAATTTGAAGAAATATATGCACGTCCTTAATTAATTTTCTTTATAAAATTTTGGCCTTAGGAGAACTTTTGATTTTTGAATCTTCATAATGTATTCAACTAGAAAAATGTCCACTTGTGCATTCTGCTGAACAATTTTAATGTCTTCTGGATTGTACTAGCAGGTGTACAATTTTTCAGTGTTAACAGTTTCCCCTTGATGTATGAGGTTAAGAGAAAACATATAGCTGAAATACATCATGTTTTCATTTCCTTTGGAGAGTCTAATTAACTTTTTGAGAGAGAGGATATCTTATTGCAAAGATGAGTAGAGAAAACCCCCTTGACTGAGTATGAATGATACCCATGCTCTAGTGAAAAAACTACAATAATGGTGTGTCTATACGAGGTGAGCATGTCCCATGCTCGTTATTATGGCTAATCGGAACTGATTACAATCGGACAACAACTAATTTGTGTCTAGTCAACATGGTGGTTGTTGACGTGCTGATAGCTGACAATGAAAATTGTTGACGCCCTCAAGGGCGCTTTCTGGACAAATAGGCGAAATATTATTCTCCTATTCATATCTTGGTGAAGAACTTTGATGGGTGTTGTGGTATGCATAGGTATTTGGTGGAAGGTACCTCCCACATATCATAATATAAGCACTGTTAAATGAGGTCCTTAGTGATGCGGGGGTCTTCGACGAAGTGAATGAACTGCAACAGTAACTAAGTACGACACCATCTTGACATGAATGATTGAGTTGATGTCGAATGTCAATGGGACCGATGACATGACTGGGAAATAATGGTTCCCAATGTTCCACTTGGCGATATCCCTATCAAAGGGAGGGAGTATCCAAGGTACTACCTCTTTTATGGAATATGTTTGTTGAATTCGACATGAAAGGAATGTCATCCCCCTGACATGGTGAGTCAGGAAATTAATGTGAGATATGAACAGTTTGTAATAACTCGGGTCAGATAGTCATGATAGCGAGGACTATCAATATTGGAGGATACAAGTAGCTACACTAAGGTCAAAGCTTGATATGCAAATAGTAGCAGTCAAAAACATGCTTTCTGATGATCCTAAAGTCTATAGGATTTCTAGGATGGGTGTATGTAATTTTTGATGAACATGAAAAATGGGGGTGATTTGTGGGGAAAAATTAGGGGCTAATATTCGTAGGTGGGTGGGCCAGTTTTCTATACTTTTTCCCAAAAAATGATTCGCAAATTTCCATTTTTTCCTAACAATGATTCAACCAAATTTTATAGTATGAAATTATTTTACCCTAAAAATCACCAAAAATTTATATAGAGACTATATAAAATTATTAAAATTTTGAATATTTTTACAAAAGTAGCTCCAAACATTTTACAAATTGCATATTATGGACTAGTGGGATTCAACAACGTTTCTAAACTTTAAGACAAATAGCCATCTTTAAAATTTTCCTTGGTGATTTGTTGATGAGCTGTGACCAAAGGTGATTAGAGACTGCAAGCAAGTGAAGGACATGAATTGCAAAAATCAAATGTGGATGGGAGATTTTTTTTGTTTTTAGAAAAAATATTTGTACACTTGCCAAAAGAATAGGGGTTGGTTTGGATGTACAACCACAGACATGGATGCCCCATGATGATAGTAACGTGTGTGAATGTGTAATGTATGTGTTGAGGATGGGGGGCCCATTGGTTGTTCTCCGTGTCGAGTGGATGAGGTGGGTGAGGTGGTACAAATGGGCTATGTGATGTGTATGAATGATTGATCTAGGTGGATATTGGTGACCACCCGCCAAGTCCACTTAGACCCCCACCATTGTTTCTTTCAGGTTTTCAGTTTCCTTAATTGTAGCACCATTTACTATTTTTAGCAGTTTTTCGGGTCTCAAACTTCCGAAGCCGTTTCGGGGCCCTAAACGACGTTTTTTTGGAAAACTGGGAGCAAATTGAGTCCATGGACCGATGTTTCTCTTCCCAAATTTGTAGTTCTCAGATAGATATTTCCAACAAGATATTGTGCATGTCAAACGGAGATCGTATGCCAAAGTTACGACCCTGGGAAGTTGATGTACCAATTTACCCAAACAGGGCCCACAGTTTGGCGTTTCATCTTCTAGGATTAGGTTTTTGGATGTTTAGGGTTTTCCATTATTTCTCAACAATAAATAGACCTTCGAGCCTCATTGTAACACAGTTTAGAGGCATGTAGCTGCCACATGTCTTCTCAGAGATAAGCTACCATCGCCCTAGCTAGTTTATTTCCATTTCTGTTTGTAAGCATATTTCAGTATGTTACATTAATGAAATGAAGTATTATTTCCGCTGCATCTTTGTGTTAATGGTTATCTCTGTAATTTTTTGCATTCCTATTTAAATCCGGATAAATGGTATCAGAGCGGTCTATTTTTTCTCTATTTTTCTTTGCATGTCCCCAACGAGGTCAGGATATAAGGAGTTAGGGCTTGAACTGGTCGAACCTTTGCAAGACTAGCTTCGCAAATCCCAACGGCCTCCCATGGTGGCTGAAAAGAAAGACGAGGGGGTAGGAGATCCTATCAAAATCTTGCTCGAAGAAGCCCTTGAGCGACAAAGGAACGCGATGATGAACAACTTTAACTAGATCTTTCAGCAGCTACCCAAGGGTGACACATCAGCTTCCAACAACTACTCTAGAAACGCCACACCGTTTAAGGTACACATTAATTTTGAAATCCCCATATTCGAGGGTCAGATAGACGCAGATGCCGTCGATAAATGGTTAAATCTGCTAGAGGGTTATTTTTCTATTCATGATTTTTCTAGTCAGGAAAATATTATTTTCTCTCTTCTCAAAGCAGCCACCCACATCAAGGACTGGTGGGAAACCTACTGCGAGCAGAAGGATGAAAGTACAGGCTCACTATTTTCAACCGCACCCACTTGGAATTCATTCTAGAATGCCATCAAGGAGTAGTACTACCCTGTCGGAAGCTATGAGGATCAATACATAAAGTGGACCACGCTACGGCAGGGAAGGGACCAAGATGTGCCGGAGTTTACCAATATTTTCCATACCCTTTGCACAAAGTTGGGTATCAAGGATTCAAAGCAACATTTGGTACTCAAATCTCGTAGTTGCATGCACAAGTACATCCAAGAAGAAATAGAATTTCTGAACATCTCCTCGCTCAGCATGGCATACCGATATGCCGTCAAGGTCAAGCAAAATTTTAAACAGAAGAAGTGAGACTTTGGTTCTGTGAATCCGAAGTAAGCGAAAGGTGCCTCCAAACCGTAGAGAAAAGGACAAAGCCAAGGCAGGGTAGCCCAAGACAACCCACCAAATATTCAAACAAAGAATAACATTGCAAAGCCGAAAAAGGACATGGGAAAGTGGTGTGAGTTCAATGAGAGCTCCACTCACAACACAAGTGAGTGTCGGGCCAAGCAGTCACTGGTGGCTGAGCTAAAGGTTTCAGAATCAGATTTATGTTCTGACTCTAAGTCTGAACCTGTCAAGGGGAATGAAAAAAGGAAATAGATTATCGATGCGGAGCCCAACGCCACCGTTGCCACCAGAAAGATCCAGAAGGAGGAACCCAGAGGAGGAGGAGCATCTCTTCCACTCCCAGATGTGGGTAAAGGGCTCCCCGTTGCAGTTCATTATCGATAATGGGAGCCAAAAGAACCTCATTTCAGCAGAGGTCATGAAGTGGTTGGGCTTACCGACCACAGCACATCCACAAATATACACCATCGGGTGGCTTCACCTTGGATGGGATATTCACGTGAGCCAATAGTGTCGCCTTCCATACAACATCAACCCCTTAACGGATGAGATATTGTGTGACATTGCTCCCCTTGAAGTTTGTGACGTATTATTAGGACAACCATACTTGTGGAAGCGACATGCTGTGTATGAATCAAGGCCTCGTGTTGTTATTGTTACTTTGGGAAATAAGTTGTACAGAATACCAGAGGTAGTACCACCTACGACCATCTCTTTGGTTACTGCAAAACAATGCAGTAAACTCATTTCCAAAACCAGGAAATTTGCTTTCCTAATGATATGCCCTCAAGGAAAGAAGAAGACGATGGCCATGACCTCTAGACAGGGCCCCTCCGCACGACAACTACAGATGGACAAGTTCGTGAAGGAGTACGAGGGCATCTTCACCTCCCCCGCAAGGGTTCCTCTACACTGCCAAGTCAAGCACTCCATTGATCTGACCCCAGGTGCGCTACTACCCAATGGGCCAATCTATCGACGCTCCGTTCTGGGTAACGATGAAATCATGAGGTAGATTCAGGAGCTACTGTAGAAAGGTCACATCTGCCTGAGTTCATCACCCTATGGGAGCCCAATCGTGTTGGTATAGAAGAAGGATGGGACTTCAAGACTCTATATTGGCTATCGGGTGCTAAACAAGATCACTGTCCATAATAGGTACCCGATCCCACAGATTGATGACCTCCTGCACCAACTGAAGGGGGGAAAATATTTCAGCAAGATCGATTTGAAGTCAGGATATCACTAAGTACCAATAGAACTCTCTGATGTGTGAAAGATTTCCTTCAAAGCCAAGGAGGGCCTTTTCGAATGGTTAGTTATGCCTTTCAGATTGATGAATGCTCCTGCAACCTTCATGAGGCTAATGGATGACATCTTACGACCATTCACCAACTCATTTGTAGTGGTATACTTGGATGACTTCCTAATCTTCAGCTAGAGTTGGGAAGAGCACCTCCACCACATCCGATAGGTTCTCCAAACACTGCGGCAACACAAGTTATGTGAAAATTTGGAGAAATGCACTTTTGGCATGACCCAGGTTCAGTATCTGGGATACATTATTGATGAACATGGAGTGCATGTGGATCCAACCAAGGTCAAAGTCATTCATAATTGGCCATCTCCAACCACTCTAACAAAGCTCCACATCTTTCTAGGTCTTTCCAACTTCTACCGCAGGTTCGTGTTGGGATTTTCTCATATCACTTGGCCCTTGAGTCAAGTCACCAAGGGAGGAGTGAAAGAAGAATTATTTTGGTCTGAATCTCAACAGAAGGCATTCACAGAGTTGAAATATCGCCTCTTCTCGGCACCAGTGCTCGCATTACCAGACTTGCAACAACCATTTGAGATCGAGACAGATGCCTCTGACTATGCTATTGGGGCAGTCCTTACTCAACATGGGCATCTAGTGGCATATCATAGTGAGACACTTTCAGACACAGTCTGGAAGTATCCCACTTATGACAAAGAGATGTATTCCATTGTGCAGGCCTATCGACAATGGAAACATTACATTTTGGGGAAGGAAACGGTCATCCACATAGACCACCAACCCCTGTAGTTCATACAGACCCAAGGGAAATTACAGAATGATCGCCATCAGAAGTGGTCCACATACCTACAATAGTTCCATTTGAATATCAAGTATAAGAAGGGCAGCACAAATAATGTTGCAGATTGCCTCAGTCGACCACCGATCATGGCATTAACCACTGTGATCAACTCTTGTGGGCATGAGACTTCTGATTGGCCACTTCTCTATAAAAGCGACCCAGAATTCGGCCACACATACCAGACACTCTTGGAGGGTCAACATGTTTTAGATTTTCACCTCCAGGATGCCCTGTTATGCCACTTGGGTCACCTTTGTGTTCCTTCAAGCGAGTGTTCCAAGATGATTTGGGAAGCACACTATAGTCTGGCTGCTGGGCATTTTGGGGTCGATAAAATGGTGGCAGTACTACAGAAGTATTTCTATTGGCAAAATCTATGACAAGATGTTCAAAAGTACATCAGATCATGCACTGCCTACGCCATTGCCAAACCAACCATCAAGAAGCAAGGCCTCTATACCCCGCTGCCTACCTTGAGTCGACCTTCGGAATCCATCTCCATGGATTACATGTTAGGCCTTCCTTCCACTAAGCATGGAAACCACTGTGTTTTTTTGGTCGTCGACAGGTTCTCGAAGATGGCCATTATGGTGGCCTGCAAGAAGAATGTCATAGCAAAAGCCACTAGTAAACTCTTCTTTGAACAAGTGTGGGTACACTTTGGGATCCCACAGTCTATCATCTCAGATTGGGACAACAAGTTCCTCAGCACATTTTGGGCCAGTCTCTGGTCGATGCTGGACACCAAACTCACCAAGTCCACAGCCTTCCATCCTCAAACTGATGTCCAGACAGAGGTTATCAATAGGATGATCGTAAACATTCTGTGCATGTACAACTCAAAGCATCAACGCAAATGGGATGAGAGCCTCCCCTATGTTCAGCACAGCTACAACCAGGCTCTCTATAGCTCGACTGGCCATAGCCCTTTTCAGGTGGGCTTGGGATTCCAGCCACTATGTCCCATTGATGTGGCCATGCCATTTGCAGCTACTCACGCAGATTTGGCTCATGTCCAGTCCGAAACAAATAAGGCAAACAACTTCATTGAGCACATCCAACTTATTTGCCAGCAGGTCCATGACATTTTGGAGAAATCAAATGCCAAGTACAAGCAACGACATGATCAACATTGGGTGCCACACAAGTTTCAGGTGGGCGACAAAGTCTGGTTGCATTTGCAAAAGGAACACCTTACCAAATCCTATCGAAAACTCAGACCACTCTGATATGGTCCTTACACCATTACCAAGGTTGTGGGAGAAAATGCATTTGAGCTCATCATTCCCCCATTCCTTGGCTTGCACCAAGTGTTCAATGTGGACCGCCTTCGGCCATACTTTCCACCATTATTAGACACATATGACATTGCAGAACAACTCACACCCATAGAGTTAAATCCAGATTGCATGGAACAAGCTGCAACTGATTGGATCACGGACACACAGATCAAGCACACTTGTCAACAGAATATCAAACTGTATTGAGTTTTCAAAGCAAGCCAACTACTTCACCAGGGCAAGTGGCTCACCAAGGACGAAGTTCAACAAAAGTTTCCTCATCTCATGGAGGAACTCAACGCAATGGGGACCATTGCTTCCTAATGGGGGAGGAATGATCCAGATGGATATTGGTGGCCACCCACCAAGTCCACTTGGACCTCCACCATTGTTTCTTTCAGCTTTTCAGTTTCCTTAATTGTAGCACAGTTTACTATTTTTAGCAGTTTTTCGGGTCCTGAACTTCCGGAGCCGTTTCGAGGCCCCAAACGACGTTTTTTGAGAAAACTGGGAGCAACATGGGTCCATAGACCGATGTTTCTCTTCCCAATGTTGTAGTTCTTGGATAAATATTTCTAACAAGATATTGTGCGCGTCAAACGGAGATCATATGCCAAAGTTACGACCCCAGGAAGTTGATGTACCAATTTACCCAAATGGGGCCCACAGTTTGGCGTTTCATCTTCTAGGGTTAGGTTTTTGTATGTTTAGGGTTTTCCATTTTTTCTCAACAATAAATAGGCCTTTGAGCCTCATTGTAACACAGTTTAGAGGCATGTAGCTGCCACATCTCTTCTTATAGATAAGCTACCATCACCTTAGTTGGTTTATTTCCATTTTTGTTTGTAAGCATATTTAAGTATTTTACATTAATGAAATGAAGTATTATTTCCACTGCATCTTTGTGTTTATGGTTGTCTCTGTAATTTGTTGCGTTCCTATTTAAATACGGATCAATGATAGGCCAAATGTAAGATGCAGAGGTGCATCCTTTAGTATTGTGAGAGGGCTTGGGAAACAGGGTGAATGCTTAATGAATGCAACATAATGAGGCTAAAATTTTAGATATACATGTGAGATGGTTCCTAGGCTAGAGTGAGTGGTCATGGCTCCTTTGTGTGAAGAAGGATCTACAATGATGAAGGGAGCCATGGGGGGGGGGGGTGGGGGTGGGGGGGATTTCTATCGACAGATGTGAATGCTTATCATGTACAAGTGTGATATGGTGATAAAAATGGTCGAGATGATAGACCTTATGGCACATTTTGGAGAAATGATGTCAAGATATGAAAAGAATTTTAGGGGGAACCCTATCATGCTGAGTTGAGAATGATACCTGCTCTCTTTTCGCTTGTCGAGTTGTTGGTTGAAGATGACCATGTGTGATGTTCCTAAAATGGATACAACCAAAACCCGAAGTGAAAGAATCATTCAAGACATACATATACAATGAATGTTATGGACTTAGAGATATGGAGAAGTACCTGACATCTGTGATAAGCTGAAAAAAATGATTTTTTGTATTTACCATAACAGAGGGTTCCATGATGAAGATGTCATGGGACTGATCTTTGCGTCTCTTTTGTTTTTGTCAACAGGGATCCCAGGCTTTTGTAATGTACCCCAAGAGATGGAAAAAAGGGTGATATATAGGGCCAAGAGGCAAAAATATCAATCATTTGCATTGCTGAGTTGTGGAGGTCAGAGAGGTTTCTTGGAGCGTTTCTTGTCGTTGTGGTAAGCCTGTGCACCCGGGATTCACACGGAGAGAGACAGGTAAGAGATTGAGCCCTAGCCTTTGTGATTTTTAGTCTTTTAGGTTAGGTAGGCCATACAGGGGTCCCTTGTATGACCTTTTTAAGGTCAACCTAGGTGACTGTATGGGCAACTCTCCTTGAGCCACGCAAAACCTGAGTTTTGTGGGAAGACCCTGCGTGAAAGAAATACTCAGACACGTGTTGTGCATGTCTAAGTTTTGGGTTTGCACAATGAACCCTTCCAGGGCTTGTCACGCTTTTCTGAAGTTTTTGAGCGTCGTGCACGCAGCTGTATGAGATATAGACACGCGCACCATGCGTTGTTTTGGAGGACATATGCGCGCATCATGCACCTATTTAGGAGACAGACACGCAGTGGGGGGGAAATGTGTTTTTCCCCCTTTTTGATTTTTTTAGGAACTTAGGGATTGTCTTTTTTGACTTGTGGCATCTTGGGTGGCAGGATGATTTGGAGAGAGCGAGACTGGGTGATTCTCTAGACTGTTGTGTCACAGGATGTCGGAGCGACGCATCAACTAGTGCAATGGGGGTTATTAAAGTTTCTTCAGAACCCGCTGATGAGGTCACAAAATAGGTTCATGTGATATTTGGTTAGCTGCTGGGATGCAGATCATTAGGTGATGATTATCCATCATACAGACCTCCCGATATTGGTGTAGACTGATATCTATTTCTTCACTAGTTTAATGTCACGAGGGGACATGCTTCCCTATCCCTGTCAAGGAGGGGATGTTGGCATGAGGGCTTGCCCTGTAATGCAATCCTATTTCAAATGGCTACATGAGGATCACAACAATGGAGGATCTAGCTGAGCAAGCAACATTGGCTATGATCGTCAAATTGGTGGGATCAACATCCCCCTTGGGGCCACATATATCAGTTATGCAGTGCTACAGGCAGGGATGTTCTTTGACTGGGCCCAACTGTTGCATCAGTGGATGATGTCTCAGCTTACCCAAGTTCAACATTTGACATTGAAGAGTTTTTTCTACGGGAGTGTGCTTTGCAACATACTCTATGAGTGGGTGGTTATGCTCCGCCCTATTCTTGTAGTACCAATAAGGCCTTGTCATGAGCCTCGAATGCGTCGTTGGGGACGGTCGATGTCGCGGGAGGGTGGAGGAGAGGTGGGTCGTTACTGGGACGACGTAGTACAATGTTGGTTTGAGTCCAACCCCCAGTTAATTTTGGACTACTCGTACCACAAAATTGACTTCCGGGGAGATATGGAGATGGAACTTCCTCCAAGTGCTGCCTAGGGACCAATAGGTATATGTTTGTTATTTCTGCATTTGTATACATATGTGTTTTTTCATGTATTTATGATGTACGATGATCTTGAAACTATGCTTGTTTACATACAGATGTGGGGTGGTGGGGATGTCCACTAGCCTATCTGGCTAGCCATAATCCGAGACACATGAGCATTGTGGGGGACGCGCATGTTCCTCAGAGAACCCGGCTACCGAGGCCACTGCCTACTTCTCGCGGTGGCTCAGAGCGACCAATGAAGTGGCCTTGGCTTGAGATTGGTGGGCCCTCCGGAAAGGGAACTATGGATAAAGAGAGACTGGTCACATGAGTTGAGGAGGTTGAGGTGCAATGAGATGCTGCTTAGGCGAAGTTACAACGGTACCATGACTCCTAGAGATGAGTGGAGTCCCTGATCATAGGTGTTCCCTTTGAGGTATGGGCTCACCTTCCAGAGGTTTTGGTTGATATGAGGATGTCCCAGGAGTGGGAGGATCAACTGACTTTGCATTGTATTGCTATGGCGGTAGCTACAATAGGTCCCATCTTGGCTCCTAGTGCAGAGATTGGGCCACCAGGGCCCTAGGGAGACTGGCTATGTATTTTTTGTTCTTTGGTCAAGATGATGTATGTACCAGGGAAAGCACCCATTTATGAGGATGCTCCCCTGTATTTTTGCTGACTTATCCTTCTTAGTTTTGGGCCAGTGATTTTTTATACTCATATATATTTTTTGATGTATACACGATGCTATTTTTGGCAGCTCTCATGATATTATACATGCATCCATACTTCTTGCTATACTTCTACATTTATGTTTCTAGATGTTAATCTTGTGTTGATGCTTTTATATCTTGATGGTTATATATATCTTATGCATGCTAATCTAGGATTTGATTAACGATGTGATCAGTTATATGATTTTGATATTTGGGTATATGTGTAAATGTGATTTGATAAAATTGTCTAGCTAACATTTGTGCATGTAGATACTTGCAAAAAAGACATGGATCACAGATTTGGAATGTCCTATTTAACTGGGATACTATGAGTTGGGAATCAAGGAATACATGCAAGTGATGGGTACATAGGTGGTGAGCATCGACCAAGAGGCCTATGATGGCATCATATTCTTCTTGATTATTGACGGTTGACCTGATACAAAGTCCATTGAAGAGATGAGGTGTCCGTCAGGAGAGTATATGGCCCATGCTATAGCAGCGATATTTTGCGACCATCGAGATGCGCCGCCAGCAAACCCGTGATGATAAGCCAGCTGAAGATCCATATGTTTACATGAGATGAGAAAGCGACTTTTAGAATACATCCATGATGAGGCAATCATCATAAACAATAAATCATTGTACATACATGATTACTCTAACATTTTATGGATGAAATTTTTTGAGGTAGAGACCATTCATGGGATTTTTTAGGCAAGTCCCGTCGGGCGCTGATAATATGTACGCCTCAGTTCCTCAGAAAGAACACCAAAAGGACACCGCTCACAACCAGATCACAGATCAATACACCAGTATTTTTGACGTGGTTAAAACCCTCAAAGAGGGAAATAGTCCACGGCCTGAGCCAACGCGGCCACTTCAGGCAATTTATTAATCAAAGAATGAAAATTTACATAAGCTTCTCTCATGCACGGATTACCCTACAAATGACCCTCCATGCGCTTTAAATAGAATTCATGGACCAATCGGGTGTCAAGCCACGGATCAAGTGTCGGTAATACCGAGGAGAGAATGAACCGTCGGATCACTACATATCGTGACCGTCGGATTGTAAGTTACAAAATAAACAACGGTAAAGAAACACACTTTACCTAACTCTATACCTAACTCTACACTAGACCAAGTTGTACTTAACTATTTCCTATGTGTCGGAATATCCTAACATCCCCCCTTAAGAACAACTTGGGATAGGATTGAAGGATTTACAAATATGACACAATAGGAGAAGGAAGGAGGCACTAGAGCCTATCCCCCCTTAGTGACAACTTCCTGCACTCCAACCATAAATCGAAGTTTAGTGAACTTCGCCTCTGTGAGAGCCTTTGTGAAGATGTCTGCAACTTGATCATCTGTTGAACAATATTGCACTTCAAGAACATGGTCGTGAATGAGCTTTCTTATGAAGTGCATGTGTAGTTCAATGTGTTTGTTGTGCTGATGTTGGACTGGATCTTTGCATATCTTAATGGCACTTTGATTATCACACCAAAGTGTAGTCGGATGCTGCTGCTGAAAGCCAAACTCTGACAGGATCTGACGAAGCCACAAGGCTTCCTTACTAGCTTCTACGGCACCACGATACTCTGCTTCTGCTGATGAAAGAGAAATGGCAGCTTGTTTCTTACAAGCCCATGTAATAGGTCCTGAACCAAGAGTGAACACATAACCGGCAGTAGACTTCCGATCATCAGGGTCACCAGCCCAATCGGAATCAGTGAAACCAACCAATAGAGGAGCTGCTTCGGCACTGTAATGAATCCCAAACTGAACTGTACCTCGAACATAACGAAGTATTCTTTTAGCTGCTTTCCAATGACTTTCACGGGGGTTTTGCATGAACCGAGCAACAAGGCCAACAACAAAGGAAAGGTCAGGACGAGTATGGGTTAGATACAAAAGTTTTCCTACAAGTTGACGTTATAAGGTAGCATCAACTTCAGGAGAATTACAAGTGACTGAAATTTTGACTCCAGACTGAAAGGGAGAAGGGGCTGGCTTATAGTCTTTCATGTGAAAATGACGTAGAATATCACAAGCATACTTGGACTGGGAAAGGGAAATACCCTCCTTGGATTGCAAGACTGGAAGACCGAGAAAATAATGTAAGTGTCCTAAGTCTGTCATTTCAAATTTCCTTTTAAGGCTAGACTTCACATGGTTTATAAGGTTGGGATCACTACCAGTAAGGATAAGATCATCAACATAAAGAACAAGGATGATAAGAGAGTTGCCCACTTTCTTGGTGTAGACAGTATTGTCAGAATGACACCTAGAAAAGCTAGATTCTAAAAGAAAGCTATCCATTTTGGCATACCAAGCCCGAGGAGCTTTCTTGAGACCATAAAGGGATTTCTTAAGTCGACATACAAGGCTGGAGTCTGTTTGTATGAAGCCAATGGGTTGTTCCATATAGATTTCTTCATGCAAGTTTCCACGCAAGAAGGCAGATTTAACATCCATCTGATGGACTTCCCATTTGAAAGAGGCAGCAAGGGAAAGAACAAGGTAGATAGAGTTCATTTTGGCAACAGGGGAGAAGGTTTTAGTGTAGTCAATGCATTCAACCTGTGAAAAACCTTTAGCAACAAGACGAGCTTTATGTTTATCAACTTTCCCATCTGGTCCATACTTGGTTCTGTAAACCCATTTGCATCTAACAAGTTTTCGTCCCTTTGGTAGAGGAACAAGATCCCATGTATCATTTGCCAATAATGAATGATATTCTTCATTCGTAGCTGCTTCCCAATCTGGATGGCCTGAAGCTTCTGCAAAGGTGTCAGGATCATAATTTACTGGAGCTTGAGCCAGTAAAGAAGAGGCTCTCTCGAACTGAGAACGTGTGCGTCGCTGATCTGTAGGATCACCGGCAAGATCACCTGCTGCATCTCGAGTAGCACGAACCCATTTTGGAAGCTCAGGATCTAAAGGAGGATCCTGAGATGGTGGGGGAGGATTTTCATCCTCACTTTCATCATCTGAAGAAGAAACGTTTTCAAAGGTAGAAGAGATAGGGAGAGGTGGCACATCCGTCGGACTAGGCTCGCAGGCCGATATATTTTCATCAAATTTTACATCTCTTCTAATGATAACGTTTTTGGACTTAAATGGAATAAGTCTATAGCCTTTGACATCTTCAGAATATCCAACTAAAGTACATTTTTCACTCTTAGGTTTTAAAGCTTTATGCTTTTCATCTGGAATATGGGCCCACGCTTCACTTCCAAAAACACGAAAGTGACTTACATCTGGTTTGATTGAGCTCCATGCTTCTTCTGGAGTTATATTCTTTAAAGCCTTAGTAGGAGTGCGATTTATTATGTAATTTGCACAGTTAATTGCTTCTGCCCAAAAACTAAGACGAAGTCCTTTAGATTGTAGCATACAATTAGCCATTTCCTTTAAGGTGTGATTCTTCCTTTCAGCTACACCATTTTGTTGTGGAGTATATGGAACAGTGTGTTGCATTTGAATTCCATTCTCAGTGAAATAGTTGATGAACGTATTTTTAACATATTCTCCGCCATTATCAGATCTTAACTTAAGAATTTGATGTCCAGATTGTTTTTCAACAAAGGCCTTGAAGGCCAAAAAAGTGTTACATACTTCACTCTTGAGTTTTAAGAAGTATACCCAAGTGCGTCTGGAGAAATCATCAATGAAGTTAAGAAATACTTGCAGCCAGAGAATGACACAACTGGAAGTGGACCACATAAATCACTATGCACAAGCTGTAAAGGGGCTGAGGCGTGCCAAGAGGCACGTTTTTCAAAACTGTCCCGGTGATGTTTTCCGAGTACACATCCGGAACAAACACC
Organism: Pinus tabuliformis; assembly: GCA_031772625.1. Taxonomy (NCBI): domain Eukaryota; kingdom Viridiplantae; phylum Streptophyta; class Pinopsida; order Pinales; family Pinaceae; genus Pinus; species Pinus tabuliformis. The sequence goes on along the minus strand of CM062816.1, from coordinate 1,920,495,670 downwards.
ATCTCTGCAAGTTACCATAGGAAGACCTGTCACCATATTTTCTTTCCATAGATGCTAAAGGGAGCGATAGTTTAAGTGACCAAATCGCCCATGCCAAAGTTTGCTCACTTCATCGTTATGAGCAACAAATACTGAGGGAAGATTTGATGACCCAAAGTTGTGAAACTTATACAACCTTGTAGAATCATCAGCGATGCCAGTAGCCAAAATCTGTTTAGGATCTCTTAAGTCCTTGATTACAACATCATGAGGTGAAAATTCAACGGTTTTACCTTCACCTGAATGAGTTATCTGATATACAGATAGAAGGTTGTAGGATAAGGTTGGAACACATAATACATTATTAAACTGACCATTGTCTAGATGAACAGTTCCAGTCCCTACAACATTAAGAGATCTATCATCACCAACATATATATTTTTGGTGTTACAATCATTTAAAGAAGAAAACATGGCTTTGTTTTTGGCCATGTGATAAGAAGCTCCAGAATCAATGACCCACTCATGAGAATGAGAAGAAGGAGAAGATACATTTAATGCATAGCCAGACCGAGATACTTGACAACTACATGCAGAAAGTGCCATTCCTGAAGATGAAGTTGAAGTTGAAGATTGCCCCAAATGGATGTTAAGCTTCTTCATTGCTGCTTCCAAGGCTTCCATCTTCTTAAAGCATTTTGATTCTAAGTGGCCATCTTGATTACAAAAATTGCAATGTCTATCAATTTTCTTCCCTTTGTTTTTATTTTTCTTATCATTTTGTTGAAATGATTTTTCATTTTGGGGCTGAAATTTCTTAGGACCCTTGTTTGGTTTAGGACCATTCTTTTTAGGATATGACTTCTTAGGATTCTTTGAATTTGGTTGCTGCTGGGCGGCTAACGCTTTCTTGGAAGAGTTTCCAAGATTAAGAAGACCAAGGTGTAAGAGTTTTTCTTGTTCTCTTATTAAAGAATCACAAAAAGAGTCAAAGGAAGGGGGCTTGTAGTCTTTTCCTTGAGAAATGAAGGCTTCTCTTGTAGAATGGAAGGTGGAAACAAATACAGAGTAGGCTGGTCCAAACTTAGTAAGGATGGAATAAATAAGGTTACTATCTTCTTTCTTAACCTTAACACTTTCCAAGAGATATCTAAGTGTCTTGAACTTGGACAAGAAATCTTCAATGCAAGAAAAATTATTAGGGTCCAATGTAAGCAACTCATTTTCAAGTTGATGGGCTCTAATTTCATTTTTAATCCCAAAAACTTTAGTGATTTGTTCCAATGCTTCATTAGGAGTATCAAGTTCTGCAATATGGAATCTAAGATCAGGAGAAATAGACATGCCTATCAAACCACGTGCTTGATCTTGTCTATTTTCCCATTTAGCAACCTTATCTTCATCCTTCGGTTTCTTCTCTTGGCCTGTGGCTATTCTGTAGAGACCTTTACTTCTAAGTAAATCCTCAATGTAGGACAACCATTGGAAGTAGTTGGTGCTGTCAAGGGTAACTTGGTATTGACTTTCCATTTCAACAGAAATTGAAGCTGAAGATGCTGAAAGTAAGTGTTCCAATGGATAGATCTCGAAAAATTAGGCTGGTTTAAAAAAAACAGCTCTGAAAAAGGCTTTCGGATGAAGAAGTTATGGCTTTTTGAAAAAAAGTTGTTGAAGTTGCCGACGAAGTGCGGGAATGTGCGGAAATGAAAAAGTCCGCCCCCACAAAATGGAGACTTGAACCCAAGACCTCTACTCTCTTAAAATAGCTTTGAACCAATTGATCTATACAAAAAATTTGAGAGAGAGAGAGAGAGAGGGGGGGGGGCTTTGGGTTGCGTGCTTGCTTTGAGAAAGCTCTTTTTCCCTACAAAACAAAAAACACAAAACCCAACACGGACATGCAAAAAAAACGAATCTTATGGCTCGAAGTTAGCATTAGCTGAAAAACTAAATATTTTCAAAAATGAACCTTGCGGCTCAAAGTTAGCTTTGGCCGAAAACTAAATATTTTCCTCAATGTTTCTCATTTTCCGAGATCACCCTAAGGCGCAGGGAAAAGAGCATACGCATGAGAAAAATCCTTCCTTTCTATTTCTGATTTGCCCAGATCGCACAGAGTCGCAGGGCAAAGAGCATACGCAGAAATGAAAGGTATAGATCCGGTAATAAAAAGGCTAAATAAACCGAAACCGAAATAAACAGAGAGAAAATAACAGTAAACTGCAAATAAACATTGTATACCTCTAGATCTTAAAAATGACGCAGCTAGGGCTACCGGAAACCTTTTCGCGTGAAACGAAAGGGGTTCCTCACTGGAACAGATGCTCCGAACACAACAGAGCAGTCATCTCGGCCCGAAAGCAGTCAGAAACAACAGATCTAGGAAACGGCAGTCGGATGCAGTTCTACGGCTTCAGATTTGGATCACCAACGGACACGGCCCTCAACTTGGCTCCGATACCATGTAGGAATTTACAGGGTAAGTTCCTCAGAAAGAACACCAAAAGGACACCGCTCACAACTAGATCACAGATCAATACACCAGTATTTTTGACGTGGTTAAAACCCTCAAAGAGGGAAACAGTCCACGGCCTGAGCCAACGCGGCCACTTCAGGCAATTTATTAATCAAAGAATGAAAATTTACATAAGCTTCTCTCATGCACGGATTACCCTACAAATGACCCTCCATGCGCTTTAAATAGAATTCATGGACCAATCAGGTGTCAAGCCATGGATCAAGTGTCGGTAATACCGAGGAGAGAATGAACCGTCGGATCACTACATATCGTGACCGTCAGATTGTAAGTTACAAAATGTACAACGGTAAAGAAACACACTTTACCTAACTCTACACTAGACCAAGTTGTACTTAACTATTTCCTATGTGTCGGAATATCCTAACAGGCCCTTCCAAAAGGTTTTGAACCTTCCAGGTCCTATTGCTTCTTGGGCAACATCATAGTGGATGACTAACTCTCCCTCAGTGAATGTCCTAGGGGTGATATTACGGTCGAATGAGGCCTTGACCCTCTTCTTGTGGGCTTCGTTGTTCTGAAGGGATTCTTTCCAGCGTTCATCAACGAGGTCTAATTGGACTAATATTTCTTCCAAAGGTTTGGTGTCTTCTAGAATCTCGATGGCTGAGTGTAGCGTGGGGATCTTGCACACAATAGGAAGTACTACTTCTATAACATATATTAGTTGGAAGGGTGTGAATCCTAAGGATGCTTTTATGGCAGTGAGGTATGCCCATAGGGATGAGAACAGATGTGGTGCCAGTTAGTTTTGTGAGTGTTCACCATACATTGTAACATGGTTTTGAGGACCTTTTTGACGAATTCTACTTGCCCGTTAGATTGGGGGTAGTATGGAGATGCAAACTCGTGAGAGAAACTAAGGTGTTGGGACAGTTCTTGAAAGATCTCACTTTCGAAATGTTTACCATGGTTTGACACCAATTCCTTGGGAACATCGAACTGTGTTATGATGTGGTTAAAGAAAAAATGTGAAGTGATTTCAGTGGTGTTATTATATGTGGGCATTACTTCTGCCCATTTGGTAAAATAGTCCATGAATACTACAATGTACTTATGGTTGCTGGATGATGGGGGGTTACAAGTCATAAAGTCGATACCCCATTTTCAGAAGGGGCCAACCACTATATCTGGATGTAAGGGGGCGGGTGGCGCACGTGCCTTATGAGCTTATTTTTGGCATTGATCACATATTTTGACTGCTTGTATACAATCGTGGAAGAGGGTGGGCCAAAAATAACCAACGCGAAGGATCTTTTGGGTGGTGGCCATCCCAGATAGATGGCCACCACATGCAATGCCATGACATACATTTAAGGTTTTCTCAGCTTGTTGATGCTCGAGACATTGACGTAGGATGGTGTCAATGCCTCGTCGATAGAGGACATATCCTAATAGGGGTAATAGGGGGCTTGTTGGCATATGAGTCTCTGATCATCACGTGTAAGATGATGTTTGAAATTTTGAGTTTGTAAAAAGAGAAGGATATCAACGTACCAGGGGTCATCTGTGGACACAAAAAATAGATGTTCGTCGGGAAGGACCTTGTTAACTGGAGATCCCTGAGTATCTCTTGGGAGATTTGTGATGAATTTAGCCAATATGAGTGCTTTTTTGTTGTTGCAGGTGGTAAAATGAAGATCAAACTCTTGTAGAATAACCACCCATCGGGCATATTTTTGGTTCATCATATGACAAGTGAGAAAGTACCGTATGGGGTTGATGGTTGCTACCACCATAGTGGTTCTTAGGATGATGTAATGTCAAAGTAAAAACAACATGTACGAGGACTAGGGTTGTTTTTTCGTTGGGCTCATATTTTAATGTAGGTCCGTATAAACTATTGCTTATGTAATAAATTACATGCTCCTTGTCGTTTGGTCCATCTTGGACTAATACCCCATCTATGGCTATTTTTGAGGCTGAGAAGTATAGGGTATAATCTTTATTGTGGTCAGAGGGGTTAATCAAAGCTTCTTGGGATAAGGTATATTTCAAAGCATCAAATTATTTTTAATCTTGATCATCCCATTGGAAAGGGATGTCTTGATGAAGAAGGCACAGGAAACCTTGCACACAAGTGGCATAATCCAGTACAAAGTGGCATAAGAAGTTGGACTTACCCTGCAATATTTGTAACTATTTTAAAGTCTTTTGTGGAGGAACCTCTTTGATGGCCTGGACTTTTAGGGGGTCTACTCTAATCCCTTGCTAGGAAATAATGAATCCTAGAATTCTTCCAATGTTGACGCAAAATACACACGTGAGGGGGTTCAAGTGTAGGTTATATTGGCAACATCTTTGGAGCACCAGGTGAAGGTCTTCTAAATGGTTGGTGTAGTTCTTGGAATGTACCGTGAGATCATCCAGATATGTGAGGATGAGGAGCTAGATCATGGAAGATGTAGTTCATAGCCCGCTAGAAAGTGGCGCTGGCGTTTTTAAGGCGAAAGGGCATAAATTGGTATGCAAATGTCCCCCAAGGGGTGGTGAATGTTGATTTGTACTAATATGTATGAAGGATCTGAATTTGGTTGTACCCAGAGAACCCATCCATAAATGATAAGGCCTCGTGATTTGCGCAAGCATCAATGACTTGATCGATGAATGGTGTTGGGTAATTATCTTTAGGGAATGCTTTGTTTAGATCCCTAAAATCAGTACAAACGTGAATGGTGCCTTGTTTTTTCATCATGGGTGTTGTCGCTTTTAATGGCACCGGGAGCACAAGTGCTTCGGGAGACATAAAAAGATTCTTAGAGACAACCTCTAGGTTGATGGCAAACCAGTGCCTAGGACATCTTAAAGAGAGGAGTGCATGGAAGATTATCAGTGAGGGGGTTTTGCAACACTCCAATTGTCATGTAGTTAAAAATATAATAAAATGAGATTGGTTCAATAGGCCTTAATTAAGGTAGACTCAAGCCAATACATGGATCCAAATGCAGGGGGTAAATCGGGGTGACCTCAAAGAGAAATGCCTGGTTTTGGTGGCTGACACACAACAACAGACAACTTGATATTGAATTTGTAGTAAAGTGAAGCGGAGGAAAGAAAGGAGAGAATTCAGTGCATAGGGTTGTAAACAGGATAGAATCCTAAGCAAAATTGTTCCAAAAGAAGTGTGGAAGACTGAGGAGATGAAAGAGAAAAAAGCATGGAGCACGAATTAAGGTTTCATGCATATACATCATGGGTACCTCTATCACCAAACAATGTGAGTAAATTTGTGCTCATATAGGTACTACAACTTAATCTAATAACACAAGTAAATCTGTAATTACTACAGGTACTATAGGCTATTGAATAACACAAGTAAATCTGTAACATACACAGGTATTGTTCTCTATTTAGCAGAAAAATATACAACCATGAAAGCATGAGACTGACAACTTCATTACACGATTTCAGTAGGAAGAAAAACATATACGAAATGAGATTTACAAGGGGAAAACATACTGCACATTGCTCTGATTGGAATCAACAAAGAGTTTCATTAATCCAATATGAGTCCAACATACCAATCCATTACATTCATCCATATATCACTCAAGTCCCCCATGAACAGGCAAAGAGAACCAAAAATGGAATCATAGAATTCAGACCCTATGGGTGCAAAATTTTGGAACCTCTATTAAGTGTTTCTCTCCCTTATTTATACAGAGAAGGGGGGGATTTGAATCAACAGTTTAAAAAAAATATCTTTGCATGAGCTCCATCTGTCTCACAGACTAGTTGTCTTGGCGTGCAAGACTTTGCTGCCCAAAATGATTACAATCAGGATTTGATCCCTTCTTGGAAATAAATAGAAATTACAAAATAATTGGAAATAAAGAAAACTAAAAGATGATGGGAGGAAGTATCCCTCTAATGTTTCTGTGAAAAACCCTTGGTCAGGCTAGGTCTTTTCCATGATGCGGTTCTCCGGCTACTCGGTCAGTTCCAGTTAATTTCGCCTTAACTGTCTGAACCATCCATTCTTCAAAACTGGGAGCGGTCAGCTTATCAGTTTAATACCACAATACAGATGCAGAGGATGCCCAAGAAGTACTTCATCTTCCCTCTATATGGAGCACCATGTTGGATCATCAAGTCCCCCTAACCTTCCATGTCTTCATTTACTCTGTATTCATCGACCATGGTTTCGTGTCACAATAGGCCTTTCTGGGTCAACCCATGCTGATTTTAAATGTTTCACCTCCTTTCTTAAATGCCTCAATTCCCGACCCACCTCACCTTTAAAGCTTTGTGTTACTACATCACTGAGCTATCACAATGGGGTTTTACATTAAAGATCCTTACGGGATGGGAGTGCCTCCCCTTGATAATTGTGATCATTGATCAACGGATTGGGCTCACCCGAGATATCACAATCAAAGTATAGGAGAGAGCCTTCCTACAACATTACATAGAGCCTCCCAATTGCCCAGACGTGAGACTTCAAGAAAGCAAGATGCATAAACTATCGCATCTAGGAGGGTTCTCACCTATCACAATCACAGGTTGGAAGGGACTTCGGCGGAGGAGGGCTTTCATTTGTGCGATCATCGATCTATGGGATTGACCCCTTTAGTGGTTGGCCCTTAGTTCTTCATAACTCCATGTGATCGTGGGCCAGCCCCCTTATTGGAGCCTCTTTACCGAAGATATCAATCAAAGACTTTTAATTGGAGTTGCGACCTTTTACCTTCGTCGATCGCCGATCTGCGAGATTGATGACATCATCAATGCCACGTGGCACTTCTTGAGTGGTGACACATGTCGCCCAGATATGCCCCCATAAGACCCCTGAAAATGCCAAATCTGTGTGCCACGTGTCCTCTATACTACCACATCATGTTGATGTCATCTGCCATGTGTATTCATTGGGACCAATGGTATTCCGCCATGTGACCCCCCTGGGGGAGAGAGAAAAGGCCCGCCTGCCTCTAGTTTTTCCCTTGATTTCCTTTGTAAATCGGCCTTCCCCTACTACTTTAACACTATTGGTATATTACTCCGCAATTCCTTAAGAATGGTTTGTTAGACCCACCGATCACCAATTTGTTGATATCAGAGCTCTGCTACATGAAGCATCGAATGCCATGCCATTACTAAGTGCGATCACCGATATGCTTGACTATCGGGACGTGCGATCTGCGATACACTATGGGCTAAGTACCTCCGTTGTTTGCGATTGTCAATATCGGTGATCGCTGATCGCAAGTTGCTCTATCCTTTCCCCCGTCATTGCTATTAAGAAACTGTGATTGCAGTTAGCCTTCCCTTGGTATTTTCCTCTTTGTTTTCTGGCTTTCATAGGGTATCTTCAATCTACTCTAACTTCTGATCAAGAGATCCATTTTTGGACTTCCACCTACCATTGGAAATCTTATTCTGGGCACTATCCAATGGAGAGGGTCTGATTTAGCTTTGAGAGCTTCTGTGGCTAAGGAGATGGCTTCAAACTTCACTACTTTATTTGGCACTTTGGACAACTGGAAACTCATAATGCAGTGAGTGACAACAATGGGTACAGGGTTGGAAACCCAAGATGTGTAAGAAATTGGGGTAGATAAATGATCTGAAATCATTCATAAATGATCTCATTTAATTAATAAAGGTATTACAGACTCATGTACTAGGCTATGCCTATGTTATTTTATGCAACGGATTGATAAGATTGTGAAATAAACAAGCAATGAAGCAATTAGAGAAATGCATAATAGGAAAACATGCAAACAACAAGTTTAATAAGGAGTTCACCCAATACTCCTGGGCTACGTCTCCTGGTCCAGCCTTCAGTGGTGGCCTCTCTATTATGTTTTCAAGTAGAGTTTTTACAATAGTGAGCTCAATTTGAGTCTCACTCAACAGATATGATTCAGCAGGACTGTACTTGGATCCCCCAAGTCTCTGGAGTACACAGACTCTCCTTACTGAATCTTGACCTCTACTGGTCACAGTCATATGAGTCCAATCTGAGGCTCATACATGATAGGAATATACAAAGGAGCTCACTTGATCATCTCAAGCCTTCTCTGGAGTACACAGACTCTCTGACTCTCTCTTTGTGGCTTTGTCTGGCTCGATGCTACCTTTGCTCTGCAGGTCAGCTCGACTTCTTCTCTCTATTCTCTGCTCTTAGCTTCTTGTTTTCTCTCGCTTTCTTCTTACTGCTTTCTCTGTCAATTTGTGGCTTAAAGCCAATCTTCTTCCTGACTGTTCGTTTCTACTTCCCAGCTTCCTGGTTCGCCTGCCTCTGTCCATTTGAATTCCTCTGTTTTTCATCATCATCACTATGTAACGCCTCATAAGGAGGTGGCCACTTGTTTCATAATGAACTGAGTGTCAGTTCTCTTGAACGGTCGTTATTTCCGTTTACTCCAAGACTGCCCATGAAACTGATTCCTCTGCCAACTCATCGTTCACGCCGGACTTCAAATCTTATCCAACTCGGCCTGTTTACCCCATCGAATCTGGTCATCCATCGGATCGCTTTTCCGCCGTCGATTTGGAGCCTCCAGATAATATGGTCTCCATCCATATCAGGCGGGTAAGTAGCATGATGTTTACCCGTCTGATGTGAGCGGTTTTCTCTCTCTTCCACTGGACGTGTGGCACCCAATGTGTGGCATTGGGTGGGACTCAATTAAACCACTTACCGCTCGAAGCCCTTCTGATATTCTGTCGGTTTTGGTGCGGGACCCACCTCTAACGGAATCAGCGATATCCGTATGGTTTTATGAATTTCGGGTCCGAGCACTTAGGGGCTTTTCCTTCTTTGAGGGGTTTTCCCGATAATATGCGATTAGCGACTTGTTTGCTAATCGCATATCAGAAACTGCCCCCGTTTTCTGATACGACCTCCCGTTTCGCCAATTTGTGCTAGCGCGCATTACCATGGGCCAACGGTCTACGTGCTTGACTGAGGGTCCTCATTGCATCGTGCTGATCACAAATTGCGACTGTTTAGAGGTTATTTCGGATAAGCTCAACATTTATAAGATTTTGAAACTTTGGCATGAATTTTACAGAGTTCATGAAAACTTAGAGAGTGTTCTAGGATCCGATTCGGATCAAGGTCTTCCCATTGAAAAAGCTTTTGGACCACCAAAAGTTGGTTTTCAAGAATCGACTAAGTGAGATATAGTTGTCTCACTTGTCCAATCTCTATCCATTTTTCATTGTTTGCTTTTGAACCTTTGAGTCCAATCCTAAGGTACTCAACATCTCCCCTGTGCGTCATCCTCACTTTCCTGTCCAGAACTGTGTCTTCCTGCAACTCATCGAGATATTCAAGTAATAGATCATCAATAGAAGGCAATTGACTCTACTCTTCGGGATCTTCAATTACTGAAGGTTCAAATCGTCTCAAGCTATCTGCAACAGCAACTGAATAGATGTGCATGTAAGCTGGTAAGTTAAGGCGAAAAGCATTCTCACCAATTTTCTCAAGTATCTTGAAAGGTCCATACCTTATTGGCTTCATCTTCTTACCTTCACCTTGCATTTTGTCTTTGCTGATATACAGCCAAACTTGATCACCAACTTGGAAACTATGCTCCATCCGATGCTTGTCATGCCTTGCCTTGTACTTGGCTTGGCTCTTTTCCAGCTGTTCCTATACTACCTGGTGAATCTCTTGGATTTGTTCAATGAACTTGGTTTCCTTGTCCACATCACTATGTCCATCAACTGCTATGTCTTTGCCAAAGACAAAATCCAAGGGAGACCTTGGAGTGAAACCAAAACAGGTCTCAAAAGGAGATCTATGTGTAGAAGAATGTTTAGCACGGTTGTAAGCATGCTACACATAACATAAATGTTCATCCCAAAGCTTGGGATGCTTGCTGCAATAGCCTCTGAGAAACTAGATCACTGTCCTGTTGACCACTTCTGTTTGGCCATCTGTTTGTGGATGAAAGGCTATGCTCTTCTTCAACCTGGTGTCCATCAGTTCCCACAAACTCGACCAAAACTTCCCAACAAATCGGGAATCTCAATCAGATACAATGGAAGTTGGTAATCCAAAATGAACCCATACATGCTGAAAGAACAACTTTGTTGTTTGTTCAGCTATAATCTATTTGTTACAAGGTATTAAAATACACATTTTACGAAACCTATCCATAACAACATATAAATAGTCATGACCTTTTCTAGATTTAGGCAGTCCCCCAACAAATTCCATAGAAACACTTTCACAAGGATGAGAAGGTACTAGCAGTGGAGTGTACAAGCCTAGTCTTTTATTGTTGGGCTTGCTTTTAGCACACATGGTACACCCTCTTACATATCTAGAAGCTGTCTCATTCATTTTTGGCCAATAACAAAATCTTTGCAGCTGTGCAATTGTTTTACTTACACCAAAGTGACTTTATATTAGAGAAGTGTGTGCTTCTCGAATTATCTTTACTCTTTCAGTTTGTGGAATGCATAACTTTCCCAAATGATACAAGAGTCATTCCTTAACATGATAATCCAACTATTCTACTTGTTTTCCATGACTTAAAGTTGCATATACATCTTTAAAATCTATATCTTGAGCATACTATTCAATGTAGCTTTCATGCAATACTGAATTATGCTTAAGTATAGTAGATGCATTGATGATTGGTCTGGACAACATATCTGAAACTTTATTGTGTATGCCCTTTTTATACCTGATGATTAAATGAAACTGTTGTAGGAAACCCATCCACCTATAGTGTCTTGATTGCTGCAACTTTGTTTCGGAGTGTAAATATTGAAGTGGTTGATGATCAGTATGTATAACAGTCTCTTTGCCCATTAAATAATGTTTCCACTTTTTCACACTCTGCACTACTGCATACAATTCTTTATCATATGTGGGATAATTGACTACTACAGAATTAAATGTCTCAGAATGAGAACATATGGGTTTACCGTGATGCATCAACATTACTCCCATGGCATAGTCACTGGCATCTGTTTCAATCTCAAATGGTTTTGAAGATCAGGCAATGCTAGTACTGGTGTTGTACTAATCTTTTCTTTCAAGGTGTCGAAAGCTTTTTGTTGTTTGCCTCCCCACTGAAACACCTTGTTCAATCCTGTCAAAGCATGTAAAGGTGCTGCAATTAAGGAAAAGTTAGCAATAAACTTTCTCCAATATTGTGCTACCCCTAGGAAGCTTCTAACTTCAGTAGCATATTTGGGTTTAGGCCAGTTTACAGTGACTGCAACCTTAGAGGGATCTATCTTCAATTTACCACCCCCTACTATGTGACCCAAATAATTCAAAGATGTTTTGCCAAATTCACATTTTGAGAGTTTAACATAAAGTTTTTCTCTTTTCAAAACATCTAGAGTCTGCTTGACATGCTTTAAATGTTCTTCCCATGTTTTACTAAATATCAGAATGTCATCCAAATATACAATTACAAAATCATCGATAAATGGTCTGAGTACATCATTCATTACTCTCATGAAAATAGTAGGAGCATTAGTTAAGCCAAAAGGCATAACCAACCACTCATACAATCCCTGCTTTGTTTTGAAAGCAGTCTTCCATTCATCTTGCTCTGCAACTCTGACCTGATGATAGCCACTATGCAAGTCCAACTTGGAAAAATAAACAGTTTCTTTCAACTGAGTAGATCATCTATGTGAGGAAGGGGATAACGATTTTTGATCGTTATCTTATTTAGTGCTCGGTAATCAATGCACATTCTCCAGGAGCCATTTTTCTTTCTCACTAAGACGATTGGAGACCCACATGGTGATGTGATAGGTCTTATGAACCCTTTCTCGAGAAACTCTTGTACCTTCTTCTTGATTTTTGTATTCTCTAAAGCAGACAACCTATACATTTTGATGTTAGTAAATGGAGCATCTTTCTGCAAATTAATATCATGTACTATTTCCTTTTGGGGTGGCAGAATTTTAGGTTCTTGGAATAGTATATCATATTCTGAAACAACTTTTTCTAAATCAGCTTGCTGTTTAGCATTACAGCCCTCAAATATATTGGTTTTATCAGGTTTCTTTTCCTTTACAACCATCAGTAAAAATTGCTTGCATGAATTTACAATTCTTTTCATCTGCCCTGAGTTTATGAGAGTATAATTATTTTTGAGTTTGTGATCTCTTACAATATATTCGATTCCATCTTTAACGAGTTGATACTTGTTTTCTGCTCTATAGAAAATTGTTTTTCTATCATACAAGTGAGGACTTACTAAAACAATTCCACATATATCCAAAGGAACTATATTTAACTCAACCTCATCTACAAATGTTGACCCAAAAGAAAAACCTAAGTTTACATTGTCTAGTCACTTGTAGCTGTGCTTTATCACATAACCAACCTAATGGATATGGCTTCTTGTGAGGTGTAGTTAGTAATCCCAACTTCTTTACAATTGCTTCAGAAATTAAATTTACTTGTAAGCCACTATCAAACAAAGTATAAATCTTTTGATGCTTGGAAATAACTCGAATATGAAAAAGCTCATGTTTTTTCCTCTCATTTTCTTCATTATCAGTAGATTGTGCAGAATTACTAGTAGATGCTTCAGAATTTTTACCTTTTATACTCGTGGCTGCAATTGTTGTTTCATCTCCTGAGTCTGACCCCAAATATTTTTGAATAGCTGCAGCAGTCTTCTTCTTTTTTCCATCGAACTTCTTAGGTCTCAGCTCCGGATGCAAAATCTAGTAGTGTTCATCATCATGCCCATCCTTCTTACAGTGAGTGCATGAAGACTTGGTCTTTTATACAGCATTGGCCTTCCTCTCTTTCCATTTCTGTTTTCTCTTCTCCTTGTTCTTGCTTGCAGTGGGTTTGGATGATCCCCCAACTTCTGGGACAACATTCTTGCCTCTAGCCTCTAAATGGGTAGCTTGAACAGAGACCTCACCTATGCTAGTAGAGTTAAACATGAGAATGGTATGTCTTAAATAATGGTGTAGACCACCTATATACTTCAACAGATTTTTAGGTGAGTCTAAAGAAATGCCTAGAATCAAAGTTCTTTTTCTAAATTCTTGAGTGTAGCCTTGTACACTTTTCCCTTTCAATTGGCAAAGAGTTTGCCAGCTCATCATGGCTTGCTGCATATAAGCTAGTGGATAGAATTGCTTTTTAATTGCAGAAACAAATTCACTCCAGACAGATAGAATTTTACCATGCTTTTTCATGTCAGCTTGTGTTCGACCTTCCCACCATACCAAGGCAGTTCCTCCAAGGTGTAGGCTGGCTAGCTGAATTTTACTACTGTCTGAATCAATATTCTACACCCTGCAATACATATCAATCTGTCTAATCCAATTATCCAGCTTCTCTGCATTCAACTCTCCATCATAAATAGGCAAATCAAATTTAACATCTAATTTAATCAAAGATGTTCTCTTCTTATTTTCAGGGCTATTAGGAGGTGTGAGAAAGTTTTCTTCTTTCCCTTTGCCTTTAGAATGGTCATGGAGGAGAGATTCTTCTGCTCCTTTATCTTTGGAGTGTGATGAATCTTCATCTCTACCTTTCTTAAATTCTCTATACATTTCTTCTACCATGGACCTCATGGTCAGGAAACTATCCATGAACTGAGGGTCTGGCCCCAAGGGACTTTCTTCTGACATTTTCCCCTTAGGATAGACTCTTCCAATTTCTGGGTTAGCTTCAACCAATTCTTCTTCTCCTAATTTAAGCTTTGACCTAGTTAGAATTCGACAACAAAATCTAGCACAAGCTCGCCTAACCTTAACAACCTAGAGCTCTGATACCACTTGATATGAAATCATTCGTAAATGATCTTAGTTAATTAATAAAGGTCTTACAGACTCATGTACTAGGGTGTGCTTATGTTATTTTATGCAACGGATTGATAAGATTGCAAAATACACAGACACTGAAGCAGTTAGAGAAAAGCATAATAGGCAAACTTGCAACAAGAAGTTTAATAAGGAGTTCACCCAATACTCCTGGGCTATGTCACCTGGTCCAGCCTTCAGTGGTGGCCTCTCTATTATGTTTTCAAGCAGATGTTTTACAATAGTGAGCTCAATTTGAGTCTCACTCAACAGATATGATTCAGCGGGACTGTACTTGGATCCCCCAAGTATCTGGAGTACACAGACTCTCCTTACTGAATCTTGACCTCTACTGGTCATAGTCGTATGAGTCCAATCTAAGCCTCATACATGACAGGCATATACAGAGGAGCTCGCTTGATCCTCTCAAGCCTTCTCTGGAGTACACTGACTCTCTAAATCTCTCTCTCTCTGGCTCTGTCTGGCTCGATGTTGGCTTTGCTCTACAGGTCAGCTTGGTTTCTTCTCTTTGTTCTCTGCTCTTAGCTTCTTGCTTTCTCTTGCTTTCTGCTTACTGCTTTCTCTGTCAGTTCGTGGCTTAAAGCCAATCTGCTTCCTGACTGTTTGTTTCCACTTCCCAGATTCCTGGTTCTCCTACTTCTGTCTGTTTGAATTCCTCTATTTTGCGTCATCATCACTATGTAACGCCTCACAAGGAGGTGGCCACCTGTTTCATAACGAACTGAGTGTCAATTCTCTTGAATGGTCATTATTTCTGTTTACTCCAAGATTTCCCGCGAAACTGATTCCTCTGCCAACTTATCGTTCACGCCAAACTTCAAATCTTATCCAACTCGGCCTGTTTACCCTATTGAATCTGGTCATCCATCGGATCATTTTCCACTGTCGATCTGGAGCCTCTAGATCCTACGGTCTTCGTCCATATCAGGCGGGTAAGTAGCATGATGTTTACCGTTCAATGTGAGCGGTTTTCTCTCTCTTCTGTCGGACGCGTGGTACCCAGTGTGTGGCATCGGGCGGGACTCGGTTGAAATCGCTTATCGCTTGAAGCCCTTCCGATATTCTGTCAGTTTTGTTGCGGGACCCACCTCTGACAGAATCGGCAATATCCATACGGTTTTATGACTTTCGGGTCCGGGCACCTAGGGGCTTTTCCTTCTTTCACGGGTTTGCCCAGCGATATGCGATTGGCGACTTGTCACTAATCACATATCAGAAACTACCCCTGTTTTCCGATAAGACCTCCCGTTTCACCAATTTGTGCTAGCGCGAATTACCATGGGCCAATGGTCTGCGCACTTGACCAGGGGTCCTCGTTGCTCCATGCTGATCACAAATTGCGACTGTTTAGAGGTTATTTCTAATAAGCTCGACATTTATAAGATTTTGAAACTTTGGCATGAATTTTACAGAGTTCATGAAAACTTAGAGAGTGTTCTAGGATCCGATTCAGATCAATAAATCCAGCTTTGTGAAGATTATCAATTTCTTGCTTAATTTTTGCTTCCTTAGAGGGATGCAATTAACGTTAATTTTGGCATACAAGATGGGCATTCAGCCATGTGTCAATATGATGTTCCACTATGGTGGGACTAAGGCCTGACATCTCTGAGTAGTCTGATGCAAAAATATCTTTACATTCTTGGAATAGGGATGTGTACGCGACTATTTCTTTATGGGAGCATGTTTGCTCCTAGGGATATTTCCTCATTTTTTCCAGGATTGTTTGAGATATTCACCTTAATGGTAGGTTAAGTATTGGACATGTTTCCTTCCTCAAATGCATCAGGTGTTGGGATGGGATTTTTGAACCAATCTACTTTTCCTGGGGTGAGAAAGTCCTGCGTTTCAAAGGTGCAAATGTCATGGGTTTCTTACTGCTAGGGAAAAATGTTTTTTTAGGTAGAAAAAATGAATGATGCTACATGGAATCCCAAGGACGTTCGATTTCATCATGGCCTCGAGAATATCTTCATCTGAGTGGAAACTATTATCCAAGGTTGACTAGGAGTGGGCCAAGTCTTGAGATGTAGACTTGGTTGTGCTAGTGGAAAAGAATGACTATGACTCGTCGGTTGAAGCTGTAGAACCTATGGAGATTGACAAGGTGCAGATTGGATGGTTTTGCATCGTTAGAGTTGGTATCACTGTTGAGGTGGACTTTGTGGTCTCGACACCAAAAAATTATGAGAAGACTACATGAATCATGGTTCCTACGGATGAGGAAATAAATCATATATGATGTTGCATGTCGTTAGCATTAGCTGGTGGCAGAATCTCAGTTATAGGTGGTTGCGACGTTTTTAGAGGAAGCTCTTGCTCTCTCATTGGTGTACGAGGGCAAGAGAAACTTCTTCCATGGGATGCTAGTGTTGAATCCTAAGCTATTGAAATGTGTGTAACATAGGGCAGGCTTCATTCGTATGAGTAGTATCAGTATAGTTTCCACACACTGGTCTCAATATACCTAGTGTTGATGTCTGGTTACCACATGGAAAATCTGATCTATTTTGGTGGTGTTGAAGGGGGCTAATATAATAAGGGTTATGCCCTATTGCTGGGAGTTGCTTTTCTTCAAACACGCATAGAATGGACCTTGATGCTTCATTCTCAGTGGGCGATGAATGACTTGATGATTCAGTTTCTACTCTAGGAAAATCTAAATTCTACGTGATAAATTGTTGCATGACAATGTCGCATATGATGGTTGTTTGCACAAATTTGGCAATTTTCACGCATGTGCCTTGATCTTTTTGGTTGGGTGACGTGGGGAACTGGATACAATAGGTTAAATGCTCATAACTTAGGTCATTGGTTGATTAAATGTTTTGATGCATCACACAAAGAACAAGTAGGTGATGGTAAGGTATGTGTTTATTGAGATCACCTCCAATTGTGGGTGGAGATTGATGGACCTGTCGAAGGAGAGGAGAAAGAAACTTCTTCACTTACGACATAAAAAACTATTTTTGGAACCATCCTCTGTGGAGAGTAATGGGGAATTGTATTAGGAGAGCGCTACTAACACATATTTGTATCGAGGAACTTCGGGCAAACATGGGTATAATTCCCGTACTCTGCGCAGATGGCACATGCGTGATTGGTGCAATGCTTTAATATGCGTGGGTGTGTTCTTCTTCTCAAAAAAGGTTGGAGAGTTTACAAGCTATTTTGGGGCATATATAAGAGCTTTGAGCCCTTTTAATTTGGGGCACTTATTGGTGGGGTGCCCTATGGTTTCACACAAAGCATAGGGTTGAGGGATCCTAGAGGAGGGAACATTTGGGGCTTTCGCATTTTTACCTTTTTTATTATCTGTTGCTTTTGGTTTAGCTGGTGTTGGTACTGAAATTTCTTGTGGCATAGTTGGTACCTAGGTATGCGATGTATGGGGTGTCTTCTTGTCCTAAGGAGGAATAGGGACTACCCCTGTTGTAGTGTACCTATGCTAGTTGACGTGGCCTTGGGAGACAAATTCTAGACTAGTATCGTGAGGGCTATGTCAGGTAATGTGAGTGTTGTGATGAATTGGTGTGAGACAAAACTCGGTGGTGGATATAAGAAGTGCGTATTGGTGATAGATTTAGGCAAAAAATTTGGGTTGGTGATAAAGTGGTTATTGAAAACTGGTTCTTTCTTCTGGGTGGTTGCTTGAGACAAGGTCCTGAATTCTTCAATTGTAGGGGGTAAGATGTCTAGAACAGATTCCAGGGTTTGGGCGGTCTTTGATGAAATCATCATGCACACCAGTGCTTTGGTATTTGGGAAAAACTCTTGTCTTACTGGAGGGTCTCCCAAGAATGTTCCTAGGAGGTTTGATGGCTTAAATTGGCCCAAGTTGAGCTCAATGTAAGTAGTGACGACCTCTTAGGAGGAAGATACTAAGGGAAACATGCCATCTGGTGTGGGTGAATTTTCCTTCTCGTAGTATGTGAGTTGATCAATGGTAATGACCTTCCCTTCATGGGGGAACATTATTGTTCTAAACACCGATGAGGCGATTGTGAGCATTTCATACATATAGCTTCAGCCTAGTAGGATGTTGTAATCTAACTGGGCATCGAGTAATTCAATTCTTATTAACACAATTTTTCTAGCCAATTTAATTGGAATGCTAGGGTATAAACCGATGAGAGAAAAAGGGCGGCCAATGTATGCTTTGAGTGTTATGTTAGAAGACTTAAGTTCAGGGGATCCTAATTTTTGCCAAACAGATTTGGACATGATGCATTTGGAAGCCCCTTTGTCGATGATGCAACAATGGATGTTGATACTTTGGACTGAGTCAGGGATTTGGAAAGCGATGGCTGAGGGCGGCCGTGGAGTAGCTTTGTCCAAGTCAAAGACCATAAGGTGGTAATCAGATGGGTCAATTGCACCTAAAGCGGAAAGTAGGGATTTACGCTATGTTAGGAATGTTTGCAGGACTTCAAGCGCTAACATAGATTATGGTGATTGAGCTAAGTCATTGACTATGTTGTAACTATGGGCAGTTTTTGAATTGGGCCACATGTCATAAGGGTTCTGTAACCATTTTAGACATGGCATCTACAGAATGTCATGTGATGGTCAACGATCCAGTAGGTATGGCCATAGATGAGGTGGACGGATTGGGCTCTGGGGGAGTCTCATAAGTTCGATTCCTCATTTGTAAGAGGATGTCCTCTCCTATCATGAAGATATCATGGTTAGGAGCATTATTGAGGTTCCCTCTAGAGGGGTGAGTTTGGGGAATTTGTTGTTGTGTGTTAACAATTCTCTATGGGGGAAAGGGTCTGCCATGACTACAGTTTGTTGGCCACCTTGCCCCCTACTGTCTTGTATCCATTTCAAATCAGGAAGTTGAGGACAATTATGGGTATAATGGTCATACTCCCCATAGATAGCGCATGCATGATTAGTCCAGAGACTAGTGTTCTTGCATTGTTTCTACGAGTTATTGTTGGTCATACCCTGGTTTTGGTTCCGGTTGGGGTTATCCCTTCCTGGTGCCCTTGGGGGTTTCTGTTGATTGATGCCTCCCCGCTTGGGTTCTCCATTTGGATTATTTTTAGGTATTTTCCTAGCACCGTTAGAAGGATTAACCTAATTCATTTTTTCTTCTTATTGATGCGGTGAAATGAGAGATGGTTGCACTAGATTCACCCATGCATTATTTTGCTTTAGCGAGATATTATGTTGCGGTGCTAGGAAATGAGAATATTGGTTCTCTTGTCCCTTGTTAACGTATTGATTCGTGGGAGAAGACATCTTATCCATACTCCAGGAGGAGTATTGATTTCCCTAAGGGGGATGATACGAGCCTCCTTGTGGGGGTTGGTGTTGGTTAACCTTATTGACTATATTCTGCATAGGTGCAAGTTGACCATTATAATACCTTGTATTTTGCAACGATGGTGTAGCATCATATAATGGGTCATTAACTGGATACGTAGAGTATTGATAATTATTTTTGTGGGATAGGGCCCCAATTAGTCCGTTAGCAGTACCAGATGCACCTGTGATTTCTCGATAAGACTGCAGGCACGAGGCGTTTAGGAGCATGTGATAAGTGTACCCAGATTGGTTATAGATAACCTCGGTTTGCGGGAATGTTTTAGCCACATCTTTAGAGATTTCGAAGGTGAGGGATCTCAAGAAAATGTCCAGGAGGACTTTATCTTTAAAGTCAATTTTTCACAGGTTACGACGTTTCTGCCATTCATGGATATGATCTGATATGTCCATAGCTTGTGTTTGTTTGAACATGGTTAGGATTTCTAAACCCGAATCATGGCGGGCCAGTAGTTGGAAGAAAGTAAGGAAAGTAGTAGCTAATGAGCTAAAGATTCCATGAGACGTAGAGGCCTAGTCTATATACCACTTCGCAGTGGAACCTGTTAGGGTGCATTGAAATAGCTGTAATCTAATAATATCTTCTGTGATACTATTAGACCCCCCAGGTGAAATGTCATGACATGGTTCCCTGGGTCTTCGCCCTGCTTTCCCTTGAACTTTGGAATATCCGAAGGGATATTTGTGGGCATAGCTAGCCAATTTTGGCCATGTTTGATTGGGTCATTGTTTAGCTTGCTTAAATCTGGAAGATTCAATGAAGCTAAGAACGGGATATGTGCATTACTTTCCATCGCAAAATGATTCTGGACAACTATATGCAATGGATTCCTCTGTAAGGATGTCATGGGAGGACTACCTCAATGGGTATCTTAGGGACTATCCAGAGGAGAGGTGTGTGCTCCCAAAGGGGGTAGCATGCGGGGATCCTTCAAGAGTGGTGAAGGGTGTACTTTGTTGAGGAAGAGTTTGAAGAAATATGTACCAATAAAGGAAGATCCAATAATGGTGGTTGAGTGGCATCCTCTCCACCTAAACGGTGGGAGTCCTGGAACAACTCTCGACAATGGGAGGAGGTTTAAAAAATGTCTAGATCGACGGGGCGCCATGGGGTCCCGTATTGTGTCGATTTAGAGTGTGTGCTACTTTGTGTTTGGTGAGGGAAGGAGATAAATATCAATGCAATTGGATCACATACATAAAACAAAGCGAAAATATAAATGGTTTATTTTCCTTTAATTTAAACTATGTGATCAAACAAACAAGAAAAGGGTTTTTGTTTGTTACATATGATAAAGAGTCCTATGAAGTCCTAATCTTTCTGCTCGCTCTTAAAGTAACTGGGACTTATGGAGATATCCTATGATGGATGTTGGGGCAACGTTCCGAAAGAACTGGCGATGACTTCTAGCAGCTGAGGAATCAACCAAGGTAATCGTAATGAGGCTCAAGTGTTGCCTAACCATCACCTGTAGGGAAATGATTCCCTATATTTGGTCATTAAGTACCTTCATCCCATGTGAGCATTCGAGTATTTAGCTTCTTGGTAATCGGTTACCAGTATCGATCACTAGATGGGTCAGGTAGCCCCAAAGAGTACCACACACACTAGACCTAAGCCAACCCCCTCTGAATCAGGTCTTTTCCATGCTCGGGTTTTCTTTTATGTGGGATGATTGAATGATTTTGAGCTCCCTAGAAATTCAACAACTATGTTTCAATGGTGAAACATGACCATGGCAGCTTATGGGATGCCTACCCCCAATGGTCCTAACCTGAACTATAATATTTTTGGTGGCCCTTGTGGGGAAATTTAATTTGTTCAAGTTATGTTTGTTTTTAAGGAGGCTTAATTCACTTATGGAGTGACTTTGTAAGCCAAAATAGACTAAGTAACCAAAGATCCAAAAGGATGGATGATCCTTGAGTACAAAGCGTATGAAGGCTTAGTGTGTGATGCAAGTGAGCATACAAAGTGTGATAAGATGTGGATATGTGATGATCCTTTTGAATATCCTTCTAATTACACTAAGTGTTGGTTGTTCCTTACATGGAAAAAATAAATATTTTTGTGGATTATGGGCCACTTACTTTTTTCTTTTAAACTATGTGGAGTTTAATGAGGGAAATGGAAATTCAAATGTTTTCTAGAAGGTTTTCATATGCAATCCCAAGTTCATTTAAGAGACGCAAGGGAAGCAAATATTACTTACTTTCTATAGTAACATTTTCTCCTAGTCCAAAAAAATGCTTTGGTTAGTAGAAAGATTTGTGGATAATGGACCACTTACTTGCTTCACTAATTAAGCTAATGTGATTTGCAAAAAATTTAAGCAAAAATAGTTTGAAAACATATGTGGATTTTGGCCACTTACTTTCCTCCCTAATTAAGCTATGTGGGTATTTTTTGCAAAGACAAAAAAAATTTAATTGTTTGATGAATTAGGGCTCATTCAAGCAATCAGGGGTACTGAACAGAAAATACAGAATGCAGAAGTGGAGGAAATTCACTAAAGGCTACCAATCACCTAAGAAAACACGTGCTTTGCGTTTATTAGAGAAAAAGGCGCGCGGGTGAGAAAGATTTGAATTTTTTTCACTTCCACAAGCTCAGAAAAGATCCTGGGGGACTGTAAAAATTCCAGGGAGGTGAAGAGTTCCTTGAAGGATGGTTATTTAGAGAGGAGGTCTTGCAAACAATCACTATATTAATGAAAAAAGTTCAGTATGGTTTCCATTCTTGTTGTAGTGTTTCTGGAGCACAAGTGTACCAAAAAACACCCCCTTAGCAGTGTATTGTTACCTGCAAAGGATCACAGTCAACATTGGTGTTGTTAGTGGACAAAATTTCATAAACAAACATGTAAATAGTGGAAACAATGCATACATAAACATAAACTTAAACAAAGAGGTGCATGAACAAAACAATGCTCAAATGGAGCAAACATGTCAATAATATATTGAAAATTCTCCCTTTATTGATTTTTGGTCGTAGAGGTAGAATACAATTAGAATGTTAGACTCTTGAAGAGAATTCTTTGAGCTAGGGAGCTCAAAAATCCTTAGCAAGGAGGTTTCTTTTCCTCAATATCTTCGCAAGTTTCTCCTCTCAATCAAAGAAGTGTGAAGACTCTCCAGAGGGTGGATTCGTCTTCACTCACTAACATGTTGAGTTTCTTAGAAGCAATTTGTCCAACATGCTAGTGCTCTTCACTTCCTTGGTTTCAACAATTGAATGGTAGTTTTCTCAAACAACAATTTGGCTAGCATAACAATGTCTCTTCTTTTGGGCTCTCCCATGGCCTATTTATATGGAGTTTTTTGAATCCCTCTTCTCTCTCTTGGTACATGTATGATAAAGACACATGAGTAGGACAAGAGGATTCCATTGAGGGCTGCAGCTCTACAAGGAAACTCGAATTCGGCTGTACTAGGTTGATCTCATGTCAGAAAATCAGCTCCAAGTGTGTAGAGTGGTCCCAGATTGTTGAGTCATCTTTTCTACAATCGCATGGATTTTTGAGGTTATGTCACATGCGCACATTTATCGAAGAAATATACACGTGGCCTTAATTGATTTTCTTTATCAACTTTGTGGCTTAGGAGAACTTTTGATTTTTGAATCTGTTATGAAACTAGCTCACAAAAAGCTAGAAAAGATTGATCAACGACTTAGAAATCAGCCTCATCAAGGGGGCAACCTCCTTTACATGATACAAATGAAAAGACCTCCTTTTTAGATATAGGAGTCTAAGGGATCATAATGTAATCAAAGCCGACATAACCATAATAATGTAAGGGCACAACAATAACAGTATTAGGCTTCTATGGGGCACAATAATAACAATATGGGGACTACATGGGCACAACAATATAATAAGAGGGTTGCACTAATAAAAATAAGGGGTTACACTAGTAGTATAGGGACCTAACATGCCCCTCTCCTTCAAAAAGTGTTGTCCTCAACGCTTGAGTAGTTCTGGACACTTCTACAAAAAAAATTTGTCCTCCCATGTGGAATCTTCAATGGGTAATTTCTTCCACTTCATGAGATACTTTGAAATTGATCGATTGCATAGCTGTAGGGTTCTTATTTCCATGACTGCTTCAAGTTCCAATATGATTTTTCCTTCCTTGTCAAGTTCTAAACATATTGTTTGAACTGGGAGCTTGTCACTTATAAACTTATTTAAGCATGAAACATGGAAAGCTCGGGGCACTCTAGAAGATGCAAGAAGCTCCAATTTGTATGCCATAATACCAATCTTTTGCAGAACCTTGTAAGGACCATAGTAATTTGGTGATAATTTATTATCCTTCTTAGCTTGCTTGAGGGACATTTGTTTGTATGGTTGTACTCGTAAAATACCATGTCACCTATATAAAAATTCTTTCATTGCAATGTTGATCTGCCTGTTGTTTCATTCGATTTTGTGCCAAAGTGAGGTCATCCTTTAAGAGTTGGAGAAATTGTTGTTGTTGAGGGTCTACCTTAACACCTTCATGAGGTACAATATGACCCAAGTATTCCACCTTTTGTACTCCAAAGAAACATTTGGAGGTTTTTGCATATAATTGTTTCTCGTCCAATAATCTGAGAACTCTATCAACATGTTGAACATGATCCTTCCAAGACTTGTTGTAGATTAGTATATCATCAAAAAATACTAACACAAATTTTCTAAGGAAGGGTTTGAAAATGGAATGCATCAAACCTTGGAATGTAGAAGGTGCATTGGTAAGGCCAAAAGGCATGACCAAAAATTCATAATGACCCTCATGAGTTCTAAATGTTGTTTTTTGAATGTCTTCAGTCTTCATTCTGATTTGATGATATCCTGCATGAAGGTCTAACTTGTTGAAGTAAATTTCTCCATGCAATTCATCAATGAGAGGAATGGGTAATTTATCTTTAATAGTGAGCTTGTTGAGCTCTCAATAATCCAGAGACATGCACCATGATCCATCCTTCTTGTGCACCAATAATACAGGAGCAGAGAAAGAACTTTGACTAGGTTGAATTATACCAGCCTCTAACATTGCTGCAACCATACGTTCAATTTCATTCTTTTGTGCAAAGGGATATCTGTAAGGCTTGATGTTTGGAGGAACATTTCCTAGAAAATGAATAGCATGTTCATGATCACAAATAGGTGGGAGGCCTTTGGGAGTCTCAAATACCTTGGAATGATTGTCCAAGACTTTTTGGAGATTTGGAGAAATATATTATTTTGACGTGGGAACCTCTAGCGAACATAATTGTGAAATTCCACCACGTTTTTCTTCCTTCAGAAGCTTTTTCATGCAGTTAGAGCTGATTATATTTCTCGATTTCCCTATGATACCCCTTAATTTAACTTCCTTTCCTTTTGGGAAAAATAATTCAAGAAGAGTTCTTAAAAATTAAAAGTTATTGTACCCAAAGATTGTAGCCATTGGACTCCTAGTATAACATCAGCACCACCCATTGGAATGGAAAGAATTGGACTATTCAAAACATATTCTCCCATGGATAGTTTGATATTATGGAACTTTCTAGAGAAATTTGTGGTTCTTCCATTTGCAACCATCACTTGACACTTTGGTGCTGGATATAGGAAGCAATTGAATTCCTTCGCTATCTTACAATGAATAAAATTATGGGTACTGCCCGAATCAATCAACACTATTACCTTTTTCTTCTTGATATGTCCTTCTATCTTGATAGTTTGAGGAGTGGTAATTCCTGCCAATGCATTACAATATATGGGCAGATTCATTTCTTGATGCTTGATGTGATCTTTCACTTCTTGAACCTTTTTCTTCTTGATATATCCTTCTATCTTAAGAGTTTGAGGAGTGGTAATTTTTGCCAATGCTTTACAAGATATGGTCAGATTCATTTCTTATTTCTCTAGGGTTGGTTCCTGGTGTATATCCTCTTCTTTTGAATTTTCTTGATTATTTTCTTCCTCCTCTTCACAATCTATGTAAAATAATTTCTTCTCAGCACACTTGTGGCCTTTAGTGTATTTGTTGTCACAATTGTAACAAAGCCCTTTTTCTCTTTTTTCTTCCAATTATTGTCATGTAAACCTTGTAGGTTGTGTAAGGCTAGGAGAAAAAACATTTCCATATTTATAGTTGTGAGTG
Organism: Pinus tabuliformis; assembly: GCA_031772625.1. Classification (NCBI taxonomy): domain Eukaryota; kingdom Viridiplantae; phylum Streptophyta; class Pinopsida; order Pinales; family Pinaceae; genus Pinus; species Pinus tabuliformis. The sequence goes on along the minus strand of CM062816.1, from coordinate 1,920,469,914 downwards.
GTAGGATTTCTTGTTTCCATAATTCCGCTTTCAATTTTTCTTGCCAACCTGAATGCCTTCTCCAATGAATCAAGTTCCCAAAGGCGAACCTTATGTTGAATGTTATCCTTTAAAGGCCCTATGAAGACATCAATCCTTTGCTTCTCTGGAATATCATTTACCATTATATTCAATTTTGGGAAGTCCTCAATGTGCTCTACCATTGAACCCTTTTGTTTGAGATTTATCAATTCGTTAAGGAAGGTGTTACTCTTTCTATCCTCATAATGTGCTATGATTTCCTCCATGAAAATTGACCAAGTGACAAGTGGTTTACGAGAACAAAGCCCATTATACCATAAAAATTGATTCTGTTCTAAATATAAAGATGCAATATGTACCTTTTGTAACAGTTGTACACCATGTAGATCAAAATATTGCTCCATATGTAGTATCTAATTTACCAAATCCTTGCCATCAAACTTCCTCATATTGTTTTTTCTTGATCTTAGGAGCTCGATCTTGAATCTATTGTATCTCTGTAATTTTGGATCTCCAAGGTCTGAAATTGCGTCCCACGATATCCCTCTAAGTCCTATTTCTAAACCTTCAAGTCTGATCAAGATTGGATTCTTCAAGTAAGATTTATGTCAAATCTCCCACAATGACCTGATTATAGACTTGTTCAGTAGAGCGAACTTGTACGAAGTGCCACGTGTCACTGTTTCAACCTTAGGACCTGAAACCAATAAATAGAAAACTACACTCCGTCCTATTTCTATAACTTCTTACGAAAGTTAAATCTGATGCTCAGAGAGAAAGTTATGATGATTTTCCAAAGGTCACCTGTTTGGGATGTAATTCGGGAGCCTGCAGCAACCCTAAATTTCATGGACTGTATCTCTGAAAATATAGCGCAACAAGATCTGGAATTCGGGCCGAGATTCACCAAGTTTTCTGATCAAATGGGTTTTAATTTCATAGTCTGAAACTTTGTATAAAAACAATTATAGCGAAAATTCCATGATGGCCTATTTGAGATGGAATTCTGGAGCTTGTAAAAACCCTAACTTCCTCAAATCATATCTCCGAAAATATGGCGAGACAAGATCTAAAATTCGGACCCAAGGTGCAAAGAGATTTCTTCTCAAATGGGTGCAGAGAGATTTCTTCTCAAATGGGTTTTTGTTTTAGCTTCTAAAATGTTGCATAAAAATAGTTATAGCGAAAATTCCACGGTGACCTGTTTGGAGCAACAAAACCCTAGTATCCAATGCTCTGATACCAAATGTTATGAAACCAGCTCAGAAAACGCTAGAAAAGATAGATCAATGAATTATAAATCAACCTCTTCGAGAGGGCAACCTCCTTTACATTACACAAATGAACAATTCTTGGATGATACAAATGACGAGACCTTCTTTCTAGATATAGGAATTTAAGGGGTCATAATGTAATCAGAGCCGACATAACAATAATAATGTAAGGGCACAACAATAACAATAGTGGGCTTTTATGGGGCACAGTAATAACAATATGGGGACTACATAGGCACAACAATATGGGGACTACATGGGCGCAACAATATAATAAGAGGGTTGCACTAATAACAATAAGGGGTTACACCAGTAGTATAGGGGCCTAACAGAATGTTCATAATGTATTCGGCTAGAAGATTGTCCACCTGTGCATTCTGCTGGACACTTTTAATGTTTCTTGGATGTAGTAGCAGGTGTACGATTTGCCATAACTTTTGGATGTAGTTGTAATATTTATGCCATGTTTTTTAGATTTTTCATTGTTGAGTTTCATAAGAAACCACCAAAAATTAAAATCCTTGAAAATAGCTCATACTCATTACCATCAATCATTTCCCACCATAATTTAAGCCAGTGTTTACATAAAAGAAAGAGATAGGAACAAGATGTGAATAAATAGAATTACCAATAGTTGTTACTTCCCACCATTATTTATGATTTTCTCAACACTTTAATAAGTATAGTCAAAATATGAATGTCCATAATTAATAAGTAGGAGCAAAAATGTAAATGCATAGATTTTTTAGTGGATATTATCCATCAAAATTTATGCAAGTCTTTTCCCTTTAGTAGGCAATTAGTTTTTTGGTTGGATATATCAATTAGAATATTTTTGAAATATTGTTAATCATTAATTAATTAAAATGTAACTTAATTATTTTATAATATTTAAAGGGTTTAAACTTTTATTAATTGAATTAAATAAATTTGTTCATAAACAAATACAATGGGCATTAACTAATCATAAATAGTTTAGTATGAGCTATTTTCAAGGATTTTAATTTTGGGTGGTTTTCCTTGCAAAACTTAAGAATAAAAAATCACTACAAAGTCCCTAAAAATCATGGTATGGATATTGTAACTGTGTCTACAAATTATGGAAGAAAATATGTAAAGATTTATCACATCAATTGTATTTTGCAAAATCTTCAGTGAGACCTTCAAGTTATGGTCTAATCAAATGTTTGAAAATATTTTTTTTAATAATATTGGAAAATAAATATTTATTTTTCAAATTAATTTTAATTAAAATTTAATAAAAAAATATTAAAATTACAAATTTGAATTATTAAGTTTTTACCATTTAAATGTTGCTTTTTTTAACTTTAAATTTATATATACATTAAAATTCATTTTCTTTATTAAAAAAAAATCTCACTCGAAATTTAATCACCAAATTCTTAAAATATCCAAAACACAAACACCAACCTTATCTGATTAATTGAATGTTTCACCATGAACGTATTGAATTAGTCCATGGTAAATCTGCAAACAAAAAAGCACTTAGGTCAAGGGTAGCAAATATCCACGTGAATTGAATGTGTCATCATTAACGTGTTGAATGAGTCAAAAAACACTTCCATCAAGGGTACCAGAAATCCACATGGGGTGCTGAAAGCAACTCCATGTGCTCCTCCCCACTAGGAAATAATAATTGACCACGTGGAAACACATGCCCCAACCCTAGGTTCTAAGCCACTAACTCCATTGACTCTTCGCTCCATGTGACCCCACCTCTTACTAACAGGCACGCTCTCTGACACCGATTTCTCTGCAGTTGCGCACGATTGGACGCCACGACCGACTAGTGCTCCGCTTCCCTTCATGTGACCGCAGCCCACATAGGATTACTGTTTCCAACTCCATTAGTTATATTTTATCGTGGGGCCAAACCACACGTTATTGCTACCTCTGCACTTAGGGACATCTCAAATTTGAGAGTACATAAGGCTCATCATGTGAGTGGAGTGGCATCTTTATAGTATTCAGGGAGCTAAATTGGAGGTGGTGGCCCCAAAAACATAGGAATAATGATTTAATACTAGGCTTCATTTCATAATATTTAAAATTAGGTGGTTGAGCTATCGATAGGGAGTTTGGTGGCAGTTCAATCCAACCCCACTGTCCTTGGATATTGAAGTGACACGTTGTAGGGTTCCACCCTTCTAACCAACGAAAGGGATTCACCTAATAAAAAAATCACAAATTATATGTAGGGGCCCTTCTAACTATGGGATTATAAGTATTTGTAGGGACCCTTTTGTCTAGGGGATTAGAAGTAATGTATGACTCTTTACCATGTGAGTGGATGCAATGGCCAATCTGCTCACTAGATGTCAATGTCATGTTAGGTAGTGATTGAGGATTCGGTCCATGTGGAGACATGATACTTAGACAACATAAATGACATGGAAGCTTAAGATGCAAGTACTTCAAAAGGGTGCTTAGTAGGTCCACTTCTTAGTGTTATATTATGTGTGAGTTACCATACAATTTGGGTTTAAAGGAAATTATCTTATTTACCAAAATTATTTTAAAAAAATATTTATTAAATGATATTAAAGGATTATAGCTTGAGCGGTTTAGTAAACAAATTGATTTTCCAATACTGTAATTTCAAGTTTCCAAAGATATGTTGTAACTAATTTGTTTGTGGCATTTAGGAAATAGTTGTATCTAGTGTAATAATGGTAGTCGATATTTTGAGGTTATTGATTTTTTAGAAATTCTCATTCTAGTTTAAAAAAATTATTATTATATTAGATAACTTGTTCACTTGCTTTAATTTATAAAAAAACACATATATATTTAAAAGAATTTAAATTTGCAAGAATTTAAATTTGAGTGAGAGTAATAAAATTATTTTTATTTTACCTATTAACCAAATTTTTTATTAACATTTAATAATAATTAAAAAAAACTTTCTAATTCAATTTGATTTAATATTAATATTTATGATTATTCAAATTCATTTAATGAAATTCAAGAGGTATGAATTCCTAATATTATTTACCTTGCATGGGGTGACCAAGCGAACAAAGGTGGGGGCAGGGAGCATGTTGTCATCACCCCACCAACTCATGCAACAATGGAACATGACAAGATGCCCCTTCAGGAGTTTAATTAAGAAATGCACAAAGCTCAGGTGGTCGCCCTAATTCACCCCCCAGCGAGTATGCACAAAATTCATTACCTAGCTCTGTCACCTATGTAAAGGTGGATTACAAGGGATTTTCAATGGGTTCGACTTAAAATTAAGGATGGACAAATTATTACATAAATGGCCATCTCTCAGGTGACGTCAGCCCAACCTGAGAGCGCCTACTCATAGGCCACTTCTATTCATTCACCAAATCATTCGTACATAAATAAGATTGGAAATCTGTTGAGAAATTGAACAAATTCCTTAAGAATAGGATCCAATCTAACTAATCATAATATATCACAACAAATCTCTAATAATAGAACAATCTAGGGAATTCTATATTTCTCCATTATTCCAAGTTCCCCTCCTTAATGGAGAAATGGATCAAAGCATAACATGAATAACATACGCCTGTTGGTCTCAAGTCTCAGCTAGGCTTACAATGATACATAAAAAAAATTGATAACTGAGCTTTCATTTTTGCCTTCTTGCTAAAGGGTCCATGCTTGTTCATTTGCTGGTGAAGTTTCATCTTCACTTTTATTGCCATAAGATAGTGGTGGAACTTCTCCTCTTTTTTACATTTTTTGCACCAAAGGTGGAACACTTGAACTCTTAATCTCCTCTTTCTTGATCTTGATTGCAGGCTAACATTCTTTATATTCAACATTGTTGCAGGTTCTTAGGACTTATACTTGTCCTTAATGTTTTCAATTTCTTCAAGTTTTGTTGCTTCTTCCTGGTTGCCAATATTTGCATAGTTAAAAACAATGTTAGATGCATAAAGAGAAGCATACTGATTCTTGTCATCCCACTCTTTTAAGAGAGTTTTCCTTTCTTCATCTTCTTCACTGACATAGTTGGTTGTTTCATGTCTTCAATCTCTTTAATCAATTTTGTTGCGGAAAACATGTTGTCTTGCATTTGATTTGTATATGGAGGTACATATCTCTTCTCACCGAACAACGACTCATCAATAAGATGCTTTCGTGCATAAGATTGGACCACTCTTCATGAGCTACATAATTCTCATCAAATTTGACTTTATGCGTCTCTGCATCAAAGAGAATTTCCTCATAAAAATATTCAGATCCTACATCAATGGTTGTTTCTTAATCATCACATGTTTCAATGTCAACTATAGGAACACATTCATCATCCATCATTGCAACTTCAATGTTTCCATCTTAATTTGATTCAAATTGTACTTCATTTCTAAAATATCCCACAATACTTTTGCATTTTGAATGTCACCATATTCATTATAGATACTGAATAAGATGTTTTCATCTAATGCAAATGTTTTAAGATGTAATGCTAATGTATATTTACTCATATCGTGGTTGTAGTTAACAAAATCCTCCTCAACATAATTCAATAAATCTACCTTCCATAATATTGTTTTCATTTCAGTTACCCATTTCATAATTTATACACGAGGAAAAAGGTAGATTCGGCATTAACCTTTTTACGATTTCATCTATTTCAACCAATTCTTTCCTACATTGATCCATATCTGCATTTTGATCAGTATCAGATCCTTTAGCTTCAACTAGAAACAATTCATATTCAACTGAAAAATATACTGGTTCTGCTCTGTGACTCTTCCTCCTGTTTATTATGTGCCATTGTTGGAGCCGATTGCTATTGAGAAAATCGGTTGCCACATTTGAGAGTTGTAAGAGTTGTGCCATGTGAGCTTCAGGAGGACGCGTACCAGTCTTGTTGATCGCAGAATGTGAGTAAGTAAGGGAATCTGTCTAGTAGGTTTTTACCATCTGTCCAGAACGTGAGGATGTAAGGGCACCTGTCCAACATCTGGTGCATAGATCTTGTATGTAGATCTGCCTTGTAGAAGCGGCGGAAGATCAACGAAGGAACCATTGCCATTGAGGAGGAGCCAACACTTGTAGCGAAGGAGATCTACATTGAGGAGATCCCTGCGAAGGATTGACCTGCGTTAATTGAAGCGACCTGTAGCCTGACCCGCCTGGAGTATAAGCAACCAAAAAGAGGACATGTGAAAGAACTGTAGCTGTAACTTTGATCATCTTCATCGCAGATTGTAACACTGAAACCACTGTGAAAGATCAGTAAAGATTAGAGTCCATAGTGGAGTGGCTAGCATAGGAGGAAGTAATGTTGAGAGTCTAGCGTGGATGAAGCAGCATAAAGTGCCCAATGTACTGGTGACTAGAGTGGAAAGACCAGCGTGTCCAACCCGTGTTCAACCTTTGTTTAGCTCAAGTGTAGCAATGGAGTCGTTACATAAGCAGACAACTGTTGTACCACACAGTTTGACCCTCGATCAGAATTTAAGGCGAGAGCTGGAGTGTGGAGCAGATTCGTTAGTTGGAGAAGACTGCTGTTTTGATGCGTTTGTGCTGCAAATTGGGGCAGATCGGGAGAAGAGAAGGAGCTTTATCACCGAAGTTCAGTGAAGCATGGATGACATGTGTTGTGGATGACGTTGAGTCTGGTGTGTGGTTGTGTTTCACTCAGGAAACTGTTGAAGTTGTTGTGGGGAGGCTTTGCGTTGGACCTGATTAGTAGAGTTGTCGAATTGATTGGATGTTAAAGATTGAATGTTGAAGAAGGAGTTGCTTTTTTTCCTTTTCTTTGGATCTGTGTGTGAGATCGAGCTCATGTAGACTACCTTAATCTCTAGGTGGCATTAGAGAAGCCCTCGTGGTTTTTGCTCAAGGGGAGACGCAGTTGTGGTCGTCCTCGGTCCCTCTGTCACATGTAATTAGCTCTTCTGAGAAGAAATCTTCAGAGCCCGTCGCTGGCCCCGATAAATCTTTGACTACCTCCTCTTTGCATCTGCATTCACATTCCAGCACTCACATTCACATTCGGATTCACATTCCCATCATTCACATTCACAGTCGACTCGAGGAGGGTAAATCTGCAAACTGTGAGAGGCCACCATTGAGGAGAGCTACATGGTATGCAGAACTTTTTGTGGACCAATGTTGTTGGACATCGGATCTAATTGGCATGACCCAAAACCGAGCCAATGAGTCAAAGTGAAATTTGATGGGCGTCTTGTCGAATAGAGGAGGTTGCGTGCAAAGCAAGTCACTGCGTAGACAAAGAGCGGTCAATCTACATGTTTGAAGTCTTGATGATGTGGTCCAAGACTTGGATGTGAGCACTAAATTGGATCATTTTTTTTATGCGCTATGATGCCAACCTAAAATTAAGGATGAAAAACTATGACATAAATGGTCAGCGCGCAGGTGAGGCTAGATTAACCTGAGAGTTCCGGCTCATAGGTCACTTTTATTCATTCACCAAATCATTCGTATATAAATAAGATTGGAAATCTGTTGAAGAAATGAACAGATTCTTTAAGAATAAGATCCAATCTAATTGATCACAAGAGATCACAACAAATCTTTAATAATAAAATAATCTGGTGAATTCTATATTTATCCATTATTCAAAGTGTTCACATTGGTAATAGTACAACTCTCATGAATTTGGATGGTCACCAGAATCCTATTACTTGTATGACATTCAACGATCAACACTCAATGGGCACCTAGTCGATATTTCACACATTGTGCAGGGATACTCCTAGAAGGGACTAGTTTGAAATGGAGAAAAATTGAGTTTCTTTAGTTATTCAATTTCAACCCTCAATTGTTGGGTTTTCCCTCCATCTCGCTTCTTTGTAACACACAACATCCACCTCTCCTTCTTCCTGATTCGATGGATTTTTCGCTCGATATGTCATATAGTTGGCCCCTAAGAATAGGGAGGAACACTACCAAAGCCGAGTGTTTTCCTCTTCCCATTTTGCTGTCCATGTCCTCCCTCTCAACACTCATTCTTTGGACGACTAATTCTCTATCCAAGTAAGCAACGCTCCATTCTTCACACACTCTTCACACCAGTGCAAGCTGGAAGCATGTAGTCCTCCATACAATCCCTCTCAGGAGCTTGACAAATTTGAAGAGCCTAAGCACGTTGAGACTTTCTGGTTATACGATTTAATTCTAATTCTCGGTTTGGTCCAAGTTGTTTTGCTTCAAATGCTATAGGTATCAGGCCGATTTAGCCTCTAGGTGGTTTCAATAAGGCTTAGGGGCTGTGAATTTGCACTCCACATTTTTTGGTACCCTAACACTTGTCACAACTCCCTCCTCCTTCTAGTTGGTAGCCATGCTTCGATAAATACGCAGAGACAAGAAAGGGGCACCATATTACCAAGAGAGAGGCCGCTCCAAATCTCAATCACTAATTATTGGGCCTTGAACCCTCAATCTTACAAACACAAAGGTGCTTCCTAAAGTGGCATATTGGTTCCTGATGTGGGTCATACCGAGGTCATGTATAATTAATGTGTGTACACAATCAACATCTACTGGAACCTCACATTTCTCTTGGGTACAACACTTGTATATTGAAATGAGATCAAGGAAGACATCATTTTGTCTCTAAATCAAATACAGTGACTTTTGATGACAATGGATTCCAAACTTGCAAGAATTGAATGGAAAATAGGACATCCTTCTAGTCATGGTTGCTCTGTTGGAAGTAATAAGGAGATCATCCCCATTGAAGTAATTGATTTAGAGAAATAGGTATGCATGCTTACCTATTTCTCTATTTTTAGTTCTTTTTATGTTTATTGTCTTAGTTTCCATGAGGAGAAGGGCCTCTATGGCCAAACTACTAAATCTTATGTTTTGTTTCTTGGGGTTAAAAAACCCATCTTTTCTTTTGATATTTTGAAACAATCAAACTTATGTGTCTGGTCTAGATGCCCTAATAGCATGCTAATACAAAGTTCAACACTTATGCATGTAAATTTATGAAAACAAGCAATACAAGATATATATATATATATGAAAACAAGCGATACAAAATTTTACCCCCCACACACATATATATATCATAAATTTTTCTTTGTATCCTAGAGGAACTCAACAACTTCCGTGACACATGGTTACTAGTAAATCTATGGGCGTCTACGACCTGTACTCCTCTCTGTAAATAGGGTCACAATGGGGAGATTTGAACCTTGGATCTCTTAGTTTTCATAGGACTCACATTACTTTGATCTCTAATTGAATTGCCCCCTTGAAACAAAATATATATCATTTTAAAAAGAAAAAAGTGAATATATAATGATTAGTCACAGAAAAAATTAAAGAAAGATGGAAAAATAATATATAAAAAATACAATATTAAACCATAAAATTATAAGTAAGGATGACAAACGTTGTTTCTCGTAATATTGGAGATTAAAAAAAATGAGTAATACATTACACTGAGTATATATTTAATAGCTAATTAGATATTTGGCTAAATATAACGCCTCATGCTTCTTTAAAAGAGATTATGATTGATGTGTTTCTTTCTATCTACATGAATAAAAAAGTATTGCATAAAATTATATGCAAGTGTTTGTAACAACTTCATTTGTTCATGATTAAAATCTTTAATGAAAATTGTAACAAAACTCTACTATTCATAATAAATCCATGATTTTAAAGCGTAAAAATCTCCCAGCAAGTGATAATATCTCCCATGGGCAATGTTAGTTTGACAACGATTTAGTCGATTTAGTAAATTTAGGTATAGACAGTTCCTTGTAACGAATAAGTTTGTAACGGTTAATTAGTTATGTAACTATAAAACAGGCATTTGCCCATGAAATGAAACGCAGTGAAACTCATTGTTAAATAAAAAAAACAGTCCGATCCAAAATTCAGTTTAGCATTCGATTTCTTGTCTTGTTGTTTCTCTGTTTCTTTCCTTCATTTGTACAACAATTGGTATCAGAGCCGAGCGATTGGGCGTGAAGTCTGGACGCAGAGGCCGAGCGATTGGGCGTGAAGTCTGGACGCAGAGGCCGAGCGATTGGGCGTGAAGTCTGCTGGTGCGTGGTGGCTGTGTAAGCGTGAAGTCTGCTGGTGCGTGGTGGCTGTGTAAGCGTGAAGTCTGCTGGTGCGTGGTGGCTGTCTAAGCGTGGAAGTCTGCTGGTGTGTGGTGGCTGTGTAAGCGTGAAGTCTGCTGGTGCGTGGTGGCTGTGTAAGCGTGAAAGTCTGCTGGTGCATGGTGGCTGTGTAAGCGTGAAGTCTTCTGGTGCGTGGTGGCTGTGTAACTGGGACGCAGAGGAATTTGATGACTCTGCCTGCGTGAAGTCTGGACCCTGCGTGGTGGATTGTATTTGCTGTGTAGCTGGGACGCAGAGGAATGCTGCCCGCAGCCTGGCGTGTATCCTGCGTGAAGGAGAGGAGGTGTTGCTTGCTGGCGTGTGGAACCGGTTTTTTTTTGGGAAAGACTGAAACCCTAGGAAGGAGGAAAAATGGCCAAGATGTCGAATGCAAGATTCGAGGTGGAGAAATTCACCGGAAAGAGCAATTTTGCTCTTTGGAAACTGAAGGTTAAGGATCTGCTTGTGCAACAAGGGTTGCACAAGGCACTGGATGGGGTTACTAAGAAACCTACAACCATGACTACTTCAGACTGGGAGGACTTGGATGCCCGAGCTCTCAGTACCATCCGGTTATGTCTAGCGGATGAAGTTCTCTTCAACATCATTGAAGAGACTACGGCGTCAGGTTTGTGGGAAAAACTTGAAAACCTTTATATGACAAAATCATTAACCAACAGAATTTATCTGAAACGACAGTTATACAGTCTTCGAATGAAAGAAGGTTCAAGCGTTGCAGAACATTTGAATGTTTTTAATACACTAATTTGTCAATTAACAGATATGGAAGTCAAAATACAGGAAGAAGATAAAGCCATAACCTTGCTGTGTTCTCTGCCTGAATCATGGGATCACTTCGTAACCTCAATCAGCTTTAGCTCTGCTGATTCTTTGAAGTTTGAATCAGTCGTGGGAGCTCTTCTGTCTGAAGAAGTACGAAGGAAATCCAGCACTGATACAACTGCATTAGAAGCCATGGTCGCTAGAGGACGCTCAAAGGAAAGAGGAGACAAACCAAGGGGGTCTTCCAGGTCGAAATCGAAGGGCAAGAAGTGTAAGGCAAAATGTTGGAACTGCGGTAAAGTTGGACACTTGAAGAAGGACTGTTGGAAACGGAAGGAATCCGAAAACCTGAAGAACGAAGTGAATCAGGCTGATTCAGGTATGGTAGACGAAGTTTTATCTGCTGAAGAATTGTGTATGATAGATGAAACTTCACCTGAATGTAATGTCTCTCAGAGTTTTGATAGCTGGTTGTTAGACTCTGGTGCTTCGCATCATATGTGCCCACATAGAAATTGGTTTACTTCGTATGAAAATGTAAACGGTAGTTCTGTGTTTATGGGTAACAATATGTCATGTCAGACTGTTGGGATGGGAGATATCAGGGTTAAGATGTATGATAACACAGTTAGAACATTAACTAGTGTTAGACATGTACCTAATTTGAAGAAAAATTTAATCTCTTTGGGAGTGTTGGATTCAGATGGTTATAAGTTTACAGGTCAGGATGGCGTCTTGAAAGTCTTCAAAGGTGCCCTTGTGGTTATGAAGGCAGAAAAGGTCGGAAATCTTTACAGGTTAAAAGGAAGTACTCAGGTCGGTGAAGCAGCGGTTGCGTCAGAAAAGGAAGAAGCAGGTACTCGTCTGTGGCATCAGCGTTTGGGTCATATGAGCGAGAAAGGTCTTCACATACTGATGAAACGTAAATCTCTTCCCGGTCTGAAATCCTTGAATTTAGATTTCTGTAAACATTGTGTGTATGGAAAACAGTGTAAACAGAGATTTAAAGTTGGCAATCATAATAGTAAAGATGTTTTAGACTACATTCATTCTGATATGTGGGGACCTTCCCCTGTTATGTCATATGGAGGTGCATTGTATTTTTTAACGTTCATTGATGATTACTCTCATAGAGTTTGGGTCTATATGCTAAAAAGGAAAGCTGATGTGTTCAATGTCTTTAAACAATTTAAAGTAATGGTAGAGAAAAGAGCAGGCAAATCTATTAAATGTCTAAGAACTGACAATGGTGGTGAGTTCACTTCTGTTGAATTTGAACAATACTGTAAGGATGAGGGCATTGTTAGACACAAAACTGCTATCTATACTCCTCAGCAAAATGGTGTTGCTGAGCGTATGAATCGGACTCTTATGGAAAGAGCCAGAAGCATGATCAACAATGCTAACTTGCAAAAGGAGTTGTGGGCAGAAGCAATATCTATTGCTTGTTATTTAGTTAACAGATCACCTTCAGTAGCAATTGACTGTAAAATTCCTGAAGAAGTTTGGACAGGTCAGTCTTGTGACTATTCTCATTTGAGGATATTTGGTTGTGATGCTTATTCTCTTATTCCGAAAAATCAGCGTTCAAAATTAGATCCAAAGTCAAAATGTTATGTCTTTGTTGGGTATGACTATGCAGTGAAAGGATATAGGTTGTGGGATCCTACATTGCGGAAGATAGTCATTAGTAGAGATGTAACATTTGATGAATCCTCTTTGTTAAAATCAAATGTTGAAAGAATTGAACAGGAACAGGTATTGCCGAGTCAACGAGTTCAGTTGGAGGCTAGATCTTTCGATGACAGTCGAAAGGAAGGAGAGACTTCTGGAGACAAAGGTGTTGAAGACACAAAGGAAGCTGTTGAAGCTTCTGAACCAGTGCAAGTTTCTGAACCAGTTCAACAACCAGTCGCTCTGAGAAGGTCTACAAGGGAAAGGAAAACTCCCAAAAGGTATGAAGATTCTACTTCATCTGTTGCTTTGGTTACTGAAGATGAGGAACCTTCTTGTTATCAGGAAGCAGTAGATGATATAGATAGCGAGAAATGGAAAATGGCTATGGAAGAAGAAATGGACTCCTTAGCCAAGAACAATACCTGGGATCTTGTAGAGCTTCCTGAAGGGAGAAGTGTTGTTGGATGTAAATGGGTCTTCAAGCTGAAACGGAAAGTTGATGGTAGTATTGAAAGGTATAAGGCGCGACTGGTAGCGAAAGGGTATTCTCAGGTTGAAGGTATAGACTTTCATGAGATTTTTTCTCCAGTTGTAAAACTTGTTTCTATACGTACTGTGTTGGCACTAACTGCGTTGCTTAATCTTGAGTTAGAACAGTTAGATGTTAAAATAGCTTTTCTACATGGTGATTTGAACGAAGAGATATATATGGAACAACCAGAAGGTTTTGTACGAGGTCGCAGCAGAAGATTAGTTTGCAAGCTCAGGAAATCATTGTATGGTCTGAGGCAGTCTCCCAGACAATGGTACAAGAAGTTTGATTCCTTCATGGTGAGCCAAAACTTTATAAGAAGTGAGTATGATCATTGTGTGTACTTCAAAAGTTTCAATGACATGTTCATTATCTTAGCTTTGTATGTTGACGATATGCTTATTGCAAGCAAAAGCATGGAAGAGATCAACAGGTTAAAGGCTCAACTCTCTAGGACGTTTGATATGAAGGATCTTGGAGCAGCAAAACATATCTTGGGCATGGAGATACACAGAGACAGGAAAAATGGTAAGCTTTGGTTGTCACAGCAGAAGTATGTGGAGAAGGTACTTGAAAAGTTCTCTATGAATAATGTGAAACCTGTTAATGTTCCTTTAGCTTCCCATTTTAAGCTTTCTTTGGTTTTGAGTCCTAGAGCTGATGAAGAAAAGCAGTATATGTCTCATGTACCATATGCAAACGCTGTAGGCAACTTAATGTATGCGATGGTATCTACAAGACATGACATTTCACATGCAGTTGGAGTTGTCAGCAGGTTCATGGCAAATCCAGGTAAAGAACATTGGCAAGCAGTGAAATGGGTGCTTCGATATCTAAGAGGCACAAGTGATCATTGCATCGTCTTTAATGGTAGTGAAGGATCAGTTTGCGGATATGTAGATGCTGACTATGCAGGTGATTTGGACAAAAGAAGATCTACTACAGGTTATGTCTTTACTCTTGCAGGTGGAGCAATTAGTTGGATGTCAAAGCTTCAAGAAACAGTTGCGTTGTCCACTACCGAAGCTGAATATATAGCTGCTTCAGATGCCAGTAAAGAAGCAATCTGGTTAAAGGGTTTGCTCGATGAGATTGGAAGGACGCAAGCGAAAGTGAATGTACTTTGTGACAGTCAAAGCGCTATTCACTTGGCTACAAACCCTGCCTATCATAGCAGAACCAAGCACATTGATGCAAGGTATCATTTTCTGAGACATGTGATCGATGGCGGAAAAGTAGCTCTTAAAAAGGTCCATACACGATAAAATTGTGCAGACATATTCACAAAGCCAGTTACAGTAGATAAGCTGCGATGGTGTTTAGCTTCTCTTGGCTTGCAGGAAAGATGATGAATGGGAAAATTGTTGTCAAGGTGGAGTTTGTTAGTTTGACAACGATTTAGTCGATTTAGTAAATTTAGGTATAGACAGTTCCTTGAAACGAATAAGTTTGTAATGGTTAATTAGTTATGTAACTATAAAACAGGCATTTGCCCATGAAATGAAACGCAGAGTGAAACTCATTGTTAAATAAAAAAAACAGTCCGATCCAAAATTCAGTTTAGCATTCGATTTCTTGTCTTGTTGTTTCTCTGTTTCTTTCCTTCATTTGTACAACAGTCAATAATAAATTAAACCTTAGAAAATGAAATGTGTTTGATCTCTTTGTTACAGAACTTCAACATACAATCATGAAATATGTAATGACCAATATACATAATAATAATTAAAGTTAATTTAATATTTAACTTTCTTATAGCATTTTATTTCATCTCATTTTGTATGGAAAAGGATGAGATATTGGTGTGGAATGAAATCACATTCACGAGATAAGTCATTGGAATAATAATTTTTGTCATTATATAATAATATATTTATTATTGTATATATATTTTTATATGAAATTTATTTAATAAGTTATTTTCATTATGAAACATAAAAATTATATACATTTTTTTATATAAAATATTAGTTGTATATTTTAATGTATTTTGATTATATATATAGTATTTTAGAGAAATCTAATAGCTCTGGTGACACATTGTTATTAGTAAATTTATGGGGTCTATGACTTGTACTCCTCTTTGTAAATTGGGTCATTACTGTGGGGATTTGAACCTTAGGTCTCTTAGTTTTCTCAGGACCCACATTAATTTGATCACCAATTGAGTTGTCCAATTGGAACAAAATATATATCATTTTAAAAAAAAGAAATTAAGTATATAAGAATTGGTCATAGAAAGAATTTGGGAAAGATGAAGAGATAATATATAAAAGATGCGATATTAAATCCATAAAGTTATAAGTAAAGATGAGAAAAGTGGTGTCTCTTAATATCTAAGAGACTAAGAAAAAATGACTAATAGATTACACTGAGTATATATTTAATAACTAATTAGATATTTGGATGAATATAATAACTAATGCTTCTTTAAGAGAGATTATGAACATGTGTTTCTTTCTTTCCACATGAATAAAAAGGTCTTGCAAAAAATTATATGCAAGGGTTTGTAACAGTTTCCTTTATTATTGAGTAAAATTTTCAATGAAAATTGTAACAGAATTCTAGTATTTACCAACATAGATTCATCTTAAGCACAAATCTAACATGAGTCAAGAGGGATCAAATTTCTTTAGGTGCAATATTATTTTAGAGTGCAAAAAAAATGTATAGTTTTTTATTATTTAAATTGTATTTTGGAATGTTATAGAGATTAAATAAAATGTGTATTGAGCCATTTTATCAGTGCACATTAAATTGGTTATTTATTTATATACTTTTAAGTATATGCCAATATTAATTCATAACTCACCTTAGATATTTTATTCTATATAATATTAAAATATTTTTTTCTTAACATTTTCTTTTTCTATATATAGATATATATGTAATTGACATCACGCGTAAAAATATTTTTTAAAAATATAAGGTTTACATCTTTCTCACATATTTTTTTACTTCTAATTACTTTACATGAAATTATATTAGGTCATATGGACAACTAATTAAATATATATCTCTATATATATAATTATAGTAGACATTGCTTTTTTATTTAAAAAATATTTTATTTTATTTTAAGAAGGACATAAACTTCTTAGCTCAATCATAAATTTATGATTTTAAAATGTACAAATCTCTTAATAAATGATAATATCTCCCCATAATCTCATAATAAATCAAACATGAGAAAATGAGATATTATTTTGATTTAAGCTTTTTATCACATATCTTCTATATACAATGATCATGAAATATGTAATGATCATATCCATAAACTAAGGTTAATTTAATATTTAACTTTATTATAACATTTTATTTCATCTCATTCTGTAGGGAGGACAAGAGTATTGGTGTGGAATGAAATCACATTCATCAAAGAAGTCTTTCTAATAACAATTTTTAGCATTATTTAATAATATAATTATTAATGTATACACGTTTATATGAAATTTATTTAAACAAGTTACATTTTTACCATGAAATGTAAAAATAGATGCCCCTCTTTCTATATAAAATATTAGTTGTATATTTGATTGTATTTTGACAAATAAACAACTTCTCTTATATTTTAGTTATAAGTAATGTAATGATATCCCAAAATTCCTATAAATTTGATTCATATATCCTTATTTTCAATAAACATCAATAACTTATGAGAGTGTGAATACATGTTACTTTACGAGAGAAATTCCACAAGGCCTATGCTATAAGGATTTCAAACACAAGTTTCAACTTACTATAAATATTATTATTATATATCATTATATATATAATTGAATTAGAAAGGAGAGCAATGATTTAAATTTTATTTCCGATTAAATTTTACTTCCTTAATAAATAATGATATTTACGTCCACCTTGAATATTTACATGATGTGTTTAATCAGATATCAATATTTTTATTCAAAATATAAATTATATATTTGGTTTTTTTGTTTTTCAACTTAAGCGATGTATAAATTTCATTATTCTTTCACTCAATATCATTGTTAATTAATATGATTTTCTCTTTTAACATAAGTCTATGAATTTTCCTTTTAACATAATGACATTATAGTAAGATGTACCAAAATATATCAAGGGAATTATAGTAAGATGTACCAAAATTTATCAATGGTTGTGATGGGGTTTAACATAATGACATTATAGTAAGATGTACCAAAATTTATCATGGGATTTATAGTAAGATGTACCAAAATTTATCAATGGAATTTTGTGATGGGTTTTAGAAATAGCATCTTTTTATATCATCTTTTTCATACTTCTAACTCCTCTACACCTATTCAGATTTTGTATTAATTTATTATTGTGAAATATATAAATTTAATGTGATGTGTTTCCATTATATTTTTTTTAGTGTTTTATGTGTATTTATGATTACACATTATAAAAGATCATATTTAAATTTTTTAAATTAATTTGTAAATTGATAGGTTAGATAGGTTGTGTAAGTTGTGATGTTGCAACATAGTGTATTTTGATTCTAATTGGTGCAACACTTATTTTTGTACACTTGTTTTAATACTTTTGTATAATTGTTGCAACACAGTTGTTGCATCATGGAAACTGCAATAACCACACATAAGCTACAACATTGGAATTGTGAGCCAGCACTGGAACCTTGAGCCACCAAATTCGTGAGTCATTGCAACATTGAACCATTGGAACTACAAGCCATGCTCCTGCATACTTTTCATTACATTATGTAACAATTATGGATCCTTACAACAATAATTTTAATCTAAGAAAATAAAACATATGAAAATAACTCTGCAAATTTAA
The DNA here is from genome assembly GCA_031772625.1 of Pinus tabuliformis. Lineage (NCBI taxonomy): Eukaryota > Viridiplantae > Streptophyta > Pinopsida > Pinales > Pinaceae > Pinus > Pinus tabuliformis. Next base: position 1,920,451,744 of record CM062816.1, on the reverse strand, counting down.
GACAAAATATTAATTTAAGTGTTCAACCAAAAATTATGGAATTTTTGGGCAAAAGATATTGGAGTTATTTATTTACTATTAATTGTTAGCAAAACATTATTGATTTATTCATTAATGGCTAAGTGTTGGTAAATATTATAAAATCTATTATTTATTTATGAAATTATTGTAGCTACTATGGATTTATTAAATCCATATAGTTATTTTTTATTTCTATTTTCTATTAACTTTATATATAAAAGAAAAACCCCTCCATTTTTTGAGGATTTTTAGAGCAAAGTTTGAATGATAATGGAATAATTTTTTTTTTTTTAATTGTATTTAGAGCAAAGTTTGAATTATAATGGAATATTTATTTATTTATTTAATTGTAATTTTATAAATTTTGTAATATGTGATTTAATTATTTAAATGAATGTATTTTATTTTGCATATTTATAATAGATTGAATATTTCTCATAATTAGCTTAATTAATTTATGTTGTCAGTGTATTAAATGTTGATGTAGAAAAATATACACATTTAGTTCTATGACAGTATACCCCACTCCAATAAAACATAGTGCTATGTAGTTTAGATAGGTTCATGAATTTATTGTTGCATAATTTAATTACGTAATGTTCTATTCAAGTGGGATTTCTTTTATTGATTTTTGTAACTATTTTATTGTTATATGATTCAACTTGTTCATGTAATTAGAATATTCATGTGAGATTGTGTTTATCTATTTATGCAGTCAATTATCCACTTATTTATTTCTATTGTTTGCATTTCATACTGGTTTGTTTTGTTTTGTGATGTTCGAATCAATGAGCTTAAACAAAATGATTGCATTTGTTAGTCTAAGTATAAAAAATATTGTGTGATCATCTCCGTGGGTGGTTGAGAGTAGGAGTTAACACAATCTAGCCATTTGTTTTTGCAATTGTGTTTCTTTTATTTCCAACATGTTTGTTTCCTTTTAGCATGGATGAATTTTTTCCTACAAGTGTGTTTACTTTTTTCCAAGTAACTTTAATAATTTTATTTCTGAATTTATAAAACCTTTCCAAACTTGTGAACCATACTCCATTTGTAAAAGTAATCATTGATACTACAACCATAAAATAAGCCAATGGAAGTAGAGAGTGTGACCTGCATATATAGTGTACGATAATTCATAAGTTCCATATGAGCCACAGTTTGATAATTAAATGCACAATCTTTTAGTTTTCTTTCTAAAGCAATTATAAAGGTAATTAAAAATATCATTGTGTTGTATGAATAGATAGATACGTGCTAAATGACAAAATGAGAAAAAGTAGAAGTGTCATTCCATTATTCTCTCACTCAATATAATTCATGACTAATATGATTTTGTCTCTATGAAAACTTATTTGTTACCATAATAACATTAAAATAACATGCATCAAAACTCTTCAAGGTAGTATTGCACGAATAGATAAAGATGCAAAAAATGAAAAGAGAAGGAAAAGGAAAAAAAAATGATAAATTCTTAATGTTCGCTAATGAAGATGTTAGGGTGGTTTAAGTAGTTTAGATAGGCTCTTGAATTTTTTGTTGCATAATTTAATTATGTAATGTTCTCTTCAAGTGGGATTTCTTTTATTTATTTCCATAAATATTTTACTATATAATTCAACTTGTTCATGCAATTAGAATATTCATGTGAGATTGTGTTTAGCTAATTATGTAGTTGATTATCCATTTATTATTTCTAATGTTTGCATTTTAGATTGGTTTGTTTTGTTTTATGATTTTCGAATCAATGAACTTAACTAAAATGGTTGCATTTGTTAGTCTAGGTATAAACAATAACCATCTTGACAAGGATTACGTGATGATCTCCATGGGTGGTTGAGTGTAGGAGTTAGAACAACCCAACCATTCATTTTTGAAATCATGTTTCTTTTATTTCCAACATGTTTGTTTCCTTTCAACATGGATGGATTTTTTTTCCTGCAAGTGTGTTTACTTTTTTGCAAGTAACCTTAATAATTTTATTTCTGAATTTACAAAACTTTTCAAAGCTTGTGAACTCTCTATACTCCATTTGTAAAGTAATCATTGATACTACAACCATAAAACAAGCCAATGGAAGTAGAGAGTGTGGCCTGCATATATAGTTTATGATAATTCACAAGTTCCATATAAGCCCTGGGTTGACAATTAAATGTACAATCTTTTAGTTTTCTTTCTAAAGAAATTAGAGAGGTAATTAAAAGGATCATTGTGTTGTATGAATAGATAGAGATGTTCTAAATGACAAAAAGAGAAAAAATAGAAGTGTCATTCCATTATTCTCTCACTCAATATAATTCATGACTAATATGATTTTGTCTCTAAGATAAGTATATGGAAAATTATTTGTTAGCATACTGACATTATATTAAGATGCATAAAAACTCTTGAAGGTAGTATTGCATGAATAAATAAATATGCAATAAATGAAATGAGAAGGAAAATAAAAAAGAATGATAAATTCTTAATGTTCACTAATGAAGATGTTAGGGAGGTTTAGGTAAACTTGGCTCGATCAAGTTACTGGTGGTTTTTAGTTCCAGGTATATGAGAACTCAACTAAAAAGGCATGAGACACTATCATATGTCATGAGAATGAAATATGAAATGAGTGAAATGTAATATGATTTTCATTGCTATAATTAAAAATCTGCTAAACCATTTCCCTATGGTTTTTCCCCAAATGTGGTTTTCCACGTAAATCTGGTGTTTTAAGTATGAGTAAATTTTTTTCCCATGGTATTCATCTTCGATGTAGCCTATTTAAAGGTTGATCAAACTCAAGTTAAATCGTCATAGTGGCCACTAGGAACCAAGAAAAGGTTTCTTTAGACACAACCACTTCTCTAGGTGCTATGTGATACTAACATATGGTATCAAATTGAGAGTGGTTAGAGTAGCATTGATAGATCGAGAGTAGATTTGGGTTCTATGGTAGTGTATTGTATGATAATTTGAGTTGTGGTGAGAAGGTTGGGCTATGCAAAAAAGATGAGATCAACAAAGGTGCAGGGGTAGAGATGTTGAGATAGGAAATCCTGGATGTGGCATTGAATTTCAAATTCTTCAACTAAAAAGGCATGAGACATTGTCACATGTAGTGAGAGAGAAAATGGAGACAAGCGAAGCAACTATTTAGCGAAGATATCAGAGTCATAGTTTGGGTATATTAAATAGAGTTGGAGATGCTGATGACCATCATAAGGCATAAAATAACATCTTGCAGGAAAGTGTGAAATGCGTAGTAAGTAGAAATTGTTAGCTCTGCTACAAAATTCATTGCTTAAAGGTCAGATTCAGGTCTGATGGTGGGCTTGTGCTGAAAGGCTGCTTGGAGCAAGCTTCTCCTCCTTACTTCTTCCCCTTTTCCTTCATCCTCCTTACATTTCCTTAACCCCTCTACCTTTGTTTTTCCTCTTTGCGATGCGATCATATTGCATATCACACATCGCATTTATACCCGCTGCCTCCATTTGTTCCCTTGACTTCCTCCGACGTGATATTGCGATACGATCATATCACATATCGCAATATAACGTCGCTGCTCCTTTTGACCCTTTGTCTTCCGCCGATGCGATTCTGCAATGTGATATCATCCCATATCATATTTCGCATCCTATGTGTTAACTCTCCGCCTTTTGTTGTTCCCCGAAGCGATATTGCGATGCGATATGATCGCTATCGCATATCGCCTCTCCCTCAAATAAATCTCCGCCGTCCGTTCATTCCATCCGACGGTCCTCGTCCTTCCCGCGTCCATGACTCCCGATGGCTTCCTCCTGTGCAATCTCTGTCGTTGATTTAAACGATCCGACGGCTGAGATTCATTCCTCTGAACCAAGTCTGTTTTAGCCATTCTGTTCCCGCCCGTAGCCTGTGTTATTCGCCCGAAGCATAAAAAGAGAAGGCTGCCTGCTCCATGCACAATTAAAAAGCTCCACCAACTGCAATAAATTAATAGAAGGGCCGAAGGACAAAGAGGATGATCTCGAGTAGTGAGAGGCGTTTATCAGGCATGGAGAGTTATTCATAATTTACTTCAGCTGCCAGGAAAGGACTTCAGATAATCTGAATGGCCGATTTGTCCATTAAAGCTCTGAGAAATTCTGCAGAGACCCATATCTCATTGTAGATGTGGTTGGTGATCATTTATGATCCCTCCACGCATAGTTTAGCAGAGCAATTTTGTAAACAGATTCTATATATACCCAGACACACGATGTAAACGGGTGATGAGTGTTAGATGAAGAGAACCTTGTTGTAAGGTTCAACTTCTGGAGACTGTAACTACTTTGTAACCTGCAACATCTGGTCTTCATTTCCAGCTAATACAAGCTTCTTTTGCTGTTTATTGCTCACTTTCCACTTCTCTTTCTTGTTCCAGGCTGTGCCTGTTTGCATTTGTTCTATTGCTGTGAATGTTTAGCATTAGAGGGGCTGTCATCCCACCTCTGTGTTAGGATTTAGCATGTATCATAGAACATGTGTGCAGGTTTCTGTTGTTTAATGCATAGAGAGCTATCATCCTGTCTGTGCATTAGAAACTAGATTTACAGACCTCTTAACTGGTTGCAGCCGGCCATCACAGGGTCCTGTGCATCTGCTGGTGTGGTCAGTCTTCTCCATTATCACCTTATCCTCAAACTATGAGTAATAGGTGGTTAAAAGCCTTGTAGTCTGGGGGTGTTCACCCATGTCTGGGGTCAATCATAGTAGAAGTGGTTATCTGGCTTGAATATGCAGCATTTGTTCCATTCATCCACCATTTATCCAACTATATTTGGTTGAATTTGTAATGTTCCCGAGCATCACCGATATGCAACCTAGGTGAGTTTCTTGGGGTGATAACATTAAATGGCGCCGTTGCTGGGGAGAGGAGAATCGAAGCTCAGCTTCCCTGGGAGACGACACAGCTTCAAGCTTTGATGACAGACAAGGTTTGAACACAGATGTTGGTTGTAATCATCTGTCTAGCGACTCCATTGGAGGAAGGCCATCCTTTGGCGACTCCACATTGAAGTTCTGGTCTATTTCATGAAGCATGCTCGGAGAAATCTTCAGAAATCACAAGCTGGCTAGTGCCTGATCCTGAGAGGATCGATAAGCAGAAGAAACTTTGTGGAAGGGAGCATCAGGATCAGGTAAGCCGAAAAAGTCCCATGTATCTCTGTTAGTGAAGTATTTCCTTCAGAGATTCATCCCGCTCCCGTTCATTCATTTCCATTTCGGATATCAGTCAATACAAAAGCGTCCCACGTTGTCCATCGTATTCCTCTGTTTCTGTCATTCTTTTCATTGATTCACTCCACTCAGTCCACCAGTATCCTTTTCGTATACCTCAGTCATGGAAAGAATCATTGCCGCTAGGTATGGACCCCTGGTCTTGCCTATCCCATTACGTGCCATGCCTGCTGGAGATTATCAAGAATTTATGCCAAAGTTTACTGGTAAAGGAGGAGTATCAGCTGAAGAGAATTTAGAGGCTTTTTATAGCTACGCTGATAACCTGGATATCAATGAAGAGGATGTCTGGATGAGGCTTTTTGTCCAAAGCCTAGATGGGGAAGCTAGAACATGGTTTAGAAATTTACCCCCTAGGTCCATTGCAGACATTGATGCTTTAGATGATGTATTTTTAAAGCACTGGGGAAATAATAAAGATCTACTCTTTTATCATGATGAATTTGGGAACTTGCAGAGGGAAGATGGTGAGCTGCTGTCCAATTTTAATATCAGATTCAATCATTTGTACAGCAGAAATAAAACCCACCCCTACTTCTGCTATGCTTACTTATGCCAATGCCTTCGATTCTCAGTTCTGCCTGCTGTTAAGAGAAAGACGATGCACTTCTTTGGCTGAAATGCAAGCTGCAGCCTTTGAAGTAGAATCGAACATTCTGGCTGCAGAAAGACTTGAAGGTGATGCTGATAGGAGAAGTTAGGGATGTGAATCTTCATCATCCTATGAGCCCGAGATTGATAAATTAGCTAAGATGATTGAGCGTTTGTCCTCTAAAGTTTCCAAATTAGTGGCTGAGCAGTACTCTGAGGAAGCAGATGCGCCTTTGCAGAGTTTGCAGAGAAGTAGAGATGCAAATGAAGATCAAAGGGTGAAGACCCTTTGTCAAAGTACAGTCATGAAAGAAAAGCTGTATAAAGAGGAGGAGAAGGTCCATGTTTTGGAAAGTGCTCCTTTCCTAACAAAAGCTGCATACGAAGAAGCAGTATCCAAGAGCACTGCTTATCAGTTTGTTGTACCTACAGAACAACAAGCTTATGAGCAGCTGATCCTTTCTTCTTCCAAGAATTTGTGCCTGAAGACAACCCAACTTCTCATGACTATGTAGATCTGCCAATTTTCCAGCCTGCTTTTGTCCTCAGTCCAATGATTGAAAAGGAAGAGGAAAGCTCTCCATCATCATCTTTTGTTTCCTTGCCTGCTCAAGAGGAAAGCCCTCATTGCTGCCCCTTGAACACTGAAGCAGAACATAATTCAATGCTCCAGGCTGAGACTGATCACCTCAGTCTTGATATTCAGAAACCTGCTCAGTTGGCCCCCACACAGCCTGAAAGGGAAACTTACCAGATGATAGAGGGAGAGGATGTACAGTTTTGGAAATCCTCCTTGGATGAGGGCTGTTCAAACAAAGATTCAGGAGCAAATGTTATCTCTGTGTCCCCTGCACAAGAAAACAATGATGTATCTTTCATATTTATTTTGCAGGCCACAGAAGATAAAAATAAGTACACAACATTCATTGTTATTCAGCAGGTGTACAGAGGCTCCTGTCAAGAACATCCAAGGAGGAAAATACACAGAGGGGAAATGAAATTTGATCCATTTCTGCCTATGGAGCTCAAATGTCCTAAACTCTTTGAGGTGGAGGATCAAATAAATCCTGTCCTGCTAATCTATGATGAACGGGGCCGAGAGCAGGAGGAACAGTTTTGGTGGCCCAGAAAATGGGCAAATTTTGAAGTTTAAGTTTTCAGGCTTTAATGTTTCTAATTAAGTTCTTTTACAGTTTTTTATGCTTAGTTGACTCCATGCCCAATGGACACTAGGCAAGTGTTTTTATAGCTGTTTTGCATGAAGGCATTGGTCTGCAGGTTCTTGAGACCTCACAGGGAGGATCTCATCCCCAGAAGGAGCCAGTGTTAGCTCTGCTACAAAATTCAGTGCTTAAAGGTCAGATTCAGGTCTGATGGTGGGCTTGTGCTGAAAGGCTGCTTGGAGCAAGCTTCTCCTCCTTCCTTCTTCCCCTTTTCCTTCATCCTCCTTACATTTCCTTAACCCCTCTACCTTTGTTTTTCCTCTTTGCGATGCGATCATATCACATATCGCACATCGCATTTATACCCGCTGCCTCCATTTGTTCCCTTGACTTCCTCCGACGCGATATTGCGATGCGATCATATCGCATATCGCAATATAACGCCGCTGCTCCTTTCGACCCTTTGTCTTCCGCCGATGCGATTCTGCGATGCGATATCATCGCATATCGCATTTCGCATCCTATGTGTTAACTCTCCGCCTTTTGTTGTTCCCCGAAGCGATATTGCGATGCGATATGATCGCTATCGCATATTGCCTCTCCCTCAAATAAATCTCCGCCGTCCGTTCATTCCATCCGACGGTCCTCGTCCTTCCCGCGTCTATGACTCCCGATGGCTTCCTCCTGTGCAATCTCTGCCGTTGATTTAAACGATCCGACGGCTGAGATTCATTCCTCTGAACCAAGTCTGTTTTAGCCATTCTGTTCCCACCCGTAGCCTGTGTTATTCGCCTGAAGCATAAAAAGAGAAGGCTGCCTGCTCCATGCACAATTAAAAAGCTCCACCAACTGCAATAAATTAACAGAAGGGCCGAAGGACAAAGAGGATGATCTCGAGCAGTGAGAGGCGTTTATCAGGCATGGAGAGTTATTCATAATTTACTTCAGCTGCCAAGAAAGGACTTCAAATAATCTGAATGGCCGATTTGTCCATTAAAGCTCTGAGAAATTCTGCAGAGACCCATATCTCATTGTAGATGTGGTCGGTGATCATTTATGATCCCTCCACGCATAGTTTAGCAGAGCAATTTTGTAAACAGATTCTATATATACCCAGACACACGATGTAAACGGGTGATGAGTGTTAGATGAAGAGAACCTTGTTGTAAGGTTCAACTTTTGGAGACTGTAACTACTTTGTAACCTGCAGCATCTGGTCTTCAGTTCCAGCTACTACAAGCTTCTTTTGTTGTTTATTGCTCACTTTCCACTTCTCTTTCTTGTTCCAGGCTGTGCCTGTTTGCATTTGTTCTATTGCTGTGAATGTTTAGCATCAGAGGGGCTGTCATCCCACCTCTGTGTTAGGATTTAGCATGTATCATAGAACATGTGTGCAGGTTTTTGTTGTTTAATGCATAGAGAGCTGTCATCCTGTCTATGCATTAGAAACTAGATTTACAGACCTCTTAACTGGTTGCAGCCGGCCATCACAGGGTCCTGTGCATCTGCTGGTGTGGTCAGTCTTCTCCATTATCACCTTATCCTCAAACTGTGAGTAATAGGTGGTTAAAAGCCTTGTAGTCTGGGGGTGTTCACCCATGTCTGGGGTCAATCATAGTGGAAGTGATTATCTGGCTTGAATATGCAGCATTTGTTCCATTCATCCACCATTTATCCAACTATATTTGGTTGAATTTGTAATGTTCTCGAGCATCACCGATATGCAACCTAGGTGAGTTTCTTGGGGTGATAACAGAAGTCACCATCACTTTGAGCAAAAACTGAAGAGAAGAATGTGGGTTAGCAGAATGTAGCATGATTGCTGAGTATCGTGATCTGTGTGAATCCAAGCCCAAGTATTAATGAATTCCCCAAATAGCAAGAGAAGAATGCGAGAGCCGAAAGAATAGTGCTCAGAGTGGGTGAGGCGTTGGTTGCAACCAGTGTGGAGAAAATATTATGTCGGTTGCTAGAAGATGCAGAGAAATCCCTAAGTATGTGGGATTGGACTTTCTCACAAACCTGCATAAATGGAAGTGTGGGCCTGCGTGTAAAATTTATTGGAAATAAATCTCTATAGCAGTGATCGAAATGAGCGGCGAGGTGATGTTAAAAGGACTACATCAATGAAAAATTGTTGGTGGCACAACTGCAAAGTTGATTTAGTGGATGAAAAAGTTAAATGATGAATGGATATGGAAGCAAAAGTATGGATTGAGAAGGAAACAAAGCTAAGAGAGTGATAGTCTGGATGTGAGAAAAGAATGAAGATACAGTAAAGAATGGAGATAGAGTAAATGGAGTGGTATAGAGTGAAGTAGTCGGTGTGTGATGTGTGAACACCTGAAGGGTTTTGGTCTGATTTGTGAAATCCTGACATAAGCAGGTGTATTTTCCCTAGGAATTTTGTAAGCCTTGATGGTCAAGCATGTATGTTTCCCAGGAGCATGCGTAGTTGTAAGGCCTTAGGAGATTTCTCAGGCATACATGCAGTGGATTTGGTAGGGGGATATAAAGTGAATTTCTTTCTTGACTTCCCATGTGAAGTAAACATGTCCTCGAAATGACAACAAATGTAATCATTTATTGTGGCAAGCCATGGTCATCCTAAAATAAAGGGTTCCCCTCCCATGGGATTCCTAGGTTGCAAGAATATGAAATATGTGGGGTATCCCCAAGAGTCTAGTGAAATGATCACATCATCTAGCACACCCTCCAGTTTGTTGTTAGATCTATTTTATAGTTACAAATGATAGGTGTATGGTGGAGGTGAAATAATTGTAGTTGTTCCATGGTATATCTAGTCATCAAATTCATCGCAACTCCTATATCAGCCAAAACATTAGGGAGAATATTGTTTTTGATATGGAATGAAACAATTGAATTATCAGGAATTTTATATTTCTCTACAAAGGCTCATCTGGTCATCAAATCAATTACCTTTCCAACAAACTGAATAGTCTGTGGTTCTAGTCTCTTCCTCCTTGGTTTCTTTATGCAAATTTCCCAAATGGTATTAGAGCAAAAAGGAGTTTCCTTTATATCTTGTAGTATGGTGAATTTGATACAAATGTTTCTAAGCTTGGAAACTAGGTCAAATTCAAAGCATGAGTCATATTTCTCCAAATTTAACCTCTCTCGATATGGAAGTGAACTAGAAGATTGTAAAGGCTTTGAATTTCAAGAAGTTTGTTTTATTGCAACATCATTATGTGCATGATCAATAGCTTACTCCTTTGACTCCTTGATGATGATAGGATATTTTTTTTTTTTTTTTTCAAGAACCCTTCCCAATCTTAGGTAGATGTCTTGCACCCTAACTAGCATGATTAAATATGTAGGAAAAGGTGGCATCCCAACATTAAATATTTTTTGAGTGGTCTTATTATTGGGGTTGGGAATCGATTTGGAAGTCAAGTTTGTAGGACTTAGAGGCTAAGTAGGTGGTAATTAAGGTGTTGAGGACTGCATTTGTTGTGGAAAAATAAGAGGTTGGGATAGTTGTGGGTATAATGGATAAGGAATGGGGTATCAATGTTGCAGTGGCATAGGATAGGGAAAGGGTGGTATGTTTCCATAATATGGTGCTCACCACCTTTGTTTCCAAGGGTGACTCTAGACCTATTGAGAATAGCCCTTCCAAGGCATAAAATGATTCGAATATTGAAAATAATTTTGTTTCCTAAGAAAATTAAAAGAATGAGGTGCAAGATTAGACTGTATACTTGAGCCTCCAGCCTACCAAGTATTTTTAGATACCATTGCATGTAGTTTCTCTAGTACTTGATTTCCTCCTTGTTAAATCACTTTTAGGCTAGGTAATGATGGGAATTACTTTGTCACATGATCATCTACACAATGGAACACACATTAGTGAGATCTATAATACATTCTCATGAGGGGTGTTTTTATCTACATTTAGGATAGAAAATAGAAAGTTTCATCCTCTCTTCTTCTTTCTTTTTGTTGAATTACAACATATCTAATTTCAAATTAGGGTTCTCAAGCAAGTCACTTTTAAAATCTCTACAAAATTTCCTAATTCAATTTTATTTACACCATCAATGATAGATTTTTCTTTTATAGGGAGAACACCCCAAACTCCTCTACTAGATATTTCTTGACTATGAGAGTATCTTCTACACAAATCACAATTTTTTTCAAAAGGTAATTGAGAAACAACACCAAATCCTAGCATTTAATACATTAATAGATTCATCTAAATGACCTATCAAAAATATAATTTTGATAGTATTAGAGTCAAGCATATTCTACTTGGATCATTGAAGATTATACAAAAACCTTTCAAGATAGTCTTCAAGACTCTCATATTCTCTTTGTGTCATTTTAAAGATATCTTCTCTCAAACACCAGGCTTTGCAATATTATTGATATTTCTTAAGGAATGTTCTACGCATTCCATCCCATGTCTGGATAGTGTTTCTTCCCAACCCCATGAAACAATATAAAGATGCATCCTTAAGGGTAATAGGAAATAATTTAATATTTCTAGCATCATTTGAGTAATCATAACTCATGCATAAAATGTCAAACTCAAATAAAAATTCCTCAGGGTCCTCATGAATATTACCATAAAAATGTGGTAGGATGGACGGGGGAATATTTTTCATCAGCACTATGATATTGTGATCTACTGTAGAAATTTACAGGATAAGTTTCTAAGATAGAATACCAAAGGACATCGCTCACAAACAGATCACAGATCAATACACCAATATTTTTGACGTGCTTGAAACCATCCAAGAGGGAAACAGTCCACGGCCTGAGCCAACGTGGCCACATTAGGCAATTTATTAAGAAAAGAATGAAAATTTACGTAAGCTTCTCTCATGAATGATTACCCTACAAATGACCTTCCATGCTCTTTAAATAGATATCATGGACCGATTGGGTGTTAAGCCATGGATCAAGTGTCGGTAATACCGAGGAGAGAATTAACCGTCGGATCACTTCATGTCTAGAACATATCATGACTGTCAGATTGTAAGTTACAAAAGTACATTGTAAAGAAACACACTTTACCTAACTCTACACTAGACCAAGTTATACTTAACTATTTCCTATGTGTCGTAATATCCTAACATCCCCCCTTAATAACAACTTAGGATAGGATTGAAAGATGTACAAATATGACACGATAGGAGAAGGAAGGAGGCATTAAAGCCTATCCCCCCTTAGTGACAACTTCCTAAACTCCAACCATAAAGCAAAGTTTAGTAAACTTTGCCTCTGTGAGAGCCTTTGTAAAGATGTCTCCAACTTGATCATCTGTTGAAAAATATTGCACTTCAAGAACATCGTCATGAATGAGCTTTCTGATGAAGTGCATGTGCAATTCAATGTGTTTGTTGCGCTCATGTTGGACTGGATCTTTGCATAGTGTGGTGAAGTAAAATTATAAGTGCAGACACGAACGAATTCCTCTAGCCTAATCATGGGTCTAGCCACAACAGATACATTCTATGGAAGATTTACTTAGGTTAGAATCAATCAAGAGGGCCTACCTCTTGGTCACTTATCATGTTTGATGATGTCCTCACTTGCTCACTCTAGCAATCTCTCACTTCCTTCTTCAAGCTCCTGAAATAAGTAAACAACAACAACATACAAACATAATAATAAAAAAATTGCAATTCAACCTACTTAATGAGTCAAGAAGCATCAAGACATGAATATGTAATATTACAAAACTTGTAGGAAATCAATCGATAGTTGCATATATTAATATCAAAGAGAGACCAGGTTCCCACACACTTCTGCTAGCATTCAATGATGGATTCAAACAACAATAGTTTAAGGGCTCTTCCCTTTAGACTTCACTCAAAACCAAATACACTTCTCCCTCACACAACTAGATGGCTACAACTAGTAATAGCTTGCTTGTCTAATAAAAATAGTATACTCACACTCAGCCAACACTCTCACTAGCTTGTGCTTGGGAAGAAGGGCGGTTTATATAGGAAATATGGATGGGAGATGGATCCTCTTCTCATGGGAGAAGGACTTATCCCTTGAGGAAATTCCATCATTATAGGGGAAAGGAGCCCAAACTGTCATCCTCGACCCCATCCGGCCAAACCATTTACCAGACTTCTGTTACAAAGCTTCTAGAGCTGGAAGCTTCGGCTCTAATTTAAAAAACTTTCCATAACAAGACCGACGCGACTAGAACACAACTTAGTCGCACCGATTGGTGTGGGGAATAGTGATAATCTCTGCACATCGGCACGAGGGAGACAAAGGTCATTAGCTTCGGCCTTGTAAACTGGGAAAAACAGAAGTTTCAGGGGAGATGGTGCAAAAGGGGAATGATCTGCTCATGAAGAGGGACATAATGGGAGTTTCTTCATGAAGGAAAAGCATGCGGGGTTCACTATAGAGGCCCTCCAAGATCAACGAATGGGAAGTACAAGGACAGTGACAAAATGTTGTGTAACAGATGCCCCTAAAGCGTGATGGTTGAGCCGGAGTGAGGGATGAAATGCTTTATAAATCAGTGCGGGGAACCGGTCTGCCATCAGAAAACTTGCAAGAAAGTATAGATACATATACATAAACTGAGATCTATGTCAAATTAGACATGAATCATGGCATGAACGCAACCATCCAAAGAATGATCATGTAAATGGATCCAGGTATGGGTGCAACCATCCATCAAAGAGGATCATAAATGATAACTCATGGTCTGGTTGTAGCCATCCATCTGAAAGAGACATGCATATCATCACAACCATGTCACACCACTTTGCAACCTAGACTTTTGTGATCTGAGTCCAGGGTCTTGTGTTCTAACACGACCCGATCAAAGTACTGATCCTAGCATGCGAATAGGTGTGTTGACGTCTAACATGCTAGAAAGTCACTTGATTACCAGTCAATGATGTGAACTGTTAAAAAGCACGAGAGAAACCACCAATAATGATAATGGTCCTCAAGGTACTGTTGGGTAGCGGAGGCCCCGCATAACGGGTTTGGGGCTTAAAGTCCGTAATTTTGGGTTAAAATGTGGTAAAAGCTCTGCGAAGTGCATAGAGCGCGATTGGTATTAGTTCAAGTCAAAGGGTTGTCCGCTCGAGAATAATGTAAAAGAATAGAAAGAGGGTCAGCCTGCCCATGGTCCGTGGACCATGGGAATGTATAAATAGAGCGAGGCTCTAAGGGTAGAAGGCAGTTCTTGTTTGGAGTTTGAATGAATAGGTTTATGAATACAATATTCCTTCGGAGTCTGTAAGTTTGAGTCTTGGGTCGTAGTAGGGGATAGAGGCTCCACAGCTGTGTGCGCGGAGGCCTGGCAGAGTCCGCAGCTGTGTACACAGACACCTGCAGCTGTGTGCGCAGGATGGGAAAAGGATTTTACTAAAGTGAAGGCATTAATAAAGCTAAGTTGGTTCTGAAATATTGCGGATCTGTTCATATTTTGGTTTATGCATCGGTTATAATCTATACGTTTATGCTTATGGTAAAAGTTTATGCAAATCTGTAAGATTTATGGGTGCGCGCACTGGTTATAAGTGTTAAATGTTTGCTTGAAGACCTTAAGAATTAGATCTAATCTATAATAACTCATTAATAATAAGAATTAAGAAGCAGATTTGCGCGAAAGCCTGACAGCAGTGCAGATTGGCGCGAGGGCATGGATCGGATCGCAAACCTTCCAAGTTCTCATCAAGTCATCCCAAGGGTGCAATAACTTGGTTCTCTGCGGACTGTTGCCGAAAGGGCCGGTAGTGCGGGATTTTTTTGGCTAAAACACTTCCGAACCTCGATCAGGCCCCAATAAGCCAACAAATGGGTCCGTTGCCGAGACCGGGATCTGCCTAAAGGATGTCTGATGTCAGAGCACTAGAACCCTATGAAGAAAGAGATTAAAGATTGGTTGGATCATAAACTGCACGAGTTCGTGGTACAGGAAAAAAAAAACCCACAAATATTTGAGGAAAGGTGGTTGGATCGCTACATATCCATGAGATCTTCTTCGTGACCTTCTTGCTAGAACTATATGAGTGGATTGTGAGGCTAGCTGACAGTCTGGGAAGGTGCATACTTGATCAGCCGATAGTGTGGACTCCTGAATTGGTGCGCAGGCTAGAGGCATCTGAAGATAAAAATCGTGCGGGTGGTAGATCATTGGCTGGATCAGATAATAGGAGGCTTTATCACTAAGTTCGCGATAGACACAACTGTGAGTTATAGCGAAGTGGAAAGATGTTTTCTCCAAGGACTGCGGGGGTAAGTACATAAAATCGTTGAATATCTGGATTAAAATTTTGTTATGTGAAAAATGGGTTATGTGAATCCATTGATGTTTGGGGTAACGCGGAGCGAAAGAGGCTACCAAGGGATCGAAGGATTAGAAAACAGTCCCCTGATTTCACTGTCGCGAGAAAGTGAAGAGGAGCTCGCTAGGTTTTCTCCGAGAAGAGCGGTCCAGTTGATAAAGCAGTGCATTCCACTGTTACCACCTCTATCCACACCATCACCCACTTCACCTACATCAACCCTACCTTCATCAACCCCATCTTCACCTACCCCACCTCCACCACCTCCAAAGGTTGGAATGGTGAGTGCGATCAAGTTGCCTGTATTTAGAGGTGTAGGAAATGAGGAACCAGATCAATTTTGGTTCGTGGCAAAGGCAGTATGGGAAGCCCAAGGTGTTACGGATGATAACATTAAAAAGGCTACTTTGGTGAGCGCGCTGCAGGATCGCGCGTTGACGTGGTATATAAAGCACTCTAGTGATCATCCAAATGCTAGAATAGCAGAGATCCAGGATGCATTGAACAAAGAATTTAGTCGGCCAAAATCATATACGTGGTCGATCATTGGATTCAAGGAGATAGTGATGCTGCCAGGTGAGACCCCTTAGGACCTGGATCAGAGATTGAAGAGTACGATCCATGAGGCTAACATGATGTTGTCGGATGCACAACATTGCATGTGGTTTGTGGCATCTTTGACACCACATTTGAGGATGGCGCTATCACAGCAAAAGATCTTGACCTAGGCTGAAGCATTAGAGATAGCAATGAGGTTGCATGAGACTCCAATATAGGATCCTGGGTTGGGAGTTTAGCAAATCCACATGCAGCTACAAAATCTATGCTTGGAGATGCAAAGTCTGAAACAAGATAAGGCGCCTCGGCCAGGAGCGTGTGAAGAGGCGTGGTGCATAAAATGTAAAAGCCAAGGTCATGATAAGGATCATTGTCTGGTATTTGCAAACTATTTGGCTGAGGGGGGACCAATGCCGTTGAGACCAGAGGCACAGGTGGGGCCAAGTGCGGTGACCGCACTCTGGTGTGCGATCTGTCAGGTGGGAGGAAAGCATACAATAGACAACTATCATCTATTGGAGAAATTTACACAACCCACCCAACAACTATTTTGAAATTTTTGCAGATCGGTGGGCCACGATGAACGAAATTGCCGAAGTTATGAGTTGCTGATGGATCAGACACTAGCTTACAGGATGCAGACTGAAGCACGAGGTCAGGATCCAGCTGCAGCAATAGCGTGCAGTGGATTCCAGGGACACGGATGAGGACGAGGAGGTATGGGACTTGGACAAGGGTGTGGACAGTTAATCTGCTACAATTGTGGGGGATCGGGGCATTACGCGCATGACTGTACGAATCTAACCAGAACATGTTGCCCATACTGTTACCAATTTGATCATGAAGTGGTAGATTGTCCCACACTAATTGCACAAATGTGGCAAAAGGGGGTGCTTCAGTTTAATCCAACACAGAATATCCAAATGATGAAGGTTGAACCATGCGAAGAGGACCCCAACGTGAATATGGTGCTCAGAAGTGGAGCCACCACAGGGGAGGATAAGGGGAAACAACCAGAGGAGGATACATGGGTTCGCAAGGCCCCTACAAAGAAACCTGAGTTTGATTTGGAATGTGCGAGGGAGACATTCATGGAAGCTAAGAAGAGCTTCGTGGAGGCCTCTACTTCAGGGAGTAAGGATCAAACTAAACCAAAAATGGATCCTTCTATGATAACTATCTTTTTAGAGACAAGCATGAAGCTACTATGGGACAATAAAGTAGTTAAGGGATTGCATGAACTGATAACTAGGTGCGCAGGGTCGGGTGAACCATGCATGGTTCAGAAACTAGGCGAGCACGCTTTGCACACTGGGTACGAAATGCGATTAACTACATAGATTGGTGACTATGAGATGGATCAGGTCATTTTGAACTTGGGGTCGGATGCGAGTGTGCTACCTAAACAGACCTGGGAATGTATGGGCAGGCCTGCACTACAATGGTCTCCTATTCAATTATGGATGGCGACCTAACAAAAGATCGTGCCCATGGGGAGATTGCAAGGAGTCACAGTGGACATTGAAGGCGCAGGCACACAAATAGACTTTGAGGTGATAGAAATTGTGGATGACAACAATCCTTACATCGCATTATTAGGGATAGACTGGGCCACGGACATGAATGGAGTCATCAACCTAAAAAGACAAAAAATGATATTCGAGAAAAAGCCTCTACATGTAGTAGTTCTGTTGGACCCAGCCAAAGGCGTGTGCTACACTGAACCTGTGCGCAACGAGGATAACGATGATGAACTGGACTACATTTACCAGATAACAACACAAGACTAGGATCGGGTGAACCCAACAGTGGACGGGAGAATCTCATGGGAACGCGATAGTTCCTGCACATCGAATTATGATGAAGAGATAGAGCGATGGAAAAATCGATTGCATGAAGTAACAACACTAAATTGTAATATGATGGTTAGATCGTTGCGACGCGTAATGACCAAAGCAAGGGAACTGCCACCCAATAACACAGAGGAATCCATAAACCACTATGAAAAGATTATACTGGAACATAAGTATCACAGTGCGCGAACAGGGGTGCTGTGTGCGACAATTGCACTGAGATGGAATACACATCAGAAGACTAGGAGGACCTGGTGCGAATATAGAAGGCGGGTGCAAAGCGGCTGGAGCATTCCCCAGTAGTATAGGATGCAAATGATTGTTGTGTGACCGCTTACCTAACTAAGAATCAAGAATCAGAATCCACCACGACAGCAGGAAAAGTGACGCATTTTGCCAGCTGTTCATGACAAAGCAATCAGGAAAACAAGTGGGAGCATGAACATCGTTCGCCTGATAAGACGAACCAATGGGAATTTGCATAGGGTTCGATGGGCCTATAAGACCATCAGCAAAAGGAGGAAGGCGAAGGTGATCTTATCAATGATGAGACAAGATGGAACCAAGAGGACAAAAGAAACTCCCCTGATCGCAACCTCCGCTGAGGTCCTGGGCAAAGGAATTTGACGGTTGGAGAAAACCATTCGGCACGACAGCAGAAGGCTTCGCGAAATCGATGAAGAATGCGCACGACTGAGGAGGAAAAGCATGATGTTGGATGAAGAAATCAGCAAAATGAAAATTTCCATTACATAAGCAGGCCATGCGAATATGAAAATAAAGGAACCAAGCCTGGCCGGTTCTACCTTGGTACTAGAACGAGCTGCGACCCTGCTATCATGGCTGCGACCGCACCAACGGAGGAGTGTACCATATACAGCAGAGCATGATGGGCTAATAGATACGAAGGCACTTGAAAGGTGCCCATAGCCCGGGCTAGTAGGGAAGTTGAAATCCCGCACCTGGGGTGTGACCACCTAACTAGCTGTGGGGAGCACAGTCTCAGCGCTCCAAGTAGTTGAAAGGAGGCGCAGGACTATAAACAAGTCTGCAAGAGACCTGCATGGAAAGAAGGTTTCGTGTAGGGCCTGTCAGTCAGCAAGATCGAGGTCACACCGAATGGGCTGCGTTGCCGTGTGGAAAGGCTAGGAGCTGACCATTGACATCACTATTCATGACAAGAAGTCTGAGTTACGCCAGAGAGGAGCGGGTGGTAGGCCATTAAGACAGGAATTCTAAGCTAGATATGAAAATATCTACCACCAAGAAGATATTAATGAATTAGAAGTGGAGGGAAGGATTGAATTCAAATTCACACGTTCCTATAAAAACCGTTGGGGTAGCTCCACAATAACCATTGCATATTTGAGACTTGAGCCAGTGTGGAATAGCATGCACCTACCTACCTAGGTCCCCGAGAGTACGTCCCTGAGCGAATTCAGGATAGAAACCATGAGAACCAGAGTAAGGTTCGAGGAGGCGCCCTATCTGACCCAGGAGGAGCCAGGAGAGGCGTCCACTACACCAGAAGTTCCAAAGTCCCCATGCACGCCGCGATTTCGGAAATACAAGCAAACTATGGGGCCAGTCTAGGTATCACTGTGATTCAACAAATTGTCAATAACAGAAAAGGGAAAAACAATCACCATCGAAATCGAGGAGGAAGAGGAAGATTTGCAAGCCTTGATTGCTCAGATTGAAGCGCAGGATGAGGAAGAGGAAAATGTTCCCCCAGTACCTTCACTACCACCATATATCTCGCTGTGGAAAGGGGCGGCCAAGATACCAAAGGACCTGGAGGCCATGAAGAGTACGCTCCAGACTCCACTTCTTCTAGATGAAATAAGGTTTGACAGTCTACCACTAGGTCGAGTACCGAGTATCAAGTTCGAATATTAGGATCTTGTAGATAGCGAGAAGTTCTTACAATTGGCCGAGGAGAAATTACTGTAGTGGAAATGGTTATGGGGTGTGGAAAAGGCAGGATTACTCAGTTTGAGGTGGATACCCCACTATCACTGCGCGGCCATCACAATTTTTGTTATCCGATAGTTACTATGTCTAGTACATGATGGGTATCTTTGGCTGGAGGAACCGATTCCCATCACAGTCGATTTAATACCCCGAATTTCCCAGTTATCGATTAAAGGAAATGATCCTGCAGACATAGCCGGCACAAGTAGCGACGTGGGCCTTGTAGAAGCCATGAAGGTTAAATATAAGATGGATAAGCGCAAGCGAGTGCATGTAATAGCAAGCATCAAAGATCGAGGGTTGCACATCGCCACCCAGTTACTGGTTGGTAAGCTCATGAGGAAATTCCCCGCAGACGAGGTGCCAACCTCTGTTATTGCGCTCGCAGAGCAATGTGTAGAAGGGGTCCAGTTCAACTGGGTGCAGTTTCTCTGTGATGAATTTTTGACAAATTGTTGGGAAGCCCAGGAGCAAGGTAAGACTTTCCATTATGCATGGTTGCTTCTAATAGGAGAGCTGCCAAAAGGCAGCCAGTTTCTCGATATCGACCAGAACCTCCTTGAAGTCGTGCGGTATAACTTGCTTCCGGCTACAAAAGATGGCACGAGGATTTGTGAGATCAAAGTGTTTTGGATATTCATGGAGGCAAGTATCTAGACATGGATCGCTCACAGACCGTGGTTATCCCTGACCATATACAACAGTTTGCAAAGTGTGACTGAGTTCAAGGCGGACATGCATAATCTGTATATCAGGGCGCAGAAGGATCCAAAGTGAACATAGGTAAAGCTTTCATTCATTGAAATGGACGATGCAATTTACGAGGTAATGGCAGCATGGCCTCTGGAGTGGCGTGCCCTGGACTTAGCCGAATTAGACAAGATTGCAGCTCAGCAGTGGAAGAAGGAAATCAAGTTGCGCATCACAAAGTTGGCGGAAAGAACGCACCAGGAACAGAAAATGCCCACGCAGCGGGAGGCAACTGAAACCACAGTAGAGACCATCACAACGCCCATTGAAGAGATTGTGGAGGCTCTGGAACTGTCCATGGAACAAGACATACAGGGGAAGTGAAGACATAGGATCGCACGTACTTGACCACAACATTGACTCAACTCAAGAGGCCTCGTGTCCAGGAGCAACCACATGCACGCAAAAAGACCAAGGCGACAAAAGCCTTGGAAAAGGATCTTCTTGCTAGCAGCGAACTAGCCTGGGATGGCACTAAAGGTACTTTGGAGGAGCTAATGACAGAGTAGACAACTGTGTTGGGGGAGCTCAGATCACAGTTGCAGGTGTTACAGGTGCGACCCCTAGGAGGCATGATCCCGACCCTCGCGGAAAGTACACTCACAGCAGAGCAGATGGTGCTCGCCCCCACAATGAGCACCTTAATATAACCAGTAGGCGCTGTCCTAGTAGAGGCTGAAGGCGACAAGCGGAGTTGGGGGCTGAATTTGGCCGCTCTTCCTCAAGAAACCTTATACCAACTGCAAGATGGCATAACTGCTGAGCTCCGTGCTAGGGAAGGCCGTGCCCTCCAAGTATTAATGGAGCAAAAAGGAAATCTAGAGCAGATTAGTTTACAACATGACAACTTGCTTGCACACAACCAAGGATTGGAACATGCTGTGGAGGAGATCTGTAGCAGTGTACTCGAACTGGCTATGCCAGTGGAACTTCCAGCAGCTGAAAAGATTCATTACATGGTGGTAGGATTTCGTAAGGCTCAAGAGGAGTCCGTGAAAACTCAGTGGGAGTTGAACTTGTAGATCGTGGGATTAAGGATGACCGCACAACCTACTACACCCCTAGAAGTTAGACAACAACGTCGTTGCGCAATTCAAGCAGGATTGCAGGTGATAGAGCACGTTGTACACGACTGCATGGGATTGTTGGATCAGTCCCTTCTTACACTCACATCACTACAAGAAGACCCCCATGTTGCAGCAGGTAGAGACAGAAGCACGGGAGTTGCAGCAGGCTTATGACAATGTTCCGGGGACTGTGCAAATGGTTTCCATCACTCAACGTTTGGCTAGGATGAGGGAGGCCCAAGCTTTGAAGTAGCAGGTGGACGTCACATGACAACGGGAAGCGGGGCTCAAAGCACACATCCAACCTTGGCTTGAGGAAGCGTTCATGGTTACCACAATGATCGAGGGGAAGCTGACCCAGTTGCAGGACACATATGCACTAAGGCAAGAAGGTGCTCCCAATAATGCGTCTGAACACCGGGCAAAATTGATACAGCAGACACCAGACGAATGCATGGCAGATGTCAGTGTAGTGCACAGGTTGCTGGAGGAACTTCGAGCAAAGATCAACGCACCAGCCGAGTGACTCGAGATGAGTCACGATGATTGTGTTGGGGGCCTGTTGGGTAGCAGAGGCCCCACGTAATGGGTTTGGGGCTTAAAGCCCGCAATTTTGGGTAAAAATGTGGTAAAAGCTCCAAGAAGTATGCAGAGCACGATTGGTATTAGGTCAAGTCAAAGGGTTGTCCGCTTGAGAATAATTTAAAAGAATAGAAAGAGGGTCAGCCTGCCCATGGTCCGCAGACCATGGGAATGTATAAATAGAGCGAGACTCTAAGGGTAGAAGGTAGTTCTTGTTTGGAGTTTGAATGAATGGGTTTATGAATACAATATTCCTTCTGAGTTTGTAGTCTGAGTCTTGGGTCGTAGTAAGGGATAGAGACTCCACAGCTGTGTGCGCGGAGGCCTGGTAGAGTCCGCAGCTGTGTGCGCAGGATGAGAAAAGGATTATATTGAAGTGAAGGCATTAATAAAGCTAATTTGGTTCTGAAATATTACGGATCTATTCATATTCTAGTTTATGCATCGATTATAATCTATACGTTTATGCTTATTGTCAGAGTTTATGCAAATCTGTAAGATTTATTGGTGCGCGCACTGGTTATAAGTGTTAAATGTTTGCTTAAAGACATCAAGAATTAGATCTGATCTATAATGACTCTTTAATAATAAGAATTAAAAAGAAGATCTACGCGAAAGCCTGACAACAGTGCAGATTGGTGCGAGGGCGTGGATCGGATCGCAAACGTTCCAAGTTCTCATCAAGACATCACAAGGGTGCAGAAACCTGGTTCCAGCACCCTCCCCTACTACCTCGGGTGAGACATCAGTCTGCACTCTGCGGACTATTGCCGAAAGGGCTGGTAGTGCGAGATTTGTTTGGCTAAAACACTTCCGAACCTGGGTCAGGCCCCAATAAGCCAACAGGTACTATCAGCACAATTCACGGAATGTGAATATAGGAACTAAAGTCTAACACCCATGAAATCACTCGATCAAAATCCAATGATGTGAACTTGTCGTCGAGTGTGAAGAACTTGCCATTAGGGCATGCAAGCTCTAAGGTACTGGAAGGGAGTCTCTTGGTTAGCATCTCGGAAAATGAGTTGAAGTTGATGGAAAGCGACCGTGTCAAAGGAGGGCCATAATGAATCCCACATCATCGACGTGAGACGAGAGGATGCAAAATGATTTTTGGATGATACAGAGAAACAAAGGTAAGTGTAACTGCAAAAGGGAAACTCTTGAACATATCGGTGACACAACTAGAAGTTTTGGAAGCTTTTGGATCCATGGGATTGGTGGTCATAATGACATGGCAGAGATCAGATGGAAGGAAAAAATTAACGGCCCAAACCCAGGAAGTGAAACGATGTAAAGGAGGATGTCCCAACCCAACTCGAAGCAAAGAGTGTCATGTTCAAGAGTAAGCTACTGACATGACTCGATAGATTTCCAAATTTCCCCCCACCATTTCTGGCGAGTACCCCAATTAGCTTTTTAATCGCAAGCTTGAAGGGGATAGCATATGCTTGCACTGTAAGTTCATCCTTCGGATGAATCTGACCTAGTAAGTTTAACGAGCCCTAGGAAGGAGAAGCTCGTGTTCATCATGGTGACGAATCCGATGTCGTTTAATAGAGTAACGAGTCTGACAAAGGTGTAACTCGGTATCTTTTTCATGTTTAGAGAGTTTGAAAAAGACACATAAAATAGAACTCCTTATGGTCCCTTTTCATACATTTGCGTCTCTCGAGCCCAAAAAGGCAGAAACCAGTACTTGAGAGAACCGCTTGACTATTTCAGTCAAGGAGTACCTTTTTCGTAAATCGTGTCTCCCAGCCCAAAAAGGGGTAAACTTATACTGGGTGCACATCGTTTCGCATCCATTAACGAGTTCAAAACGACAAGGGCTCGGCCATATTTTCATTTTTAAAGGGTCGGAAAAGAGCTGAAAGTGGACCGCCCCATTTTTATTCTCTTTAACGAGTCAAAAAGGGAAAAATACTTAGAAATCTTTTCATATGAGTTTAACGAGTCAAGAAAAGAGCTGAAATGTGACTCATCATCAGTGTCAAACATCCATCACCTGTTGCTACACAAGCAAGGCAAAGTGTATTATCGAGTCCTTGAGGCAAAATAGGTCAAACTTTTTTACAAAACCTGATATTTTCATGAAAAATGAATAAAAAAGGGGAAAAGTAAATATATTTTTACCATTTCACCTTTGTAGTGAATAATTTTTACCCACTTTTCCCTGGTTTTTCTGGAGTAGATTACGAGAGATCTGGGAGGTCAATCAATGAGCCGCCAGTGCCATGTAACAACCAAATCTCTGAGCTCCATTTTCATGCCATTCATTTCTATTTTTAACCATTTTTTAGGATTTTTAAGGAGGCTTTTGAGAAATTGTTTTGCCCTCAGTCGGTGCGATTTCCGGGCACAGGATCACGCCGGTTGAGGGTTATTTGCATAAACATCAGCGCCGACCAGTGTGACTATTTCTTAAATAGGCACATGAGCACCGTAGATAGGGAAAAATCATCTTTCTTCAAAAATTAATAGCTAGAACTTGAATTTCATGTGCCAAAATTGATGATTGACTTAAATAAATGGCTTTTGCAAAAGAGAAATTGCTGAAAATGGTGGATTGGAAGGAAAGAGAGCACGAAGATGTTGACACCCAAGCATTGAATGATCCAAATTGCCTAGAGGCTTTGAGGGCTTGCGGGCTCCTCAAATTTTTCCTTACACCAGCGATGCGATCCTAGCCCGAGTTGCTTTGATACTTGATAAGCCTTTTTGACATCAATTGGGAGATTTTTGTCATTGGGGACCAGGAGCTAGAGTTGAAAACTTCAAATATCTACTTCTTCACTGGACTGTCTCGTAGAGGTGAGCCAGTGAACTTGTATGGGTCACGTCCGGTCAGGGTAAGCATATCTTCCCTACTTGCCGAACATTGTCCTGAGGCCTTGAAATCCAAGAGTGGGAAGAAAGAAATTTCCAATGTATGGGATTTGACACTAAGGGTGCTTTTGTTGACTATCAACAGAGTGGTGAGATCCCAAGTGGAACATGAGACTAACAAGTTGAAGTTCCTTTATGCTATTGACTGCACAACTCCAATGATCTTCAACTGGGCAGAGGCCATGAGGATGAACATCAAGCACCAGTTTTCCAAGGCCAAGGCGGGGAATCTGAAGCAATTTGGCTTCGGATCAGTACTTGTGACTTTCTTCCTGGAACGAGTGACACTATTCCAGTATCAGTTGACTGAGGTTGATCCTCCTGTGCCACGTGATCCGCAGAAGGCCCGCTGGAGTCATTTGATGCCCAGGATCACTAGGGATCAACATATGTCATATCGACCAGCATTCTTCTCATGGATACGACGATAGAAGACCGTCATGGAGGAATGGCCATATAGTGGCACTGATTTCCGTGGAGACCCATATATGCCCTTACCAAATGGAGAGGACTTTGATGATGAAGGTTCAAATCAAATTTTTGATTTTGATGTTTTTTAATTGTTTTTGGTATATGCATGCTTATAACATTTCTCTTGTCTATGCAAATGTTGGACCAGTGCGGTTAGCCGGGATGTCCCCGATAGCCAGGCATGTCCCACATCCTATTGATGTTATCGCCCCTTATCAGGAAGGGAGCGATAACGAGGAGGATATTGCGAGGAATCTTGAGGGGTTGACTCATGGTATCTCAGAGTATGCTCAGATAGGAGACATGCCCCAATAGTACCAGAGGCACATAGTGGAAGTCTCAGATTGGATCTGCCGACTGCTGAGTCATGTTGCATGAGTTGTTTCGTGTTACCATGACCACCATGCTGAGTAGTTCCTAGGTCCAACATTTACATATTTTTTTGAGGCCTGCGTTGTTATAGACATTTTTGTGCCTTACAGCTCTAAGCATGAAATGTCCATAAACCAAGGGTTCCTAAGTCCCTAAAAGTGTTGTTCTAACCCCTAAAGGAACAAGGTCAACAAATTACAGCTTCTCCCAGAAGTTCTCCACCAGAAACTGCTCAGAATAGGTCAAAACAAGATCATTTCAGCTGCTCCACTAGCTAAGTGCGTTGCATAGCACCTAGATCCACTAGCTAGGTGTGTTGCAACGCACCTAAATACACTATCAGGGTGCGTTGAGCGGGAAATGACAAATGGCAGTGTCATTCCGCAAGGTGGAGAGACAATGGAAGCTTCCAGAATCTTCTCCAATGACACTTGCCTCACTGAATTCGACCAAGGACGAGTAAGAGGCTTTCAGTCTCCAAGTGGAAGCAAGAACTGACAGAGAGAAGCCACTAATCAAATCATAAGTTGACTCATCCTCCTTGCATACATCTATATATGGATCCCTCATCCCAGAGATCCAGAGGCTGGAATTTTGCACATTGTAAGGAATTGCTGTTGGTTTTGAGACACATATCAGAGAGTTGGGTGATCTATGCTTTGTTGGAGGTGAAGAGGGGCTTCTTTGCTGGGAGGTTGATGCTGGGTCAAGAATCATCGGTTGTAACTCCTCCTGGATCTTCTTGTATATCAATAAAAACTATTTGAGTTTCTTCTCCATGCTTTTGTATCATTGATGCTTGTTACATTTGTATGGTTAACTTAAATCTGATCCTAAGTTATTTATGAAGATAAATCCATGTCTTTGTATAGTTTTCTTCTTCTATGATCTTACAGGTACTTGGTGAAGCCGGGCAAGTAAGGGAGCAGGTAGCTGGAAGCTGTCAAAGAGGAGAGAGATTGGATCAAAGGACTAGCGCAAGACACAGGTTGGTTCTTCCTATTCCTCTTTGTTTATAGTTCATAAAGAAGATACAAAAGTAGTTTTCTCTGTTTGTTTCTAAGGCAGCTGTCACACCTTAGTGGGATAGAGCAGTTCTAAATAGACACTTTTCCCGGTAACAAAATGGCGACTCCGCTGGGGATCGAGTCTAATTAGTTTGTTTGTGTATCTCTTGTTGTTTATTTCATAAACTTATAAGTAGCAATCGAACTGCATTTGCCATATCAAATGCAAAGTAGACATCTGCTGCTTCAATCCATTCACTGGATCTGTTTATGATTTGAACAGCTGATTCATAGACTATCTGATTGCCCTTGTGATAGTTCTTAGACCCTCCTTAGATCTACCCCTGATTGTGCATTACTGATTGCTTTTACTCGGCCAAAAACCAAAGACTAAACTGCAAACTGTGACCCAGAACCCGGATAGAATTCTCGTTTCTGCCCCAGCGCAGGCACTGTGAAGAGGTTCTGCATTTCAACGCACTTCCCGAAAGGGCAACCTGCGCTGCAATGTAGTTTCTCTGTGTAACAGGTGCGCTGATCAGCCTAGCCCTGTGCAGCTGAGGTTCTTTGCTTCATTCTTTCAGTTTTGTCTCTGAATTTTGCAGCCTGTGATCAGTATATGACTGTTTCAAACCCCTTTTCCTTACTGATATTCCGCCTCATTTGTACAAAAGAACTGTAGATGTTTTTGTGTGTTTGTTGAGTCGTTTACAGTTTTCCATTGCAAAAGTATAATAATCGTACTGTCGTCCTTTGATTTAGATCTGTCGCAAGTGTCGATTTTGATCATAGGATAAAGTTTATTTGCTGTTGATGGTCGATTATGCTTTTACTATTGCCTTTGGTTTGAATTTGTGACTTTCTAGTGTCAAAACGAGTATTTATTTCAAAATCATAAAGTGTCGTAATCATCTCTACCTTTTGATTTTGAAAAGAAGCTTGTTTGTGTTTGTCGCTTGAAAGCAAATTCAGATTTGTACATCAACTTTCTTTTTAGCATCAATACTAAGAAAGTGAAAAACAAATACATGCATGTGCATTTGCATATAGACAGTCTGTTTGGCTTGATTTAGGAAAGTGCATTTACAGTGTGCTCTTTGCTCTTTGTGAAAAGATTGTGTCTTTATTTTCCCCTAGTAGCTAGGATTTTCATTGCTGAAAAGAGATAAAAGTTTGTTTATCATCTTTAGATTGCATTCTAGGGATTACATCTACATCTCGTGGTGAACCCAAAAGGCAAACTTCATAAGAAAGATCAACTTAAAATAAATTCAATGAACCTAACAACGCTTTGGAACTTAACGCACAACATTTAGAGGTCTAGGCTAGAGACGTATTCCGGCGTCGTAAAGCATGGTAACTGTTGTCCTCACTGATGGTTGGGTGATTCCTCCACTTTGAGACGATAAGTGCCAGTACGGACTTGTGCTCCCACGTACCGTCGAGTATATATTGGGAGACCCCTATAGGCTTAAAACCTTTATCCATAGGAAGCCGTGTCGGCCGCCCTACTGATCGCAATGCACTGAACACAACATTCAGGAAGATTGACTGCCGTACCGTAAAAAGTATTCTGCAGTTTTGCGATTCGTTTGGTACTCCCTCTACCTAGACCTCCAGAGCAGTCCCTTTCGTTCCTTTTCAGACTCTTTAACGGAAAAGGTCCATCTGAGCACTTGTCACTTCAGGCTCATTAAAAATCGAAGGAGACTAGAGTCATCTTTTGTTTTTTCTCGACTCTTAAAAACTGAAAAAACAAGTTGTGTCAAAGCGTGTTAAAATTTATTTTAAACGGAATATTCATTACCCCTTTCCTACGTTGATCTTGGGTTGAGAAAATGGAGTCTACCAACCAAGGAGTTCCCCTTGGTGGAAATCCTAGTCCCTTCTCCTCTTGGGGAGATGTTGGTGCGCCCCATATGGCCACATTGTCGCTTCCAGGACTGACAATTGGTTTGTCTGTATGGCTCTTCTCAACCTCTGTCGTTCAGAACACCACTATTCCTGAACAATCGAATCAGCAATTAGACGAGTCCAGAGTTGCCCACCAGCCTTCTACCTCCTCTAATTCTTCCTCTCCTCCTTCCTCTTCCCTTGATGGGGCTGGTAAAGCCAAGGGTCAAGTTCCTAAGGAGAAGAAGGAAAAGAAGAAGAAAGAGAAGAAGAAGAAGGAGCCAAAGGCGAATGGGGGAAAACGAGTGTCGTCTAACGAAAATCCACACATTGCACCGACCAGACCTAAATCGCCATGTGTCATTTGCAAAGGAGACCACTTTTACAGAGATTGTCCTTGCATCCCTCGGATATTAAGGGACTGGTCTCCTCGTTTGCACAATCCGGTGTCGTCAACCTCTGATGATCACATTGAAAATACACCATCAACTAGTGAAAGTGAAGCCCCAGGACAAAAAGGGAAAGCTAGATTTCCTTGTAAACTGTGCGAAGGCAATCATGCCGTCCACTGTTGTCCCTTCTTAGACGAAGCTAAAAGAGTTTTGGATGATCGTCCGGTTTCACCGTTACGACTTCCTCCTGGATATAAAAAACTCTTGCCGAGTCCGTCACTAGTTGAAAATCCGGCTGACCCGCCCAGGTGGTCAGCTGAAGCACCTATCATTGAAGATAAACCATCTGGATCCATACCAGACGAAAGTCAAAAGGTTGAGGCGGCAGTTGACCCGGTCTTGCCTTCAGAGGTTTCATCTTCAGATGATATAGTCACTGAAGAGAACAAGGATGACACCATCCAAATTCTCTTCATAAACACAGACTCCGACGAACATGGGGGCAATTTACCTGTTCCTTTACCGCAGGAAGGAAGTTCGTCAGAGCCGTACCCGGCCGTCTATTCGGTCCCACCTCCAAGCAACCTAGTTGTCTCCTTCGACTGGAATCAACTAGGCAGACCCCGTTTACCAGCAAGCATACCATTCCGAATTATCGTTCAAATATATAGAATGGTTATGGCTGGTACCATCATAGATGAGGGGGCTTCTGTGAGTATCCTTTCCTCAACTGCTTGGAAAGCGCTTGGTTCGCCATCGCTTTTGCCTGAGATGAGAAATCTGATAGGCTTTGATAAAGGAACCAGTCGACCTTTAGGGATCCTTCCCGATGTGCCCATAACATTGAGAAGGAAGACAGTTTGCATGAACGTAATGGTAGTTAAAGGACCCTTGGATTATAACCTACTCCTTGAATGAGACTATATTTATTGCATGGAAGAAATTGTCTCCTCACTCTTTAGAGTAATGTGTTTTCCGCACGAAGGAAGAGTGGTCAAGCTCGTGGACCAGCTTTCATTTCCCAGATCACGCATAGCAAATAGTCATATACCATCCCTAAATGGTCATTTCACGCAAGAAATGTCTCAATCTCCAGTCCGTCCTCCCGATGAGCGCGAGTAATTTGGAGGGATATGACTGAAACCCAGGGGGCATGCATCCTGGTCTGCTTCGGCAGGAAAACTTCAGGTATAGGGTAGATTTCCGCGGGAGAATATGCCTAGTCTGTACCCCCGTCCGTGATTGGAAGAGGGGGTTATTCTAGTACATGATTCTCTTGTCAAAGTTATGTGAGTTGGCGGGCATCGTCGCTCACCTTTGTTTATCTCGGTAGACATCGCCGAAGAAGTGTTTTGTTTGCGCCGCAAATAGAACAATCTTTGGGTGACCTGTAAGAGGTAGGCCTCTCTCGGTAAAACAAATGTTTTGGCGGAAAGAAGTAGAGGTAACCTTGAAACTCTGTTTTATACCTGGGGGCATGCAAACCTTTTGGAGTGCAAGCGAAGGGCGACTATTTGTTTTTTAAATTTTTAGGACCTCTAACCCTTTAAACTCGTAGGATTGGTCGTCACCTAACTTGCATAAAGAAAGGATGTGGGGAAAAACTCTAAAAGTTGTCGTTTTTATATGAGACATTCTTATCATATGACTGGATTAATCGAGCAGTGTTACCGCGAGGTTCAAGCTCGTTAAAAAATAAACCCGGACCGAGCAAATGTTTCCGCCCGCGTTTAAGCTCGTTAAAAAATGAACTATCCCCTGGTAAATTACCACCGTGAATGTAGCACTTCAGCCATTAAAGCCTTGGTCGTGTTTGCACCGTCACCTCCACTTTTTCATTGGCCGATCATTCACCTCCATTTGATTGTTTACCCATTTTGAGGAACAGCTGCGAAGAGTGATTTCACTAGCCATCCTTGTAACACTGCCGTGATTGGAAAATTCCAAACCTTACCTGGAATCAGCTGCTACCCATTTTATCACTCGTTCCTCAAAAGACGAGTCTTCTTTAAGCTCTTTTCAACTGACTCGTAAAATATGAAAAGATTGCCGAGTCCTTGGCCTTCCAGCTCGTTAAAGGGACAGGAAGTGCTATCCCTCCTCTAGATTTTAATCTTTTTGGACCTGAGGGATTATTGCACAAAAAGATCGAGCGCTTGTTTTGTTCGGCTCGTTAAAGCTATCGAAAATTCATCCCTTCTGTATTGTTTTATACTTTTTCGGACTTAAGGGATTAGATGATGAAAAATGAATTTTGGAGTTACCTTTACGTACCTTTTCAGACTCTCTAAAAATGAAAAGGACCGAGTTATCTTTGTCGTTAAACTCGTTAAAAAGATTAATAGCGACAAACTTGTCTTTAGACGAGAACGAGTTTCACTATCGCTAGGCTCGTTAAAACATAGCGATGGGTTTGCCCGAAGGGGAAATTATAGAACAAGCATATGTTATCCTCCTCAAGCTTGACAAAAATAAAGAGGTACTGGTCAGCAATGACTGGGGAAAAATTGGGAAGAAAACTCAAAGAATCTTTATTGGTAGCAAGTCGCTCTTGAACATGACACTTCCGCTCCGTGCCCGAGTCGGGTTGGGTTGTTTCATTCACCGGTCACATCACCATGGTCACGCCATACCATCCACATTTTGGGTTAATGCTACCAATCCATCACATCAGTGTCGCCGATATGTTCAAGAGAAGTCATCCAGAAAGGCCACCTGTGTCCCACCCACTACCATACATTATACTCCATTCTTTCATGACCGCCACCCTAAACCATATATCATCAGATCATTTTCACCTCCATCAAAATCATTTGCTCCGTTCCGTGTCATTGATGTGGGATTCATTAAGGCCCTCCTATTACGGATCACTTCTTCTCGACATCAGCTCATTATCCAAGAAGTTGGTCTAGGAACACCCCATTCAGTACTTTGAAGCTTGCATGCCTCAATGGCAAGTTTCTCACTTCCGGCGACAGGTTTACATCAATGACCTTCGACCGAAAGATTTTGCGTGGTGTTCGACGCCAAGTCCTTTATTCACACCACGTGAATTTTACTACAGTACCTTGAGGATCATTATCATTATCGGTGATTCCTCTCACGCTTGTTAATAGTTTACATCATTGACTGGTAATCAAGCGATTTCCTTCCATGTTCGACTTCAAAACATTTCTCACATGGATCGACTTGTACTTCGAGTGAAGATCGGACGAGATTGAAGACCCCGGATCTAGTTTCATCCATCCGGGCTGCGATATATATTCAGGAAAATAAAGACATTGAAATGTAGAGCATTGCAGCACAGATAATCATCCTACCAAAAGGATGATGACTCTATCAGAATCATCAGTCTACCATCAGATGATTGTCTGTCCTATGTACATGAAAATGAATTTATAAAGCTGAGCATGGGAATGCCCGCCTCAGCTAGATCATGAAAACAGTATGAAGATAATGTATTGTATTGTATCTTATTACAGGTCTCCTCCTAGCATTGAAAGAACTTCGGATCCTCATAATAAAGCATTTCACCCGATAAACGGCCTCATACTTTAGGGGGCAACTGTTATAGACATTTTTGTGCCTTATAGCTCTAAGCATGAAATGTCCATAAACCAAGGGTTCCTAAGTCCCTAAAAGTGTTGTTCTAACCCCTAAAGGAACAAGGTCAACAAATTACAACTTCTCCCAGAAGTTCTCCACCAGAAACTGCTCAGAATAAGTCAAAACAGGATCATTTCAGCTGCTCCACTAGCTAAGTGCGTTTCATAGCACCTAGATCCACTAGCTAGGTGCGTTGCAACGCACCTAAATACACTATCAGGGTGCGTTGAGCGGGAAATGACAAATGGCAGTGTCATTCCGCAAGGTGGAGAGACAATGGAAGCTTCCAGAATCTTCTCCAATGACACTTGCCTCACTGAATTCGACCAAGGATGAGTAAGAGGCTTTCAGTCTCCAAGTGGAAGCAAGAATTGACAGAGAGAAGCCACTAATCAAATCATAAGCTGACTCATCCTCCTTGCATACATCTATATATGGATCCCTCATCCCAGAGATCCAGAGGCTGGAATTTTGCACATTGTAAGGAATTGCTGTTGGTTTTGAGACACATATCAGAGAGTTGGGTGATCTATGCTTTGTTGGAGGTGAAGAGGGGCTTCTTTGCTGGGAGGTTGATGCTGGGTCAGGAATCATCGGTTGTAACTCCTCCTGGATCTTCTTGTATATCAATAAAAACTATTTGAGTTTCTTCTCCATGCTTTTGTATCATTGATGCTTGTTACATTTGTATGGTTAACTTAAATATGATCCTAAGTTATTTATGAACATAAATCCATGTCTTTGTATAGTTTTCTTCTTCTGTGATCTTACAGGTACTTGGTGAAGCCGGGCAAGTAAGGGAGCAGGTAGCTGGAAGCTGTCAAAGAGGAGAGAGATTGGATCAAAGGACTAGCGCAAGACACAGGTTGGTTCTTCCTATTCCTCTTTGTTTATAGTTCATAAAGAAGATATAAAAGTAGTTTTCTCTGTTTGTTTCTAAGGCAGCTGTCACACCTTAGTGGGATAGAGCAGTTCTAAATAGACACTTTTCCCGGTAACGTACCACAAATGTATGAGACCTATGAGCCGCCGATGTTATTATAGACACACATATTATTTTTTGGGTTCTGATGTATCAAACATTCACACACACACACACACACACACACATGTTGTATTTTATTGTCTATTATGGTACAAATGGTTTGTCTTATCTTTCACATGCTTCGTAAATGTCTATCCAACATGTAATTAGCTAATGCATCTGTCAATGTATTCATGCATCTAGGAATATGATGATATGTAATATAATCAAAATGTCTTTCCGATAGACGGATACGAAGATACATTTGTAATATTTGAGGGTTCCTGACGGAATATTGCTCATTGAGTTGAAGGACAACAAGCTATGAATCCAGGTTGAAAACCAATTCTCTGATGCCCAGAGCGATGGCTTCTGACAACAGTTCAATGACCGCACTGTATTCGACAATGTTGTTGGTTGTACGACCTAGGAAGATACCTTAAAGGTCAATCAACTTACCGTTAGGGTTATAGATAGCCCATGCCACAGATGATAGGTTTCGGGTACTTCGGCAAGCACCATCGGCGAAACCAACATGAGGAGTTGCAGACATCTACAAAGCAAGAAAAGCATAGTAAACAGGAAAGTTGTTTGAAAACTATCACACAAAACCATGTTGTACAAAAATGAATCACACACTAATGTACATAAGTAACCATGAAAGATGTCCTAAGCATAGTACTTTTTGAGGTAAAGCCCATTTCGGGGCTTATCGAGAGGATTTCCTTCATAATCAATAAGCTCATAGGCTCCTTTATGCAAAACATGTTTTACAATATAGGGCCCATGCCACATAGGTTCAAACTTGCTTGCCCCCAGCTTATCATTAGCTTGGTCATATAGCAGGACCAAATCACCCTCAGAGAAAGCGCGAGGGGAGACCGACTGATTGAAATGGGATTTGACCTGTTTCTTTTGTGCTTCGATGACCAAGGCAGTAAGACGATGAGTCTCGTCCTGTCATTCAAAATATAAGAGGTTTTCCTCTTGAAGATAGATGGCCAGAAATAACCAGCGCGAAGGATTTTCTGAGCTATAGCGTAACCAGACATATTACCACCACATGCCCCCGAGTGGCAATCATTGAGAGCTCTTTTAGCTTCCTTAATCATGAGGCATTGGCGAAGGATGAAATCGATGCCGACATGGTATAAAGTATCGCCAATAATACGGTAGGGTTTGGAATGATGCTGAATCCTTCGACGATCATCCTTGGTCAATGCGGAACAGAATGTGGAGGTTTGGAGATACACAATGATATCACCGTACCATGGATCAAGGGTGCTAATCAGGAAAAGGGTCTCATCTAGGAGTTTTTCATTTTTTTATTTTGAGGAAGAACCCGTGAATAGTTTTGAAACCAACGTTTCGGACTAGCTTAGTGAGTCCATCATCAGGGCAATGAGATTTGTTTTTAGAAGAGAGAGCGTGAAAATTACTGAGCTTATTAATAGTTATTTGAAAAGCATTGCTGTTGTCTTCATTAGTGGTCGGCTTATAAGTGGTAAATTAATTAATACTTATATAATTTATTTATTTACATAGGTATTTATTATATTTATTATTATTTATTTATTTAGTTATAATTTTGTTATATAATTGTTTATTTATATGTATATAATTTATTATTTGGATTTCCAATAAAGTAAATTTATTATCTATTTATTAATATTTTTATTATTTTTATTATCATTATTATTTATTGATTTATTTTTATTTATTTATAATTTTATTTATTTATTATAAATAAATAAAAGTAATTTAATAAATACCTATTTATTTAGATAGGAATTTATTATGTTTATTATATATTATTATTGTTTATTTATTTGGTTATAATTTTATTATATTATTGTTTATATATATATATATATATATATATATATATATAATTTATTATTTATATTTCAAATGAAGAAAATCTATTATTTATTTATTATAATTTTTAATAAGTATCTAATTGTTTAGATAAGTGTTTATTATATATTATTTGTTTAGATAGGTATATTATTATTTATTTATTATAATAAATTAAATTAATGAATACCTATTTATTTAGATACGTATTTATTATATTTACTAAAAGTTGTTATTATTTATTTATTTGTTTATAATTTTATTATATTATTATTTATTTATATATATATATAACTTATTTTTTTAATAAGAACCTATTTGTTTTAGATAGGTATTTATTATATATTATTTGTTTAGATAGATATATTATTATTTATTTATTATAATAAATTAAATTAATAAATATCTATTTATTTAGATATGTATTTATTATATTTACTAAAAGTTGTTATTGTTTATTTATTTGTTTATAATTTTATTATATTATTAATTATTTATATATATATAACTTATTATTTTTAATAAGAACCTATTTGTTTAGATAGGTATTTATTATATATTATTTGTTTAGATAGGTATATTATTATTTATTTATTATAATAAAATAAATTAATAAATACCTATTTATTTAGATAGGTATTTATTATATATTATTTGTTAATTATTATTTGTTTATTATTATTTATTTGTTATTATTATTTATTATATATTATTATATATTATTATTTGTTTAGATAGGTATTTATTATATATTATTTGTTTAGATAGGTATATTATATTATTAGGAGTTTTTCATCTGCACCAGTAGGGAGAGCTTTGTAGGTAAGGGAACAAATCAATTCAGCGAAAACAAGTGACTTCTTATATTTGGCCGTAGTGAAGACCAAATTGAATTCTTGCAGGATAATGATCCATTTAGAATTCTTGGCCCCTAGCAACTGACGAGTCAGGATATAGGTCATAGGGTTGCATTCAGAAATCACTGTAGTCGTACGTAAAAGAATATAGTGCCCAAAACGTTGAATAGCCTGAATCGCAACCAAAGCCAACTTCTCGACATGTTCATAACACGTTTCAGTGTTGAGGAGATTCCGGCTAAGGTAGTAGATTACATGTTCATTGCCTTCGTCATCGTCTAGGACCAACACCATAGCAATGGTGCTAGGGGCCGCGGCTAGGTAAAGGAAGTAATCTCGATAATAGTCCAGTGGATGCAACAAAGGATCATTTATGAGGACGACCTTAAGATCATTAAAATATTTTTGGGCGACCTCGTCCCAAGCAAAGGGCCTTCCTTGTTTGAGCAACCGAGTAAATCTTGTAGCTAGCCTGATGTAGTTGGGTATAAAATGATGGAGAAAGTTGGCCTTTCCTTGCAGGCTCTAGAGTTGGTGTAGTGAAGATGGAGGGGTAAATTTACAATGGCCTCGAATTTTAACGGATCCAGGTGAATTCTGTCCTTGGAGACGATAGAGCCGAGGAGTCATCCTGATTCCATGCAGAAAACACATTTGTGCTGATACGTTGGTATTTTATGCACCACAATAATAGGATTGATGCCAAGCATTTCTTCATAAGACCATGCAAACACATCACAGAATTCCTGAAATAGATGAGTATATGTCTTGATCTCATCCGGAGAACAAGATACCCCAATATGAACATGTTCAACGACACCCGGTTTGATAGAAATGTCAATCGGTATCGTTTGGGTAATATTATCGAAATTTCCTTCCAACCATAATTCATGAGTAACAGCTGGTGGTGGAAATGGAGAAGAGGACTCTTCGAGAGCGGTAGACATGATCGTCGGGCGAGGTGGGAACGAGGAGTGATGATGGGTATCGATCCATGGCGGTTCCTCGAGAGACATGACTTCCATGATACTTTCATCGGCAAGGAAGGTCTCGGCTAAGGGATTAGATCATTCCGAAGTGCCAAGCTAGGGGGATTGGGAACACATATTGAGAGAGATCTTTGGCGTATGAGAATCAGAGGACACAGAGTTCGAAGTCGAAACAATTTCCATGTAATTGACTTCGACGGGACTAAGCGGCATGACCTCACCCCAAGCATCAACAAGATCTGGTGCAGGTATGACCCATGGATTAGATTTGACCGAGACCATGTTGACAGAGGTAACATGAGGAGGTGGGAGTGGAAAAATTCCCATTAAGGCAGAATCTTTGAAGAGTCCCGCCCCCACACTCTCATAGGGAGCACCAAAGTGCTTGATGTATGGAATGTTTCCATCTGAGGAGGAAGAAGCAAAGAACGACGGCTAATCGATAGTGACAATCTTCCCTTGATGGGGAAAAAGGATCATGCGAAACAAAGAGGAGGCCACGGCATGCATGGCATGAGTCCAACTTTGACCGAGTAGAAGATTATAATTGAGATTGGTGTCAACAATCTCTACTTCGACTTGCACTGTCTTGCCTTCCAGGGTGATGGCAAGGTTAGGCAAGACACCGAAGAGTTGCGAATCATGCCCATCGAAAGCTTCCAAAGTGTTCAGAGATTGGTTCAGTACAAGAGAACCAATAGCCTTCCAGCATGCAGTTTACATGATGCAAGTGGAAGCACCTTCATCTATGACAGTGCGGTGGATGGTCTTCTCATTAATGATTACCTGAATAAGAAAGGCAATTTGATGAGGGAGCTGTTTGGTCAATTTAGTGTGTTCTAAATTGCTATTTAAAATGTCAATCCGAGAGTCGTAAACTGCTGAAGTGAAGTGCACTGTATATGCAAGATAATCGATTTCTTATTTCTTTGTTGTTTTTGAGTTTTTGGTTTGTTTTTGGGTTTATCTTCTATTGATTCCCTAATGTGAGATGGCAGAATTGAAAGTCAAGTATGGATGGCAATGGTGATTTCTACAATTATTTTCCAAACTTTAAGGTTCTCAAAAAGGTTTCAAACTTGTTATGATGAAATCAATTCTCAAAAGAAAATAAAAATGTACCAAAACAGTGAACTAGTGACAATGAAGCCCAGTATCCTTACTGTTGTATAAAAAGAAAATAAAAACTAAACTCAAAGCAATTCAAAGACTGAAATCAAAGCGAACTAAATCACACTACTTCAACTCATAGTCTGACCCCTCACCTTTCGACT
Organism: Pinus tabuliformis; assembly: GCA_031772625.1. Taxonomy (NCBI): domain Eukaryota; kingdom Viridiplantae; phylum Streptophyta; class Pinopsida; order Pinales; family Pinaceae; genus Pinus; species Pinus tabuliformis. The sequence goes on along the minus strand of CM062816.1, from coordinate 1,920,413,013 downwards.
CGCTCTGGCTATAGGAGGTAATCATAAATAAATTGAGTAATCTGATATCTAAGTTGTAGGAAATGAAATTGCATAAAATGAAACTAAAATTAAACTACACATTCATATTTCAATTCCTGAAAATGACATAAGTAATTTAATTAGTAACTTGCAGGAAAGTAAACTAAATCATACTACATCAAGTAATATTCTGATTCCTCACTATTTGAGTCGCTTGGCTATAGGAAGGTGGTGGGCTCCAGTATTGTAGCAATAATGCTACAACTCCTGGGGCTTCCTATCTCTAATTTTATCAACCCGGTAGTTCGTACAAACTTGGAAGCGACGATGCTGTATGCACAAGTACTAGCTCTTGTCGCAGCTGTCACTTGGTCAGCTGGCACAAGTCCGCTAGGGCTCAAGCCAACTTCTATATGCTCTCACAAGAAGCTTTCTAAATGATGGATGAAGGCTATCTCAAGAGAAATTGATCTACTTTTCAAAAATGAACTGAAAGCCAACCAAAGCATGGAAACCCTAGTAAACCCTAATTTGACTAGTTTAACCTCTATGGTGCAATAGTGAGAGTGCAAGTGTCTACAAATGATGCCATTACTTCTAATGATGTGAAATGCATGAACTCAAACTACTTCTATGAAAAAGAACATTGTTTTTGTATTTTTGCTTAAGTGGATGGAGTGATTATGAATTTGTTTCTTATTAGGGTTTGGCTGTGCAGAGGTGGTGCGAAGGGAAAGAAAGCTTGGGAAAGGTCAGGAGGGCTAGGAGAGGTCCCAGAGGGTCCCTAGCATTAGTCCACAGAGGTCTACAACGTTCGGATGCTCGGAAACCAAGTTTACAGGCTTCTACAGGATGTCTGCAGGGGATCCTACAGGAAACTAAGGAATTCTACAGGAAGTCTGCTACCTTCTACAGGATGTGCTGTAAGTGGAAGTTTTGTGTGATGGTGAAGTGATGGAGTGGTATGGGTGGATAGGTAAGGTGGAGATGGAGCTTGTGATGGCTCAGGGACAGAGAAATAAGATGGAGAGAGAGTGCACGGAGTTGGTTGGTGAATAGAAGGATGGAAACAACGAAAGGTCAAAAAGATGAAGCTACGTGGGCAATGGAAGAGTTGGGAGGTAAACGAACCGAACAGAGGTCGAGTAGGTGGCTTTAGGCGTGGTTAAGAAGAATAAGAAGGAAGTGGAATGATACGGATCAGTGTAAATAAAACAAATTGCTTATGTCTTGTACCAAAAACGAGAATCCATTAACCAGTGCTACCTGTGCTATTGAACCAATGAGCAACAATGTAAATCATGAAGAAAAGTCGTGCATGGAATTGTAATGACGAAGTATGGCTCAAGAGAAAAATGCATGGAAGGATCCACGATTAAAACGACTGTGTTGCAGCTTGCATAAAAGTAGAAAAAGACTGCGTTTTTTTGGTGGTTGGTATAGACTGCACCCCAATCTCTAAACAGAGATGGCAGTGAAGGCACTAACAACCTTTTCTTGGAGCTCCAGTGAATTACAAACCTCCTATCCTAATCTAAGCAACTGAAAGTAAATTAACCATAAGCTAATCCTACTCAACCTTATTAAATAAATCAAATCAGCAGACTGTGTTCTTGAAATGCATATCCAAACAAAGAAACAAAGTGCTGGAAAGAAAGGTAAATAACACTACAAGAAGAGGAGATCTATTGCTCTCAGGTTGGGCCCTAACCTGAGAGCTATAGCTCCCTTAAAAGCTCAGAATTAGATCCAAATCTGCTTGCCTTTATTCATAATCAAAAGTCTAATGTCATGCCAAAACTGGCTTACAAAACAAACACCGAGCTGTGCTCAGAAATTACAATATCAGTCCAAAAGTTCAAAAAGCTCCTAACAAAGGCTACGACCTTCATATTTATACAAAATGAAGATCAAGCTGGCTTCCTTGATTCGTGGAGCTTGGCTGTCCAAATGAAAGTCAAACTGCTGTAAAACTGCTGATCCTGTAGAACGTGTTGGCTGCCTTTAAGCTCGGTGGGGAGAGCTGTTGGAGCTCGGAGTTAAGGTGACAATCACGAGGAAGGTCATCAAGACCGTGGACAACCTCCCTATGAACCTGCAATGTCATCTTTGTTGTCTCCTTGTCTCCTTTTGCGTGGTCTTTTGCTCTCTTTAATGCCAAAAACCTGAAATCATCATGTATTAGCCACATAGATATAATGCCTGCCCTTCTTCCTACAAACAACACGAATATACTAAGAAATGAATGCATAAGTGGTAAAAGATGAATGGTTGAACAAGGTAAGTAGGCCAATATGAGCCCAAATTGTACCAAAAATTGGGGCTCATCATCACCCCCCAGCTAAAATATTTGCTCATCCTTGAGCAACTTAATCCAAATCTTCATCCTTCATTGCTTTTACTGCTTCCCTTACATACCAAGGCTCTGTGGTAGTGTCCTCTTTGCTAATATGAAACCCTGCTCTCATGTTCACCTCTTCCCATTGTTCACTGTCATCCTCCTCTGTATTGCCTTCAGTCAACCCTAGCAGTAGTGGTGGGCTGAGTTTAAGGCCAATCCAGCTGGCCTGGAGGCTTTGCATGGATTTCTTGTAAAGGTCTACCCTTGCAAAAGCTTCCCTCATCCGAATTGGGGTATGGTACTCTCGGATTTTCAAGCTGTGTGCCAAGGTATTCCATCTGCGTGCACATGCTTGGGCAACATTTTCTCCTAACAATCTTTCCATGTCTTCAAAATGAGCTATGGCTTGGGCCTGTTGGTCCATAAATCTCAAGGAAGCTGTGGGATCAGTAGACAACTGTTGGTGGGCTGAGATGAGTGCAACCGGATCCTCTGGTTCTGCTCGAATGAATAGTGGCTCGCTCAATTCTCGGTTCATGATCGATTTTGCTTCAGCTGCTCTTTGATCCTCATGGTTCAACCATGAAGAGAACGCCATCAATTGCATATCACCCAAGGCAATATTGGGATCCCAGGAGGCTTCATTAGGCAAAGCCAAATTGTGGAGGTAGAACTCTGCTAATTTGGCTTTGTCTTCTGACGAACTAGTACTGCACAATTCAGAAAATTGCTGTGGGTTTTGGATATGTGAAATACCTCTTTGTGCCAAGGTATTTATTTGGAACTGCAGCCATTGATCTTTCAAGTACAAACCATAGGATTTTGCAGGTTGTCTGCACTGTATTGCCTCCATGGCCCAACTGGCCATGCATGCCAATTGTGCTTCCTTTTGCTGCAGCTGCTCTTTTAGAGCTTGCACTTCAATTTTTGTTTGCTCTGCTTCCTGTAGAAGTGTCATTGGCTCCTCAAGAGTGGTGGTCAGCTCCTTTTTGCCTTGTTGTTCTTCTGTGGTGTCTTTGGAGGATGTACCTGCCCCTGCCCTTAGTTCCTGTAGCTGCAATCTCAGCTTCTGGTTTTCTTCCTATAGAAGCACACGTTGGCAATTAGCCACATGTTTAGCCATGGTGAATTCACTCCTGACCTCCTTGAGTTGCTCTTGTAAAGGGCCTATGTCCGCCACACCCTTTGACTTGGTGATCTGCATCCATGTGTGGGTACGGACTCTTTCTTCCTCCAATGCAAAAAATAGGGGTACAGTAAATTTCTGTGGTATGATTTTGCCCGCCTCTAAAAAGGTATAGTATGAACTCAGACTAGGCTGAGGGCTGGGCTCTGGTATATGTACGTCTTCTGCCTCTTTAGGTGGCTCTACCTCACCCTCCCTTGGTGGTGATGAGGGTCCTTCTCCTTCCCTCTTCTTTGTTTCCTGTAACCGGGCCAGAGTGTCCTGTAGAACATTTTCAGCTTCCTGTAGCCGAGTTCTCTCAGTCAACAGGTCTAACCTTTCTTGCCACGTATTTTTCTTTGGACTCCCCTTCTCGTAGGTGACTGTTATCCTTGAGGGGGACTTTTCCTTGGGAGAAGCAGGGGTATCTTCGATGACAATCGGGCTGCTGGACGGAGGCTGTGGCTTGCCCGTCTTTATCCTAACACTTCTTCGAGCTTTAAAGTATAGAGGGGTCCCCCTCTTCCTCTTTTCTTTAGGCTTAGGTGGCGTGCTAAGGCCAGCTAATACAGCTGCTGCCTCCCTTGCCAGAATGTCCACCTTCTTCTCCTTGGGTTTCAACTTTTTAGGGCTTCCTGTAGAAGCCCCTGTTTTGGTAATTTTCGGGCTTCCTATAGAAGACCCTTTCTCTGTTTTCGGGCTTCCTGTAGAAGCCTGTTTCTGCTTTCCTGTAGACACGGGTGTCACCACCTTTGCTTGCTTAGCTGCATGGGTTTTGCTTTTTGGTTTGGTTGCAGGTGCTGATGAGGTACTTGGGCTGATGTGGACCACCTCAGCTTTGTCCGTTCTGCTCTTCAACCTCTTTTCTCTTGCTGACAAGATGGGTGTGTCACCTTTTTCTTCGTCATCCTTTTCCTCATGCTTCTTCTTTTGTTCTTTCTTCTGCACTGTGGTCGGGGTCTTCTGGCCTTTCTCTTTCTTTCCCTCGGCCACTGCTTCTTTTTCCTCACTGCTGGAGGAACCCGTTTCTTCAATCAACATTTTTATGTCTCCATCTCTTGTCAAATTCCTGAATGATTCCCATGAGAGGGGAACCTTATATGAATGAAGCGCATCCTCCACAAGAAGTTTGATCAACCCATGGTGGGCTACCTGATCTGGTATGCCTTCTTTTAACTTTGTGGCACACTCAATTAGGGACTGTAGCAGGAAATAAGGAATGCTCAGTTTTTGTTCTACAGGAAGATCAATCCGGTGCCTCAATTCAGTGAGCAACCGAAAGTGATATGCGTACACGATGCTAAAACGGCCTTCACAGGTTATATACTTCATGATTTGCAGGCTGACTTCATTCCATGGTGGCAGCAAGCTGGTTCTTCGCACCCCATTTTTGTCCTCTGAGAATTCCTCTTCAGGTGGAAAGAATTCTTTCTTGGCCTGCTGGCTCAACTTCCTTTCTTCCTTATCCCATGGCAAACCCATTGGAAGTTCAGTAATTCGACTGATATATTGCGGGGTGAGCTTGAGGCTTAGACCCCTGAAGTTCACTGTGGCCAGTGTCTTGGATTTCGGCTTCAGAGCCTGCAAAAATTCTTCTGCCACTTCATCATCGTACCCCTGCAATTTGTCACAAAAAGATATCCATTGAACCCATGTGAAGAGTTCTACCACTTCCTGGTTTTCCCTTAACTTGGTCGAATCAGTGGGTTCTCGTCTTATAAACCCACCCGACATGATAAAACAGTTTCCTTAACCAGAGGTGGTGATTGTGGAAGAAATTTTTGGTTTACTGAGACAGAGCGTAGAATGTCATGCACATAACCCACAAAACTTATCCCTGAGGAACTTAACACAGTTTAATTACTCGACATCCTGTAGAATGACGGTATAGGCACAGCAGACAACAATTTCACCGTTTTTCTATGACCAGACTGTGGACGACAATTCTGCCACCTTTAATAACCAGTTGCATGAAGAGTTCAGGGTTACCTCTTTAATTGGCCACCATTTTACGTGAGGCACCCGCTTTCCTGTAGAAAACTGCGTTCCTGTAGGATGACAACGTTCTTGTAGAATGACAGTGTTCCTGTAGAATGCAGCGCGCGATTTTCGGGAGAGACTGCTGTCGGTCTGCGCCTTGGGTGTGCTTCTCAATCGTTCTGATAGCCAAAGGCTCGACGTATCAAACTGCAGAAGGATCAGGATAGCCGCTCGAGTTCAAAACGGTGGTTGATAAATGCATGAGTGCAATCTTAGCCGATTAGATTTTGAATTCGGCGGAATCCGTGGCGCGGGGGGTGAGCTGTCCCCGCCGGACCGTTGGGTGACGTCACCCTATCATTCAACTGCACGTTCACTTGCTGCCGCATCAATTCCCGCAAATCTGCCGCCGCCTCTTCGGTTAAACTCGGTTTTTTCGACCGGATTGCTCTCACGTGCGTGCTGCTATTCTTTTTGTCATGGCCGCCACCCACACATCCACTAGACCATTAACTGGCCGACATGGCCGGCCACATGGCCATACGGCCGCTCAACCCATTCACCTTTACACTTAGCAATCAATCAAAGTAACATTCATGCAATCTGATGGAAGGAAGGGTCGAGACACTTACCTGCGCGGCTGCACACGATGTTTCGGCTCTTTGGACGCTGATGAGTCGATTTACCTGCCCGGAGGTCCATGTTCACGAGCTGCCGACGATGGATGGGATGCTTCAGTTGCATGCGCCCACGTTTCATTGCATATGGCCTGCGCTGTGAATGGTATCCACTCTAGCAGGCTTAACTGTTACAGGACTCCCGCGAGATGTCTTGGAACCATTTTTCCTCCTTGGGTGCATGCTGCACGACGATGGATGGCCTCACGATCACGCTCCCGGAGCTTCTGGATGACTGGGATGCACATAGTGTGAGATCTCTAGCGTTTTTTCCCATTTACAATTTGCTTTTTCTCGAGACTCATCGATCTGCTTTGCTGGTGCAGGTAGCTTGTTGCATGTCGACAAGGATGGTGGAACAAGATAACAACAATGTGCAAGGGTGACAACAGTGGCTTGCATGCGTCCAAACCGATCCTTGGCTGTTAGATCTCCTCATGAAATGAATTCTGGCCCGTTCTGAGCTTCTACAGGAAGTTTCCTGTAGAAATACAGAGCTTCCTGTAGAAAGGTTGCGTTCCTGTAGAGAGTCTGCACCTTCCTGTAGAAAATCTGCATCTTCCTGTAGAAACTCTGCATCTTCCTGTAGAAGACTCAAGCTGTAATAAAATTGCACATACCTTGGAGAAAATGAGTATTCTTGGAGGAGGTGCTGGTGAGGTGTCCTGACTGCATGATGAGGACCCTTGGCTTTGAGTTGAGAGGCTTCCTCTCCTCCATAGAACACCTGCATGCAATTTTACATAATGAATCTGCTGACCTTGTTTTTTCTTTTGTTTTTTTTTTTTCTTCTCCTTTTTTTTTTTTTTTTGAAAGATAACAAGGGCGCCTCAGTGAGGTTTTCACCCTTGCCATCTGCCTTAAGCGCCTCAAAGAGGTTTTCACTCAAGGATCTTTTCCCAATCTCTTTTTTTTTTTTTGAAAAGATAATAGGGGTGCCTCAATGAGGTTTTTACCCCTACCACCTGCCTTGGGCGCCTCAGAGAGGTTTTCACCCAAGGATCTTTATTATTTCTTTATTATTATTTTTTTTTTTTTTAGATTCTTCAGGGTATGCCCAAAGCAGAGGTAGAACCCTTCTCTATGACCAACACTGCCTTCTCCATAGTTTTTATGAACTCTTGTCTTGAGGGAGGCTTCCTGTAGATCTTCAATCGATGCCCATTGACAAGCATGGGGATGGCTTCCTCATCAATGGTCCGAATAAGAACAGATCCATTGTCATGAAATTTTTCCACTGAATATGGCCCTAGCCATCTGGTTCTCATCTTCCCCTTGAAATCTTTGTATCTGGAGTCATACAACAAAGCCCAATCTCCCGGCTGAAATTGCTTGTCATGGAGATGTTGGTCATGCCACACCTTTCTCTGAAGTTGAACCACTTCTGAGTGAAGGAGGGCCTGCATTCGGTGCTCATCCAGTCCATTCAGCTGCAATAGCCTTTCTTGTTGTGCATGGCTGAGATCTAGGTCCAGCTGAGCTGCCATCCTCAAAGTGTTGTATTCAAACTCAATGGACAACAAAGCTTTCTTCCCATAGACCAGCTCATAAGGTGTGAAGCCGGTGGTGGTCTTCCAAGTGGTGTTGTAAGCCCATGTGGCTTCAACCAGGCGATCTGCCCAGTCCTTTCTGCTGCTGCTCACCACCTTAGTCAAGATCCCTTCTAATGCTCTATTGGTGACTTCCACCTGCCCATTTGCTTGAGGGTGATAGGGGGTGGAAGTCCTATGCTTGATCTTGTGATGAGCTAGTAGATCTTCAACCAGGTTGGAGGTGAACTGGCTCCCTTGATCAGTGACCAGCTCTCTTGGATAGCCAAACTTATAGAAGATGTTTTCTCTTAGGAACTCGGCCACCTTTTCTTCTGTTGCTGCTTTGATCGCTTTGGTCTCTGCCCACTTTGTCAGGTAGTCAGTGCACACAATGATGTAAGACCTTTGCCTCGAAGGGGGGTTGATTGGGCCCACAAAGTCCATACCCCACTTCTCAAATGGCTCAAGAGTCACCTGAGGTTGGAGAGGCATCTCATCCCTTTGGGTCGGTTTCCCCATTCTTTGGCATTGGTCACATTGGCTGACATATCTTCTAACATCTTGATGAAGTGTGGGCCAATAGTAGCCTCCCTGTAGGATCTTGAAGGTAGTTCTCTTTGCTGCAAAATGTCCTCCACAAGGCCCATCATGACAAGTGAGGAGGATATCAAAGACTTCCTCCTCCCTTACACAATGCCTTAAGATCTGATCGGGGCCAAGCTTGAACAGATTGCCCCCGATCCAAGTAAATGAGGCACTTTTTCTGATGATTCTGCTCTTCTCTTTTGAAGATAGGTGCGGAGGGAACTGTGCTGAAACAAGGTAGTTTTCTATATCAGCAAACCATGGAGAGAGTACTGAAATAGCAAACAGATGTTCATCGGGCATGTTATCACTAGAATCTATAGTTCATGTATATGTTAATTATCCATAAGTTTTTATAAAGTCTTGAGGTCTTGTAAATAAGTTTGTTAACTTATGTCAATTTCAAATTTTGAAATTCAAGAGTTATGAATGAAATTCGTGTAAAGGCAAGGGCATTAGTCATCTTCCATCATGGTTAGTTATGTCATGTCACGTCATTGGTACTTGCGCAGTTTCGCAGCACGGGTATGATCTCTTAGGTACTTGCGCAGTTTCGTAGCGCGAGTGTGATTGGTCAGTTCTGCTGCTAAATAATGTTTGCGTGTTTTCGTAGCGGCCCGTTTGCCAGCGATTTCGTAGCGCATTCCTTTAAATTTGAACTGCCCGCGCTACGAAATCGGGGTTTCGGGCTGTTGTCTAGTTTTTTTTTCTGAAATGTCTAATCCGAGAAGTGGTGAGTCACGAGTCCGGTTATGATTGTTTCCTCACACCATTTACGTGTCATGATTAGCCATTACTTTGCCATCAGGTCTGATTTCATTGAGTTATGTGTCAGTTTGAAGGACGTTATAGGAAGTGGTCATTCCATAATGTGTTTTTCATAACATATGAATGTCTTCTACTCTATGAAAAGCGTGAGCTTTATTCTAATCAGACTACTGCAAGCGAGCCTGAGTTCTACAGCCAAGGAGTGTTATCATGCTGCAAACCACCGGCATTTCCTTGTGTAGAATTGTGCAAAGAAACATGGAGAGAAAGGAGCACCGTTCGGGTAGATGTGTGAGAACAGAGCCGGAGGGATTAGATGTAACCCTCAGTGATGAGGAAGTAGCAAAGGCGTTCAGAGCTGCTGGTTGTTGGCAGTTCTGTGAAAAACTCAAAGGTGGACATGCAGAAGTGACCAAGGCATTTGCAGTGAACTTCACGGGATTAAATTCAAAGGTGGCCATGCTGGAGTTTCCGGTTTCCCCTGAAGTCATTTCTACAGTTACAGAAATCCAAGAGGTGGCCAAGAATGGTTCAAGAATTTCAAGTTTGATATGGGTCCGTGTAAGGAGTTCTTAAAGGCACCATATGTAGACGAAGATCTTACTAAAGCTGTCCCAAGGAGCTATCTTAAGGAGAATTATGCTACATTATTGACATGCATCCAGAAGTACTTGACATGTGAAGGTCGGTACAACAAAGTCTATTCATATCATTTCAAGCTGCTACTACACTTCACTGGTAAGAGCTCAATAGACATCCCTTTTTACTTATTCAGGAGTATTTCTAAGATGTGTGACAAGATTCAGTTGAAAAAGGAAGCTTATGAAACATCTCTTTTTCATCATGGTCTGGTTAAATTATTGGTGTTGAATAGCCTACATAAAATTGGTAAAGACTGGGATTCGTTTGTATTCATGGCGGTTTCCCTAGTAAAACGGGCCTCACTCCATTACCTGTAAGAGAAAGAGAAGATAGGAGTGAGGATACTACTTTGGCTGAGATTAGGAAAGAAATAACAGACCATAAGAAGCCCAAAGCTAAAACAAAGAAGCCAGAGAGGTCTGTAACAGTCAAAGAAACACCTGAAGCATCAACAAAGAAGACTCCTAAGTTAGCAGCCAAAGAAACTCCTGAGGCATCAATAGTCAAAACTTCGAAATCATCCAAAGTGTCTGAAAAAGAAGCCTCTAAGTTGCCGCTTAAGGAAACACCAGAATCATCTAAACAGAAGACTCACAAAAGAAAAGATGAAATTAAGTCTAGTGAAGTTGAAAGAGTTTCAAGAGCAAGAACTAGAGGCCAGCTGAACAAAGAAAAAGGAAAATCTGCTCATGTGGAAGAGAGTCCTGTTTCTAAGGGTAATCTAAATGATTTGCTGGAAGCCATTGAATTAGAACAAGAACATCCAATCCAAGTTGAACCGCTTGAAATAGAACCAGGTCAATTGGGGGCACCTATGCATATTGATCTAACAAAATCTTCACCTGAGAGTTCTAAGAAGTCAAAGGCTTCCAAAAGGTTAAAGTTTGAAGAACCAGGTAAAGAGTATGCCTTTAAACCTCGCAGACCAATGACTAGGAGGCAAATAAAGGAAGCAGAAAAGGCTCAAAAAGAGAAAGTCCCTTCAGACAAGCCTAGGACAGAGGCACTTGAAATCTTCTCTGGAATAGTCCAAGCAGTTAAAAACAAGAATAAGGACAATAAGGTGGTTATCAGTCAAAGTGGAAATGTGGTTGCCATTACAAAACAAGCTGGAGCAAGTAAGGAGATACCTCAGGTTCATAATATCTTAAAGAGAAGGCAGTGAGATATACTAGTTATAAGAAAGCTGTGATGAAAGGTAAAACAAGTTTGATCAGTCAAGCTAGTTCGGTATCTGACGCCTATGTATGGACAATACCAGCTCTAAAACAGGCAAAAACTATGAAACAAATGAATGCAAGTCTAAGAGCACAGAACAAGAAGTTGAAGGAGGAAATCATCAGCCTAAAAGAAAAGCTAGACAAGCCAGCTAAATGATTCAAGGAGGAATGTGTTTTCTCAAATTTTGATATATGTTAGGCCATTGTCTTTTTAAAAAGTTTTTGAGACTTTTTTGTGTCTTCACACCTGTATGGAAAGACTAAAGGAATCATAGATTTGAAATATTGCTGTTTTGTGGTTCATATATTTAATTTTGATGACCTACAGCAGTTTCGTAGCGCGCTACGAAACTGCTGTAGATGACTGGTTAGTTTTAAAGCTTGAGTTGGAATGCTGAGATCAGCATATATTCAAAGAGATGGTTTAATGTCAGCATGTAGACTATAGAAGATCAGTCAGAAATTTTGAAAAGGAGGTCAGGTGTAAATATTCAAAGAAAAAGTCGAAGTTTTGTCTTTTGCCTAAAAGTCACTTTATCTCCGAAATTTTAGGGTTTGGATAGAGCTGCTGAGGTGTTAAATGATACACTTGTCCAGTTGTGGGATGGCTGGGTTATGAGTTTTCTTCAGTCACACGGGACTATCCAAGGTTTAAATGGCTTAAAGATGGATCATTAATATATGAACACCGAGGGGAGGCAGCAACCAAGAATATAGGCTTCATTTTCTTTTCGGTTGTTGAAGTCATCTATGCATCAAGTATCCGGAGCTGTATGTACATTGAATCTGTTTTAAGCTTGGATATGGTTATTATTGCAGTACTACAGGTGGCAAGCTCAAAGGACACATCAGGGTATACAAGGAAGAAGACTTAAAGTGCCAATATGATGGAATCCTCTGTTTTCGTAGCATCATATCTCTTGTAATAAATTAGTTCGTTTATGTTATTGTTAAGGTCATTTATGTCAAAAGCCCGAGCTCCCTTCATGCTTGATGAGGAGTTTCGTACAGCAGTGTTTTGATAGGCTATATATAGGAATAACTTAGATGTAAAAAAGGTTGGATACTTAATAGAAAAAGTGTGTTGTTTTGGGCCACTGTAAGATCTTTTTTGACAGTAATAGTAAAACAGAGTTATACTCTTCTCAAGATTCTCGAAGGATTGTCATGGTCAAATGAAGTGATGATGTGTTATACCTTATGTTATTTTATGGTTTTGTTGTATGCAATCACTCAGAATTCATACTTATATGCTCTGACTTCCTGTGTATACAGCAAGCTATGTGTGGTGGAATATGTTTGACTTGTAATGCTAAGAGCCTTGATTTCTATGAGTTCACTGTGTTTTCTTGTTTGCTTGATATTATAGACTCCATAGCCCAATGAGATATCTTTTGGTGTGTTTCCAACCAGTTATGCTTACATTAAATTTATTGTACAAGAGTTAGCCCTCTTATCAACATTCAAAATCAATAACCTTTTCTTGAGAGAGCCCTCTCAGGCTAGGGAGGCTAATCCTTAGTTAAAAGCTTGGTCTGAAATAGTTACACAGAGTCTGCCTGATCAGCAGCCCTTCAGTTGTGATTTTGTGATAACAGGGCATATGGTCATCCACTGTTCCATCCTCATCTGCAGACAAATCCAATCTAGATAAAAAGTCAGCAACAACATTTTCTTTACCTGGTTTGTCAACAATGGTCAAATCAAACTGCTGCAATAAAAGTAACCATCTAATAATACGAGCATTCACATCTGGTTTATTCATTAAATATCTAATTGCAGCATGGTCTGTATGTACAAAGGTTTGATAGCCAGTAATATAATGTCGGAACTTGTTCAGTGCATGGACCACAGCCAGGAATTCTTTCTCGGTTACAGTGTAATTCAGCTCAGCTTTGGACAAATTTTTGCTAACAAAGTAAATGGCAATGGAAGTTTTTGCTCAACTTGTCCTAAAGCTGCACCTATGGCTTTGTTCGAGGCATCAGTGTGGATGTGGAAAGGTAGGGCCCAGTTTGGACCTCTCAGGATTGGGGCTGACACCAACTTGTCCTTCAATTCATTTAAAGCCCTCTGACAATCGTCAGTCCATTTAAACTCCACATCTTTTGCCAACAGGCCAAACAATGGCGAGGCTAGCTTGCTAAAATCTTTAATGAATCTCCGGTAATATCCTGCTAATCCCAAGAAACTCTGAACATCCCTTACCTTTTGAGGAGGTGGAACCTTCTTGATGAGAGCAATTTTGTTAGGATCCACCTGCAACCCTTGGCAAGAAATGGTATAGCCTAGCACGGTCCCTTCAGTCATTAGGAATTCACATTTTTCAGGACTAAGGGACAAGTTCATCTCAATGCATTTAGTTAGGACTTTTCCCAGATTGGACAATGCTTCCTGAAAGTTGGCCCCATAAGGAGTGAAGTCATCCATATAGATTTCCACTGCATCATGGACCAGCTCCGAGAAGATGCTTAAGACAACTCTCTGGAAAGTAGCAGGAGCATTGCATAGCCCAAAGGGAAGGACTCGGTAGGCAAAGGTGCCCCAAGGACAAGTGAAGGTGGTCTTATCTTGGTCTTCCGGGCTGATTTGGATTTGGTTGTACCCGCTAAACCCATCCAGGAAAGAGAAGAACTTCTTTCCTGCCAGTCCATCCAACACTTGATCTATGAAAGGTAGAGGGAAATGGTCTTTCTTGGTAGCTTTGTTCAGTTCTCGGTAGTCCACATAGATTCTCCATTTCCCATTTTTCTTGGGAACCAACACCAGAGGGGACACCCACTCACTATCTGAGATGGGGTAAATGAATCCGGCATCCAACAGTTTTTGCAATTCTTCCTTGACAATGTCCTTAAGGGCTGGATTCATTCTCCTCTGAGGTTGCCTAACCGGCTTACAATCCTCTTTGATGTATATATGATGGGTACAGACCGAAGGATGGACTCCTTTCATCTCCTTATAGCTCCAAGCAAAAGCATCTAGGTGGCTGGCCAACAGGCTACACAGCTCCTTTTCCTGGGAAGGAGATAGGGAGGAGCTGATCTTTAATGCTCTCTCAGGGCCGAACTCCACATTCTTGACTCTGGGAGTGACAGGGTTGGTTGTACAAAGATCCACTAAGGTGCTAGCTCAATTCCTCTAAGGATAGTGCACTGGAAGGTGGATTCTAGATCAAGGTCTCGATCAAGTCATCCTCGGTTGGGGGGTCTCTTCTAGTGGTATCTAGGGTGCACAGAGGTGCTGAGTACACCTCGTCCTCCTCTCCTTCTTCTAACCAGAGTGGTAAGTCATGCTCTAAGGAGGGTTGGGCAGGAGGGTATAGGACTAGCTGTTTGGACATAGGACCATTTTTTATGGTCATATTTCCTGCACGGCAACTTATGTAAGCATCTGCAGTGGCTAACCAAGGCCTTCCCAAAATGAGAGGATATCCAGTAAGCTTTGCCTTGGGTTGCAGAACCAAGAAATCTGCAGGGTATTCCCAAGAGTCGATAGAGACCAAGACATCCTCCACAATCCCTTCGGGAGTCACAGTGGAGCGATCTGCTAATTGCAGTACTGTCGAGGTCTTCCTCAAGGAACCTTGAAGATTGAGTTTCAGCATGGTATCCTTGGTCATCACATTAATGGCAGCCCCCAGATCAATCAAGGTGTGAGGTATGATGGTGCCATTGATGTGGACATCTACTACAGGACTTCCAGGATCTAGGTACTTTGGGCAGATGACTTGTCCTAACATAAGGTTAGACAGTTGTCCTATGACATTGATGGTTGAAGCATCTTTCTTCCGCCTGCCTGGGTGTTTGAAACACTTTTCCTTAACCAGTTTGTTGTATATTGGCACATCCTTGATGGCTTGGAGAAGTGGTATTTTTACACACAACTGCTTGAGCTCACCCAGAAGCTCATCCTCTTCTGGGTTGGGTTGTGTGGTGGCTGTTAGTCTCTCAGGAAAGGGTGGAATAGCCTTTGGTTCACTTTCCTGTTTATCTTCCTCATCCTCTGGGGGAGGAGGTTGGCGATCTGGTAGAGTCTTTCCAGATCGAAGATTGACCTCCTGGATCTCCACTGCATAGGTAGGGCATGAGGTCTCCCTAGTGTACACCTGCTGGGCCTGTCTATTGTTGGGGTTCGGGTTCGGTTGAGCAGGCATTTGAGGTTGCCTTGGAGGAGCAGGAGGTAATGGCTGAGGTTGAACTGGTGGTGGAGGCAAAATGGCGGGAGGAGTATTGTACTGGGGCCTCCACCCCGACTGAGGTGCATTCCACTGAGGCTGTGGCTGGGCATGTGAATGATATGAATGAGAAGTAGGTTGAGTAGGGTACTGAGGTGGATAAGACCATGGAGGAGGCATGGACCAGGAAGGATGAGCAGGGGGACCCCAGGAAGGCATAGGAGTCGATTGGTTGGGGCTGTAATAAGCTTGAGGTGCCCCTTGCATCCCCTGCTGATAAGGTCTAGATCCTTGTGGCCTCCTTTGGTTGAGGTAATAGAGAGGTTCAGTGGGAGCTTCTGTCCCTTGGTACATGGCTTTAAACCCAGGTAAGGTTGGACACTGATTTGTGGGATGGTCCTCCTCACAAACGAAACATACTTCAACCGAATGCAATGGGCATTCGTTCTTAGGGTGTCTCCTTGTGCACCTAGGGCAGAAGACAGCCAAGGCTCTCTCAGCTTCTTCTTTCTTCTACTGGATCCTGAATGTGTCCAGCTGCATGGCAATGGTCTGTCTCACCTCACTCTTGAGATCTTCTAATTGATTTGCAAGCTCATGTTTGGAGAAAGGGACACTAGTTGAGAGGAGGTTTCCTCTACCTCGTTTCCGAGCTGCCCTGGAGTGGTTTCTAAACACAGTCTTGATGTCCTCATAAGGCAGTTGGTAAATGTCCCCCCCAGCTAACATGTGAAGGGTATCTAAGAGGTCTTCAGGGACTCCTCGGAGCAGGACCAACTTGAGGGATTCAGGGTCAAGTGTGCACCTGGCCCGCTTATAGCTAAGTTGGAACCTCTCCTCATAATCCTCTAAGGACTCATCAGTTCCCATGGTCATCCGAAAGATTTCTCCCTTGGTTTCCTTAGACCTACAATAATCCCTGTACTTGGTATTGAAAGCTTGCTGCATCTGAGCCCAAGTGGTGATACTATTCCCAGGTAAGCCCATGAACCAGCGTAATGCTGCATCCTTAAGAGTTGAAGGGAAGAGTTTCAGCTTTTGCTCATCTTCAGTATAGTCATAGGTTCTACAAAGGACAACAAACTCAAACAGGAAGGTATCAGGATCTTCAGTAGTCAGTCCATGGAAGTGAGGTAAGGCGGAGGGGCTAATGTTCTTCATTTTCATCTCTCCATTGGTCTCTCGGATGGGGAAGGCACCTTCTATTCTCTCATCTTCTCTTCTATTGTCAGCCATAGCTTCAGATGGAGTGGTCTCTAATTCTTCTTCTTCTATAGGATCTTGGTATATCTCAGGATGTTCACCTATAGGTTCTTCTGGATCACTGTCACCAAAGAAGAGAGAAGGGTGACTCAGTGATGTGGTGGGGGTGTTGGGTAGGAATTTGCCTGATTTATCTCGGTTTCTACGAGGCATGAAATGGAAAAGACTTTCTTTTTTTTTGATTGCTTTTGCTTTTTTCTATGGTACTTGCAAAACTGAAACAGATTGATCTACAACTAACTATAAAAGATGCAGAGTTAAACTGAAAGCAGGAAAGAACTAATCTACTTTGCTCAAATGAAATTGCAGGAATGGAAATGCTAGTTTACGCTTGCAGAATGGAAACACTAATCTATGAAAGCAGGAAATGCTAATCTATGAAAGCAGGAAAGGCTAATCTATGAAAGCAGGAAATGCTAATCTACGAAAGCAGGAAAGGCTAATCTATGAAAGCAGGAAATGTCTATGCTACTTTTGCAGAATGGAAATGAAATAAACTACTTAGAAGAAGTCAAGAGTAAGAAAATAGAAGAAAAACAACAATTACTAATACTCTGACGCTTCCCCGGAAACGGCGCCAAAAAGATGGTGGGCTCCAGTGTTGTAGCAATAATGCTACAACTCCTGGGGCTTCCTATCTCTAATTTTATCAACCCGGTAGTTCGTACAAACTTGGAAGCGACGATGCTGTATGCACAAGTACTAGCTCTTGTCGCAGCTGTCACTTGGTCAGCTGGCACAAGTCCGCTAGGGCTCAAGCCAACTTCTATATGCTCTCAGAAGAAGCTTTCTAAATGATGGACGAAGGCTATCTCAAGGGAAATTGATCTACTTTGCAAAAATGAACTGAAAGCCAACCAAAGCATGGAAACCCTAGTAAACCCTAATCTGACTAGTTTAACCTCTATGGTGCAATAGCGAGAGTGCAAGTGTCTACAAATGATGCCATTACTTCTAATGATGTGAAATGCATGAACTCAAACTACTTCTATGAAAAAGAACATTGTTTTTGTATTTTTGCTTAAGTGGATGGAGTGATTATGAATTTGTTTCTTATTAGGGTTTGGCTGTGCAGAGGTGGTGCGAAGGGAAAGAAAGCTTGGGAAAGGTCAGGAGGGCTAGGAGAGGTCCCAGAGGGTCCCTAGCATTAGTCCACAGAGGTCTACAACGTTCGGATGCTCGGCAACCAAGTTTGCAGGCTTCTACAGGATGTCTGCAGGGGATCCTACAGGAAACTAAGGAATTCTACAGGAAGTCTGCTACCTTCTACAGGATGTGCTGTAAGTGGAAGTTTTGTGTGATGGTGAAGTGATGGAGCGGTATGGGTGGATAGGTAAGGTGGAGATGGAGCTTGTGATGGCTCAGGGACAGAGAAATAAGATGGAGAGAGAGTGCACGGAGTTGGTTGGTGAATAGAAGGATGGAAACAACGAAAGGTAAAAAAGATGAAGCTACATGGGCAATGGAAGAGTTGGGAGGTAAACGAACCGAACAGAGGTCGAGTAGGTGGCTTTAGGCGTGGGTAAGAAGAAGAAGAAGGAAGTGGAATGATACGGAGCAGTGTAAATAAAACAAATTGCTTATGTCTTGTACCAAAAACGAGAATCCATTAACCAGTGCTACCTGTGCTATTGAACCAATGAACAGCAATGTAAATCATGAAGAAAAGTCGTGCATGGAATTGTAATGACGAAGTATGGCTCAAGAGCAAAATGCATGGAAGGATCCACGATTAAAACGACTGTGTTGCAGCTTGCATAAAAGTAGAAAAAGACTGCGTTTTTTTGGTGGTTGGTATAGACTGCACCCCAATCTCTAAACAGAGATGGCAGTGAAGGCACTAACAACCTTTTCTTGGAGCTCCAGTGAATTACAAACCTCCTATCCTAATCTAAGCAACTAAAAGTAAATTAACCATAAGCTAATCCTACTCAACCTTATTAAATAAATCAAATCAGCAGACTGTGTTCTTGAAATGCATATCCAAACAAAGAAACAAAGTGCTGGAAAGAAAGGTAAATAACACTACAAGAAGAGGAGATCTATTGCTCTCAGGTTGGGCCCTAACCTGAGAGCTATAGCTCCCTTAAAAGCTCAGAATTAGATCCAAATCTGCTTGCCTTTATTCATAATCAAAAGTCTAATGTCATGCCAAAACTGGCTTACAAAACAAACACCGAGCTGTGCTCAGAAATTACAATATCAGTCCAAAAGTTCAAAAAGCTCCTAACAAAGGCTACGGCCTTCATATTTATACAAAATTAAGATCAAGCTGGCTTCCTTGATTCATGGAGCTTGGCTGTCCAACTGAAAGTCAAATTGCTGTAAAACTGCTGATCCTGTAGAACGTGTTGGCTGCCTTTAAGCTCGATGGGGAGAGCTGTTGGAGCTCGGAGTTAAGGTGACAATCACGAGGAAGGTCATCAAGACCGTGGACAACCTCCCTATGAACCTGCAATGTCATCTTTGCTGTCTCCTTGTCTCCTTTTGCGTGGTCTTTTGCTCTCTTTAATGCCAAAAACCTGAAATCATCATGTATTAGCCACATAGATATAATGCCTGCCCTTCTTCCTACAAACAACACGAATATACTAAGAAATGAATGCATAAGTGGTAAAAGATGAATGGTTGAACAAGGTAAGTAGGCCAATATGAGCCCAAATTGTACCAAAAATTGGGGCTCATCAGAAGGAAATCATAAACAAATGAGTAATATGATATCTAAATTGCATAAAAGTAAATAAGCAAAGTAGAATTGAAAGAAATGACAATGCTGGAATTAAAACTCAGAAAATGAATCAGCAGAAAGGACAAGATGATCTCATGTCATTAGTCATTAAAACTATGTAATTTTCCCGGGCTGCCTACAAGAACCTGAAAGAAAAATACTGATCAGCTAACAGTCATGAGAAAGCATAAAAGAAAAGATGGACAGCAGTTAACATGAATATCAGAACAACGTAATACATACAGGCAAATGATTATAAAAGCAGTAACATAATGAAAGCAAGTAAGAAACTATACAGTAGATACAGAGACTTGGTGTACAGGGGCCCTCTGCAACCTCGGCCAATCAATACTCAGTCACAAATTGAACTTAAGAACATTGTCTTCTCATATATTAAAGTGCAGTCATAAGACAAAGGTAAAGCACGGCACAGTGGGCTCGTAACAACAGTCAAAATTACATATGAAAAGCTAACTATCAAGCGTATGATAATGCGTTATTTATAACTGAAGATGCTATAACTGATTCCTAAATTCTTCGCTGCCAAATAGACACATAAATCTCCACGTCTTGAGATCTAGCAGTATGGTAGTCATGACAAATAAATCTATGGAGTGGTGGCTGTTCGATTTGGTTCACAGATTGATCCACAGGTGTTAGCACACCTCCGGAGATTAAGGAACTTGCCACACAAAACTTCACGTGGGAAAAATAGAGCCGTGCCACCGCAAAACTCTTGGTTTGACCACTCCTTTGACCGTCCTTGACCATGGCTGTTTGTGAGTGATTCGGCTTAACCAAGGGGACACGCTCCATGTACATGTCATTTGCAGCTTGCCGATGTGGCCAGATTCTCCATTGGACACCTGTAACATAGTCTTCAACAAAATGGTTGCGGAAACTTGAGTTGGCTGCGGAAAGTGACAAGTTTCCGCAGCTGATTGAACAAAAATCTAAAGCAAACAACAGTCACAAGGCATAGTTAGGAAACCATTTTATAAGCTATTTTTAAACTAATATGCAATGATTTGACAGCTTGGTGGGTCATGTAAATGGAAAAGAAGGCTGAAAAGGTGTATAGGGAAGATGCAAGTTTGGGACTCAACATACCCCCACTGTGAAGGCGTTGCATGTCCTCATGCAACCAAAATTTTAGTCATTCCCCTTTAATCCATATGTTCTGAAGCCTCTGCTAGGACATCTAGTCCTCTTCTCTTCTTTCTTAGTGCTACCACCATCCTGGGTTTCCTTATCAGACATCTAAATTTGAGATTGATCAATTCTCTGCTCAACTTTCTGCACTTTTTCTTTAGTTTCTTTTTCTTCTTTTGCCATAGTCCCAAATGAAGCATAGTATTATCATGAATAATTTTGTCCACTTTGCTCTGCTCCTTAAGTGCTTCATTTTCTTTCTTAATATGCCTGTTTAGAACCTCTAATTCAAACACTTCTTGCTTTAAGGATTGGACTTGTGCATCTGGTGTCATGTGGGACAAAGTGGTACTCGGCCCTGCAGTTGTCTTTTCTAAAGATTCGAGGTAGTCATACACCTCCTGTTGACTGGGATCTATTTCAGGTGTTTTTCTTGGAATGATTTCAAAGTCTTGTGGAGGAGGAGGACTGCTTTCTAGCTCTGGCCGAGAAGGGCTTTCATCAACATGTGGAGGACTAGTTTCAATACTTGGCTGAGGACGAGGTGGACTACAGCCAGCTGGAGGTTTCTCGGGTGTTTCCCCACCCAAGTCAATGAAGTGGGGCCGTTTTACTTGTGTTTTACTCCCCCTTCCTCTAAGCCTATTGCTTCTTCTTAAATATGGTGGACTAGTACTCCCTTCTTCTATGATCTGTTTTCCTTTTTCCTTCTTCTTTGCTGTAGCAGCCTGTTCTTGAAGATGCACTAATCTCTCAGACAATGTTTGATAGTCCTCCTCTATAGATGGCTCTGGTGATTGGTAGAATTCTTCTATGTTTTTTTTACCTTTCAATTTTCTCTGTTTTCTGTCTTTAGTTCTTTTCTCCTTTTCTTTTTTACCAACTTCTTGAGTTTCGGTAGTAGGAGACTCTTGGACTATGGCACTCTTTTCTTTTCTCCTACTCCTTCTCGGTGTCTTTGGTGTACTACTTTCAGGTGCCTCAGATGGCTCTTGAAAGTAATTTCTTACTAAGAATTGTTCCCAGGTATCTTTTTTTTTCTTCAGTTGGTCTTCAATGAGAATCCTTACAAGTCCATGATGATATAGATGAGGTTCTATATTTCCTATGTGCTTTTGGACTGTGGTACTCATCTTTTTCAAACTCAGCAGTAAGAAATAAGGCAAATTAAGAGTTTGACTCTCTAAGAAATTCATCAATAACCTAGCATGGTACATGTACATTGAACCAAAACGTCCTTCGCAAGTGATAAACTTTTGGATAATTAACAGTAGGCTGGCCCATTCTTCCTTCAATGCATGAACAAGAATTCCTTTTGTAAACATAGTAACGTCCATACCTGGGTTACGTAGCATAATTCTCCATGCCTGCTCGTCCACGCTTTTGTTTTCAAACCATCGCTCACCTTCCTGGGGTAAGCCTGTGGCAACTGCTACTGTTGTTTCAGTGACCGTGAGCTTTAAGTCTTCAATTTCCACCATCTAGCCATCGAAAGATTGTGCAAAGGCTTTCGTTACCTCCTTGTTATGGCCCTTAAATTTATGGATGAAGCGTAACCATTTTTCTTTCTTCAGCAAATCTTTTGCTTGAGGGTAACCTTCTAAATATTTAGGTCCTTCCGGTTCTGCCCTTAGTAATCGTCCCATTCCTTCCTCTGTTTTGAAATTCAACTGAAAATTCAATTGCGTGTGAGGGTTTAGCAGAGGGAAGGTGGCTCGGTTGCAGGGTTTATGGCAAAAATACAGTGGCTGCAATCGGTAGATGAATAGCAGGTAACGGGAGTGTTTCGGAATTACAAGCGGAACAAAGGATGAGCAGTCATGGTGAGTTCACAAGATGAACTGCAGACGTATGTGAAGAAGATCGTCTTAATAGAATGGTAAGAAAATGGAGTGAAGTCGGGATTTTGAATTAAATGGTTGCCTGTGAAATGTTACACGTTTAATGAATGGCTGCAGAAAATGCGGTGGAGAGGAGCTGTAATGAGATAGGTCACATCTCATGATTACAGGTGGTGTATGAAAGTGCAGTCGACTATGAATTTAAACCCAAAAATCAATCATGAGACCGTTAAGAAATAAATGCATGGTGTGCGGAATAATATCGTGGGATGGTAATGGGTAATGGAGTTATCGTGACGATCATTGCACATAGTAGAGCTTTTATGGTTTGACAACTATGCAAAATCGTGACTTTAATTGCCATTTGAAAGAAATTTTTGCTCATACCTTTGGAAACCTTGTCATTTGTTGTCCATTAGCCTTTAACCAACTGCTCTTTATTGATGTCTGGAGATGCTCCATGTCTTCATAGCATATGCTTAGTCACACCTGCATTTTCATGTTTATTGCACTAACATTTTGACTGTAAATTTTGAAAAACAGAGTGGTGGCTGTGGAAACTGCTTCTGGCTGCGGAAACTGCCTCCAGCTGCGGAAACTGACACAACACCCACTTGGCTTAAACAAAGATAGTTAGAAAATAACTAACTGAGTGAAAATGGTCCTAAAAGAGACATTTATTGATGAAATTGAATGAAATGAATGAAATGGAGTGAGATGAAGCGGAGTGAAGTGAAATGAAAATGAGATGGAGATGGAGTGGGATGGAAAATGAAGTGGAGTGAAGATGGAAAAATAAGGAGAGAATAATTTTTTTTTTTGGAAAATATAGAGTGTCAGGTGTCCCTGATTTTCACTCTATATTTTCTGTATAAGACCGCCAATCAGTGATTGGTTTTCAGGCTTATACAAATTTATTTATTTATTTATTTTTTAACTGAAAGAAACAAAGGCTATGCTGGTGGGGAAGAAGGATTCTTCTTCACCAGCCTTACTGCAGAATTCTCTTGAAACATTTTGACAAATTTCTCTTTTGAGAGTGGCTTATGATAAATTTTCAATCGGTGGCCATTCACAATAAGAGGAGTTTGAAATTCATCAATGGTCTTGATTCTTACCGCTCCATTGCTAAAGACTTTGTCAATCTCATATGGCCCAAGCCAATGGGTCTGAAATTTACCTTTGAAGTCTTTAAACTTGGAATCAAACAGTAGTGCCCAATCTCCCTCTTGAAACTTTTTCTCTTTGATGTATCTGTCATGCCACTTAGCTCTTTGATGTTGAACTAGATTAGTTCTTAAAATTGCTTCTTGTCTGATCTCATCTAGCTCATTCAGCTGCTCCATTCTGTGCTTTTGGGCTTCTGATAGATTCATCCCCAACTGAACTGCCATCTGGAAAGTCTTGACTTGAAATTCAACAAGGAGCAGGACTTCTTTCCCATAAACAAGTTCATAGGGAGAATGTCCTGTTGTATTCCTCCATGTAGTTCTGTAGGCCCACAAGGCTTCAAGAAGCCTTTCTGCCCAATCTCTTCTGTGTAGATGAATAGTTTTGGTGTTGATGTTCTCAAGAACTTTGTTTGTAGACTCCACTTGGCCATTTTCTTGCGGATGGTAAGGAGTAGATTTTCTGTGCTTTATTTTGTATTCTTCCATCAGCTTCTCCATCAAGTTAGATGTAAATTGACTTCCCTGATCTGTCACAATTTCTCTTGGGACACCAAAACGAGTAAAAATATCCTCATAAAGAAAATTAACAACTGAATTTTCAGTGGCAGAAGGCAATGCTTTGGCTTCTACCCATTTAGTGACATAATCAGTGCATACCAATATATACTTCTTCTGTTTAGATGGTGGATTAATGGGTCCAATGAAATCTAAAGCCCATTTTTCAAAGGGTTCGATGAGTACCTGTGGTTGTAATGGCATTTCATTTGAAAGAGTCAGTCTCCCAACTTTTTGGCAGCTGTCACACCTTCTGACATATTGTTTTGTATCTTTGAAGAGGGAAGGCCAATAATATCCTAAAGAACGGATTTTATAGGCCGTACTTTTGTCAGCAAAGTGTCCACCGCATGGTTCATCATGACATGCCTTGAGGATGTCAGGCATTTCATCTTCCTGAACACATCTTCTGATCACACAATCTAGCCCTGTTTTAAACAATTTGTTAGAAATCCATGAATAATTTGAACTCTTATGAATAATTCTTCTTTTTTCACTAGGAAATAAATGTGAAGGTAGCTTCCCTGTAACCAAATAGTTAGCAATATCCGCATACCAAGGAATCTTAGTAGTTACTGCAAATAAATATTCATCTGGAAACTTATCCTCTACAAGAGAATCTTCATTAGTATTTTGGATCCTAGACAAGAAATCAGCTACTGTATTTTGTTTCCCTGGTCTATCTAACACAGTAATATTGAATTCTTGTAAAAGTAAGAGCCATCTTGTAACTCTGCCATTAGTAACAGGTTTGTTCATTTGATATCTAATTGCAGAATGATCAGTATGGACAAAAGTTTCATAGCCTGTTATATAATGTCTAAACTTATTGATTGCATGAACAACAGCTAAGAACTCTTTTTCAGTCACAGTATAGTTCAACTCAGTGGGAGTCAAACTTTTACTGGTGTAGTAAATGGCATAAGGAACTAAATCCTTTTGACCCAACACAACTCCTAGAGCTGTATCTGAAGCATCTGTAGAAATATGGAAAGGAAGTTTCCAATTTGGCCCTCTCAAAATGGGTGCTTCAGATATTCTTGTTTTCAAAGTTTCAAATGCAGATTGACAATCAGGATCCCATTTGAATTCACAGTCTTTTGTAAGTAATTTGAAGAGTGGAGATGCTATTTTGGTGAAGTTTTCTATAAATCTTCTATAGTATCCAGTAAATCCCAGAAAAGTTCTAACATATTTTTGACAATTTGGAATAGGCAACTTGGAGATGACTTCAACTTTTGATCTATCAACTTTAATCCCATCCCCGAAATATGATGTCCCAAAACAATACCTTCAGTAAACATCATAAAGCATTTTTCATGACTCAATGAAAGGTTTGTTTCTTTACATCTTATAAGGAATTTTTCCAAATTCTCTAATGCCTCTTCAAATGAATCATCATAAACTGTAAAATCATCCATATAAACCTCTACACAATCATGGATCAGATCAGAAAATATTCCTAGTACTGCCCTTTGAAATGTTGCGGGTGCATTACATAATCCAAAAGGAAGCACTCGATAGGAAAAATTTCCCCATGGACAGGTAAATGTGGTCTTATTTTGATCTTCGGGTGCTACCTGAATCTGATTATAGCCACTAAAACCATCCAAAAATGAAAAGTACTTCTTGCCTGCTAGAGTATCTAATACCTGATCGATAAAGGGTAAAGAAAAGTAATCCTTCAAAGTTGCTTTGTTCAATTTCCTGTAATCAATGCATACCCTCCATTTACCATTCTTTTTAGGTACTATAACCACAGGAGAAACCCATCGGCTATCTGAAATTGGATAAATGAAGTTTACATTGAGTAGTTTTTGGAGCTCTTCTTTCATTATCTCCCTAAGGTTTGGATTCATCCTTCTTTGAGGTTGTCTGATTGGTCTATTGGTTTCCTCGATGTAGATGTGATGAATGCAAGTCTTAGGGTCAATACCTTTCATGTCGGTATACTCCCATGCAAATGCAGTAGAATGTTTTTGCAAGATTTTGGTTAGCTCTTCTTATTGTGATTTTTCCAGGTTTTTGTTGATATTCAATGTTTTACCTGGAAAGATCTCAATGGCGGAACTACCAAACTCTTCCATAGAGAAAAGAGACATTTGTCTAGATGATAGATACTCAATGTCAGAATCTAACTGAAATTGTGTGTGGTCATATTCTGAAGATGTTTCAAAGTTTTCTAATGTGTTCAGAATTTGACTATCTTCACTGATTTCAGAAATGGTAAAGACAGGTTGTATAGTATCCTCATCATCAACCCATTCATTATCTCCTACTTCTGTAATTGCTTTTGCTGGAGGATACAGATTGAATTTCTTTGTTGAATTACCATCAGAAATATACATATCCCCAGATCTACAACTGATAAAAGCATCAGCTGTGGCTAGCCAAGGTCTTCCTAAGATGAGAGGGTGTCCTCCTAGATTACTTTTGGGAGTTAAAATCATGAAATCTACTGGATATTCCCAAGAATCTAAGGAGACTGAAATGTCTTCTAATACACCACCTGGTTTAATAATTGATCGATCTGCAAGTTGCAGTAAAGTAGGTGTAAAAAGAAGATTAGGAAGTTTTACCTGTTCCATAGTCTGTCTACTCATAATGTTGATAGCAGCCCCTAAATCAATCAAAGTATTTGGAATTTCTACCCCATTGATATGTATTTTGACAATTGGACTACCGGGATCTACAAATTTCTGCATAGTAATTTTTCCCATCATGATATCTGCAATTTTTCCTACCAGGTGGATTCTTCTTGTATCTCTTGGTTTCCTTCCTGGTCTTTTAAGACTCAACTCCTTTATTATTTTTGCTAGAATAGGAATCTCTCTAATGGCTTGTAACAAGGGAATCTTGATACAGACATTCTTTACTTCATCTAGAAAATCATAGTCAGGCAAAAAGATTTGTTTTTCCACCCCTTTGTCAATTTGTAATCTTTCAGGAAAAGGAGGTGTGGATGAAGATGCAGGTTGCTCAACTATAGGAGTTGTGGGGGTTGACTCCTTTTCCTTTTCTTTTTGAGTTCTTGGATTTTGAAGAGATGCTTCAGAACCTTTATTGGCTTCAAGAGAATCTTCTTCAGAGATGCTTTGCTTT
Source organism: Pinus tabuliformis (assembly GCA_031772625.1). Lineage (NCBI taxonomy): Eukaryota > Viridiplantae > Streptophyta > Pinopsida > Pinales > Pinaceae > Pinus > Pinus tabuliformis. Next base: position 1,920,386,116 of record CM062816.1, on the reverse strand, counting down.
TGGGCATCTATAGAAGGCTTGTCTAAAACTCTACCAGATCTGAGTTGTACATCATTAAGAGGAACAATCATATAGGTAGGAAATTGTTGTCCTTCTACCATGTAAGCATTTTGAGTATTTTTATTGTTGGGGTTCGGCAATGGCTGGGAAGGTAGTTGATTTGTTTTCTGTTGGAATGGAAGCAAGAGTTGAGAATTTGGATTCTGTTGAGAAGGTTGTTGTTGTTGTGGAAATGGCAATGATAGTTGTGGATTTTGATTTGGAAGTTTTGGAGCTTGTTAATTTTGAAAAGATGGAGGATATTGATAAAATTGAGCAAATCTCCCATAAGGATTTTTCATACCTTGTACCCATGATTGAAAAGGATTTTGAGGTTGGGACCAAGGTTGTTGCCAAGGATTCCAATTTGGTGGGGGTTGAAAGTTCATAGAGTTGTTAAACCCTTGATGTTGTTGCCCCTGCCAAGGTCTCCTTGCAACAAAACAGAGAGACTCAATTGAATTTGGATCTTCTTGAAAGACAGCTTTGAGCCCAGGGATTGAAGGACAATCCTTGGTCTCATGGCTTTCTAAACAAATCACACATGTTTCTACAACTTTTGCATCCAAGGGACATTCCCTTAGAGCATGTTTCTTCCTACATTTTGGACAAAAGATGGCCAAAGCTTCAGTTTCCGCTTTTTGCTTGTTTTGTATCTTAAGGGTGTCTAGTTGCTCACTATGACTCCCTAAAATATCAGTTTTGAATTCATCAAGCATGTTGCCAATCTCAGCCCTACTTACTGATCCGGTTGCAGATTTGTTTGCTCTAATGAGAGAAGGATCTCTAGGCCCTTTTCCAGTTTTAGATTTTCCCCTTGAGAGATGGACACATAGCTCTGCTATATCATGACGTGGAAGTTGAGATATATCTCCTTTTCCCATCATGTTCAAAATATCTATCCATTCATCTCTAATGGCTTTTAATAGAAGGGCTTTCAAGGTTTCCTCATCTAAGTTATTCATTTTTGCTCTTTTCAGGTTGTATTGAAATCTTTCAAGTAAATCCTCTAAGTTTTCATCTTCTGTTTGCACCATTTTGAATACCTCATCCTTGTGATTGGTGGGCATACAATAGTCCAGGTATCTATCCAAAAATGTTTGTTTCATATCATTCCAAGTCCTAATAGATTGAGTGACTAATCCCATGAACCATTTCAAAACAGCTCCCTTCAATGTTTAAGGAAACAATTTGAGTTTTTGAGAGTCTTCTAGATAATCATAAGTTCGACACACGACTTCAAACTCAAATAGAAATGTTTCAGGATCCTCATTTATTAACCCATGAAAGTTTGGGAGGACAGATGGTGATTTTTTTTTCATTGTTGCTCGAGAATCCTCATCAACTATAGGAAATCCGAATGAGTTATCTCCATCCCTATTTCCCCCATTGTTACCTCTACCTCATCCTCCTCTACCTCTACCTCTACCAAATCCGTTTACTACTTCCTTTGTCATGATAGTTTCTTTAAAGACTTCAGAGTCCTCTGGTTCCTCTACTAATGGCGAACGAGGAGGAATTTCTCCCTCTTCTTCTTCAGGTGATTCTACTTCTTCAATTACAATGTGTTTTTCTGTAGAAGTAAAGAAATGGTCTTTTCCTAATTCAGATTCGGTGGATAGTGTGGGAGAGTCTCCTAATTCAACTACTGCCTCTTGAATTCTAGGAATCCTAAGGCTAGGAGTGTGAGTTGGAGATGATGGAGGTGTTTCTTTTCTATTCCTTGAAGTAGTTGGAGTTGTAAAAATCGAACTCTTGGCCCTAGCTAAAAACCTTCCCCTAGAATCTCTTTCTCTATGCATGTCATTTTTTATTTTTCTTCAAGTTGGGCTAATAATTCTCTTTCTGATCTTCCAGATCACTCTAGGTGCAAGAAGAGAGCATACTCAAGAAATTATTAAACCAATAACTCTCTTTTCTGATCCTCCAGATTACACTAGGTGCAAGAGGAGAGCATACTTTGAGAAGTTACCAATTTTTACCTTCCTTGAAATTTTCTTGTTTTTTTTTTTTGAAGAAATTGGCTACCTAGTTTCACTTCCCCGGAAACGGCGCCAAAATGTTTGGTCAATTTAGTGTGTTCTAAATTGCTATTTAAAATGTCAATCTGAGAGTCGTAAACTGCTGAAGTGAAGTGCACTGTATATGCAAGATAACCGATTTCTTATTTCTTTGTCGTTTTTGAGTTTTTGGTTTGTTTTTGGGTTTATCTTCTGTTGATTCCCTAATGTGAGATGGCAGAATTGAAAGTCAAGTATGGATGGCAATGGTGATTTCTACAATGATTTTCCAAACTTTAAGGTTCTCAAAAAGGTTTCAAACTTGCTATGATGAAATCAATTCTCAAAAGAAAATAAAAATGTACCAAAACAATGAACTAGTGACAATGAAGCCCAGTATCCTTATTGCTGTATAAAAAGAAAATAAAAACTGAACTCAAAGCAATTCAAAGACTGAAAGCAAAGCGAACTAAATCACACTACTTCAACTCATAGTCTGACCCCTCACCTTTCGACTCGCTCTGGCTATAGGAGGTAATCATAAATAAATTGAGTAATCTGATATCTAAGTTGTAGGAAATGAAATTGCATAAAATGAAACTAAGATTAAACTACACATTCATATTTCAATTCCTGAAAATGACATAAGTAATTTAATCACTAACTTGTAGGAAGGTAAACTAAATCATACTACATCAAGTAATATTCTGATTCCTCACTATTTGAGTCGCTTGGCTATAGGAAGGAAATCATAAACAAATGAGTAATATGATATCTAAATTGCATAAAAGTAAATAAGCAAAGCAGAACTGAAAGAAATGACAATGCTGGAATTAAAACTCAGAAAATGAATCAGCAGAAAGGACAAGATGATCTCATGTCATTAGTCATTAAAACTATGTAATTTGCCCGGGCTGCCTACAAGAACCTGAAAGAAAAATACTGATTAGCTAACAATCATGAGAAAGCACAAAAGAAAAGATGGACAGCAATTAACATGAATATCAGAAAAACGTAATATATACAAGCAAATGATTATAAAAGCAGTAACATAATGAAAGCAAGTAAGAAACTATACAGTAGATACAGAGCCTTGGTGTACATGGGCCCTCTGCAACCTCGGCCAATCAATACTCAGTCACAAATTGAACTTAAGAACGTTGTCTTCTCATATATTAAAGTGCAGTAATAAGACAAAGGTAAAGCACGGCACAGTGGGCTCGTAACAACAGTCAAAATTACATATGAAAAGCTAACTATCAAGCGTATGATAACGCGTTATTTATAACTGAAGATGCTATAACTGATTCCTAAATTCTTCGCTGCCAAACAGACACGTAAATATCCACGTCCTGAGATCTAGCAGTATGGTAGTCATGACAAATAAATCTATGGAGTGGTGGCTGTTCGATTTGGTTCACGGATTGATCCACAGGTGTTAGCACACCTCCGGAGATTGAGGAACTTGCCACGCAAAACTTCACGTGGGAAAAACAGAGCTGTGCCACCGCAAAACTCTTGGTTTGACCACTCCTTTGACCGTCCTTGACCATGGCTGTTTGTGAGTGATTCGGCTGAACCAAGGGGACACGCTCCATGTACATGTCATTTGCAGCTTGCCCATGTGGCCGGATTCTCCATTGGACACCTGTAACATAGTCTTCAACAAAATGGCTGCGGAAACTTGAGCTGGCTGCGGAAAGTGACAAGTTTCCGCAGCTGATTGAACAAAAATCTAAATCAAACAGCAGTCACAAGGCATAGTTAGGAAACCATTTTATAAGCTCTTTTTAAACTAATATGCAATGGTAGAGTTCAGGCTTCTGTGATCCATATCAAGTTTGTGAGAGATTTTTCGGCGAAAATCACATGGAATACCATTTGTTGACGCGTTTCGAACCAACTAGTGTGGTTCATCGTCAGGACAAGTTGAAGAAACAGATCCAGCTTAGCATGTTAAATAGTCTGAGCAGAGCCTCCAACGGCTAACTTGACCAATGGCTAGTTTGACACTAGGACCGGGGTCAAATTTATTTTATTAATTTAATGGTATTCCATGTGATTTTCGCTGAAAAATCTCTCACAAACTTGATATGGATCACAGAAGCCTGAACTCTATAATACGAAAGTAAACAATTATAAAGACTCAATGGAGAGTAGGATAGAGGGTGGATGAAATGCCAGGAAAAACTAAATGAAACTAATCCTTCTCCTTACCTCATCATCTAGAAGGTTAGCACTAAGTGTAATGATATTTCCAATGTAGCCATCATCGTTCTCGACCTACAACCATAAGTATACGAGAAATTAAAAGTAATATAAAACAATGTGCAATAGAAAATATAATAACTTTGAAAACTTGCACAACTAACTCAAGGTCTTGATTATTAATAGAATAATTTTCCATACTAACTGGTTTAATCCAGTTTCAAACTTTACCTTGTTGTTTGAAATTTTGATTATACAAACCTTGCAGGTTGATTGTGAATACACATTCATCTATGTTTTAGGTTCTTGAAAACATTAGAAAAGATTGAAACTTTTAATTTGAAACGAAGCTTTCGAGGTAATATTGTTCTAAACATTCAACAATTGGATCATGATATTCATAATAACCACTCTGAAGACCCTAAGACTGATGGGAAGGTAAATTCTTAGTTAAAACATTCAAATCACAAAGAGATACTTTGATATGATGATCAACTTGGTCGATTAATATATAAGATTCTCAATCCTCTATTGGTTCCCTTTGTATCCAATTACATGCAAAGTTAACAATAAGAAATCTTAGGTCATTCAAAATAATTGTTGATATTTTGAATCTAGGAAACCAATCAAGATACATTAGAATGATGTATCAAATCAAACCCAATACTTATACCAACACAAGGGTTTTGGTTGACTGGATGATTGAAGCAATTGCAATTACTCTGGAAAAATATATGTTCCATGCATTGATTAGCTTCATGGCGTGCACAACAGAGACAATAATATGACCAAATTTGAAAGATTTTAATAGAGAAAAATCCTTCAACCCAAAACCACCTTTATCTCGATCATCAAAATGACATGCCTTGAAACCGTAAGGATCCGTGAAAGATGTTCTCTCCAACCCTTGGTCTAGCTCAAGGGGTTGATATGAAAAGGAACTGACCAAACAAGAACCTTTCATCTCATCAGAAATTATATCTTGAAGATCCACTTGAAAATATCGAAAGTCCTTCAAGAATTAACTCATAACCAATGGATGAATGTTGAGGAAAGCATTATGCATGAAAATATGGATCTTACTTAGTATGGAGATCTCAACAAGATTGTCAGGACCTAACATAATCATCAATAAGAGTTGAATTTCCTTGACTTCCTAACATGTCTTAGAACTTTCTGATGGTGGATTATCAGATTTGGGTGGCTTAGAAACATCAACAGGTAGACATGCACCACTATCATCTGATGTATTAATGAAAACAATATTTATGCCACTAATTTGATCAGATTTAGATTAAGCATATTAGACTCTTAATGGATATAAAATTGGGATACATCAATTTAAAAAATCCCTTGATCGTTCAGGGTTGGAACATATTCCTCCTGAATTATGAAAGATTTACAGTTGAATAGATCATGAATAATATGTTTCCATTATGATACAGGTGTTGTCCTTGATGGAAACTCACTCAGATGAAAGCTCACAGTGCAACAGGTCAAAGATTTACAGATCAGACTACAAATAATGAAGAAAGAGGGGTATATGCAGATTCACCTTGTCCAAGTTGCGTATACACACAGGTTTACTGAACAAAAGGAGCGTATATGTACACATGCACTCTCATAGAAGGAAAAGCGCGTATATCTTGGAAAAACAAAGTTTTTGGTCCAAGGTATTTCTTAGTCTAAGGCATTTGACTCAAGGTAATTGGTCCAAGGTATTGGTCCTAAGTAGTTTTGGTCCATGGTATTGAGAAAGGCCTAGAACTATATAAGGAGGAGAAGATCATTAGGCTAGGTGTGCAAGTATTTGAATATCTTATGAGGTGTTGGATCATATATGTAGGTTAATGAGCTTCTAATGGTTTGCTTGATCTGATCTAAGGAGGCACCTATATGGCTGATGAAGGTTGATGGACCGGGATCATAAAGGCTTAAAAGTATTATCATTATGTGGTTTGATCTTGAACAGTCTAGATCTGAATACTGATGCATGTTTTATTCTGTAAATATGATGATCTGGGTATGACTGAAGTCTGGAATAGTTGTGATGTTTTAAGTTAGCATTTACAGATTTGTACGCATGTTCACTTTAGTAAAAGAGTGTATACACACTGGTTCAACATATCAAAGTAGCGTATACATCATAAATTAGAGTTTGCAGATTTGTATGTTGGTTCCCTTTGGTAAAAGTGTGTGTACATGCAGGTTCGACACATGGAAGTAGCATAGACCTTATGAAGCATGATGTTTAATGTTTTAGTAGTCTCTGTTTGCTATTGCAGAGTTCTGGGTTCTGTTCTGATCACTGTATTCTGGTAACAGTATTCTGAATGATAAGATTGATTGATTGTGATTTTCTTCAATAATGATGGTTTGTCAGTAATTGATTGATTCAATTGTCATTGATTCAGAAAGTGATGATTGAGTTTCAGTGATTGGTTGATGCAGATGTATTTGATGGTTGTGTTGCAGTTATGATTTTTTGAGTTTCAATGTTGTTGATGGGTCCAGTATGAAAATTGGATGAAACGTGGCCTTGATATTGTGGTGTTGTGTTCTAGGAGTATCCAGTCTAAAAATTCATGAAATGTGGTCCTTGGTGGAAGAGTGGAGTTTTCTATAGGCTGGCACCTTCGTACTAGTAAACATATTGGCTAGTACAAGGGCTAGGGGGTTGTAGCTCCCTTCCAGTAGTAGTTGGAGAATGAGAGAAGGTTGTAGCCTTCTGGAGGTGAGTGCCTGCGTATTGGTATGAGCCTACACCAGTACAATATTGTAAATAGATTTTCTTATTATTAAAAGAAGACAAAGATGACAGCAGCAGGTGGTTTTTACCCATGTTGGGTTTCCACCTTATATCTTGGTGTTCATGTGTGTTGCTTATGTGTGATGCTTTATTCTGCTTTTACTGCACTTTCTAATAAATCTCTGATATACTAGTTAAAGCTCAATACATGATAAATTGTCTAAATAAAAAGTTCTCTTCATATATGTTGTCTGCTTTAAGTACAGTCACGTGTACATGTTAGTTCACTTAACTGAAGTAGCATATATAAATATGTTTAGGAAATAAAATTATAGATCTGATAATACTGATTCACCCCCCTCTCAGTATTATTTCCAACAATTGGTATCAAAGTAGGTCCTTCAGAAGAAGCTTGATCACTTGAAGGGAGATCCATCAACATGACTAATCAAGAAAGCATGGGATCCATGAGACCGCCAATCTTCAATGGGAGAAACTTTTTCTATTGGAAAATAAGAACCACAACCTATCTATAATCGCTTGGAATGAATGTTTGGGAAATTTTGGAAGGAGGATATACATTTCCTACAACAATTCCTACAAATATGGTAGGTAAAAAGCAATATGAAACCAATGCCAAAGCTGTCAATACTTTATTGGGAAGTCTGTCACAAACAGAGTTTGTCAAAGTCATGCAGCTCAAATAAGCCAAAGGAATATGGGACAAAATCATTCTGAGCTATGAAGGAGACTCCGATAAAACGTGCTAAGCTTCAAACTCTTAGAATTCAGTATGAAACCCTTAAGATGCATATTGATGAAAGCATAGCTAGTTACTTCCTACGTATAGATGAGGTTGTCAATTGTATGAAGAATCTAGGTGAAGAAATTAAGGAAGTTACCTTAGTTGAGAAAGTATTGAGATCCTTGTCTGCTAAATTTGAATCCAAAGTGTCTGCCATAGAAGAAAAACAAGATCTGCAGAATATCACTATGACGTAGCTTCACGAAATCTTAACTTCCTTTGAGATGAGAAAAGGAGGACCATCAGATATGAGAGAAGTTGCATTCAAAGCTTCAGCAAAAGTAAAGGAAGAACACAATGAATCAGGACATATTTAAGAAGAAGGAGATGAGGTAAACTTTGTCAAAAAGCTTCAATGGGGTTTTGGAAGGTTTAGAGGTAAGTTACCCTTCAAATGCTTTTCTTGTGGTAGATTCATTCATTATGCTGCTAGATTTCCTCATAAAGATAAATTTTAAAAAGGAAAGGAATATGAAAAAGCGAATAGAAAACATTTTTTGAATAAAAGGAGTTACTATACTCATGAAGATAGTGATGGTTTATCTAATAGTGATGAAGATGAAACTAGACAAGATTATAGACTTCTCATGGCTTATGACGATGATAATTTTTTGGATGCTTTAGAAGAGGAAGACCTTCATGAAGAAATATCTAAACTCAAAATCTGTTTAGAAGAAAAGAATATGATTATAGATACCTTAACATACCAACTTGCTGAAAAGGAAAAACACAATGAAAAACTAGAATGTGAAATTGTGGGTCTAAGAAAGGATCTTGAGAAAACTAAATCTCTCAATCTTAGATTTGCTAAAGGATTAGAAGCTTTAAATTAAATTATCAAAGTTTAGTGTTCTCCTTTGATAAAGACAGGTCTTGGATATACTGAAGAAGCATCTCAATCACAAAAGCCGTCAACCTCCACAAAAAGCTATCTTGATGCAGCAAAGACTAGTGAACAGTATGACAATCGTCAGCAAAGGGATAAAGCAGATCACTAGGTAAATTAGACTTAGTTTACTCCAAGGATGAATAGAAGCCACAACCAACCTCAGGTAAATCATACTCAATTTTCTCCAAAGATGAATATCATTAGAAACTACAATCACTAGGTCAATAGATTCAATAGTTGCAGGAACTTCTTTAATGGGCAATGTTTTTCATGTCGTTATTTTGGACACAAAGTTGCTCAATGTATTTCTTACAAAACCATCATGACTAGAGAAGCACAAAATCAAAGGAATGTAACAGGGATCAAGAAAAGTTCCTATAATAACTTTTCTCTTATTGAAAATGAAATAGAATGCTCAACCTATAACAACTTTGGTCATGAAGAATCTGAATGCAGGAGAAAATTTCGGCAAACATCTCAAAGGAGCAAACTCCATTAAATCCCAAGATATGGAGAGGGAAAGAATTTCAAACAAAAAGATGTGGTATAGCCTTGTATGCAGAAGGTCAAGAAAATTAGTGGTACATTGACAGTGGATGCTCAAAACACATGACAAGTGACAAAGAAAACTTCACTCATATAATGCCTTAGAAAAAGAAAAGAATGTCTCATTTGGAAATGACACTCCTACTATCATAAAAGGTAAAGGCTCTGTTTTCTTGAAAGAAAAGGTGAAAGCTAGAAATGCTATGTATGTAGATGGTTTAAAGCATAACCTATTGAGTGTCAGTCAAATGTGTGATCAAGGAAATGAAGTGGTGTTTTGATCAAATGAATGTGTTGTTGGTGAGCTTGATACAGGAGAGACAATGATCAAAGGTAAAAGAACTCCAAACAACTTGTACATACTCAAGGGAGGACAATGACAGTGATATCTAAGCAAAAATGATGAAAATTGGCTGTGGCATAGAAGATTGGGACATCTAAGCTTTTCTCAAATAAGAAAAGCATGAAGATTCAAGGTTGTTCGTGATCTTCCAGATATCAACATCCTAGAAAATGCAATATGCAAGCCATATCAAATCAGCAATCAAACCAGAGTTCACTTCATGGAAAAGGAAGGATCAGCTAGTAAGCCTCTTGAACTTGTCCATACTGATTTATGTGGACCATCAAGGAAAAGGTCACCTCATGGAGAAGAATACTTTATTTTGTTCATTGATGATTTTTCCAGAATGTGTTGGATAGGTCTTCTAAAGCATAAAGATGAAGCATTTGAAAAGTTCCAAGCCTTAAAAGCTTTGGTTGAAAATGAATCAGATCAAAAAATCAAATGCCTCAGATCTGATCGAGGAGGGGAATTTACCTTGGATGAATTCTTTGACTTTTGTGGGAATAAAAAGGAAATTCTCCACCGCAAGTACTCCTCAGCAAAATGGAGTAGTAGAAAGAATGAACATAACTGTTCAACAAATGGCTTGAGATATGTTAGATGAATCTGGAACTCCTGAAACCTTCTGGGGCGAATCTACATTCACTGTCGTAACTATTCTCAACCAAGCAAATGTTTGGGTAAACAACACTAAAACTCCACATGAACTTTGGTATGGTAAGACTCCTACTGTAAAATACTTTAAAGTTTTTGGAAGCAAATGTTATATCAAAAGGATTGATGAAAAACTTGGTACGTTTGAACCCAGAGTAGATGAAGGTATTCTTCTTGGTTATTCTTCCAGAGTTAAAGGATATAAATGTTATAATAAAAGACTTGGAAAAATTGTTGAAAGCATTGATGTTGTAGTTGATGAAGAATGCAAAAATCCAAAACAGATAAAATCAACAGAAGATTATGACAATGAAGAAGATTTGGATTATTTTCCCACATCAAATCAAAATCATATTGAAGAAGAAACCAATGAAGCACTAGAAGAAGAGATAATGGTAGAAGAAAAGACTTCATCCAGGTATGTTCAGAAAAACCATATAGAAACTCAAATTTTTGGGGAAAAAGAGGCACATGTATAGACAAGAAGAACTATTACAGGGACCTCAAGCTATCTAGCATTACTATCCTCCTCCGAACCTCAAAATGTAAAATAAGCATGCAAAGATGAATGTTGGGTCAAGGCCATGGATGAAGAACTTGAGCAAATTGAAAAAAATGATACTTGGGAATTAGTTCCTAGACCTCATGATAAAAATATTATAGGAATTAAATGGATATTCAAAAACAAGCTAAATGAAAATGGAGAAGTAATTAGAAACAAGGCCAGACTTGTTTGTAAATGGTATGCTCAACAAGAAGGTATATATTTTAAAGAAACTTTTGCACTTGTTGCCAGACTTGAAGCCATAAGGATGTTTCTTGCTCTTTCTAGCTTTCAGAAATTAAAAGTATACCAAATTGATCTAAAATCATCCTTCCTGAATGGAGATTTAGAAGAAGAACTTTATATTGAATAGTCAGAAGGTTTAATTCTTGGAAATGATAAAACTTGTATGCAGACTCAAAAAGGCCCTCTATGGTCTGAAACAAGTTTCAAGGGCCTGGTATTACCGCCTTGACAAATATCTACACCAACAAGGTTTTACAAAAGGTTCATCAGATAGCAATCTATATACAAAGATTGAAACTCATAAATTGCTAATTATTATTGTTTATGTTGGTGATATCATTTTTGGTAGCAGTGAAGAATCCATGAGTCATAATTTTGCTTGAGTAATGCAGAAAGAATTTGAAATGTCCTTGCTTGGTGAACTTACCTATTTTCTTGGTCTGCAAGTTCAACAAAATAAAGATAGTATTTTTCTTTCACAAACCAAATATCTCAAACATATATTGAAAAGGTACGGAATGGAAGATTCTAAACCTGTATGTACCCCAATGGTAACAGGATGCCGTCTCAGCTCAAATGATGAATCAACAACAGTACATCAACCAACTTATAGATCCGTGATTGGCAGTCTGCTTTATCTAACAGGTACTAGACTTGACATCATGCATGCAATAGGAATAGTTGGAAGATTCCAAGCAAATCCAAAGGAATCACACCTTTAGGCAGTCAAAAGAATTTTCAAATATCTTCAAGGAACTCAGGACTTTGGTTTATGGTATCCTAGAGATGCAGATCTTACTCTTCATGCATATACAGATGCAGATTGGGAAAGAAGTGTTGATGACAGAAAAAGCAATAGTGGTGGTGCATTCTATATGGGTTCTAGGTTAGTGTCTTGGTTAAGCAAGAAACAAAGTTCAATTGCCTTGTCTACAGCTGAAGCAGAATATGTGGCTGCTACCTCTTGCTGCACACAACTACTTTGGATGATGAAAACCTTGCAAGATATTCATATCACATATACTCCAACCATCTCCATTCTATGTGATAATACAAGTGCCATTAGTATTTCAAAGAATCTAGTCATGCACTCCAAGGCCAAGAACATACCCATCAAATACCATTTTTTACGTGAACATGTGCTTGAACAAAAAGTCAAATTGGAGTATGTTCCTTCCAAAGAACAGGATGCTGATATATTCACTAAACCACTGCCTAGAGAAATATTTGAATATCTCAGACAAAAGCTGGGAGTAGTTGTTGCATCATCTTGCTGTTAAATCTATTTTTTTAAGAGAAAGGTTATTATATACGCATGTTTCATGAATTCAAGTCATGTACACACGCGGGTTTCTATGGGACAAGGAGCGTATATGTTTTTCAGACAAGAAAAACAGTGGGGTAGGCTCTGATATGTGTTCTCTCTCTGATGTTGATGATCACAATCTATTGATATGCTTTGTTCATTAATTTTTATCTAACTGACAAAGATGCCTTGATCATTGACTTGTTAACAATGCACAAGTAGCACAGTTTCATGGGGAGCATTAACCTTCACTCGCACTCTGCATTGTTGGCATTATGGTTTCTAAGTCTAGCTATGGCTTCAGATATTTATACCTTTTGTTGCTTAAGCCATGTAAAAGTCTAGGATGTGATATGTCTTCTCATACATTTGAATGAGTCCTATTGGACAAATGATGTAATTTGTATCCCCACTTTGCATAAGATGGATGATATAATATTTATTGTTTCTGTCATGTATAAACAATTGGTATATCCCCACTTGGTTGGGTGGATGAGTCAAGTTTGGTATATCCCCACTTGGTTGGGAGAATGGATGTATGTATGAGTCATTGGTGATAGGAAGGTCATACTCACATAGTTGAGTTATAGAGTCATGTTATTCTTTTGGAAAATATTTTTGCAGACTCTGCTTATGCTCAGGGGGAGCATGGACGGTTTTAGTGCATCTCAGCATGTACAAAAGGGGAGCTCAATCAGAGAATTCAGCATGTACTCAAGGGAAGCATGAATAGCATAATGTATGTCAAAATGAGAGAATATATTGGTCTTCCCTTTGCCCTTGATGTCAAAGGGGGAGAGTGTCTTGGTGTTGTTGTTGCCATCAAGTCCAAAGGGGGATATTGTTGGCATTATGATACAGGTGTTGTCATTGATGGAAACTCACTCAGATGAAAGCTCACAGTGAAACAGGTCAAAGAATTATAGATCAGACTACAAAGAATGAAGAAAGAGAGGTATACACAGGTTCACCTTGTCCAAGTTGCGTATACATGCAGGTTTATTGAAAAAAGGAGCATATACATACACACACACTCTCACAGAAGGAAAAGCATGTATATCTTAGAAAAACAAAGTTTTTGGTCCAAGGTATTTGACCCAAGGTAATTGGTCTGAGGTATTTGGTCCAAGGTATTGGTCCTAAGTAGTTTTGGTCCATGGTATTGAGAAAGGCCTAAAACTATATAAGGAGGATAAGATCATTAGGCTAGGTGTGTAAGTATTTGAATATCTTATGAGGTGTTGGATCATATATGCAGGTTAATGAGATTCTAATGGTTTGCTTGATTTGATATAAGGAGGCACCTATATGGCTGATGAAGGTTGATGGACTGGGATCATAAAGGCTTAAACTTATTATCATTATGTGGTTTGATCTTGAATAGCCTAGATTTGAATACTAACACATGTTTTATTCTATAAATATGATGATCTGGGTATGACTGAAGTCTGGAATAGTTGTGATGTTTTAAGTTAGCATTTATAGATTTGTACGCAGGCTCGCTTTAGTAAAAGAGCGTATAAACACTAGTTCAGCATATCAAAGTAGCATATACATTATAAATTAGAATTTGCAAATCTATACGCTGGTTCCCTTTGGTAAAAGTGCGTATAAAAGCAGGTTCGACACCTGGAAGTAGCATATACCTTATGAAGCATGATGTTTAAAGTTTCAGTAGTCTTTGTTTGTTGTTGCAAAGTTCTGGGTTCTGTTCTAATGACTGTATTCTGGTAACAGTGTTCTGAATGATCAAATTTGTTGATTGTGATTTTCTTTAGTGATGATGGGTTGGCAGTAATTGATTGATTCAGTTGTGGTTGATTCAGAAAGTGATGATTGAGTTTCAGTGATTGGTTGACGCAGATGTATTTGATGGTTGTGTTTCAGTTATGATTTTTTGAGTTTCAATGTTGTTGATGGGTCCAGTATGAAAAATGGATGAAACGTGGCCTTCAGAGTGTGGTTTTGTGTTCCAGGAGTATCCAGTCTGAAAATTCATGAAACGTGGTCCCTGGTGGAAGAGTGGAGTTTTCTGTAGGCTGGCACCTTCGTACTAGTAAACATATTGGCTAGTACAAGAGCTAGGGGGTTGTAGCTCCCTTCCAGTAGCAGCTGGAGACCAAGAGAAGGTTGTAGCCTTTTGCAGGTGAGTGCCTGCGTACTGGTATGAGTCTACACTAGTACAAGAATGTAAACAGATTTTCTTATTATTAAAAGAATACAGAGATGACAGCAGTAGGTGGTTTTTACCCACATTGGGTTTCCACCTTATATCTTAGTGTTCATGTGTGTTTCTTATGTGTGATGCTTTATTATTATTTTACTAAACTATTTAATAAATCTCTGATATACTGGTTAAAGCTCAATACATGATAAATTGTCTAAATCAAAAGTTCTCTGCATATACGCTGGTTGCTTTAAGTACAGTCGCGTGTACATGCTAGTTCACTTAGTTGAAGTAGCGTATACAAATCTATTTGGGAAATAAAATTATAGATATGATAACACTGATTCACCCCCATCTCAGTATTATTTCCAACATGATATCTTCAAACTTTTCATCCTCTGGTTGTAGTATCACACAATCCTATACCTGATTGAAACCATGATCAACCATATAAAGATTGAAAGGATTTAGGGGGATGTTAGTGTGACAAACTTATCAAACATA
This sequence comes from Pinus tabuliformis, assembly GCA_031772625.1. Lineage (NCBI taxonomy): Eukaryota > Viridiplantae > Streptophyta > Pinopsida > Pinales > Pinaceae > Pinus > Pinus tabuliformis. The sequence continues at coordinate 1,920,371,113 of CM062816.1, read as the reverse complement.
TAAGGGTACAATGAACAGTGTGTTAGAGGTGAAGAAGGATGGAAAGACTCAAGAGGAGGAGCAGTAGTTATACTTAAATCAGATTGAACTTGAAAGAACAATGGATCAACGTCATTGTCATTAGTATAATGGTCAAAGATAGCCATACCAATATGTCATTCATATTGACTAGGATCTTCTAAAGGTTCAAAAACCTGACAACTTACCACTTCAGATTTTTCATCCAAGGATGTACAAATTAAAGAAGATTTGGGATCATTCTAAATTAAAAGAGCATCCCAATTTAGAAATGGAGATTTTAAAGTGTGAGAAATAGATTCTAAATTGATACCTTGCAAATCCAAGCCCTCGGAAGAAGAGAATATATCATCTGATCTAATTGAATCTTCACCACCATATGTGTTAATGGAAATAGGGATGTCAGGGTGATGGTTATCCAAAGTATCAACTCAGATGTGATGTTTGCACTCATTTGATAGTTTATAAAAGTTATAACATTGAAGATCAGCCAGAAAGGCAAGATTATCATCTTTAAATAGGGAGGAGAGATAAGACATAACTTCAACACTTTGCTCCTCTATATGAGAAATACAACTACCTCGTTATTGATCACTACTTGAAAAAATAGGTTGAACATCATTATGACTTAAAGTAGATGAAACAAAAAGGTCACAAAACAAGAAATCATGAAACATGGATGATGGAGGTTGAAGGGTATTAGAAATTAAATTAAATTCAGGACTTGAGTTATCCATATTGATGCAATATTGAAAACCATAGGAATGAGTTTTCATTTTAGGATCCATGCAATTATTGAACTATTCCAAGTTTTCCTTAGTAGGATGTGGATCATAAGAATTGGATGGAGGTTGAATGGATAGATCAAAAGTTTGATTTTCATATTTCCCAACTTTAACATCATCACCAGGGCACACCAAAATTGGTACTGGAAAAGAAGGAGGACAAGGAATAAAAGGAATAATAGGTTTCTCCTCAGAAGATTGAGGCATCCCATGGTTTGCAAAAGTTGGGGAGAGAGAATCATCTGGGGGTTTGGATTCAAAATATCTCAAAGAGAGTAGAATCAAATTCTGAAATTTTTCCATAATGAAATATGAATCAATAAATCCCTTGGGAAATTCACAACAAATTTGAAGAAACCACTTAATAAAATCCTCTGCAGATTCACCAAGTTCCATTCTAATAAAATCCATTCCATCACATACATCTTGATAATCATACCTTTCAAAGGCTTCATGAAGCTCCATAACAAGTTGCTCTAGTGAATGGATAGAAGAGGTAGGTAATGTATGAAACCATTTCTTAACTCAACCTTCAAATGTGAGGGTAAACAACATGGCCATGACATATTTACAATCAATTCCATTAGAGAGAATAAAATGCATAAATTAAAAGAATTGTCCAAGGAAAGTTAGTTCACTCTCGCCATTGAAATTGACTTGAGAAAACCATCTTAGGATTAAGATTTTGGAAAGAACCATTTAAGATAAGAGATTAAAAATAGACTCAATGGGCACAACTTTTCATCTAGCCCTCCTTCTAGTGTTAGAATGTTGATGGTGTTGGATATTACCAACATACAGGGGGTTTCCCCAATGTGAAGTCCCAATTAGACCTCACACCATTTGGAGTAGGAGACCCATCCAAAGTATCAGCCTAACCACCATAACTATAAGGCTCGCCTTAGGTTCAATGAATAACATAAGAGATTATATTCATAACCCTTTAACAAGCAATTTGACATGTGAAACACCGATTGTAATGTAAATAAGAAGAATTTCACCAGGGGCGAGACAAAAGTGAGCCTCTATAAGGAAGCAATAGTACTAACCTAAGAGACACACAAGCAAAGAAAGATTCGTTAGTTATCTAGCGAAATAGTTCACATAGACATAATGATCATTAAACCACATACAAGACACCTTCAAGTCCACTGAAATAGTTCAATGTCCTTAGTACATATGAATGAAACATATATAAAAAACATCTAAATAATAGGCCGAAGATATTCACAATACATGGATGAAAATGTGTTGGCTCATCGACCTTCAATTATAAGGTGAAAGATCCAAGTACACAGTTACAATGGTGAGGAACTAGTTCCAATAGTGGAACATTAAGTCACTTCTTACTTATCCAAAGAATAAATTTCTCTCCTAGGCCAAGTATAGAAGCCAAGAATAGCTCTCCAAATCTTAAGTCTCCAAAAGCCCCTTGCTTGAGTTATGAGGTTGCTTTTATAACAAGAGGAATGACCTTTCATATCGTCATGAATCTTGGACTATCCTCATGATTCATAGATTTCTTTTATGTGCTTTGGACTTCTAAACAACTCTTGAACTTCTAAATGAATTTTTGACTTATCTATATGAATTTTATACTTCTATACAACTCTTGTCCATATATGACTATGTGAGTTTTCATATTCCACAAATGACTCTTGGACTTCCACGCATTAGATTTTGTCCTTTTCCTTGAATATACATTATTACATTCCACATTGTGATGTGGCATGACACATGGAAACATATTGACCATTATGATGACACTTGTACATGTTACAACTTAACAATGATGACATTGACTTCATGATGAGGTGGCAATTCCAAGTTGTCTTCCTTGCTTCTTCATCTTGCGTTCTTGATGGTAGATATGATCTATGTTTAATATTCATGAAATATCCACTTTTTTTCTTATCTTCACCCTATTTAGGTCTTTGATCAATATCAATATCCTTTGAGTCATCATGTAATATCTTCTTTCTGTCTCGTCCATGTTCTACTTCATGTCCCCATGATAGCCCTCTTTAGTGCTTATTCTCTACAGGTGCTTTTTTATTCTTTCTCCTTTCCATCTGCTTTGAGCATCACCTTGTCATGCTAGGAAGGTACCCTTACCAATGAAAATCATTCATGACAGGGAAAAATCAGTCTTATAACCATCTATTCTATCACTACCTAGCTCATGGAATGATCAACTCATGATAGGCTTGTGAGAGGGTTAAAAGAAGGAGGCTTGATTAGGAGGGCACAATCAAACTCATTAGTGGCTTAGGAAGGCTCCACTATTCATTTTTATTATGTTGAAGGTAGTGAAAGATAAAGGCTCACAAGAGGCCTTCAAGGTGTTCTTGTGCACTCAAGCAAGACAGAGAGATAACTTAAAGGTGTAGAGTGCAGGTATGAAGCACGACAGAGAATCATTCATTGTTTCAGGGTATGCTAATGTGCTCAAGGGATAAAAGAGGGCACAAGGAAACAAAATGAAGGGATTAAGGGGTCAGGCTTTGAGCCTTCATAGTGCACTTGTGTGCTCAAGAGGAAATAGGAGGGTGAAGTTCTTTGAGTCAAAGGAGTGCTCTCAAATGAAGGCTTCAGGATTCATGACTATGCCATGCACCCTAAGGGAAAAGGGAAGGATGAAAGCTTCATGCTTCAAGAGTGCACCATGTGCCTTAAGGGAAGGATGAAGGCTTCATGCTTCGTGAGTGTTCCATGTGATTTTTAAGAGACAAAGGATCCTTTGTCTTCCAAAGTGCACCTTCATTTTTCCAAAGTGCACTTCATTATTTTGAAGTGTGCTCAAGATTGGGAGGGTATAGTTATCTCCAATAGTGGCTACTTGTTCATCTGGAATGTTCTTTTCACTGAGTGAGGAAGTAAAAGGCTAGGTGACTGATCCCAAGAAGTACCAATGAACTATGAGAGGGAGGAAACCTTAGAAAAGACTTAGTGCACAATTATGGGAGTAAAGGATATATTAATGAGGATCATGAATAAGTTGTGCTCATCACCTAGTAAGAGGGCTATTTCCTTTAAAACTTGCACTGAGCAGAAGGACCAAGAAGAACTCCCAAAATGGCTAAGTGTGGGATCAACAGAGTAGGAGAAAGAAATACATCCTTACATGACTCAAACATTGACCATATGCATAAATTCCATCAATACAAGACAAAGAAATGCACAAGACTCATGAACCATAGTCACACCTTAAAACAACAACAAATCTACAACTGTTCCTAAGTGCAATAGTTGAAACGACACATTACAACACTCAAAACACAAGTTATGATAAAAGTGTTGACTGAGACCAGAATGTGTGATAAGTTGTAGGAAAGTGTCTGGAATATATTCTAATGATATGTAAAACCATATAATGCAGAAGAGTGTGACATAACTAAATTTGATGATGTGCAAAAGTGTGACACATGTAGGAGTGAAAAAAAACAAAAGGGAAACCTGGAATAGTGGAAAACATGAAGATGACACTTGAAAAATGTGAATGACCTTGAAGGAGAAAAAATTCAGAGTGAAGACAACCTGAAAACAAAACTTGTTAAGGTGAAAATGAGCAAAAGCGACAATCACAAATGTAAAAACGACACTTGTGAAAGTGATAATGTACAAAAGTGATAGTTAATAAATCTCACCGAAATAGAAATAAAAACACAGCCAAAGTGAGGAAGAATGCCATTGAAAATGTGCGCTAACTGTCAATATGTGTTGAACATCATACAAGCATTGTCATGATGGATGGTGCTATGTCTGTTCAATCTTGCATGAAGGAAGTGTGCTCATGAACCCATCAAAGATCATGTGTGTGCAAGTGACTTGACAATTTAAATCTAGGAAGAAGAATTAAATGCTATAGAAAACATCAAACGACCATGGAGTAACCGTAATATGACACACCGTAAAATCCTCAGTAGGCTCCAAAATTCAACAGTGGGAAAATTTTTGGAGGGTGTTAATCGCAGTGTCAACAGACGAGTATGATTATGAAAGTATTTATAAGAAAACAATTTGTCTCAGAAAAAATAACCTAACGAATCTATTGAATATTTCCATGATCTTTTCATTCACTTTGTTTATGAGTTTTTTGAGGATGACATAGACTAGAATTTTATGAAATCGAAATTTGAGTACCTTGTTCAAATTTCTTTCAATCCGCATGAACAAAAATCTTTTGAAAGTCTCCCAACTTTTCTTGGTTATGGAGACCTCGAATTTGTGAAAAGAGAAGTTGTTGTTCCATGTGAATCTTCATCTTCTTCTCATTCTCCATTAAATCAAATAGCTTCATGTGCCCAAGTTGAGGTTGGAAAAATTCATAACCAATCTGTCAATCTACCACCATCTTCTCTCACCCCATTCAAAATTGGAACACAAGTTTCGATTTTGAATCTGATTTGGTCAATGATATTGTTTTGTTTCATTCTCCATCGATTATTTCGTTTGATCCTCTTAATCTTGAGTTGTTACATTAGCCTTTTATAATGCATTTTTCCCATTATCGAGAGGGTCAAGTTCAAAATGGATTCAGTGGTGACCAAGAAACTTGCAATATATTTCATAATGATTATGCATTGAATTCTAACTTTGAGCAAGATTTTGAGATGGATGATGATGTTTAACTTCATATTTCAAAACCTTCCTCACCTCTCGCCCATTATATTGACATATTTAGTGAGCCTATCATGATTGTCCCATCTTTCAGTGAGTTAGTTTTTGAGAATGATAATTTTGATTGCTATGAGGAGTGGTGGAATGTTGATCTTAAATAAAAGCAAGGTGAGGGATAATCCTCTTTTCATGATCTATCTCATCCTTCATTTTATCAACCTAAAGAAATAGAGAATGAAATATTTAGTTTTAAATCAACCCCTCTATGATTCATCAGATCAAGATGATTCCTTTCTTTTTTAGAAAGAAAATTCTAATCATGGTTGTATTAATGTTTTCATTGATTCATGTATTAATGATCTCATGCCTTTGACTATCGATTATTTTAAGCCACTAGTTTTTGATGATATACTTTCATATATTAGGGACCATTTCAAATTTTCGAGGCACTTCAACTTACGTTGATGGTTATGTTAGGCTCTCATGATCTTGATGATCGTTTTAAGTATGATTAGATTAATATTGTTCCTTGCAAGAATGCTCATGAGGTGATCACAAAATTAAAAATGAATCTATCTTTCTACCCCAACATCATTCACCTATTTACCATGATCCTATCGCTTAATGGTTGGAGGAATCATACTTGGAAAGCCCTTTTGTGAAACACAAGTTCTTGTTAGTCTTTATGTTTTCCAAGATTGAAAGTTTGAATGAATGCTTTAATATGAGAGTTTTTGTGATATGTGTAAACATCACAGTGCATCAACAAAATGTTTAGGATATGATTTCTTATTATACTTTTCTTCTTGTGTCTCTTGTCTTCAAATTCTTAAACATGTCGCACTTTATATTTTTGGTCATGTGTTGTGTAGAAAATTTCTACAAATTTAGCTCTGATACCATGTAGAAAATCTTGTAGATTCACAAGCTCATGTAATATACTAAAACAAGAGACAAGAATATACTTCTAATCTTTACAGTGGAAGCACATAAAGATCGAGAAAAAAATAATCAACAAGAGGAAGAACATCAATAACACATAACACATAACACAATAAGTATCCAAGGAAAGCCACAACTCAAAACCCCACTATCCATATTGCATTAATCAGAAATCCAAGATGATAATACAATGCTTGTTCTCACAAGAACGATCCCAACACTCAGTAAAATCAATCTCTAGCTCACAAGCAAGATCAAGCCAAATCCAGGCCTCTTCTCTTCTCTCTAAGCCTCTTATTTCCTTGCGCCCTTGGTGAAAGAATTTGGATAAATAAAATATGCTCTGCTCAACCTTGAGCTTAAACTGCACAAGTATTTCCTATCCTTCACCTGATGACTTCCTTTGGCCAATACTTAGGCAAATTTCCAAGCCTCCAAGGTTCTAATTCTTTGCACAATTCCTGAGAGAATGAGCCTGTATTTAAAGGGAAATCCTCACTACGCAATCCTTTTAAGGATTAGTTTTTGATTGCATGCACTATCAGTGCAACTCAGAAAAATCTAAAACAAATAGTACACTGTCCCAACACTCTAGTCTCAACTGGGTCTTTCTTAGAATCGACATGCATGAGTTTTTGATGAGGGAATATTTAGTTAACTGGAGTAGCACTAGTTGAGTGCACTAATGCATCAACTGACTGTTAACTCACTATTAGTTCCTCAAACAGTTTGGAACTAATTTAACTAGACTTATCTCAAGAAACTGAGTTAACTAATTACAACCCATCTTGGATGATCTAAATAGAAAATGGAATCAACCCATGTTATTCAACCACCCATGGAATTTACCCATGGTATTGTAAGTGGTATCCACCCATGGTATTTATCCAGCCATGGTATTGTAAGTGACATCCACCCATGGTATTCATTCACCCATGGTATTTTCCCATGGTATTGTGACATCCACCCATGGTATTGTAAGTGACATCCACCCATGGTATTCATTCACCCATGGTATTTTCCCATGGTATTGTGACATCCACCCATGGTATTGTAAGTGACATCCACCCATGGTATTCATTCACCCATGGTATTTTCCCATGGTATTGTGACATCCACCCATGGAATTCATTCACCCATGGAATTGACCCATGGTATTGTGACATCCACCCATGGTATTCATTCACCAATGGAATTGACCCGTGGTATTGTAACTGAAAAATACTATAAGTAACAAGTCGCATTTTGTAAAAGGACAGTTTGTCTACCACAATGTAGCCTTTATAGTTATTCTTTTCAATAAAAATTTTCTTTGTGGTTTTGTTTATTGGGCATTCTCCTTTTTTGCTTCTCACATTTTAATTTTTTCAAATCTTGGGGGTCTCTCCCCCAAAATCCATTTCAATTTCTCAGATCTTGGGGGCCTCCCCACAAGATCCGGATCAGTGGTATCGGAGCAGTTTATGATTCCATGGGAATGAGAGTTTGATGCATATTTCAGTTTCAAATTTTGTAGCAATATTCAACAAAATTCATGCATGTGATACGTCCTCCACAAAGCATTTTCTTGGGCCAAGCAGGAAGAATTTTTCTTTTTTCATTTTTTTGCATAAATGTTTTTGGGTGGCGAGTTTGCAGATCAGATCTGAAATTTTTGATGCAAAATTTACAAAAACAATAATAGATCTGGATTTCTTACAAAAAAATACCCAAATTCAAGAAAACAATCAGCTGAATTGGAGTCCAAATGAGGGAGATATCACTGATTTAAAATCAACTATGTTGCAGAAATGTTTCTGACGAAAATTCATGGATGGTGACTCTCTTATCTTTTTTTGCAATTTTCGTACATAATTTCATAAAATTTATTGTATATTTGAGCTTCTCTTGAAAAATTTCTTAATTTAAAAAAAAATGGGTTGAATCAGAGTTTCGATGGGGGAGATATCGCTGATTTAAAATCAACCATTTGTTTAGAACTTTTGTGACGACGGAAAAGTTGTAGCACGAATATGAGATTCTAGAGTGTTCAGATAAGGATTTCCAACACATGGGAAGATGCAAAATGGTCCTTACATTTTGAAAAATAGGTTATAATAAATATTCTGAGTTATATTGATTGAGTTATGTCCATTTCAATTCTGGAGTAGAATTCTGAGCAGGTTCCCTTTGGAGACATGCTCTCCCATCTCGCTTTAGTAGGCACCTACTTCATATTCATCAGTTTCAGCATAGTAGCATTCGGCTTGGGTTCTTCGGAGACGTGCCCTCCCACCCCAGGCTATTTAGGCACCTACTACTTCATCAACAACCAACATCATGGTTATGGGTAATTCACACAAAATCCTTGTCATCGAAGTCCATTTGCTAGGCCACACACTGTTAGTATCACAATTGGTCACAAGCATTATAGGGTATCCCCATCCTCAGATCTTCGTTTGTCATGGTTATGGGTCATCCACAAACCCACACTTCATCGAAGTCCATTTGCTAGGCTGTACACTGTTAGTATCACAGTTTGTCATAAGCATTACATGGTATCTCTATCCTCAGATCTTCGTTCATCATGGTTATGGGTCATCCACAAACCCACACTTCATCAAAGTCCATTTGCTAGGCCACACATTTTCAATATCACAGTTGGTCATAAGCATTATAGGGTATCTCTATCCTCGGATCTTTTTTCATCATGGTTATGGGTTAACCACAGAAAACCCTTCTCTTCAGTGGCTCTTCATATTCAACAAAGGCTTCACAGGAGGGAACTTCACGCAATGGGGACCATTGCTTCTTAAGGAGGGAGGAATGATCCGAATAGAAAATGGCATCAACCCATGGTATTCATCCACCCATGGAATTTATCCATGGTATTGTAAGTGGCATCCACCCATGGTATTTATCCACCCATGGTATTCATTCACCCATGGTATTTTCCCATGGTATTGTGACATCCACCCATGGTATTCATTCACTCATGGAATTGACCCGTGGTATTGTAACATCCACCCATGGTATTCATTCACCCATGGAATTGACCCATAGTATTGTAACTGAAAAATACTATCAGTAACAAGTCGCATTTTGTAAAAGGATAGTTTGTCCACCATAATGTCGCCTTTACAGTTATTCTTTGTTTTAATAAATTTTTTCTTTGTGGTTTCATTTATTGGGAATTCTTCTTTTTTTCTTCTTGCATTTTAATTTTTCAGATCTTGGGGGTCTCTCCCCCAAAATCCATTTCAATTTTTTAGATCTTGGGGGCCTCTCCCCAAGATCCAGATCACTGGATCCATATAATATAGGGAGAACATATACATGACTTCAGAAAGACTTCCAACTCGAAATTCCTAAGTTAACTAAGTCAACTCACTCTAGTTAACTATTACAAGTTGCTATGAGAATACAATTCGATTTTAATTCTCAGTTTAATTCAAGGACAAATTAAATTGGAATTTCTGGATTCTATTTTTATCATTTCTGGTTGCTATTTTGAACACTCCCTCTCAACAAGAAAGGAATTCAACTCGATCCAATTTTGAACCTTTAGAATGTTTTGCATGCAAGACTTCTCTGTAGTGTTGTTGCTCCAGCAACTCCAGAAACAAAAAACATCCAACTGAATCAGAATGATTCCTATGTCATCGAAGTCTCTAACTGTTATTGCTTCTGTCCACTGAAAACTTTGCGCTTTTATTGACTCTTCCTTTCTACATTGTTGTCAACCCTCTCTACGCTTCTTTAGTACATGACTGCTCTAGCCTCTGTCACTTTGATATTTGACTCCATCAATCCCACTGATTCCTCCCGCTACTATGTACTTTTGGCTCCTGTAGCAATGTATGATCCATGAGATAAAACCACTCAATGGAACCTTCCTAATTTCAACCCTCTTAGGAATATCACTTCAAATTTCCCCACCTCACATTGTGAGGTATGGCTGCATGTGATCCATCTGCTCACTTGCCTAGAAATTTCACCCTACTGGAGGTCTCTGCATGAGTGGACTCCACTTGGTCTCCTCTCAGCTTCTCCAATTGTGGCTTCTCCACAATTGTCTAAGACCACTTCTTCTTTACTTGAGTGGATCTCTCCACTCAGTCTCCTCTCAACTTCTCTAGTTTTGGCCACTCCACAACTTCTTGAAGCTGCTTCAGAGGCTTCTTATGGGGCTGCATGTTGAGAGGTGATTTACTCTCCCTCTCAACCACCAAGTCTCTAACCTTTACCTTGCTCCTCAAGGTTTTTCATGCTTATTGTACCTCAAGTGCATACGGATTTTTGGCTAGCACACCAATCTGTTTCATCTATCCCGCCGTCACAAAATTTTCTGGAAAAAGAGCTGATTTTAAATCAACAATATCTCCCTCATCCAAACTCTGATTCAGCCAATTTTTTTTTGAATTTGGGTATTTTTCCCAAAGAATCCAAATATGTTACTTGTTTCTAAACATTTTGCACAAAAATTTCCAGATCTGCTATGCAAACTCGCAACCCAAAACTTAAAACTTCGAAATCTCCTCTAGTATATTGTTCTCAACTTTGATACCATGTAGAAAAATTATACAAATCTAGCTCTGATACCATGTAGAAAATTTCTACAAATCTAGCTCTCATACAATGTATAAAATCCTATAGATTCACAAGCTCATGTAATCTACTAGAACATGAGAGAATAATCTACTTCTACTCTTTACAGCACAAGCACATAAATATCGATCAAAACAATGATCAACAAGAGGAAGAACAACAATAGCACATAACACAATAAGTATCCGGGGAAAGGCACAACTCAAACCCCACTATCTATATTGCATTAATTAGAAATACAAGATGATAATACAATGCTTGTTCTCACAAGAACAATCCTAGCACTCAGTAAACTCAATCTCCAGCTCACAAGAAAGCTCAAGCCAAATCTAGGCCTCTTCTCTTCTCTCCAAACCTCCTATTTCCTTGCACCCTTGGTCAAATAATTTGGATAAATACCATATTCTCTTCTCAACCTTGAGCTTAACCTACATAAGTATTTCCTATCCTCCACCTGATGACATAAGTATCTCATATCCTCCGCCTGATGACTTCCTTTGGCCAATACTTAGCCAAATTTCCAAGCCTCCAAGCTTCTAATTCTTTTCACAATTCCTATGAGAATTAGTCCATATTTAAAGGGAAATCCTCACTGCACAATCCTTTCAAGGATCAGTTTCTAATTTCATGCACTATTAGTGCAACTTAGAAAAATCTAAAATAAATAGTACACTGTCCCTGCACTCTAGTCTCAATTGGGGATTTCTCAAAATCGACATGTATGAGTTTTGATGAGGGAATATTCAGTTAACTAGAGTATCACTAGTTGAGTGCACTAATGCATCAACTAACTGTTAACTCACTATTAGTTCCTCACACAGTTTGGAACTAATTTCACTAGACTTAACTCAATAAACTGAGTTAACTAATTACAACTCATACTTAACTCATCCTGGACCCCTATAATATAGGGAGAACATATACATGACTTCAAAAAGACTTCCAACTAAAAATTCCCAAGTTATCTAAGTCAACCACTCTAGTTAACTATTACAGGTTGCTATGAGAATAAAATTCAATTCTAATTCTTAGCTTAATTCAATGAAAAATTAAACTAGAATTTTTGGATTTTTTTTTATCATTTCTTGTTTTATTTTCAAGATGTTGTTCTTGATGATATTTATTGTTGTTTATCTCCTCACCAATATAATTCAGGTAATGCTTCATTGGTTTCATTGTAAATTTCATTTTATGTAAACCTGGCCTATCTTTTGTTAGTTTAGGAGTACGGTTAGTTTAGTTAATTTTGTTTTTCTTTTCACTTTAATTTTTCCCTATCCCTTTCTTTGGTTTTAATTGTAATAATATTTTCATTAGACCGTGTTCTACTTCTGAAACGAGCATGGAAAAGTTCAAGAGGACATTGTACAATTGTTAATTCTTGGCTTTATTTCTATTCATTCTCTTTGCTTGGGCCTTGTACCTTTTAGTCAATGATTCTTGAATGAAAAAAACATTCTTCCTCAGGGAAAACCTTAGTGGAATTACGATGCTTGAATCTATAACTAGTACCCTCTTGTCTAATTGGTTTTTATGTTTGATCGGCTCTACCTTGTAAACTAATTCGAGTAAAGTAAGAGGGGAGGAAACTTAAACAATTGGAATGTATTTGAGAGATCTACAAATATCCTTCTTTGAAGGAACAACCTCTTCTTATCTTAATAAGTCAGGATCCCTCTTCCACCCCATGAAATAAATAAGTTTTGATGCATAGATCTATAAAAATAATAATAAAGAAAGGGAAAACTAAGAGAAAGGATTCCAACTCAGGGAGGTGAAGCAAGCAACTCCGTCAGGGTATTTTCTAGGATCGCTAGTAGCAGAGCAATGTTTGTGTCCCTGAAGTGACTCCATTGCGGTACTATCCAGGACTTTTAGCAACAAAGAAATGCCAGAGATGAAACCCAAGACTCTAATAATCCTTGCCCACTTGCGTGTCTACATACTTCTAAACCCTAATCGAAACAACTAAGTTTGACTTTCCTTTGTTAGTGCATCACTGATGAAGCGAATGAAAGGACTATATCTTTAACTCGAGCTTAGCAAAGAAGTTACGTAATCAATGAGATGAAAATTACTTTATTTTCTACATGCATGTTTTTCATGGAAAATTTTAGGGGCTAATATTTGTAGGTGGGCTAATTTTCCATGGTTTAAAAAAAAAAAGATTTTCCAGATTCCATTTTTTCTAAAAATAATTCACCCAAGTTTTATAATATAAAATTATTTTGCCTTAAATATCACCAAAATTATATAGAGAGTATATATCAAAAGATAATAAATTTTAATGTCTTTACAAGGACATCACCAAATATTTTATAGTTTTCATATTAGAGACTAGCAATATTCACTGAGGTTTCTAAAGTTTAAGATAAATTCCCATCCTTAAAATTTTCCCTGATGTTTTTCCTTTTGCATATTCTTTTCCAACCCATTTTATTGATTGATTTAAGTTACCTTGAGGCTGATATACACTTCTTCCTTCCCTGACATTCATACCTTGAAGTTTTTCTCTATCCTTCCTGGGCATGTCTATGCAATCTTGGGTAACTGCCGCCTCTTGCAACTGTGCATTTAACAAGTTCAAGGCTCAAGCCTCAACCTGGCCTCTAAGACCACGTAGTGCATAGTCACTGGATTTCCCAGCTGTGTTGGAATATAATCCTAACATCTACATTTATTTTTTAGCCTAAGTATCCTTGACTTAGCCACATGCACTAAAAATCATGTTCACACTTGGTTTTTGGTAAACTAGCTCGATGGACCAACTTTCCCTTGTTTTTTGCCTTTAAAGGCTTAATATTATGGAAATATTGGTCCAACCACTTTCCTAAACCATTTAGACATCTAAGTGCATGTTCACACCTAACCACACCTCATCCACTTGAGTTATTTGAGGGTTGGTACCCCACATGAAGATTCCCCCTTAAATCAAGGGATTTGGTCCCCCTGACCATTTTAGCATGTTTTAAAGTTGCCTTCCTTGGGAAATGCGCCTCTCCTCATTCTTTCCTCGTGGCTTATAGTTGGCATAGGTTGTATTGAGTCATTGTTGCTATTTTAGGCCTCCCTTTAGCTTTTCTTAGCCTTTTCTAGTTTTTTACTAGTTTTCTAGATTCGACAATTTCTATATAACCACCTCCCTTTGGGATTAGAGGTTTGGTTGCTTATGTATTAATATTATTCATTAATTTAATAAATTTATTTTATGGAGCAAATTATTTCTCTCCTTTCTTGAATATCAACAAATCACTTGTGTTTAATTTAACTAGAATTCTAGATCTACCAGAGTTTCTGCAGGAATTCTACAAGCTACACATTACACAGTGTCAAACCTCATTCCTCAACCTTGGCCTTTGATACTACATAATGCATAGTCTCTTCCCTCAAATTCCAAGCCGAGACTATGCATTACATAGTCTCAAGTCTCAAGCTCCACTCTTGCCTACTGAGACTACATAGTGTGTAGTTCATGAGCCCGATCTGACTCCCTGAGCCCATAAATTGTGTAATCCTTCTCTCCTATGAGTGTGTTTCTACTTTAATCTTGATTAATGAACTAATCTACTTGATATATTTTTTTATTTCCATGAGTGCATCTTGTGATACATGTACTACAGTTTTTGAGCTCATATCTCTTTCATTAGTTGTCATCATCATGCCTCCAAAGAGATCAACCTCAAAAGAAACTATAGAGAGAAGCATCCATGAAGTAGTTGAGAGTACTCTAGTTACCATGCCTATTCTATTTGACACTCAGCTCTTCATTGAAAAGGATTTAGATATCACATGGCATAAAGTCAAGGATGCATTCACAACTACCAATTTCGAAGTTGATCTGGAGGCCAGACAAGTGTACATAAACATCTAGAAGTTAAGCTTTCATAGAGATGTGTACAGGTTCCCAATCTTCCCTTGTGCATATATCATCAAGTAGATCCTTCCATGGTTGGAAACAAAGAGCATGACCCTCATGAGTGTTAGCGGACAATGAATTGCGTCATATTTGGCCCATGATATTCACCTCATGTATCACTTTCCTAAGCTAGAGGCATATATGGATTCACAATTTTATGAAATCTCCAACTATTTTAGCACCAAAGATGTTATCAAAACTTGGGTGAAAAATCCATCTAAGTTTTTCCAGACACCCAACAACACATAGAAGACTAGATCTCTTAGAAAGGTGTTCCAACACCTGATTGTATTATGTTGCTGGATATATGGTCAGAAGAGTATTGAAACCTTCCTCGAAGGTTAAGTTTATATGTTGCATCAAATTGTCAATGATGGGTAGGTGTTCAACTAGTTAGATCTTTTGGCTTAAAAGCTTAGGATCGATGTGACTAATGAAAAGAATCCTCCTAAGGGAAAGCAAGCAATATTCTATATGTATACATACTTGTTGAATGGTACATGTGCTCATAATTCTTTCCCTGGCATGAGCTCGACTTGGAAACCAAAAGAGCCTATTTTTCATATTTATTGCAAGTTTCTTTCAAAGTGAAGTTATAGAGGAGTCATGGAGAACCTTGTTGACCACTTCCTCATAGTATTATACTAGATGATTTTTTAGGAAGAGCCACCTTTCATGTCTTGCGAGCCTATGGATTTAGTAGCAAAACTTGTCAATTGGTTTACCTCACCAGATGGCATTTACCTCAGGGTATTTGGTTGTTATAAGTCATCACATCTAATACCAAGGTATGCCACTGATAAATTGGTCATGCATGATATTGCATACCATCTTTCCTTTGGCCCATCAATAATATTACAAAGGAAAAATAAAGCACCTTGGCCCACTTTTCCTTTGCAGGTGGGATCCTATGAAGTTAAGAACCTGAAGGTTGAAAAATTTGAAGGTAATGAGTTGGAGAACTTTAGGTTTGGTATTATGGAGTACCACCCATATGATCCCAGAAGTGTTTCCAAGAAGCATTGTGCCAAGATACATTTCAACTAGCCAAGTGCGACCTACCTTAGACCAGAGGAGGAGAAGATTAAGAACTATTACAATAACTCTAGGCCCCACAAACCAATCATCTAGGAAGGTCCTTCACATGTGACTACAGAACATGATGCTACTCTCGAAGCAGGGAAACCAAAGAAGTGAAAACCAGTGAGAAAATTGTATAAATGGAAGGTTGCACATAGTCCAGCAGAGGAATAAAGCTGCAAATTAAAATCCAACTATTTTGAAAGAGGCAATGGAAGTAGAGAGAAAGAGGAAATAGAAGAGGAAAGAAGAAGAACATAGAAAAAGGAAGAAGAGGAGAAGAAAGAACAAAAGGAAAGGCAGATGAAAGAAGAAGAAATGAAAATAAAAGAGGAAGAAGAAATAGTGTTGAAGCAAGCAGAAGAAGAAGAAAACAATAAGTTACGAGAAGAAGAGAGCCAACACTTGCAAGATAAAGAACTTGCCCAACATTTTGAATATCTAATAGTTATTAAATATATGGAGGTAGACTTAGAACAACAGAATCAACATGTTGATCTTATACCTTATGTAGAAAAAATCATCACCCAGTTTCCACCTCCTCTTATAGAAGGGAAAGCTCCATTGATGAAGAGGAAATTGTTCATCTTGATGACTATCTAGTCATGGAACCCAACTAGGAAAAACCCGTCGCTACTTTTCATTAATCAAATGAGAATGAGAAACTATTACAATGTCTTGCTTCAATCCTGAAGCACACCCTGCATTATAAAGCCGTTCTCTTGTTAATTGTCCTACTCTGGCCAACACTTAACCAATTCAAGGTCCCAACTTGCTATTATTTCGTTGTGCAATCCTTTAGGAAATTATCTCCTAAAAGACAGGAATTTCCTCCTATTTTCTTGCATAATTCCCAAGGAATGATTCACCTACTTAATTTCCAAGCATATACACTCAACTAATATAGAATTGATAATTACAATGTGCCTTTTCCTCCACTCCAACTATTCAATTCGAATTCCATCCATGACTGGGTTACTTTTAGCTGACTTACTAGTTTAACTAAGAGATCACTAAGTTAACAACAGTTCTACTACTCAACAAACCTTCAACTGGACCAACTAACTACTTGAGCTCAGTTAACTGAGTTCAATTGAAAATAGCTAAACTATATTGCTAAAGTTTAGCATTACATGCACAACTGTACTTCTAGCTGTTATAGTCATTTTTGTGCCTAATAGCATGGAGCATGAAATGTCAATAATCTGAGGGATCCAAAGTCCCTAAACATGTTGTTCTTACCCTTAGAGGAACAAGGTCAGCAAACCACAGCACTGAAAATCAGTTCTCCACCTGAAAACACTCAAAAACAAGCTATTTCTGGATCATGTCAGCTGCTCCACTGAGCATCTGCGCTGAATGTCAATTGCTCCACTCTGTACCTGCGCTGAATGTCAAATCTAATGAAGGCTACCTGCGCTGGGCGAGATTGGCCAAGTGGCACAGTCATTCTGCAAGTGTCAAATGCCCAGGAAGCTTCCAAAATGACACTTGGATCAGGGAATTCGCCTTTTGATGAGTAAGAGGATCTATGGAACCAAGTAACTCCAAGTTAATTAAACTAAGTGGGAGAGGACACTAGTCAGCTTCATGCCAAACTCAAGCTGACTCATCCTTTCTCCAAATCTCCTATATATAGAGCTCTCTCATGAGGTCTATGGAGGCTGGAATCTTGTGAATGTAAGGAAGTGCTGTTGGTTTGTGTATAGAACTATTGGGTGATTGCTTTGAAGGAGGTGAAGAGGAGATTTCTTTTGCTGGGAGGTGTTGCTGGATTGGGCCTCTTATGGTTGTAACACTCTCAGAACTTTACTTCTTCCATTAATAAAGCATTTGAGGTTCTTCTATATGCATGTGTCTCTATGGCGAATTGATGCTTGTATTTCTAATCCTTGAATCAGTTATGGATGTATGCTTCTTGTAGTTTCCTTTTCTTGTGCTTTTGCAGGATCTTTGTGTAGCTGGGCCAGTGAAAGAGCAAGGAGCTGGGAGCAAGCAGCAAAGAGGGAAGATTGGATCAATCATTAGCGGAAGATAACGGTTAGTGGATCTCTTCCTCCTCTCTCTTACATCTCATAAAGAAGTAATCTTGAATAGCTTTGTATTCAGTTGTTGCTGAGGTACTATCACCCTTAGAGTGGGATAGGGTCATTCCGTATTGGATACTTTTCCCAACAACACTAGCCTATAACTCAAATTTACTAAGTTAACTAGTAGACAAGGCCATGTCACACTAGCTAACTACAATCCAAGTCATCCCGCTGATGTGGAAAATCGAATTACTCAATTTGACTAAGGAAAAAGTCAAATTGATCCTTTCTTGCTAAAATTTCTAACACTCCCTCATAGCAATAAAGGGATTTTGCACCACCCCTATCCTGCACCTGTGGAATTCAAATTTACCCCTGTAAAATTCCTTTATCAAGATATATGCATCCTACTCCTCAATTGGAATGTATTGTAGAGTCATAATTCTCCTCTACACACAATCTCACAAATGATGGTAGCTGATATCAATGTGCTTGGACCTGTCATGAAATACTAGATTCTTAGAGAGTTTGATACAACTATGATTATCACAATATATCAATGTCAGATCCATCTCCTAACTAAAAATACTCACAATAATTTTCCTCATCCATATGGACTCACATGTTGCTTGATTTGCAGCCATGTGTTTAGCCTCTACCAAGCTTAGTGCCACAAACTTATGTTTCCTGCTATACCAAGAAAGAGTTGTAGACCTAAAACCAAAGATAAAACCTAAATTACTTTTCCTATTTGATGGACTCCTTGCCCAATCTGTATCATTGAACCCTTGGATATTCACTCTCTCTATCCTCCTGTACCATAACCTATACTCAATTATGCCCTTGTGGTATCTCAACACATGATTTGGTTCCTTCCAATACAACTTGGTAGGCTTCACCATGGCTTGACTCAGTTGATTAACTACATAGCATATGTCGTGCCTTGCGTTCACTAGATACATCAAGGATCCTACAAGTTGTCTATAGATGGTTGAATCTGCTACCTCTCTTGAAGAATCACTCTCATTCCTCCAGTTTGTAGCTAGAGGTGAGTCCATAAGATTGGAGTTCTCTATGTTAAATCTCTAAAGTATTTGAGATTAATACTTCCCCTAACTCACGAACAACTCACCATCACCCTGTCATACTTCCAATGCAAGGAAGTAATGCATCAAGCCCATGTCCTTCATCTCAAATTCTATTGAAATATCCTCTTTGAAAGAGTGGATCAGTTGCTCATCCCTTGTAAGTATCAAGTCATTAACATACAATACCAAGATAAGCAACTTGTCATCTACCACAATATGATAGAAATTTTCATTTGCTTCACTTTTGGTGAATCCAAATCCACTGAGATATGTGTCAATCTGAGTGTACCATGCTTGAGGTGCCTACTTGAGACCATACAGGGCTCTCTTGAGTCTTCACACATGTGTCTGTCTATCATAAGTCGCAAATACTTATGGCTTCTCTATGTAAATTTCTTCCTCAACAACACCATTGAAGAAGGAAATCTTCACATCCATCTGATGGATCTTCCACCCTATTTTCACAACTAATTTTAGAATGGTTATGATCGAGGAATACCTTGCCACAGGGGAAAATGTTTCCTCATAGCAAACTCCATCTACCTGAGAGAAGCCTTTGGCCACAAATCTATCCTTATACTTATCAATGCTTCCATCAATTGCATGCTTCACTTTGTATATCCATATGGAACTAACCACTGACTTGTTCTCTGGTCTCAACACCACCTCCCAAACACTATTCTTCATGATGGATTCATACTCCTCCACCATGGCATCAACCCACACTGGTTGAGAAACTTATTCCTCAAATGAAGAAGTCTCTAACTCAATGAGTTCTATCATGAGAGCCATATATGCAGTGTACCTATTTGGTGACCTCCTCTGTCTACTCTTAGATGTAGGAGCTCTCGCATGCTCTCGTGCATCCTGCACCAATATGTTAGCTTCTCAGGTATTGTACCATCCATCATCCCTAAGTTCTATGCGCATCTGGGTATCCTTCTCCTCTACGCTACTGAAGAATTCTTTGCATCCTTTCATATGGAACAAGGCACCTTGTTATTTCGAATTTACATGATTATAGAAAAAGGTGAATTCCCAAGATATATGGTCTGATCTAGAAGAACAAAAGATAAAAGGCATGAATTTTTCCTTAAAAGAAATTAGAGTTTGGTAAAGAATCCTATCTGGAATATATAGCAAGCCTTCCTTTCCTCCTTTCTTGTAAGCTCTAATTTAGCTCCAAGTTCTATAATTAGAACTTGCACATACCACTAAAATAAGCAGAGGATCCACAACATCCATACAACATAATCTAATATCTCTATTCAATGAATCTAGATGACATTGAAATACATGAGTGTAAACATAACACAACAAATATAGGAAAACAAGATACTCTTTGTATAAACAAATATAGGAGAGAGTTTACAACCATAAATAGTAGATGACTTTGTAGATTTCTCCCCACGTTGAATTGTCCTTCCTTGTCACAAAGAACACCTCAAAATCAACTGTAATGGATGAATATGGTGATTCCTTTAGGTTCAAAGTAGCAACATAAGGGTGCTATTGATCTCCAAAATCCAACCCAGACCTTGTGAGACACAGTAAATTTATAGGAGGAGCATGGTAGTTGAGTAATTATTATCCAATTACCAATCTAGGCTTGAGATCCACTTAAGAGGGGAAGATGAGCTCAAGGGATAAGAGATAAGGTCTCCAAGATAGGATTAAATCTCTCTATCCATGGTAAATGGTTAAAACTACCTTGGATTATTCTGGAAGAGGAAGATTCATAAATATTTTTTATTTTTCTCGAATTTCTAAAATTAGTGCACCTATAGATGGGGGGAGAAAGTGTTGATCAGTGTTGCCTAAAAGGCATGCAACATGTGTTGAACACAGGTGGCTAAGGAGGAAAGGCACACTATGGCTAAAAATAGTGTTTTTGAGCTAATGTTCCCAGAAATGCAGACTTTTTAGAGAAGTGATGCTTAGGGATTTGGGAATGGGTTATGAAAAGGTGTTCCAGGATGTTGATTGATCCGATTTGTAGGCTTATTATGCTGATGTGACAAAATATCCTGTAACAGATTACCCCCTAAAGTAAAAAGATAGAAGCAATGGCTGATGAATAAGTGTTTTACCTTATGACAAGTCTGTATCAAGAACAATAGGTCGAGATCATCATCTATTACAATACATTTTCATCATGTTATAATTGTTGATGGAGACATACCCATGCTCAACATATAAGGAAATATTACATGTACAATGATTAATAAGTCTCATCCAATGATGACAAAGTATGGACCCATACTTGAATAATATTATGTATGATCATATCCATCATACTTTGTAATCTTGTATTAATCCCGAAATCTCAGCCCAAATGGATGGAACTAGATCTAAGGTCTTCTATCTTGTTCAATCGATCATTTGGTGTACAAGTCTAACCATGCAAATAAATGGGATGGAGTCAAACATGGTAGAAACCATTTGATTATCGGCTAATGATGTAAGTCATTAACAGACGTGAGAGAAACCATTGATGATGTTAATGGCTCTCAAGGTACCATAGTATAATCTATGTGGTGTGAATGAAGGATCTGAAGTCAAACACCACATAGAATCTTCTAGTCAAAGGAAAATGATGAAGACCTATCGTTGAAAGCAAGGAAACTTGCCATTGATGTATGCAAGATCCAAGGTACCAAAGGGAGTTTCTAAATCAACTTCCTAGATAATGATCTAATGTCGACAGGAAGTGACCCATCGTAGGAGGGCCTTGATGTATCCCCCATCAATGACATGAAACGGGTATCAATATTTGAGACAAAATGATGTTGATTTAGAATTGGTTCAGGAACGAAAGACATGAATGAAGGCTTAAAAGTATCATAGTCGATATAAACTGAAGGAATTCTCTTGAACATATTACCGATACTTTATGGATTTGGCAGCATTGACCCAAAACCAAATGTGGAGGCTTTGATATGGTATGATGAACCAAAGAGACAAGCATATTTCCCAACCCAACAGTCATGGAGATGAAGTGAAAGAGTTTCAGGTTCAAGAGTGACTTGCTGCCATTAGTAGGTGAAGTACCTTTTTTTCCCAATTTCCCCAAGCATTTTTGGTCAGTACCTCTTTATTTTTGACAAGATTAAGGAGGATAACATATTCTTGATCTATAAGTTCATCCTTCAGATGAATCATTCTAAGTATTTTTAATGAACGCTAAGAAGCAGTGATTCGGTCCCATCATGTTTGAAAAGTACATTGATTTTTGATGCTTTTACAAGTCCAGTGAAGGTGTAACTTGGCTCCTTTTTCATGTTTATATAGTTTTAAAAAGAGGTGAAAAATAAAACTCTGGAGGTTCCTTTTCGTAAAATTGTCTCTTGAGTCCAAAAAAGCAAAAAATGATACACAAGAGAACCTCTTAGCAATGTTTGACTAAGGTATTCCTTTTTTGTAAATAGTTTATCCCAGTCTCGAAAAGGGTTAAAATTATATTGGAAGATGTCTTTTCATTTAATTTAACGAGTTCAAAAAGACAATTTCTACACAACCTTTTCATGTTTTCAGAGTCTGAAAAGTGTTGAAAGAGGACTCTTCCTGGAGAAATGAGTGGTATAAAGGGTAGCAATTGGTTCTGGTCATGATGTAATTTATCTAAACACATAAAGATCAAGAGGAGGGCTAATGAAACCACTCATCACAATGGTTCCCTAGGCAAGGGTAAAAAAAAATCTAGTGAAACCATTTATTCGGCCAAGCAGATGGTAACGATGGAACGAAAAAACCAAGGCTCACCTGGTAGAAACATACTGATAAAAATGGAAATCATGAAAGTTAAATTGGGAATGGTTTCATTTGTACACAAGATTGAAACAAGGAAAAACTATGCTTGAGATAAGTTTGCATGCCCCCAACATAATGACTCAATTCTAGGAACATACCCCCCAAGCTTCATTTCATTCACCTAAGTAGACTACTGGTTACTAAGAGGTAAATGGATTGAAGGTTCATTTACGAGATCAAGTGAAAGACTCGACTGGGAATTTTTATATCTAATAAAAGACTCAAATTGGAAGGGGATCTGTTCCATTTCTTAACGAGCTTGACACAAGAAAACGAACTCTTCTCAAGGGACCTTGTTTCATTTTTTAACGAGCTTGACACAAGAAAAGTAACTTTGCTCCAACACCTTATTTCATTTTTTAAGGATCTTGACACAAGAAAGGAACTCTACTTCGAGATCTATAGTTATATTGAACACATCTCCCCAGAGACCATGGCTTCCAAGAAGCTCTCATCATATGGGAGAAAAATGTTATGAAAGGGATACATATCGAAGGATCTAATGGAAATATCAGGTGTTAGTGATCCCAATACATGATGCACTACATCACCTACTAGATCATCAGTAGATGTGGCCATGGAATAGGTTGCCACATAATTAATCTGTGACTAGGGAATACCACTTGCATATAAGGACCATTTAGGGAAGTTGGTGATTGGGAGTCAAATTAGGACCAACGAATGAAAGTTGGTTAATGGTCACGATTCTTACTTCATGCGGGAAACACATCACATGAAAAATAAAAGAGACAAGAGCTCCCATGTCATAAACATAGTCATGTCCAAGGAGTAAATTAAAATCCAAAGTTCCTTGGACTACCATCGTATTGATATAGACAATATTTCCTCCCAAATTAATAGGAAACTGAGGAAGGATACATAATGGTTGATTGGTTCCCTGTTAAAAGACAACAGATCCTAGGTAATGGGAACAGGTTGTCGAGAACCTAAATCTTGCCAAGGAGGTGAAGACAAAATACTAACAGACGCGCCTTCATCTATGACTATTGTATTAGTGTTTTTGTAGTAGTGGGATACCAAAATACACCTTCTTAGCAGTTGGTTGTTCCTTGCAAATAAATACAATTAGTTTGTTTGTTTCCAGTGTACAAGCCTAAAGAAACAAATCATTGCAAATAGTGAAAACAATTCATATACAAACATAAACTAAAACAAAGAGATAAACACACAATAATTCTTAATGAAGCAAACAAGTCAACATAATTATGTAAAATGGCTCCCTTTATTAACTGTTGGTGGTAGAAGATGACTACAATAGATGAATACTAAATACTTGAAGACAATTCTTTGAGCTATGGTGCTAAAAAATCCTCAGCAAGGAGGTTCATTTCTTCACTCTCTTTGGAAGCTTCTCCTCTCTATCAAAGGAGTATCAAGGCTCTCTCAATGGTGAAATCATCTCCACACTAGAGTGATGAATTTCTA
Organism: Pinus tabuliformis; assembly: GCA_031772625.1. Taxonomy (NCBI): domain Eukaryota; kingdom Viridiplantae; phylum Streptophyta; class Pinopsida; order Pinales; family Pinaceae; genus Pinus; species Pinus tabuliformis. Next base: position 1,920,346,791 of record CM062816.1, on the reverse strand, counting down.
TGAAGCAACTCTGCTAACACAATAATTCTCTACTTCTTCTGCTTCAACAATGAAATGAAGGATTTCTCTGATAGCAATTTTTCCACCATAACATGTTGGTAGGGAAGCCTCAGATGCTCCATGATCGCAGAGTGTGTGGGAAGCGGCCTGCTTCTTCCTGTGCCGCCGCTGCTTTTCGTTAAATAATTTTTTACAGGTTTTTGTTCAAGCGAGAAATTTTGGGAGCGCGAGAGCTGCGGTAGACCAAGGTTGAGGGCTTCTGAGCGGGAGTTTCTCCATGGATGGTCGCAGAGGAGGGAGCTCCTCTCCCTCCTTCAGAGAGGTAGTGGTTAACAAGGGCAAGACACCTCCGGATTCAGGCAGAGGTAGTTCGATGGAAGAAGGAGAAAACAGGGATAAGGTAACAGTAAGTAACAAGGAGAAGAAAAATGATGGCACAAAAGACAAGGAGGAAAATGAAAAAAAACAGGGAGCAATAGATAGGAAACAAAAGGGACTGTGCAAGCCCAAAGCTGAAATCACTCCCAGAGTAATCTTAAATAACCTAGAGCTGTAGGCCCACAGGGAGCACATGCAGACTTATGCAATCCTATGAAAATTCATGGGACTATGGCCCACTAAAAAGGCTTTAATAACATGGATCAAATACCACTAGAAGCCTAAAGGAAGCATCAATCTTCATCTAGGATCCAAGGGTTTTTTCACAGTGGTGTTTGCAAACATTGAGGACAAAGATAGAGTGTTTAAAGGTGGGCCCTACTTCTTTGCAACAACAGGACTCTATATGCAGCCGTGGATAATGAACTTCGTGCCAGAGTGGGAAACCTTTACCTCTGTCCTAGTATGGGTAAGACTCTATTCCCTACCTCTAGATTATTAGCAAATAGAATCACTAACAGCCATAGACAATAAATTAGGAGGTATGTCAAAACTTCTGAAGCCACAAGAAGGGGAAAATATACCTCCTTTGCCAGGATTTGTGTAGAGATGGACCTATCTGGAGCACTTCCGGACGAGGTCATATTGGAGGTTTATGATGAGGAATGGGTGCAGACATTGACTACGAGCATATTCCTTTTAGATGTTGAAAATGTCATGAACATGGGCACCTTCTAGAGATTTCCCTCTCAAAAAGGCAGATAACAAAAGCAATCCTAACACAATGAAAGAAACAGATGGCTTTCACAAAGTAGCTCATAAATATAGAAATGGAAAAAAGGGTCAAAACAACACACAAAGCAGAGACCAAAAAGTGAGGCTGAATAAGTTTCAAGTTCTTGAAGAGGAGGAAGA